>JAJNNQ010000129.1:25145000-27545000 GCA_027886175.1 Phylloscopus collybita
GTTTCAGTGTTAAGATCTCAGCCTCATCCATCACGGAGTTAAAAAAAAAAAATCGAGAGCGAAACCAATACAGACAAACACATCAAGACTCAGGAGTGGCGACCCTTGGAAAAGGCAGGGTCCAACCAGATATGAATCATTTTTCTTTGCATAGTTTAAAGGAATTACTAGTGATATGCACGGCTGTCACTGCAAACTACATTTATGGATTTGCAAGTCATTTCCATAAATCAGCTGCATTGGATCCATCAGAAGAGCAGAGCCCGGCGTCGGTGCGAAGATGATGGAGCTCTCTTTGAACGTATAATGAAGTGTTCCAAGGGCTGCAGTTATTTTTCTGCTTGTTAAGGATTTTTTTTTGAAAGGGGAGGGGGGCCTTTTCGAATTTGATTTTAAATTAAAACGTCGCCAAGAGATGTTTTATTGGTGATCACCCTTATGATAAATTTATGCTTCAATAATTACTTTTCACGGGATATCGATTTCCTCTGGCAAAAGCCTTTCTCCCTCCTTCCCAACCCCTGTCTCCCATTTCCCGAACAAGACAGTGGTCCCGCACTGCCTCCATATCCCCCACCAGGGACGGCTCTGCAGGGAAGGGCAACCGAGTGGTCACATCAAGGAAGGGAGCAGGGATTCCACACGTGAGAAGTCCGGCGTCTGGGGGAGCCCCTGAAGCCCCCCAGGCCCTCCCCAGGTTCAGCGGGCCCACGGATAATGGGGGGAGTTTCCCCGACTTGGTGGGGGTCCCTCAGGGGGACGCAGGAGCCTCCGAGGTCGCAGCAAAGCCCCCCATGCTCTGAGTTGTCCTGACTGCTGGGGAGATGGGCCACTGCTCCACGGCATCCCCAGCCTCCCCCTCCCCCTGAGCCCAGAGCAAACCTCGCCGTGAGAGCCGGGCACAGCAGCCTGCAAAGCAGGGAGTGCCTGCGCCCCTCTCCTCCGGCACAGGAGAGGGTGGCTGTCCCCTCCCGCTGTGCCCCCAGGCCCCAGGTGCTCTCGGGTGCCTGGCCTGCAAAAGGAACCAGGCAAAAAAGAGCGGCACACGGCAAAGGGCAGGGCTGGCTTCAGCGGGGCCGGAACCCCCGGGATTAGAAGTGCTCTGAATGGTGCCCCAACCTGCAAACACATCCCCTGCCAAGGACCCAGCTGCTCCCTCCACGCCACCCCCAGCGGGCACGGCCCCACCAGCACCAGTCCTGCTTCTCTATTCTCGCACACCCACTAAGCCACTGCTGGAAAAATGTTCAGGGCAGCCAAGCACGGACATTCAGGGAGTTGAGGGCAGTCAGTGCAGAGGGTCCGTGATGGTTTCATAGCCCAAAGCAATGCCAAGGCCACACTGAACTACCACAAGTTTATTGCACAAATGTTCCTTATCTTCAAAAACATTAATATTACAGCCAAACTGGAGTTTTCCAAGATGCTGAAATTATTCCAATATATCACTTCTGATCTGTCGTTTCCTGACAAAGCCAATATTCCTCTCAACTCCCCCCAGTCCATTTATTATGGAAATAACTTTTCCCTTGGAAGGGACTCACACCTTGCTCAGAGATCAGAGCAGTGAGAACAAGAGACCACAGAACATGTCACCACAGAAAACTGGAGCCTATGCCAGCTCCCTCAAAGGACCCTTTCACAGTCTTCTACTCTTTACACAAGTAGCTGGCTGCTATTCTCATTTTGCTTTGAAAAAAAAAAAAAAAAAAAGGTTCCTTTCTTTGGGAATGGGAACATGATATTTGGTGGAAAAGTGATGTGACTGTGAGCTCAAGTCTTGCTGGCTGTGGAGAGGCCAGTTATCTGTAAATGCTGGCCCACACACAGGATTTAATGGGTGTTGGCAGCTCATGTCCTATCTCCCACAGTAAAAATTTCAGGTACTGCCACATGGGTGAACAGATCATCTCATCCCCTACTACTATTGCTGCTGCTGCTGCTGCTACTACTACTACTACTACTACTACTATTACTACTACTACTACTATTACTATTACTACTACTACTACTACTACTATTATTATTATTATTATTATTATCATTATTATTTTAAAGCAGTGGATTAGATGAATGGGCAGCACTGTCCCCATTCCCAAACTTCAACATGAAGCCCAAGTGCTCCACACTCGGTCAGGGCAGGGTTAACCATGGCCCATGCACTGGCAGTGAGAGGAGGCCTGTGACCCTAACCAGAAAAGCTGTGGTGGGTACCCAGGGCACCCTGCACACCCCTGCCTTGCCTGGTCTGGCTTTGCAGCAAGGCCACGGGATGCAGCATGTACCCTGCTGGGGTACAGCCCTGGCAGGTGTGGGGGTCCCTTCCAGCACCCCTGCTTTTAGATGCCACTGGGAGCTAACAGGAGGGAACACTCCTCTTTCGTTTTCTCTGGTGTGTCTCCAGTAATTATTACCTTTTCCTGCAGCTGGGGCCACTCACTGCTTCCCAAAATCCCGCGCACTGCCAAAGATGGAGCTGCCACAGTACTGACATGGGCACAAACTGGAAAGTTCCAAATCCATCACAGAGACTGAGGCAAAAACTGCATCCAGCAGCAGTTGGAAAGGAGGGATGGGCTGCCCTGTCCCATTGCCTCTCTCCTCAGTGATGTCAAGCCTGTAGGCCTCTGCAGTCGGCAAGGTTCAAAGTGTCTCTGTCCTGCACCAGGTGCCTCCTCGGCAGGGCAGGCCGAGTCTCGGGACCCCCAGTTCCGGCTGCCTACAATCACGGTGTATCAGCCCGGGCTGTTAATTGCCCTGCCTTCCCGGGGTCCCACTTCGAGGCCATCGCTTCTCCAAGCTCGCCTCACCACGTCCTTAGGACACAGCGGTGGGCAGGCCGGTGCCGCTCAGCCCGGGCCGGCGGGCAGGAGGCGGGAGCGGGGCTGTGAGGGGGAGCCGCTTCCCGCCGCCGCCGCGCGCCCGCCCGGCGCTCAAAGCTTAGGCGAGGGGGACCTCTGCAGGCCGCACCGCCACCCGGCCCCAAAACACGGCCGGCACCCCCCGGCGGCACTCAGCAGGGCGTGCTGCCCCCTGCCAAGCGGTTTTAGTAAGGGAAAAAGCCCTTCTAGAAGTTAAGGGGTGAAAAGAGGAAGGGTTTTGTCAGCACACCCCCCCCGCCCCCCCCGTGGCATTCCTTTTTCTGTGAGGTGAGCAGCCACTTCACATCCCACAGAGAAATCAAGTCGTACTTTCTAGGGCTTGTGACATTACTAACATCACCATGAGAAGAAGCATATTGTCCCCCGTATCAGGGCCTGAGGAAGCAGGATGCACAGTAGTGTAGTCTGAACGGAATTACCACCACAGTAATGCAGTCTGAAGGGTGAAACCCGTCCCTTGATTCACAGTCATTTTGGAGAGGATTGCCACTTAAAACAAAGTGAAACCAGTGCCACAGATCTCAGGGAGAGCATGGAAGGTGAAAACCCAGCACAGGGTTAGACATGATCTGACATGTCTCAGAAACAGTGGGGTGAGACAAAAGCAAGCAGCTCTTCCTAGTCGATCTTGTGCATGCTCCTGAATCCCTGTCCTCCCAAATTTAAATGTCTCATTGAATTTCAGCCAAAATTTGGCTAAGGACATGACAAGTAAATTCAGTCCTTGGATGTTTCAAATCCTGCTGCCATCGGGAGCTGGTCTTTGGAGCACTCCCTGCTGTGTGCATACAGCTCCTTTATAGCCAGGGTCACCTCTAGCAGAAACTCTCCTGCCTCCTGCTTCACCCACAGAACCGAGGGGGTTGCAGAGTCCCTAGGTCACTGCCTGTCAACTGACAGGGCTTCACACCTGGAATGAGCCCTTCCTTGTATATGTCCTGTCCCAAACTTGCCAGCTGCTTGAGACAGTGTCCCCCCTTCACTGCTCATGGGACCCTCTGTGCCCTGCTCTGAGGCTGGCAGAGCTGCCAGCATGAAGTACTACAAATACACTGGTGGACACTCCCCAGGTTATTTTCTGCTCTCACTTTCATGGGCAGCAATCGCCCTCCAGGTATTAGCCTTGCCTCTAGAGCACACAAATGAGTATTACAACTCTTTTACTTCTCATTAGTGTTTTCAGAAAACTAATAATAATTTGAAGGAAAATATAATGCTTCACAGCATGCTGTTTGTTTGTTTTTGTTGTTCTTTTTTGTTTGTGTCTGTACGCCTGGAGAGTAGGGAGTATCACAAGTCACGTTCCTTTATGCTCATGCTGACAGCTCCCCCCGGTGTCCTGTACTTGCACATCTTTTGCACAAACACCCTTATCCAGGCCAGGGATGCGTGGTGGAGTGTTAGAGAAGGTGGAGCCAGACTCTTCTTGGGGTATTGGGACAGACAAAAGACCAATAGACACAAGGAGTGACCGACAAGTTGCATCAAAGAAAGCTGTGATGACTTATAAGAGAAAGAAACGTCCCACGTGAAGGATAGTCAAATACTGGATCAGAGATCCAACTCTGAAGTCACTAACTACATCAAAGGTTTAATGAACTGAGAAACCTGCCCTAGCAGCAGTAAGCCCAGCTCCTCAGAGAGAGAGCTCGATCAGAGACTTCCCGAGGTCACTTCCAACGTGAATTACGTTATGATTCAATGATGGAGCAAAAAAAAAATCCCTGGCTGCTACTCCTGCATCCCCCTCATCCATCAGTGCACACCAAAATGAACTGGAGCAGTCAAGCAACTTCCAAGTCCATCAGCTCAAGTACCAACATAAAGCCAATGTCACACAGCCTGTAATTAGCTTCTATTTCTCATTTCTTAAAAAGCTATTATTTTATGATCTGCTAATGTTTTTCCCAATTAGTACCATTTATTTTTCACCAAATTCAACCACAGCCCTTGACTGTTTGATACTAATAGCTTTAATTTCTCTCCCTTGTCTCTCTTTTTGCCCTGTAGGAGAAATTAGGCGCAGTACCCATGGCCAAGTTTGCAAAACAACTTCTGCCTTCATCCTTTGTGCTCTGTCCAGCCCAAGGTATGGAAACCATGGCCAAGGGAGAGACAATCTGCCCTATCTGATCCATGAACACTTCAAGGGAAAGCAAAAGAAT
Organism: Phylloscopus collybita; assembly: GCA_027886175.1. NCBI lineage: Eukaryota > Metazoa > Chordata > Aves > Passeriformes > Phylloscopidae > Phylloscopus > Phylloscopus collybita. The sequence continues at coordinate 25,150,048 of JAJNNQ010000129.1, forward strand.
ATATAGCACTTCAAGGCGCAAAGACACAGACAAGATCACCCCAGAGTGAGAAGAAATAATAATCATCTGATATCTTGGTTCTGCCACCAGGACCTCCTATTTCATTTAACTGATGCCTGGGTGAGACATTTGAGCTGGGCTCTGAAGCACCTCATTTTGGAGTGATGACAAGTCTTCCCCTCAAAACCCTCTTGCCATGGGTTTGGTGGTAAGAAAGTTGAAGGAGTGGTAAAGGACTCCAGGGGAAACTTCCCAGCCCTTCTAACCTCTTTCTACTGTGTTGCAACCTTGATTTTGGTACCTTCTCTAGGCTCCCCTCTACAGCAGGGAAGATGAGAATTATGTTCCAGAGACATGGCTGGAAAGAAAGGATTTGGACAGGAAATTTTCAGGGGGGAAACAGGGCAGGTATTCCACTACCTGCAAACATGGCTGGAGCCTGCATGCACAGCACAGGCTGAGCCTTGCTCCTCTCTAGCTGGCGTCCCCAAAGCAGGCACAAGGGTTCAGCAATTTTTCCTGAGAGGTGCTCAATGTCCTGGCAGAGGCTGCTTGTGAGGTCCTCTTGGTGCCTTTGGCTGGCCCTGAGAGCTCCCAGGACTTGGTCAGAAGAAACCCTGCTCAGGCACAGCATGCAATGTGAGCTCTGTGCCCCTTCCAGCCCCTCGGGTGCTCACCCTGCCAGGACAGGGCCAGGGGCTTTCCACACAGCTCCCTAATGGGTGTGGGTCTGGCACACACTGGACACAGGAGTCCATTCACAAACTCTGATCTAGATCTTCATTTTTTTTTCCAGGCGTTGGCTCTCAACCAAAGCAGGAATCTCCCTTCAAAGGAAGAATGCTAAAAAAAAAAAAAAAAAAAAAAATCCATTTGTTAGCCAGTGATACAGAAGGCAAATAGCTCATACCAGCCCCAGAGATAGTGGAGTTCATCTCATATTCTTCTTCATCTGCAATGCTCTAAAAAAATAAAACCCTGATGATCTGATTTTGATGAAGTACTCCACCATGACTGCTAATTTTCTTTCCCATTAGTCCTTGATTTTGAAAGTAAAGCTGAATGTTGTTGGAATAGCTCTGAAAATCTATCAGGCTCAAGAGGTGTGGCTTACTAGCAGCAGGAAGGTACAGAGAAACAGATGATGGGTATGTGCTAACTTTTCAGATTATTGGAAAATCTCCCAGTGAAGTTATCTTGTCCCTGCTGCAGACACAGGCTCTGAATATTGCTTGTCCTTGCCTGGCAGCAAGAGAGAGCAGCAGCAGCATCTGTTGGCAGCAGAGAGGATGCAGCCATGAGGGATGGGTTCCCACTGTCCCAAGGACCTTCTCATTCCATTTTCTTAGCATAAGCCTAAAATTATCCAGTTTTAATTGATGGGAAGAACAGAGAGTTTTGAAAAGCTGTGTCTTAATAAGAAAGTTTATTCTCCTTTTTCTGACAGTTAATAAGCTGCTGCCCTAACCAAGGCAGGTGGAGGAAGGTTTCTGTGAGTAAGAGAGACAAAAAGGTCTGTCAGAAGAGGATTAGTTGGAGCGGAGCCTGCCTCCGAGCAATCCAGAGGGCGAGGCGACCTTGCAAAGCCTGTCTGGGCTATTTTCTCGAGCTCCAGGAAGAGAACTGTAAAGGCAGTGGTGACACAGGAGAGCTGCATTCAGAGTGGAAATTAATTTTGCTGTAATGCCTGCTGTTGCTGCTGCTTATGCAGCAATGAACAACGCCTAGCCTTGAAATACTAAAATCCCCCAGCTGTCCCCAACCCTAGGGAGCATGAGCAAGTCAAATGGAGGCTTTTCCATACCAGGAGGGCCCTTGCTCTGTGGCCTACTGGGAAGTGTAGTTCAGTGCCTGCATGGCCATTTCAGAGCAGGCTTTGATCCCTCTGGTTAGCAGAGTCTGAGGTTTGAGAGCAAGGAATTCTGTGGGGCAAGGTTGGGATGGCTCCTTGGGTTCATTTGCTCCTTGCTTCAATTGACCATCCCTCTTTGGAGCATGGAATCATGAGATATTCCCTCTTTGCTAGGATGTCTGAGGGGAAGAGCTGCAGGATGTCCTTTCTGGGATGCTGTTCTGCAACCCCAACAGAGAGACAATCTTGGTGGTGAGGGGCTTGCCAAATCCCACTCCCAGTAGAAATAAGGGTGGGCAAAAGCAAACAGGAGACATGGCTGGAAATAAGGTATATGGACAAAGGTTTTCCTGAATAGGAAGTGTCCAGGGCTGCAAAGGGACAAGGCCACCCTGAGCTTGTGCTTGCCTGCCCCACAGGGCCAGAGTCATGAGGTTAGCTCAGCTTTCCCCAGGGAAAGGCTCATGCTGACACATCATGGAAACAAAAGTGAGAACAGTGCTTTAAACACTGCAGACTAGGCTAGTGAGGAGCAGGGCAAGCAGGGGACATTTGGGGTTCAAATGTTGCAGAAAAGCTCAAAAACTTTGAGCAAGAGAAGAGGAGGGAAGGAAGGACCTGGCCAACTGCCCACAGATGCTGTATGTGACCAGGTCTGTAACCCTGGCAAAGACAGCAAACCTCCAGCATCTGGAAAAGAAAAAAAAAAAAAAAGTAAAAAAAAAAAAAAGTGGGTTTGCACACTCTTGAGCCTGGGGCATATCTTGAACAACATGAGACTGGATGGGTTTGGAAGTGTTTAATCCAAAACAGAGAATTTGAACTTTCTGCATTTCTTCCTGTGGCTTTTTTTTTATTTCCACCGAAGTTTTCCTCCTTTCAGTAAGGAGATGTGAGTTCCATCCAGACTGCACCTCCCCATTTTCCTCCTCAAAATAATAACAGCCTCATTTGCTAAAGGCACTAGAAGGATATTAAGTGAAAATGAATTAAGTTTAATTCAATTGTTATTTTAGGAGCTTTGCCTCGTCAGGGTTTTGCAAAGCTTCATTCTTCCACTTGCTGGAGACCAGCTTTAACACGCCCCTGCTGAGATGTTGCTGCAAGCCACGAACCCATCACACTGGGAGTTTTACTTAATGCTTAGGGTTGGATTTTAGTTTGCTTAAATGTCAGAGTCTGTCTGCCACGCTGCTGGGGGAGAGGGAAGAACCAAAGACTGGTTAGCTCAAGTCCATCATATGCAGCTTAGAAATAAAATTAATTGTCTGGCTGGTGATTTCTCAGGCAAAACCCCAACACTTCTTTGTCCAGAAAGCACCATGCTACTGCTGCCCTGCTTCAGAGGGGCTTCACCTGCCCTTTGCACTGCATCTCATCTGGATCTTCTCCACCTCTTGCAGTATCCGTTGGATCACCAGCACATGAGGGTGGAAGCTGCCTGGGTGGGAAGAGCTGGGGAAGGATTAGTCTGCATTTGCAGAGCACTCATTTCACCTGCTCTTCACTCTTTGGATTGGCTTTAAATGCAATGCAAAAGCCCAGAACTGCACTGGGGCCTGCCCTGGTTAGGAACCACTCCCTCATCCCCAGTGAGGCATCAGCTCCACCCATGACAGGGAGAAGCTTTGAAAAGGGGGAAAAAGAGGCGAGAAGGCTGTGACAGAGGGACCTGAACTATCCTAGGACTGATGACTGTGGCTTTGCTATGTGGGTAGGCAGGCTGCTGAGTGCCTGTTACCAGCTGGGCATTTGGAGAAAATTCACAGCCCTGCATGGGGCATGAGGGAGAATGTGATCTTGAGGGGCAAGAAGAAGAGAGCCTCAGACTCTCCCAAAGCCTGGCAAAAGGACATTTCAGAGGAGCTGTCAGCTCCTGTAGCTTGTACAGTGGAGCTGTAAGATCCAGCACATCCCTCCTCCCTCTCATCTCTGGTTTCCATAGCAGAGGGGCAGAAGGGAGGACAAGACCCCAAAGATAAATGCCCACAGTGAGTGCTGGGACAGCTCAGTGTCAGCGGCAGCAAGCAGAAGGAGGGAGCACTCAGAGCAGGGTTCTCCCAGCCCCTAACCTTGCTGGGAGCCAGCACCCAGGATTTATGGAAGAAAAGCTTGGAAGTGACCTCTGATCCACTCGAGCACCAAGCGAGGACTCAGATGGCATTACAGCTTGATGTACAGCCAGCGGCTCTGCCGGGCAGTCTCCTGTGAGCGATGGCTTGCGATATTTCTGGAGTTTATACCTAGCTCTCCAGCTCGATGGGCTCTCTGGGTATGATTTGTGCCCTGTGTAGCTCTATAAATATTGAGCTCAGAGAATTATATATGGCGACAGCCCTACAGCACTCCCGGTGATATATCCCTGCGTTTGTGGTTGTAGGCGAATAATTTTAGTTTGAGTGGTGTGGCAATGAGAACAAGGAGGAAGTAAAATAAAAGGGTAATTCCAGTCCAAGTGAATGGCAGGGAGCATGCGTGAGGCTTCAGAGCTTCTCCCACCAATCACGCAGGGAATTGACAGCCAGGATAATTTCCCAAATTAGTTACCTTACCCCTTAGTGCTGCTGTCTGCAAAATTAAGATAACTCACTGCTTTGCTGAAAGGATGCGTTACAACTGGGCAAAGAAGGAGCAGGGGACAAGGCTGGTGCTCCAAGGACAGGGTCTGACCCTCCCTGCTGGGGCATTCCTCAGGTAAGGGTTGGAGCTTGAGGAGAACCTTGGCTCTTACCACTAGACCTTCATCCCTCAATTCTCTGGAAAGCTGAAGCAGAAGTGTCCTGGGAAATCCTCATGACAAGCAGCTTGCAGGTCAACATGTAAAGTGGGGACTTTGCTTAACTGATTTGGGATTGCTGCAGTCCAAGTGCTGCTTTCCCACCTGTATATCCCACAGCATTCCCTCCCTCTGGCCAGGAGATGGGCAAAGCGGGCTCAGATTTGTGCAGCCACTTATCCCATTCAGGCAGATACCATCAGGGCCTCAGCACAATCTCCTTAATGGGATGTGGAAAGGCCAAATGCCCAACCCCAGAAAAAAATCGAGGCCAGGTTCCATGGCATGTCCCATTTGCTGTGATGCTTCAAGGTGTTCAGGTGCTTGTGTCCATGCCAGGCTGGCCATGCAGGTGGGTTCTCTAAACCAGGCTGGCAGGTTCAGAAAACCCACCTTAAACCAGCAAAATTAATAATTTGCACCTTGGTGTCAGAGTTTCCATGGGAAGGGCTCATCCCTCAGCCCTGCACTCCCCTGCTGCAGGTAACAGGCAGTGCCTGGGTGACTCAGCTCTGTGTCCCTAGATAGGAAGACCAAGGAATTAATCTTTAATTGTGAAATAGGTAAGTGAACAACCACCTGAAGAATGTGATTACAAGAGAGAGAAAAGGATTGGATGTACCCAGCCTGCTCACACATTTTCCTACAGCAACCAGTCTGCAGCAATGTGTCTCAGTGTGCCCACTCCAGTACAAATGCCTTAATGGGCCCATTATACTCACATTTTTGTCACTGTACTGCTGCAGACCTGAGCTACCCGTGGTTCCCAAGAATGCAGTTCACTAGTCCAGCATCAGTGAATAACCCCAGCAACAGACTAATGCAAAGGAACTGAGTTTTCACCCCTGGGAAACCCACATGTTCAGCTCCCTCATAACCACCTAAGACATGGTTCTGTCAGAGCCTTGGATGAGCAAGCAACAGGCCAGGAGCAGGAGAGAACATTTACAAGGGGCTGGAGTGGTTTGCTCTTATTTTGTAAAGAGATGAGAGGTCAACAGAAGGCAATAACCCTTCTTGGTGGCTTTCTATCTGGAGGACATACTGCAGATGTTTGGAATCACAGTTGTTGCAGACACAAAGGATGTGAGAATTGATGTGACTTCTTCCTCCAGAAAAGATTTAAGATACATGGCAAGGAAACCTACTTCCACTGAAAGATGTTGCTTTAACCTTGAAAAGACACAAAAGGCTCGGTGAGTTCAGGATTTGACACAAACAATTTGGGGTTAAAGTTACAACTTCTAACATGCCTTCTAAGGCTGGGATTTGTGGGTAGGTTGTCCATCACAGGGCACCTTTAGCCAAATATTGCTGTCTCTAGGAGATTTTCTATGAGTCAAGAAGGAGGAGTCTGAAGCACAAACTAAGGGTCAAACATATTGTGTCTGGGAGATCCAGTAGGTCAGATGAGCAGTTAGAATGATCTGTTGTGGACACAAAACATATTAATCTCTCACCCACATAAGTCACTGGAACACTTCATATTCCTTCTTCCGTTTCTGGATGACTTCCCCACCTGGGCAAACCTAGCAAAGCTTAGCTCCAAGCCATGTGGTTCTGGAAGAGGAGACCTGCATACCAAAGCCAGTGCCCTAGCATAGATGAAGAACCCAGACTCTCTTGATTGTAGCCCTGGACATTTCCTTGCAGTGTTGCTGCCTGCTTTGGTGGAGTGGTTCGATCCTACTGCAGGGGTAAGGTTCCCTGGGCTTCTTTTGCAGGCACGTGAGGTGTCTCCCATGAGCTGCAGCAGCCAGCAGAGCACCAGAGAGCCACTGGCCTTTGCACCAGCATCCTGTGGAGGAGGTTGTCCTGCTGCTGCTCTTGGAGCCAGCTCAGTTCCATGATCCCATGGCCTGGTGTGGGATGTGACTAGACAAGGGCACCCTGGAGACAGCATCATCTCACCCATCCTCCTGGCTCCCCACTTGTTAGTGCCTATCTATTCCCTGGTATCAGCCAGAGGGGTTGATCTCCTCTGATGAAGACCATTTCTTTAGCCTGTTTTGTGCCATGAGCAGCCTGCTGAGCCCTCTCTCTTGCACCTCTCATTGTCTGTACTGGTGATATTTTTCTCCAAGAAATAAGACTGGCTGCTGCTGAGCTGCCACTGACCCCCTTTGTCCTCCAACTGCACTGATAATTCATGTGAGACTTCATTTTACCCTTACCTGAAGCAGTCAAATACACCTGTGAGGAGAAATTAGCTGCTTCAGTGGCAAAGCTCAGCTGCTTAGGAGATTCCCAGTGCCTCCAGGACAAGAAATAAATGAGGCAGCTCACTCAACAAGTGTTTTCCCCAAGGAGCATGGCTCAGTCAGCCCCACCAGAACTGACAAGTGTGCCAAGCAGGGCTCATCAGGGCTTTGTCCCACACTGTTAATGCTTTCTCCTCACTGCAGGAAACAAGGCACTGCAGCAGGTTGGTTCATTCACCTTCCCTCTTTCCTACCAAACTCAAGCTGTTCCTGACTCTTCACAGCTTTTCTGTTTTGTACTACAGCAAGCAGTCTCAGCATCACCCAAATATCTTGTCCAGCCATGGCTGGGGTAGGAGGTGGAAATGGAGTCTGGCTCTCTGCATGCTCACCTAGCCCCCAAAAGAGCCCTCTTCTCCCCAACACTGGCAGGTTTCTGTTGGACAAAGAGAGAAGGGTCACCTGTGAGGACCCATCCAGGATGTCCACCACTCAAGTGTTGGCCAGTGAAGCCCACCTTCAGATGCCCATCCCAGTGTGGCAGGGCCTGCTGTCAGCTCTCCTCTGCCCCAGGGAAATCCCATTTGGGGCCATGAGGAAAACACAGGCAGGGATGAGAGAGGTCAGCCTGACCTTGAGGAGGGCCAAGAGAGTGGCCAAGACTGGACCAGAGGGGACAAAACCTATTGGGCAAAGAAGAGAAAGTTCACAGCTGGTAGACCATCCAGAGAATGTTTATCCCAAATTTCAACACATCTTTTTAGATCATTTTGGCCTGAGCCTTCTGGGCACCATTTCACTAGTAAATGCTCTGTGGAATAAATGCCAAGTGATGGTGAAACACAAATAATCCCTTCTTATAGAGAATTACTTTTCTGGTGAATACTGGGCTATAAATGCAGCTTCAAAAAGCAATAACTTGTTAAACTGACACACACAGACACACACAAGCAGACCCCATTAAAGTCATTTGATGCAAGCCAGGAAAAAAAAGTGCTTCTAAATCACATAATTATTTTAAGAGACAAAGACATTTGCTTAAACTGGTTCAATTCACCATTGGGGAGGGTGGAGAGAAGGTTTGTGTCTGCACCATTAAGTGCTTTGATTTCCTGCAGCTCACCCCAGACTCTTGTTTTAATAGCATTAAACATATGAATATGTGATAAAAAAATACAGGCGATTTCCTTGAGCTTTACTGACTTTGTTTGTCACAAAGACAAAAAATAATTGCTTCCTGATTTTTCTGCTTGAGTGTTTAATGGGTTAATATTTTTTTTTTTGATGAATGCAAGCAGCCTCTTGGCTGTCCTAGAGAGCTGCTGCAGGCACCTGTTTTGATCAAAGCTCACCCCTCTACTTTAAAATCCCAGCTGCTTGTCCTCAGTATTTACTGCACTCCACGAGCCAGGAGGTGGGGTATGCAGCCAGGAGAAGGATGGAGCCAGAGCCCTTTCTCCACGCCTTGCTGGAGCTCAGAGAACAGAGGGGCTCTGCTTTATGTTCTCGGTGTGGCCCTGCACACCGCGCACACCCCACCCTGGCACTGCCCCGTGCCCCCAAACCTGCTGCAACTTACCCAGCACAGGAAACACCAGCACATGGGATATCCCATGGAGAGTCTTGCTGCCTCATCCCAGTGGTGAATACTTAATAGAGGGGAGTCCATCCCTTGAATTTCTCAGGGCTGGCTTTTTTCAAGAAGAAAGCGTGTGGCTGTGGCGCTCAGGGACACGGTTCAGCGGCGGACCTGGCACTGGCTCCATGATCGGTGAGGCCTTTTCCACCCTAAATTATTCTGTTGTCCCCTTCAGGGGCAGGCTGTATCTCCAAGGACGCGCTCGGGGCTGGGCTTGGCTCCCCTTCACCCTGAGCCCCCAGTTTGAACCATTGGCAGGTTTGCCCGGGGCCGGCTGCCCGCGGTCCCCCCGGCGCGGTGCCCCGGGCGGGGGCCGGGCCGAGCGCTCGCCGGGCGCTCCCTGACCCCTAGATGGAGCTCGGTGCCCGCCGATCGCTCCCGGGCCGCCCCGGGGCGGGCAGGGATGCTCCCGGCAGCTTCCCCCCGCACAGCACGGGGCCGAGGAGAGGGGCAGCGTGTCCAACCCAGTCCTGTGTGCCCAGCTCCCCATGGGTGCTGACCCCTGGCCTGAGAGGTTGTCACCGGGACAGTGTTTCAGGTCCTGCTGTTCTGGACAGCTCTGTGGGTCACCGTCCACCAGGGACATCTGTGAAGGGGCAGTGCCAGGCGTTTTGGGAGAAACACCCATAGCTTTGACCCCTGTGTGCATCAGAGCACTTGTGGTGAGGGTTATCTTGCCCCAGACCCCATCCTATAGGGGAAACCAGACAGCCAAGCATCCCTCTCCGTCTGCTGCAGAGACGTTTGAGGTTCTCTGGCTCCCATCCAGGAAACACCCATAGGGCCTTAAAATAATGGCTAATTAAGGGAGGCTTCTGAGGCTGAAGGGAGGGACAGGACACAAGGAAGGAGAAAAGGGCCGTGGGGTGAGTTCCATGAAGAGCAACATCTCTAGAAATGCCAAGCAATACTCACCCCATCCTTCCCACCCCATCTCTGTGTCAGGGGGTCTCCACTCCTCTTATCCCAGCAGAGCCGGTTTGGGCCAAGCCATCAGCAACAGCTGGGGTTTTGTCCAGGAAGGGGAGTGAGGCTGGAGTTACCTCCTGCAATCCCACTTGTTGAGGGAAGAGAGAGAAACTGGCTCCTGAGACACAGGAGATGTTCAGCAACAGGACGCAGTTCCTCACTCCTCACTCCTCACTTCTTTTGGCAGTGTCTGTGGCCACAGGGTCCCTTGGGAAATCCTTTCCTCTGGATAATGTTACAGGTGTGTCTCTGCCTGTCTCTGTGCCTTCCCTGCCACGGCTGTGGTGTGTTTCCCCAGGAACTGCCACACACACGTGCTCCCTGGGGTCCCAGCTACCTGGGCAACCTGCATTCCCTCACCTGACTGCTACAAGTCTGGCTCCTGCCTGTGATGCTCAGATCCTCAGATCTTTGAAGGACCAAGTCTGGAGGGAGAGTGCATGGGAACAGTGGTGTGTACACCAACATTGGTCTGGTGCCTTGCCCCACAGAGAGCATACTCTGCTCTACATCTCACCTCCTGCCTCTGGATGTGGTATGAGCCACAGCAAAGGCAAGTTTCAGACCTGTCATAACAACTGATAAGGTTACAACACTTGTTTTTACTCCATCCCAAAGTGAAAGACAGATCTTTTCAAGCATTTCTGTGTGAATGGGGGTGAGTGGGAAATGCCCCTGCCACAGCTCCCTCGCTTGCCCCTGCAAGTGGTTGTGTCAGTGTGCAGGGTGCCTGGGATAAGTCCCTCTGTGGTTGCAAGTGTCCCTCCAAAGACAGTGGAGCATAGCCCAACAGTGCTGTAAATGCATATAAAACTCCCTGGACCTTGAAAGGGAAGGAAAGGGAAAGGGAAAGGGAAAGGGAAAGGGAAAGGGAAAGGGAAAGGGAAAGGGAAAAGGAAAGGGAAAGGGAAAGGGAAAGGGAAAGGGAAAGGAAGTACTCTGGATACAGCCCAACAGTTACCACCACAGTTCACAGCTGTGTCACCGTGGGATGCCATAGGACTGCCATTTCAGCAGCAGTCCTGTGGTGTGACATCTCCAGACCCTTCAAGACCCTCCAGTGCATGCCACTGGTGCAGGGCCAGGCAAGCTGGGTATAGTCCCTGCTTGAGAACAGCCCTCCTCTCCCCAAGCCAGACTCCCACTAGACCAGGACCCCAAGGTGCCCCTCACTGCTCACCCTCAATCCCCACTGGCCTGCAGACTTGCTGCCTTTTCTCTGCAATTCTCAGAAGAGCACCCTTGTGGTACATCATGGCTCCTCAGGACCTGCTGGCCTTTATCCTCTCCTCCCCCAGCCTGACCTCAGAGGACACCCCCACCTCTTCCCAGGCTCTCCTGTGAAAACAGCCAGATCAGCTGGGAGAGGGAGAGCACACAGAGGCCTGGCCACAACTCACTGCCCTTGTGATCACTTCCTCCCCGTGACCCTGAGCAAGCCCCATCCCCACCTGTACCTCTTTCTTGCCCTTTGTCACCTTACATGGGGAGATCTGAGGTCAAGCCCTTCCTTTCAGCACATTCATGTCCAGCACATCTGATAGCCCAGGCTCAATCTAACCCCCACTGAGCACCAGCATGGCAAACTAGACACATTCTGATAAATACCTAGAGAGGAGGAATCTGGTGAGCCCTGGCATGTGCCTAAAACCTCCCAGCAGCAGGTAAAAATTGCTAAACATCATGACTTCCCAAAAATTATTTCTGGCTGAGACAGGGAAGATCCTGGGAAACAAAGCTTTTCTCCATGTTTTCATCTATCCCCATCTTAATACCACTTCCTAACTGTAGTTAAAAAGAGTATCTATTGATTGATATTTTTTAATCACTGCTTTGTTATTTTTAGACAGTTGCAGTCTAGGAAAGACAGACAGTTAACCGCAGCGCTCAGACCAGCGGGTTCACATTCTTTACAGGCAACAGGAGAACGAGTTTTCTCAGGCTTTGCTCCTTCCTGCTCGAAAACCAGAGCATGGGCTCCTCATTTGTGCTCATTTTGGTTTTGTCTCGAAAGCAGGAAGGCAAAGAAGGGCTGAGCTGAGGGTAAGTACTGAGGGAAGTGCTGGGCAGGGGATTGCAGCTCTCTGCAAGAGGGGATTGCACGCCTTCAGCACACAGAGGTTTGGCTGGAGGCTGCTGTGTGACCTGGACTTACAGAGCTGAAAGCTGCTGAGGCCAGTCTCGTGCTTACCACAGCTAGCTGCAACAAAAAAAAACCAAAAAAAACCCAAAAAAACCCAAACCCCCCCCCCCCCAAAAAAAAAAAAAAAACCACAAAAAAACCCAAAAACAAACAAACAAACAAAAACCACCACCACCCCAGCAAACAAAAACAAAAGGAAGCCAAAAATTATTTTCTACACTTGGAAAAATCAAGATTATTCTGGTGCTTCAGAAAAAAACCTAACATAACTCTTTGAATACAGTTTTACTGTATTTTGAATACAGTTTGTACTGTGTATTGAATACAGTTTACAGTTTTAGGTGTGACTTGAATAAATATATAGAATTAATTTAAAGCTACCAGTAACACAGAGTTTCTGATTAATGGAAAGGAATAGGGGGAAAAAGGCTCTGTCTTAATCTTATATAAGTGCCGACCCATCAAACAAATTTCCTACTGTAACAGGAATAACAATCATTTAAGGAATATCAAAATCACAGCTTCACAAACAAAAGATTTGAAAAAAACCAATTTGGTGTGGCTCCAACAAAAGTTTGTTCTGATAATCTATAGCTTTTTGTGCTTTCTCCTTCCCTTAATATTTGCTAAAAGAACTATCTTTTTCCCCAAAATTTAAGGCCTTCTCATTTAGAAAATTTTCACCCAGGATAATTTGATAATTCCATATGTTATTTCACAAATGTTTTTTAAACAAGTGGCCGTCAAGGCTGACCACTGCACAGAGAAACAGTGTCACTCAGCCAGTCCGCTCCTGGCAAGGGGAAAAAAAGAAGGTTAATTCAAAAAGTTCCAGCTGTCCCAGAACCCCAGAGAGGAATGGCTTTCTACTGTAACCCAAACAGTTTTCAGTAAAACCATTTTCAGTTTTGTCAGTAAATTGGTTTGGGTTTTTTACCCTATGTAGCCCCGAGTGTCTGTGAGTTGGCCTTGGCGGCGAGGAGCGGCTGCCTCCGCGGGGACGGGCTCCTGCTGCCACCCTGGTTTTAAGGTTTGGTTTGTTTTCTGTTTGTTTGGGGGGGGGGTTTGTTTGTTTATGGGGTTTTTGTGGGTTTTTTTGGAGGTTTTTATTGTTTGTTTTGTTGTTGTTTTTGTGGGGGGTTTTGGGTTTTTTTTTTTTTGGTTGGTTGGTTTTTTGGTGGGGGGGATTGTTTTGGGGGGTTTTTTAGAGTGTTGGTTAATTAGGAGCACATTCAAAAACACCAATCAACAGCCTCAGTGAGTTAATGAAAATGATCCTGCATATGGGTGTTTGTGGGGTCAGTGCCTCCATTCATTGTCAATTGTACAAACCACATTAGAGGGCACGTACACTCGCCTCAGCCTTTCTCCAGCGAATGCCACATACAGGTGACTCTCAACGATGCTGCTGCTGCAGCAGAAATAACTTAAAATATGTAACAAATGCCCTGTAGATGGGGAAATGCAGCCCAAGAAAAGCTGCATGTGGTTTTCACGTAGAAACTGGGGTGTGCATGTGCTGCAGGGATCAAATGGGCTGGCCCGTACCGAGCACAACTGCAGGCTCTGTTCAAGGTGGAAGGATCTAGCAAAGACCCTTCAGCCTTTTCCTGGGCCATCCCTCAGCAGAGATAAACCAACTGATCCTTGTTTGAATGACTCATGTGCTCAACTAATTGGCTAAATGGGGCCCAGACCTCTGGTTCCCTCCTGCCCTCATAGTTTGCTGAGCCGGGACCAAACCCAGACAACCGCAGCCCATCCCATAGGGCTTCGTCTCCTCCAGCTCCACACAGATGTTTAATACTCCAGTTGCTCACGCAAAGACAGTGTCTTCCCCCCCTCCAGATTTTTCAAAAGCTCAGCACATCCAACCCAAATGAAAGATAGCTCTCCATCCCTGGCAGCGTTGTGGGTGAGAGAGATGAGCACAACCACAGTGCGGTCCCTTGTGATGCCCTGTGCCTTCAGCTTCAGGCTTTTCCCCTCCAGAACAAAGTCACTCTGCCTTGGTCTGTATTTCCTAGATACAGGCAAACAGTAGAAAAACATTTCTCCCTGACTCCCATTTCATGTTTGGGATTTGCTTTATTTTGAGAGCGAAGGAAGGGGGAAATGACTTTCAAGGCATCTTAATGCAATTTTATTCCTGCTCCCAAATAAGTATAATACAAAAAATTAAATCAGCCTTCAATGTGATATGGATGGCCCCAGGATACAGCTGAGGTGATGTCAGTCTACAAAACATAACATTATGTGTCATTGTTTCATGTCATTACTTATTGATTTAATTCCGTCATATTTCAGACAACTTTTATTGTCTAGATACAAATCATCATGTTAATAGCTGGAAGTATATATGCAGATATCAAAAACACCTTCTTCCACTAAACCAATTTTTAAAATGAATCCAAGAGAAATACTTTAAGAGAAAACTCCTCCAGAAGCAATTTTTCCAGGGACAAGAAAGACTAGGCAACTGTTTTTCTGGTTCCAACGTAACATATATTCCCATTTCTTATTGAGATTCCTTTTTTGATTTTGGTCTTTTTGTTCTTTGTGGGAAAGATTGATGGGAAAAGGGGGAAGTCACCAGTTTTGAAAACAAGGTACAGCTAAATATTCTATCCAAATATATTCCCTCGAACGTGCATCATCATATGTTCAACTTCACCAGAAAATATTTTGGATTATGAACTGAATAAAGTGGATATTATAAAATGGCTGTCTTAGAATTAAATTTTACAATATTGATGTGTCATAATAATAAAATAGAAAACAGTTTTAATATCAACAGTGAGTCCTATCATTATTATTATTGTTGTTATTGTTATTATTATTTTGTGGTTGATTTTCTTCCTGTGCAGAAACCCTGAAAACAAAAATAGACACTGCAACAAACTGTAAACCATTAAAGATTTGTACACAGCAATGCCTCCTGAAGGAGTTTAACTTTGTAGACAAAGTTGGGTGCATATTAAATAATAAGCTTAATCAGAATCAAAAAATCTGACTGTTGCGTGAAACAGAATTCAAACAAAAGATTTCCCTGAAATTTACGTTGGAAAAAAACCAAATTTTTTTATTTTAGTAGTTTTTTGGCAGTAATCGACATCTTTTAAAGATATTTCCAAAAATGCATGTGCTCCGACTCTCATATTTTCCTGTGTTTTATCCTTTTTTTTTTTCTTTTTCTGGCTTCTTCTCTCTCCATTGCTGCAGATGTTTCTCTGTGTTCTCGTACACATTGGGCTGCAGAATGGGAAAATCCTGCAGCACCATAAATTCTCAGCCCAGCCCTACGATAACAGATTTTGTATGAAGCATTCATACGCTCCCTTAGCAAAGCCCCCAACAAGGCTGCACCCAGAGGACCCAGCCTTCCCGAGCTCTGTCCCCCCCCAGGTACCAAAGGCTTGGGCTGTTTTGTTGCAGATTTCCCACAGGGCAGCCTGGACCCCGGGGCCACTGCTGGTGGCTGCCTGCCCTTACCAGTCGTATCCTCCAACATCCTTTACTCAGTAATTCCCAATGCTGGGAGGAAACACCAGGCTGGAGCCAGCCATAGGGCTGGGAGTCTCCCCCAAGGAAGCTGATCTGAGTTTTCCCACCGGTTTGGTTTTCCTCTGAGAAGGGCTTGCCAAGCTGGGGACAATGTCCTGCAGCAAGGCTGAGTACGAGTGGAAAACACCGTCCCCAGAATAATCCCCTGCAAGACTGTCTCTAAAATGTACTCCTGCACGTTTCTTTATATTCAAATTCCCCTTTCCGTATTCAGTTTCAGACACAAACTGTTGTAGATCTGCCTCAGCCCAGGTGAGACCTCATTCCAAGGTCTTATTCAATAAATTATTCCACATGAGTTTAAGGCTAAGCCCCTGCTTAGTCTCTGCCACCCTCAGCAAGCCCCCACCCAAAAAAAGGCTTCAATTAAAGCTAGTGCTAAATGCATTGCTGGGTTGAAGCCTGAAAATGTTTATAAGACCCGGGATTAAAACACAGCATATTACATCTGGAGCTTCCAAAGCCAAGTGGACCTGAGCAAAGTCAAATGGAAATACTAATTCTATTTTCATTAAAAAAAAAAAAAAAAAAGCACAGGCTTCAGCAGCAGTTGTGATATGCTGTCTCCTCTTGGGGAACTAATAGACAGAGAACAGCAAGGCTTTAAATGATTTATTCAGTACCCTGGAGATTTTTTATTTTCTTTTTCGTTTCCACATAAATTACACAAGCACTTTATAAAATGAATACACATAAAACACCTTGTAAGTGCATAACTTAAAAAAAAAAAAAAAAGAAAACAAAAAAGCAAACAAATGAACGCCTTTAAAAATCTCACTGAAAATAGGTTTTCTGGTTGCTGTTTGTACTAACTGCTTAAATTGGCAGTGCTGTTTTAGATTATAAGTAACTGAAAAATATATACTGTTTATATATATATATCTATATATTCCTGGCATTTGCTAGAAGTGCTTTGTTTAATTGTGTCTCATTCTCTTGGTATAATTAAAAGAACAACTAAGTTAAACAGCTGAGAGTGAAATCGATTTTTTGCTGTCAGGAACTGCCTTCTAACAGGAAACTGATAAAATAAAACATTGGACAACATTTTGCAAATTATATGGAAATATTCCATGGAAAGAAACTGCATTACCCCCACAAACTGCCACCCAGCTCTTCTCATTATTAAAATGCTCGCTGATGGGCACAGAGTCCGTGGCAGCCAGGGACTGTTTGGGCCCTTCATACAATTGAGATATCATATTTACCGTCCTCAGGAGTCTGTCAGATCCTTCTCTTGTTCCCCCTTCACAAGAAAAAATTAATGAAAAAGGGGAGGAGAGACAGCGAGGTGAGATCTGAAGGGTTCCCATCTGGCACAAGCAGAAATTGCTGCTGTTTCCTCCATTTGTTGCATCCCCGAACGTCTCCGGTGTGGACAACCCAAGAAGGCTCACAGCAGAGATGTGCTTCACAGGGAGCCTCCTCCTTTTCTTTCAAGCCATCAGTTCAAAACATATACATATATATATATACACATACACATATATATATATGGATATGGATATATAAGGGTGTACATAGACTTTGCACTGCCACCAGTAGAATCCTAAGGAAGTTTTCCTATTCCCCGGCTGGATGAACACCGGGGGCTGTGTCTGTCAGGCCTGGGCTTTTGTCTGGCAGCACAAGTCAGCAAGTTCAGGGTCGACACTGGAGACTTTCAAGAGAACAAAGGGGTTGAGGGGAGGTGAGACAGCATTGCTGCTCCAGCAACTCCGTGGCTGGGGAGAGTTTTTGGGGTGGCTTTCCTTCTTTTTGTTTCTTCTGGAGGGTTTCCCCAGCTAGACACATAGGATGCATGTGGCCAGAGAATCAGGGGGTTCCAGCCCTCCTCGGGGAGAAACAGAGCTGCTGCATGTCCCACCAAGGATGCCTTGTGTCCCCCTGGGGACAGCCCCGCCGGTAGAAGGTGTAGGTGCCACCAGTGGGTGCCAGACTCATTCACAAGCAGACGCAACAGTGGTGACACTGGTGATCTTGGTGGAGTCATCAGACCAAGGCTGGAGATTCTGGAGGGCGAAGAGAGAGGAGTTGTGGACGCAGATGGGGTCGGCTTGGATGGGCTGGTTGATGGTTTTTTGGAAGGCTTCCTGCTGCAACTGCATGAGGATGCGGTTTGCTTGCTGCCGCTCTGCCTCCCGCTCCTCCGCAGTCTGCCTCCTAGGAGAGAGGGAGCTGTTAGGGGGGCCTGGGGAAGCAAAGGAAGTGTCTCCAGAGAGATTAAGTTGGGCTGGCTGCTCATGATGTGGGAGGGCAGGGGTAGGAAAAGAGGGTGTCTTGCCATGGCGTGGTCCCACATTCCCTACACAAATGGACAGTAAATCCCATAAACTGGAGACTGGGTCTGCCTGTCTTAACTGGCTTCAGCAAAAATTGCTCTGATCAAAGAGACCTGGGAGCAGCCCACAGCTCTGGATTACTCTCTGCCTACAGGAAAAAAAACCAAACAAGCAGACACAAAACACCCAAAATGTCACACAAACAGCATCGCAAAAGTTGTGATCCCCTGAAAACATGCTCTGGTCTGAGAGCAAGAGCCAAGCATGCAGAGCCCCAGGGAGAAGCACGGAGCAGGATGGGGTGAAACAGTGACTGGCAGTGCCACACAGCTGGAAGATGTGACCCTGGACATCCCTTTCCAGCATCCAGGTTTGTCATCTTGTCTGCCATGCTGCGGTGACCTGCTGCTGAGAGCTTGGATGAAGGCAAAAACATTCCCATGGCAGGCAGGAGAATGTCAGCTTAACACTAGAAACACATTTTTTAGCAGTAAGAAAAATCAAAGCAGAGAATATACTATCTGGAAAGAGTGAATGGCAATGTTTTTCAGTACAGTTTGGACATGTGTCTGCCTGGTATGACACCAGCAGAGGTTATCCCCAAGGAGAGGGTGTTAGGGGGTCAGAAGGGGTTCTTTCCAGTGTTGGTTGGGCCCTGGCTCTGGGCTGCCTGGAGCAGAGAATGGGATAGGTAGCCTGAATCCTCTCACGTGCACAATGGGAACCCCGCTCCTGTTTGCTTGGGTGGCAGATCAGTCTAAAATCTGCAGCTTGCACTCACCTCTACTTCACCTGGCACCTCTATTGATGCTGCTGGGAAAACCTGGGAGTAACTCACAGTGCTGGTTCCAGGGTGATTCCCAGAGCATCCTCTCTGTCTCTCATATCCCCAAGCTCAGCTGACATCCTCTCAGCAGCTTCAGTGGACCAGTGACACAGGAAATGGCAGCTTTTTAATTTAGCAACTCGGGGGGATGTGAGATGCCTCGTCCTCTTTGGCCATGGAAATTGGAAGTGGCAGCTCTGATCTCCACAGTAACATCTCAGAGCACAGGGCAGGAGGTCCCTGGCTCTCAATGGGAAGCAGGCTGAGGCTTGGATGCCAGCAATGGGCCTCTGGGCACCCAAGCCTCCAGACATGTGGCCGGCATTCCCTCCTGGGAGCAGATAGCTCAGGGCTCAGTCCCTGTTCTAATCACTGTGTCAACATCTCACATCAGACATCCCAAGAAGAGTGGGCTTGGTCTCTGCCTCAATCAATATTTAATGACTCCCTGCACAATGAGGAGATGCTCCAGGAGGAGGGAGAGAGCCCCAAGTCCAGGGTGATCAGGAGCACCACGGCTGTAAGCACCTTGCTCCCAAGTACCTCCCTGCTGCAAGCAGCTGGTCTAGTCATGGGATCATCATCAGAATGGGATTTCCAGGTTCATACCTGCCCAGAAAGAGCTGTGTCTAAAGCAAGACCCCAAATCTGAGGAGGGGATCACACAGACACCTCACTCCAGCAGAGACAACCAGGCAAGGGGCAGGGGCAAGACTCTTCCCCACAATCTGCATTCAAGCAGTTAAATTGCTCAGAGGGCTCATAGCAACTCTCTGCTCTTGGATACTTTCCACTGCCGAGCCTACAGCAGCTCCTTCCAACTCCCAGTGCTCCAGGAGCCACTCTGAGCCCACTGCCCAGTGCAGGGGCCTGAGGCAGCAAGCTGGGTGTGCTATCAGCCAGGGGCACCCACATCTCCATCACAACACCCAGCAGGCACAGATGTACACAAGTAGAACTTACAGGCCTGTGCCCCTCTGGCTCAGGCCAGAAGTTCTCCTATGTCTAATATTACAGCTGAGGTCTGGCTGCAGCCTTTCCCTTAGGCAGAAGCGGGATTTTGTTTCTCTTTACCCAGCTATTTTTTGTAAAACACGTGAATAGGTTTGTATCCTCTGCACCTCTGCCAAAAGAGGCTGAATTTAGCCAACAGACGCAAAGAGTATTGACAGATGGATTTGCCTCACTTCCTTAGGAAACCTGGATAGAAGACACAGCTGACCCCGTTTTGCAGGCCACAGCAGGACTGTTCCTCCTCCAGGATTCTGTTTCTGGCTAACAGAGATCACTCCAGCGAGAGACTTCCTAACAGTTGGGGAATTGCACTACCACAGATTCTCTAAGGGACAGGTCACTAGGGTTGAGGATTCACATACCCCCTTGGTTTCAAGTTCCTTGATCCCCATTTCTTACCCAGCCCCAGCATACTCAGGCAATCGCTGTCTTATTAACCCTTGGGAAGTCTCTGGGGCAGCCCTTTCCCCCCATTTTGAAGAAGCTGCCTGCCTGCCCTCCAGCAGCACCCAGTGCTCAGGACCCAGCAGCTCAGCACCCACCTTCTCTGCTCCCTGAGGAAGCACCCCTCACTTTCAGCGGGAGGCCTGGGCAGGGGATGTTCTCAGGGCTGGGGCGCTTCCCTCGGGAAGATCCCGAGAACGTGCAGCTTGGGAGGGGCAGGGTCACTGCGGTGGAGCCCTGGAGGCTCCGTGTGAGCCCAGCCTTCCCTTCCTCTCCGGCTTTACCGGCACGCCCGGCAGCAGAACAAAAAGAAAGCGTTTGGGCAAGGAGGCGCCGCGAACCCCGCGGGGACGAAAATCTCCGCGCTGTGCAGAGCCCGGTGCCCCGACAGCCCCGGGCCGGGGGCTCCCACCCGCTGCTGCCGCGGACAGAGGCGCGGAAAGCCCCGCACCCCCTGGTGACACTGAGTGCACCCACTGCACACGTGTGTGCACACACGTATCGATGCCTGTGGCACACCCGCACACGTTTTTGCACGCGGGTCCGGTGTGCACACACCAGGTGATACACAGCCCGCACCACACCACACTCGCGGGGCTGTGTTTTGCACTCACACCCCGGGCACGCTCACACGCACACACACACGCACTGCGGGCGGGCACACACGGGCACGCACGGCCTTCGCACTGAGCCTGCAGTTACACACGCGTGTCCTGCTTGCACACACGCCCGCGGGTGTGCACACACCGCTGTGCATGCAACACGCACGTGTACACACACGGTCACATCCACACGCACACGGGGCTTGCACGCCTCTGCGCTGCCATCAGTGCTCCTGGCAGAGCTGCTGGCACCGGGTCTGTCCCCCCCACTCCGGTCCACCGAGACCCCCGGTGCCTCACCTCCACTTGGTGCGCCGGTTCTGGAACCAGGTCTTCACCTGGGCGTCCGTCATCTTGAGGGCCTTGGCCAGGGCAGCGCGCTCGGCCGAGGCCAGGTACTTCTGCCGGTGGAAGCGCTTCTCCAGCTCGCAAATCTGCAGGCGGGTGAAGGAGGTGCGCGGCTTCTTCTTCTTGGGGGGCGTGCGGTTCTGGTAGGGGTGACCTATACGGCGTGTTACAGTGAAGGGTGAGAGGGCCACTGGGGGGGACACGGGAGGAGGGGGGATGAGAGGCAAAGAAGCAAGCAGCGACACATCAGCAGAGGGGCTCCGGCTCCCGGCCGCTGGGCTGGGGACCACCCCCCACCGCTCCGAAGCCGCGGCTTCCCCGCCAGCACCCACGCACGAGCTGCAAACACTCGGCGGCGGCCCCGGTACCGGGAAGGCCCGGCGGCCTTCCCTCGGTGCTGCGGGCACCCGCCGGGCACCGCTCGGCTCCGGCGGAGGGGAAGGTGGGCGCTTGCCCGGCCGAGCGCCTGCCGGGGAACGGGGGGTCAGCAGCGGCCGCCGGTCCTGGCGCTGGGGCTCCGCGATCCGTGCCCAGCGGGCTCGGGATAATTTCGTTTAGGCACGGCGGTAACCCCATCGGCCCCGGCCCCAGTGCCTCGTATACGGGAAGTAAAGTCCCGGACTGGAAACCGGAGTTGCGATTCGTTCTGTTTGCTCTTTTGTTGTTGTTTAAAATATATATGGGTTTGTTTGAGTTTGTTGGTTGAGGTTTTTTTGGTTTGTTTTTTTTCCCAACCCCACAAAAAAAAAAAAAATCAGTGCAAAGTCACATTGTGTCTAAACCAGAAATAAATTGAGTGAAATACAGTCAGGTGCTTTCCAGGGGAGCAGCCCGTTCGTCCACCCGCGCCCGTGCTCAGCGCCAGCGGGTCGAAATTAAACGGGAACTTTCAAAAATCGGGCCTAAGTGTCTGCCCTCGGGAAGAGGCGCTGATTTTTCCCCGTTGTAATTACGTTCCTTTTGTTTGTTTGCGTCTTTTTAATTTTTCTTTTCGTTGTTCGAGTTTTTGCTTTGTTAGAGCCAAAAGACGAGCCCAGCTATACCTGGAAACGGTGGCGAGGCCGGGAAGCGGCTCTAGCCCGAGCCCCGCTCTGCTCGGGTTTGCAAAAAGTCCCTTTTGGTGGGGAAAAAGTCTTGAGCCGAAACCCGCAGCCGGGGAAAGCCAGCCCGGTTAAGGAAGGCAGCGGGACGGCCTTCCCGGGCAGGCCAGGGCCGGGGCCGCCTGTTTGCCTTCCCGCCGGCCGGGCCGTGCTTCCCGGATAACTCCCGGGTTTGAAGGAAAGTTTCCCCGGGTGCTCGGGCGGCAGGGACGGGGCAGCCGTGCCCGGGGCCCGCGGGAGGTCGTGTGCAGAGTTTGCACTTTTTCTCCTTGCCCGCCTTTGCCGACCCGTATCGCGGGGGAAAAAAAATGTAAAAAACCTACACCGAACTGATAAATAAATAAAAGGAACTAAAACAACAGCAACAAAAGCCTCCACATATACAAAAAATCAAACCAACCAAAATATCAAAACAAACAAACAAAAGGAAACACAACTCATTTAGGGGGTGCTGAATACGCCTCATTTCCCAGCCCGTCTCTTTTCTGGCCTCCTCCCGGACCACCTTCCCAGGACCATCCCGGCTGCTTTCTCCATCCGGCCGGAGATCTCTCCGGCTGGATCCTGCGTGCCCCTGTGAGCACCGGTTGCCGCGCCGAGGCCGGGCGGCGGGGGAGGAAGCGGGGCAGCGGGAGCAGAGAGAGAAGTGGGGTCCCGGTGGCTCAACTCACCTGTGAACCTGTCTTTTGTGTACCGCCTGTTGCTCTCCATCCAGGGGAAGGTGAGCCCCGTGAGGCTGTTCATGCCGTTCACCGCCGGCACGGCGGCGGACAGGGGCTGGTGGACGCCGCCGGCCACGGGGCGATGGGCCGGGACGCGGATCACCCCGCCGGCCGAGCTCAAGGTGTTGCCGTTCATGCTCACCGCCATGTTCACGTTGTAGGAGCCGGGCAGGCCGCCCATGCTGCAGGAGGTGCCAGTGTAGGCGCCGGCCGCGCCGCCGCTCGCCCCGTAGCCACCCGTGACCGTGTTATAGGCGCTGCCCACGATGCAGCCCAGCCCGTAGTCCGCCGAGTCCTGCAGCCGCGGGTGCGACACCATGCAGCTGCCCGGCTCCGACGTGTTGAGGATCTGGTCGATGCCGAAGCTGATGGGCTCGGCTTGCCCTTGGTGCAGGTGGTGAGCCCCGAGGTGCTCCATGCCGCCGCTCGGGCGCCGGGGCCGGACCTCCGGGCAGGGCAGCAGAGCCCCGCAGCGCCCCGAAAGCGGCAACGGGGCCGCACAGCGCCGGGGCACGCCGGCTAGGCGCTCAGTCCCATAGCACGACGGCAGAGCACCCCAAGAAACGCCAGCGGAGCCACGCAAGGCCGGGACACGGCAGCCACACGCTCAGAGCGAAGACACAGCAGCACAGCCATGCGCAGCCCAGGTACAAGAGTGGAACACCCCCGCAGCCCGGGACGCCACAGCCGTGCCCAGCGCGGCACAGGACGCGGACACTGGAGACACAGACGCGCCAAACACACCCTACAGCTCCCAGGAGCGGAGACGCCACACCGCAGCCACGCACACTGGCCCCGCTCCGATGAGACCCAGCACCCCCAGGTACCAAGACACGACAGGAACCTCTCAGCCAGGACACACAGACGTACGCACGGACACACACACACACACGAGGGTGCCCCGGGGACCCCTCGCCGCGGCGGGCGGTGGGGAGCCGGGAGCCCCGCGGAGCGGAGCGCGGCGGATTGTGAGTGCGATCGCCCGCCGCCCCGCTTGCCCATCAATCACCCTACCCAGGGCCTACTGCTGCAGGCCCTCACTCTCCATTGGTTGGATGCTGAGAGCAGCCCAGTGAATGACAGCAGAGAAGAGCACACAAGAGGAGTTTCTTCTTCCCCAGCCCCCTCTCGCACCCCCACCCCACCGCAAAAAAAAAATCACCGCCCGTCTCGGCCTTATAAAGTGAGCGCTGGGTGAGCGCAGGGCACTGGGGGGTGAAATAGTGGCTGATACCGGGCGGCAGAGCGGGGACGTTTGGTCCTGGAGTTTGTGGCCGCGGATTGCTGGGAAGGGAATCTTGGCTGCCAGCCCCCGCCAGAGAACCAAGCCTAGGCTGCGATCCCCAAGGGCTGCCGCTGATCCCGAGCGAGGGCTGAAGCCGGAGGATCCCCTTCTGGTGGGGTCCCAGACCCGCCGTGCCCCGTTGTTCCGGAAGGGTGTTCTCAATTTCAAAAGTCAGCACCTTTCAAAAAGCCGCGGAGGAGGCGGGTCTCCCAGCACCAGACCCCAGAGCGGGGACACGGGGACGTTGGGAAGCGCACCCCACAGGTGCCCGGACCCGTGGAAGGGATGTGATGGGAGAAGGCGAGGGGCTCTTGAAACACACCTCCCGTCGGAGAACCGGGGTGGGCTCATCCCCCCGGGACGATGGCAGGCCCAGCTGCGCCCCACGGGCCAGCGGACACCGCTGACGGGGCACCCGCCACTGCTGGCCCCACCATCTGCTGCCTCCGTCCCCTCCCGCGCCTGCCGGCGGAGAGATGGGCGTTTTCGTAAAAAAAAAAAAAAAAAAAAAAAGAAAAAAAAAAAAAAAGAAAAAAAGAAAAAAAAGTTTAAAACAACATGAAAATGAAAGCCGCTATTGCAATTTCTGTAAAACTTGTGGCCGCCGATGGGACCGGGCACTGCCGTCTCCTTGAATCCGGCCTCCCACTGCTGCCGACCGGCGCTGCCCAGCGCGACCCAGCGCTCCCGGCCGCGGCGTCAGGGTTTTGCCCGGTAGTTTGTGCTCTGCCAGCCTTATCCTCCCCGCTACGGGCTGGGACCGGCCGGCCCGGCTCCCTGCTCCCTGGCTGGGGCAAAGGCTGCCCTTCATGTCTTCAGCGTGCCCGAGGTTTAGTGCCCACAAGGGACCGTGGGGCCCACAAGGGACCGCGGGGACTCCCGCGGGACAGCCTGCTCCGGGGTATCGCCCATACAGTACAGACGGCCTGGCAAGCCACGTCTGTGCACTCAGGTACACCTCCTCACTCATCACCAACTGCATCATCCCATCCTCATCCTCACACTCCCAGTGTTGCACACGAACACCCTCATGAGCTGACAGGCACCCATGCTCACAGCCCCACACATTCTCTTGCACACACACCTACATTGGTGCACTCAAACGTCCCCACACACTCACAGACAATTACAACCCCCTGCACACGCACAAGTTCTGACACACGTTCTCATTCACACCTTCACAACTGTATGTACTCACACCCACAGTTCCCGTGTGTTCAGACCCCCCACAGACAAGCACACAATGATACATACACCAGTGCTTGTGGGTTCCTGCCACCCTCACCCAAGCCACAACCCTGCTGTGATGCCTCAAGACTCGTCATTATCATCACACCCACCACCACAGCCCCACACGGGGAGGCTGTGGAGACGGGGGCGGCAGCAGCAACCCCCAGCCGCCCCTCGGCCCCATGCCCGGCCGGTGCCCAGCCAGCCTGCCCCCACCACCACCCAGCCCTGCCTGCCCGCTGGGGTCGGGTTTCCCCCCTCCCCGTACCTGCCTCAGTTCTTGACTTCTGAACTCTTCAGGGAACTCGCTGGCGCCAGCTCCATCAACCAAAGTCCTTGTGGTTAGGAGGAGCTGTGAGAGGAGGAGGGAGTGAGGGCTGGGGCCAGCCGGGGCCGGGAGGCTGCCCTCGGGTAGGGGGCCTTCATGTCCCACAGGACGGCAGCTGCCTTTTCCCTTCTTCAGGATACACCTGAGCTTCTTCTTCTGCCCCTTGTCACACAGGAGATGTGGGGCAGAGCCTGCTCACCTGCCCTGAGCATGTTAGGTTGTCTCCACAGAGAGGCAATGAAACATGCCATGCCAGTTGTGCACAGTGCCAGGGTCCCCTGCCAGGGGGCTCTGATATCCAGAGGGACCCAGATCTGCTGCCAAGATGATGATCTACCAGGAGATGCCTCACCTTCAGTAAATAACGCAGCTGCCTTATGCCACCTGCACACCCCAAAGGCTCCAGTTGATGCCAGGAAAAGCCTTGACCTCCCCTGGGCCAGGGGTCCCCCAGGCTGAGCAGATGCTGGGGGGATGGACCTCAAGAAATCACAAGGTCAACAGCAGTGGTCCTGTCTGGTTAGTGAGGGTCACAGCCCCCAGCTGCTGAGCCCAGGGTAGAGGCTTTGGGGCAATAAAGCTTGCCAGGGGACAGATTACAAGTAAGTCAGAATTCCTTCTGTCCTGCCCCCAGCGAGGACGAAGGAGAAGAGCAGGCAGGGCTAGGTCCTGAAAGAGATTCAGAATTTCTGGAAATCAGTGGGAATTATTGATGAGTTTGGGGGTGATGCACAGCCCAGGATTTATTCTCTGCACAAGCCAGACTTCACTTGCATCCTTGAAAAGCCACAGCTCCTGGCACTGGAAATTTGGACACTGCATGTCTAAGCTCCAGGACAACACCCAGTTCGATATTCCAGTTCAAATTGCTCCTGGCCTCAGTTTCCCCTTAGACTGTCCAGGTCTGTGGCTTGAGCAGTACTGTAGAGCACAAGGCTCTGGAAATGTCCTGTCAATAAATATGCGGGTTTTGCCTCCCTAATGCTGAGGCCAAAGAGGCAGTGCTGCAAGCTCCCACACTAAGACATGTCAGGGTCAGACTCGGTGCTTTTACGTTCACATGCCAACAGGAGAGTCTACAAGGACCAGCACCCACTTTGAGATGCATCCAATGATCCTACAAATGGATCCCTGGAGTGGGGGCCAGAGGCAAACGTCTGGGAATGTCTGTCTCCCTGGGCTCTGTCTAGAGTGTGATATCTGAATTATTTTTTGCAGGGATTGGCATTTAGAGTCCTAGCAAAGAGTGACAAACCCAGCCCTCAGAAAATGGAAGCAATACTGATTGTGGATCCAGGCAGACAGACATTCCCAGATGTTTGCCAAACTGCTGCTTTAGTTCTTAGCTCTGTACAGAGAAATCCTGCTTTGTGGGGAACACCAATAAGGTGGGTCCTTGGAGGCAGACGAATGCCTCCAGTGCAGAAGCTGACACATGCACTAAGTTGCTGCAAAATTCATCCGTTAAGGAAGCCCAGTGCCCTTGGTCTCCACTGCTCCAGAGCACCTCGTCTCCTTCAAGTATTCCACAGCCACTATGCACATTCCTGCAAGCCTTGAAACTTTTGTCCCCCTTCACCTACCCTAAACAGCTGCCGGGACAAGTTCATTTCCAAAATGGTGTTTTAATCCTGCCCCAGATGCGGGCCCAGTATATCCATGCTAGGAAATGACAACTGAGATGAGGGCTCCTGATGCATGAGGCTCTCCCTCCCCACGAAGTGCCCAGGGATCCTTTCTCAGGTTCTCTCATTGATCGTGTGCATCTGCCTCCTGCTAGCAGAGAGGAGCAGCCCAGCCAGGGCCTGACCTCCACCCTCCACTCCCCTTTTCTTCTGCTTTGCTGCCTTGCCGGGGCTCCCCTGAGCTCCTTTGCAGCTCGGGGCTCCCAGGAGTTCGGCATCGCAAGCTGCCTCTCTGCCTCGCAGCTGCTGGCCGGGACATCGCTGCGAAATACAAGCCCTCCTGAGGGGACCGTGGACAAAAGTGGTGTGTCTGGGACCTTGGCAAGATCCCAGCAAAGCCCATCGGGCTCGGTCCGAAAACTGCACTTCGAGCAGGGCTCTCCGAACCTGCCAAGATCCTCTATATTGCTGAGAGGAGAGCGAGCGACTCTGCCGCGGGCCGGTGCGCGGCGACCAACACCCCTCAGCAGAAGGGTGCACCCCGACTCCTTCCCTCCCTCCCTCGCTTCCTTGCGCCGGGGCCTCCCCCAGCTCGGGTATTTTCCATCTTTCTGCACGTCCATCACCTCCCGCAGCTTCTTTCCCTCCCGTCGCGGCCCCTGCGAAATCCATTACGGCGAAGGCGCCGCTGCGGGCTCGGGCTGCGCAGGAGAGCTGCGGGGCTAAGACGGCCCCGTCGGGCGTCCCTCGCCTCTCCCTGGACCGGGAGCCGAGGTCTCCGCTGCCGTCGGGGCTGTATCCCTCGGCACTGCCGCCCGCACTAGATTACGCCGCCCGTGTCGCGACAGAGGCTGATAGCCAAGCAGGACGACCCCCGCACCAACCAGCCGGGTTCCCGCCGGAGGATGGGCTTCCCAAGGGGAAATCTCGTTTTCCGCAGCTCCCACCGAGCCCGAGCCCGAGCCCGCACGGGCAGCGGCGACTTTTCCCCGGCTCAGGGTCCGCAGGAAGGGCGGCCTGCGCTTCCCGAGCGTTAAAAGCAATTAACACCATTTGGGGAATTTTTAATTGCTCTATAAAGCACGCTGTAAATAATTACTCCCAGCTCTGTTGATCCCTCGAACACGCACTGACAGTTGTAATTTATGGCTTTGGAAACGTGGTCTCGTGCATTCAGCATAACTCCTTATTACAGTAATGACTTAGCGCCGCTGCACTTAATGAGTATAAAGTGCCCGGCGCAGCGGGAGCCGCAGCATCGCACGAACTTCGCCCGCAACAATATTTCTCCCCTTTATGGTTACAAACGACCGAGGGGCTACGAGTTAATACGGCGGGGAAGGAGCGGAGGGGCCGGCTCCGCGCTCTGTCAACGACATCTCCCGGGGCAGTAGTTATCTACCAAAAAAAAAAAAAAAAAAAAAAAAAAAAAAAAAAAAAAAAAAAAAAAAAATTTAGAGCAGTCCGCAAAGTGCCCCCTCACTCTCCTGTAGCGCCTGGCTTCTTGGAGAAAGCGGGTTCAGCAGAGGGAAGTGCAGGGTCAGGACTCATCGCACCTGTGGGTACAAGCAGTACGGGTGCTGTGGAGCCCCGAAGGGATCTGCACCTTCCTCTGCCTCCCACCTCTCGTTGCCCTGGGGCTGAACCAGCTCCACGCAACAGGCCGGGGGGCCCTGATCCGCCCCAGACGGGGATACCCGCGGGAGGGGAGGAAATGGGGTGGCGGCCGATGGGGCCCGCCGTGCCCGGCGGCGCCCCATGAATATTCAATGCCGCCGGTTGCCGGAGGAGCATCTGCCAATAAATTATTGGTCCTGCGGCACCAGCCCTTCTCTCCACCGTGCAGAAATGCGTGTAATCCCATTAGCCCCGTCCCCTTGGCCACCCGCCCCGCACCAGCCCCTCTGTAATGAACGGCGTCTGGCCGCCACCCCCGAGGGCATCGACGGCAGTGGGGGACACCGGGGGCTCTGCCCCGTTATTAACTCACAGTTTAATTACACTCTCCGGAACAGCAAGGGAGCAAACGTGGGCTGGTCACCCGCGTCCCTTCGCCTTATCCCCCTGGGTCTCCCCCGCTCCGAGAAGCTCTGACCCCTGCGACAGCCAGGCCCTTGGCGACACGGAGGGTGGCAATCGTGATGTGGCCCGATCCTGCGGTTGTCCCTCACCCACGGGGGCTGCTCACCGCCGCCGGCCCCGGCTGCCGGCAGCTGCCCTGTTTGCTCGCTCGCAGGGGAAGCGGCGGCCTCTTTGTCTCCCAGCCACCCCGAGCCTCAGGCCTTTTCCCCGTCAGACAAAGTCCTGTTTTGCCAACAGATTTGTGTCCCTCCCCTCCCCGGCCCCCCCACCTTAAAAGCCGCCCTGGAGGGCAGGGGCGCAGGCAGCTCCCAACGCCGGGCAGGCGGGAAGCGGCCCGCCCTGCCGGCTCCGCTAACAGAGTAGCTTTCACTAATGAATGAGAAGATCCGATGATAATGGTCTTAATTATTGCAAACATTGTTACGGGCTTAGCTCTAAAAACCTCAAAACCCTCCTCGGTAAATCCTCGCGTTTGTTTGTTTATTTCCTCCCTCTTTTCCCCACCCCGAGGTCAATTAGTAGGCAAAAAGCAAATAGAAATTACGGCAGAACCAAATCGGTAAACTTAAATCTAATTTGCTGCTGTTTGCATTAGCCTTTGGAGAGGAGGGCCAGGCGGGGGGGGCTGCCCCGTTGCCCCCAGGCAGCTGCCGTGTGGGTGGGGGGCTGCGGGGATCAGTCCTCGCCTCGCCGCGAGTCCCTTCTGTCCCCGAAGTCAAGAGACTCCGATGGGTTCAGGCGCTTTTCCTTATTTACACTTGTCTTTTTACAACTGATTCCGATATGGGCTGAAATATTTGATCTGTAAATAAACAGAAAATATTTTTGTTCCTAAGAAAACTACAAACTCCAGTACCACAGATTATGACTTACAATAATTTTTGACCTAGGGATTTTTTCTTGACATCTACATAATGCATGTAATCGAAGTTAGCATTCGTGAAGTTTTTATACCATTTGTTTTCTGAAATTTTGAAACGTAATTTTTGGAATTAACAGTTGGCAGGGGAAAGTTTCCTAGCAAAGGATTACCCTGCTCACCATTTAGCTGATTTTTGCACCTAAACTCATTGCTGACGTTTAAGAATACATGCAAATTTTGTCAGGGCGCTTAAAAACTTGCCGCAGCACTTGTCGTTTGCAGCACAGGTATTAGCCATGGCATAAAATCGGGGAAATGATCTAGAACTAGGAAATCATGGGGGTTTCCAAACCCGAAGTCTCCCCTCGTGGCACCACCTGCTCCCCGCGGGTGAAACGCCCAGCGAGCTCTGCCCGGGGGCCGATGCCCGCGGATGGGGAGCGCAAAGGATTATCTGTATTTAAACACGATTGACGCAAATCCACACTTGTGAATTTAATCTATTATTTCCACTTTTCACTTTCGTATTAAGTGTATTTTCCGCCTGCAATTCGTTGCAATAGCCAGTGCTGCAGCCTCTCGATTCACCGAGTGACCACGGGGAGAAGTCAGAGACGGCTCCATCCCAAAGGTTTGGAGGATGTTTCTGACTGCCCAAGTGGAACGCCGAAAATCAGCTTAGAGACCCGACAGGAAACAAACACTAAACACGGTGTGTAAACATAAATCGGGCAGCAGAGTAGGTGACACCAGTTCCGTGCACATCACCAAGGGCTTTGAATTGCCAGTGCCGACAGGAGCGGGGCTTGCGAAAACTCGCTGGTTTGTGTTCCTGCTCCCTCCAGAACTTCCCGGAGCGGGAGCTTCCGGGACCTCAGAAGAGCCCACGGTGCCTCGCTGGTCTGTCAAGGTCACCCACGGACACCGGGGTGGGTTTTTGCCGGTGGGGAAATGAGCTGTGATTTCTGGGGACAAATACTTCAGCGCTCCGATGGAATGGAGCTATCCGAGGCACTGTATAATCTTCCAAGACAGCTCAGCTTTCCTCAAAGCATGCCCTGCGAAACAGGGACTCATCCTCTGCTGCAAATTTTCCCCAAATCTGCAAGTGGCAGCAGCTGAGGCTTCAGAGATGAAGAGGAAAGTGCCCACACAGATCTGAGCTCCCAGGGTCGAGATGCTGAACCCCGGGCAAAACTCCTCTGCTCAGCTCCTGCTCTCGGACTGTGAGGTCCGACACAGAAACGCGGGGCTGGTTATGGGGGTTTCAGTCCTGGGAGAAACCCTGATCCACCTTCCCACCGAGAGGGGAGCATGCTCGGAGCCGAGCCGAGTCTCACCGAGGAGCCTGGCAGGTCCAGCCAGCAGTAAGAGCTAACGCAGGGCAGCGAGTGAGCTCGCAGCAGGATTTGCAGAGAGACGCTGGGAGAGCTCTGGGGTCTGACACAGCCTCCTGCAACACTCGGGTCCATTCCCCAGCCTCGCTCAGCTCCAGGAGCAGCTCAGCGGCAGAGCTGAAGTTTTGAGAGGGCACTGAGCCTGCTGGAAAGGAAACGGCAGTTTTGACATCCCCTTCATCCTCCCAGTGTATTTTCCCCCCTTTTTCCCAGGACTTTTACTGCTCACAGGAGATGAGTCAAGACATTTCCTTCTCCCCTTTCATAAATATTGCATCTCCCAAATGCAATTACCAAGGGCGAAGCAACACAAGTGTTTCTAAATAAGATTATGTGATAATGTATTTTATGCCTGTGCTGTGACACCAGACAATCCCCCTATTAATAACAGCTCAATGAGATGTGGAAGTTCTTAACTGGGTGCTTGGGGGGATTGGGGAATTTATTTTTTTTTTTTTTTAATTTTTTTTTTTTTCCCAAGGGAAAGGCAAGCACAATACCATGGCATCAGTTGTAAGGGTGGAAGAGCAATTCTGGGCACCAATGAAAATAGCAAGTGGAGCTGAAAGCAGCCCAGAAGGTCCAGTTGCTCTGTAGATAACACATGTAAATCTGGTCAGGGGTCCTGCTAAACACCGTGTAAATCTCTCACAGACTTTCATAATGCAACAGGCCTAGAGAGGTTTGTGCACATTGCTGTGTCCTGTGAATGAATTAGTGCCTGACCAGGAGTATTTGGGGACCCTGTAGGTTTATTAGAAGTGCTCTGTGCCAGCCCACACGTCTCAAACTGTTAATAACACGCAGAGCCTCACCTCTCCCTGAGAGAAGGGCAAGAGCAAGAAAAGCAATAACAAAAACCATCCCTTGGTTCAACTTCTCTCAGCTGGAATAACTCAGTCAAAATATCCCAGTCAAAGCTCTCCTCTGGTGATCTCCAGCCCTCACCTTTATCTGCTTGTTTTTCCTTTTCTCCAGTGGCCATGTCCATCTGCCAACTCCTATTGACCCGTCCATCCCTTGTGGTCTTCTGCCTCTCTCATATGACTCCCCGCGTGTCCCTTTGCATATGGTCAAAAGTAGCTGAGGATGCTGGCTGCCCAGCCTGAGACATTTAGATGTGACCCCTCCTTAGGAAGTCCTTTGAAAACTCTGTACTGCAAAGCCCAAGCACTCTCAGTGGTCCCCAGAACCCACAGGTTAATATAAATCCACCAGCTCCCAGGTCCATCCACCTGCACAGCACCCAGCAGCCCCACGGTGCCTTTGCAGGACACTGGGGAATGCACAGCAAATCACTTGTGCTGAGCTGCCCCCGGGACATCGTGCTGGGAGTGTGAGCAGCCCCAGGCATCCAAGTCAGGGATTTCCCTGATGATATTTTCTGTTTCAGCCCTTGAACTGACACAGAGTTCCTCCCAGAGTCGCTGGCCAGAGCTTGGTGCTCTGGGTGGCAGGGCCATCATCCCCATGCTGATGCAGACAGGGTGATACATGAGTCCTTTGCCTTCTTTGATGCTTCCAGGGTAAATTCCTCCAGAGTCTGCAAAGTTTGGCTCTCTATTTCACATTAGCACTAGTTTGTAGCTGCCCTCTGGCCCCTGGGGTGGAAGGTCAATCCTTTATTTACTTAGTCCCTCACTTAGTTCATCTGCAGCCCTCTCAGTGCTTTGGATAATAGGCACAAAATGGGCTGCTAAGCTGCTCTCTGGCCATGAGCCTGCACTCAGCTCCTGTGCCCTGGAGAAGTGTGTTGCCTTCCCTGGGTGATATCAGTGCCACACAGCAAAGCAGGCTGGGCAGGCAGCAGCTCGTTCCTACCCAGGGGCAAGATCTGATCCAGGGATGAAATGAGGGGCACACGTGCTTCCAAGCACCGACAGGCTAGGCTGAAGATCATGAA
Source organism: Phylloscopus collybita (assembly GCA_027886175.1). Classification (NCBI taxonomy): domain Eukaryota; kingdom Metazoa; phylum Chordata; class Aves; order Passeriformes; family Phylloscopidae; genus Phylloscopus; species Phylloscopus collybita. The sequence continues at coordinate 25,183,242 of JAJNNQ010000129.1, forward strand.
TGGCACGGGAAAGTGATACCCCTGACCTCACACCTGTCCTGGCAGCTCCTGCGTGGTGGTGTCTCTAGAGCTGGTCTTTGCTGCCCTGTAGAACAGCGTTGTCCCTGGACACTGCAGTGTCCTGGTGCCATTGCCCTCTTGGAGTGACTCAGGTTGTGTCCTGAGCCCATCAGGTGCTGCAAGAGCACCTGCAAGAGCTTCTCAGGCAAAGCCAGAGCACCATGCTGAGCTGGGGAATGTGCCAGCTCCAGGCTCCATGCCCAGCACAAGCAGCCAGCTCCCTGCTGCCAGTGCCCTCTCTGCTGTTAGAGCATGCCCAGGACAAGAGAGCCTGATGGATCCAGCCTGTCCTGGACCCCCCAGGATGGCTAATGGGTGGACTCAGAGACAGAAAAGTCCCCAGAAGCAGGGAGGTACAGATCAGGAGACCACAAACCCAGTAGCTTTCAAACCTTGTCTGCCTGCATGAGCCCAGAAAGTGGCATTTTCCCAGTCCTCCCACGTGGGGAGAGCTACCATTGAGTATCTCTCCCTTTTTTTGGGATGCTGCAGCTCACTGTGGTGCAGCTGAGCCTGACCTCAGCTCCCTGTTGTCTGCAAGTAACATCAAACCAAAGTAATCAATAGTAGCAAACAAGCTGTATGAACAACTAAATGGTTATCAAATCATTACTATTGAATATTATTCATATTAAAAGGGTAAATTAAAGTACTTCTCAAGCACACCCACACGTGTGCTGGGTTTAGGCTCTGAAGAAGTAGATGAGATCTTGTCTCTCTCAGAGGAGACCATGTACCAGATCTCTGCACAGGAGCTGGAACACAGGCCTGGGTCCCACCCTCTCCAGCAGCAAGGGCCCCATGCTGCTGGTGCTGGCACTGCTGACTGCAAGCAATGGAGGTGTTCTGCAAGGGTCAGCCAAAAGCAGAGACAAAGGGGTTTCCTTGAGAACCCCAGGCACTGGGAGGGAAGCGTGCCCTTTGCCTGGGTGCGCCAGGCTGGGTGTTTATTCAGGTCCTGCAGAACAATGCTGCAGCCGGAAAAACAACCTCCCCCCTGCCCTAGGCCCAGCTGGAGGGATGTGTGTGTCCCCCCCAGCTTGTCCCCTGGGTGGGTGAGCGGTGCCTTGGCTCCCAGCCATGCTGATCATGTTTGTCACCACGGGGGCCTTTTTCTTTTTCGAATCTTTTGGTTTCCGTGCTCTCCCAGTGTTTTGGATGACAGGAAATAGAGCTTCTTGGAGAGAAGGTTGGGGATTTGGGGAGTTTCAGGGTGGGAGGGAGCACAAGCTCATCTGTCCTGACCTCCCACTGCAGCCCTGTCCCACTGTCCCTCCAGCTGCTGGAGTGCTGGCTGTAACCTGCCACGCTTTCCTGTGAGCCTGGCTGAACCAGAGTACCTCTGGAGCAGGGAAATTGCCCCTGTCCAACAACTGAGACCCTGCTCTGGGGATCCCAGCAAGACCCAAAGCTGGATGTGGTGACAGGAGGGGAAGGAAGAATGACCGCAGCCAGTGCTGCCAATCCAGACTTCCAGAGGGCAGAGGCTTCCAAGGACACCTGCAATCCAGGGATGGTGGGGTTTCAAGGCAGCACTAGGCTGAGCTCTAACCTCCCCTGCACAGCCACCTTTGCTGGGCAGCCAGGAGAAATCAGCCAAATGGGAGCTGTACCCCTGCTGAGGCTTGCAGAGCCAGGCTGAGCCCTGCCCAGCATTTAGCAGGACTAAACACTCACAGTGTTTGCATTTTTTATCAGCTGGAGGATGCTGCAAGGCACTCATCTGCCTCTGGACTGAGTGCTCCTGGTGTTCCCTGAGTGAGATGTGTTCCCACTTTGATTGCATTACAGGATGTGACAAGCTGATCCCTGCCAGGAAATTAATGAGCCCCAAACACCTTGCTCATCCATCACCACCCCAATCAGCTACTTAACACACTACCCACCCTGGCCACACAGCTAGCACTGCTGGTCACTGAGATCCTGGAAGCTTCACTTTCCAAGGACCTAATGTTGCTGCCAGGCTGGTAAAAGGCCCAGGCCATGATCAGGCCAGCACATCCCAGCTCTCCTCACACCTCAGCAATGGCTGCTGACACCTCCCTCCAGGCTCTTCTGTCTGACCAATGCCTATTTTCCCTGCCCATTGCCCATAGGAACCCCTGAGGCCATCATGTCCTCAGTACCAAGGCCATGGGGAAGTGCCCTGGCTGGCAGCAAATGCAAACCTCATATGCAGCAATCATTGGAGCAGGTTAACAGAGCTGAAAATAGGAGCAGAAAAAACTTGGTGGGCTGGACAAGTGTCTCTTCTCTGAATCAGAGCAGCAAAATGGTGAAAACTTTGAAGGAAAATGAATGAAAGTGGTTTATCATGTAACAGTATGGAGAGCGCTGTGCCAGGGCTTCATTTTGCAGAGCAAAGGCACAAAAGGACACCTGTAAAACACTAGCAAGTGGCATGTTCTCAAAATCCATGATAAAAGGAGCTGGGAAGTCAAATGGATGAAGGCTGTGTTCCCCAGGGTCTGGTCCCTGCACAATGCTGTACCAAAACTGCTATTTAATGTGCTCACAGCCTTGCAGAAGTTTTTATGAGACACTGGTGCACCATGATGCATTTGCTCACACTTGCAGCTTGCCAGGTGGATCCTCTGAAGCTGCTGCTGGGTTTTGGGGCAGTGATGCTGGATGCCTGATGCTTAGCAGCACGGCAGTGGCGAGAAGACAGCTCAGACAGCTCCCTGGGCTTGTGCCAGGTGAGCAGAAATCCTGCCTGGCACCGCAGCATCCTGCTCATCCTGTGCCCCGCTGCCTGCACAGCTGGTGCTGGAAGGTGGGGGAGATGAGGGTGTCTGGGTCCCCAGAGGAGATGGCCTGGGGGAGAGGTCCCTGCTGGGGAGCCCCAGTGCCTGGATATAACCCCGGGGAAGAGGATCAGGCTGGTAGCCACTTCTCTCCTGCAGACTGGGGGTGCAGGGCAGCTCTGAGAGCCCAGAACCTGCCCAGCAAAGACTGATGACAGCAGATGCAAGGAGTGAAGCAATTTGCACAGCAGGCGAGGCCAAGCAAAGCCCCGATGGGTCTTCACAGGATGAGGGCATCCAAAATGTCCTTTTGTACCACCCCAGCATGTGCAGAGTCACAGCAGGAGGCAGAAGATTGGGTCCTGAGGATGAGGGTGTCTGCAAATACTTCCTGACGAGCTGCTTCTGTCCCTGAAAAATGAAATTTCATTAAGTAAGCTTGGAGTAGCGTGTGAAATCCCCATGTTGTGTTTGTGCTTCACTTTGTCTCCATTGGATAATTATGAAAAATACAGCTTTCCAAGTGTGTCACTTGCTCTTCTTCAGCTTAAAAATGTCTTTTCCACCTCGTTCTCCAGGCTGTATTTTTTTACTTCATCTTAATTGTGGAGAAAAAAAAAAGAAAATTGACTTCCTGGTAATAAAACAAAACAGAGACAGAAGCTTTCCAACCTGAAACCTTTTCACCAACAAAGTAAGGAACAAGTGAAACATATTTTTTTCCTGACCATCTTTGTTTCCCTTGAAAAATTTCAAGAGGAAAAAAGTCACCAAAAGACAAAAATCCAGTAGTTTCCTCCTTAAGCTGATGGAGATCTCTCTAGAGGAAATGTGTCCGATAAGCTAAAGTGAACCCACCTCCCCTGCTTTATCTCAAGCAGTGTCAGATGGGTATTTCTAGCAGGATCTCTCCTGGACACTCAGAGCATCAAATTACTCTCCCATCCCCTACTCCTCCACTCCCCGTTCCAGGGCTCCCAGGCTGATCCCACAGACACCAGGCAGCCCTGCTGCAGCGGGATGTGCTCCCTGGCTGAAGGGAAGGGCTCTCACCACTGGCAGACTCCATTCTCCAAAGTGGAAGCTTTGCTGGAGAGGGCTGGGGGTGTCCCAGGAGTTGCCCCCAGTGCCACACAGGTGGCTACAAGTTTTCTGTTTTATCAGGGGGTTTCAGTCTTAGGAAAGCTGCCTCGGTGCCTCAGTTTCCCCACTGTGTGTTTCAAGCGGACACCTCACTGCAGTCTTTTCCTAAAGCAAGTGTAAGCCAGAGACATCTGCATTTCCTGCCATTAGAAGCATCTCAATTCACCCCTAAATACAAAGTCAGCAGCCCTTGCTTCTGACCCCACAGAGGGCCAAACAGGGAACTGAACATCTCAAAGCACCCAGGTCTTGGACTCAGACTGGACAGGTGCTGCCAGCCAGGTTGGGGCACAGTCAGCAGGGGTGAGTGCAAGGCCAGCCATGCCCTCATCCCAGCTCTGTTCGTTTTCCACATCTTGGGGTTTGTTGTTAATATTCCCACGTGCCCAAGGAAATCCCCTTGGCTGCCACCACTGGTGGATCAACCCACACCTCCGTTCCCTTTGCCCCTCAGGGCTTTGCACCCAGGTGCTGTGATGCAGATGCTCATTTTTGTAGTGGACAGAGGGCCAAAAGGAGTCCAGCCTGGAAACCCTGACCCAAAATCAGGCCAATTACCCATTAATTGATGCTGCTCACTCCCCAGTGATTAATTGTCAAGAAAAACCATGTCACATTTTGCAAGCCCAGACTCCAGCACAGCGACACCACAGGTCCTTTATCAGCCCCGGGGCCAGCCGTGGCACCAGCCTGTCTGAGCCAGCCAGGTACCTCCACATCCCAGGGCTTGTTTGTTTTGGTGTAAGCCTGAGTGTAATTGGGGCTAAAGAAAAATACCCACAGCAAAACAAACGTGGCGCCAATGATGGACACAGCCCTGCAGCCAGCACAAAGACAGATGGGAGGAGAGCCTGTCCTGAGAAGCCCAGGTGGAGATGCCCAGGGAGTTCAACACTAGGCTGACAACTCTTCAATTAATTTCCAGTGGCCCCTGTGAGGGTGAAGATTCCAGCCAAGCACCTCCTGCAGACTGAATGTGTCCAGGGCCAGAGTGAGCACCCCACTGCACCCCACCCTGCCTTCCCAGCTGGGGGACCGAGACCACCTGCACCAACTGCAGGACTCTCTCATTGCTTTCCTTGCCTCAGTTTCCCACAGCATCATCCTGAAAAATTCGTGTACAAGACAGAGAAAAGGATAAATCACAAGCAGTGATTAACATGAGTTATTTCACATGCTGGGAAGATCTATTGGCCTGACTCTATCAGGCTGAGGTGATTAATGCAGTGTGCAGCCCTGAACAGAAGCCCTCACATTCAATTACCAATGCTGGGGAGGTCCTGGACAGAAAGAAATCAGAGACAAGACTGAATGGGGAGACCCCAAGCTACTGTAAGACATTTGGAGTGGGTCTACCTCATATTAGCCTTAATCAGGTTTAGTGGGATTCAGACAGGTTGAAAAACCAAACACACACAAATCAGGCACACTCTGATATCCCAGCGCATTTGTGATTTATTGCAAAGCCATCAAAGCTGGTTCTTAGGTCACATCCAACACACAACCCTGCAGGTTTGTCAGACCAGCCCTATGATGCCATGGGAGTGGACTAGCTTGGGGGCAGAAGTTATTTTAGAAATAACTTTTTTTAAAGTGCAACCTCTGACTTGATTAACAATTATTAGATAACTAACAATTCATTAACATTAATTAATTAATAAGCTGAATGTTATTTTACTTCTTTGATAACTGCTGACTCCAAATGCTCTTTCTCACCCTGTCCATCGCTGCACTTATTTCCAGGTAAGCTTGCCCTGTGCCCCATGAATATCACCTGTTTTATTTCCAGCAGCAGCAGCCTGACAGAGATGCTTCTGCATCAGCTGGAGGCTGCAAAGAGGGAGAACTCTGGGTGTTTGTAGCCAAGAACACAGGTGTCTGGTATGATGGGGTTTGAATGCAAGTCCTGAGCTGGCTTTTTTGCTGTTTGATCTCTCTGCTATTGTTATGCCAGACTCCTTCCTCTTGTATCAGGGCCTTCAACAGCATAATGCCTTTCTATTCAGATCTAGATTTAATAATCAGTGCAACACAAAACTCAGGAAAGCTGCCACTGAGTTGTATCCATGTGGTGAGGCTTTAACTACGTGTTTTGGAGCCTTGATAGCGTCAGACCTGTGGCACCCATTGAGAAGAAGGGGAGAGTCCATGGTCACAGACTGCCTAGCAGGAAAAACCTTCTCCTGCTCACTGGTATGGCCAATCCCACTTCCCTCTGCAGCCTGGCTGGGCCCTCGTTTCACTGCACAGCCCTGTGATCTTCCAGGGAGGACTCATATTAGCCCAGGCCATTAACACAGAAAGTTATTAGTAGGCTCTTGGGCAGAGTCTATTTTCATATTCATTTGGCTAATTAAATGTAAATCTGCTGCTCTGGATTATCACTAAGGGTCCCAAGCCCCATTAGTCAGCCTGTACTCACAGGGGAGGGAGGGTGTCACCCCTGTGCAGAGGTGACTCATGGTCACACGGGCCATGCCAGGCCTGTCATGTCAATGGGTGGCTCTGTCACCCATGGGTGACACAGGGCAGTGCTTCAAGTTATTTGGGCCCCAAGGAACAGGGACCACTTCTTTCTACCCACAGGCTATCTAAACCAGGGACATCTGGCCATGGCTCCCCATGATGGCAGGGCTTGAAAGACGTTCTATGAACATGCCAGCCATGATCAATATTTGGAGCCTGCTGGCCCTGGCTGCCCTCCCCAGGGCTTGAGGGAGCATATGGGTGTTTCCCCCCAGCTAGTGTTGCAGCAGCTTTTAAGATGTCACTGATCTCCTCACAGGGACTCTCTGCCAGTCACGTAGGCTGAAGTGGCAGGGGAGTCCAAGGAAGGGACTCTGCAGGGTCACACCACCAGCCCAGTCCCCATTCCCATGTTGGTACCCAACACATCACATGGCAATGCTACAAAATCACAAAAAAATGGGATTTTCTGCTCCAGACAGGACACTGAAAGGCTGCAGGTGGGGGTAGGATGGACAGAGATGGATGCCCTGAGAAGTGGTGTGAAGATGCTTCCCTGTGGCCGAGGCACTCACACGAGGGACATGGCTCTCCAGTGAGCACTGACATCCCACCTTTCTTTACCACGTACCTTGTGTCTGTGTCAGGGCCCTGCCACAAACAGCAGCACAGCTGGATCTGGTTTCACTCCTTTTCTCAAAGCAAACAAACACAGACAGCATCACCTGCTGCGTCAGCCAGGAGGCACCAGGGCAGGCAGGCACGGCCCTCCCACTGACACTGCGTGCAGCCAGCCCTGAGGGGGCTCCAGGCTGCTCCTGCCGTGTCCCCCATCCTCAGCCTGGGCACCAGCTCCACCTTGCATCCCAGTGCTGGGAGAAGCCAGCCCATCTACCCCTGTGGCTGCGGGGCTCAGGGCTTCCACATCGCTCACATGAGGGTGAAGCCACCCTTTCTGTGACACAGGCTCACCCTTTCTGTGACACAGGCTCACCCTTTCTGTGACACAGGCAGGACAGAAATAAATGCCAGGTGTGAGTTTGGCTGCCCAGAGACCCACGGGCATGTCTCTGCACCCACAGAGTGCTCAAGGGATGGGCAGAGGGGGACAGAGCCAAGCTGCAAAGCCAGGGTTGGGGGGGATGTGTAAGAATCTGGGCTGGGGGAGAGTGCTGGGGAGAGCTGCTGTGCAGTGGTGGTGGGGGAGCCAGTCCAGCCCTGCTGCCTGGTGTCTGCTTCTCAGTGCCTGCAGCAAAATCCACCTGCCACTCACAGCAACCCCACATCCGCCTGCCCCGCAGCCCTGCTCTGGTTGCATGTCCCAGCTGGTTGCAGATGGATAGGCTGGGAGCAGGCCAGGAATAGACTGAGTTGCTGGGAGCCAGGGATACTTTGTCCCGCTTTAGGGCACCTCACAGGCAAAGCAAACCTGGGGCACCTGCCTGTTTGCTGTAGCCTGAGCTGTAGCATTACACTCATCCTCTAAATTCCTTGTTTATTTGGCATATGCTGCCCAGCTCCTTGGAATCCAGCTCAGTGCTGGTAGCTGGCAGCCTCAACCAAGCCAAGCACACACGATGAGCTCTGCAAGGTGGGGAAAGCAGGGGATGGTGTGTCCAGGAGTTCAGGAACTGTGCCACACTGCCTGAGGGCCCATGAGTAGGGATGGTGCAGGGGACTTACTCTCCATTGCCCCCAGGTACCTTGCAGCCCCTTGTCCCACAGCCAGGCTGATCCTGCCTCTGCCAACTCACAGCCCAACCTGTCCCTGATACCTCCTCTTATCAGCCACTGAAATCCCACCTGTTTTCCCTGCCGTTTGTAGGAGCACCTCTGTCTGTTAACCCCTGACCCCAGCAAGATTCTTTCGACAACTGTGTTTACCAGGGGCTTGGAAGCTGAGTTTTTTCTCCATGCCAGAGCTCAGCCATCCTGTCTCCAGCCCAGGATGGTCCTTCCCAACTTGGAGAGTCGGCAGTGTCTGCAGCTTGGCACAGGAACACTGCTCCTTGCCAAGCCAGCCTCTGACCCAGAGCAGTCCCAGTCTCCCTGAAGAGCCTGGCAAGAAATGATGCTCACCTTCTGCTGGGAGACTTTTGGAAGAAGTCCACCACCCTCTCCAGTGGTCCCTGCTGAATTTCCATGGGACCCCTGTGTTGTCTGGGTACTGACAGGGAAGGTCTCACCCTCATTCCTCCCAAGGCTTGCATGACTTGTGCTTTCAGCTCCCCCAGGTCCAGCTGGAGAACTTAGACTGCCAGAGACCATGGGAGCAGGGACAGAAGAGGGTTTAGGGGTGGAGGCCAAGGCAGAGGGTGTGAGGTGGAAGAGCTGTAAACCCTCACCAAGAGACCCCATCTTAGCCTTGGTGGATTTCTCTTCAACCTCCTCCCCTACTCACCCTTCCTTAATTATTCTTAATGGGTAAGCTCATAAGAGCTTCTATTAACTTTATTACCAGATCAATTAGTGCTTACTTCCCCCTCACCATCCCCCCTCGTGTTAATAATAGCATCAAATATGAAGACAACATCTGCACTGCTACCCAGCAACCTGGAGAAGGTGCTGGGGAACAGTCTAGTCTGAGCTCCAGATGCTTTGCTGGGCACTTCTGAGATCGATGGATCCTTCCCAAGATGTGGTCCAGTGAGGAGGGAAGCCAGGGAGGAGGAAGATTGATTGGAGAAGACATTGGCACCAAGCAGCTCCAAAATCTGCTGGCATGAGCTGAGCAGGAGAGGTTTGGCACCAGAAGGAAGCCCTCTTGCCTGCAGCCCTGTGAGCTGGTGGGGTTGGCACAAACAGCAGAGGATACAGGTGTTTGTTGGTGGGTCTGGTGGAAGGAGCCATGGCATCAATCAGAGCACCACAGGATGGCAGGAATGGGGCCACTGGGACAGGAGATGGGGGAATGACTGCAACTGCTTTCTCTGAACAGAAGGAAGAGGACACCTTCTCTGCACAGAGAGTGGAGCAGCACCAGCACCCCTGTTCTGCTTTATGGAGGACATGAGGGAGGATGAGAAAACCCCTGGAGCACACAGCATCCATCCCCTTTAGAGAGGGAGGGCCACAGAGGATGGGTGCTGGCAGGGAGCACACCATCCAGAAATGCTTCCCCAAGCTCTGTCCCTTTTTTGGGGACCTACTCCAAGCACCCTAGAGGTGAGTGCCCTCCCCAGCCCTTGGCCCAGCCCCTGCCGAAACATGAGTGCTGGATGCAGAGAGGCAGGAGCTGGCTGCAAACTGCAGCCTGCTGGATGCCCTGGCTCTCAGCAGGGCCATTGCAGCCTGACTGACAGGCCCTGAAGGGAATGCACAGGAAAACTGTGGGAGCGAAAAGATTTTGAAATATTTAACCGGGGCACCTTGCATGGAAAGAAACTCCTCTTGCAAAGGCACCAGCTCCCACCACAGAGCATTTCTCAGACCCCTCAGCTGCCCACGCAGTTTGTTCCAGCCCAAAAGGACCCACTTGAACATCCCAGAAAGGACACAGCATTCCCAGCACCCCGAGTCACGTGCCCTGCTTGTGTCATGCTGACAGCTTGCAGCTTTGGCACTTGGAAAGTGCTGTAGGACCACTGCAAAATTCCAGCCTGCCTGGACACGGGACAGCACGGCTCTGAGCCAAAGGGCTGCCAGCCCAGGGGCTCAGCGAGGCAGTATGGGAACAACTTGTTCCTGAACCTTTCCAGTAAACAAGCACTCAGACAGGGTCTGCAGGGCCACCAGGAGTCGGTCCCTGCAGAGCCAGGGATGAGCTGAGCTCCCAGTCCCATCCATCTGAGCCATGCTCAGCATTCAACAACAACACAAATTTGTTCACCTGCCCAGGTCCCCTCCCAGGTCCCGGAGGATGCCAGATGGGGCACTGTGTGTTTGACCTGGTGGAAAATACCCACCAACAGCTTTTGCTGCCTGTCAGCAGTTGAGTTCTGCATGGAGACATTGCTGCTTGACTGCATCACCCAAAAAGATGTCCCCAGCCAGAGAGGAGTTAGCAGGAGATTGCATCCTGCTCTCCTCATGGAAGGAGGTCCCACTGCTTCCTAATGTCATGGGTGGTTTGCTATGAACAGCCATCAACTGAGCCCATATTTATGGCCAACAGCCCCCACGGGGGCACAGGTGGTCTCACAGACACATTACAGTGCTCTCTGTTGGCTGAGCACCACAAACTCCTTCTTCTGTCATCTTTCCAGTTGCCCCAAGTTTAGCTCTCTCCTGAAACAACCCATTCCCGTGTCCCTGGCTGGCCTTCTCCCTGCACTTGCCTGCAAGTCTCCCTCCCATGGAGAGGATCCAAGGCTCTTTAGACTCCCAATGCTGACCTGTCCAATCCACCTCTGAGGCTGGACCAGATAAGGTCTCTGCCCAGCACCTGGCCAGCACAGGGGTCTCCAGCCCATATGGATAGAACTCCCCTCCTCTGCCAGCTGGGTTGTTACTCCCAAGCCTCAAACCAAGCAGGGAGCTGCCCAGCTCCCACCACTGCTAATCTGCTTACACCCCATTCCTAAGGAAGACCTCCAAAGAGAGCTCCTGACCTTCATCCACTATGGGCTCTGCAGACTCAGCTCCAAAGAGCTCCAGTTTGCAGCTGACCCAGAGTGGAACAGTGGTTCTGTGAACCTCCAGAGACACATGGGGAATCTGAGTGACTGGGAGGTGTCCTGGGCAGAACACCACAAGCCTGGGACCAGTCACAACCAGAGAGCTGGTGGGGAAGAGTAACACCATCACAGCAGTCTAAAAAGAGAAGGAAACCTAGCCTGAGTTCTCTCAGTATCCAGCAGAAAATGCAGTTGAAAAACTGATGCTGAAGCCTTCTAACTTCATGTCCAAGGACTTCCCCTTTGCAGGTAGAGGTGGCGGGTGCATGAGGGAGAGAACAATGCTCTGCTTGAATTGGGCTATTGCTGCCAGGGATGGAAGAAGAGAGCAAAGCATCACTACCCCCTGCCCCCCAGCCCTTCCAAAATAAACAGGTCTGGGAAATAATTGTCAATGGGAAAGGAATTTAAAAGGCTTCAGTGTGTGTGTGTGTGTGTGTGTGTGTGTGTGTGTGAGTCCTGCCAGGTTAATACTGCTGCCTATTCGCCTGACAGCTCCAAGATTGATTACCTGCCTCAGCGCTCTTTATAACTTGATCAGTCGAATTAATCTCTGGCTGCGGGCCCATCTGATGCCAGGCATCACAAATTTAATTTGGAGGTGTACGGGATCTTTTATTCCTCCCTCCCTCCCTCCTTCCCCCACCCCAATCCCTGTCCGTGTCCCTTTCTTCTCAGCCCATCAGCACACATGATGTTCCTGCTGATGTAAGGATGACCTGGGCTGTCAAAGCTTCCTCAGGGCTGCAGGGAATAACATCAGCAAGTAAACCCATGCTACCCACAGGAAAAAATAATTAAAAAAAAAAAACAAAACAAAAACCCCAAACCCCAAAACAAACTAAAAAACCCAAAGCCAACCACAAAACCAGAGGCCAAAGCAGACACTAAGTAAGACATATTAATGTACTAAAGACTTAATGAAGTTGGGGGGGTGTGGAGGGGAAAGTGCTTACTTTATTAGTTTATGGCCGATTAATGGGAACGGTCATTACAATGATGGAGATGGATTACCCCATCAAACACAACCACCAGCCCCTTTCCAAAGGTAGAAGGGTGCTGGTGTTAGTGCCTTGCTACTCAGCCAGGGGTTGGGAAGTGGGGTGCTCCACAGGGAGGGGAGAGGGCCTCAGGGAGGGCAGGGGCCTGCAGAGATGCCAGGGAGGTTTTGGAAGATGCCATGAGCTGGAGACTGAATGAATGAGTGGTTCGGGTGGTGGGACTGAGGGGTCAATGCATTGGAGGAGAAACCCCACAGAAGAAAGGAAAGGGTCAAGTGAAGAGGCCAAGGAGCCCCCACACCAACAAGCAGTCTGGCGGTGATTTCAGGTCCCCAAAGCCTGAACCCTTGGTTCACCTTCTAGACCAAGAGGAGCACAGCATCTCAGATGCATTAACATCCATCTCCCAGCCAAAGAGGGCACAGGATGTACAGACAGACTGGCCAGAGGCATGGGAGATCAGCTCCATGGGTGGTAAGCAGCTCTCGCCCCTTGCCCCTCCAGCACTCTGTGCTGACACCCTCAAGAGTGTCTGCAGGACCAGGATGTGAGAGCCAGTCTTGTTCACCCAGAACGTGGTTAAATACCTACTCACACCCCAGGTGCCCTGTGGTGACCACCCAGAGGTCCCCAGATGCCTCGTGATAATCAGAATTAGCAAATATCTCTCCAGCCACTGGAGAGATACACTTTAGTAGTTACACTTTAGCTCCCTGGGGCAGGGCAGTAACTCTGATCTCTGTGAGCCATGGTTCAAGGACCATCTACTCTCACTGGGGATTAAATGCCCCAGGAAAACATTCACACTTGCATTCACTCAAGAGTCTTTGATTCCTCCAAGTTTTCAGCCCCTTTTATTCACACCACACCAAAATTTACACCAAACATGGAGGATAATTTACTTTTTTTTTTTTTTTTTTTTTTTTTGCCTTTAATGGCCAGAATATTCACACTGATAACAGGAGTTGGGAATTGAAAGGGAACATCTTTGTGCAAATTTTCCTGTTTGTCTGGAAAGCAAAGTTGTTGAGCTTCACGTATGGAGGAAAGAAACAGAGGGAAATACATGTCTTATTTTCTTCTTGGGTGCCAGGGTCCCAGAGCATAGTCATGACATGCTCTGGCAGCCTCCTGACCAGTCTACCCTGACACCACTGGCAGAGGTGGAAGTGCAACTGCCAGACCCTTGGAAGATGCCAACATGCACCCAAGGCAGAGGCCTTCCCAGTGCAGCCTCATCAGTGGCCATTGCAGGTGGTGCTGTACCTGAGCTCTGACCAGCCTCATGGAGGGATGGACATTCCTTCACACACTCCCCACAGCTCTGCTCTCACAGACCGTGGCCTTTCTCCAGCTTGGGACCATCTTGTTAAACCTTCTGTTTTGTGGGATCACCGAGCACTGGCAGGTGGGTGTGGTGGGGCACAGCAGGGCCTCAAGTTTCCATCATTTCAGATCCTCTCCCAGCTCAGCAGCTCCTTGTCTGCATGAACTGACCTGTGCTTGGGCCAGTTTCCCATACGACTTCTGGACAACCCTGCGATTACTTGATCCCCAGAGCTTGGTGTAGCAAGCCTGTCTTGCAATTTGCTGTGAAGGGATTGAGATCCCCCAGCAGCTCACTTGCCATCCCCACCCACAGTCAGGCTCAGCAGCAAGGAAGGAGCTCATGGTCACACACCTGCATGGAGCAGTGCTGCCCCTCTCCAGCATCCACATGGACTCGCAGCCTTTCATGATTCCCGAGTGATGAATAACCACCCTAATGAATGGAGGGAAATTGGATTAGTGCTGAACACCCATGTGCTTGAACTGAGCCTGATTAAACCCCCATCTGTGCAGGGAAAGGCCGAGTCTCCCTGCTTCTCAGAAGCCAGGGAGCTGGCAGCACTTGTGCATGGTCTCATCTGTAGCCTGTTGGGACATTTCAGGTGCTCAGAAGCATTTTCCCCCTCCACCAGTGGCAAACTACCCCCTGAGGGCTGAGCTGGAAAGTTTGGGACTGGTTTTCTGCAGTGTGCTGACCTGCTCCCAATGGATGTTTTTGCAGCTGGAAGAGGGAAGATTTACAAGACTTGTGAGTTGTCTCTGGGCTTGCTACTAGGTCCTTCCCTCAGCTGGGAAAGTCAATCTCATCCTCCTTTCCTCCTTTGCCTCAGTTTCCAGCTGATACGAACAACACCTTCCTACATACAAATACTGTGTGTTTTTAGAGCATGTCTTCCACTAGGGGTTTGGTCCAAATGGCAGAAAACACCTCTGTCTTTCTTGACTGCTTTGCACAGACCCCCTAGAAACAGTCTGGGGACACTGATGGGGATGACAGTTTTAAGACATGGGTGCCAGGACTTGGAGTAGACAATCTGCCAGGAGCAAGGCTGCAACTAGAAAATTCAAGGCTAGGAGAGATGCCAGTATCCTCTGTAGTTGTCCCAGAAATACTCAGGACAGATCATATCAACCTGCCTACAAACACTGACAGCTCTAACTTGGGTTTGTGTAAAGAACCCCTACAAAAAAACACATAGGAAAGGATTCCAGTTTGCTCTGCAGATCCCAAGAGCTGGCTAAACCACCTCTAATCTTAGTGGAAAGGCTGTTTTCAGCCCCTCTCACTGCTAAAACAAGTGAAAATCACAATGGATCTTATTTTTAAGAGTTTTTCTCTTTGTTTGGGTCCCATTGACCCTCCAATCCAGCAGGCTCAAGCCCCTGGATGGCTGCACCTTCCTGCAGACCCTGGGAACAGTAGTAGGACCTGATACCAGGTTCCCACTGCTCACAGTCCTGGGACAGCGTGGGAGGTTTCTGGGGAGAAACAGCAGCTGCAACCCATCTCATGGGCAAATAGGACATGCCAGTGCTATCCCAAAGACACATCCCAAGGAGTCCTTTTAGGTCCCCTCCCCACACACAGGAGCTTCCGTGTCCAGGACATAGCAAGACAGTGCACAGTAGCACATCCCACACCAGGATCTGGACCTACACCTAGCTCCCAGCTCTGGTCAGTGCTGTCCCATCCTTTCCCAGCCTCTGCACTTCCACATGAAGGACCAGGAGTTTAATACTCCACCAGTGTGGAGTATTAGGACCATGAGCCACTTTGGATCAGCACAACTCGAGGTCTGACTTCCAAGTGCTTTTGGCACTCATTTTTTCCTCGCTTTCATATAAGGTGAGGTTGCAACATCTGCTGAACAGGTATCAGCATGTAATGAAACAGTCACAGCTCTGATTGACAGCACAGCAATCCTGCAGAAGAACCGAGCCAGACACCAACCCTTGGATGGCTTTTTCTGATTTCCATGAAGGGTTAGGCTGTGTTTGTCCATGGGGTCCATCAGGTTTACAAGAACAACTGTTGTCTTTGAATCTCGTGGAGCTTGGGCACTGGTGCTGCTTTAATTGCAGGGCTCCTTTGCTACCAGGCCCTAATGAGGCAGGTGAGTGGCTGACATTTGTCAGCTGTGCAATGTCACTGCTGTCCCAGCATTGCTGCAGGATGGCTCTGAGGTCACTTGACCCCAAGAGTGTCAGGACAGGCACAAGCATCCACGGCAGGAGGCTGCAGGGACCAGGGGGATGTTTAGCATTATCCTTGCCAAGACGGCACTATGGTCCAGTGCAGAATCACAAGGGGGGCCAAAAATCCCCAGCCCCTCTCCTCACTCCATATCCCCATCAAGGAAACTTCCAGGTGTGGGACAAGGTTGACACCAGTGATCTGTCACAGGCTGCATAACATTGGGGTGCTGCCCTAGATGTCAGGCACATCCTGGCAGCTCACCCTGGGGCTGGAATGACACACCAGCTCTGCTTCTGCACACATATATTGCACCCACACAAGAAACAACTTCAGCTCCTAAATCCAACACACACCTTGTACCCACCCCAAGGACTGAGCCATGAAATCCCCTGCTCAGCCTGCAAACACCTCAAATGGGTTTTGCCCTCCAGCTTTGCCAGCAAGGGTGGTGAGGAGCCCTCACTAATGCACCCAGCAAAGGAAGGCTGCGGGTGCCAGCAGCTCTTCAACTATAATGAAAGTCTCAAGTATCCCAGCCCGGCCAAATCACCTCCTACAGACGCAGAACGGCGCTGGAGTAGCAATAAAAGTGTCAGGGATGTCTCCTCGTGCATCACCAGACTGCAGCATTTTGGGAGCGGCCTGCACAGAGGTTAATTATTGCTTCCCTCTCTTCCCCTCTCGCTCCCAGTTTAAGATGGATCTGACTGTCAGGAGGGGTGACAGATGAAGACAAAGCACAGGTACGGCTCCCGTGAACTCTGCGCCTGCCTGTATCATCCTAGAGCAGCTGGGAGCACGTGGAGTGGAGCTGGGGGGAGGGAAAGGAGGGGACGAGGAGGAGGGAGAGTTGGGAAAGCAGCAGCTATACCAGTGCTGGAATGGATTTGTTGTGGGGGACGTGGGGTTGCT
Organism: Phylloscopus collybita; assembly: GCA_027886175.1. NCBI lineage: Eukaryota > Metazoa > Chordata > Aves > Passeriformes > Phylloscopidae > Phylloscopus > Phylloscopus collybita. The sequence continues at coordinate 25,199,713 of JAJNNQ010000129.1, forward strand.
GGACTGGGACAAGAGAAATTACAGCTCCTTCCACCCCACTCTTGTGGAAGGAATTCTTTTTCCTCCTTGCCTCTTCATACAGCTTCAAAACTTCACTTGAGATTAGCAGAGACCTTTTTCCAAATATCAGGGGAAGCATGAGAAAGAGCACATGGTCAGCTGCCTTCTACTCCACAGAGCTCCCATCACTGCAGGCACAAACATGTATTTGAGCATCTCCCCTCTGAGAGTTCATTTAAGAAAATCTGGGATCACGGTCCCAGCTCTATCACGATCATGAGTCTCTGAAGTCCTGTTCCCTAAAGCAGCCTCTGGCTGGGACAACACTCAAGTCTTTTGGGTGGAAGAAGCTTTGCAGAAGCTGTTATAAGCAGTCCTCAGTAGGCAGATATCTATGCGGATCCCTTCTCCATGTGCAGCAAGAGGTGACTTGTGTTTCCTTCCTGGTCAGTGGCTTTAGTGCCAGCACAGTCATTGCCATTAAAACCTTGTTTTGGCCTCTGGAGGTTAAAGAGATGACCATGACCTTTCTGTTTCCTAGGACATGTCCCTCTTCCTCTCTACAGAGCAGCTGGCCTGTTTTGATCACCTCTGTCCTCCCCGTGACCAGACAAGCTACCCAGGGGGTACCCAGCCCTGCTGCCCCCAGCAAAGACAGAGCACAGCTGCTTTCAAGGCAGCTTCTTTCCAGCCAGCTGGGGAAAATCAGTTCCTATGCAGCAGACAGGAGAACATTGGTCTTTCCCAGGAAAAGACAGCTGCTTTGCCTCCCAGTCAGTTTTTTTTTGTAGTTAAGGGATGCTTGGACAGTCTAGCACGTGCCCCACTGTTGCTGTTTGCCCCCACTGCCCCCACACAGAAATTCCCCAGGCACTGGGAGCAGTGGCCTTCCTCTTCCACTCCAAGAGGGTTTGAAGGTATTCATCAGGAAGATGGATTCATGCCCCTTCCCCTGCTACTGCCTGCAATCTGGTTTAGCTCTCACCTGTGTTCAGGGGCTGCCAAAGCATCCTCAGGGAGGCTGCAGGCCACAAGCCTGGGAGATGCACTGGTTCCTCAGGGCAGAGCAGCACCCACATCTCCACCTCCTGCCTTCCCCTTGCTCAAGGGCAGACACTGCAGCCACTTCAGAGGGATGGAGCCACCCCAGGCACCCAGGGTGAGAAACTGCCCTGTTACCTTTCCCAAAAGGGCTTGGATTTTATCCCATGCTAGGAGCTGAGGGATGAGAAATGCCAGCATTGGCAGTTTTCATCCCTATGGAAAGGTGGTCAAGGCTGACCCTAATGGGAAGGTCTGCCTCCAGCCATTCCCAAACAGTGCCTTTCCTTTCCAGGCTTTCCAGCCATTTCAGCCTGGCTTGATACTATTTAGCTGCAGATGCTGAAGGAAACATCACTTCAAATTAAACCAAAGGGGAGCACTTCAGCTGGACAGCTTTGAAGTAGGAGGCTTTGATAAAAGACTATTTCCTCCCGCTCTTGATCTTTCTTTCTTCCCCCTCTCCTCTGCAAATGGTGAGTTTTGGCATGGCTGCTCCCGCACAGCCATGGGAAAGGCTGTGACTCCCCCTCCAGGGGCATCTTCCATCACTCAGCCAAACAGCCTCTCCTCCAGGACGATGGGCTCAGTACCAGCAGCTGAACCCAAGTTCAGCCTCTCAGTATCACCCAACACATGTAATGCAAAACCACCCAGAGGTCCTTTCTCCCTCCATGTGCACCCTGAACAGGCCAGTTCCCTGCTGCTGGGATGGTGCAGAGATATTTCCAAGGGCTTCAATTCCTGGAGGAAAGGTGCAGCACAACTATCCTAACCCAGCCTGTCCCACGACTTACACACTGAGGCTGTCACACTGAAACTAGGGTAGGATGGCCTCTTCAGAGCCGCAAATGTTCTGCCGTGGGAATAAATGAGAAGATACTTTTCAGCTGTCATTTAGTTACCCTGTGTCTTCCAGACATCTCCCACGGCCCCAGAAGGCTCTCCCATCTCTCCTGGCGCTTTCCCGAGCCCTTTGGAACCCCAGTGCTCAGCCCTGAGTAGGCTGGGCCATCAGAGCACCAAGCAAGCCCCCAGTGCTGACCTTGGATGAAGGCTCATCTCCTATGTACTCCTCACCAGCCCTCCTGGAGGGCAGCAGGAGCACCCAGGATGCAGCCAGCACGTGTTCCTGGCAGGGAGGTTGTACAATGAAGGCTGAAGGGCTCAGAGCACATCCCTCCCTGTGCGACAGCTAAACGAGCCGAGACAATTAAATGTGCCATTTGATGTCTGCCTGGCAGAGCCAGAGCCTCTCTCTCTTTTAATAAAAGGACTCTTCCCCAGAATTGCTCAGGCTGCAGTGAGGGCTGCAGCTTGTGAAGTGTGAGAGCTCTTCACATTTAATTAAACAGCCCGTCCAAGCCTGCCTCGTGTCGGCAGAGCTCACACACACACACTGCCAGAGATGCCCTGGCACCTTGCTCCCACTGCAGCCCTCTCTGGGCAAAACACCCCTGCCTCCTTCCATCTTCACTCCCAGCATGGACAGAGCTGTGTCCCAGCTTGCCTGGACTGCATGAGCCACCCCAAACTGGGCTGCTGTGCCCTCAGATGTCAGTGGCTCCCTTGATGTGAGCCAGGCTCTGCAAGGGGCTGAGACCCAGCAGCTCACCGTGTGCCACAGAAATGAGGTGCTGCTGGAGTGTGAGACAGCCAGGGGTAGGGAACCCATCAGTGGATCCAGCCCCATGGTGGACCGTGCCACCCCTCCACATCTCTGACCTGCAGCCACACAGGGCAGCCCACAGCAGGGACACCATGGCCATGGCCTCCCCTGAGCCCTGTGCTCTCAGCCGCTTCCGCCCGTCCCAGCTCTGGTCCTCATCAGCCAGGAGGGGGAATGCCCTGCTCTTGCCCAGGGCAGATAAGAGAGATGGATAAGGGTGGGGGCAGAGGGGAGGCCAGCGTTCGGGTAGCTTGGCTGACTTTTCAGAGAACACTTGTTTTGCTGAGCCCTGTGGCTTAACCCTTCCTTCTCCAAGGCCAGGGCAAGCTGGCAGTGGGAGAGAGCTGGAGCTTTGGACAATTCCTGACGACACCATCCTAATGGGCTCAGTGCTTTTGGATCTTCTCCATGTTTAAAGCTCCCTGTTGAGCTGGCATCACTCATTTCTGGCTCCTCCATCCTTGGGCGGGGAAGGCAGCATCCTCCCTGCCAAAATGCTTGCAGGGGAACTGCCACTCCCATCCTGCAACACAGCAGCCTGGTGGCTGATGGTTTGTTATCTACAGGCATGGAGGGCTGTCCATGTCTGCACGTCTGTCCCTGTCTGCAGCTGCACTTGCAGGACATGCTAGACAAGGCTTCCCTGGACTTTAGTGGTCTCCCTGACACCAACTAAGATGCAAACCCCAGAAATTTTCTGTTTTATTCTTCCCACCTGAACTCTTCCATGAGGGAAGGACTGGCTCCAGCAGGCTTCTGGAGAGATGCTGAACAGCCACCCCAGCCCTTCACGACAAACGTCCACATGTGGCTGCAAAGTGGGAAAGGTGTATGGGGGGGTAGGACATACAAGTTGCAGCTCCTGCCTCTCCTCATAGCCATAGCTGGGAAAGGGAGGTGATTAAAGAGGAGGGCTTAGGCTGTGCTTTGAATATGGACATCCAGCCATATTCAGTGAAAATTTGGGGTTTTTAGAAGTAGCCCAAAGCTGCTGTCCCCTGCTCCCCTCCCACATTCTCAACCCGGCAGAGCGCAGGCAGCTGGAGAAAGCTGCTGATGGGTATGAGCCCTTCCCAACCCGCCAGGGCTCCGGGGCTGCTCTGCAGAGACCCCATCACTCACACTTTCAGGCCTGCCAAGCCAAAGGCACAGTAATTGCAAGCCAGATACCCCCCCACTTCCGAAGCAGTGTGCTCTGGCAGGGACCAGGCACAGGGGCTCCCATTTCCGCCTGCCTCCGGCTGTTACGGAGCAGAGAAGTGACAGAGAGCAGCCCCGGGGCAGAAAGGGCCGCGAGGAGAGACAGCAACCAGCGCTCCGATAAGGCAGGTCCCTGCTGAGCACCTCCTTGCTTTTGAGATAACACACCCCAGGCACTCCCTGCAGGATACCTGTGCTCTCTGCAGGTTGTGCCCTCACACGGATTATTGCCCGCTCCAGCTCATCCCCCTCTCTCCGTGGGGTCACACCCCAAATTCCATGCCCTTGAAAAGGGGAAACCCAGACCACAGGGAGCAAACCCAGGACATCAGATGAACACACAAGTGGAGATACAACCAGGACCATCCCCACACAGCCCTGAGGATTGGTCTTTCCCCCACCTGACCACAGGTGAAGGTCAAAAAGTCACCTGCAGTGCAAGGAGAGTGAGGGGGCCCTCCAGCCCTCCCTGGGCTGGTGCTGCTCCTGATGAATCTGCACAGGGATCATCACCTCAAGGGGACAGGCAAGATACTGTGTCCCTTCACTGGATCCAGATTCAGCATCCTACTCACAGCCTCAGTAATGGTCATGGATAAAGTCACATCAGCAGTTCTTGGGCTTTTCAAGCCAGAGTAAGTGGAGCTTTCAACAGATACAGCTGAGAAAAAAAAACAACAGTCTCATGTTAAAACCTTTTACAGGCTCCAGCAGGCACCAGTGCTGGCAGAACCAGAGGGTGTTACCCTGCATCAATCCCAGCATAAAACCTCTGCTGTCAACACCAGCTAAAGAGCCCACAAAAACTGCCCCACGCACAGCCCTGCCAGCGCTTCAGCCAAGCTGGAGGACAGAGGCTGCTTGCACAGCTTTATCTGGATGGAAAGCCCTCCTTAAGATAGGAGGCTGCTTGCTCTGCTGGAAGGAGCTGCAGGTGCCTAGAGCTGGTTTAGCCCCAGACTGTCATTTGGCTGGACTGGGACAAAGCTCCCCATCTCTCACAGCCTTGGCAGAGAAGGGTCTATCTCTTGTCTAATACAATACAAGCAAAGCTTGCATCAGGGGAACTGCATCACTCCTCAAACCAGAGCACAGGGCAGTCATACAAACCCCATTTCCATGGGGAAACAGTACAGGCAGCTCCTGCCCCACTCCTCACATCTCTTCCACCTGCTGTGCTGATCTCTGCAGGAGTGGGCACTGGGGTTTGATGGGATTGTTCCCAAACAGAAAGGGCACAGCTAGGATGCAAGGAGAGGAGGCAAAAAAGCCACAGGGGGCAAGTGCCAGCATTCAAGTGTCCAGGTAGGCCTACAGCAAGAACAGGGAGAAAACAGCATCTGGATCCTGCTAGGTGATGAATACAGGATGGTGCAACACCCTTCAGCCATCACCTGTACACAGAGGTGCCTCCAGACATAGCTGATCCTGTTGAGCCACCTCAGCTGAGCCACCTCCCTGAGAAGCTCTTGCTTTTCACCAGCCCTTGAAGAAATCCATGTCTAGAGGGGCCACCCATGCAGCCTAGTGGACAGCACAAATACTTGCTGCAGCACCAGGTACCAGCTGGTCCCCATACCTTGCATCACCTCACCTTGCACAGCCTCTCTGTCTCCAGGAGACTCAGCTTTCCACTCTGCCTCCTTTCAATGGCAGCCCAGGGTTGGTAAGGGTGAAGCAGAAAAGGGCTGCCCAGGTGGAACTGACTTAGGAAGGAGTGTGGATAAGAAAGTTTCGGAGAGAGGGATTGAACCCAAGGCTTTAATCTGACCTAGCAAGCAAGTTGTGATGCCAGGGCAGAGCTCTTCCCTGGATGGCTGGGCAGCCATACAAGGTGCAGAATTTCACATTTTACCCTTGTCCTTGCAATAATCCCCATTTCCCACAGGTCTGGCTCACATCTCCATGCACTGCCCAGGATTCCTGCAGTGCCAGATTGAGGGCACACAGCAAAGCAAACCCAGCTCTGCACATTCCTGCAGCCAGCTCACCCAGCCTCCCCCCGCAGCTAGCACCCCGCCACTTGCTGTGACTGATACAGAGAACCTGGTGCTTTTATTAAACTCTTTGCTCCCTGTTTTAAGCTTAATAATAAATTGCATGTCACATTATGGCTGTGTTTATTAAAACCCATTGGCGTGGGCTCTGCTCTGCAACAGCATTTGAATTATTGAAAGCAACCCCCCATGGAGACCTATTTGCTGCAAACGCAGGAGGATTTATTTCCATTTTGTTTATCAGGCAGTATAAGTGCTGGGTGGAGGCAGGGAAGCCGTCTCACTATTTTATTTTCTCTCTGAGCCACTACAGCAGGTGAAGAGATGCTGTGCAGAAGACAGAGGGGAAAAAATGCCACCCCCAGCAGGGGTGGGGACAGAAGTCCTGGGGGTAGCTGGTTCTCTGCTCTGAAGGTCTCTCTGGCTCTGCTTGAGTTCTCCACGTGCAGTTTCCTTGTGCCTCAGTTTACCTGTTTGCAGAGCGAGGTTACAGTGCTGCTTCCATCCAGGCATGACCAGGGATCCATTCAGGCTCAATGAGCCTCTGCCAGAAGCCATCGATTTCCCACGGGAGATGCCCACGGCGTGGGGGCACTGTCAGTGTGGCCATGAGGGGTGTTTACCCTTTTGCAGCCCTGGTTCAAGGCAGACACGCAGGCGTTGCAGCTGAACCTCTCCAGGCTCTGCCCCATCCCAGCTCTGCCTGCGGCAGCCATCCAAAGCCAGCACCAAGAGGCTGCTCTGGCTCTGGTGATCATCCCGAGAGACAGTTCATGTTCCTTGTGATCACCCCTCCCAGCAAGGCAGAGGTTTTGCCAGGGGCAGGGAAAAGGCACGGAGCGGGCTGGGATGGATTGGAGGCTCAGGGTGCGGCCGGGGTGCCCGGGTGCCGGGGCGGGCTGCCCGGGCGGTGCCTTTGCCGGGAGATGGCACTGTTTGCCGGGGAATCACCGCCCGGCCAGCCCGCCACCCGGGCACCGAGGCGCGGATGCACCGCGACAAGCACGGCCAGCAGGCTGGGGGAGGTGATTCTGTCCCTCTGCTCTGCTCTTGTGACACCCTCCCCGAGTGCTGTGTCCAGCTCTGGGGCTCCCAGCGTAAGAAGAATGTGGGCCTGCTGGAGCAGGTCCTGAGGAGGGCCATGGAGATGCTCAGGGGGCTGGAGACAGGCTGAGAGAAATGGGCCTGAAGAAGAGTAGGCTGAAGAAGACAAGGCTCCAGGTACACCTTAAAGCACCTTCTAGAAATGAAAGGGTCTATAAGAGAGCTAGAGAAGGACTTCTGACAAGGGCGTGTAGTGATAGAAAAGGGGTGAATGGCCTTAAACTGAAAGAAAGTTTAGATCTGATATCAGAAATTAATTCCTTTTTGTGAGGGTGGTAAGGAACCAGCATAGGTTGCCCAGAGAAGTTGTGGGCTCCCCAGCCCTGAAAGTGTTCAAGACCAGGCTGGGTGGGGCCCTGAGCAACCTGGTCTAATGGAAGGTGTCCCTGCCCATGCCAGGGGCATTGGAACTTAATGACCTCTAGGGTCCCTTCCAATCCAAACTATTCTATGATTCCATGTGTCTCCTGCCCAGGCCCAGACAGGGGCAGGTCCCAGCACCTCCAAGGGAAAGACAGGGACAGCAAGTTTTTGTTACAGGAGTGTTCCAGATTTGGTGGGTTTTCTCTGCAGACCGCAAAACCCTCTGGTTGGCAGCTGCTCAGAGGGTGCATCTCCAGGGTCTCTCAGGTCCTGGCAGGACAAGCCGCCCTTTCCTCGTACCCAGGCTCGCAGTGACCTCTGGCGCCCTGGGAGGTGCTCGCACCCTGCTCATCCCCAGTGGCCAGGAGGTGTCGGTGCTGTGCCTGGGCCAGTGGCCACGTCAACACTTCCCAGTCCAGCTCTCCCCATCCCTGACATCAGCCTGACCTCTGGGCTCACCTGATCAGGTGCCCGGAGTGCAGTCAGCTGGGCTGGAAGGAGCTGCTCAGCCCCCTCTGCCCCCAGAAGGCAACTGCACCAAAGATCGGCCAGCAAGGGAATTTGGTGCTGGATGCTATTGGGGCAGACCCTCTGAACCCACACCAACACCAGGTTTGGTCCGGTCCCTGGGACCTTCTAGGTGCCTGGAGCTGAGAACAGGATCTGCAGAGCCTGGGATGTCCCCCTCCTTGGGGCAGAGGCTGCAGGAAACGTCTGAGCAGCCAGCAGCAGAGGTGACCAAAGGTTTTTAGAGCCAACAAATAACCTCAATTAAGCTCTGTGGCAGTGACCGATTCCAGCCGTGCAGCAATATTGGTTTGTTTAATTTTTAAGTGACTGGAAATGGCAAGGCTGGGAGCTGGGATGAGGAGACACCAGCCCTCTCTGTGCCCCTGGAGTCACTCTGCTGCCTTTCACCTTGGGAGGGTGGAGCTCAACTACTGGCTGAGCTCCAGCCTGCCGGTCAGACAGCCCTCTCCCACAGTGGGATATGAGGAGTCTGGGGGACAGAGGGTTTGGTTTGGTTAATTTTGGCCAAGAGATTTTGCTCAAGTTCCCCCCTCGCTCAGTCACCACATCCCTACTGCTCTTCCTGCCAGACAGGAACCACCAGCATCCCCTGCCAGCTCCCTACAGGGTATTGAAGGCACTGGGTGTGAAGCAGAGAAGGGCAAGGACTGAGACCAAAATGCAGTTGCCCAGGCAGGGCATTGTCCTGCAGGGCACATGGAGAGCCAGGGATGGAGTGTGTGACCCATCCGACACTCCCCAGCCAGACCAAAGCTGCATCCACACCGGCACGACCTGGATTTGTGCCAACACAGGCAGGGCAAGCCTGGCCCTGAGGAGGGTTGGCATGGCAGCCCTGGCTGGGGGCCAGCCCTGGGCACCAGCAGGGAGCCCGGCAAGCAGCTCTCAACTGCTGAAGCTCGGGGACACTCTCGGATTTCCCCATGGCAGCCTCAGCCTGAGCGTGGCCCAGTTCCACCAGCTCATTTGTGCGCAAACAGGAAGGGGATCAGGATGGATAAAAAAGGCCCAGCTTCTCTGAAAGCATGTTTTACACCCAAAAAAAGCAGAATGAAAGCCAATGGCACACTTCTGTCCCTGGTCCCTCCTGAACACACTCCAACTGTGCTGGAACAGCCCAGGAGGATTCTGTTATGCTGTTAGGTGGAAGGAGAAGCTGGGGCATGGATGGCTTTTGCATTTCTCTGGCTGAGAAGGGGTTTTCTGCCAGAAAGGGTAGGCACTCCAGCAGGCAGGGCAGCAGTGCCCCATCAAGCTCTGGTGCAGGGGGCCAGAACTGGCCCAGCCTCACCGTCTGCAGGAATTTTGCTCTGCTGCCAATTCCAGACAAATCCCTTTTATTTGCTTGTTCAGGTTTCAGTGCCGTAATTGTGTCATCTGAGCCAACTCTCAAGAGAAAAAGGAAGAAAAGAAAAGGAAAAACACGTGAAGGAGAGTAGCACAGGACCTGAGCCGCCAGCCTTATTGCATCCTGCCTGCTCCTGCCTGGGGTCTGGCCAAGTCCTTCCTCACGGGGTCTGGCTCCCTGCTGCAGCTCTGGACCTCCCTGGAGCTGGGACTGAGTAACTGGGAGTGGTTTGGTCCATATGGAGGTTTTGAGCACCAGAAGTCCTGTAAGTGCTGCTGCTTTGGGGGTAAAAGCACCCCTTAAATATGAGCTCAGCCCCGTAGGATGCCCATAGGAAGCATCCTGACAGCCCTCTCTGGGCAGTGAGCAGCACAGAGTAGCTCTGAGTTTGTTTCCTCTGCTCCCCCCAAATGAAAGTTTGCTCTAATTACCAGCTCTGGGAGGTAGGTGGGATTTTTTTTTTTTTTTAATATAATGTTTCCAGTGGAAGTAAAGAATCTCTTTACTTCACCAACTAGGCACAGAGCTGCTCCACACTTGACAGGGCTGTGGTCACCTGGGTGGAGACCCCAGTGCCACAGAACTTAGGACCCCAAGATGAAAATGGGCAGCAGTGGGATGGGATCCAAATGCATGGGAGTACAGTGATTTGAGTCGATGCATGACCACTGCACAGATTTGTCTGCTGGGCACCCCCATTCCCAGGTAGAGTGGGAAGGGCAGGACCCACACCAGGACCAGCTGTGAGCACTGGGATGGGCAGGAGGGCTCCTCAGCTCAAGCACCCCACAATGGACAAGGCAGCATCCACAGTGTTTGCACCCTTGCACCCTTCCCCATCCTTGTGGATGCAGGACAGTCAGCTGGCCTTGGCTTTGACCTACATGGTTTTAAATAACATCAATTGAAATGACAAAGGAAGCCACAACGTCAGTCAAAGGCATGGAAGGGAAAACATGAAGTCAGTCAAAAAAAGGCCAAAATGTTTCAGACCACAAGGGTGGTTCAGCTGGAGACACGACAGCACTGAAAGCCACAAGTGCCTGGTTTCCTCAAATCACTACTTTTCTGGTTAAAAACAAAACAGAAGAGAAGGGTGTTTTGGCAGCAGGTTCCTCAGGAGAAGCTGGGATGTCTCTGTGCTTGCAGGACACAAAGCAGACAGGGGTATGAAACAATGGTTATCACAGTCAGGTCCCAGCCCTCTGCTCCAGCTTACCCAAAAATTATTCATACAGGACATAATGGCCCTGCCCTGGCCTCACTCCCCCAGAGGGGGTTGTCTCAATCCCCGGCACCAAGTCCTCATTACACACAGCACAGCTTCCCCCACAGTGTCCATTGTATCTCCACTCAGTGCCAGAGGAGAGATCCACCCTGCCCCAGGCAGAGCTGGTCCCCTGGTCCCAGCCCTTGCCAACCAACCAGCATCCCATCCCCAGCACCCCAAAAGGATGTGTCACCCTGTCCCCCACCCCAAAAATCCCCTGTGCCAGGATTGTTCAGAGAAGGAGTTTTGGGCTGGAGGGTGCTTGCTCCGGAGAGGTCCCCAAGCCCCAGGGAAGGGTTGCTGTGGGCAAGGTGATCTCTGCAGCTGGACATGCCATCTCTGGGCTAGTAGTAGTCCTCCTCACTCTCCCCGTAGTCCTCAGGTGTCATGCGGGGCTTTGGCAGGGAGAAGTCCGTCAGGTTGAGTTGGTCTGAAATGGCAGCATGGGGACAATGTGACATTGCCACCCTGCTGTGCCTGTCCCCTTCCCCACCAGGACCAAAGCCAAACCACGCACAGCAGCTTTCTGGGGCACCCCCAGCACAGCCCTATGCTCCAGCAGCTCCTGCCATGCTGGTGCACGGTGCCCAGACATCCCTTGCTGTGCCCCATGAGAGCGTGGGGACAAGGACGTGGTGCTCACCCGGAGTGAAGACGGTCAGGCTGGCCAGTGCCACCACCTCCCCGACCCTGTTCCTGGCGAAGCAGCGGTACGTGCCCTCGTCTGTCACCCGCACACCCTGGATCTGGAGCCAGCCCGTCACTTCGTATTTCTGGGGGCCGCCTCTGAACTGCAAAGGGGGGGGGATTTCCATCAGCACTTGTGGCAGAAGGAAGGGGGAGTCTGTGCCACAGAGCCCTGGGTCCCCTGTTTCAGCAGGCAGTGAAGTCCCAGGATTGCTCTGGCAGCAACCAGGCTATTTTTCTGTTTATCTCCAGGAATAAATAAGCTTTTCCTGACCCAGCTGGGCTGCAGCTGTGTTTGCAGGCTGCTATTATGGTGCAGTGGCCAGGGGTGGAGGACAGTAGAGATTCCTCCAACAAGGCAGGGTAGTTCTGCTTGGGGTGAAGATTCTCAGTCAGATCCTGAGACAAGCTGTGGGCAGGCTTGAAGGACAGAAAGATGGAAGGGGGCCACAGTGCCAGGTTCCACCTGCTCCTCTGGCTCCCTCCATCCATTCCACCACAGTTTCTTCCCCATTGGTGCCTGGCTGAGGTGCATGGCCCCTTTGTCCCTGCCCACACCCTCTAATAGCTAGGTACACCCAGTTGGGTTCTATATTTGGGGCTGGCAGCAGGCAGGATGCTGACCCCTGAGCCAGCCAGCTCTGGGAGGGAAGCCCTGCTGATGGGAAAAAAAAAGGCAGGAACTGCCTGAGTATGCTGGTAGGACCAGAGGACAACCCAGGCTGTAAGGCACTCAGGAGGTCCTCTTTCCAGCCCTGCCAGCATGCACTTGTAGTAAACTTCAGCAAACTAAAGGCAGGAAAGTGGGAAACTCTCTACTGCAGAACTCTAGAACAAGTTCAAAAATTACTAGAGGAGATCACAAAAGAAAGCTATGCTGATGGCTCCTACCACCAAGACACCATCCCTGGCTCAGTCAGTCCTCATATTATACAGCCTCCAGTCACCCCTTCTCATCCCCAGGCAGCCAGGCTTGGCCATTCCCAGAGTATGACCACTCTCAGGTCTGGTTGCCCATGAGCTCTGAGAAGCACTGTGTCACCTTGGGATCATCTTCAATACCCTAGGCACACAGCTCACCTGGACAGAGATGTGGGGGTCATCTCCAGGCAGCAGCATCTCAGTGCCATCCTTCCTCCACTCAATGGATGCCATGGGGTAGGCGAAGACCTCGCAGCCAAAGATGACATCCTGCCCAGTGATGTTCCATGTGTCATAGGGAGGAGAGGTGATCTGAGGCTCTGGAGAGGGGGTAGAGGAGAGCAGGGTGGGCTAAGAAGTCCTACCCTTGGCAGGTCCCATGGGCTCTCTTGGGCTGGTCTCTGGAGTAGCAGCATTTGGTTCACATAGAGATGCTGGGACCCTTCCCATGTCTGTCTCCTCTCCCTCCCATGGCAGACCCTCATCTTTCCCAAGGACATGGTTCCTCCCTCCTCAGCCCCCCCAGTCCATGGAGTGTTGCCATCCATGCTGGCCTCAGTTTCCCTGCCTGTGCAATGGTGCTCAAGCGACACACGCAGCAGGAGGAGTGCAACAGCAGCAAGGTTACAGAGCAATGCTCTCCTGAGCGATCGGAGCACGCTCCTCCTGTGGGAGAAAGGCCAAGAGGCGCTCATCCAGCCTGAGACTGGGGATGGATGAGGTAGTTGAGTTTCCAGCCAGATGAGGCCTCTGCTCTGACACAGGGCTCATGCCAGCAATGAAGGGAGTCAGCAGATCCCCATCTCCTGGATGAAACCAACAGATCCAGGTTCCACATCCCTTCCCTGGAGGGACAGAGTGAGGACCACCCTTCTTACCCACAGCTGCTCCATGATCTGGCCCATAGCATGAGCCAGAATCCAGAGTTCAACCTCCAAATATACCTGGGAAAACACTCAAGGACATGATGATCTACAGAAAATAACGTCAACCTTGACAGCCCTCAGGCTGCGGTGACAGCACTGGGTGACCTGTGCTGGACTGGGCAGGATGGGGCATGGCCTTCCTGCTAGACTGTCCCCTCTCAGCCCCCACCTGAGTTTTAAATGGGAGATGGAAATCACACAGTCAAGCCAATCCAACCCTGGTTTCTATTTGCAGGAGGCAGGCACATTTCTCGGGAGCAACAGGCCAGTGTGAACCCAGCCCTGCCGCCAAGAATTCACTAACAATTCCCTGGAACTTCCCCATCTGCTCCAGCAGGATTTGTTGCTTCCCATAAACTCCACTCCCTCTTGGCAAATCTGCTCCCAGATTTCTCCAAGCACTGGATCTGCAAGGGGGTCCCCCAGAGCAGCAGGGTGGGGGGACTAGTGGGAGCCTGACACTGCATGGAGCAGCCCCCAGTACAGTCCTGTCCCTCTGGTTTTGCTGCCAGGTGAAACAGTCAAGCCAGACCCCCCTGCTTATGTCTCCCCACAGCTCCAGGGCCACTACCTGACTCGCAGGGACCTTCATGGGCCACGGTGAGGTTGGCATTGGGGTGGGCACGGGCAGCCTCCAGGAACCTGCAGATCTGGGCGTAGGTTTTGCCGTCAGAGCCGCAGAGGGCCAGCTGGGAGAGGCAGGCACACTGGGGCTCGGGCACCTCTCCGTGACGCAGGTCCCCGGCATCCAGCCGGCACTCCAGGTGCTCCCCGCACTTGCCGTAGAAGTGGTTGGTGTTGTCCAGGTCACAGATCTGTCCCTCCAGGTTGGCACATTCCCAGCAACAGTCACAGGCATCCCGCACTGTGCCAGCCAGGCACCCGCGTGGCGTCGGGCACTCCTCTGGCTGGCACTCAGCGCAGCCCTCCCCTTCCTCCAGCAGCCGCTGCCAGCCCCGCTGGAGGTAGTCAGAGGTGCTGGGAAAAGCCTGGCCCAGATGGAGCAAAGCCCAGTGCAAGGAGAGCAAGGAAAGCACCAGGCAAGAGATGCTGAGGGGCTTGGCTTCAGACATCCTCACGGCAGCTCTTCTATCCCAATCCCACTGTCACTTGGATGGGGATTTCTGGCACTCCTCTGGTCTCCCTGTCTAGATCTGAGGAGCCATCCTGGCCTGTGAGGAGGGAGAAAGTGTGTTACCGGTGCAAGAAGTGTCTCCCACTCCTTTGTCTCCTGGCTGGCTTGCTCTGAGCAGCAGCATGCACGATGTGCAGTGGGGGTTGGTCCCAGCCCCTCTCAGCCCCAGCCCTGCAGTCACAGCCTTTGCACCCTGGAGCTCCCCAACCAGCTCCTGCCCTGAGACACTGAACATCTTCTGGAGAGATAGTGCTGATGATCCCAGCCCATCAGGTTTCACCCTTGTTCCCTTGGCAGCCCAGCATGCAAAGTCCAGCCTCCTCTGACCCCAGCATAGCCTGGGAAGCCACAGGGCTGGCAGGGCACTGGACAGGCTGTTCTACAACATTGTGGTTCAGCTCCTTCATACCCTCCTCCTGGTCTCCTGTCAGAAAGTTGCTCTCCAGCTCCTTTCCTTTCCCCATTGCTTTGCAAGAGTCACTAACCCTTTTTTCCTCCCTCACCATCTGTACAAACACAATGGAGTGCACTGCAGACAAGGTGCTCTTTCTGTGCTGGAGGCAGCTGAGCCAGGAGGATGCTCCCAGTCGTGCCTGGCTTTTGTTCTGCCTCCTTCCCTGTGCTCTAACCCCTCTCTTCAGGCACCCCCTACTTGTGGAGGGGAAAAAAATGCCCATTCTCCAGAAGGTTTTGTGACCCCCTCAGTCATCACACAGGCAACTGAGGCTGATCATGGAGGAACTCAGTGCACAGGTGAGCAACCACTGGACTGACAGCAGACCCAGTGTCGTCAGCCTGTACCAGCACAGCAGGGTCCCCGCCCTCAAACCCCAAGCCTGCATTACCTGCTTAGGGTCAGAAGAAGCTGATCTACTCTGGGCTTCTTATCTCTCTTGGGAGGGAATGTGGCATCTCAGAGCCTGTCCCCAGAGAGGGCGACAATGAACCAAACCCCTTTACGAGCATCCCTCCCTGCCCCATGTTATACCCTGGCTGCCTTCCCTGAGATGGGGTGAAATTCTGGCCCTCCACCCCAGGGCAGCTCAGCATGAGTGAGTGGGGCCAGGGAGGGGAGCTAGGCAGACGGGCTGCCCCCTTTCCTCCCGCTGGGAACAGCACCGAAGGGCAAGCTGCAGCCCCCTCAGCCACACCCCCCACTCTTGGGGCTAGCACAGCCCAGAGCTGGGGTGGGGAGGGCCCGGTTAAGGGTTACCCATATACACCCCGCCCCGGATAACAAACCGTGACGATTTGACCCATTTACCAGAGACCACCAGGCGCCCCAGGGCTGGAAAGGGGCAGAGGGTCCCAGCGCCGGAGCCCTCCCCCCGCCCACCCTATCCCAGTCGGTACGGAGTAAGGCTCCATCCCCGATGGGTGTGGGGGGCCAGAGAAAGGGTACGGGGGAATTGCAAAGTTGGTCTCTGGCTCCTCACGTCTGGGGTGCGGGCGCTGGGGGTGCTGGAAGAGTGCTGGGAAGACGCACGACATCCCTTGGGGTCCCCCAGGAGCCGCCCCGCCATCAGCCGCCACTTACCGGAGGCGCCGGTGCCGGGGGCCGGGGGAGCGCGGTGGCCGTGGCGGCGGGGCTGCTGGCCCCCAGGGCTGCTGGCCCCCGGCCGCTCCAGCACCGCCGTGATGTCAGCGAAACGTGAATCCCCCCGCCCCTCTCCGGGCCCGCGGCCCGTCCCTGGACCGGGACACGGGCTGGCTGGCACCCCTTCCCTGCCGGGGTCCCGCCACGCACCGCACCCTGGAGCCGGGGCTCTGCCGCTCCGGCTCCCCGGCACCGGCACCGCGCCGCTGCAATCACCCCCGGTCGTGTGCGGGACCTGGGCTAATGCTCCGCCCCATCCATGGGGCAGGAAGGAACTGGGGTCCCCTCCTTTGCAGTCCAGCTTGGTAACAGTCCTTGGGAACAAGTGAATGGGAGAGGAGGGCTCGGCTAAGGAAGTGGTCGAAAGCATCTCTCAACCTGTAATTTGGTTGGGAAACATAGACTGAAAAGTTGAGCAGCTGCTGCAATTCAATGCGGGGGGGTTACTCCCGGGGGATGTCTGCACTCACCCCACACCAGGAGCCACGTCTGACGGGGGTATTGGGATGTAAACCACGGTGCTCCCTTGGCTGGAGTGGAGCTATTGGGAGCAATGGTGGGGCTGCTCCATGCCACAGCAGTGCAAAACCCATGTGCACAGGGCTGGGGCTCCAGACCTCCCCAGCAAGCTGCCTTGCTGCTCCCTGCCTCAGTTTCCCTCTGGAATTGGCTCTGAGGGTGGGGGAGCCAGCATGCCTCTGCAGTACGAACACGCACGGTGCATTTGCATCTTGCTCCGGATGCCATGCCGGGGGGATCACACAGCCTGCTCCTCTCCAGGCAAGGAATTTGGGGGATTTAGTTCCCCCATGAAGCTCAAGCAAATCAGGACCCCTCTAAGGATCTGGTTTCCTTCACCATGCTGCAAAAATCTGCTTTAGCTTTCCAACACCCTCCTGCAAATTCGTTCCGGGTTCCAGGGCTTTTGCTTGGTCACATTGTGAATCCAGCCATGTCTAACAACGGAAAATGTGGCAGGCTTCAACCCCCTTAAATCTGTCTCTGCCAGCCCAACTCCCCTCTCCAGCCCCCTGCTGCAGAGTGGGGTTTCCTGCCAGCTCTGCCTTCAGCCTCACATCCCACTCCCCCTCTGTGGCCTCCAGCCCCTTGGCTCAGCGCTGCCTTCCCCCCTGGCTCCCCTTGTCCAGCCTACTATGTTCAGTCCCTACATGCCACAAGTTTTCAGGTCCAGCATCCACGAGCTGCTGAGCAGCTGTGGCTGCAGCTGTTTTGGAAGCAGGGAAAAAGTCAGGAATGGCTGAGGATTTCCTACATGTAGCCCCAAGCTGGGTCAGAGCCTGAGCAGAGGGGAGACAGATTGTAGGTGGAGGTGGCTCAGACAGGAGTGCTGAGCCTCCTGGGCTATCCCTGCCATACCACCCTTCCCACTTTGGGATGAGGGACTGCTTGTTTATTCAGGCATTCCTGCACCAAACACACCCTCACCTGCCCCTGCTCCACACAGAGGGCAAAGCAGAGAAGCAAGCCTGGCCCCATATGCCACCTCCTGCTCACAAAGCTCCTGGCCAGTACAGAAACAGAGCCAGCACATAAACCCCAGGCACTGCTGAAAGCAGACCATCAGTAGTTCAGGTTATTCGTGTCTCTTGCCCTTGCAAGGGGGAACAGGCCCCATTGCTGCTGTCCTTTCCCACACATGGTTCCTTTTCCCATGTGCCAAGGCCTGAATACTTGGTGTGTCTTAGCTTCATGGGATTATCGTGGCCTCTGGGTGGCTGAATTCACCTGAGCATTACTGTATCAGCCACTGACAGGGCAGAAGCCTTGGCCAACG
Source organism: Phylloscopus collybita (assembly GCA_027886175.1). Taxonomy (NCBI): domain Eukaryota; kingdom Metazoa; phylum Chordata; class Aves; order Passeriformes; family Phylloscopidae; genus Phylloscopus; species Phylloscopus collybita. The sequence goes on from JAJNNQ010000129.1 coordinate 25,217,297, forward strand.
GTGAAATCCAAACACAGATGTGAGCAGGAACAGCTCCAGCTGTAGAGCAACACAACCCAGCCTCAGAAAGCCAAGGGCAGCTCAGCTCAGCTTAGCTTAGCTCAGCTCAACAAGATGGAGCTCAAACATGGCAGTTAATTGAACCCCCTGCTTAATGAGACTACTGAATGTGTTAATAAACAGTAACAGCTATGAATGAGGGGTGGAAGAGCTAACCTGTGCTTAACAAGGAGTTCTGCTCAGTCACACCTGAAGTCAATCAACACATCCACGGCTGCAAATGGAGTTTGTGGCTTATGTTGCTTGACAACTTTGTGGGGAAAAGGGTGATCACAGCCCTGCATGGCCTGGCAGTTGGGTAAATTGTATTCCCAGATCCCTACTAGTGCTGGCTAGTTATCTCTCCTTTTTCCTCACTTTTCGTGAGCTCAGTGAAGCTCCTGGAACTGGGCTTTGAAGGCTGAGCCTAAAGCACCAAAGCCTCCTCCTCCCTTCCTGGTGGATTGCTCATCTCATCTTGTGATGGTCCCATAGAAGCCAGGAGTTCATGGGTGCTCCTGGCAAGCCCACATCCTTGGCATCCTTCCAGAGCTCTGCCATCAGAATGAAACGCATCACATCCAGTCAGGGATACCACGCTGCTCCTGGCCCCAGTGACACCTCCACAGCTTTGGGCTGATCCCCCAGACCCCCCATAGCAATCTGGGGCTTATGGCAGACAAGGCTAAGGGAAAAATCCACTCTGGAAAAAATGTCCTAGGCCAAGTGACTCAGTGCATGTCACGCCAGGCAGGGCTGGCAAGCAGCATTGGGGCTGGGCTGATGGGGTTGAGAATGTGGGTTATGTCACAGCAGAAGCAAATGTCACCAGAGATCCTGGGACAGAATGCTGCAGCACACTGCCTAGGGCCATGGGGGTCTCCTTCTGATAATAAACCAAATCTCTCCCATTTCACATCAAATACACTCTCTGTTTCCTGCTGTGTGACAGCCTGAAACAGCCCGGTTCTGGCCAGCCCACACCAAGGCTGAGTGGTTCTCGGGGGGTCCCGAGATTCCAGGATTCCCTTGTGGGGACAAGGCATGGGCAGCAGGCAGGTCCCCCCTGCCTGCGTGCCAGGCCAGACCCGCTCTAGGAAGCAGCCAGGCTCAGGTTTCTCCCGGCTTTTCCAGACGAAATTCCTCTGAAGAACCAACCCGTCAGCAAATTCTTGGGGAAGCAGTTGCAGCTGTGCGCAGGGTCAGCCGGTCCCGAGGCGCGATGGCCGAGGGGTAAGGGACGCCCCGGGGCCCGGCCTGCCCAGGGGCCCGGCAGCAGCCGCGGCTCAGCTCCATCCCAGCAGGAATCGTGCCGTTCCTGAGGGTTTCCCACCAGCCCCATGCAAGCGCAAGTCTAACAACCCGGGGGCAGGAACCAAAAAGACGGCGGGGGCTGCATTCCCGGTATTTCCCCCAGTGGCACGATCGTGCCGACTTTGACACTCCGGTGCCGGGTGAGAGCGGATTCCAGCGGCCCGTGACCCGCCCGGCCCCTCCCGCAGCCCGGCCCCGCAGCCAACCGGAGCCCCGGGCTGCCCCGGCACAGGGCGCGGTGGCCGTGCGGGCCGGCGGCTGCGGCGTCTCTGCTGCCACCTCCAGGGCACTGCTGGCCTCGTCCCCGGCCCCTTGCGGTGACACCGACCCCTCTACCTGGGGCTGCAGAACCTGGAGCAACGCATCGGCACCTCAGCCCCGCCACCCTAATCTTCCTGCGCTGGGAAAGCCCCGCTGTCAGCCGAGCCTGGGAGCCCTCACGGCAATGTGGTGTCCTGGGGGGCTCGGGCACACCCTCCTGTGGCGGTGGGATCCTCTGCTCAGCCTGCCCTGGTGCTCAGGGCTGCATGGCCCGCCCGCGGACGGGGTGGGTGCTCCAAAGGGTGCTGCCAGCTCAGTGGCACCGCGCCCGCTGTCGCCTCTGCCACCCTCCCTTTCCCCAGCCTCCAGAAGCGCCAGCAGGGCTGGGACGCAGCCAGGGAAGGTGACCCGCTGCCAGCACCCCGGCACCTCCTGCCACTGGGGACGGGCACTGGGGAGGGGGAGCCTGCCCGCTCCCCCTTGCAAGAGGCTGCCCATTTCCAGGCGTCATTAAAGAGCAATTAGCTGGAAATTAAGCTGAGAACAAGTATTGATTAGCTCATTAAGGCTGGGGGAGCCGGCTGAGGAGTAGGAATTGCTGCTGCTCGCCCTCATTATGGGCAAGGTTAAAGCATGTGGTCGGGCAGCTCATTAAAAATGCCAGGGACCAATCGATGTCCCCAGCCCACCGCCGCCCAGCACCCCTGGGGACATCCAGCTGTTGTCTTTCTGGGACTGGCCCTTGACCTCTGTGATGAGCCAGCCCGACAAGGGACTGAGCATCCTTGCTTTCCTGCATCCACTGCTGCATTCTGGGCTCCCCTTAGAGGCAGCAGTGTCCCTTTTGGGCTTGTTTACCCCCCAAAACTCACTGGCCAAGTGAGTTTTCTCTCCCTCAGTCAGGGGAATCCACGGGGACAGGTTCCCCCTAACCCACTGAAGTGGCTGAGTCTGGACTCACTGCACTGCTGCCGACTCCAAGAGAGAGCAGACACCGTGGCTGGTTTGCAGGGCAGCACCCCAGACCTGCAACACCCCAGAACTGAGTTTTCCTTGTCTGCCTAGTGATGCCAACTTGTGCAGGTGTGGGACAGACCAAAGGGGGTCTCAGGGGTGGAATGAAAGCAGGTGAGAGATGAAAGACACTCAGTGGCTCTGTGTGGCCAAGTACTGCCACACCACACTGCCTTCACAGCCTCACAGCTCTTGGGGGGCTCTTGAGGGGAGCCCAGACTTGGTGCAGCCAGACCCCGAGCAGCTGTGTCTCTGGTCCCACATCCCTCCCATTTCCACCTCTGCCTCTCCTGGCCACCAGCAGCTCAGGGCAGCTCCCAGCCAGCACACACAAGGAGCGTGTCCCTGCAAAGCCAGATGGTGTGTGTGGGAGGAGGAAGGTGTCATCATTATTTTTGTTTTCTTTACACTGCACTGGAAATATATTGTATTCTCAGATAATCCCGTTCAATTACACCACAATAAAACACATAATAAAAACGTAATTCATTTTTCCTGAGCACTCCATCTCCCTGTGTCTTGGCAAGCTATTAAAAATTTGTCTTCATTTTTCTGGCAAGAGCCTTGTACCTTTTCATCTTTAATTTATGAGAGCAGAATAGCTACTGACAAGCCCTTATTGCACGGCGAGGGGCTGCATTATTTATAAGCCGCCAATGGCTGGCTCAGGGGAGATATTTGCAATATTCCAGGGCCAGGAGAAGAGAGGGACAGATCCCTGATGTGCCGGTCCCCATCCACTCAGTTTCCCACCCTGGGTGGGTGCTGGGTGCAGGTGTTCTCCTGGCTGCCCCTTGAGGGGAGCAGCTCGAGCCTGGCCTCTGCCAGCCGCTGCCAGCTGTGGCACAGGGTGGCTGCCTGGCCCTTATCTCGTCACCGCTCTATCTGCCCATCTTGGCCTTTGCAGGGGTCTCGCTGCTCTGTCCTTCAGCATGGGTCACTGCAGAGCACAGTTGCCTCCATCCCTCCTCTCCCTGAAGGAACATCCATTGTCCCTTCTGACTGCCCTGGCTGGACAGAAAGCTGAGGGGGAGGCAGCTGCTGCCCGCAGGCTTGCCAGGGTCCTGCGATAGCCACGCTGTGCCCTCCGATAGCTGTGCTTAGAAAGTGGGATAAAAATAGTCCTGCAGGGAAGGCACAGGAGCAGGGCTAGGATTGTCCTGTGAGCAGGCTGCAAGAGGGGGTGTGAGTGTGGGCAGAGCCAGGGTGACGCTCTGGCCTCTCCAAACCAGCAGCATCCAGGGCAGCAGCTTAGCAAGGCTCTCTGCGCAGCAGCGGGGTCCAAAGCCGACTGTACTAAAAAAAGCCCTCCTGACAGCTGGATAAGCTTAAACACACGCCAGGCCAGCCAGAGCTGCTGCAAAGGCAGCAGGCTAGAAAGCAGGGAGCAAAACCCAACCCCAGGGGGTGCAGAGGCATCCCAAAAGCCAGCCTGCCCCTCTCTCCTGCTCCCATCTTCACTCCAATAGCAGCCCCTTTCCATTACATACACATACTAGTGAGTAGCACGCTTCTTTTTGCTGTTGGTTTTTATAAACAATCTGCCTTTATTGTTTGATGTATATAGGTACATTATATGTGTATCAAAAATATCTAGAGGAAACCACAGTGCACTTAAAGCTATTTGAGAAGGTCCACCTGAAAGCAAGCACTCCAGGAGGGGGTAGAGTAGCCCCTCAGGGGAAGCCCAGCCCTGAACGCAGATGGCATTAAAATGAGAATAAAAACCAAGACTTTACTGGGATTAAAATGTGCCATTTGCTCTGGGGATGGAAGCAGCAGAAAGCCAGGTTAAATCCCCAGAGCAGCCCGAAGGAGAGCAGAAGGTGAGCTGGGAGCACACGCCTGGGCTGGGAGAGCCCCCCACCCCGAGTTCAATCACTACGTGCAATTGATCATGCACCCCCAGCTATTTTGGGTATGGGGAGTTTTCCTCTCCAAAAGCTGCTCTGCCATCCCCAGGCACCAGCTGTCAAACTGCTGGGCATCACAGGGTGCCTGCAGAGGTATTCTACCTTCAATTGCTGATTCTCTGCTGCCTCCTAAAGCTGGGGAGCACTTTTTCTTCCTCATCCCACCTTTTTTTACTTCCACCACAGCTCACAAGGTCCCTGGTGTTGCTGCCCACACTTCTCTGTGCACTGCACAGAGCTACAGGCACACACAGAAAGGAGGATGGCACCAGGGTGCCAGCCAGGAGGTCCCCAGAGCAGGGCTGAGCCAGGCACAGGGACAGGGTTTGCTGTGGTGCTGCATTGCTGCAGGCACCTCGGGAAGCAGGGCTGAGCACCTGGGACCTATGGACACGCAATGGCCAAGGGAAAGCAGCCCCAAGGGGATCCAAAGGGCAAAAGCTCAGCAATGTGCTGGCCCAGCAGCTCCGTGGGGCACATCTCAGCCACCCCAGGAACCCGTTCAGAGCCCTTTGTTGAAGTAGACAGTCTCCAGCCACGGATCTTTCTTCCGGATCTGATCTTGGACTTCAGGCTCCAGGCTGCTCACAGGCATTGAGCTGTAGAGGAAACGTGGATACAGAGGATGGAGGGGGTATATCCACCAGTGGCCACAGGTCAGAAACTACCTGCTGCACCCCATGGGGATGTTGTCCCCGTGGCCCAGCAGAGACCCTTGGGTTTGCACTGCTGCCTGTGCACAGAGATGTGTGTGCACAGGTTTAAGCCCCTGACTGCTTGAAGAAGCAAAAGAATCTCTTGAGAATCAGAGAACAGCCCCATCCCACACAGGAGCCACACCTGCAGGCAAAGTGCCTGTCCATACCTTTTCTGTGGGAAGAGCGCGCAGCACAAAGGGGTGGCGAACACCAAACTGCAAGGGAAAGACACAGAAAGGTGAAGGTGAGCTGCATAAATCACCCACACCCACCCATGGCCTGATCCCAGAGCAGCAGTGAGGCAGCCCAGAGCTGTGCTGGGTGTTCAGCCAGGAAAAAAAGCTACAGAGATGGTCTCTCCAAGCTCCAGACTCTGCATTTGGCTACTGAGGTGGGGCGAGCAAAGTCTGCCCCCTGATGATGTGGGGGAACAGCAATGCTGAGCAGGAGCCCATGGCAGGCTTGAGAGACTTCAAGATGAAACAAAACTCCTGGCCCCAGAACCTCATGTTCCATCCCATCTGCCTAGGGCGCCACTAGCCTGGCCAGGCTCTGGCATCCCCCCAAGAAACTCTGGGGCAGTCTTCCCACCCTGCTGCCAAGCAGGGTTCCCAGCAGCACTGTCCCATACACTTGGGCTTGCTCTGTGCCCAGGGCAGCAATGCCCATCGGTGGAGGAGGACTTACCAGAGTCCCACCAGGCCGACCTGCAGGGGAGCGTTCAGGTACGGGTACCGCTGCCAGGGACAGGGAGAGGATGCGTGTCAGTGCAGTGCACACAGGGTCTATTCCCCAACAGGGTGCCAGCCCTGAGGGGGGTTAACAATGTCCCAAGCTTGGTGGTGTCTCTACACCCACCCACCCACCCATCCCAGGTTCACTGGTACCTTCAGGAAAGCTCTCTTCTCCAGCATGTTCATGATCACTGGTGGAATGGCTGAGGCAGGAAGGAAGAGGATGAGCTCCCAGTGCTCACAGCCCCCTGCCAGCAGTGAGACCCCATCCCACGCTGCCAGGGATCAGCTGCAATCTCCCAACACAGCTGGAGGAGTGGACACTCACCCATGGCCGGGGCTGCCATGCCAATGCGGGACACCACCACCTGGAAAATGGCCTTCTGGGCTGCTGCTGTGGATTCGCCCAGGCGGTTCCCATTCTCATCCGTGACAGGGATCCCCAGCTTGAGCTCTCTGCAGGGACAGAGAGGGTGAGGGGGCCACAGTGCACCATGGTGAGGGGATCAGGACACAGGGCAGGGACGTGTCTCCAAGGGAGGTTGGCATCCTCCTGTGCCCCATCCACTGGCTGCACAATAAATCAGAGGGGGTCTCAGCTGGACCCACATTCACATTTGGCAGCAGTCCTCTACAAGGCCCTACAGGGACCAACAACCCCCTGGGTTGCAATCAGGTGCTTGTACCCTCAAGCCAACCCCCCAGGCTAAGGGTCAGGAAGGAAGTCCCTGCATTCCCCAGCAGTGCCTACAAACCCTAAGGCAAGCCTGTCGCACCCCAGGGGCTCACCTCTGCCTCATCAGTGGGATGTTGATGCAGTTGGCAGCTGCCACGGCCGCAAAAGGCACATACCGGCCAATGAGGGCTGGCAAGTGCTGGGGGGAAAAGCAGGAGAACATCATGAAGAGGGTCTGGGGGCAGAGCTGGCTGTCTGCAGGTCTGCCTCCATCTTCCTGCAAGACCCTGGCATGTCCCAGCCCCACTGGGGGAAAAATGTTTCCTCCTCCCCTGCAACTCTCAGCTGGTAAAAGCTGCACAGACCAAAGCATCTGGGGGGTCTCAGGTCCCCTGCCAGGCCCAGACAGAGGCTGAGGGGTGAAAGAAGCCTGGAGATACATCCAGAGCAAGGCTGGAGGAAGAGGCCGCCTGCACAGCCATCACTGGGGAGAGCAGTTGCCTTGTGTGGGCAACCCTGGCAAACCCCTTCTCTTCATTTTCTCCCCCACTCCCGCTCAGCTCAGAGCTCAGGGAGATCCCATGGGGAGGGTCCATGTCCCCTAGCTGCGATGGCCAAGGGTAACCTTACCTTGGTGAGGGATTTGAGCCCCAGTGCTGTGACAACTGCCCCCGTGGTTGCGCTCACATAGGCTGTCCCCAGCTGGCTGAAAGAGCAGGAAGTGACACCAGTAAGCCAGGCTCTCCCTATCCCAGTCGCCCCTCCAAAGAAAGGAAGAGCTCACCCTTCAAGAGCACCAGGATACCTGGGTTCCTCTCTCAGCTCTACCACTACCACTGACAGCCCCAATGGTGACCATCTCTGCCTTCACCAGGTCTCCACTGTCCCATCTCACAGCTCCCTGCTATTCAAGGCATCCCCCTGATGTTTTGGGGTGCCTTGAGAACCTGGTTAGAGAGACGCTTACCTGGGAGTGATGGGTGCATCCCCACTGCGGTTGGTGTAGTTGACAATGGCATTGAAGGACTGGTTGACCCACTGCCAGAACAGCACAGCCGGTGTGGTCCTGCCAGAGAGAGGAGGGTGCTGGAGACACTGGGGGATGCCACCCACACTCCTACAGCACACGTACGAGTGGGGTATGGGACACATGTCCCCTCCTCACCCCAGAGCCAGGAGGATCCTCCAAGCATCCTCTTGGTACAGGGGTGAGGAGAGGACAGGTACCTGTAGAAGGTCAACATGCAACCAGTGATGGTCATGTTCATGGGGACCTGAGCAGACATGCGTCCCACAAGGATCATCTTCTCGCCCGTGTCAGGGTGGAAAGCCGAGTCATAGATGTACTTTGCCCGCCAAAGTTGGTCCTCTGTCAGCCCAGGCTGTACAGTGCCTGCCCTGCCAGGTAAGGGTAACACCTGTTGAAAGACCCTCTGCCAGCACACATGGCCTAACTGCTCCCCCAAACTGTTTGCAGCAGTTGGGAGATGCCTTAGGGACCAGCCACGCAGTTTTGGGGGCTTTGGCCAGGGAGGTATCACTTCTATTCCCACTCCTGGGAATGGCTCCAGCCTGGGAGCAGTGCTGAGGGTACATCCATCCTACCAGTGGGTACCTGTAGTCCTCCACCACCCGTCGGGCCTCCTCCAGTGTAGCCCCTGAGAGCAGCAGGTTTCGGGGGTCAGTCACCATGAAGAAGTGCTTGGCCCGGCCCTGAAAGGTGCTCTGGTCCCACCGGGGCTCCCGGATGTTGATGGTGGCAGGCAAGGATGGCGGCATTTTCTGACAGGGCAGGGGGTGAAAGGGTTATATGGGATATGGTGTCTGTGTGCCCCCCCCACATCCCTGCTGCAGCAGCTTTGGTGCTCCCCCAGCCTGGGGGGACAAGGGGTGAACAGGAAACCCCTTTGTAAAGGAGCTCAGTAGCGACTCCTGAGCCCACCCAGCACGTGAAGCAGTTTGTGGGTGGTGCCACCTGCAGTGGGGCTGCACCTTGCAATGTGGCAAAGAGAAACCCCCCGATCTCGCTTGCACCAGCCACCAGAAGTCAGGAACCCCCCACCCCAGCAGAGCACCCCGCTCACAGAGGAGGGGACAGGGACACACCACTTAGGGGCCACATCTGCTGTCAGCATCGGGAGAGCGGAGTGAGGAAGGGCACTGGAAGGAGGAACGTCCCTCCCGGCAAGGCACCGACACACCCGGCAAGGCACCGACACATCCGGCATGGCTCTGTTTCCACACCCGCCCTTCCCCGCCAGAAGCGGGGCTCTGCTCCCTTCCTTCCCGCGCCGAGCACGGGCTCTGCTCCCTTCCTTCCCTCCCACCACGCGTGACCCCTCCGGCATAAGGACCGGGGGCACCCCCCGCACTCACGGCTCCCGGGACAGCGCCTGCCGTGCCCGCGCCGCCGCCGCCGCCGCCGCCCCACTCCCGCCCCTGCGCGCGCTGACGCGCTGCCTCGTCACGGGCGGGCGGCCCCGCGCCGGGCGGGGCGGGGCGGGGCGGGCGGCGCGCGGGGGGCGGCGGGGACCACGCGTGACCGGGGCCGGCGGCGGGGGGAGCGGTACGTGCGGAGCCACACGCGGCGCCCGTGGCCCTCCCGCGCTTGTGTGGGCGTGACCGTGGACGCGCACGCGCCCGCCCGTGACCGCGCGCGTGTGCTCGCACGTCGGCGCTACCGCTCGCTCGGGTGCTCGCGTGCGCGTGTTTGCACGTGGGTGTTCACGTGCGCGGTTCCGCGCGTCCCCGTGTCAGCCGCGCGTGTGTCCCCGGGGTCTCGATGCCCGCGCCACTGGCACGCGCGTGTCCGTAGCGCCGCGCTCGCGCGCGCCGCGTTGGCGTCCACGCGTGTCGCGGTGGTTGCGCCGGAGCGCGCGGGGACCGCGCCTCCGCGGGAGTGGGCGCCGGCTCGTGCGTAGGGCGGCGCGTGCCGGAACACGCGTGTGTGAGCGGGGCCACGTCCACGCGCGCGCGGCGCTCCGTGGGTGTCTGTGAGTGCGCGCAAGGGCACGAACGCGCATGCCGTGGACGTGCGGGTGCATGGGGTGTGTGTGCATGTGGGTGCGTGTCCCCACCCCGGCCGTGCCCCCCCAGCCCCTCACCCCGGCGTTGTCGGGGGCAGCCGCCCCGGGGCGGCCCCCCCACGCCGGCCCCCGCCCCCGCCGCCCGTCCGCAGCCCCCCCGCAGTCCCCGCGAGCGCCGCGCATCACCTGAAACCGCCGCGGTGTCGGGTTCGCGCTGGCGGCGCCGGGCCCCGCCGGGGGGTCACGGCCGGCCCGGGCTGGAGGCGATGCCCCCCGGGAAGGGGGACACGGGGGGATACCGGCTCGCATCACCGGAGTGAGCGAGGCGGGGGGACACGACACCCCCCCTCCTCTGACCGTGCCTCAGTTTCGCCTGTGTGCCCCCGGGATGCTCTGCGCTAAGGGAGGAGGTCAGGGGGGACACCACATCCTTTGTCACACGCAGCCTCGCGGGGGGACGCGCCCCCGGACCCCCTCGCGGGGGACACCCACGGGACTGCCCCCCCCTCCTCCCCAGCTGCAAGGCCAGCCCCGGCCGCTCTCGATTGACAGCTCCCGCACCCGATGGCCTCTCCGGTCCCACAGGGAAAGCCAATCCCCGCGGCCGGGGGGGCAGGAGGCGGTGCTGCCCCCCGGCCTCGCCTTCCCCCCCGCGCTGCTGCCAGGTGTCTCTTTCGCAGGTGGCACCATGGGGACAGGTGAGGAGGGCACGGGGCGGGGGGGGAGGGAAGGACGGCGGTAGGGGGTCCCCTGCGCCCCTTCGGGGAGGGGGCACCCGCCTCTGATGCTGGCGGGGGGTAATGGGTGGGCGCTGTGGGGGGCTGGCAGCGGCGGGGATACCGGCGTGTCCCCGGAGCCGGGGCCATCACTTATTTATTGAGGTCAGGCCGGGGCGATCCGGGAATGAAGTTGGGGGCGGGGGGGGGGGGAGGCACCGTGGTGGCGTTTCACCCACGCCTGGAAAATCCCCGCGAGAACTGCCTTGGGGATCGGCACATCCATCTCCAGCCGCATGGCGTTGGGAATTCAGAGGGGCTCCAGGGAGGATGGCAAATGGCCAGAGGGATCAGGTCCTGCTTTCTGGCATAAAGCTGATGTCCCCATGTCCCCTCTCCGGAGCCTTTCCGGATTTACGCTGTCAGGTAAAGCCCCTTTGCATCCCCTGTTCCAGATTTACACTGCCAGGGAGAGCTGTTTTTCACTCCAGCATCTTTACCCCAGGGCGGGGCAGCCTGTGCCCACACCCCCATGGTATTACCCAGGAGTTATGTGACAGTTTGATCCTTGGGACACTATAGGACAGGAAGGGATCAGGCTGGAGAGGGAGTCACAAAGCTCCTTGTCCCTCCAGGCTGTGCTGCTGTGCCTGGGACCTGTCTTGCCAGCGGCGAGTACCCAGGCCAGCTGCCCCCAGCATTGCACTGCTAAAAAAGAGCGGTGCCCAAGCCCGGGCATGTGCTGCTGGACTATGCCATGTCCCCCGCTGGCTGACGGGCAGCCCTGGCCCTGTGAGGACGCAGCCAGCCCTGAGCCAGACGCCGGGACACCGGAGTGCCCAGCACCACCATGGCCCAGGACTGGGAGGCAGTGCTGTCGGGGATGACGACAGGCAGCCGCTCACGGAGCTCCAGCAGTGAAGCCAGCCTGGCTCCCCGCTACCTCCTCAGCAAGCAGAGCCGCTTGCTCAATGGAACCACCCGGAGCAGCCGTGCCACCTCCCCCATGGGCCGTGTCATCCTCATCAATGCCCCCATCGAAGGTGCGTGGGGTGTCCTGGCCCACCCCTATGGCCAGCAGGGCCCCAATGGCTGAATGCCCTGTGTCTTGGGGCGGGGAGGGCTGTCCTGGGCCTGGGGATGTTCACGGCAAGAGAGACACCCCTTGCCAGCGTGTGTGATTCATCTGCTCCCCTGTCCCCACAGCCAGCAGCAACGAGAGTGATGTCATCAATGCCATCACAGTGGAGAAGAGTGTGGATGGCAAACTGGGCTTCAGCGTCCGTGGCGGCTCCGAGCATGGGTTGGGCATCTTTGTCAGCAAAGTGGAGGAGGGGAGCACTGCTGGTAAGAGGGTCAGGGTGAGGGACACCAGTGAAGATAGGCACATGCCAGCAAGACCCTCTCAAGGAGCTTCCAGTGACATGGGATCACAGCGACAATGTCACTCTTCATGGTGGAAAGCCACCATTTGCTCCCTGCTGCCTTTGGCCATGAGATTTGCAGGCTGCCCAAAGTGCAGGGCAGGACACAGGAGTAGACAGCCCTGTGCCAATGACTCTGAGCTCCATTCCCAAGCTGCAGCAAGGTGACAAGCCACTCATTGCATTGTCAGGCACCCCTGCCTCTATTCCTAAGGGGTTCAGATCAGGTTGAGGAGACATTGAGGGAGGGGATGTCAAACGGGGGCAACAGTACCAGGTCAGGTGCCCAGATGAGCCATGTGTCCCTTGTAGAGCAGGCTGGGCTGTGTGTTGGTGACAAGATCACAGAGGTGAACAGTGTGAGTCTGGAGAACATCACGATGAGCAGCGCTGTCAAGGTCCTCACTGGCAACAATCGCCTTCGCATGGTGGTCCGGCGGATGGGCCGTGTGCCAGGAATCAAGTTCTCCAAGGAGAAGACAGCGTGGTGAGCAACACATCTCCCATGCCAGCACCCCAAAACCCAACCCCATGGAGAGCATGCTGGGGGAGGTTGGTGAGGGATTCTGGGCAAAAGGGAGGATCCCTGGGGGACCCCCAGGGTGGAGTGGCATCAGAAGTCTCTGGCAGAGGTGGGGAGAGACCAGGGTGGGATACAGGATGGGATAGGAAGGTCTGGAGAAGGTAGGGTGGGTGCTAACCCCATCCTAAACATCCCCCATCCCCATCACGCTCCTCCACTGGGTGCCACCAATGGTCCCATCCTCCTGGAGCACAAGAGCCAAATCCCTGAGACCACCTACACCATACCCGTGCTCCAGGGTGGATGTGGTGAACAGGCGCCTGGTAGTAGAGAAAAGCGGCTCGACACCATCGGAGAGCGGCTCTGAGGATGGGCTGCGGCGCATCGTCCACCTCTACACTACCTCCGACGACTACTGCCTGGGCTTCAACATCCGCGGTGGCAGAGAGTTCGGCCTTGGCATCTACGTCTCCAAGTATGGCTGCCCCTGGCCATGACAGGGTTGTGACACCCCAATCTCTGCTGTGCCCATGCTGGGGCTCAGCCCCTCCTCTCTGGCTGAGCCCCCCCTCTCACTCTCAGAAGACTGTGGGCATTATCACCATGGGTGCTCAGCCACGGGGCCACCCAAGTGGAGGCGTGGGGCAGGACTCCAGCAAGGGCTTGGCTCCATCCTGCCCTGCCTGCTTCCCTAGGGTGGACCCCGGAGGGCTGGCGGAGCAAAACGGCATTCGGGTGGGAGACCAAGTCCTTGCAGCCAATGGAGTCAAGTTTGAAGACATAAGCCATAGCAAGGCAGTGGAGGTGCTCAAGGGGCAGACCCACATCATGCTCACAATCAAGGTACCCATGCTCTGCCCCATGGACCCTCGAGTGAGGCAGGGGTTGGCATGTCCCTTCAGTGGCACTGCCCCTGCTCAGCCCAGTGCCGGGGGCTGGTGCAGCTGCTGGCTGGTTGGGTTTCAGGCGGGTGGGAGGGGGGGATGCATTATTCATGGCTGGCGCCAGATCGAGTTCGCTGGGGCAGCCAGCACTCACTGACCCCCTTGTCCTCTCCCCCTGTGCCTAGGAGACAGGCCGGTTCCCTGCCTACAAGGAGTTGGTGGCCGAGTACTGCTGGCTCAGTCGCTGTAAGGGCAGTGCTGTGTGGGTACTGGCAGGGGCGCTGGGCTGGGGCGCGCTGGGACTGGGACTCCCATGTGTGGGATGTCTGACTGCTGTAGGGAGGGAGAAGGTCCACATGCCATGGGGTCCCAATGCCTTGGAGGGAATAGGGAGTACCCTGTGCCACTGTTAGCATATCCACAGGCCTGATGGACTTGCAAGGTCCCACCTGTCCCCCATCCTTGGAGGAGGCATGAAGAGCCCCCCCTGCCATGGCCGGGAGCCCTGTGGTCCCTGTGATCCCATAGCATCCTACATGTCCACTTTCTTGGAGAAGACGTGATGATCCCTGAATAATGGCCAGTAGCCCACTGGTCCCCTTGGCCTTGCGGGTTCCCTACATGTCTGCTGTCTTTGGGAAGGACATGGAGCTCTAGGTGGCCCACAGTGTCTCATAGCGTGTCCCTGCTGTGCCTTTGCAGTGACCAACGGGCAGCTGCAACAGCTGGCTCAGACCTCGGAAACCAGCTCCTCCATCTCCTCCTACTCCTCAGGACCAGCACCAGGGGCAGTGAATGGGCTGGGGGCAGCTGCCCCAGTGTCCCCAGCCCGCACCGTGGATGTGGCCATCTCCACGGAGGACGGGCCACGGCGGGGCTGGGCGCGGGAACGCGCCGAGCGGGCCATGCAGACCGAGCCAGCCACCGAGGGGCTGCCAGAGACACGGCGCACAGTGCGGCCCCCCGAGCTGCTGCGGGACACGGCCATCCGGGGCCAGGGCACCCGTGAGACCCCCGGCACCCACCCACGCCGGACCTTCACCCACTCACCCAAAACGGCGCTTCTGCTGGCCCTGAGCCGGCCGCGGCAGCCCATTACACGCTCCCAGAGTGACCTCACTGTCGCCGGTAGGCACTGGGGCACAGCCCCACACGTGGCACTCAGCCCTAGCTGAAGTTCCCTTCCAACCCTGCATGCCCAGCCCTGGGAGTCCCACAGCTCAGGTCCTGTCCCACGTGGAGAGCTTGTCCCCCACTCAGGCATCCTATAGTCCCTGACATACATGGATACCTGGCCCCCACTCATGGGCTTGCTACAGCAAACATCTTGGTCCCTACCCTGGCACCCTATAGCCCATATGGCTCCCTGGCCACCAGTCCTGGGTATCCTATAACCCAACATAGCCCCAAGTCTGTCCCTGGGGTTTGCCAGGCACCCCAAAGCCCAGCCCCATGGCCCCTGGTGATCCACTGCACCCCACAGAAGGACTTTTTTTCAGTCAGTGTCTCCCAGTAACCCCTCCAATCCCCCAAAGTTCCTTGCCTCCAGACAAGATTTAGGGTGGCATCCCCTCACCTCTTCACTCCAACACCCCCTTCTTTCTGTCCACAGAGGAGAAGCGGAAGAAGGAGAAGCCAGAGGGACAAGGGGCACGAGGGGCTCCCCCAGGATTGCACCGGTCCAAGACCCTTGTCAACCTCTTTTTCAAGGGGGGCCGTGCCACCAGCCAGAGCTGGGCCCCCCCCAGCCAGGAGGCCCCTGGCTCTGATCGCCGGGCACGCGCCAAGTCCCCAGGGCGCTCTGACGGGGACAGAGGTATCAGCCTGGGTGACAGGGCAGAGAGGGACTCGATCTGGGACTGTTCACCCTTCTACAGGCCTGTTGTGGCATCCCTGGCATGAAAGGGGCATAGGGAGGGGTTCCCCAAGCATGCAGTTTTGCCAATGGGCAGTGATGCTGCTGTCTGCCCTGGGCACTCACCGCTCTCCATCTCCCTTGCAGTAGGCGCTGTGCAGAAGTTTGTCATCCGGAGCCTGAAGCGGGGTAACAGGAGTGCCCGTGTGCCTGGGAGGGTGTGGGGCGGGCTCTGCATGTGCCTGGCCCTGCACTGCTTGTGTCTGTCCCGCTCTGGTGTGGAGTGATCTGCTGGGGTAGGGGGGATGGGGAGCTCTCTGGGCTGGCTGGGGCAGTCCTTGCCCCGCTGGCCACCCCTCCTTGTTGTTCCTCCCCAGAGAAAAGCCGGCGTGCCAGCATCCTGGGCCCCATGGGCATCGCCACCCTGCAGCCCAACAGCAGTGACCCTGAGGCCCGGCTCCCACACATCCAGGACACTGCTGCACGTCTCCTCAGCCCCGATGAGGTGACAGCCGTGCTCCGCCACTGCTCCCGGGTACGCACCAAAGGCAGGGTGCAGGCAGGGCACAGGCAGGGCGGCATTGCCACCCTGGGCTTGTCCCTGCATCCTAGGGGCATGGTGAGCGCTCTGTGCCCATGCCTAACTCTGGGAGGTAAACCAAGGAATGGGTGAGGGGGTGTCCATCCACTGATCCCCCTCCCGTGCCCACAGTACCTGCACGAGGGCAGCGTGGAGGATTTGGTGCGGCCACTGCTGGCCATCCTGGACCGGCCCGAGAAGGTCCTGCTGCTGCGGGACGTGAGGTGAGTGCTGCTAGGAAATATCTGGGAACCCCAGTATTGCCCATCCTGGTGTGATTGAAGTGGAGCCTCACATGTGCTCCTCAGCCCTGTTCCCACTCCACTTCAGAGGCTGCTACAACCTGTCCCCACCTTTTTGCCTTGGCAGGAGCGTGGTGGCCCCCACAGACCTGGGCAGGTTTGACAGCATGGTGATGCCCCTGGAGCTGGAAGCCTTTGATGCCCTGAAGAGCCGCTCAGGTAGATCCCAGCCCCCCAGGAACCTCGACTGGGGGCAGGTAGTGGTCAAGGGTGGGTGCAGCTCAGGAGGTGACTGGGGGTTCTCCCTGATTGCAGTGCGCTCCCCTGCCCTCCGCCCGGCCCACCATGACGTCCCCCCCAAGAGACACCTCATCACACCAGTGCCTGGTAAGTGCCACCTGTAGGGTCTGCCTGGATACCGGGCTGCCCAGTGGGGACAGGGTGGAGGGAGTTTGGGGGAGGAGAAAGGGAGCTGGGATACCTGAGCGCAAGGGCTCCCAGGGAAGAAGGCATCTGGCATCCCTGAGTGTTGGGAAGACTGGGAGCAGCACAACCTGTGGCTCTTGAGTGTTTGGGTTCTTGGGGAGGAGGACATGGAGTGCTTGTGGAGAACTGGGGTGTCTAGAGGTCCCTATGAGGAAAACCTGGAGCCCTGGGTGGGAAAGGACACAGGGCTTTGGGGTACTCATGGGAGGCCTGCATGGCAGGGGTCCCAGTGACCAGGGCTGCAGGTCCCTGGGGAGACCCCTGAGCACCTCTCATTGCAGACTATCGGGGTGGATTCCTGCTGAAGCCGGCAGGGACCCCAGAGCCGGAGGAAGCTGGGGAGCAGCAGGCAAGCCCAGCCCGTCCAAGAGCCTCCCCCAGCCCCCGCCGGCCTCACCCCCGCACCTACACCCCACTCCCTGACGTGCCAGTGGACGCTTATGCCTCCGTCAGCCGGCCCCTGCCCAGCCTTGGCCCTCGGCCCCCCAACTGGCTGCTGGCTGAGCCCTCCCCTGGCAAGGGGCATGGGCACTCTCGCAGCCCCCGGGCCACCTGGCGCAAGGAGACCCCCAGGACAGCGCCCAGCAGAGAAGCCGAAGTGCTGGGGAAGCCTCACTGGGCAAGGCCCTCTCTTGCCCCTCTCTTTGGGGGGCCTGGGGGTGAGGCAAGGGCTGGGGCAGCCACCAATGGCCCTGAAGATGCTGGCAGGGAGGAAGAGGAGGAGGAAGAGTTTCATCTGCTCACCGTCACCCTTTCCAAGCTGAAGCACTCGCTTGGTGGGTGGCACATGGGTGGGTGGCTCAAGGGTGGGACTCCAAGGGTGGGGTGAGGACCCTTCTGGCACCAGCATCAGTGGGATGGGTGGCACCCCCTTGGCAAGGGGCAAACCCCAGAGCATTCCTCAAAAATGAGAATGGGGGGGAAAAGCTGTCCCTGCCCTGGTCCCTCATCTCTGTAGAACCTACCAAAATAGGGCAAGACAAAGGTGCAGCTCTCCAGAGAAAGGTGGTACCATGCTTGGGAGTGGGTAGGGGTCCCAGCCTACCCAGGCGTGAGGGTCTCGTGGCTTCCTTGCAGGGATCAGCATCTCTGGTGGTATTGAGTCAAGGGCGCAGCCAGTGGTGAAGATTGAGAAGATCTTCCCTGGTGGAGCTGCCTTCCTCAGTGGCATCCTCAAGGTATGGGTGTACCAGCACATGCCAGGGGCTGGGCAGACATCCAGACACTCCCATCCCTTGGTGCCACCGGGTTGCTGGCAGTCTCCTGGCAGCCCAAAAGCAGCCTCACTTCACACTGTGGCCTTCCCTTCTGGCACCCAGGCTGGGCAGGAGCTGGTGTCCGTGGATGGGGAGAGTCTGCAAAATGTCACGCACCAGAGGGCTGTGGACATCATCCGCCAGGCCTACCGCAACAAAGCCAAGGAGCCCATGGAGCTGGTGGTGCGGGTGCCTGGACCACCACCGGAGTGATGCTGCACCCCCTATTCGAGGAGCCATGCTGTGTTCCAGAGGAGCCAGATGGATCATTCCTGCACCGAGCTGTGGCTGGTCTCAGTGCAGCCAGAGGGTGTGAGAGCCAGACCTGCCCATGGGGCACGGAGCAGCTGCCCACTACAGGACCCAAGGGAGGGCAGCACTGGCAACACAGGGGAAGGACAGATGGTCCCTGACCCTGCTCTGGACACACAGAGTCCTGAAAAAAACACAGCCAGGGGCTTGTTTTTAATCACCGTTTCCGGGTGGTACACAGATGAGCCAGGCTCTGGGAACATAACTGAAATAAAGTACAAAAATCCCCCCCTGGAGCCAGGGGTGACCAAGCCACAGCTGGGCACAGCCAGACTTTTCCTTTGGTTCTATGCTCCCGGGTGCCCAGCAGGGCCCCCCCACCTCTGCCCATCCCCAGGGGTGTCCCCAGGGTGTCCCCAAGCTGGTACACGGAGCACCACGCCCCTCTCCCCTGGCAGGCTGGGCATCACAGAGGCATGGGCTTTTTTTGGGGGGGAAACAGAGGGATGCTGGGGGCAAGAGCATGGGAAAGGCACTGAGGGCAGGCTGCCCCGTGGCAGGGGTGAGGGGGCACAGACTGGTGAGGTGTGAGCTGGGAGAGGGTGATATGTTTCAATAGGTCCTATAAAAATAGAGTTATTTAAAATGGCACAGAAACGAATTCCCTGACAAACACACAAAGGGGCATGAGGGAGGCTGGCATGGGCAGAGACAGGGCACACGCCAAGTGACTGGGTGACAGTGCCAGCAGGGATGAGAGGGAGGGGACAAGTCAGCCCTCCCCCTGCCCAAGGTGACCCTGGCTGAAGCCAGTGCCGCTAATCCCCAGGAGCTAAGAGGATCAGCAGAAACCAGTTCCGGGCGGCCCCGAGGCCAGGACTCAGCACCCACCTGACTCCACATTTCACGGGCACCCCTCACGGTATGGGTACCCACACACCCTCACCCCAAGGCCTCAAGGCTGGGGAGGGGGCAGCGCCTGCAGTCTCCCCTGCCCCTTCACAGTGGCAGCAGTTTGCAGAGCTGGGGAAGAGCAGGCCCCCCCCCACCCCAGCCCCACAGCTCCCAAAATCACAGGAGCTGGAGGCCCCTTCAGCCCTCCAAGCATGGGGCAAGGGCAGGCAGCATCTCAGATCTCGGTGGCTGTTATCTCCTCAAAGGGTGGGTCAGGTGGGTCACAGGGCTCGGGCAGGGGGTCCTCGCCCTGAAGCCGGAGCTGCTGGAGCCGCTGCTCGAGCCGCCGGTTGCGCCGGTACATCTGGATGTAGCTGTACTGCAGCTGCTTCTGGTAGCGGATGACGCGCTCCTTCTCGCCCTGCCACGTGCCGCGTTCCTGCTCGAAGGCATCTCGCTGCTCCTGCCCGCGCCGCCGCTCCAAGGCCACCTCCGCACGCAGCCGCTCCAGCTGCCGCCGCAGGCCCACGCTGCCCCGGGGCTCCTCGCCGGCTGGAGGGCATCCTTCACCAGGCGGGGGACATCCTTCCCCAGTGCCTGGTGGGCATCGCGCGCGCGCGGCTTCCCGCAGCCCCACCACCTCCTGCTCGAGCCGGCCGGCTTTGGCGCGGAAGAGGTCAGCCTCGCTCTTGCGGCGCTGCAGTTCGTTGGCACAGACCTCCAGCTCCAGCGCCTTGAGGCGGGCGGCCTCCTGCAGCCCCTGCACCCGCCGCTCGCCCGCCTGCAGCTGCGCCCGTGCCTCCCGCAGCTGAGCCCGCAGCCCCAGCAGCTCGGCGCCCCGCTGCGCCAGCTCCGCCTGTGCTTCCTTCAGCTGCTGCTTCAGCAGAGAGATCTCCCCCGATTTCTGACACACCTGTAGGGATGATGCGGTTCAGGTGCTGGCCAGGACCCCCCGGCCACAGCCTGCACCCCCTGACATGCCTGGCACTGCAGCGTGACTCACCTCCCACTTGGTCTCCTCCAGCCGGGGTGCTAGCTCAGTGCGCTCCCGCTGGAAGGAGGCACAGCGACGCTCCAGCAGTTCACGCTCCTGCAGCAGCTGGGTCAAGTCCTCCTGCAGCTGCTTCTTCTCCTGCTGCAGCTGCAGCACCTGGAGCTGCAGGACCTGCTGCCCCCGATGTGCTGCGTGGGCCGCCTGCCGCGCCTGGGCCGCACAGCGCTGCCGCAGCCCCTCCAGCTCCTGCTCACACCGACGCTGCTTCTCCTCAAACACCTGGGCCAGGGGATGCACAGGTGCTGGGAGGGCAGCACAGCACCCTCCCACTTCACCTGCCATCTACAAGATCGGCATCACGGGGAGGGGGCAGTACATCTCCCCAAATGGAGGAAGGGTCTAGGAAGAGCATGATGTGGTGGTACACACCTCCTTGTGCGCCCCTATCCTTCTGCATGATGGGTCCCCCATGTTAGCACCTCCAGAGCCTGTAGGGCTCCTCCAACTCCATCACAAGCAGGGAGAAGCCAAAGGTCCCAGGCTCATTCAAAAATGGGCACCCCAAGATAAGGCACCCCAGTCTGTACAACTGGTCCCATGGGCCATACAAGATTCCCCCATGGATTACAGAGGACCACCCAACTAGTGGGAAAAACCCACATACCTGGACCCACAGGAAAAAGTATCCCCCTGCAAGGGTCTGTAACAGGTCCCTACTCCCAACCAGGGGGTATGTCCACACCTGTCTCCAGGGAGGGAGACAGGTACAGAATCTGCAGACACCAGGGACATACCTGGCAGATGGCCACCTCATTTTCATCCAGGCTGTCACGCAGGAGCCGCAGCTCGGCCTCCCTCTCCCGCAGCTTGTCCTCCAGCTCCCGCACCAGCATGGCCTCCTCACCGGGCAACGGAGAGCGCCCACAGGAGCCACTCTCCGAGGAGGGCCGACCCCGGCCACTCAGCGAGCCTGTGCTCTTGCTGGAGGATGAGCGCCCGCTGTCCGAGTTGGAGGGGCGGCAGCCCCCCGGAGGGTCGAGAGGGCCATGAGGGGTGGTTGGCAGGGCACCCACCTCTGGGTGCTGGCTGCAGCCTGTGCTGTAGGTGGGCAGGCTGGAGAGGGAGTTGCGCCCCGAGTCCGAGAGGGTGCTGGCACGGCAGCTCAGAGAGCCAGGCTTCTCAGCACCCAGCAAGTGGGTGAGGCTCACCTGGCTCTCCGAGAGCCCCAGGCGCGTGCCTGGCTGGGCATTCCGAAGCTTGGATACCACTGGCTTGAAGGCCATGGGGCGGATCAAGGTCTTCTCCACATTCTGTCAGGAAAAGAGGGGAGAGTGAGGCGTTGAGGAGGATCCATTTGCCCCAAGAAGGGCTGTCTAGGAATGTTACAGTGGGTGCCCCCAGCCCTGATGCCTTCATACCCCAAAGGAGACAGAGGCTAGCCACCACCCACTTCATCGCCTTTCCATGGGTGTCCAGGTGAGCTCCCCAAACACCCTTGGCATGATGGGGGAGACATTAAGAGCATAGGGATTGCCACTTCCCCAAGGACACCGAAGTGTGGCCACATGACCCTATTTCACACATCTGAGCCAACAGTCCCAGTGTGGAACAGGGTATAAAGTCAAGACTGCAGCACACACCCACCTACCCACCCTGCTGCGCCCCTCACCTCTTCCAGCTTGCCAGAGACAGGTACAAGCTTGGGGGGCGGCCCGCGAAGATGATCATTTGGTGCTTGGTCATCACGGAGATCATCTGAGTCACTACAGGGGCTGGCAGGAGAGGAGGCATCAAGCCAGTCACCACAGAAGCCCCCATTGGCGTAGGAGTGGGTGACGCCGGGCACAGACACACGGGGCTCCTCAGGAGTGGCCCGGAGCAGCCCCTCCTGTTTGCAGAAGGAGGCAGTGGAGGGGTCCCCATCACTTGCGCAGTCGTGGCGAGGCCGGGCGGGCAGGAGGCTGCCCACGCTGCCCATGGCGGCAGGGGGTGAGCGGGCGGTGGCACGGAGCTGTGTGGCCCCCTCAGCAACGGCCTCAAGGGGCACCGGCAACGTCTGCACGATGGCCATGGCGGGGGGGCCCCCGGTGGGCAGGGGCGCGTGGGCAGCCTGCAGGCAAGGGAGACAGGGCATCAGAGCCTTGGGCACTGACAACGGTGCCCCACCACCCGCACAGGTGGGCACGGGGGCATCCCCAGGCCCCCAGTCACCATCCCCAACCTTACAGGTGAAGGTTGTCCCAAGGGCTGAAGGAGATGCCAAACGAACCAGAACAAAACCAGGATTACTTGGGGGGAGTGGTGCTAGCAACCCCCATGTTGGCCTCAGCACCCCAATGGATCAGCTTGGGGCTGCCAGGGGCTGTGGGGTGCTGGTGGCACCGTAAGGCAGTGGCGACGCAGTCCTGCCTCCTGCCGTGCCCTGGCGTGACCCTGCCACGGGAAGCGTGCCAGGACTGGAGGCGAATCCCGAGAGGCCTGCAGAGAGCTGGCTTACAGGCAGCGTGCCCGCCTGTCTGCCCCATGGGCGCCTACCAGTGCTGGCTCACGGAGAGCGGGGGACAGCCCCCCACACCAGGGTCAGCCACCTCCTCTGCCCCACAGCCCCCATCTCTCAGCAAAGACCCCACAGAGCCTGCTTTCCACCTCAAACCATCCACAGCGGGGCACAGGGTTCCCTGGAGAGGGCCACCAAGGGGGAAGCTGCCAGATGGGCACCAGGCTCTTTCCCAGCCCCAACACACGGAGGTTTGTTCCCGTCCCCTCCAGCCGGGGGTGCTCTGCCGGTCTCTGCCGTGACTCCCCCTGCCCCAGCCCACGCCATACGCCCGCGTGACGGGAGCCGGCCGACGGGCCGGATCCATCCCCTGCTGCCTCATCGCATCTCGCACATGGCTGCGGCTGGCACAGGGCGCGGGCGGGGGGGGGGCGCTGCCCGCACGGTCTCGCCCGCCGAGCTGTCACCTGAAATCAATCCGCCTGCCAGCGCCCGGGGAGGGGCGAACAGGGGAGGGATGCCGGCGAGCCAACCCCCCCCGCCACCGTCACCCCCACCGGCACGTGCCATCCGCAGGCACCGTGACCTCACACCGTGCTCGTGATACCCTCGGGTGGGCAGGTGGGTGAGCCCCCCTCAACAGCTCCGCTCACCTCGCCAGCCGCTGCCCATCCGTCCGGTCCTCTCGGGCCCCCGCACTGTGAACACGGCTCCGCCGGCCCCTGAAGCGGGGAGGAGGGAGAGGAGGGGGTCGGGGGGTTGAACGGCAGCAGGGTCCCCCGTGCTCCCCGCTGCCCCCTCCCCCCCAAGTCCCCTAGCCGGCAGGGCCAAGGTAGGTGATGCCAGCGTGGCACTGAGGGTGGCAGGGAAGCCCAGCGGCGGGTGCGCTGCTCCTGGCACCCAGGGTGGGCTGCGGTCACGCCAGGAAGTGTGGTGGGGACAAGAGCCCGCCACTGGGGACCTGCTGCTGCCAGAGGAACAGGAATCAGGGATCAGGAACACCAAAGGGACATCTAATAGACCCCCAGCCCAGCCAGGCAAGGCACAGTACCCGCCCCCCTCCCCCAGCAAAACTCCCCCAGGATGTGCAGGTCAAGGGGATGGACAGCCCTGGGGACAGTGGGTCCCTGCACAGCCTGGAGGGGACACGGTCACTGCTGGGGCCCCGCCAGGCAGGCGGAGGGAACAGACTCCATCTTCTCCCTGCCCCCAGCCCCCCGGCCTGCCGAGAGGGTCCCATCGCCGCCCGCGGAGGGAGAGACTGCCCAGCCCGGCCTCCAGCCACCCAGTAAAACCAGTCACCAACTGGGGTGGCGTCACCTCCAACCACTCCGGCCGGAGCACAGCGTTGCCGGATCCCACCGTTCCGACCCCGAAATGGCAAGGGAACGCTCGGTGCCTGCTCGGCCAGACTCCCACCCCGAGCTGCTGTGGGAATTCCGGGCCCCCCGGGGACCCCCGTGCCTCCTCAGGGCCACCCCAGGGCAGGGGGAATCAGGGTCACCCCCGTCCCTCCCCACATACCCAGCACATGCGGGACGGACACCATCCATGCCCGGCTGTGTCCCTCTCCAGGCCCTGGCACCCTGAGGTTCCCTCGATGCTGCCCCCCTTGCCTGCCCAACGCCCCTCCCGCCCTCCCACCCACCTTCCGCTGCCCCACTGAGCCCCAGAGCGCCAAGCCTGTCCCACGGTGCTTCCACCCATCCCAGCCCCACAGCACCCTGAATTGCCCTATGGCACCTCACTGCCCTACAGCTCCCCCACACTGCCCTAAACCATCCCCAAAGTTCCCCATGACACCCCTAAAATGCTTTACGGCGCTCCTGGGCCTTTGCTGCACCACACCGCCACGAAAGTACTCTTAAACCACCCCCAAAGTGCTCCAAAACATCCCCAAAGTGCCCCACGGCGCGCCTAGGCCTGCACTGCCCCATAGTTCGCCCCTGAAGCACCCCTAAAGTGCCCCACGACTCGCTCAACTACCCCATTGAGCCCCTGAGCCTCTGTATTGGCAGGACGGTCCCGAAGTGCCCCGGAAAGATCCCCAAAGCACGGCACGGAGCTCCAGGGCCGCCGCTGCCCCCCCAGCCCCCGGACCCCCCCAAATCGGCCCCGGGGGGCCCGGTCCCACAACACCTCAAGCACCAGCAGCTCCCCCCGAGGCACCCTGCCACCCAACTCCCCGGGACGCCCCCGCATCCCGCCGGCCCCGCGGGACCCCCGGGCGCCCCGGGCCCGGCCCCCGCACTCACCGCGGCCCCGCCGCCGCCTCCCGCGCCGCGCCGCGCCCCGGCCCCGCCCCGGCCCCGCCCCCTCACAGCCCCGCCCCCGCCGCTCCGCCCCCGCAGAGGCCACGCCCCCCGCGGGCAGGGGCCGGGACACGGGGGCGCGGGGGGTGCCCGGGCCACCCTCACCCGGTGCCTTCCCAGTCACGGCCGTTCCGGGGGATTCCCGGGGCTCGTCCCCTTCTCTCCCCTAGCCAAGCCCGCCGTCTCAGGGCTCTGCACCTCCAAAGTATCCCCAGGCCTCTGGGGTGAAAAACCCACTTGGATTATGCCCCCTTCCGCAATTATTTGGTGGGCCCAGCACTCTGCTAAGGGGCCTGGGGGCCTCTGCTCCACTCGACGTCACACCGTCCCTCACCACGACTTGTTACAGCTATTGCCACCCTCCAGCCTTTCGTGGAGACCCAAACTGGGGGCAAAAGGAGAATAAAATAAACTCTCAAGAAACCACCTGCCCCCCAGGGTCTAGGATCAGCCAAGACCCGCCCCCCAGAGGCTCAGCTTCTTCACCCCCTCTGGGGCCCATGGAGGGATAGGTGGGAGATGGGGCCCTGGGCTATCCCACTGCCTTACTTCCATTCTAGAGCCCCATGACACCACCTCACCTGAACAACACTGGGTCAGACAGAAGCCAGTGAGATGGAAGAGACCCTTGGGCTGAAGGGGGAAACCCATAGCCCCCACCCACACCACCATGTGAACCCTGATCCAGCTCCACTCCCCGCTGCCTTACCTCTGCTTCCCCAGGACAGTCCTCTGCCACCACCCCCATCCTGCCTGTGGGTGGTCACAGCTGCACTGACAGCACCCAAGGGTGCTCTCCAGGTGAGCTGGTGCACCCCGGAAACCTGGGGCTGGGTGTGTGCCACCCGCCTGCTCTGGGCCCTCATTATGGCTCAGGTTAAAAGTATTCCCAGCACAGAGGTAATAATCCAGTGTGCCAGGACTGGGGCAGGATGCTCAGCACAGCAGACACATCATCAGGGGGCCACCTCCTTCCTGGCCAGGGTACCCTCCCCAGACCCAGGGTACTCCAGTCACAGAGACAGAAAAGGCACTCATATTTATGCTTTAATAAAACTAGAAAGAGGAAAAAAAATCAAAGGGATTAGACCAAGATCCAGCCACGGACACTCCCTACCATGGCAAGGACTAGTCAGGTCACAGTATTTGCTGCCCACAGCCCTGAGGGCAGCCTCCCAAACCCAGCAGAGCAAGGCAGGACTGTTTCCCCACATGGTTTTATTGCTGGTGATGCCCCCCCAGAGAAAGGGGCTTGGGAGACCCTGAGCAAAGTGGAGCAGGTCAGGCACCAGCCAAGTGGCTAGAACCAGTGAGTTCCATGCTCCCACCCTGGAGCACAAGCCACCCACAATCTCCCACACTCTCCTTCACCATCTTTCCCATGTTGGCTCCATTCCACACAGGATTGAGCCCACAGACCTCATTTATGGGGGGGGGGGGGTTTCTACTACATGTCCCTCTGCATGGTTGCCCCCAACAACCCCTCCCACTTAGTGACAGCTCAGGACTTCAGCTCCATTTTAGACACAATTTGACGACCTGCCCCAGGTCCAGGTTTACCCAAGTCCCAGACCTGCATATCATCCCCACCGTTATCCAGCTTACTCTGCCTCCACTCCCCCCATGCTCCCCACACTCAGCACCAACACAGAGCAGCCAGTGTTTGTCACAGCACCTTCCCCAGCCACTCTTCGCTGGGATGAGACCACTCCTCCTCTCATGGTGGTCCCCCGTAACAGAGACACTGTGCTGGTGGTCAAGAGGTTTGTTCACGCAGGAGAAAGGGCCACAGATGTGCATGGCAGACACTCTCAGGGATGAGGAGCTGGTATACTCCAGCCTTGGGCTGCCAGAACTAGTCTCTGTTCCTCCAGACGAAGTGAGAAAGAGACCTGCTGGGCTCATGGCTTCTTGAAGGCTCCTGAGCCTCCCTCTACAATTTTGTTGGCTGAAATATCCTTCTCCTCCTTCATCTTCTTCAGCCTGAGCTTGCTTTTGGTAGATGAGAAGGAGAGCGAGGCTTTGCTGAACTCCAGCGGGAAGATACCCACGTCCCCGTCAAAGCGATTCTTGGACACCTGCAGGTAGCGCTTCCCTGGCCCTGTCACCAGCTTACGGTCCTGCAGGATGAGGACGTTGTCAGCCTCCTGGCTAGCCTGGGGAGAGGAAAACATCTCCAGGAAGGTGCCAGCAATGCTGCCAGAGTGACAGGCCTCAGAGATGCTCACAAACACTTGCCCAGCTCCTTTAAACCCTTTTACAGGGCACCCCAGGCCACAGCAGCTCCAGCATTTCCCCAACACCCACCCCTTGTGTTCCCCTGGAACATCCAGTGACCCACCAGGCACATTCTGCACCACAGCCCACCCTGGGGAAATGAGATCAAGGAAGGGTTGTGCACAGAGAGAGCACCTTCTGCCCACCACTGCAGGGTTGGTCAGCATCACGGAAGAGACCGGAGTACTCAGAAAGCCCATCCCCGCATCTTCCCTCTTTAATTATCTCCTACTACATTCCACTCACAGCCAGTATTAATTAACTGCAGCTAAAGCCCCAATAGAGCTTTAGCTGACAATGGGCATGCTCTCTGCCTGCATCTGGACTCTGCATCCCACACCTTTTAAGTCCCCAGTGATGATCCAGGGTGCTGATGGCAGCTGAGGATGACTGCCCAACATATACCAGCCCCTTCCTGGAAATACACTGCGCCCAAGGGGCAGGAAGGGCCACCTGGCCCAGCTCACCTTGGCAGAGCCGAAGATGGAGGCTGTCTGCAGCTCCTTCTCATCATCCTCCTTGCGAGGATGGATGATCAGGGTAATGTGACACATGTTGTCCGTGGCAAACTTGCGGAAGGCACCAATGATGTAGTCCTGGGCAGCGAGCCTGCCACAGCAGCAAGAATGGGGTCAGGGGCTGGCCTTGCTCGGTGGCAGGGGGCAGTGAGGTGCTGATCCCCACAGCAGAAACCACCCAGGAACATCAGGCAAGCAAGCCCACACGGGAAGAGCGATGTGGTATGGCAGGGATAGCTGGTAACCTGCTCACCCCTTCCCACCTCTTCCTCCCCAGGGAACTGTTGCCCCTCAATGAAACACAGTGGCCAGACAGGAGTAAAGGCGACACCCTTTGTGGGTCCCCAGCCTCTGGCGTAACACCTGACAGGGACAGCTCCAGCAGTGAGGGTGGCAGAGAAAGGAAGGATCAGACTTGAGAAGGGCTACCTGTCCACAGAGACGTGCTCATGTCCCATCATGAACTGGAGATTGTCGACGACCACATGGGTGATGTCATACATGTAGACTGCGTGCTGCATGGTGTCGATCACTGTCCTGAGCAGGGGAGACCAGGATCAGCCCCAGCGATTAGAGGAGGTAGGGATGGGAATGCTGACCAGGCAAAGGGATGCAGAGAAAGAGCTGGAAGGTACCAGGTTGGGTCCTGGTAGGACCTGGGCACATCCCACCTCTGCATCTCCCCCACTGTATAGCAGGTGCAGCCCCATTCCCCAAGTAAGGGTAGCTGGGATCAGAAGGACCCAGCTGCTGCCCACACAGTCCCTGCCTACTGCCCTGCAATGCACCCAACCCATGGGGATCTTCAGGGCATATAGAGATGCATGCAGGTGTCACAGTGCCTGATGAATAGAAGGAGTTGGAGGTGCCTGTCCTCCCTCTTCAGCAAATAACAGCACTTCAGGTAAGCAGGGTGTGAGGGAACACGTCCTGCCATGGGCACAGGCTGGCTTCAGAGCAGCCACCTAGCACAGGGTCAAGTCCCTTCCTTCACCCCCACCCCAGAGAGAGGCTGTGAGAGTCCCCATGAAAGGAGGGACACAGGTGGTTGGCCACACAGTCCCCACACACCAACCCTGGGACTTGAACAGTCCCAATGTGCCTCTTGCCAGCCCCAAATCTGTGACTCACTGTGGGGGAAGAGCCCCAGCTCCCCAAGGCCCTGCAGCACATGCCATGAGGGGTAAATGCCACTGGGAATGGAGGTGTAGGACCATACTTGATGTTCTGCTGGCCATGGAAGGTCATGAAGTAGAGCGGGAGCTCCTCGAAGCGATCAGCCCACTCATCGTACAGTTCTAGCTGGTCCTCCAGGCGCCGGCCAGCAAACTGTGTCAGCATGATTTTGGCCAGGCGGATGTTGTTGATCTCAAAGCTGCCCCACAGCGTGCACACACCCTGCATGCACAGGTCCAGCGCATACTCGCTGATAAACGTGGTCTTCCCACTGCCCGTTGGACCTGGTACAAGGACAACAACAGGAGAATTATCTGCGGGAGATGATCTGACCCATCCTGACCATTGGTGTTGGGGGGGTTGTTTAGGGGTTGGAAGCACCAGGGAGCACGGTAAGAGAAGCCCATCTGCAGCATTCACACCATAAACAAATTCTCATGCCACACAACACACCTGGGTGCTTGGGCATGACCTCTCACAGCTTATGCGTCCCCACAGGTCCCTGAGAAGGGCTGGGCAGCCAGTGGTGTGAGCACAGGGAGGGCTCAGGGTGGCAGGTGGGAGCTGGGGTAAGGAACAGCCCAGGACTTCCTACACTGCCCCAGGCAGGAAGCCCTTCACCACATTGGCATGCACAGTCCCACCGAACTCAGGAATGCACCCCAGCCTCTCACACACCCACAAGACAGGCTCAGCGAAAGCCTTGAGCAAAAGAGACCTGCAAGGCTCATGAAGCACCACTCCCAGGAGGGTGAAGCCACCAAAGACCCCTCTACTTGCCCTGTCCACCAGTCGTTGTCCCCGTTACCTGTGAAGATGGTGAGCTCCCCTCTGCGGTGCCCTTTGAGGAGCTTGTTGAGCTCGGGGAAACGTGCCCACTTGATGCCAGACACCTGCTCGGTGTTGACCAGCTCCCCGAACACCTCCTCACGCAGCTGCCGGAAGGAGACGATGGATTTGTGGCTGGCAAGCAGGGCAGAACGCAGGATTTTGGTGACGTTCAGGCCCTGGTTCAGAGCTTCCAAGGGCCGGGGCTGCAGGTTGCCAGGGCGCACCAGAGAGCAGCGCTTGAGGCTCAGCTTGCGAGCAAAGAGCTTGGCAGCTTCCCAGGAGCGCAAGTCCTCGCCGAGCCACAGCGTGATGCGCTTGAACTGCTCCAGGTAGGGGAGCAGGGTGGGAGGCAGGCAGCTGGTCCCCCGTGGCAGGGCCACGCTGGCCACTCCTGCAGCTTGGTGCAGGGCCAGGGCATCCAGCTCCCACCCAGTTAAGACCAGCTCTGTGTCTCGGCGGCCAATCAGGGGCAGCCCAAAAAGATTGCGATAGGACTCGAAGCGGGGTATTGTCTCTTCCACGTAAGTTACCGTGCCCCCATTTTTCTCCGCCCTCACGAGCTTCAGGCCCTTCAGGGTCGCATCTTGAGGGCTGAACCAGGGGAAGACGAGAGACTGGGCAGTCCTCAGATAACGCACACCGAAGCGTTTCAAGGTGGCATTTTTCACCTGGGAGATACCAAACAAAGCCTTGGTCTCCTTGGTCTCCTTCTCATCCAGCAGCTCCCAGAGCGGCAGAGCCCGTTCCCAGATGCAGCGGGCATCCTCGCGAGCCTGTCGCATTTCCTCCTCCATCTCCTCCGAGCTGGCAGGGGGAATGGGGGAAACGCCATGGAGCCGCATTTCCACGTTAGCCTGAAAGTCCTGCCAGGTGCCCTCGGCCAGGGTGGCCGTGCACAGGAAGCTGCCCGTGGTCTTGTCAATGAAAAGCGTGAACGGGGCATTGGCGGACAGCGGCTGGTCGGCGCGGTCGCCGACGAAGAGGCTGGGGGTGTGCAGGCAGCTGTACCCATCGTGGAAGGGGATGTCCTGCGCCCGCAGGTACTGCCGGATCTCGGTGATGGAGACGGAGGGCGCGGGCCCGTCGGGGGAGGGCAGCACGTCCTTCTTGTAGCGCCGCTGGCCGAGGCGGCCCGGCGGCCCGGGGCTCAGCGAGGCTCCCTTGCTCCTGGCCCCCCCGCACAGCAGCGGCAGGAGGCGGCTGGCGGCTCTGCCGGGCCGCAGGGGCACCAGCGCCATCCTGACCGCCCTGGCACCCGCCCGCACCGCCGCCGCTCCGCATGGGCGGCTGCCCCGCGGCCCCCGGCCCCGCAGAGCCGCTCAGGGCGCAGCCCCCACGTGGGTCCGCACGGACACCGCCATCGCTGCTCCCGCTCCCGGAGCGTCACTTCCCGGCCGGGTCGGCGGTGCCCGGTCCCGCCCCTCCCGCCGGTTCCGGCTCCGGGTGAGCGCGGAGCCATGACGGGCCGCGGGTCGCCCAGCCGGTTCCTGAGCGCCGTGCTGCACAACGGCGTGGGCCGGTACGTGCGGCAGCTCCAGCGCCTGCAGCTCCTCTTCAGCCCCACCGCGGCCGACGCCCGCGGCGCCAGGTACCGCCGGAGGCACCACCCGACTGCCGGGGATGGGGCGGGGGGGAGCCTGGTGACCCCTTAACCGGCAGGACGGGTCTTCTCCTGGGCCTGTCAGCGCGGGGGAGGGACAGTGCTGCTGCTCCTGATCACCCGGCAGCGGCGGGGTGGGACTCCCCCGGGTGGGACCCCCTGCACCTCCTGCGAGACGGGGCAAGGAGCTGGAAGGCGGCACCGGGGGCATCGCCCCAGATTCTGCAGCTGACCCCTCCCGTGGGCCCGGCACGGGCGGACGGTGACCCTAGTCTGGCGGGTATGGCGATTCGTCTCTTCTCTGGCCCGGCTCGGGCTGAGGGTCCCCTCTGGCCCCCAGGCAGTTCGTGGAGGAGGCGGCACAGGATTTCGCCCGGCAGCACCCCGATGTCGTCCTCTACGTGAGCCCCCACTCGGGCCCGGGCCCGGCCCCGGTGCTGCGGGCCGAGTACCGTGAGTACTGCGGGGTTTGGGGAGGGGATGAGGGCAGGGCTCTCCCTGCTCTGCCCCGGCTCTGTACTGTCTCTGCCCGGCGCAGCAGGTGCCGGGGCAGCTGCTGTGGGATGGGGGAGCAGCAGCTGCCCCCGGAGGCTGCAGGGTGGGTGGGGGATGCTGGCCTGACCCCCTCGCTCTGCTGCAGTGAACGGGACGGTGCGGGAGGAGCTCATTGCCAGCAAGACGAGTGAGGAGATCGTGCAGCTGGCCACCAAGCTGGCCAACCAGTCCGGCCTGGACATCATCCGCATCCGCAAGCCCTTCCACACTGACAACCCCAGTGTCCAGGGTCAGTGGCACCCCCTCACCAACAAACCCTCCATCCTCACCATCCAGGGCCCACGCCTGCAGCCCCAATAAAGCCTCCTCCACCCCCACGTCTCTGCATCCATTTCTCCAATCTTTAGAGCAACACTGCTACACCATGTCCAGACAGAGCCATTTTTATTGCTGGGGGAATGTGGAGCTGTGCATGAGGAGTGCCAGACAGAGAGTGGTGCCCCTCCTTGAGGGGTTGGGGGTGGTCCTTGGGGTAGTCCTTGGGGGTAGCTCACATCCCCTTCTTGCAGCAAAAACAAGGGCTGGGGCAGGGTGGCACTCTTGTGTTTCCTCTTGCCTGGTGCGCACTCTTGTCTTTTCCTCCTAAGCCTTACTCTCCTGAAGTGGGAGGCCTGAGCTGTAGTTCATGAGGGGCCCCAGTGGTTGTCACCCCTCTCCTGTTTACCGTGCAGGGATGAGCCCTTGGCAATGTCCTTATCATGGAGGTACGAGCAGGGAACGTGGGGGAGGACATGGACCCCCACAGCTCTGTCCCTCCCCTGCTTCTCCAGTGTCACCACACTGTCCCTGGAGCATGAGATGCTTTTGTCACCCCCATCTCTTAGGTTCCCCCAGGAGGTGGCAGAAGTAGAAACAGTTGGGATGATTTAGGGACCATGGCTGCTTCTGGAAAGTGCCATGAAGAGGAGAAGGCTCCAGAGGGAGGCAGGCCCTTATCCAAGGTTCTTCTTCCTCACTCTGTGAGGACATTTCCCTGCCCACATGTTTTCCCATGGGTGTCGGGGCTGTGCCTGAACCCCAGTTCACCAACAGCACTGCACAGGAGGGCAGAAACTCGTGCTTGGAGCCACAGGGGCACTGCAGACATCAGGGGCACGTGGATGGTGCACTGGTCCCTTGTCACGCTGTAGGGCAGGGTGGTGGCTGCCAGTCCTACTGCAGTGCATCTTGCTGCCTGCCGCTCCATCCAGTGCCCTGGGGAAAGGGAGCAGAGCCCTCTCAGGGTTGGAGGCCCTGGGGGTGCCACCTCCCCAAGGCACCCAGTCCCATATTTCACCTGTGGCCTCTTCGCAGTGGGCACATGCCCCTTTCACCAGCTGCTCCAGTGTATTCCGGACATCAGCTCCTCTCCCTATCTCTCGTCCCTCGCCAAACCATCCTCTCCCAGAGAGGAAATCCTGAGGGGGCAGACGTGGGACAGTGGGCAGGGGCTGGAAGCCACCGAGACCACCCCTCGCTGTGTGAGATGTGTCCAGGGCCCCGCTCCTGCCTGAGGGCCGGCAGCTGGGGAAACCCCGCCAGCCCTACATCAGGAGGGGATCATGTGCCCTGTGAGAGGCACTGGCACAGAACGTCAGCCCTCAGCCCCCCATCCCTGCTCTTCACCCACCTGTCAGCAGCTATCCAGCGCCTGAGTGCCAAGGGACTCCCAGCAGGGCTGGCCAAGTCCACACATCCACAGCAGCATCTCTCTCACGTCTGGATGAACAGACAAAACCTCTCCCTCCCCATAGTGTCCACTTTCAGCCAGGTGCCAGCTCCTGTCTCCAGCTCGTGGCCACCGTCAGTGAGTTTTTATACATAAATAGAGCTCCAAGTTTAAATAGATACTTTTTCCTTTTCTTTTTTTCTGTTCAGCAAGTGTCAAAAGTGAGTGAAAAGCCACAATAGTGGATAGCACGGCCCAGCTCTGCTATCCAGGAGGTAGTTTTGCCTGAGTCTTGTAACACTGTTGGCAAAGCGTGGGAGAAGGGGCTGGAGGGGAGGAGGGTCCCACTGGCAGGACCCCCCTCCCCAGCCCCTACACGGAGCTCTCGTCCAGCTTTTCCACCAGTTGCGTGTGTTTTCGCTTCTCCAGAAGTTTGCTGAGCTCCTCCGTGAAGGATGCGTTGTAGAGTGGGGAGGCCAGTGGCTCCTCCTGCTGCTGCAGCAACATGTAGCTGTTGCCATTCATCTTGCGGAGGACATTGGGCAGCGCCCCCACGCCATTGGTGAGCTCGGCTGGCAGCGGGGGTGGCAGTGGGGGCACGGCAACCGGCAGCTCCTTGACTGGGGAGGTGGCAGCTGTGGGTGCCTCGCCAGGGATGATCCGCAGGCAGCCGTCGGGGTAGGTGAGCTCTTCTTCCTCCTCCTCCCGGTGGCCCTTGCGCAGGCAGTTGGCCGAGACGGTCTGCAGCTCCACGCTGGCTGGCCGCGGCTCCCCGAGCACATACTTGCCCTTGCGCTTCTCCAGGCAGAACATGTACAGGAGGCCGATGAGCAGCACGATGCAGACCGCCGCCAAGGTGGCGATGATGGAAATGTAAGTCACTTTCATGTCGTTGGTCGCCTGGCTGGCGGCATGGGGCGATGGGGCAGCTGTAGGGCTGCGGGGCAGCTCGGGCAGCACGGTGAGGCTGTAGATAGCCAGCAGTGTCCGGAGACCCTGCTCCTCCCCGTAGCAGCGGTACTCGCCGCTGTGCTGGGGCAGCGTGTCCGTCACCAGCAGCCCATCCACCCCCACGCGCAGCCGGTCCTGCCCCGTGCCCAGCACTTCGCTGCCGTTCAGCAGCCACACGGCTCGGGCCAGGTTGGAGCGCTGGTCGCAGGGCAGCAGCACATCGTCCCCCTGCAGCACCGTCCGGTTCTTCCGCAGCGGGGAGCCTGTGGGGACACGCACTGCCTTGCACCTCTCCCAGCTGTTCTAAGCGATGCTGGATACCAGCATCCCCATGGTCCCGAGGGGCAGCAGAGACTCACCCCGTCCAAAGCTGCTCCGGCATCCCTTGTTGCCATTTTGAACGTCCTGCACCAGCCCTGTGCTGCAAGGCATAGGGGACTCAGCCATAGAGCCTCAGCTGAGCCCACCCTTACAGGGGTCACGGCCACCGGGAGACCCACTGTCAGATGCCAGACCTTTGGGGTGGCTCTGGGGTGACTGTGCCACGGAGTGACGTGAAACAGCATGGGATAGTGCAAGGGGAAGGTTCATGGGAACCCGTCTCGGGGCAGGCAACCCGTCCCTACCTGTCAGTGGTGGTGATGGTGCGGCATTCCCTGCCATCCCAGGCGCAGTAGGGGTCCCGGGCGAGGATGCAGTCATAGCAGGAGTCATACCTTGCACAGGAGGCCAGGGGCACCTGCACGATCCCACTGGCTGCCCCCACGTACAGGCTCCTCTGAGGGAGAGAGGGCTGGCTCAGTATGGATCTGGTATGGTGCTGCTGGGCTGTGGAGTTCCCCATGGTGCCCAGAGATCCCCCTCAGCCCCACAGCACAGCTGTCCCTTCATGCATGAGAAGGGCCCCCATCTCCCAGTCAGTGCTGATGGCCAGGCTCGTCTTTTTCCCCAGGCTGTCCTCCTGGGCTCCAGTACATATCCTGAGCTGGGGTGACCCAGGAGTCATGTCCCCACAAACAGCGCAATGGCAGCTTCACAGCACAAGCATGCCCTGTGTGTGGTGTCCCCCTACTTGTTCCACCCCTCACCTGGATGTGGGAGATCACCAGGCTCTCCACAGGCTGCGGGTCCCTGAACACCTGCACCTCCTCCACAATGTGGATGCCAGAGTTCACCACCACAGCCTTGTGGATCCAGCCATCCCCTGGAGAGCAGAGCAGGGGATTCAGGAGGGAATGTGAGGTGTGCCCTTTGCTCAGCAGAGGTTTATCAAACTCATCTCACACTCACCCGTCCCCATGAAGAGCACATCATAGGAGCGGCCATCCAGAGCCTGCACCCTGTCTACAGCCAGCTGACTGTACGCCACGTTCTTCTTCACCAGGAGCGGCTCCCCACCGGCTGGCTTCACCTCCTCAAACATGAGTGGGTGCAGCTTGACAAAGTCCAGGACACTGTTAGGCAGGTCCTGTGAGGAGTTGTAGCCCTTCCTGCGGGAGTGGTCCGTGATGCACTGCCCAGGGAAACAGGGGTCAGAGAGGAGGGCGGCTGCCCCACGCCCCCCCTGCTCTGCACTCCTAGGCACTCACGGAGCCGGGCCGGGGCTCGGGCACTGCACCGTCGTAGCGGGACCATTTGCGAGCCCAGTCCTGGTACTCCATGTAGGGGCCCTCGAATGCACGCTGCACTGCTGAGATGTTGTAGCGGCACACGGCCGAGGCCTCCATGGTCCTCCTGAGGGGCAGAACCTCACCTAAGCCTGGGCAGATACATGGGTGCTCCCAACCAATGCACCCCCAGGGGTTCAGCGCCTGCCTGCGCATCCCTTCGAGCATCTCTGGCTCCCCTGGTGCTGCAGACTTGTAGCCCCCATCATTGGCTGCTGCCCCACTCACCACTGTGCTGAGAGTGTGAAGGCAGCATAGAAGACAGTGCTGGCCCAGCCGCCCTCATCCAGGCTGCAGACGCTGCGCAGCACCTCGTAGTAGGGGATGTAGCAGACCAGGCGCGCCTTCATGAAGGACGTCCACTTGCGCTGCAGGATCTTCTTCCCCCCCACATCGCTCTGGGAGGGTGCAGAGAGCATTTCTACACAGGCTGGATGGGTGTTCATTCCCCTCTGCCTGTGCCTCAGCCTTCCCACAGGTGGAGGCGTGCTGCCCCTGCACCAACAGGAGCAGTGCTTGGCTCCCTGTGGCTGGGGACATGCCTACCTTGCAGACACGGGCCACCCGGGCCACTCGGGCCACCTGACTCTTGTCAAAGAAGGATGTGGTCTCCTCTCCTGCCCGCTCCATGAAGAAGTAGTAGATTTTGTCATCATCACCCACAGGGCTGTCCTTGCTCTCCCGGACCAGCACAGAGGTCACAAACTCAGCGTCTGGGGACATGGAGCAAGAGGTGGTGATTGGAGACCAACACAGATTTGGGAATCCCTCCCTGCCTCAGTTCCTTCTTATAGCAAACCACACAGGACTCCAGAGCCACCCCCCACACCTGGTCCACACTCTCCAGGGCAAAGCAGAGTGTCCCACAGCCCTTGATGCCAGCCACAAGATGGGGGGCACGGGGACATCTCACCATTCAGCCAGTGCAGCGGGGACTCCTCTGTTTTCAGTGGCCGCTGGTGCAGGTTCCTCCGAATGTCGGGGAGGCTCCGAAACTCGTAGCGTGTTGCTGTGTACAGGCCTCCATCTGTGCAGGGCAGGCCCATCAGCATGGCCCTGCAGCCTGAGGACAGCCCCACAGGCCACAAGCATCCCCATGCCCCAGGCAGAAGAGTGGGGGGAGGACCAAGTCCTGATTT
Source organism: Phylloscopus collybita (assembly GCA_027886175.1). Taxonomy (NCBI): domain Eukaryota; kingdom Metazoa; phylum Chordata; class Aves; order Passeriformes; family Phylloscopidae; genus Phylloscopus; species Phylloscopus collybita. The sequence goes on from JAJNNQ010000129.1 coordinate 25,254,249, forward strand.
GTGAAGGCCTCTGCACGTGAACCCACCCAGCTGGCACTGGATGGGGCCATGGTCAGTGGCATCGCGTTTGTCCCCACCAGCCCTGGAAAGGTGCTGCTTACCCACAATGAGGCCAGTATAGCCACGGGCAGGATCATATGGGCACTTCTCTTTGCCTTCCTCGAAGTGGGACGGCAACACGAACCTGTTGGCATCCTTAAGGGGGACAGAGAATCAGATTAGACAGGAGGGGACAGACCCACCTCACCTGCCAGCCTCAGGCTCTCTGCAGAGGCTGCTAGCAGGGACAAAGTGATGCCTACAGCCATGCCGTTGTCCAAGTAAGAGAAAGCCCCCTGGCACCTTCCAGCTGTTCAGAAACCACACAGGCAGCCACAGCCCCCAGCCAAGAGTGGGTAGAGGGCTCTGGGAGGAAGGGGAGCCCAGCTGGGCATTGCATGGGCACCAGACAGGAGCCAACGAGTGCAGCCAATATCCCCAGACAGTGCCTGGTTGGCAGACATTGCTCAGCCAGCCTGGGGTCCCCCCAAGTGTTGTCCATGTCATGGCAGGAGCTACTTTCTTTGGGGTTTGTAGTTCAAAGCCTCCGTCAAATAATGACGGGGCCCTTCCAGCTTGGCAGCTCCTCCGCCCAATTTCCAGTGTGTGCAATGGCCAAACCGGACCAGCAGCACAGCCATGGGAACAGGCACAGCCTCTCCAGGGTGCCCTGGCCACACTGCAGACACGGTCCCAGGGCCCCTCTGCCCCCAAGCTCAGGAAAGGAGGTGGGCAAGTGGCAGTTGAGTCTCCACTGACTCAAGTCTCCACTGAAAGGGGGACAAAGTCCCACTGCCACTAAAATAAGGTTGCTCTTGGACACTGCCATGAGTCACAGCCATGTGGGGACCCTCAGACAGGCACAGGAAATCCTTGGGGCGGGGCTGCTGAGTTAGTCCTGCCCCTATCACCCTTCCCTGGGCATGCATACCACCTGCCATCAGCCACTGCAGCCTCTCCTCTGGGAGGGGATTCTGCAACAGCAGGCACAGGAGACCAGGTCCAGGGTTGGTACATCCCATCCTGCTGAGGCCACGTGTGTCCCGCATGGCACTGATCCACCCCCAGCACTCTTGCTTGGGGTCAGAGTCCAACCCCAATGGTAGGGTGGGGACTTACAGTGTCTGCATCATGGTGGCCACATCCTCAAACCTACTCACCCCAGCCTGGGAGTCACTCACCCCTACTGTGAGCCAGGGAGGGGCGGGGACAGCAGTAGAAAGGGAGTGGAGCTGTGGGTTGAGATGGTGGGAGAGGACAGGGGCTGCACCTCTCCGGGGTGACAGAGTGGCAGGGGACAGGTGGCAGCTGTGTGGGAGCTGTACTCACGATGGTGGCACAGAGCGGGTGGAAGGCGTAGGTCCCACAGGCGTAGAGGTGGGTGCCGTTCAGCCGCTGCAGGAACCGCACGTGGTTGAAGCACTCGGTCTGCGGAGGGCAAGCAGGTGTTACAAGCTGGGAAAAGAGGGGGCAGCCCCTCCCTGGCACCCACCCAGCAGCTCTACCTTGTTGTTTTTGCCCTTCTGCAGGCAGTCCATCTGCTTCTCTGGGGAGGCTTCCCAGAGGATCTGCAAGGGGAAGAGAGACTGCTACTGCATAACCCCCATCACTGCATGGTCCCCCTGTCACTGCAAGCTCCAGTTTTCATCAGAGCCATCAGAGATGATAAAATCCTTATTTATTTAGGGAGGGAAGGTTGCTCAGCGCACAAGATAGCACCCTGCACACATCCCACCAGCCTGGGGCAAGAGTGGTCCCACACCCCAACCAGTGGGCAGACATCCCAGAGCACTGCAGGAGCCTGGAGGATTTTAGGATATCCTTTCCTGGGGGAGCAAAAGAGTGTGATTCCCTTCCTGCCCCTCATTCTGCTGGGGTGCCCCTGAAGCAGGCAGCTCTGAGCTTGGGAATGTCTCCCACCGCTGTCCCCATGCTGTCTGGCTGGAGAGAAGGACCAGGTGTCCAGAGGGGACCTGGGGACAGACTTGGAGACATGAGCTCCAGGCGAGACCTGAGACGGTGAGGGGGAGGTTGAGCAGGGATAGAGTGGCCACAGATTTGGATGGGGATTGGGCAGCATGGGACAGGAGAGGACAACCAGCTGGCAGCGGGCAGAGGCCGGGCTCACCGTGTGGTGGGAGCCGTCAGCCACGTCACTGGAGTTGAGGGCGAAGATGGCTCCCCTGGCGCCCACGTAGAGGATGCCCCGGTCGTCCTCCAGCAGCAGGGTGCTGTAGTTGAGGGTGTGCGCCTTGAAGCGCCGGACTCCTGACAGCTCTGCAAAGGGAACAGGGGGCTGAGGGGAACCCCAGGGCAGGCACAGCGCGAGCCACTGGGAAAAGACAAGGGAATGGAGTTGGAAGTGGGTGGGGTGGCACTCACTGAGGTTATCAGGCAGACAGTGCTGGGTGACAGCAGTTGCAGCAGGAGGAAAGGAAGGGAGGAGGTTTGGTAAAAGGCAAAAAGCACTAATTGGGCTCAGGCTCACAGGGGAAATTTCTCTCCATTAATTAAAGCACATCTCAGGGGTGGGGGCTGCAATGTCTGTGCTGGGCACGGAGATGCCATGTTGTTTGGGAAACTGCTGAAGAAAGCAGAAACATGCCAGCAGTGAACTGAGCCCAACCAGCCCAAAGGGAAGGATAAAAAAACCTGAACCAAAACTGTCATACAGGGGAAGCGATTATGCAGTGACGCTGAGTGCTCCTGCCCACCAAGCCAATGAAACCATCCAGTCTGGGCTGCTGAGAAGTCTGAGGTAGGTCTCAGCCCTGGCCAGAAGGACCAGCAGGAAGTGAAAATTCTATGAGGCTTGGGACCCTGTAGGCAGCTGGAAAAGGAATGATTCCTTGCCTTTACCAGAAAAGAGTCATTGCCTGGAGTGAAAAGGGCACCCCAGCTGCTTATGAAACTCTCCCACCATCAATTGCTGAGTTGAGTCTCACTAATGAGGTCAATGATGCCATGTGGATCCCCAAGGGACGATGACACTGCTGGGCTCACTGACACCACAGAGGCTGAAGGTCAAGAGCCCAGCGGTAATTAGAGAAAATCATGGAAGAAAGTTTCCTGCTGACTGTTTGGACCATGAGGTCCCAGCCCAGGTGCAATGCCCAGCTCAGGACACCCTCCAAGGGCTTCTGGGCAGGGTCAGGGGTTGATCAGGGCTGGTTCCCTGTACATCCTTGTCCCCCTCTGGCTTTTGGGGAGATGATTTTGCCATGGTCTCTTCTTTGGGGCACCCAGTACCAGACAGCTGTGTGGGCTCTGATTCTTGGAGCCCAGGGGATCAGAGGCCCCCAAGTAGCCACCCTCCCGTGCTGAGAGCCCTGCCCCAGGGGGTCAGCAAAGACTAGATGCAGTCACAAAGCACCAAGGTCAGTGCCAGCAAAATCCCAAACCTCACTGCCACCACCAGGACCCACACCCCCTTACCATCAAAGGTGACTGTTGTCCTGGGGGTGGCGTCCAGGTCGGTGGCACGATGGTAGCCCATGGCTGCTGCTGCTGCCATGAAGAGAGTTGTCAGGAGATGTGCCGGACCTCCGCTCATCTTCCTGCTCTCTCGGCAAGGGCAGCCGCCTCAGCCGCGGCCACCGGGCCGGTGCAGCCAATCCTCGGCACGGGCTCTCCAGCTCTCTGGGACGGGGCTGGCCACCAAACCCTCCTGAAACACAGAGCACTGGGTCAGACACTCCTGATGCCCCAGCAGCTCACCAGCAAGCAGGTTTGGGAAGGAGCCAGCTGCACAAACGCATGGATGCTTGACCCGGCACGGCCTCAGACCAGGGATGGCTTCAGGGAAAAACAAACCCTCATTTGCTAAAGGGGAAACTAAGGCATAGCACAAGGCATGGAGCCTGCAGCCATCACAGAGCATGGAGGGGAGTTTGAGCACAGTGACCTTCTGCAGCATCCCCCTGAGTCAGAAATGATTCTGTCACAGCAAGGAGTTGCTTGCTGAGCACTCAGGTCAGCTGCTTGGAGGTACATTTTCCTCCAAGTCTTCTCTGGGTTCATCCTTCATTCACTCCCAGCCTTTTGCTCCAGCAGATCCCCCTGACTGAGGGATATGTTTCAGCAGAGCCAGCTGATCCCCCACTGCATTTCACACCCAAAAAGCAGACACATTTTTCCCTCAAAAGCAGAGAAAGGGGCTCAGGGCCAAGCCCCTTTGTGGGTCTCTTGGTACACTGGGATACCCCATGAAGGTATTCCCAGCAGGAATGGCAACAGTGAGGGTCCTGGGGAGCCCAGAGTCTCCTCTCCTTCCCAAAAGCCCAGCTGACCATGTCCTGCTGTCCAAGGTACTTGCCCCCAGTTTTTCCCCCCCCTGAAATGATGAGACTCCAGAGGACTGAGGCATTGGGAAGGATGCTTCAGACACGGAGGGACACAAGGTGAAGGAAAATCCATACAGGAACTGCTTGGAATCTTCAGCAAGTCTTTTCAAGCGGAAACAATCTCTCCCCCCAGTGTTTTTCCACGAGATTTCAGTTTCTCTTTCATCCCAAGCTGCCTTGAAGCTCCACATCTACTTCGGCTCTCACTTTAATGCATTCGATCCCTCACAAATAACCCTCACCTCTCCCAGCTGCACTGAGCAAAGCCACTAGCTCATCTTGCAGGCATTAAGGAGGAAAAAGATAACTGGGTATCTCTGAGCTGGAGAGCTCCCCTTAAGTAACCACCATCTATGTATTTGCTTAGAGGTTTACAAATATATATATATCTACATCCATATATATATATATAAAACAAATACCTGACCCTGTAGAGAAGCTGCTCAAACATGCTCACTGCAGACGATTCCCCTGAAGCAATGAGTCCCAGGAACAGGGAAGGTAAAACCAAAGTGAGAAGGGCTTTGGGGCTGAAAAGGAGAAGTGAGGGGCTGGATGTGGTATCAGCCACAATGCTGGAGCTTGCATCAAAGTGCTGGTTCCTTTAAGGGTTTTCAGACACAAACTTCACACCTGCACTGGCTGCTGCCCCAGAGCATTCCAGGAATCAGGCAGATGGGAAATGTTTCTCTCACCCCACTGTCCCCCAGGCTCCAGACCAGCACAGAGCACCCAAGAGCATCTAACCCTGGGTGCAGGCAGGCTGCTGCATGCAGGGATAAGCTCCTTGAGGAGCAGATCTCAGAGCAGGCTCCCTCCATGTTGCTCCTGTTTCCAGGACAAGCCCTCTACAGACAGAGGGTATGCCCATGAATGACAGCACAGCAATGCAAGAAGGCAGGTGAGTGCAGATGGACATCAAGAAGAAAGAGTTTGCTTTGGTGGCACCATGTCTGGCACAAGCCAAAGACACCAAGCTTTGGGCAAAGCTAATGTTGGGGTCACACCTGGAGCAGCAAAGCACCGCAGCCAGCCCTATGCTGACAGATCTCCATCCTGCCAGTGGGAGCAGGGCCACTCTGGAAGTTATGGGGGCCCTCCCCCAAGCCTCCACATGGGGACACAAGTCTGGAATCACGCACAAGAGCTGCTGCACCTGGGATGCAAAAGCAGAGTGGAGGAGAAACTTCCTTACGACAAGGCAAACAATGATCTCCCATAAATGAGTAACAACCCTGCATGCTCTTGGGCGTCCTCACCTTATCTCCCCTGCACAAACAAGCCATGAACTTTGCCTGCTGCTCAGCTCCCGACGTGCCGGGGACGGGAGCCGGGCAGGGCAGCAGGGATGGTGTTTATCACAGGGCCGGCGCGGAGCTGCGAGCCAGCCCCAGCTAACGTTTAACCATCTGGCACTGAGCAGTACAGGGGAAAAACAACAATAAATTAAACTGCGAGGTTGTGCAGGGTTCCTGGCCGGGCAGGGGGGAGCAGCCTCCCCTGCTGTCAGGGCTGGGCTCTTCTGCTTTTTCCGGGGAAGCAGTGACACCCATTTCCAAAGGCTCCTTTGCCCCAGATCAGATGTAACTTTGTCCTAAAGAACATTTAATCAGTTACGCTGTAAGAGCCAGTTAATATTTTACTCTGAAGGGCTGTTCCAAGCTTCCCTTTTTTTTTATTTTCTATTTCTTATTTTTCATACCTAGGGTGGAGGAGAAAAAGCAAGAAGGAACTGAAACAATCCTTGGCTCCACTCAGGTCAATACCCTGCAGCCACACCAAACACCCCCCAAAACCATCACTTCCCCCTTATCAGTGTGCAAGTTCTAAGTTCAGGGTGAAGTTGAGGGCTGAGACAGGAAGCAGAGGAGTTCTTGATCTGTGGGACTCATCACTAGGGCTGGGGGCAGATGGATTTCACAAGTGCAGCACTTCAATGAGAAATGGAAAAAAGCTGGGATGGAAACACTACAGAGTTTTCTCTGGGTGGGGGGGAACAAAAAGGGGAGAGGAAGAGGCTGAAGAGCAGCAGTAGCTCCAATGAAACTAGGAGTTCAAGAGAAATACTGCCCAGAAAAGCCCACCCCCTCCCAGGAGTGAGCTCTCAAGTCCCTTGGCACCTCACCTACTTCCCAGCACAGAGGGGGCCGACAGGACCTGATAGTCCAGCCTCAGCTCCCACGCTGGCCAGCAAGACTGAAGAAGCAGATGGTGGATGCAGGACCCAGCCACAGGGCTGACAGACACCCCAAGAGGGGGGAAACCAGGAACCAGCTGCTCTGCTCACAATGTTTAACATCCACACAGGCAAAAGCCCAGCCTCCTATCACTGGTTATCAGTGCTCCTACGTGCTTCAGCCACAGCTCCCAGCATGGAGCCAGACCCAGGTACCGTCTCCCACCAGTGGGATGAGTTTGCTGCTCCCTGGGGAACGAGGAAAGCAGTGGGGCGGCAGCAGAGGCGTGCAGGCGTGGGTGAGCGCGCAGGGGAGCGAGCGAGCCCCGGTCAGGTCTGACTGGGTTTGCTGGGTCACAGCAGAAGCTGTGTGAGCATGACTGTGCCGGCCTCAGCCTCCCACCACCAGCCAGCCCGCACAGCACACCCAAACGGGCTGGCCCAGTCGGCACCTCCTTAAAATCCCCATCACCAGTGTCTCCGGAGGAGCAAAAAGCTTTTGATGAGTGAATTTCACAGTCTCACCAACCCGGATCTGGCCAAAGAAACGAGCCAAAGCTGCCACACATTTCAACAGCCACTGCAGCAGGACATTCTGTGGGCATAGGAGCCCCTTCCCACTGCCCCACGGTTTTCAAAGTCACAAGGCAGCAAAACCTGGGAGCACAAGCTGCAGTGCAAGGAAGCTGTGCTGTCTGTGGGGCTGGAAAATATGAAGAGACCACAGACAGGGTCTTCCAGGCCCCCCATGGATATTTCCTCATCAGCACAGCTAACAATTATGGCAGCTTTTTAATTTCAAAGGAGCTCAGGAGAAAGAATGGAAGTGGTGGGCGGGAGTAGCACTTCTCCAGCTTACCCTCAGCATCCATTCTGGATGGCAGGACAGATTTGCAGAGTGGGATAAGACACTTCCCCATCCCACTCCTCCCTAGACAGCTTGTAGTTGTTCCACCAAGATCTAGTAAAGCCCAAGCAGGCTCCTGGAGTGGCTGCTGGACATTCCTCCTCTCTCATGGGCTGTTCCCCTTGGCATCACAGACTACTACAAGCAAGCACTGCTGATTTCCCAGTGGGAGACAGGGATTTCCAGTGGGTTTTCTCTGGGTTATGGACCTGCAAAACAGCCTTAACAAAATCCCCATCAGGAACTGCACCAGAAGACACCAACTGCACTTTGCTTTTTCATGGCAGCTCAGCCTGGGCACTCCAAACCCCATGCAACCAATCCCACTCTACTCACTGGGGCCAAGCCTGGCACATCCCCCTACAGCCACTGGCATTCCCACTGTCACTGAACTGTCCCACCCTCCAGGAGACCCGCTCCAGCTGCCCTCAGGTTCAGCTGAAACAGCCCGACCCGTTCCAGGCGCGGGCAGGGGGAAAGGCACCTGCCCCAGGGGATGAGGTGGGGAGAGGCTCCCAGGCGTGGGAACAGCCAGTAAGTTATGGGAAAGGAGCCATCCTTTGGGGATGGGAAACAAGCCTAGCCCCAGCCTGGATGCGAGCGCAATGCATTTTGGGCCCCCCTTCCCTGGAGGCGGCAGACCTTGGGTGGGAAATCCTGCGAGATGTGGGAAGAGGAGCCGGGATGGAGGTTGCCAGGCAACTTTAATTCAGCCCTTGACGAACTTCCAGCACTTTGCTTCTGCTGCAGAGCCCAACCAGCAAATGATAAAGCATCAGATCCACCCCAAGTCCATAATGTCCATCTGTCCATTTGTTTTGAGGAGTCTGCTCCTGGCCTCGTGCCCGGACAAGGACATGGGTCCCCCGTGGCAGCACCCCCAAAAGCCAGCCCAAAACAAGCCACTGTTCCCGGCACAGATTTGCAGGGGCAGGATTTGACCCGTGGGATTGGGCTGGCGCTGCTGCACAGATATTTCTCAACCAGACAGGATTTTTGTCAACAACACAAGAAAAAAAAACGCAAACTTGCCAAATGCCCTCCAGGAAGAGGGGACCCGTGCTGGGTCAGGGAGAGAAGGAGCACAGTGACCTCCTGGGAGCCCCTCCTGGGGTTTATTTTAGTTGCTTTCTTTAAACAAAACCATGCTTGACCCTGAGGTGCTTCAGCAGACACACACAAGAGCCTCCACCATTCAGGAAGCAGATGTGCTTCTCCTTTACCCAAATTTGGGATTTGGGCACGGAGAAGGGGAGGAAGAGCTGCAACATCAGCTCCTCTCACAGAGTATACTGCCCTGCTCCCCATGCAAAGCCCCCACGCAGAGCACAGCCATCATGGAGCCAGGGAGGCGGGTGGCAGGCTCCTACAGGCCATGGGAACAGGCTCCAAATTCCCACAGCACAGTCCCCACCAGCAGAGCCCAGCACATCCAGCAGAGGAGAGCACCCAGCTCTGATCCCAGGAATGTCACGGCTGGGAGGAGACATGCGAAGTAGCAAAGTGATGGATGGGAGAGAGAGCAGGGACAGTCAGGGATGTGGGCCAGTTTAGGGGGAACCAGTGCTGGAGGGAGCCAAACATCCCTGGAAAGGCAAGCTGAGCAGTCAGCAATAAAACTAACAACAGCACAGTTTCCAACAGATTTGCCCCCCTGGCACCACACCTTTATCGCCATCCCCCTGCTGCATTCCTGTGGGGGATATCGCCCACCTCACAATGGTGTCCCCCTGCACAGCTGCAGGGATGAGGGTGTGTTAGCTTCTCCCAAGCTCCCTGTTTTCACTAATCTCACAAGAACTCGTTCCTCTCCTCCATCAGGTCGGGTCTGAGGCGGAGCAGGAGGTTCAAAGGGGCTGCCAGGCAGCAACAGAGCTCAGTGCCAAGTCCCCATGAGAGCACTCCAGCCATTCTCCTCCAAACCCACCCAAAATGTGTGACCGAGAAAATAAGGAAAGCTGCTCTGCCCTGTGCCATGGCTGCCAGGCACAGGGACAGCCCTGCTCCAGCTGCTCCTGACATGACACAAGCAGACAGCAAGAGCACAATGCCCAGAACAAACCACTCCTCTACTGCCCACCCTAAATGGAAAACCCACCGACACTCACTGTTAGTTGAAACAGCTCCTTGCCTGGATCCAGAGGCCTTGCCAGGAGATGGCCTGGAAGGGTGCAAGGAGCAGAGGCTGAAGGGCAAACCCTTACAGCTCAGTACCTGGACCAAGAGCACCAAGGGTTGCCACAGCCAGCCCAGACCCAGAACCCCTGGACAGAGCAGCAAAACCCCCCTCACAGGAACAATTCCTCACATGCAGCTCTTGCAGGACTGCAGCGAGGACACAGTCCCTACAGCTCTTCCCTCTCACACAGCACATCCCTTTTCCCTTTTGAAACACCACAGCAGCAGCCCTGGGTTGACCCCACAGCCTGGGAGCACCTGAGGGTACAGCAGGGAGTCGTGCAACAACCGGGAAGTGAAACCGGATGGTGCCGAGACTCGGTGGCCTCGCTCTGACTTCACCCACACACCTCCAGTGCAGGACATGGGGGAGGCAGAGTGCAGCCCTGGGATTTGGGATGCAGACCCCTGGGGCTGCCAGCTCCTCCATCACTAGGAAGAGGTAAGCTTGGTGCTAGCAGCATCACCTCCAAACCCCAACGGGTTCCATCCTTTTTTCATTTGCGGCATGACAAGCTTCGCCGCTGGCCGGCGGCCCCTCGGCAGCCTGGACAAACGAACAGACAGACAGCCCTCCACATCACAGCAAATTCTCCCAGCAAGGGGGCGTCTGCATCCAAGTGGCTCAGCACTGGATGTGATCTGCAATTCAGCCTTCAAAGGCTTTGTGGCTGAAGCACATTGTCTCCTCAGCAGAAGCAGCAAAATAATTGTAGAATGAAATTCCCAGGAACAATTAGAAAGAAAACAAGGAAAAAATCCCAACCCTAAATGTAAAAGGACATCTCAAAGCCAGCAGATTTCAGGGCTTTTTAAAGCATCTGAATCCATTAGCCTGTCCCTGCGGCTGCACTGTGTTTCATTTCACTGGGCTCATACAATGCAAGACACGAATTAACTTGGGTGTTTCTTTAGAGCCGGTTTGTCTTCCAGTTATTTTCCAAAGCCAGGTTTGAGTTTCAAAGATGTTTCTTGGCAATGCCTGGGGTTCCCACCGTCAGGACGGTGCGGGGCTTTCCCAAGGGGAAACAGAAGCTCAGAAATCGTACACTCAAGGTCTGGGGTCCCCTTGGAAGTGGAGGCAAGAGGTGGAGCACAACCCAACTTGTCTGCAGTGAACACGGGGCTTTCTGTTGCAAGCCTGTTCCTCTCCCTCTTATTTATTCCAAAGATAAACTGTTTTCTTTTCCAAAGTCCAGCAAAACCAGATGACGGCAGCAGTTTTAGGGCTTCCAGTTTCAAGAGTATCTTCTTGTTTCCTTTGCTTTCTCTCCAACAAAGCTTCAGTTTGGGGTCAAACCCAATTTTGATATTCCACTTTGCATTCAAAACTGCATAGCACAAAGCAGTAACATCTGGCCTTTCCCACAGTTGTTTGCATACCACCAGCTTTGCTGCCCCAAAATCAGATCCCCGCATTATTTACATGGGCTGGGCTTTGCAACAGGCAAACAGTCACTCTCCATCAGGTAACGGAGGTGGGATTGTACCTGGAGGGATCTTTTAAACAACAGGAAAAGCTGAACCCAGAGCACACCCTGAATCATGAAGCTGCATCCCAGCCCCCACACTGCTCAGTTACCTGGTGCCTGAAACCCTTGGCCTCCTTTGTCTCTGAACAGCAGAACTCAGGCCACAGAAGGAGGAAGGGGGTGGCTTTGGTGATGACCTTGCTATGGTAGAGCCCTCGTGCTTGTAAATCACGAGGAGCTGGTGGCACAGCCACTGCCAATGGAGATGGCAGTGTTTCCTCCTAAAGCACCAGCCAGGTAAGGAGATCTCACCTTTGAACAGGAACAGGCACCCAACCCAGCACCACTGCAGGAGGATACATAAAACAGTCTGGGGACATCAGCTCTTCTCTCCGAGAGGCAGCAGGGCCCCAGGACAGGCCCCCTCTCACAAAGCCACCCATCACACGAGCTGCTTCCCAACAAATTCCCATCAAGATGCCAAACAGAGCCAGTGGGCAAGTGCAGGGAAATTCCCCACACGCAGCCAGGCAAGGCTGACACCTCGTCCCCACTGCAGCCACCGCTGCCCTCCTGCACGGGATGCTGGCAGAGGCCCCCTCACCAGTCCTGCTAAGCACACCTGGATGCTTTTTCCTGGCACATGACCTGCCAGATTTACTGAATAAACCTCCCAGCTCCAGCAAACCCACTGCATTCCTGGTGGGTAAAGTGGTGAAATGTTCAAATAGATGTTGGAAAAGGCGGGGGGATGGGGGTTGGGGGGGAGAACAAAGCCTCATCTGCCGGAGCTGAAAGGGCGGTTGGGATTTGGGTTTTTTTTTTTCCCCCTCAGGTTGTAACACAAAAACAAAGTCCTGATAGGGATCTCTCCTGCTGCATCCCTTTGGGCAGAGCAAGCCTGGCCAAACCAAGATGAAGCACAGAGCTGTCCTGCAGGGCACACACGCAGCATCTGCGGCTGCCATGGTCACCCTGCCCAGGGTCAGGGTTCAGGTGGGGGGGCCCAACCAGCAGAGGGAGGCAAGGCCACCAGAGCCCGCAGTGGCAGGCCAACTAGCACCAAAAACGCTGCTGTTGTTATTAATAATTTCCCTGCATCTGAGCAGAACTGCACTCCTCATCCATTTTGGGAAGCCTCTTTGTCTTAGGAAAGTGGATTTTTTTTGGCACTCGAAGAGCCTTTTCTCCCACTTCACAGTCTTGGTTTAAAGGACAGGCACAAGTCACTGGGCCACCTGGGCACAGATGGAGAGAGCAAAGAGAGCCCCAAATTCCAGTGCTGCAGGTACTTTCTACCTTTGGACTGGCACAAAGATGCAGAGAGGCCCCCAGCACAGGCTGGTCTGCTTTGCCTGGGGCCGTCTGCAACCCCCACAGCAATGCATCCCAAGGAGGTGAATCTGGACGAGTCAAGGCTCAGACAAGCCACATTCCACGACCACCCCCTGACTCCCAAAGGGAAGTAGAGGGGGGCAGGGATTGCACCGCACCACCTGCATTGGTTTAGTACCTCGTCCCAGCCATTTGAAGCACCAGCTGAGCCCAGGTAATGCTCAGCCTTCCCAAACACCGCCAGCAGTTCCCACCCCTACAGACCCCTGATCCCCACAGCCTGCTGGGGAAGGAAAGGGCTGTATCCAGCCCTCCCTGACCAGAGCTGGTGCCCTGCCTGTCCGCAATTCCTATCATCGCGTTCCCTCACACCCCCAGCATGTTCCCCCGTCATTCCTATCCAGGTCCCCCAGACCCACCTGACCCCACCCCCCCAAACTGTCCTCAAAGAAAGCTCCTGCCCTGCCACCAGATCCAGCATATCCCACCTCCCTTCCTGCTCATCATCCCCAAATCCTCATCAGACTTGCATCAGACCTACCCTGAACCCTTCTCCATGCTGCTTCCAGCGTTCTGCCCTCTTGTTTCCCCCAACGCAGTATTTCAACCACAGCAGGTCAGAGCCCTGCTTCTCTTTCTCTGGACCCTTCCTGTGAGCAGCACCCACACCAAGCGCCCCAGACCCTGCCCGTAGACTCAGCACCCGGGTCCAGCACCCGAGCAGACAGAGAACCAGCTTTTCAAATCCTGCTTGTGGACCCGCACCAAGAGCCGGCACTCCAGATCCAACAACCCAACCCTGCCTGTGGATTCGGCACCCCAAAGCCTGCCTGCAGAGCCAGACCCGACCCTGAGCCAGCACGCACCTAGCGATTCAACACCGGCACCCAGCGCTCCGCTCCAGATCCTGCCCGTGGGCTGAGCGCCCCAGCCGCAGCCGTGTGCAGGCAGCACCCGCACCCAGCCGCAGCACCCAGCCTCCGCATCCTGCCTGCGGACCCAAACCCAGCCTCCCGCATCCTGCCTGCGGACCCAAACCCCGCACCCCCCGGCCTGCGGACCCAAACCCCGCAGCCCCCGGCCTGCGGACCCGCTCCGCCCCGGCGGCAGCTCGGCTCCCCTCGGTACTTGCCTGGCGCGGTGCGGCGGCACGGCAGCGCAGGGAAGAGAAGGGCAGAGTACGGCTCGGTCCGGGGGCCGGGCACGGCTCGGCTCGGCTCGGCTCGGCTCGGCAGAGCAGCCGGTCCCAGCACCGCCCCCTGCCGGTCTCAGCACCGCGGGGGCTGCCGGCCCGGCCCGCAGCCAGCGGCCGCCGGGGCAGCGAGGAGGAGGAAAGGAAGGAGGAGGAGGAGAAGGAGGAGGAGGGGAGCGGAGCAGGGCCGGCCCTGCCTGCGTTGCGTGGAAGCAGGTGGCAGCATGTCACTCGGCAGAGTCGCGGCAGGCAGGGACGGGATGCTGCCGTGCGGCCCCCAACACGCAGGGTGGGCTGAGGGTTCACTCAGCACGGCAGGTTTGGGTGATGCTGTCCCCAAAAGGCCCTTGTGAATTCCCTTCACAAAGTCGGGGAGGCAAAGGGCTGGTATTGTGGACTTGAGACTACGAAAAAGCATGACTGAACACGGATAGGCGTCATCCTACTCTGCCAGCACAGCAAGCACATGCTACCAGTACCACCACGCCACAGTCCCCAGTCAGAGCCGCCAGTGTCAGCACAGCACAGCCCTCTGCCAGTGCCATGGTGCTCACTAAGGTTTCTTGCTCCTCAAAGGCACCCCAGCACCCTGCACTGCACGCCTGACTCAGGCACTGTGCCCCATCTCTCTGCTCTCAGCACGTCTCGCCATTCATGCATGCCGGAAGGTTGTTTGGAAACACAGGCAGGTAATGGTTTCTCTGGGGCCCTGTGTGGAGCCTTTTTATCCTGGGTGGTTTCTGCAGCTCCTCCCCACGTGGAGGAGCTGCCAGGTCCAGGCTTGTGTTTGCTCTCCTTTCGTAAGCTTCCAGCACCTGGCCAACCCTCTCTCCTCACCCCTCACAGCAGCAGCAGGCCTCCTGAAAGCAAAACTCTGAGCCAACACTGTGTGTAATCAGCAGGTTGGATCTAGGGCAGTTGGAAATCAGCTGGTGCAGGAGGTGGGGAAATGCTGTTCCTGTGTACACTGGATTACAGCTCTCTCAGAGCTGGCAGGGTGGCCGGGTGGTGCCAGCCCATGGTTACAAAGCCATGTGGTGCCCAGTCCCAGCACCATCACCTCTGGATGCCAGTTCATCCCCCTCCACTCCCCACCAACCCTTCCCAGGGGTAGGGTCTCCAGAAAGGGGACGAAGGCCACCTCAACCCCACAGCCTGCAGACCTGGAGCCAGACCCACAGCAGGGCATAGGGCAGAGCAGGTTGTGCTACAGTTGCTGAGCGTTGTCTGGGGATGAGGGTCAGCTTTAGCTGAGATTCCACCACCTTCTGGACCTTTAGGGTCAGTAAAGATGGCAAGGCCAGGGTGTTCCTGTGGGGAGCCTGACTATCATGCCATTCTCAAGGCCTCTGACTGCCAGGATCCCACCTCCTACAAACATTGTAGGTGGGAGAGTAACAGAGGTTTGAATCCCTCCAATCCTCACCCACCAATGAGTCTCAGCTGAGGAGGAACTCATCTGAGTGCTCTTGACCACAGGTGGCTCTGTCACCCTTGCACACATTCCCCAAGCAGCCACCACCCCCTCTCCCAGCAGGATATCCCAGGACCCCTTCCTTGTCCCCACTCCCACAGCAGTTGCTACTCACCTCCTCAAGCACTCCCTACCTTCCTGCCCTCGCCTCCTGTGTGCTTCAGAGACTAATTATCTTTTCCTCCTGTCCTTGGGCAAAACCCAGCGTCCCCTCCAACCTCACTTTGCCTCATCCCCCTGCCCACCCTGCGGAAGTGGGAGACCCACGCACTGGGAGCCAGGTCAGGAAGTTCTTGGCCAGCCTGTCTTCCCTAGGTATGGGGTGTTCAGGTACTGCAAGGCAGCTGGTCCTCCACATCCTCTCCAAACCCCATTCCCTACCTTAGCAGAGGCACAGCTTGAGGCTGTGGGGCCAGTTATGGGGAGAACTGCTCCATGAGCACTGGGGAAGGGCTGGACAGGGCCACCCAAAACTCCCCCTTATCCAAGGCACTGTGCCCGTCCCATCCTGCAACAACACTCCCTGCCTCCCACATGGCTGGGAGCCGAACCCAGCACAATTTGGAGCTTCGTTAGCTGCTGGCCTTGCAGTAGGATAATTAGTGTGTGAGTGCAGAGCAAGCCGAGCCTGGCGCGACCAGCACTGCGCTTTTACAGGCCCGAGCTTGCGAGGCTTTAATTAATTAACACGAGTCATTGGCAGCTGGAAACAGATCTATTTTCAGAGCTTTGCCTGCTCTGCTGCCCCCATGAGATTAACTGAAGGAATTTAGGGCTCCACGAGGTTGAAGACCAGGACCTTCCTCTTCTTTGCACGGCTTTCCCAAGAGTCAGAGCGGGTTCCAGGCAGCAGGAGCCCAAACAGACCCAACCCTCTCCTGTACTTGCATCTCTCATATTCACAGATTGGTTCTGCCAAGCAGGGAGGTCTGGCTCCTGCTTCAACCCTAGCCCAGGGCCAGGAAAGTGCTGGAAGGCAAATTTCCTATTGGGGCAGCTCTAGAATCATACAATCATTAAGATTGGAAGTGATGTCCAAGATAATTGAGTCCAACCTTTGACCAAACAACACATGGTCAACAAAACCACAGCACTAAGTGCCATGTCCAGTTGATTCCTGAACATCTTCAGGGAGGGTGACCCCACCACTTCCCTGGGCAGCCCATTCCAATACTTTAACACACAGAGAATAAATTCTTCATAATGTCCAATTTGAACCTCTGCTGGTGCAGCTTGAGGCCATTTCCTCTTGTCCTATCACTTGTTACTTGGGAGAAGAGACTGACCCTCACCTTGCTACAGCCTCCTTTCAGGCAACTGTAGAGAGTGACATGGTCTCCCCACAACCTCCTTTTCTCCAGATAAAACAACCCCAGCTCCATCATCTGCTCCTCATAGGATTTACAGCCCTACAACTCCTATCCCAGCCCAGGGACCAGCCCAAAGCAGGGAACCCTTTGAGTCATGACATGGTGCCTTGGGAAACCCCCCTCCCCAAAACCATCCCAGATTTTACCTGTAATATTCTCTCCCTGTTACTCCAAACAGCCTTCAGGAAAAGGAAATGCTTTTGTGCCCTGATCACCAGCCCAGAGACTGGTTACTGTTTAATTTCTTCTTGTTGTCATTTACACACTGTGTTCCACAGAGAGAGGACCGTGTAGAGCAGGCTCTGCCATGTCACAGCCCCATCCATCCACGGGCCAGCTGCCCAGCACAGCACAGCCCCACCACTCCTGCATGGCAAAACCAGGCAGATGCCAACAGCCGGCATTTTTGGGTTCACCTGTTTCTGCCACAAAACTCTACCCGTGGCAGCGAGCAGAAAAGCTCCCAGACAGCCCCTTTCACCCCTCAGATGCCCAGGGAGCCAGGGCAAAGCCGTGGCAGCTCTCATGTTTCACTTGGCACCACACCCCCATCCCAGCCGGCATCCCAAATGATGTGAGGAATTATAACAGGGCCACGACACCGTGAAATATTGATGGGATTAGCGCGGATCAGCTCTCCCAGCACACAAGCTGCGCTCGCCCCGAGCCTGGGAGACGGCGACCTGCACGCACTCAGGTTGCAGCTCAGCCCCCGGGGCGGCAGCGCTGCCGGCTGCTCCCTGCCACAGACACTTCCCCAGCCCCCGCCAGCCTGCAGCCTGCCTGGAGGGACGTGCAGACCCCCTCAGAGCACACAAGGACGTGATTTAAGTTGCTTCATGCATGACACTGCTCTGCCTCAAGTGCCTCAAGATCTGCTGGGGGTGAACCACTGTCTGGCTTGGTTGTAGCTCGGCAGCAGTTGTCACCCTGGGCCCCGAGGGACCCTCACCCTGCCTGCAGTCCCAAAATATGCCAGCCCCCAGGCTCCAGCCCTCTTACCCCCTCTCAGGCTTATCCTGCACAGCCATAACCTTAGAGGATGTCCCACACACCGGGGTGTCTAGGGTGACTGTCAGAAGACCCCCACACTCCCCACTGCTTTATGTCCCCTCTTCCACTACTGGGAACCAGGTTTGGTCAGACAGAGGATTTCATTATGGATCATAGAGGTGTAAATACAAACAACTTAGCAGGATCAAACAGCAGCCAGGATTAAGTTAGAAATACACTGGCAGGGTGCACACCATGGGAGCAGCATGTCACAAAGGGCTCTGTTCTGGAATTGCTGCATTTGTGCCTATCAAACCCATGGGGTTGACCAGGATCCCCAGCCTTTGGTAGGAAAAAGCTTCCTAAGGCAGGCCTGGCTTCTGCTCAGCAGTACCTGCAGCCCTTCCTTCTCTTGCCCCAGGTAAGAGAAGTAAGATAAAACTCCAGATCCGGGGTTTGGTTTGCCAGCCTCTGTGGTCCGAGAGGCAGCAGGCATCCAACCATTTCAAGCTCGTCTCCAGACTGGTTTAAAAGCCAGCTGGGAGTTACAAAACCATGGTGCTCCAGCCGCTGGGGCTTTACGAAACCCACAAAAGAGTTGTGAAACTCAGGCTAAGGCCATGCCAACCCACACCGCAGCGAGAGGCTTGTTAAAAATCAAAACCACCAGCGGAAAAACGGGTACTTTCCCCTTCTGACATGAGAAACTAACAAGCAAAACAACCTTTCTCCAGGCCCCTCCATCCCTCAGCTACGCTGTGAGACCTGCACTGCTGCTTTTCCTGCCTCCCTGGAAAAAAAGCCCAATGGGGAGCACACCAGCCCCACACCACGGGGGACTCTCGGTGGTTCAGCACCCCTCACCCCATCAGCCTCCTTTGCCCACCGCAGGAGCAGCCAGCCCAGATTCCAGGCCAGCAGAGCTGTGTGAAGCAGAGGAACAGAAAAGACCCCATGGTGTTGCCTGGACTCCGACAGCAGCACTTGGGGCTTCCCAGCAGCTGAGTACACACTCACCAGGCTTGGCTTTGTTTCTTGAGAGCGTCATGGACTCATCAAGCCAAGCGTGATGCTCCACAGATTGGCCCCGGGAAAAAAAATATTCCAGTGGGCACAGAGCATGAAAGGCTTGGGAGCCTCTTCCCTTCAAGTCATTGAGCAAACTTTCCAAACCACTGTTTCTTCAGGCTGAGAGCCAGCAGGGAAAATTACAATTGCAGAAGAATTTGTCTGAGAAAGTTATAAAGAGATGGAAAGAGACAAGGGCAGACCAGAAGAGCCAGCCTGTGCTGCAGCCCCTCCAGCCCAAGGCTCACCTTCAGGGAGGGATGGGACTTTTCCCCCCAGCTCAGTACGGCACAGAGTTGCTGCCTCGACTTCCTGCAAGATCACATGCTGCATTTCTCCTCCCATAAATGCTCGGCAGTGGAAATTGGGATGTTCTGCCCAAGGCCATTTGTTGATGAAGGCTGCCAGGTGCCGGCAGCCCCAGCCGCAGAGCCAAGCACCGTGCCAGGGCAGATCTTCTCAAGGGAGAAGCAGCTGAGTCACAGCAGCCTCCGATCCGTTCCCACAAGCCCGGCTGCAAGAGACGCACGGGAGTTCACGGAGGACAGGCACTCGCTCACACAGGGAGCTGGCAGGGTTTGGTTTGCTCGTCTGCAAACCTCTCTAAGCCAGCGGAAAGCATCTCCCTGGCTCAGGATCTGTCGGCAGCGTGCCCTCAGGGAAGGGCTGGTGAGACTGCGGGGGGGCAGGGTCCTGACCTGCCTTTCAACCAGACAGAGCTGCTTTGGGATGCTCCTGCAGCTTAAGGGGGGAAACGCCAGCAGGCACTGGGAGTTCCATTAGAAAAACAGAGTTTTGAAGCTCATTGTGGGGTCTTGTCCCAGGTCTGGGGCAGGAGTGGGACAAAGGTGGCTGCAGGCAGGGAAGAGACAGAGGCATAGCTCCAGGAGAAGTGACTTGCTGGCCTGGAGGTTGACAACCCCCCTGCCCATCATCCCAGCTGCTCCCAGTAAAAGCAGGCAGGCTCCAGCCTGGCCAGGGAGCACAGGGGTGTCTCTCTCTGTTTCTGCAGTGGGGCACAGACCCCTGTGTTTTCCCCTGCGTGGCAGGTCAGGTCCCTGCCACACACTGCCTAGAGCAGTAACACAAATACCTCGGGTTGCATGAGGGATGGGATAAGACTGGTGGCTATTAAAAGCTCCCCTCTTGGGTGGGCCAACCTACACCCCCCAGAGCTAAAGCCAGGAAGGTGCAGGTTGGCCCCCAGCATCCACGCTCAGCACCAAGCCACCAGACAGGATCCATGTCCCTCATGGCTTCACCTTTTTGCTCTCTGTGTCACCGTGCCCAAGCAACCTCTCTCCCAGCTCTGCCTCCTCCAGCCAAATGCTTGGATGACCCACAGGCATCCTACCCCTCCTTCCCAGGCACCAAACCCCTACACTGCTGTCTCTGCCACCAAAGAAGAAACAAGCCTGGCAGTGCAGTAAATAACACCCCCCACACGCAGCAGAGCCCTGGCAAGCAGAGACGGGCACATCCATCACTCTCGCAGTTTTTCTTCAGCTCTGACACTTTGATAGGGGCGAGGGGGTGGGGAAGGAAAGTAGCTTCCAAAATTTATGAGCTAGGGTTTAAAAATATAGTCTCCCAGAAGCACTGCAAAACCCAGAGATGGTGAAGGCAACTGGCTTAGAAGTTGCCTTTAGAAACGAATGCAAAAGCTGTGCCTGCCTTGGAAAGAGGGATTCGAGAGACCTGCATGGCTGATGTCACAAACCTTGTCCCTGGTGGGATCATTTTGCAAGTCACAGCTCTCCGTGCCATGCATTACAAGTAAAGTGAAAGGCAGAGGTAACAAATGATGGGTTAAACTCCCTCCAGCCCAATGGTAACGTCACCCTCAGTGCAGACAGGACTGTCACCTTCAATCTCCCAGAGTCTCTCCTCTACATCCCTTACCTTCCACTCATACATGCATAGCCAGCCTTCCAGCCCTTTTGGAAACAGATCCCCTTTATGCAAAGAAAAAAAGCTTGTAGTTGTAAATTTAGCTGAAAACATCTCTGCCACAGGGAATCATGTATCAAATAATAAAGCCAAATGAATGTCAGGAAGAGCAACCACAATGTTGGAGTCCTTGGTCTTTACAGATGGACTGTCCCTCAGCAGGGTGCTGCAGAATGAACAGCTGAAAAATGTTACCCAGTCATTAAAAACATCTAAAAGTAATTTAGCCTGAGTGACAATGATGCTCAAAGCAAGTTGTTTGTCTGCAGAGATAAAAGGAGCTATTTCAAGCTTGTTTTTTGTTGTAGTTTTCTGTTAAAGTCAGAAAGGACTGAAAAATGCTGAGCTGACAGCCTTGCCAGAGAGCCCTGGTGCTGTGGCAGTGCTGTGGGGAGCATCACCATGAGCTGCTCTCATCCCCCCCTGCCATCACTCTCCCATATTCCCTGGAAGGATGCTCAGAATGATGCGGGAAGATGGTCCCCGGGGCCACCACAGCATCTCTGCTGCATCACAGTGCCATTTAAGATGATAGTTTTGCTATGGAAACATCTCCCTCCTAACAACAGATCTGTCAGCACGTGTCCCAAAAGCAGACCAGCATTCATTACAGGATAATTTTTGCTTCCCTGTGATGGAGGCCAGGGCCTTATGCTTCTCATGCTTTTCTTAAAAAAACAAAAACAACAAATAAAAACAAAGCAAAAAAAACCCAACAAAACCGAACAACAGGAATATCTGGGTTCACCAATCACCAGCATGGCATGAGCCCAGGGTTCCTTTCAAATCTCCTCGTAAGCATGTTTTTGGTGGGCTCTTTGGACACACAGAGCACTTCAAATGGCCAGTGTTAAATATTTCAGGTGAAACATAACCCTTCTAATTGCAGCCAGCCTTACTCTGAAGCTCCAATTCATGAAATTTCCCAGCAGCCTTCAGGAATTGATTTGCTTCTTGCTGGTACCTTCTCTCTGTGCTGTTCAACTGAGTTAATGTATTCCAAAACCTGATTTTTTTTTTCCTCCCCCTACATAATCAGATTTTTGGAGGCTGCAGTGAGATGCCTCACAAGCAGCTTTTGTCCTTAGGTGTTTTCTGAGCGGGCTGCATCCATCACATCCCGGTGCTTTAGCACATCTCTGTACGAACGGTTCGTTCGACAGTCAGCTGAATTCCTTTGATTCATGTGCCTGCATATCCATAGAGCTAATTTACCTTTATTAAAAGAAAGAAAAAAAAAAAAAAGAAAAAAAAAGAAAAAGGAAAGAGAAGCTATTAAGAAGGACAGTGTCAAGGCCAGCAGAGCAAGTGCCGGAGGGCTGGGTTAATGAGCTGCGTGGTTACTGCTGTCCAAGTGCCCAGGCTGGCTGGAGCCAGGAGCTGCTGCCCCAGCAGGGCTGACTCAGTCCTTCACTGGGCAGACACAGGCTGCAGGGCCCTGCACTCCCCTTTGGAGTCGTCCCTATGCTTCAGTGTCCATGGTTAACCTCACTTGCTCCAGCCTCCTCTCTGGTATTTTCCAGAGGAGGGCCCTCCATGCTTTCAGCTTGGGCCAAGCCCCCTGCCCAGCCCAAGCTGCATTCCTGTGCTTTGGGGAGAAGGTGAAACACGAATATGGATAAGTGGATTTGCCCTCACATCTCACAGGAACACCACTCTGTTCAGTCCTGTGGGCCGGACAAGGACGCTGTCCCCCCCGCTGCCTGTGCCAGCAAGGTCACTGAGCTGTGCCCTGGCAAGGACACTGCCAAGGAGAGGGAGCAGGGCTTTGCAAGATGTTTGTCACCATCATTTATTCTTGTCATTTCTGACCCTCAGGGTAGGAAGAACATCAGAGCACTGCAGGCACAAAACAACAAGCTTTGTAGGTCATATCAGCATGTAAAGTACCATTAGGAACCACATCACGAAGCATGAATAATACTTCCTTTATTCCATCATATACCTCAACGCCCTTTAAATAAATGCAAATGGTTTTTTGTGGACGAGGTTTGTACCAGATGCCTGCTCGGGGACTCAGGGCTGAAATGGAGCTGGAGCAGTAATTTTGCTCTCTCCACTGACAAGTCAGTGTCCGCAGCACTATCTGATAGGCTTAGTGACAGTCCAAGCCAAACCAGGCAAAAGAGCCAGGAGAACACTGTAAATCTTCCTCTCAGAGATTTATGCTCTGCCCATTAAACCAGAACCACACAACACATGTCCTTCCGTGCTACCCTCCTCTCTCCAAGGACACCAAGGCAGGAAAAAACTTTGAAGGACTCCAAGGCTGCAAAGGGACCTCCAAGAGCCAATCGCATCGTTTCTGAAAAGCCACCAACAGTCAGCCTCGACGGCTTAAATCCTAAAATCCTTTCAGCAAATTATGACCTCGATTGCTAAAAATGATCAGATAACGCAAAGGCAGAGAGAGATGCGCAGTGAGTCATCGCCCCCAAGCACTTGAACTCCCTTTGGTCTCAGCCGGAGTGGGGTGAGGTTGCCCCCAAGAGGCAAATCTGACACAGCAAGTAGAGGGAAAATGCTGAATTGTGCTCTAGAGGTACCACGTAGGAAGGTTTTTTTAAAATAAAACCTCGTCTGCTCTTATTTGTACTTCTCCCTAGCTGCAAACATCTATGGATGGGGTGGGAGGGGAGAGGAAGGAGGTCAGCTCTGGCATGTGGTTGGCTGTGTTCTGCTGGAGCTCCTGAACCACACAACTCGTTTTCCTAGTCTCACTCACAGGGTCATTAGAAAGATCAAAAAATGTCACTGAGTTTTCTTCAGTCAAATGAAACATTTGATCCCATACAACTCACTAGGCTCCTTCAGAACAAGGGCTGGCACCACCTTCAACAGCAACTTCTGTCTCAGGAGTGGATGGAAAGACACAGTGGTGGACACCACGGACAGTTTGGAAACCGTGAGATGACATGAAACCCCTCAGCTGTTCACATAAAGCATACAGGCAGTAACACCACACTGGACCAAATCCTAGCACCTTGCAGGGGGTGAAGGAACAGGACAGACATCTGTGATATCTCCCCAGCACATGCTCCACCCTCCAGGGATCAGCAGCCTGGAGCTTTCTCAGCCAGGGAGAACCGCTTTCATTTCACAGACCCCCGCCTGCATTTTTCTGCCATAAAATGCTCTTTGAATCTCTAAGCTTTTAGCATCCACAACATCCTGAGGCAAGCAGATCCCCAGCTCCTGCCTCCTTTTGTTTGCTTTGAGCTTTCCTGCTAATAAAAGAACTATGGAGTCTGAAGCCATATCACAGAGCGCCATTGAATGGCTTCTCCTTATTTGCCCTTTTTCAGGCCATTTGATTGTTGAGCTCTCCGTCTTACTTTCCAACATTACAACTATTTCAGAGAGATGCAGCCGACTGAGGGCCACCACGATTTATTCCCGCCCTTTACACATGCAGACGCTCCCTCAACAAAGGGCTAAACCTGTGATATAACCACGGATTTAACCATTCCTGCAGCTGCTTTTCAAGAGGACGCAGTTTAAACACCCACGCTGAGATGCACCCAGGGTACTCACTGCTCCTGCACCAGGCTCCTCGTGGGTCCCCCTGTCCTGCTCAGCCGGAGAACATTCCCGCATCCCCAGCAGCAGCCCCTGCCGCAGCACCTCAGCTTACTGTCAGCTCCAAACTGGAAGCGTCATCTCCAAAATTACTGTTGCGCTGGCTCCTGCCAGACTCTTAATTAGAGGAAGGCTGACACAGTTTCTCAGCAAACGGCGTTCGCATACTGCAGGAAAAAAACAGAATGAGGGCAAGAGGAAAAATGGGCTAATCAGAGAAAATCAACTGGAGGGAAAAACACATTGCGTGGTGCAAGCCTTGCCATAACAGTGCTGGAGCACAAAATACTGGCGGCAGGGGGGGAATGGGTTAGTGCAGAGGGGAGGCTGGCAGCACTTCACAAAGGTGGAGGAGAGCCCATATGCAGTGCAGCACCTCAGCATCCTCACCTGGCAGGCCTCTCCTCACAGCCTGGTGAGGGCAAAGGGGACACGCTCAGCTTCCAGCACGCAGATCAATGTGTCTGAGAGCCTGAATGACGCTGTCTGTGGAGCCCACGGCTGCTCTGCATGATTTACACTGCCTTTATAACAGCCTGAAGTGTGAATAAAGCACGAAACTGAATGCCTTGCCCCCCACCCCCCTCCCCAGCACTGCCCCTGGCAGCTTGAAGCTATTGTTTTGATTCCAGCTGCAGCCTGGCGGTCAGTCTGCAGAGGAAAGGGACCCTCTGCTCCTGCATCTGCTCCGAGAGCCGGCACTTCCATCAAGCCTCGGGAGAAGAGAGCCTGAAACCCAGAGGCAAAGCCTGCCTCCAAGCCCCAGCTCACAGCGCTCGCTGCTCGCAGGGTGAAGGACTCTCCCCGTAGCTCAAAGGCAGCACAAATCCATTTACCCTTTCTGCTTCTCTCTGCGAGAGGGAAGGAGCATCGCTCGCCCGGCTGCAGGCAGCTTCAGCTGCAGATGCAAACCCGAAGGGAAGCACTGGCACAAGGGTGTGTGGAAATGGCCCCTTTATCCACCCCTACACACCATACGGGCCAAACCTGCCTTGAAAAGCTTTAGGCCGATGGCAACGGCTTTGATGACAACGAAGGGAACAATTCCAGCGGAGTTTCCGTCCCCTCCCCTGTGGCCTCCCTACAGGGAACTGGGAGGTGGCAGGGAAGCTGGAGGAGGTGAAACATTAGCAGCAGCTCAACCCCGCAGAGACAAGGGACGCGTTCAGAAAAGTACAACGTATCCCAATGCCACTTAAATGCAGCCTGAACTGATACAAAATATCAAGATGGGAAGACGCGAATGTTTTTCTTCTCTCACCACCCAGCCTTGCTTTTGATACCAGATAAAAAAACTCCCTTTCAAATTCCTGACTGCAAAGGCGAGGAAGCGCTGGCTGAAAAAAGCATCAGTCAGGCAAAGCTAAAAGCCTCTCCGCAAAGAGAAGCCCTTCGAGGAATTTACTTTTCCTAGGATCCTTCCCACCAGCAGCCCACGCCATTCCCCTGCACTGAAAGCCCTTTTCAACACGTGATAAGGGGCCCTGCAGTAAAGCTGGCAAAACATCCACAAGGCAAAACATGAAGGTATTTCTTAGCCTGGGGGGAAACAGCAATTAAAGGAATTGTGATAAGTTAAACCACAAGGAATAAGCTAAATCCACTAATGATAGTCCGACCTCTCTGGGCAGCTCCTTTGGAGCTCCTCAGGCTCCTACAAGCGCATCAAACCTCTTCAAAGTCAGCCAGGCCCAAGAGCCTTTTCTCTCTTCTGCTTACAGAAAGAAGCACCAATACACCAGTGGAAACAGCTGCTCCTCTGGCAGAGGGCAGTGTTTCCCACTGGGGAACTTTGGGCGAGAAGCAGTTTTCCAAAAAGCTCACAAACCCAAGGAACAAGACTCCAGAAAAATTAGGAGGGTTATCTCCAGCAGAAATCTTTCAGATTTGCCCTTCTCAGTAAAACAAAACGTCACACAACCACCAAAAACCAGAGGAAGACAACAACAAACCAACAAAAAGCTAAAACACAAACTCCAAGCCAGAGATACTGTTATACAGTTCTCCTGGGAAAGAAAACAATCAGAAGAGCAGCTTTACTACTGTAGCTCCAGTATTCCTGCTAGTGACAGGATGAGCAAGGGAATTCAACTACCTGGAAGTACTTGCTTGAATCTCCACAGCAGCCCCCAGGCACCCAGGGCTGGTGCTGGACAGTGCTGAGCACAGATACCTCTACTGGAGACAGATCTGGCTGTGCTCAGAAAACCAGCACGGCAGCATCCACCACTCAGTATTAGAAGTCTTTTTCCACAATGAAATCCTACCTCTCAAATGCCTCTGCAGCAGTCTAACCACATGCTGCACCAATAATAACACACTTAAGGTGTTCCAGTCACCTGCTTTTCCCAAAGACATTCTCAACTAAATCATCAGCTTCGGGGACTTTGGAGAGTTCCTGCAGCTGCTACATGAATGAAGTGTCCTACTGACCTTCAGCCAGACCTACCTGCACATCATTAATCACTTCTGAAATCCCCATCCATTACTAAGTTCCACAACAGGAACAGTGAGAAGAGAATATGAGATGCACAAATAGTTTCACTGCCAGGTTTCTTTAACTTTAAAACCAGAAGTGTTTGGGTTATTTTAAGCCATAGAGAGGCTTGTCAGAAAACAAAAACAAAAATAATAAAAAAAAAGGCAGCAAGGAGCTACAAACATATTTTTAACCAGACTTTAATTTTTTCCTGTTATTACTGCAATAAAGTGCACATGATATGTGATAATCAAGTTCTTAATATAGCCAACATACTATCAAAAGATAGAGCTCAGTGCAAAATGCTTATCTGAAGACATCCAAAGCAGTTAAGACCTTCAGTGTGCAAACAACCTTTTCCAATGTATGTAAGTCCCAGCTGAGGGACAGCAAATGAGTTGGCAAAACACAAGGGCAGCAGGTTTGCTATTTCACTGCCAGGACCCCCTCGTAAGACCCTATAGTGATGCTTGGGAATCATCTCTGTAAGGATTCTGATGAGAACCAGTTTAACCCACATCTAGACTTCAGCACTTGAGGAATTACTCCCTCAGCTACAAAACAGATGGAAGAGAAGTCCAGACCAAGCAGGAGTGGGGGAAAGAGGGAAAGTGCTAGAACAGGCATTAAAGCATGAAAACAGAGGACAGGCTGAGCTGAGAATGATTTCAAGACTGTCTCCATCTATAGTGAGCTAAACAGCTGTGAACCCAAGAACTGTAACATGTGCCATAGGAATAAAATAGGATCTGCAGCCTTTTTTTTTTTTTTTTTTTTTTTTTGTGTGTGTGTGTGTGTGAAACAGAGCTCATTTTGTCCAGGGACATTTAACTAGAAAGGAGTGTCTGGTTTTATTTTTCCATTGTCCTGTTAAATGAAAGTAAATATCAAAGTGGTTATTTTGTGTGGAAAAACCCTCAGCAGTTTCAACATGCTTTGAACTGCAGTACAAAAGCTGTTCATCTAAACCCCTCCCCTTTTCTTCTTCAAAATATACAGGCCAGCAATGTCAACTTTACACAGTAAGAAAATATATACACATTAAATACAGTAAACATTCTGCATTTTTTACCTTTATACAATATTAGTGAAAAAAATAAAAACATTAATAAAATTACATACAGTATATTCAACAGAGTAAGCAACTGTTACGAGAGGGAAGGCAGATAAGCTATCAAAGAGCAAAAGATGGCATTGACATAACAATGTAATACTTGGGAAAAAAATTAGTATGAATTTGCAAATCTAATACATTTCCTCTAAGATACGTCCAATTCTATAGCAATTAATTTATATGTAATACACATACTTAAATTTGAAGGGTTTGTGGTTGGCAGGTTTTTGAAGCCTTATTTTACATTCTTATAATGGAGAATTTATCATACAAGACAGGGTAATCTACAAGAATTAAAACAGTATTATAAAACACACGTGTTGATGTTGTTAAAAATCTCACTTATTATGGGAATCCCCATTGGTGCTGCTACCCAACACATCAACTTTTTCTTCCTATATACACCCACCCTATAGACAAACCACAGTGTAAGATTTAAGTGAGAGTATTTGCACAGGGAGCACAAAAGGAGATCACACCTTCCTCTGATTATTTCATAAACAGCTCCTGGAGCTTTGAGCACATATTGTGTGTGCAGCAGGACTTCACACCAAGGAATGCAGTCATCATATGGCTTTCACAATCTTTACAAAGGTGAGCCAAATGCTGTTCTCTAATCTCCGCTGAAATGACATTTTATTCTCCATTTAAAGAAGGTGCAACTGTTGTATTTTGTATTTTTAAGAGACACTGGATGTTCATACCAATTCTGCTTTGCAGATTACCATGATTCAGCCCACATCTGAACCACTTCCTCACCTGCTCACAACAGGGGAGGTCTAACACTCCTTCTGAACTCGCTTTTCATGTCACAGGGCAGTTCTTTCCCAGCCAACCTACAACAATCCTTGCAGGTATATGCTGGCAAGAAAATAAACACATACTGTTTTCAAATATGTCTTGTGATTAACAAGGGAAACAAGAATACTTCCCTTAGCTTTCAGTACAGTAAAATAGTTCTAGCCAGTTCTGATAGGGCTGTAGGAACAGCTGGGGTTTTTTTTTCATTTTATCCATTTCAATTTTCAGAAGTAGAGCACTTGTAGTAAAAAGCAGTGTTAGTCAAATCAGATTCTCATGTGTCTAGTGCTTGTCTGAATCAATCTCAAGTTCTGACTCAGGTGACTGATTTCTTCTGTTCCAAACAAGGTGAAGCTCCATTCATTCTACATCCTCCTTGATTTCAGTTTCTGCTATTTTCCCTTAACTAGGCAAGATTTCATGAATCTGGCTCCCAGAAGTCATGCAGTTTTCCCTAAAGAGTAAAAACAAATTAGTATACAAGTCAGCAAACCAGTGTCAGAAGAAATGAGTAGAGTAGGCAAGTGCTTAGCTTGGGAACACCAGGATGCACTGGAAAAAGTCCCTTGAATTTTATTTTGAAACACTTGCCAGTTTCCCACATGTGAACCAACCCCAAACATCTCCAAAAAAACAACACTGAAAGAGCCACCTTGTTATCAACTTTCATTAATTGCTAAGTAGATTCTGCAGCCATGTGTTATGTTCACTCCTTGCTCTAGAACATGAAATATCACACACACTACACACAATTTTACTTTTTTTTTTTTTTTTGCATTGTTGGGAGCAACTAACAGCCTTTAAAAATGGTTAACTACACAGTTTTTAACTGCAATCAATACTAGGCATATATGTATAATTTAGTTTTTTATGCAAATGATACTCTGTGTTACTGGAAAGCCAAGCTTTTCCAAGAGAGATAGCTTGATGTTCCAAGACAGGACCCCAACAGTTGGTCTGATCACATTACAACAGAAATCTTACAAGCCAAGCCTGGAAGAAAGAGCTCTGAACTTTGAGTATCAGTAGAAAGTATCCACCTATTCTACCAAGGCCATCTAGGTGTCACAAAGGCAAATATTTTTGAGACTTATCATGGCATTATTTACTACTTTTACAAACATGAGAAGCTTTGCCTAACTGTGGCATGAAATTTGACACATCCAAAGGGGGAGGAGTTGTTGAGAGCCCTTAAACATATGTGAATAAAGCCCTGGACTCAAGAAGGCTCAAAGCCACACAGTGCCAGACCACAGCAGGATGTGCCTCACTGCATTCCTGCCCCAATATCCTTTTGGAAGCATCTGCTAATAGCTGTAATCAGAGACAGGCCCTGTGACTCGACCCAGGACTGGGATTTCAGTGTATTACACACAGACCTTTACAAAAACAGTGTATTCCACAGCCATGCCATTTATGTGGAAAATCTCTTGAAAAGAATATGCCATTTTCAAGTGCTAAAAAATGAGTTAAATTCACCCTGCAATGTGGGAAGAGAGAAAACAGTTTCATTACAGTACCTGAGTAAGCCGTGTGGTTTGTATCACGTCCTGCCATTTCCCACATATCCTAGCAGCCAAGCCTTTTACCTGCAAATTCACACTGATTAATTTTAGCCATTTATATTTAAAAAACAAAATCATACCCTGTGTTCCCCGTCACAGCTTCAAACTCAAAACCCCCCCAGTTAACCAACATACAGGGTTTACTGGAGAGGAACTATTTTAGTGTCACAAAGTATCATCACCTCAGCTTCAGCTCCCTGTAACTCGTGACTCCGAATTTAAAGTCACGCACTCCCACAAACACATTAGAGGCACATGACTCCCCAGGTTAAATGTTTGGAATCACCATGCAAACCTCAGGCCTCCAAACACCACCTCATCCCTGGGAAATGAGGTTTGTCACACAAGTCTGACTGTACCTACAACAGCTGCAACTGCAGCCACAAAAGCCAACAATGCAGCACTGGCTGCTTCTAAAACAAATTCCTTGTACATAAAACTCTGCTTCTTCATACCCAACCACAAGCCGGTGTTTAACCCAAGCCATCCACACTGAGGTTTGCTTCATATGCCGTGTTAAAACCCAGCACAGTGGCATCCTCCAGAAGCTACTGCAGCGTTACACAAAGGAAGCAATGGGGAAAACCAGAGTAAGATTTTCCCCTCTCAGTGCAAAGGCAAATGGAAACAGAAGTGAAAGCAACCAGAGATACAACACTCCAAGGCAAGAGTAATTCACTTGTTAAAAGGATTCATGATCCACTAATCTGAGTATGAAAGTGTTCTTCAGATGAAAGGAAGCACACAACTGCAAATGTCTGATTAATCAAAGCCAGTGAAGCCAAAGCTTTTCAAAGTTGGGGCTGATCACTTTCTCACTGAGCTGACTTGGCTTGTTACAACAGCATGCAAAGCATGAAGGTCACAAAATTAGGATTAGCAGTAGTAAGGCTCTACTACAGGACAAAGCAAACAAAAGGCAGGTGTCCAAGCTTGATGCTAGACCACATACACAGCTGGCTGAAATTCCAAACATTTTTAATCAATCCACTCATTTGAAAAATAAAATGGAGACTCGTGCAAGACAGGCAACTTCTTCAGTCCTCTGCATCCTGCCCTGCAGGTAAGGCCCTGCTCCTACAACTGGAGCCAGCTACCAGTGACTGCCACAAAGAGAAACAGAACAACTCTGTGGGCCTAAACATGGAGATACCTAGCTAACGGGAAGATCAGTCACATTTTAGAGCTGTTAAAAGTCCCACTGTGAGCATAAGGAGCATTTTCAGTGAATTAAAACGGGCATGTATTTATTCCCATGCAAAGACATGACTCAAACAGAAAAACAGGAAAAAAACCCCAGGCCCATGAGTAACTCCTAGAATTTCCAGGGCTGAGATGAGGGAACAACATGCATCACCAACACTAAAAACTACCCCAAAACCAAAACAAAATGGGAAAACCAAGTTTTGCATCTTACCTTGGACCGATAAAACATTCTTGCATCTTCCTTAATATCACCTTTTACGTGCCTGTCTAAGGCACGACAAAGCTTCAGTAAGTGTTGCTAAATAAAGACAGAAGTGTACAGCTATTAAATCCTCCATGTCAAAACTACAGGCTTTACACAAATATTGTATCAATTTAAAAATTACATACTTCAGTTTGAATTTTTCTCAGAGATACACAGTTAAGAAAGGGAAAAGAAAGAAAACAGGATGACATCACAAGATCCTCTACCTGCTGCTGGCATGCTCCTGGTAAACCAGGTCTAAGACTTGTTACAAGCAGCTTCAAAGTATAGCAGAGCTGTACAACACAAATTCTAAAGTTCCTGCTAACTAATTTGCAAATCCTTTCTGCCCCCAAAATAGCAAACAGTGCATTGCATTTTTATCAGAAAAAAAAAAAAAATCTGAAGTTACAACAGCTGAAAATAACCTTTTCAGTAATGTTGACTCGGGTAATTTCTTTTGTAGAAATTGGCTGAGCAGGTAAAATATATCCAAGGCTTTATGTGCTGATCTTTTATTCTCTCTAAATTTCTGATTACTTTAATAAAGCAGTTTTGCACTTCATGATCTCCTGATAATGACTCCCAAGGTCTTTCACATTCTGTTCATTTCTTCATAAAATTCCTGTTTTCAATCTCTCACTGAACAGCTGCCAAGAGTCTCCGCTCTGCAGAACAGGTGAGACATGCTGAAATTCTATTTATAAACATTTGCTGATGTCTCAAGGCCACCACAATTTATCCCCTCTAACTGGAAGAGGGGCAGAAATGAAACAGTTAAGATTGATTTTACAAAAGGCTAGCCTGCAAAATATTCAGCCACACCCCTCTTGCCACTTGATGGCTAACGGGTCAGTGAAAAATAAAATCTTTCTTCGTTAAGAAATTGAGACATTAAAAAAACAATTGAAAACATCAAGTTCTCCACAAATCTAAGTAATATACTGGGGCACTTAAGCATCCAAATGTAGCCAAACATTATCAGTTTATGTCTTTCAAACAATTCCTATGACAGAATTCTTAAAAGCCAAGAGTGATTCCACAAGGCAGAAGGTTTACACAAACACCTTGCAGCAAGCAACTCCCAGCAAATGATCACAGAAATCTGAACAGAAATACTGAAAGGCTAAGCAGAAAGTATTACTTAGCAGATGTTCACATCACATGGCACAAAAGAACTAGCACTACAGAGAAGAGCTACAGTCCTTGCTTTCACTTGCTGCACTCCAGCACAGGAAACTGGAATGTGCTTGAACATTTTTTACTGGACATTTTTAAAGTGGCTTTCTCCTAGACTGAGAAATTCCAATCCGACTTCCAAAGCTGATAGAATCATTTAATTTAGAATTTCTGTCTTAAGTTTATCTCCAGATAAACTTTCTGAGAAAGATTAACACAACAAATGCCTGCTCTTTCACAGCTTTATGTTTGGAGGTAGCTCTGTTCACAGAAACACAGAAGAGAGGTTTCCCTTCTCTGCAGTAAACACACAGAAGTTCTTCTGCATTTACCTTGCCCAGAACAGAAGTTTCCCCCAGTGCTATTATGCACTGGTGATCTTCCATCACATGACAGCTCTTACCAAAACAGACTAAATGTGCCTGATACACAATATTTTAAAATCTAAAGGTCTAGCTCCTAAAGTTACTTACCCTTTGACTCGAATTTACAACATCAAAGAAACTGGCTTCACTGACTAGATGAAGGAGGACATAGATTAGGTAGTAGACCTGGGGAGAAATCAAAAGAACTTCAGCAGTCAAAGCACCATTATAATGCTTCACATCTAGAAACAGAAGCATCTCTTCCTTCTGGACTGAATCCTCCATCAGCCAGGCCAATGGACAAGCACATCAACATATCTGCCTAAATAACTCATTTGAAACAGTATAGTCACATATTGGAAACATTTTAAACCAGTATTATACTGGCTTAAATAACCTAAGTAACCCATAAAAATGTGTTTTTAATAGCTGAAAATTAAATTCAGCAGTTGGCTTTATTTTCCCATCATCTACTCCCAGATCAAAACACTTGCTGAGAGATTCCATGATAACCACTCAAATAACCAAACCAGTATTCAATTTTTGGATGGATGGAAATACTAAACCTTTCTAATACTTGTTTGAGAAAGATTAATAAAAGATTCATAAGTCTTTTTCGGAAGCGTGCAGGTGAAGGCATGGCTCAGCACCAAACAGTTTTCACTGATTACATCAGAAGGAATTGCATCATTACATTCTCTGATTACAGAAGTAGAGACTCAAGACATCCTCGTGACTCAGAAAATCTGACCATTTCCTTGTTTGTAAAACAATCCAATACAGGTTCCTCCACCACATGCTCCTTTCCTTCCTCCATGACTAACCAAATTTAATAATATTTTAAAGATGAACAGTAACAAAACAGTGTATTTATAGTTCCACATATAGAACTGTTAAAAAGTAAAAGAAACGTTCCCCAAATTTTATTAAATATATAATATATACAAAATATAAAATATATGCATAAAAAGGCAAAAAAAGCACTATTGGCTATATACCTCATGTTCTAGTTCTGCATGAACTTCATCATCTGTATGCTCCTTCTGTCCTCTTCTCATCTCTTTCATCTTCTTCAGTAGATAAGAAGGTTGCATACACACCAGGAAGTGATGCAGAAGGAACATCTACAGATACAAGCATTAACAAATTGGACTGATTTACTAACAACAGAAAATTGGAAACTGAGTGCCACTACAGTATTAGCTGCCCACCAAGACAAGAACAAAAAAAGGATTTTTAATTAAAAAATAAGTTTTCATGCTTTGAGTAACTTTAAATTATTCACATACTTCAGTGTTTGTACACTTCCTCAATAAAAGATCAAACCCATGAAAACAGTGTGTCTCCACATGATTACAAAAGGAAGACTCAAAGAAGTGTAGACCTCTTTCCAATGTCTAAAATCAATGTTTAGGCATATAAACAAGCACAAGCTGCAGAACATGCAGATTACACACATGGGCAAATACACCAATCTAAATAAAAAATTATCAATTGGTCATTTGGCAAGGCTCTTGAAAACACGCTTACAATACTAAAACATAAAACACAAGCACACAATATATATGTTTTCTAAACTTCCAAAGTCTACAAAGACAACACATGTAAGCAGTACCTGGCTGTCACTGTCATCAGGTATTTCTACATGCTTTTTATGAAGAAATTTTGCAATTAACACTAGGCTAAGACGTCTTCTTACTTCCCTGAAAAATAATTTAAAAATTATTTCCTTTAGAATTTCTCTAACCCATGGTTTCTACAAAGTATGTGAGGCTATGTGTGTCTTCCCTAAACACAAACTTGCTTGCAACTATGAAACTGGATTTTCTGAATATAGGTGCTATATAAACCAATAAATAAGCTAGTAAAACAGAAGTACCCTTAATCTCATTGCAGCTCAGCTTCTACACAAGTAAACAATGCTAGACTCTTGTCTCCAATCCTTGAAGTCAATGACCCAACTAATTCTGCTTACTCAGTTACATTATAATTTACTAATTTCAAAGATAAAGAACTTGGAATGATGCTTAGAAGCAGACATGAATCACCCAAAGAAAACTTAAATTTTGGTCACTCAGACAAGAATTAGAGTGATGGATGTCAGAACCTGAAGCTAAGCCCTTCTTTGCTACAGGGTGCCAAGAACCCACAGCCCAGAAACCACATAAAAGCTTTAACAACCCTTTTCCACAGCAGAGGTGATCAGGAAGCTACACATGCACAACAAGAGCTGCACATACATCTGTAACATACGAGAAAACAAATTCTTTTTTTTTTTTTTTTTAAGTGTCATGTAATAAATACTGCATTGTTCAGACTTTGAGCTGATACAAACAAACCAGCTGTTAATGATCTATGTAGTTCTGACTTCACAGTGTCATTACCGTCCACGTGCAATCCAGCTGGGCATGAGCTGAACAAGCCACAGGAGGTTATGGTGATTACTGGAGAGTTCACTCACTGCCAGGCACAGCTCAGGCACCTTCCAAAGAACAACAAAACATCCTGAAGCTGAAGAATGGCTGTTTGCTTTATTTGCAAAGAAGCACACATCTACCCCCTAGAACCACAGGCAGCATAAGGGATAAAACGGACTGATCTAACAAGAGATGATGTACACAAAAAGATTTCTGCGCTGCACCAGGAGGTGAGCCTGCTAAATACAATTTGAAGTAGGATAGTTGAGACCAGAATCTTTTTAGTGACATCTTACCAGCATAGTGTAATAATTTCTTTGTATTTTCAGACTGCCATTTTAAACATAGAGCTATTTTAGCACACATCGTCCTAAAATAAACAAACTCTTGTAGAAGAGGACAGGCAACCCAATGTCATGCAAAAGAAACCCTCTCAGTATACCCACCCACTTCCTAAATCTCATACAAACACAAAGCTTTGAATTTTTCATATTATTATACGTACTATTACTGAAAATTCTGTATTACATTTTTAGCCCATACTTAAGAAAAAAACTTCAAAAGAGAAGTTGCAGTTTCACAAATCTAGTACAATAAATTTTTGAAGTTACCTTTGTATCCCAGTCTTTTATATTCATCAGAAGCTTTACAAAAAGGCACTGAAAATCTATTGGAAAATGTTTTTTTAACTGTTTCTCCAAGCTTATTTTAAGCAGCAATATAAGCAGCAGCCATATTTCTTGGTCAGTATATCCATCGTGAATTACTGATGTACAGAAAACTAGAAACTTTAAAAGAAATAGAAAGCATTAAAATATGAAATTGCTTCAGCTTATTTTGAAGCATGATGAGAACTCAAGTTTTCCACAATCACATTAAAATGTACCTCAAATGATGTAGTGTTTTGGCAACACTTGTGTACTAACATGTCCCCATCCCCCAGTAACAGCATTTATTTTTAATATCTACTGGATATTTAATATAATATTGCCATTTTGAGCAATGACAATATTCCCCAGACACTACCAGAGCAGGAAAGATCTTTCTTTACAACATAGATACTCCTCCTTTAACTGAAGGAAAGGCCAAAAGATTTTCTAAACATTCCAGTAATACTGAAAGCTGAAATCAGTGGATAGTTTCTTCTACAAGAGGAAGCCAAGATGTCCTATAAAGTGCCACAGCTGTAAAAGGGAGTCAGCAAAACTCTGCAGTTGAGAGTGAAGCCAATGGAAGTCAAGAAACTGAAGTTTGCAAAGTGCCTGCAATAAACTCTGCTGAAAGGTCTCAGGATAGAGATTCTCAAACACATGTCCAGGACTAGACTGAAAACCCTACCTTCCCTCCCAAAAGCAAACACACACAAAAAAATGATACCAGACCCACAGAAGCCTTGGAGTTTTCTCACCTTAATCACATTAATTAAATTGTTTTTAAGTAGACTGGGGAATGCTGGACTGGCAAAGGCTACGTCTCCTCTTGGCTGTTGTTGACTCACTGTTTCTTGTACCTGACTTCTATTAGAAGAAACACAATCTGAGCAAAAAATGAACAATTCAAAAGCCCACAAAGGCCTGTTGACATCAAACTGAAGAAAAAAAAAATCCTGCATGCATCAAAATGCCTTCAAATCAAAATAATCCTCAGTTACAGAGCATCTAACACACATCTAACTCAACTTGAAGCCAATTACTTTGCCTAGCTATTTAGCCAATATTCCTGCAAACCTTCATTAGGAAGATGCAGGACAAAGGACAATGCTCTGGTTTACTGAATCCTTACTTAGAAGGCACTGTTTGAATTCCAGGGTTGTTTATTCTTACTGAGATCTGAGTCAAGAACTCAGAGTATGGGAAAGGAAATAAAGAAGAACCTTCTGATTCTGCATTCTAAGTACAAGACTTGCTTTAACAGGATTTAGGCAAAAAATATCAAAAGGAAAACACTTACAAAATATCACGCTCGTTGAAGGGGGGTTGAAGATGTTGCAATGGAAAGAGAGATCTAAACCCAATACCCATATTGACAAAAACAGCTGAAATATCTGCTACTGAAGGAATCCATGGTTTAAACTGTTCCCCACTGATGGAAGCTACAAATAAAAGACATGGAATGGATTAGTTTAAATTTAGTTCTTAGCATTAATTCCTTTTAAGGGAAACAAACAAGCTTAGCAGTTTGCATCAATTCTAGCAGCTCTCAGAGGTGTCAGTACATTAAACAGTAAGCTTATTTTCAGAACAAGGAAGGAGGAAGAAAGTCTAATACAGTATTTTACACTAGGGGAACATCTTGCCTACGTAACAGATTGATTACTTTCAAGTTCCACCCAATTTCTGTCATAGTTCTCTTTCATCACAAACAGCAGAAGAAGAAACAAGGCAGTATTTTTGTCTAAGGGAACACATACATTACTGCCTGTGTAGGTAAAGGTAAGAGGGTGTTATCATAGTGGGACTGGAAGAGAAGCTATGTAAGGTTTGAAAACAGGCAAGGTTTCTGGAACAGAAGTGGTAACAAGGAGCTCCCAGCCTTAATTGTTTGAATGCTCATTCATTATCATGAACTGTTCATTCAGAATCAAGTCTAATGCCAGCAAGGCACAAAATAAAGGAGGCTACATTCCCTCTGATAGCAGCTCTGATTTCAAACAAGAATTAAAATACAGGGTACAATTTGGACAAGCCTGTGCAAATACTTAAAGAGAACCACATTACTTTAACAATGCTAACTGGTAGTCTTAAATGAATGTCACTTTTGATGGATCTGAATGAAGACGGGGGAACATATACAAAGGAACTTGTAGTGAAGAAATATTTGAGTACAGACAAAGGAAGATGGCAAAACACAGAAGACATTAACAGCACTGTGGGCTGAAGCAGATCCTTCAAAGTGTTTCTGTGCAGGTGTATGATTCACTTCACTTTTGTCATTTATCTGGAAAGTAAATCATGAAGTGCTACATAACTGGGTATGACAATGTGAAAAACACCCTGTAGTCCTTAAGCTACAAATGTCTGCATCATCCAAAGTAAAAGACGGGAAGGAGAGCAAACTTTTGAGCAGACTGAGCTTCTCCTCAGGTCAATTCTATTTGTGAAATGCCAGGAATGAGTTTAAATGGCTCTGTACAGGATGCACTACTTTGGAGGTATGTGCCAGGACCACACACTGTGATACAGGTTGCACACACTCAGTGAAGGTCAGCCCTCAGCATTTCTGCATTACATTAGGAAAAACAGAGCCTAAATTCAAGCCAAAATCACTCAACAGAACTAGTGCCTTTCACTTCCTCACTGACACTTTTCTAAACTGAAGAGAGGAGAAGTGCTCTCATTCAGGTGATCAGTTTTCCATCCTTCAAATACTTACAGTTTTGTAGTGTTAGCTCCATCAATCTTTCTAAGATCTTGGTGGAAACACAATGGTCAAGATGAATAGACATCATCTGTGAAAAAAGAAGAAGCTACAAATCAAAAATCAACCTGCATGACGGCATCAGTTTTCTTTTAATTAGAAGAAAGACACCCACGTCAAACCAGAACAAAAACACCACCAAACTCCCCAGCAGAGTAAAATGAGTAACAGATTAAAAACCAACCAAACGAAAAAATCTAAGCCCGAAGCCTCTAAAGCAAGATACACCAACGAGAACAGAACACTGTGAATATTGATTATTTCAAGCAGTGCAAAGTTGGTATGAATACTTTAAAATTAATTATTTACAGTGTCAGAATGCTGTAACCCCATGTTGGTTTATAAACAAGCTCTGTGGGTTAAGAGAATAGAAAGTATCACGTACCCCTTTGGAACCCATTTGCGTCTGTGATCAAACTGAGCTCCCTGAGCAGGAGTGGAGGCAACAGAGTTAACTACACCCTCTTCCAGTCACAGACAAGTTGGACATATGCAATATTAAACCCAAACAATGAACTCTTAGTTTTTCACATAACTCTTAGCTATAAAAACATGACTACGAAGTACAGTTCAGGTTTCTTGGAGCACATCACTGGCCCAACAAAAGCTTCTTTTTCTCCCCCAAATGTTGGACAGTTTCCTGCTCTGTAAGTGATCTCAATTGACTCACACTTATTCCTTATTAGAGGAACACCAGAGCTCACAGAAAGTGAGAAGGCAATTTTTTAACTGGCTGGAGGGAAGGACACGAAAGAGCAAAATGTTTTGCTTTTGGCAAACGTAGAAAGCTAATCAATAGACTGAAGCTGCAACTTCCCAGGTGGTCCAGATTTCTTTTTTGTTTCAGATGCAGCTGGAATGTGGCAATTAATAACAGAATGGAGACTGGAGGTGGGTATTTTTGTGAGTAACAGCACTGTGTAAATTCCTGGTGATTCAGACACTGACACAGATATATTGAAAGGAGACAGTCACCACACTTCCTTTGAGAATGACTCCAGGCTTCTTCCTGAGCCATAAGGTACCTTCTCCAAATGAAAATTATCTGATAATGCTGGTATCACTGATGATTTAGAAGATTATATATGCA
Source organism: Phylloscopus collybita (assembly GCA_027886175.1). Taxonomy (NCBI): domain Eukaryota; kingdom Metazoa; phylum Chordata; class Aves; order Passeriformes; family Phylloscopidae; genus Phylloscopus; species Phylloscopus collybita. The sequence continues at coordinate 25,294,202 of JAJNNQ010000129.1, forward strand.
GAAAATGGTACTTTTGCACTTTTGCATGCTGCAGCATGTATTGATTTTCTAAGGGTGAAAGGAAATAAGATTAACATTTGCTCATGATTTGGCCCACAGCACCACTCCTCACCTACTGTGTCCTTTTTCAATACCGTAGCATATATGAACATGGACATGCAGCTTTGCATTCACTCCAAGTGTGGAGAAAAGGCTCTCCAATGTTTTGCCCCTAGTAACAATCAAAGTATTTCAGACTGGAGAACAAACCAGAACCCAGGGGGGAAAAAATAATATCTGATTTAAAAGTTGTTAACGGAACAGATTCACAAACTTCTTCAACTGGCTTCCAGGGAAAATATTATACACACACAGAGTTATTTCAATGCATGAACAGCACAGACTTACCTGGAAAAGCCACTTTAGGATTGGTATGGAACACAATGTATCACGGTAAGCAGAACTTAGAACACCGTTCACAACTAAAAAAACCTGCTGTGTTACACTACAACTGTAAGAGAAAAATGGGGGCAAGGAAAAAGGATAAAAAAAAAATCAATTAGTGGTTGCATCATCACTTTCACAAAAACATAAGAACTTCCTCACCCATCAGATTATCATCAACAGAAAAGAATGATCTGAATATGCAAAACAGATGTTATTCTCAGGCTGTTACCTATACAAAATATCACAGTAATCAAACCTTGATTTTTAATAGCAATCAAATTTACAAATGTCATTTAGAACATCTTTCTCTCTATAAAGCCATAGCATACATTCTGGAAACATCTGTATTATTAGGGAATAATAGTTTCAAACAAACATTGATTTACACCATTGTACTATGAACCACTATGCCTGACTACACAGCCAGCATGCTTTGCTCAATGAGACTATTAAATAAGATTTTTAACTGTCCAATGACCTTTACCAACACTTTCAGAATAAGAGAGAAAAAACATTGTTCTCAAAGTTTTTAAAATTCCATTTCAAATAAAGGAATTTAAATAAATTAAAATCCCACGCCCTAATCTCACTGTGCAAATTTGTGGGGTGCAAACAGTAGCTGTTGAAAGGACAGAAAGTGTGCCATTGCTATTACTGAATTATTGTTGTTTTAGTCACTGACATAAGGTCAGTTAGAGCAGGGTGCTGATAGCACCAACTTCATGGGTTCAAATCCCCTACAGATCACTCACTTAAGAGCTGGACTTGATCCTTGTGGGTCCCTTCCAACTCAAGATATTCAATGATTCCTCTTTAGAAAGTTAGGGATGTCACAAGCAGCTGAATTAAAGATATCCAGTTTCCCACATAGCCTTCTTTAGTCTCCTCTGTTCTCTCTATCTACTAAATCAGGTAACTCTGTCAAGAGATGTGTGTCCTAACTCCTACATATACCCTCTACCTGCCTGACTGGTGAGACCTCCATGTGCCAGCTGGGCAGCCACTACATGCCAGCTGTGCCAACCGGGCTGAATGCATAAGCAATTAAATCATAATTGCCTTCTGCAAGGGATAATCCGTTTAATTCTCATTCCTCCAGCCACTGATTTACAAGATGCTTTTGAAGCTCACACCCTTGTGATCTCCAAAACATATTAATAGAAAAGCCTGAAGCCAAGGGAGTGTATCACAAACACCACTTCCTCAAGAGATTAAAAGTCACTCTCCTCCTCTTCACACCCACAACTGCACATACACATGGATATAAAATCCTCTAAGAGTAACTGAATTCTCTCAGTTCCTCCAATGCATGTTTGGAATAAAACACCAAATGAAATAACCAGAAATTTTCAGGATCTACTTGTGGCATTAGGCAAGTATTTGCCCAGCTCTTTGTGGTGCAACAACCTCGTAAATGCAGAGCAGAAATGCCTGTGGGTTACAGAGCAGTTGTTTATGTACAGACAGACGTGCTGGTGGCCCAGTGACTGAATCTAACAGATGTCAGAGATCCTGACCCTCTGCAATCCTCATCAGGTGGAGCCTCAAGTGCCAGCCCCGTCCAGCACGGAAGCACTAAGTCTTTCAGCAGATATAATGTAACACTAGGAGGTCACAAATAGGTAACCACAAAGGTCTTTCAGTCTGCAGATAGTTAAGTTTGTGTTCATTAGAACGTTTCACTTCTGCATTTGTCTCCCACAAACTGGTGAGGTTATCAACGATAGCCCAATGTGGTAGAAATATGGAAGAGGCCAGAACAGCTGCTCTTCCTCGTGTCTCATTTAAGAGGTTTTTCAAGGATTCCAGAGGAGGAAAGAAGGAAGCTTCAAATTACAATTTACTGTTCTGTAAAGCTAACCCAAAAAGGGAAATTCCAGGGAAAGGGAATCACTCTTGCTTATTTACTAAGACAGAGCTCATTTGCATGCAAAGATTAAACAGTACCTTAAAACTGCTAAAAATAAAAAGGAAATTGTACAAGTAAACAAAACAAAGAGCACATTCTTACTTAAGAAGCAGATATTCTGTACGATTTTGAGGGATGAAGTGAAAATTCCTCAAGTCAAGGTTATGTTGAGTGAAGATTTTCCCAGCAGCTGATAAATCAAATAAATCTTCTCCGGGGTGTTTGTCAGGTATGACATAACTTACTACTGAGTATCTCTTTATAAATGCCCTGTAAAAATCAAAATAGCTTTTATCAATTCAAACACTGAAAAGCTATTTGCTGCTTGAGAATGTTATTTGCAGGTGATGAACACATCAGTCTTGTGTGAAAGCTGAATTGTTAGAATACAGTTGGAATCCACTCAATCCCAAAAGATTTTTAAATGGTTCTCATTAAACATATTAACAATTGTTGGAAACAGGGAGAGGTTAGGGGAAAAAGGCTAGAAAAGCAGAGATCAAGAATTAATTGGTTTTGGGGTTGCAAGTACCTGTTTTCTTCTGAGAGATCATCTCCACTGGCATTGTCCTCATTTTCTCCATCTGAAGCATTGTCCCCTCTTTCTACGTCTTCCTGTAACTGTTTCTCTATTTCCTCTAATCTGAAATAGCAAGAGCAGCAGCAGAGCCTATCATCACCATTTAATATTTACAACAAAATCCAAGCTCTGAATGTGAACCCTGGAGTCAGGAGCCAGTTACACAAGGCAAAACCATGTGAGATATTGCATCTGTGTAAAACCCAAGGACCTTGCTATTCTGAGACACAAAGCGAATGTTTCCCAAAATCTAATGAACTTCCAACAGCGCAATCAATCACTGGTTTGTCAGGCACAAATACTCAACCAACTTCTGATAAATTTTTGTAATTGCACAAAACTTTCCATCTTGTGGCTGAATGTTTATGTTTTTCTGAGCACCAAACAAGTATTTCATCTGTTAAACACTATCAGTGACAGGAGTATCTGCTACTCCATGAGCAGTCGGCCCATAGTTACCAGAGTCAAATTCTTTAATCAAAACAGTCATATAAGCAGTTAAACACACATACCCATCACCACCACTAACACATAAACCACATTTCACTTCCTACCCAAAAGACCTCTTGTAAGGATACTCATTAGTTCTGTTCACTGACCTGTGTAACTACTCAGACACCAATAGCCTGCAAAATCTGGCAGCCAACACCAAGCAACAAATGCCTTTGAAAAAAAACTGGTACAGTCAGTCTACATAAATATTTCTATTTCATGCCTGACCAGCAGCTGCTAGCTGGCTCAGTGACCTAAGACAAAGGCATCAGTAAATTTAGCCTGGCTCTTCAGGGGTAAACAGATGTATCACAAATCATTCCTTGTTGCTTGGAAGGAGCCTGTCATTCAGCTTTTAACATCAGAGCAACACTTGCAGGTCCTGTCAGTTCAGTTGTATGTTGGTGGCATCAGCAGACAAAGCTTAGCTTGCTCCTAATCAAACCTTATCAGTTCTGGGGAGAAAAGGCAAATCCAAGCTTCTACAACACCATCCCACATTTTTCAAACCAGCTTTAAGAAACAAACCTTCTAGATTCTTCTTTCTCCTTCAAGAGATGATCTAAGCTGTTCACATATGACACCTTGCTTAAAACAGGAGTCTTAGAAAGCTGTAAACAAAATAGGAACACATTTAAAAAATACCATAAGCCATCATTCATTGTGAGACAACAATCAAAATAGAAGCCTCTTCCAATTTTAATGATATTTTACATGCAGATATAAACCTAAAGGAGACCCTGCAAAACAGGATGATTTATCAGTTTAGGTTTTTCAGTCCCTTGACAATTTTACATAATGGTCAAATCTCTCTCAATGACTAATTTAGAAATAACTGCTTCACAGTGGACCTGTACACTGAAGGAAGTCTCTGCATGTCTGGGGCTGACCTTCAGCTAGCCTTCACAAAGAGCATTACCATCAGAAGCCTTTTACCTCACAACTTTACTATTGTTAGCAACCACTGAGACCCCGGGAACCCCCATTCTTGTGCATGAGACAAGAACCTCCAAAAATTTCTCAGGTTTTTTTTACTTTCAGAGTGCCTAGAGGACAAAATTCCAGTGTCTGCTAAATAACCTTCATATTAATCAAATGAAACAAAACTTCCAATCAAAATCCCAACACAAAACCAAACTGAAGAGCTAATAAACAGAACAACACACAAAGTTTTAACACATTTTGCTAGTGACTTGTTTTTCAGCAGCCAGTCTTTTATTCAGCTTGTAGCAGACAACAGATTTGAAATCTTTTATGGCCATAATTCCATTCTTTGGACAAGCACAGCTCTTCTGACACCACCCTGGTAATTCAGTCACCTTCTAAATGTAACAAGCAGCATGTCTCTGTGTGGGAAATCTTGCAGGAAAGCTGAAGACTTCTTAGCTTATTTTATATTTGGTAAATATGTGTCAAGTAACTGTTGAACAACTGAAGGATCAAAACTTTATTCCAATGTCCACATATGCCCTTTCTTACAAGAGAAGAATGTGGGTATATGCAAAAATCATGGTCATGGAAATGTTGGGACATCTTAACTGTTTTGTCTTACTTGGCCATTAATTCTATCAGGAACAGGCCAGTCAAATGCTGTGGTCACACACATGTCCCACAGGTAATTGATAAACACACAGGCTGCATGTGTTTATCAGGCTTAACCATCAATTAGGTAGTCATGTTGGCTGAGATTGTGAAATATGTATGAAACCACACAAGTCTGATCTGTAACACTCTTGATTACAGAATCGTAAGAACAGATTACATAATTACAGCTCCTCAGTATCTGCCCACGGAGACAGTAACTCAGTCAACAAATAAACCCTATCAGAGACTGAAAAGCATGAGGAGAGGGGAAGGCAGGAGAGAGAATTCATACAGGTATTCTGCTGTTTGTTTTCCACTCTGGTAACTAGTGACAGGCTGACCCCAGCCAGCAGCTAAGCACCACACACAGCTTGGTCATTTCCTCAGCCAGCGGTGCAGGACAGTGAAAAGAAAAGCAAGAAAAGCACAGACAAGAGAATTCATGGGTTAAGATAACAACAGGTTAATAGGGGAAAAGACATAAGCAAGCAAAGAAAAAGCAGTTCCAAGGCAGTCACTCAGCACCTCTGACAAGCAGAAGGATGCCCAGCTACAAGCTGAGCAGTGGCAACATGCCACACCAACTCCCTCCACTTGATTTTTTTGATTGCTGAGCATGACACTATGTAGCATGGAATATATCCCTTGGGTCACCCAGGGTCTGCTTCCCAGGCTCCGTTCCCTTCCAGCTTTTTGTCTGCTCTATGGGAAAGAAGACAAAGCCTTGATGCTGTGCAAGTACTGCCCCACAATAGGTAGAAGACTGGTCTATTATCAACACTAGTTTTGTCTGAAACACACAGCACCAAACAGCTGTTATAAAGAAAATTAATTCCAACCCAGCCAGGGTCAGTACAAATCTCTTTGTTTAAACACAGCCATTTCCAACCTCTACCAACTGTCAGGCATTTCACACTAATGCAGGACCTTCCCTATTAAAACATTATTTTACAATAAAACTTCAAAATTACTACTTATTTGACAAGCTCTTATTGAACAAATGAGCTAATTTCTAAAAACACAGACCAATTCATCACCATAATATCCTGTACACAGGGATTCAAAGATGTCATCTATCCCTTGTGATCAGAATTCATTTAGCATTTTGAAATCCTAAAATACTTCAAATTTCCATGAAATACAGCCTCAAAGAAAACACCAGACTTACTCATATGCAGATCTCTGACAATCACAGACTGTGTCAGGGATATATGACTGGAGTCTAGCACACAGATCTCTGAATGTCTACATCGATTTCCTCCAGTTAAATTCGGCTCATAAAAATCTTACCTGACTAGGAAAACAAAAACATTAGACTGCACACATCTTCTAAAGTAACCTCCTTAGGTTAGGAGGGGAAAAAGCAAAAACAGAACTCCTAAAAACAACCAGAAGGCATAGAGCTAAATCAATCTGGCTGCATAAACCATCTTTCATCCATTCCCAGGACAAGCACAATAGCAAGCACATCCCTGCTGCAATTACACTGTAACTGTACAGCAGCACAGGACCCTTAAGCCAAGTAAGCAGTTTTACAGACAAATAATTCTGAATTATCGTGCATTATGAATAAGGGAGAAAAATCATATAAAAATACAACATAACAAAGCTGATTATCTGCCATCTCATTACACTCTGCTGTAGCTTTGTGGGTGTAATGAGAATCAGCAGAGTGGCTGAGTGTTGGTGCAGAATACGTTCTTGACTAACATTAATGTAAAGTAACTATTACCAATCAGTCACACATATCTTGATTGCTGCTAGCAAGAGTTCTACTGGTGCCACTTAGAAAAAAACTTGACTGAGTCTACAAGTCTACTGAGTCTTTTGTAGAAGACACAGTCATGATTTGTGCCTTGCATGGTAGTGGAATAGAAGACTACTGAACATCTCAGCTGCTGGAGCAGCTTGTTACTTAAAACTGAGCTAAATAGCAGAAATTAGTTCTCCAGCACACCTGAACAAGTTGCTGTCTGTATGTGCCAGATGAAACAGGTGAGGTTGGAAGCAATTTGATTTTTGAGTATGAGATGTCTCCCATTCACCTGGGCCTCCGTCTGTGTTTTGGTGGTATATACCTACTATATAAAAATTCCTTCTCCAAAAATTTGGAATATGGGGTAATAACTTAGCACTATCTGGGCCTTGCACTGTTCTAAAATCTATATTATTTCTCTTGCAAACAACATCTGTAAAAGAATACTTGAAATAATGTGCTTCTTTGGTTTTTAGCCAACTTACATGAAGCTTCAGTAAAGGAGTTACAGTGTCCTGAGAAACACCGTCCAAAGAGTCTTCCAGGGTGCTTGCCTGTGGTTTGAGACTTGAACTGAGCATTTTTTGCAGTGGCATTAATACTTCATCATCATCATCATCATCATCTAGAATGCATTCCAAAACGTCATCTTCACTCTCAGAGCTGCTTTGCCATTTTCTGTTCATCTTGGATTTGTGTGTAAAGTTCCTTTTAACTTCTAGTTCTCCTGAGGTTTGTGAAGTCTCGTGCCCGCTGTCCATGAAAGACTCCTTCAAAGGCAGTGAAGGGGGAACACTTTTACCAGTCTCTGGGGACAGTCCAAGTTTTCCAGAGATTTCCATTCTACAAGAATCAGGAGTATTTTCAGAAATCTGGTGGACTGTATTAGAAAAACTGTTGCTGGGTTGAATACTGTATCCTTTATTCCGTTCGTGTCTTTCTGGTCTTTTGTCTTGCTCTTTCTTGCCATCCAATACCTGAGATAAGCCAGCAACCTGGAGAGGGGATTTCAAGCCTTTTGTTTGTGTTAAGTGGTGGGGAGAAGGCAACACAGTACTTTTTTCCTGAGAAAAAGGGAGGGACTTTTCCAACAAAAAGCATGAGTTAGCCAGCTGCAATTGATTCTCTTTGGTATCCACAACAGAAATGTGGTTATTTTTAGCAGGACTGCGTGCAGAGTATGAAGATGACAAACCTACAGTGGAGTAATTATTTTTCTCCTTTTCATTGCTTGAGTTGAGGAATTCCTCTGAATGAGTCAATTCGTGTCTAGACAGGGAAGCAGGCTCCTTGAGTTGAAGAACATCATCATGAGGAGACATTAAAAAGATATTTTTTACAAACTCACACCTCCTATACTTGCATTTTGAAGATGGCCTACAAAAATCAGGGTCATTCACTTCAGATTGATCTGAACTATCTATATCCACACTCATGGCAGCATGTTTTCTCTTCCCAGGAGAGTCTCTTGGTTTGGACAGCCCAAAGGACATCTTAAGGAAGTGTGAAGGAACAGCTGGGCTCTTTGGTGCACCAGAGGCCACCTCAGATGATGTTCTAAAAGAAGATGCCTCGTGTTCTAAAACCTGCATTAGCCTTGGCTGAGATGGGTCATCTGTGAAGTGTTGGAGAAAAAAACAAAATACAGTAATCATGTTTCAAAAAAATCAAAACAGTAACAATCATAGCTTTAAATAGGCAAACATTGGGAGAGCTTTCCATTTCAAATACTAACTTCTGTTTTTAAGTCAACTAGGACTACAGCAGCAAATAATCTGATGGGTTTCCACAGCCACAGATCCCCCTTTTTTTCCTTTTTAAAGTTTATCCTCCTACTGACCTATCTCAAGTTTTTTTTGAGTCCATTCTACCACCCATAGAGAAAAATTAAGTGGTTAAAGAGCAACAAAAATCCCAGCTCAACTTTAGTGGTTGGGTCAACAAGAATATTCTTTCTGGATTAAGCTGAAAGGCACAATTTATTAACCACCACAGAAAATGTGGATTATCCAAAGAGCAAGAGAAATCATAAAAATAATCTGGGATCAAGGTTTTAAGACAATGAAATATCACAAATTCTAATTAAGTTACAATCACTGTGTTTTACATTAAAATCCTAAATTACTTCTAAAACTCTTACAACTTGCCATATATTAGAAATAACAGACTTTTCAGCAATTACTGTTTTAGTAAAAAAAAAAAATAGAAAACAAATTCAAGGAAAAAAAATTAAAAAGAGACATGAAGTGATGAATTTGATTGATTCATTTTATATTAACAGCAATGCTCATACCTGAGGCACTCTCCCTTGAACCAAAAGACATTATTTTTCTTATGGGACATCCATTTCCCTAAAAATAAAGGCAGAGGGAGAAAAAAAAAAGCCAATTGTATATTTATCAAAACCAGTGTTGAATCCAGCAGAGACTCAGTTCCACACACCCCCAGAAATATTTCAAGACAAATTAAAAACACAGCTGTAAAGATCTCTCCAGAACCCAAATTATGTATTTTTCTTCAGATTAAAAGTGACCTGTAATTAAACACTACATTTTTAATAGGACCCCTCCCATGTCTATCTCAATACTGTGGCTTAAACGCATAAATCTGAACTGCTATTAACTGCAACTTCTAAATAACAGAAATCTGCCAGTCTGCTCCCTAAGTCACTTTGTAAGAAAACACAAGATTATACCACATTTAAGATAAAGGCATCTTTTCTACAAAATACAGTTTCAAGTTACAATTTCTATTGCATTTCCATGCTTGCATCTAGCCCAGAATTATCTCCCCTGCTTTTAAAACACAATTTTTCACTGTTTGTAAAATGATTAAGAACCAGCTTACCCAAGCATGGCCTAAAACTTACAAAGGAATAGCAAAAGAACATAAACACCTGTTACATTTGAAAAAGGCAGCACCAAGACTCTGATCCTACCATATAGAATTTTAAAAAATCTAAAGATTTAAAAATTCTTATGCACAATGGGTCAGTGATTTCCACTTTTAATAACTCTTTTAGAAACACCTGATGCAAAACATATGTTCCTTAGGATGGCTTTACAGGCTGTGGCTTAGAGTGTTTCAATTTCTGCTTCTCCCATTCCCTTTCTCTGCAGAGAGCTTCCAGTAACAACCTAAATGCAGAATCAGTAGGAGAGCAGGGCAGTGGGGAAATCTGGCTTGAGCTCAGAGATGTGGTGCTCACAGTGCCATTATTTCCAGCCCCAGCTTTTCAGATATCAGCTTCTGGAGGTGAAACCCATTTGTCAGAGTCTGAGCTGGAGTCTGTGAGATCCATATAGTCATTCTTCTCTTCCCAAATATTTCCATAAGACAGTGGTGCTCTCCTTACACCCAGACACTTCTCATTTCTTCCCTGTTCTGCCTAGGCAGTCTTTTCCTTTTTGGTCAAGGAAAGCATTTGAGACCCTGCAGTAAAATGAGGAGTTTCTGAATCACCTCTTCTGGGTACGAACAACAAACCCAGGGCCCTGCACACTCTGCCATTCTCTGACATGTTTACACTGTCCTCTTCCTCAATCCTTTTCCAAAAGACACCTATCACAGGACTTATTTGCTGTTTGGCCTGGCATCTTTTTCTTCTGACCTTCTTTGGAGAAGATGAATTCCTTTCAAAACTTTCAGTGCGTAAAACTGACAGTCCCATTCCGTCATCTTTTACATTTCCTTTGTCTGGTGAGGACAGCACAGCTCTGTCTCTATGGCCATGGTCTAGAAGAGAAAAGACCAATTATTGACAAAAACTGTATTGGAAGAAAAAAAAAATCAAAACAACAAACATTATTATAGTGTATTACTTGGTATCTTCTCTCTCACACACAAGCAATCCAAAATTAATTAACTTAACCATCCAGTTTTGCTACTGCCATGCAAAGAATCACATGACCTATGATGCAGCCTCAGTTGTTATAAACAATCTGGCTTAAGCATGAGACGTAATTTGAAATAATAATTACATCACTATTTAAAGAAATTAATTTAAACAGGAAATTGATATTTTCAGTTACATTGTTAGAAAAAATTTGAATGTGCTCATTTTTATATATTTGGTAAACTATATTCATTATGTTGCTGTTCCAATATGGAATGAGACTGGACTATCATTCTGCACACTTACATAATTAAAATTGATATAAATATCCTCCACTTTAAAAAAAATATTTACCTTGACTTACAACTGGTTTGAAGAACTCCGTAATCATCTGGTTTCTGAAGAGAAAACATAACTTTATCTTTTTAAAAGAAGAATAACTAAATGCCCATTCAGTGAATATTATACAAATAAAATGCTGTAAATTATTTCTACAGATTTTTAACACCAGCAGCTCTTATTTCTGATAAATCAGAAAAAGCATCATCACCCTCTTCACCTTCTAGCCTTCACTCTGCTTGGCTAATGAAGTTAACCTGTCAGTTTCCTCACTCAAACTGTTTCCTGTATAATGCCAGTGAATCTCAACCACCCTTCCACCTTAAATTAAATTTTCCTGAATGAGACTAACCTCACCTGCCTCCAGCATTCTAGGTGAAATAAAAATACAATACAACAAAGCTGATTAACTACACTCTGCTGTAGCTTTAGTGGGTGTAATGAGAATCAGCAGACCACTAAAAATCCAAAAGAAAATGCAAAACCCATAAACACACGCTCTCCCCCAACAAAAGAAAACATCTGCACAGCCAGGAGATGAACCTAAGAGACCTTCCAAAACCAAGAACACAACCTGCATGAAAGAAGGAAGGAGGAAATACTTTCACTTGTCTTAAAAAACAAGCCCCTAAGCATTTGGTAAAAGCAGTTAGTGTTTACAGTCATATTCCTGGCTATCTCTGGCCAGATAAAAACTTTTAAAAAGCTGTACTGGAAACACTAGGAATAGCTTCCAAAACAGTAAATTCACATAACATAGGAATAAACTACAAAAAGCTACTACATCTTTGCTGAGACAGAGCATCTTGAAAAGCTCTACAGAAAGAAAAAAAAAAATCCCACAACAAAACCAGCTGAAACAGAAACGCACACAAAAAACTCACGTCTTTTAGACAACTGCAGCAAAACCAAAACTGCGGTTTCGTTTCACTTTCTTGGGCAAAAAGGAAGACTGAAAAAGTGAACTTTTACCCTTCATTTAAACGACAATGCTATCAAAACGGAGGATCTGAACAAAATAAGGTGTTACTAATAAATAGCATAAGAAAATTTTAAGACTTATCTCATTCTGCAAAAAAAAACCCAACTCGGCAGCCTCTGAAAAACCCCAAGTCTCTGGCAGGTGTTGAACTCCCAGTTAGCAGAGCAGTTTGTGCAGTCTCACAGCCCGGTCCCGGTGCCCGTGTGTGCCCCGGGCAGCGTCCCCAGCACCGTTAGCGGCACCGAACCGGCAGCCCCAGCCCTCGTTGGAGCCGAACCGACTGAAGCCGCTCAGCTCTACAGGTGGCCTGGGAGGGCACACACGGCACGACTCCGGGATTTTTTGAAGGATGTGCTGGAAATGCCAGCCAGAACTTAGCTGGAAACCCTGGGACGCCGCCAGACCGCTTGGCCAACGAACACCAGCACCACGAGCCCGTTCCGATGAGGAGGCCCCGGCCGGGCCCCTCGGTGCCTGGAACACCGGGGCGGGCTCCCGGTGATACCGCCGGTAACCCCACCGAGCCCAGCCCTGCCACCCGCCCTGGGCAGCGCGGCGCACGCCGGAAGCCGGGGAGTCCCGCTAGGCGGGCTCGCTGCCCGGCGACAACCGCGACCGCTCCTCTCCCGCGCCCCGCCGGTACCTGCAGCTCTGGGCCGCCTCTCTGCCCGCGGCCGCCGGCGTAACATGGCGGCGGGACATGGCGAAGGGAGGGACCGGAGACGGCAGCCCCTCGCCGAGCGGTCGGGTCATAGCAGGAGCGGCCCAGCGGGGCCCGAGCGGCCGAGGGGAGCGGCCGCCCCCGGCAGCATCGCTCGAACGCCCCACACGGCCGGAACGCCCAGCGCGGCCGCAGGTCACGGGCGGGAGCTAACGGGCTCCGCTCTTCCTTTTTTCAATGCTTTAGACGCGATTGGCTGAGCCGCTGCGGCAGATGCGCCTCCCATTGGTTTCTTTCCGCCGGGGGCGGGACGGGCAGCCGGATCTTGGCTGTGATTGGCTGTTGGGAAGAGCGGAAGGCGGGAGCGCCGTTCCGCGTCCGAGGGAGGAAGGGTTGTTTGGCGCCTTGGTCTCGTGCCTGTGCCCCGCCCGCGCTGCCGCTCTCTGATTGGTGCGCTCGGGGCGGGCCCCGCCCCCCCAAGCGAGGCCCCGCCCCCGCCGCTCCCGGGGCGCTCCCGGTGTCCCGGGCGGGGACACTGCGGGGACACTGCGGGGACACTCTGGGGACAGACACTGCGGGGTTCGTGCACCAGCAGAAGCGTCCTGCGAGAACAGCGGCCACGGACCGCCACCGAGCTGCAGGCCATGCGGCTTGCACTGCATCGGAGAGGAGATCCAGGCTGCGCATCCATCTCCAGACCCGCGAGACAAGGCGGGGAGGCTAAAAAGTTGGAATGGGAGTAACTTTTCCAAAATCTACACTAAACCCTGTGCCTTCCCGTCCTCCGTCTGCTATGCAAGATTCCCTCTGTGCCTGGACTTCCCCAGAAAAGGCATCCTGAGTGGAATACCGTGTCCTGCACCTCACCTGGCAAACATTTTGGACAAAATCTTGGACTGTGCAACCTGAAGAACCAGACCTGCCAGCTTAGAGAATGCCAGTACTGCTATCCTTAATATTCTGTGTAAATTCACATCATTAGTCTGTAAAAGCTAGCAATATGAAAAAGTTACTTCAGCAGTTCAAAGCAGGCACTGCACAGATATGAGATATTCCCTATATGTATGTATTGGGGTTTTTATATTGGAGGTTTTGTTTAGCACTTTGCTTAAGACCAAAGCCGCTGTTTTCCTGATGTTTTTGTTGGATTCAGAAACACCAGGAGACAACTGACTCAAATAAATACTGACTCACCCCACCTCTCTTTTCACAGCCTACCTTATGCTGGCCTAGGGAAACAGAAAGTAACAGTAACACAGACCTGGAAGCACAGGACAAAAGAAGAAAGTGTTTTTTTAACACCTGAATACCTGAGTCTGCACTCCACTCCCTTTCATCATGCCAATCCCTCAGTGTCTGTTTTTCAGAAGTTTTGAGCCATGTAATTTCTGATCTCTTAAACTCAGCCTTAAAAGCGTAAAACACTGACTGCCATCACAACATGCACCTTGCTTCTTCCTTGCTTGAGCCCCTCCTACACAAATTCTGCCTTCAGCTGCAAGCTCTTTGCCCCAGGGACCACCTATGAGTATTATTTGTAAAGAACCTTCGTGGAGTGGATCCCACTGTTTGACAGCACTTCTAGACCTATCCACAACACTGCAGTAAATCCATGTTGATGCTGGGTGTAATTTCCTTGAGCAACAAATGAAGAACAGTTTGACTTGCTGTCGTATAGATTTGCTGGAAAAGACAGTAGTGTATGTATGAAGTGCCATTAATGAAGTGTTAAAGTTTCGTGCCCAGTGCTATCCAGGAAGTCCAGAAATATTTTCACATTGAAGGAGCTGATGAAATCAAAGTCCTATAAACATTTGCTTTGTCTTTCAAGTTTAACACTTTAACCGTGGGAAATGACAATAGACGTGGAGGCATTTCTATGGTTAAGTCAGCTGGGGTCGTAAAGAGTTTCTAAAAGACAACCAAGGAGTTGGATACAGAGCAGCTTTGACAGAACATCCAATCCCAGCACTGGTGGTGGCAAGGTGAAGCTGTTATCATGGGATGTAAGGTTGGATTTCTGAAGTGGCAGAGGACTGTGAAACTCTCCTATAACTGTAAGTACAAGAATAAAAGCAAACACAAACAGTGAGGCTGCTCAGTCAAAAGGAAGATTTTGCTAAGGAACCTCAGGGAGTGGCAGGTAAGGGAAAGATTGGTATAATCATAAGTTACCCCCTTGAGACTGAGTGTTGTAAAATGCTTTTTCCCCGATACAGGACCAAGTCTGTGTGGAAACAGATCAACCAATAGCTATTAGCATACCTTTCATTGAGTTGTTGCAGTCAACTTAGTAATAGCAGATCATTATCCTGACAGTAATTCAGTTATTCTGTCAAGACTCAACACACATGCCATCACTCATCGTTACCCAGAGGGAAGGAAAAGCTGACCACAGTGGCAGATAGACACTGATGTGCCACTGGCTTCAAGGTCAGTGCTCAGAAAAAGAAAGGAAATGTTCAAAGATTTTCACTGTTTTTCCTGGGAGAACACAGATACTGAAAGAAGTTGTGGAACTGATGGAAGGGATAAAGCCCAGTCTCATGTGGAAGTGTTCTGAAACAGGCAGCCATTATTCTTTGTGCTGTACATGTAGAGGGGACTGCTAGCCCTGTGCAGGTTGGGGGTTTTGCAGTAGAAAAACACTTACTTTGAAACCAGAATAATGATGTTGTCTTTAGACTGAGGCTGGCTTCCTCTGGCTGAATCATATACCTGAGCTCAAAGCCAGAAGCACGGCAGCACCTCACAGGAACGTGTCTGAGCCAAGCCTGTGTAAACTCATCAGGCTGATTTACTCTTCCAGGCACTTCCACACTCAGCTTCCTGGCTGGGGTTGTCTCGGCTGCTCTTTATTCCCTTCATCACCAATTTGCCACGTGGTTTCGGCACAGCCACAAATTACAGCAGAGCTCAGATACAGACATTTCTTGGCATTCCTGGTTTCCTTTTCTTCTATCTTTCTGGAGAATCTCTCCCTTTCTCACTAATTCCCAGATGTTATCAGATCAGATAGTCCCTGCTGTGGTTGCAGGAACCAATTTACACCTCCTTTACCAAGCAGACACTGCTACCTTGGCATACAGCTCATGGAGCAGAAGGCTAAACTTCCCTTTAGGTAAACATCTGGAGAGAATAGTTATGGCACCACTTCCAATTGCAATTAACAGTTCAATCAACAGAGAGGGTTTGTATCTCAAGGTTGTGAAGTATTTGTGCTTTTCAGAGCCTGCTTTACCCAGGGAATTGTAATGTAGAACTCAACTAGCACACCAGACCCCTTTTTTGACTGAACAAAAAGCTGGCAGCACGGCAATGATATGTCAAGGGGACAGAGTGTGTAGAAAATATCTGTCTGTACATAATAATTCTACTCCATTAATATACATTCACTAATCAGTACATAGTTTGCTCACTTTAACTAACACTAATGATTCTCCTGGCATGCACACCCGTTCCCTCAACCATTTTCATGGAAAACTCCATCTATTCTATTCCCTACCTTTTATTTCTTCAAGTATTTCAAAGTTATGAGTTCCAGGTCTCTCAACATTTAAAGTTTCATTGGCAGTAGCCATGTAACCACACACACAAAATTCCTTTGTCATGACTACAAGGAAAAGTCTGGTTTATAGCTTAAGTAAATTAAAAATGGAAACGGCCTTCACCCGTGGCTTCCTCAGCAGACATGGATGATGTTAACATTCACCAAAGCTAATTCCTGTCCTTGATGCTCCCTCTCTTTGGAGGCTGTCTCTGCGTAGACTTCCTGTTAATCGCTGATTGTTTCTGTAAAGATTCATTCTTGACACAAAGGTCAAACACAAAAAGAAAAGATGAGGGACAACCCACTGCTAGCAGGCAATGAAAAGAGCTTTCCTTCAGCAGCTTATCACTGTTTCTCTGGCTTTTTCTCCACAACATGAACCTGTTGCCGTCTGCATAACAAGCAACAAGAATTCTAGTTGGTAGGTTCAGTTAGCTAATCAAGTTGCCAGACCTCTCTCATCTTCTTCCACTTACATGTCGTGCTGTGATCAAGCTCTTTCAATGATATTTCTTTTGCAAAGATTGAGGGAATTCCTGAATCAGCCTTAAATATTGTCATTCTTTCACAATCAGAGTTCTGATGAAGCTAGGGACTGTTCAGCCTTCAGAATAATTAACAGGGAAATGCCTGCTGGGAAATCAGAGTCACAGCCTCCATCAGAGGTAAGCAGACAGGACATGTGACATCTGGCCAAAATGAGGAAACACTGTTGTATTTCAAAAGCTAGACATGCAATCACTCAGTAAAACTCCTCACACTGACTTTCTACTATTTTTAATCTAAGTTCCATGTCTGTGAGTGAACAAATGGAAGACTGTATATCAAAAGTGGCATGTGCTGGCAAATCTTCTTTAAAGGGTTTTTTATTTAGGAACCAGGTAAGTCTGCAGGACCAGCCAATTCACCTAGAAGCCAGGGAGCCACACACCTGTCACTTCAGTGAGGAAACAGCATCATCACAGCTTGGTGAGAGGGGAACAGGCTTTGTAAAAGCAGAAGAGAGATGTTAATAGGAAAAAGTTGTTGCCACCTTGTCCAAGACTTATGGAGGAAGAGGCAAGATTCATAGGGAGACAAATTCACTGCAATAACTTGGACTTCTTAAGCAAATTACATTCTAAAAAATGGTTCAAACCAGCTCAAAAAACTAGATCTAGAATCATCAAGGGGAACCCAAAATATGGAACAAGGATTTGAAAGCCAGCACCACATCCTTAGTGTTACTCAAGCCAGTCCTCATGGATTTTGACTTGTGTCATGGAATCCACAAGCATGAGGGTGTGAAAATGTGACTAAAACACATGACAATGAGTGAGGAAAATAAGTTATCTTAAAACTAAACTTCCCTTTTCATTAAGATTCACATTGCATCTTGTTGCATTAATTTTTTTACAGCAGCAAATGCAGCACACATCTCATCTTCCCAGAGCCTCCCAGCCCAGCACTCCAGCCAGCTCCCCCATCCCAGCCCATATCTGAGAGCAGGGATGAGTTGTAGGCTCTTCCTTGGATATCTAAAGCCAAATCACTGCCAGAAATGCACAAAACTGGACAGCACAGGGTGTTGGCCAGAACCATTTCCACTTCAAAAAGATCAAGCATTGCTACAGCACATCACTAATTGCTCTCCTCTGAATTCCCTCGAGAAATTCACAGCTTTCCCGAAGAACAAAGTGCAAACCCTTTCACCATACTCCCACTGGAGCCCCACTACAGCAGAAATATCTATCCCCATACCCACAGGATAAACTTGTGTTCACACTGGAGGAAGAGGGGCTCCCCCCCCCACATACAGTTCTGTTTGACCTGCAGATCATTTCTGGCAGAGCTGTTGCTGAACAGTCTCTCTCCATCTGACAGTCTTGCAGGGCATTGTGTTAACTCACTGCAATTCTTTGTGCCACTCATCAATGCATTCCTGAGACTATTCCTCAAGGTAACTTGTAACCCTGATTCTGTTTTCCAGCACTCACCACCCCTCCCAAATTCAGTTTAACAAACATACTCCAGAAATGTCATTTTAGGCCACTGTGTGGACTCTGGATGAAACATTTGAATGCCCTTGAACACTGGTCAGGCTCCTGGAAAAAATTGGGCAATACACCCTGCTCTTCTGGCAACACACCCTCAGTAACTCACCTTAAGTACAAGTGAGCACAGGAGAGGTAGAAATGGCCAGGAACTGGTGCAATTTAGGTGCAAAAATGTCTCACGTCAATTTTGCAGGCTACGAGTCAAGACAGGCACCTAAATGTACACAGCACATACACAAATAGGCAAATAGACCTCACCAGATTCTGCTCCACAGGGCCACACTGTTAGGGATTTCTGAGTTTGTAGCCTGGAAGTGGTTTCAGATGTACTCACACCAGTTGGAGGCACACTTCATAGTGATTATGTGTAAATACACCGTAGTGACCAAGTCACAGGGAAATCAGGCAGCAAAATGCAGCACAGCACTCAAAGAAATAAACCTGCTTTTTGCAAATGTTGGATTAGCAGGGCATAGTGACTATTAAGTTGAATTGATAAATCAAATAGTGGAAGAACATAGGCACACTTAAATCTCAAGTGACACCTGTTGGAGAGAAAATTGAGAAGAAATATGGAGGCAACACTCTTTATGCCAATAATTCTCCCACTATGATGTATATACATTCAGTATCCCCATCTTGGCTAAAAAGGAGAGGTGGTTCCCCCCATGCTCTGCTTCATGTTTTCATCATTCTGAGCATTATTAAAACAGGCTCTCTCCACTACAGCTTCCTGCTTCCAACCAAACTTTCCAGAGTAACACTGCTGAGCCACCCTGGGACACCCTTGGGGCTTTTTCTCCGTGTCTCACTTGTCACTTAATGATGAACTGTTGACTCTGGCATCTACATAAACACCCTGTGATGATCCAGAGGTCAAACCCTGAGCTAAGACAAACTGGCACACTTTTAAAATAAGTGTTGGGAAATATGAGTGACCTTCCAAAACACCCATTGGCGTTTTAATCCTTAGAAACTTCATTTGTAGGTACAAGGTCAGCATTTGCAACAGGTTAGCTGAGTCTGATTATCTGAACATCATCTCTGATAAAGAAACAGTTTGGAGCTCAGCTATGCCTTTAATTTTATATTGTGTGACAGCCACAGTTTATAATTAACTTGCAATTATTAGCATTTATTTATCCTGTTTAGAAAAAAAACCTCTTTAAAATCTGTTTTCACGTAATAGTCTAGAAGAGATTGAGAATTTTTTTAAATACACAAAACATGATGCAGCATGAACTCATCCAGAAAGCATTTCTTCTGTTAAAACTATGAAATGATAGAGTTGAGTCACACAAAGCATTAAGCATTTACAGCTTCATTAAATGGGCCACAAAAATGTAAAGGTTATAACTTGACAGGTATTCCTACACTTCCCTCAACTGTGCCAAAGGAATTTCCTTTAATTCCTTCTTAGGGAAGAGTTTAACTTGTAAACAAGAAGACTATAATCAATCCAATCAATTAGTTCCATCCATGTTCCTTATCAGTCACAGCTTTGCAAGACAGCTCATTCCTCTCTGCCCTCTGCTAAAGGTCACCACTTCCTCAGCTCTCCTTCCTGGTACTGTAAGCACACCTTCCCACATTTCCATTAAAGTACTTTTTCCTGGTTTATTAAATAGATTTTTTTTCCTAATCCAGATTGTTTTGACTGAAATGAGCATGTGTCTATAGAAACAAAATCTTCCTGCATTTTCCCACCAATAGCTCATATGTGCTTTCAATTAACTGAGTTTCTGTAAGTTAATCCACCTTTGCCTTAGCTAGGTTGATCCTGCAAGAAACATTTCTCTCAAATGGTCTGCCCATGTTCCCTCTTCCTATCAGCCAAACCCTTCAGGAGGATCAGGGTGTACAATTGCAGTACATGCTTGCTCTTCCTATATTCCTGCCCTCAGAGTGAGCAGCTGTGGCTTTTCAAAGGCAAGGAAGCAAAACCATCTTCTTGACAAGCAAGGAAAGCATTTTTCACTTTCATACACTCAAAAAAGCTTGATTGCTTCATGATTGTTTGTAACTGCTCTGTTATTGTCTCTTATGCAGCCCTGCACACAAGGCTGGCTGTGCTTGGCACTGGTCAAACACAGTGGCCTTTTGCTTTTCTTTTAAGTTGGGAGCTGGAAAAGCCTCCCTGAGCAAAAGTCTTTGGTGGCAGTTTGGTCCCTGAAAGTGGGCTCTGCTGCAAAAACATCCCACCTGGAACTCTTCCAGCCTCCTCTTCACTATGCTGGGCTCAGCACCCATCACCAGACATCTTTACAGCCCTGTGGTGAGCAGACTGAAAACTCCAAATAACCTCAAGCCAACAAAAGGTTTATGTATTTCAAGAGAACCAGTTCCCTGCTGCATTACAGGGTGTGAGGTGGAAGGCACAAGCCAGCTAAGAGGGAAGGATGGGATTTGCTTTTTCCACAGCAGCAATAGCACTAAACCCCAGCCTTCTGCAAAACCAAGACAAGTAGAAGAGATTTAGTTACCATATCCCTCACTCCAAAAAGAAAGCAGGTACTGTTCTAGAGGGCATTTTGATTTATTCCTGATATCTGTAACAGGAACTAATGTTTAGCATCAGAAACCAGACAGACTGAAATGAAAAATAAGAAACAGGAAAAGAGTGGCAGTGGTTAACTAGTAGAACAAATTTTCAGGGGAAATGTTGGTTTTCTCATTTCCCAAAGTCTTCAGATCTGTCTTTTTTGGAAAAAATATGAACTTTAGTTCAGCATAAATCAGTGGGCTGATGTCAAGAGAAACAGGAAGAAATTGCAAGGCCTGTGAAAGATGGGAGGTCACTCAGTGGGGTCCAATGGTCTCTGCCTGTTCTGCAGAGCTGAACTCCAGAACAGGAAATAGAGGATTTCTTTTGCATCCACATGCACACACATCCTGCAGCAGCAGGGTTCCCACAGGCAGCTGGTATTTACCCCACATGGGGTGCTCCCTGCTGATCAGTGCACCCACACTGCTGCTTGTTCACAGCCACATGCCAGCTCACGTCACATGCAATTCCCAGCCCTTCTGTTTGTCTCATTGCAGGGCACAAAGCAAATTCAGGTCCTTCTCCCTTCTGCCCCACTCAAGCAATCATCCTAGACAAAACAGATCCTGGCTGTCCTAGACACATTATCTGTCTTTACTATCTCATTATCCCTTTAGGGATAACACAAGTTTGATGTAATTTCTTCTATACTTTGAGATACAGTGAGATTAGACAAGGAATCCACAAGTACCTGTCACTTTTTGGGGCCCCACTTAGATCACCACACCAAGAATGTTTTGTTCAGCAGAAAAATACTGTCTTTGCCTCTTGTTTCCCACTACAACCAGTCAGTAAGGTGCTTTTACAAAGCAAATCCCGGCTGGTAACTCCCACACCCCTCTGGCTATTCTCTGATCACTGCTGGGACAAGGTAACCAACAGGCAGCACAGCACACACAGGCAGCTTGGGAAAGGTCTGAACAGCCTTTTGACATACCTGAGCTTTGTTTTCTGAATTCCAGCATGCCTAACATCCACATTCCTCTACAGCCCCACATGAGATCTCTCCAGCCCCAGTTAAGCTTCCATTATACTTGACTGTTATCAAACTCTTTGGGATCACAGTACTTTTCAAGATGTCTTAGCAAAATAGTCTCATCACATAAATTGTTAGAACTTCCTCCACTTCCATTATTGCATACAAAATTAGGCAATAAATCTGAGCTTTTACCTAGAAAAATCAATTGCCTTCTGTACTAAAGGACAATTGTGTCTCATATCACTCCTATCACCTTTATATCTGCTAGCCCAACTCCCAGAAAGTTTGGCATTGGGAAGGGGTTTCTGTTTGCAGAATCTCTGCAGACCTTCTGCCCACCAACACCAGTATTGCCAAGTAAATATGGTCACCATGTCATAGGAAAACAGAGGTCAAGTACTTCTATAAAGCCACATCACAATTCATCTACCAAGCAGTAATAAAATACCAGCATTAAATATCTCCCACCTGATCCAGCTATGCTCTCCCTGGACTCTCCCAGCAGGAGCAACTGGAGCAGGTTGATTTTTACCTAACCTCCCAAGCAAGTGCTGGCTTTTTCCTTCCTTATCTTTTACACTTTATCAATGCCCTGAGCAATGCCTGCAGACATTCCCTCATCCCCATATATTCCTGCAGTTCTTTCTTCACACTCCATTTATATCAGACTTCTGGGGACAAAAGCAGTGAATTTTTTTTCCTGTCCCTCCCAACTTGATGGTTATTACGAGGTAGGATGAGGCAGGTCTCAGCCTGATGAGCTCATATGCAGACCATCTTTGACAAATGCCTTCCTTCTACATGATTTTCACCTTTGAGGACAGAGGTTTTACTTTATCCACCTCTGTCAGTGTACAAACACCTGCAGAGTGCATCAGTTCATGCTGTCCCTGCTATATAGATAGCCCCTGTCTCTCACAAGGGACCTGAATATTTATCCTCATGCTATTTACAAAACACATAAATTATACATGTTCCTTTCCCGGATTAAGTATAGGTGGCCCATTCACTTTAGTCAAAACCAGTGGTTTATGCCTCAAATTCATGTCACAGGTGTCACACCATGCTTAAGAGCCCCTTAGCCACACCACCAGCCCCCAATGGAAACTGGCTCGTGATGGCCAATGCACCCAGAGAAGGCGTTTAACACAACAGTGGGGCAGGACATCTCTAGCTAACCCACAATTCATAATACACTTCAAGTATTCAATAGAAGGTGTTACAAAAAGTATTAAATAGAAGCAAGATGTAACAGTGCTATGCAACTTGATAGCAACTGCATGTGATGACTCTGTCAAAGGTCCTGTGAGGCACAGGCAGCTTTACAGGGGGTAACCAGCCCTCAGCAACTCTCCCATAGTGGGATTTCAATTCCCCTTCTGCATGCAATTCAATTTTCCCAGTTTCCCAGCAACATGTTTCCCATTCCAGGTCCCTCCTCTTCTTTTTCACTGGGCTCTTATATCATACTTTTTTTTTTTTTGCCACTTACCTGTTTCATGTTTTTTGATGGAATGTACTCCCCAACCAACTTGTTTAAGTTTTTTTCCCCTCATACTGCTCAACCAAATTTTCCTCCTTGTTCCAGCATTGCCAATATGCCCCTTGTGCAGATCTTTATTTGGGGTGGAAGGCAGTGATCTGCTCAATATTCCTGACAACTGGGTGGGCCAGGTTTTTGTGTTGTTCCAGGCCAATTTTAATTTTGAATCCTTTTCCACATACCTCACAAACCCATCCCTCAGCAGCAATCCGTTCTGAATCCCTTTGTGCCATGGGACATGTCAGGCAATACTGTCAGTGTTTTACCTTTGTCTTCCACGTTTGGCACACAAACACAAACTTTCTCTTCCCACGCTAACTCTTGAGATGTTCAGTCAGGCCCAGGATCCGTCCTGTCTGCTTCCCACAACATGGACATGTTGGATTTTTGTCCAGGACCTTTACCACCAGTGTGTCCTCCAGTGGGAGGTCAGTGGTGTCACACAGGGTCAGTGACATAGCCAGCAAAGAAATGAGCACCACAACCCCCAGGGGCAAAAGCCTCTTGCCATCATTCCCTCTCTCTTTTCCAGGCTGATGCTGATGCCCCTGATAAATCTGGAGTTAGGTATCTGGTACACCTGTGGACAGCTGGCCAAACCTTCCCATCAGGGGGAAGGATGATAACCATCTCTGTCTATCACCATTCTGGGTGGAGGGGGCCACAGCTGGCCCCAAAGCAGCAGGGAATTCCCACAGGGCAACAAACCAGCCAGAAACAGGTAAGAAAAATAAAGAAGTGGACATAAGTGGTCACAAAAACACTGCTCCAAAATTGCTTTAGAAGACTCAGAGTACCTTCATTTTACCCCTTTCCAGTGTTGCCAGGTTCCCTAGAAATCCATGCTAGGAGGGAACCAGTGGATCACCCAGACCTGAGCCAGGATCAGCCATGCCTGCACCACTCCTTACCTACACCAAACAACCCGGAGAACCCACTGCTTCTGCAAAGGACACAGCTTTCCTGGGAATAAGGGCTGTGCTGGAGACACTTTCAGGGGCTAAGGGAGCTGGACAAGCTCATCTCACACCCCCAGTGTCAAGCCCATGCACTACTTACTTCTTTTCACCTTGCAGGTTTGCCCTGGCAGCAGCAGAGCTTGGGGAAAGCACAACTGAAATGAAGAAAAATCACTACCTTGGCCATGCAGCGGCAAACCGCCGTTCTTCAAAGTTATTTCCATCTCTCCCGGGTCACTGAGCCCGTCAGAAGCCAAGCAGCATTTCCAGAGGAGGCTGTGCAGTGCCAGAGCCGCCTCTGGCAGCAAGCGCGGGCGTCTGCAGCCCTCTAGTGCCCGCTGCCAGCCACGGCTCTGCCACGGGGCCCGGCCTGCGGGGCTGCACAGCCTCCCTCCTCTGCCGGGAGGGCCTGGCACTCCTGGATCCGCTCCCGACAGGCAGCAGCTCACAGGCTTTGCACCCTGAGACCCAGGGCACATTTGAAAAAAAAAAAAAAAATCCAACTTTTTGGCTTTCAGCTGCTGTCAAGTACAGGGTGAACCCAGAAGCACTCTTCTCCTGCATCTTCTGCTGTTTCAGCTCCTTCCCTCAGCATGCAGGGCTGGCACATCTGCATTTGTACTGAAGGGTAACATTCCCATCAGGCCACTTTTTTTTTTTTTTTTTTTTTTTCTGATCTCCCTAATTAGCCATGAGTGCAGAACATTCCCCCTTGTATTGGGGCATCAGCTCTGACTTGGGATGCAAACCCACCCACCCTTCCTCAGGGTCTCTGCTACAGCGTCACAGCTACTGCACTTGAACACCTTGCACGTGATCCAGCTGCCCTGTCCCCTCTGGCACTAGCTCTTCACTAACCCCAAAGAGGCCCAAAGCTGGGCTGGCAGCCAAGGTGGCATCAGGGCTGCAGCCCCTGTGCCAGGTCAGCCCTTCCCCATCCACACAGCAGCTGTCTCCTCCCCTCCTTAGCGTCCCTGCTGGCTTTTAGGGGTCTTCTCCCCTTGTATCCCTGCTTACCTCTCTCTTCTGAGCCTGGCAACTCTCTGAAGACCCCAGAGCACACCTCTGGGGGGCACCCAGCTGCTCCCCAGAAACACACCAAGCTGCTGGGTTTGCCTGCCCTCACCTTTATTTGCTGACAGCTCCCCTCAGTCTGCTCTTACCATCTCCCAGTGCTGGGTCCTACAGATGCCAAGACCCCATCCCAGATGCTCTCCAGGTGCTAACTGAATCCACCTTCCCTTTCTGCTGCAGACCTGGGGCCACAGCACTGGGCAGCTTGGCTTCAAGGCCACATTGGTGGGGACAGTGGTTGCTCTGGCTGCCACAGCTGGAAGATAACGCAGCTCTTGGCAGACACAAAGACCTTTCCTCACCTCAATTATTTCACATAGAAGGAACATTATTTTTGTGTGTGATGCTGAGGGCTTGGTTTAGCTACCTGAGCATCTGCCCAGAGCCAGGACACACCTGAGACAGCCCAGGGGGCTGGCAGAGGTATCAGAGAACCACAGCAGGCCTGTGTCCTGCAAGCCAGGTGGAGCACCCCAGGCCATCTCCAAGGGCTCTGGTCCCTTTGTCCAGGCAGATGTAGTAACTCCATCCTTGCTATAGCAAACCCATTTCCAGATCAATGCTTTCCTACTTCCATGTCTAGAAAAAAGCATTTGTTTTCAAGTCCCCACCAGGCAGGACATCTCCCTGGAAAACTCACTTTGGAGTCCCCTTGGGCTGGCCTGTGGCGGGGCAGAACACAGCTGCTGCCAGCTGTGATGGGTTTAGCCACCCACATTTAATGGGCTGGGGTAGAACAGGTGCCCTGTCCCGGGATATGGATTCCAGGATATCCCCAGCATCTGTTCCCAGGACATCCAGTCTGCTCCCAGTCAGGTGCTCTCCCAGCAGCGTTCACTTGCCCGGAAAGCTTAAAAAGGCCCAAGATTGTTGTGTTTTCCTTCCCCGCACAGATGATTCACCGCACTCCTCTCTGTAAACAGTGGGTGGATCCCGGCTGGATTTCCGGGAGCAGCAGCAGCGATTCCGGGCTCAGGGAGCGGCAGCTCCACACCTTCTTCTCGACATCCTCTCTGTGCAGCAAAGCACAAGCGCAGGGGCAAACCTGTGCTTCGGGCACGCCTGCAGAACGCTTGTGGAGTGTGGAGGGCAAAGGGAGCTCCGGTGTGGCCTGAGCTGGGTCGCTGGATGCCCCTCAGCCTCTGCAGGCTCCTTTCCCCCGGGCAGAGCCATCGCATAGAATGGCCTCGGGCTGCCTGAGGGAAGCTCGATGCTCAGAGTGAACTGGCTCTCGCCTCCCACCGTGCCCTAGTTACAGCGTTTGCAAGGAGAAGTGCTGGCAAAGCTCAAAAATATCTTTATTTATTATTTTTTTCCAAGGGACTAATTGCAAGGCTAGCTGAAAGGAATTATTTAGGGAAGAGCTGACATTTCCCTTCCTCATCGCGCATCTGTGGGTATGGAGCAGTGTGGGAACCAGCATGATGCTTGAAAGCTTCCTCTCACATGTAACGCTGTCCCTAATCCAAAAACCCCTGCAAAACTCCATTTCCTCTCCGATGAGACCCGGGGCAGGCAGGAGCGTCCCTGTCAGGAGGGCTGGTAGGGACTGGGGCCACCCACCCACTGTCCCAGCACAGGGGCAATGCCCTTGCTCCCTGTGCCGCAGCCCCGGGTGGTGCCGGGGGCTCCGGGAGCCCCGGGAAATGCCGGGATTTTAACCACTAGAGGGAGGAAAGGGAGGTCGGACATCACCGAGATGGTGCACAGAGCTCCAGCACTGTGCATTGAATCTCAGATCCGGCCACAGACACTGAGATCTCACCCTGAGGTACCTCCCTGAGCTGGGACACATCCCAGGAGCCATCCTGCTCTAGCCACACACAGCACTTGCCCCTGGCAAAGGTCTTCTCAAGCAGGAACACGACTTTGCACATCAGGGGAATTTAAACCTTGAGAAAATACCAATCTGGCTGCAGAGCACAGGGAGAAGCTCCCCCAAGATGATTCTGGAGGGAAATAAACACCACGTTCTTAGACACCTTTTATGTGGTCCTTTCATTCCTGGAGAAGCTTTTTCCACCCTGTGACCTTCTGGGTGAATCCCCTGCCCCTGCCAGTTCCCAGCACCACTGGGTAACTCCAGCCCTGTAACCTTTCCCCCAGCCCCTTCTTTCACCCCTGCCACACATCTGAGCTTCTGCAGGTGCTGGGTCAGCGTTTGGGATGCTCCCAATCCTCCATCCTTCTTGCATGCTGCTCCTCTCCTAGTCTAAATCCCTGGAGCAGACTGTCATCCCAAATCCTGACCATTTGCTAACGGAAAGCTCAGATGGGGGACCAGCCCCAGCTTGACTCTTTCAGGAGATGCTGAAAGGCAACACTCCACTTTGCCGTTTCTGGGAAGAGGCTCAGCTTCCTTGCAGCCTCACTTGCCTTCACTCTCACTTCTGCTTCACCAGCACAGCTTTCCCCCCGCGGGGAAGCCTTCCTGCCTTCTGATGGAAACCTGCCAAAGTCGGCAGTGCATGCTGCCGGGTTTCTGGCTGAGTGTGACCGGCCGGGGAGGCTCTGCCCCGGGGGAAAGGATGTGGCCATTCCTGTAAGCCACCCCTGACACCCCACACAGAGGTAGTGGGAAGGGGATTTGCCTGGAATTTGTCCAGATACAAGTGCCTTCCGAGGAGTGACTCAAGCCTGTGGTTTTCCTCCCTTCCTTGCCAGCAGATTATATTCCCAAATTGCTTCAGGGCTGCTGGAAGGCAGGGCTGCCGTGCCAGCAGTGGGTCAAGGGGACACCTCTGCCTCCCCATGCCCTCCTCTCCTCAGCCTTCCTCCATCTCCCAGACTTCTTCAGCCCCAGCCACTCATTTTGCTCCCTCTGCAAAGCTACATGGAAAAGGGGAAGGCTGCCAGCATCCATGGGTGAGGGCTGGAGGGGAAACAGGAACCTTGAGGGGAAAAACATCCCAAGAAACTCCCTTTCCCCCAGCCATGCTTCCGCTGGGGCTGCCAGCACTGAGGGGATGGTTTATGCTGGCAGCTCACACTTTGTAGGGAGCTGGATGGGGTATGTGCTGCTTTCAGTGTCTCTTTGGGGGCAGAAGGAGTTGCTCCAGGGAGGTAAATGCCATCTCTGGTGGTCACACCAGCTCAACTTCTGTACATTTCCCCTGTTCATTTCCATTCACGAAATCTCACCAGAGATTTCTATCCAGGTGGCCAGACAGCAGGAGGTCTCTAAGGATGCAAAAATATGACATAGGCTAAAAACAGGCAAGCAGGTGGAGGGGGAGCCCGAGCTCAGAGCAACACAGCCTGAGCAAAACCCTGGCTGTGTACAAAAAGCCCTGCTGGGGAGAGAGGCAGAGCAAGTCTTCTTGGCAGGAAAATACCCAGTGCTGGCCAGGCCTTTGCACGGGGAGGTCTCTTGCAGGGCATCACTGATGGTTGTAACCATGTCTGAGCTCCTCTGCAGCCATGCAAATGCTCAGTGCAGGGCATGGAGGGCAGGAGTCCACACCAGCATCCCCCAGGCTGTGAGGTCTGAGTGCACCTGCAAGCACTGCAGGAGCAGCCCTCCTGCAGGACACTTGGTGTGATGGAGGCTGCACCTCGGCCCCTCCAGGCTCTCCGTGTGCAGTCAGGCCTGGCATCACAAACAAAGGGGCTGAGAATAGGCTGAGCACCAGCCAAGCTGCCTGTCCTGCCACCCCAGCTCTGAGGCCACTGGTGTGGCCTCTCAAACCTGGTTTTGAGGATCAGGCTCTGTGGACAAACCAAGGCTGCTCGGCTCTTTCAGCAAGGTCATCTCTGTCTTTGTGCTGTCAGGAGAAAAAGCACCTGCTGAGCCCCAGCTGTCCCTTAACACCACATCCTTCATCTCATCGGCAAGGCTGAAAGATGCAGTTTCCCTCATGTATGAGATTTCTCAGAAGAGGGATAGGGGCTTGCAGGCAGTTTGCTGGCTTAGGGGAGAGGGAATAAGAAAGACACACAAGGGTCACTAAATCCCACAAAGCTTGATGTCTGTAGGTTCAAGTCTGGAGATGGACTGAGCCTCTGCTAAGGCTGAAGTGTGGGATTAGCTCTGTGTTAGACATGTGAGTGTACACCTGATAGAAACTGCCAGGGGAGGGGCAGCAGGTGCTGGCTGGGCATGACCCTGGACCTGTGGGTGTCTCTACCGAAGGGCCAAACAATCTCTGTTGCCTCCCAGCACCTCCAGCTGCAGCCTTCTTGCTGTGCACAGCCTGGGGCTGCAGCCTCCAGCAGCCTCCCAGGAGAGACTGAATCTCCCGGTTGGAGACCACCTCAGATAGCCATGAACGTCCCAGTCCTGCCCCACAGACAGCGGCTGCCACTGGGACACTCCCGGAGGCTGCAGACATTCCTCTGGTCCTCTTTGCAGTGTCCTGCCCCGGGGCAAGGAGCAGCTGCATCAGCTTTCATCCAAAACCCCACAGTGCTGTGGGGCTCAGGAAAGCACACATCAGCCCTTCCCTAAGGCTACTTTCTGCTTTCAGCAGCAACACTGTGAGGTGTGTTCTAATTGCTGGGTTATTTCTGAGCACTAAACCACACCCTGGTCCTGCTGCCTGGCTTTCTCTGCAGTCACAGGAGATCAAAGGTGGGGGATTTTAACCTAATTTCTTTGGATGGGTAGGAAAAGCCAGCTGCTCTCTCTCCCTTTTCCCCCTCCCCAGAGCTGGAAGGTGGATTTTCTCCCCCCGGGGTGAAGTCCCAGCCTTACAGGGGCAGTTCCCCTGCCTCTTCTCCCACAGGACCACCCCAGCAAGAGCAAACCCCTGGTGCCTAGCCATGCTCCCAGCACAGCGAGGCTGCAGGAGGCTCCCCCTTCCCCCCACTAAATGCCAAACCGCTGCCCCTCTGCAGGGGGCTGGGCCAGGCTGCTCCTCACTCACACCTGCTGCCTTTGGCTGAAGGAGACCAGGAGAATCTGGAGAAATGGGGACTAGGAGCAGCATCAGGTCTCAGCTGTGCCAGTGGCATGGGGAAAGGATGGGTCCCAGGTGCTGCAGAGTGACCCCAGAGACTGCTTCTGCTTGCTCCCCTCTGCCCACCAGACCTATAAAAACTGGGATTCAGACCGTCACAGTTCAGCATCATGAGAGCTGGCAAAGTTGTTCACCAGCAAAACTGTGCACTCCCTTCCTCCCACCCATGCAGGGTCTGAGCTGCCCTGATGCCCATCCCCTTGGCATCAGGCCTACAGTGACTTCCCTGTTTGCCCTACTTGTGCCTCTCTCTTGCCTGCTTCTTCCCCTGTTCCCCAGTGGTTTTCCAGCTCAGGAGCTCACCAGACCCTTCCCAGCAGGCAGACACATACAGAGCATGTCAGGGACCCATGTACCAAGGAGAGGGGTGCAAAGAAGTGGCCAAGCTAGCCATGGTAATGGGAAGAGGGATAACACTTTTAGGGGCAAGATTTGTCCTGGGGAAAGTATCAGGAGCAGTAGCCAGAGGGATGTCCAAGGTCTGACCCCAGCAAGGACAAGCAATGCAGCCAATGCTAGGGGGGCATCTGGCCAGGCCCCATCCCCAATGGGGACATCACTGCCACAGCCCTGATGCTGCAGGGCTGCCTTGAAGAGCTGAGCAGGCAGCAAGGAAGGAGCAGGGAGATCTCCAGCCCTCCAGTGTGGCACTGGGAGCTGCCAAAAGTGATGGCTGTGGGGAGGGAGTGCTGGTTGCTCATAGGCTGTGTCATGTTTGGGTGGAACTGTGGCAGGAGAGCAGGAGGGCAGCCCCGCCTTGAGAAATCAGAGATATTTCAGGTCACAGATACACGTGCCAAAGTTCCTGTCCAGCCCCTTGATGGAGCTAAGGGGCAGAGAGTGGCAGTCATGCAAAGTTGAGGTGTGCAGCCAAACCACACCCAACCACCTGGAAATACACTGCGAGGCCCTGAATTGCTGATGTTGCCTGCTTCGGGGGCTTGCATTGATAAAACTGTAGCTCCAGCTTGGTCACCTCTGTGGCAGAGAACCATCATGCCAGCTTCCAAAAGACAAACCCACTCTGTAAATTCTGTCTGAACCTGTGGGGCAGGTGTTGAGGCCAGGCAGGATGGTGCAGGCAGCCAGGCATGTGAGGCATCTCGCCATCCCCCATCAGTTGCTTTGCCAGTTTATTTCTGCGTTTGTTCACTGTGGCACAGAAGGAGCAGTGGTGCTCACCCTGCCATCAGCTCATGGCCACAGCCAGTGCTGGGGCCCCAGGTTTTCATTTCCAGGCTGCTGGCAGAGGGAAACCCCAGGGGACCTGACATCACTTCTGAGCAAAAACAATGGTTGTGCATTTGGTGACACTGACAGAATGCTGGAGATTGGAACTTTAAGAAAAAGGAGTCCCACCACATGTGTGCTCACCCAGGAGAGCTGACAGCAGCCAGTAGGGGCTACCTGCTTGGCTGTAATGTCCCAGGGAAACATCATCTATCAGTGTCCCCAGGGAGGGCAGCCAGCTCCCTGCAGTGCCAATGGGCATGCCACTGGATGAAACACTGGCTGCTGAATGGAATGCTGGCTGGGGCATTCCCAGGCCCTTGGCAGCACCTGCTACTGGCAGGGCTCTGTGAGCTGAGGATGGACACAGCTCATCACAGGTGTCAGTGATGTGACCCCAACTGTGGCACTGTCCCCACTTGCAGAGGCACTGGGTTAAAGGAGGGACTGAATGGGCTTTGGTGGGGTGAGGCCAAGGTACATCTGAGTCCTGAGGGGATTTTCACTCCCAAAGGAGAAGGCTGAGCTGGTCAGGCAGCCACCCGTGAGCTTGTGCCAGGGAGAGACAGCATTCAGGTGCCCCCTCCACTCATCTGGAGAGGAAATTCTGCCTAACCCGAGGGTCGTGGAGTGCTGGCCCACGAGCACAAGGCACTGCCAGCCTCACCGCCGTTTCCAGGGAAAGCGGCCCCCTCTGGCATCCGCCCCTTCCCGGGAAGGCGAGGCTGCTGGGGGCCGTGGCCCTGGCACGGGGATGCCGGTTGCTCCCTCCCACGGCTTCCCCTTTTCTCAGAAAGCCTGGAAACCAAAGGTGAAAGAAGTGGGTGGAAACTCTGCGCTGCCGTCCAGGAAGAGAAGTGAGTAAGTCGGCTGCAATATTTAACAGTGCCTCCGGCCCCGCCGCCCGCAGACCCGCCTCGACGGGAGCCGGAGCTGTCGGGTGAGTGCCGGGGTCGGGGGAGGCTCCGCAGCGGAGCGGGGGGACTGGTGTGGCTGGAAGGAGGGGATTTCTTGGCTGCTGCTCTCCAGAAGGAGCCGCAGCCCGGGCGCGCAGAGGGCGGCTCTGCCCGAGCCGAGCGGGGGGAGGCGGTGACTCCTCCCGGCTGATGGCAGCGCACCCGCCGCGGGCAGCGGGGCAGGAGCTGTCAGACACCCAGCGTGTGCGCCAGCATCTTCACTTCTGTCCCTGGCTTTTTTGGTAACCTGCAAAACCGGACTCGTGCTTCTCATACTTTAAACGGCGCGGGGCATGTCCCTGCAAACTTCCCGGGAAGACGAAGTGAAACTCCCCGGAATAATGCTCCAGCCACCATGTCAGCGCCGGTGGCTGTGCAGCACCCACAGGACCCCGCTGCTTGGGCCTAGGCACGTTCTAGCTAATCAGTAACTCCTGGGATAATTAGCTGAAAATGCCAAAAGGAGGGCGCTGCTGCTTTTTTTTTTCTTTTTTTTTTTTTCTTTTTTTTTTTTTTCTTTTTTTTTCTTTTTTTTTTTTTTAATGACGTAAAGCAATAAATCATTAACCCCTGAGCGCTGGAACTGGCTGGGAGTCACGTCCCCTCTGCAGCAGTGGCTTGTGCTTTGTCTCCCCCAGGAGCGAGGGAGGGCAGCGCTCCAGCCTGTCCCACGTACCCGGAGGAGGGAGGGAGCAAAGAGCGAAAGCCAGAAAGACGCAAAGCCTCTGGCAGCTCAGGGCTCAGCTGGTGCGGCACAGCTCTGCAGTAGCAGGGTTGGCCACGAGTGAGCTTCTGCTTCTGTGTCCTCCCGTTGCCTCCAGCGGGGCTTGCCGTGGGGAAATCTGCTCATCTGGCCATTGCTGCTGGGCTCCACAGAGAAAGCCCCACAGCAGCAGTATCCTCCTGGGCACCTGATTGTCTGCAGTGTCTCTGGACACACCATCATTTTGGGCTGAGGTCAGGAGCCTTGAGGAGCTCTCAACCTTTTGGCCAAGGGCTCCTGCTCCAGGGTCGGGAGAGGCAGGTTGCAGTGGGGCTGTGAAACCCCCACATGCAAAGGTGGCAGCTGGCCTGATGCAACTCACCCCGGGGCTGAGCTGGGGCAATGGTCACCCTATGGTGCAGTGCTGCAGCCTGACCCTGACACAGCCTCCATAAAACACAGGGTCAGACCAGGGCAGGGCACTTTCACATCACCAAAATACCCACCACTGAGGTGGCTCCCACATCTCCATTCATTCCTGCCCCTCCCAGGTATTACCTGGCACCCCACTCCAGTGCAGATCCCCTAGGGGTTAGGGATAATCCCAAATTCACAGGGCCAGATCCAGCCCTTGGCCCTGCCTGGGTGAAGGAACACAGGACAAAACTGGGTCAGGAAAACCAAGGAGCAAAGGCAGGGCATCTGGGGTGCTGTGGATGCCATGCTGTGGGGACATTGCTTGCAGGAGCAGTCAGGAATGAAATCAGAATTAGAGCTTATCTGAGTTTCCATTTGAATAGTTTCTTTCCCAACTCATCCCCCGTGGGCTTTCCACTGCACTTGGATCAAACTATTTCTGGTGCATTTTGGCAATGGGGTGCCCCAGAGCCAGCACCCACAGTGGGATGCCAAAAGTATCATGCTGGAGCTGTCCCTGCCCCACCTTGGGGAGGGTGGGGCACAGGGCATGGGGGAATTCATGCCAGACGGCTGCTGGGCTGTCCCACTCAGCCCCAGCACCCACATCATCTCTCTGGGCCGTGGAGCAAGGGACGGAGGACCATCAGGGAAGGCTTATTGGTGTTGACCCCCATCCTGCTCACCTGCCTGTCTGCTTGAAATCTTTCCCTTGTTTTGTAAATCAGCCCATGGAGGAAGATGAGGAGGAAGGCTTTTCCTTGGGCTGCACCTTTCAGTTTCTAAAAGCAGTGGTTGATTAGAGCAGCAGAGGAATGAAGGCAGATGGATGGCACTTTGAACAGCAAACGTCCATCAATGATGTGAGGCAAATGCCTCAGAGGAGAGTTTTCTGTCTTAAAAAATGAAATACAAAGACATTCCTTGCACTCAAATAGCCAGGGACTGCAGGCACCCCATGGACCCCATGGACATGAGACACACAACAAGCAGCCCCAAAGCATCCCAACCCTACCAACCATTTCAGGCTGGCAGGTGCTTCCATGTGGCTGCAGTGCCTCTGGCAGGCTGCCTTCCTGCCCACCCAATTGCACAGGTGGCTCCTACAGAGCAGAGGGAGGAGGAGGAGGAGGGAGATCAGAGTTTGTGGAAATCAGAGCTATTGAAAACTCCCTGCCAAGTCACAGTGGTTTGAAAACTGGCACAGAGCACAGCTGGGGCCCTGAGCTGCCGCTCTGACCATGACCACCTGCTGCAGGATGGGGACGCTGGTGTAACCTCTGCTTTAGCCCATCTCCTCTGCTGCTGTCCCTCCAGGGAGCTGCTGTGGTACTGCTGCACGTGGTCTCTGGGATACACCAGAGCTGGCACTTTCAGCCTGGAATTCCTCAGCTTTTGCAACAGGGTTTGGCTCTTTTGCTACGTGCATCAGGATGGTGAGTTCATGCTGCCCTAACTGAACTGTAATTCCCAGCGGAGGGATTAGAGTAGAGCCCGGGGCCAGCAGTTGAGCAATCGCGGAGTTCACTGCTCGTGCGACAGTTGCTCACTGCTTCCCCCACTGAAATCTTCGCCTGTGCTCCAAAGTGCTGTGTGTCATTTCCCGTCTCTTCTGCTGACCCGAGGGCAGCTTTTCTGCACTGCTGGCATACAGGCAAAGGGCTGGAATCCTCTCCTGCTGCTTACCCCTGCCTCAGCCACTGTCATCATAGCAGTGCCAAACCATTGCTGAGCCAAGGAAAAGCTCTTCAGCCATTAGCTCAGTCCCCAGGTCTCAGAGTGAGCATCTACTGAGGGGTGAGGATGCCCAAAGCTGCTAGCAGCATCTCTGTGGGTGCTCAGGGGGATCCCCCATGTGTCCCTCAAGTCTGCCCCTCCATGCATGTGAGCTTTTCAGCCCAAACCAGAGGGTGGGGGCAGTGGGCAGCAAAGGGCATGTATAGTTGTGGGGTGCACCACCAAGTCCCAGGTTAACCCAGAGGGGGACCAATCCCTCCCTGAATCTACTCTCTGAGCTATCTGGAAAAGGCCTTTCACTCTTCATTTCATACAGAATTAACCTGTGTCCCTTCCCACTTCCAAATGGGCAGAAAGCCCCTGCACTTCATGTTCCACCCATGGTAGCACTTGCTGCACAAACCATTCCCCCTTAGCTAGCACCTCCCAGTTCAAGGGGTTCCCATGGG
Source organism: Phylloscopus collybita (assembly GCA_027886175.1). NCBI lineage: Eukaryota > Metazoa > Chordata > Aves > Passeriformes > Phylloscopidae > Phylloscopus > Phylloscopus collybita. The sequence goes on from JAJNNQ010000129.1 coordinate 25,329,902, forward strand.
CATTGGTTTCAGTATGAATGGAGCAGAGTGTCAGTGCCTGGGAGTTCTGGGCTGCACCTGCAGGCAGGACTGAACATCCTCCTGGCACAGCTTGCCCTTTTTCAGACACACAGTGAAGAAGAGCAGCTTAGACTAAGGGATGCATTGACACCTGCACACAGAGCAAATACATAGGGATATTCTCAACACACCTGCCAATGCCAGCCCCAGGTGGCAAAAATGGTGTTTCTCTTTCAGCTCTAGCAGGTTTGCAGAGCTCAGGACTGACCTGAAACGTTGCAGTGACTCCAAACAACAGGATATGTTGAAGCAGTGAAAAAAAAAAGAAAAAAAAAAAAAAAAAAAAAAAAAAAAAAAAAAAAAAAAAAAAGAGCCAGACAGCTTGAGCAAAGTTCCCAAAGAAAGCTGCGTCTGTCTGTGCCGCTTCTGGGGTGAGAGGTGCCAGAGTCTTCTCCTTGTGGCAGCTCCCTGTTGCAAAAATCTGTGTCAGCTCAGTGCCTGCCCTGTGTCAAAGACATGATGAGCTCTTTGCTATTTTTTCCCCCTTGCAGATGGAGACACAGCTGGCTGGAGCCAGGGGAAGCTGACTCGCACTGGCTGCTTGGCTCTGAGAACTGAATTCCATAGGCGTTAAAGCCTCCAAAATGCCCTATGGATTCAGTTCTGCAGCTGGGCAGCAACTGAGCCTCAAACCTTCAGGAAGAGAAGGCAACTGTGAGCTCTTCCTACAAGGAATATGTAAGTCTCTGCTCCTGCACAGAGATATCTGTGCAGGATGGAGGGGAGTTATGGCCACCACAGAAATATCTGCTATCAGAGAGCTGCTAGAGGTTTGTGGCACATCTTCCCCCAAGGGAAAAAAAAAGCCCAACTATAGAATGTTTTCTTCCCTCTGGAAGTGAAATGGCACTTGAGAAAATAAATACATTGCTACCTCCTGATGTACTGCATGCAATTGTGAGCTTCTGCTAAAAATACACATTGTCAGAACAACAGCCTGGGTGTGCCCAACAATCTCCTGTTCAGAGTCCAGGCAGCAAAACCAAACAAAACTTTGAAGATAAACAGGAGAGGATGGGTAAAGTTAAGGGTTGTGCCCTCTGTCTCCCTGTGGGCCCTGGAGATGACCCTAGCAGAGACATGTTTAGAGAAAGTATTTATGTAGGCAACAGGCTCTGTTTTCACCCATCCATCACATATCTCTGGGAGAGCCTGCTTGTGCCCCTTGAGTTTTGGGGACATTTCCACTATAACACGATGTCATGCTGCCACCAAGAATCTAACAGCTAGAGGAATGGCATTTAGCATAAGTTATTGTGCAAGTCCTTGTAATTTATGTAGCATTTCAACATCCCTGTATGGCAAACCCTATGCTCCTTCTCAGCTTGTGTAGAAGAGCTGGTTTGCACCTCCTCCAGGATCTCACCTAAAGCAGCCCCTGTCCATAGCAGGCAGCATCCAGTTCTGACAGCTCAGCTGTGTCCCACAACAGCTCCAGGAGACAAGGAAGAAACTCCTTCCCACACCCCACTGAGATGCTGCACCACTGCACAAGGATCCAGTATGAACTTTGGTTTCACTGCCCAAAGGATCTGCTGCTGGAAGGACAGGGAGTGCACCACCACTGCAAGGCTAATGCAGGCATTTAACTGCACATCCCTAACTGGGCAGGAGAGCCTGCTCAGCCAAGGAAGAGATTAAAAATACCTCAACAAACAACCAACCAACCCAGCAGGAACTGCAGCCTTTTCCCTGTACTAGGTAACCAGAAGCATAACTGATTACCCAGCAGGCATTAATGGAGGCCTTTTCTAGCCTATTCAGCAAGTCTCACTGCCACTGTTTGCAACCCAGCCAAGAAGTATCAATTCTGTCCAAGGTTTCTGCAGCAGTTTTTCTGGTTCAGCCCTCTTGCTGCTTTGTCTGGCAGCAGAGTTAACACATTTCCAAGAAGCTAAATGGGGAAGGGGAAATGCAGACAGTTGCTGAGACATTTTGGCAATTGGTTAAACAAAACCTGTTGCACTAACAAAAAAAATTAAAGGAAATCCGTTTGCTTTCACTTTATAGCATTTCAGAACAACCAAGGGCCTCCAAGTTGACTGTCACAGTCTCTCCTTTGCTATGCAGATGGGTAACATCCCATTCCCTCCCCTGTGGGAGGTCAGACTAGGAGACAGCAGAGGGACACAAAAGGTCCCCTATTTCTCTTGTATGCTTATAAAGTTCCTGCTGGTCCCTAGAGAAGCTGACAGAAGACAAACTAGGGCAAGGCAGGGTGCTGCCAAGCAGGACAAGCCACCATGGCTGGGCATGAACCACAGCAAAAGCCATCCCTAACTTCACAAAAAGGTCACAGATTTGATTGTAAGTTGTTCACAGAAGAGATGTTAGGTAGTTAAGAATCAGAAATATAAGCATTTGCATTTGGGGTTTTTTTTATTGTTTATAGTCATTTAAAAGGTACAGAAGTTTAGAAGTAAGTCAGACCCAGCCCCTCACAGCGCTCCAGGCTTCCAGCACAACCACCAGCTATGGAAGTGCTGTGGTTCACACAACTCCAGTAAACTCAGTGGAGAGCCAGCATCTCCAACCAGAGCCAAGTCAGACCCAGAGCAGGGCCTCAACAGCAGTTTCAACAAGGACATGTGGCCAGGAGTACAGAGCACCACATTATCAAGTGTGAGAGGATGGGGACACCAGAGTGTAGGGAAGTGCTGCATACAGGCATCACATGGTGATAAAGCACTAGGATACAGTCATAATAGCAATGACAAGTCATGTAGACAATTGTTCTTTAAGTGTTAAAGAAACCCTGTGTCATCTAGGACCTGCACTACCCTCAGCCTGAAGGATATTCAGCTTTTATCTCTCCAGGAAGAAAACCAACTTACAGGTCCTTGCCCTGGACAAGGTAGGAGGAGGCCCATCTTCTCTGATCAAGGGCTGCAGTTTGGAGCTCCCCCACCAGGCTGTGAGCAGCCAACCAAACCAGTGGAAATCAAATGTTCATTTCAAAACCCGAACCAATGAGCTGATCCAACATTCAAGTGTCACGTGGTTTCTTCACAGGATGGGCACTGTGCATCAAAAAGGGTAAATCTGCCATAAGATTGTGGAGAATGGGGAGCAATTAAAAGAAATCAACAGGAATGGTGGCCTCCATTGCTTGTGTTACTTGGCAACCACACCAAAACCAGCTGCCAAATGGCTCCCCATGAGGGTACTGGAACATCAGTCCATTGGGTATCTGACTATCTCAATGTCTCAGTTTCTTTTTCTTCTTACGGTTCCGGTCCTCACTGCTGTCATCTGCCTCACTGGCACTGGGGGTCACAGCCTGCTGGATGACCTTTTTCTCCACTGCATATTCCTGGTCTTCTATCTTGGGGTCTCCCTTGACCAAGAACTCTCCTTTCCGATAGCATATAGAAACATTGGTCCGGGGATAGGTGCCATAAACCCTCCGGAGATCATCCTTCACAAATTCTGGGAGGTCTTTCCTTGGCCCAAACACCTTTCCAAGTTTTCCCCACTGAAGCTCTCCTCTCATGGTGAAGCCTTCTGGCCACGTGTCTCGATACTTGTCTGACCTCTGGCAGGCAGCATAGGGATGGTAGTTTGCATAGGGATTGTAGAGAGGGATAGGGACCATGGGAGGGAGGTGCCAGGTGTGGTATGGATAGATATAGGGATTGGAGGCACTATAGAGATGATGATACTCCACCTGGCCTCCTGCATAGTCAGGGTAGCTGTTGCGGTCCACCACAAAGGTGATGGGCCGACTGTAGAAGCTGTGCATGGGGATGGGAGGGAACATCACAGAGCTGGACATGTCTTCTGCTCTCCCAGGCCGCAGCGGTGGGTAGGTGTAGGCAGAAGGTGGGATCATGACTGGGTAATATTCCCGTGGCACAAAGCTGGACTGGTACATTGTACACGAGCCTGGGGTTTTACACAGGGGACTTTCTCTGGAGCAGTTGCTGAGTCTCAAAAGCTGTGAGGACAGAAGGGGAAGAGAAACAATTTATACTGGTTTTATACATTCTAGGCTGAATAAGGAGATATACTTGGCACTGTAAGCATACCAACTAATTAATAATTAGTACAAGAAGCTCCCCACAGCTTGCAGGGGCAGTAACCTATCAAGAACAAGTGAGCCACATTGCCAGTGACTGCCTGTTAGCTGCTCTGCAAGAAATCATTTAATCCACACATCTCAGAATTGCAAAGATGAGAACAAGCTGACATAAACATAACTGAGGGCACAGGATTCAACCTCATATCCTCATGACTTGTGTCTGCACTTCTGGGAGGCAGCAAGACCCTGCAAGAAGCTGAAGGCCCTTGAGTAGGCATGAAAATGGGGAAAGCAGGCACAAGGGAAAGAAACAAAGCAAGCAGGCAAAGAAAGGAAAGAGGCAACAGCCCAACCCTGCTGCAGTCATGTCAACTGCCGTCCTGCTCAGACAAGGAAATCTTAAACAAATAAAAAGATCTTCAACTGTCCTTAACTCTCTCCCTATCGTCCCAAAGCCCTGCTTTTGCTCTGATAGGCAAACAAGATCCTACTGTTTATTTCTAGAGCAAAATCCAGGCACATCTTCATTTCCTCTGACAAGTTGTCATGTACAGGTTTCTCTTTCTGATCTCACTAATTACTGTTCACATTTACGTGTGCATTTACCTGAGCAACTCTGACCTGCAGCTGAATTTGCTCCTAGCCTGCCCTTGCCAGATATCCAAGTACCCTCCAGGGTATGAAGCAATGTCCTCCCATGACTCATTATCCTCTCCCCTAGGACAGGAAAGAAAGCTGTATATAGCATAGGGTTGTTTTTTTAAAAAAAAAGTTCACTATCAGAGACAGGAAAAGACCATGCACAGGTCTTGCAACTAAAGGCAGCAAATTGGATTTTTTTTTTTTTTTTTAAATGGAGTTTATATCCTGTGGGCTCTTCTTGCTTCAGCCTTAACTATAATTGCCTCTCCCACAGGTGTTGACCAAGAAAGAGAGAGAAAAATTCAGCTGACCCCTAAGAGCTGCCTGACACAAACAATGCTGGGTACTGCAAAATGGAAGTTTTTCTTTTTAACCAGCACACATTCCTCCTGTTCCTGGAGGTTCATAATGCACACTAACTAGCTCAAGACTACTTTTGCTTTGAGTTCAGGGGTAGAAGCCTTCACCCCACAGAGGGAACAGCACTGGAGTATTCAGTCAAGACCAGGCAGCACCCTTAAACAAGACTTGCAGCCTTGGATACAAAGCCCATTATAACCATCACCCCCTCAGATAGGAGGAAATGAAACAAAGTTCACAACCTACTTGCCTAACTTGCTCAGAACCACCACAAAAATCCAAAGGGGTGTTGTATGTCAATGCCAGCATGAGGTGGGCATGTGGAATAAATGGTCTCATCTTGAAAATCAGTCTCAGCATCTCATTAAATAGCTCCTCCATGCATCCCTGTTGAGATCCACACTTCTGTGAAGTACTTGTATTTCAGAGCAAGTGGTCTGCACAGAGAGTGTGCAGCTATTGCATCCATTGCATGAAACAAAGCAAGCCCAGCTTACACCCCTTCTGCTGCATCAGTGTGCTGCTCCATGCCAGGTAAGGACAACCCTGGAGAAGTTGTTCACATCTAGTTGATGACAGCTCTTGCTCAAAAGCTTCTGTAGCACTCTGCATTTTGGCTGTCGGCATCATTGCCCCCAGGTCTTCCTGGCAGCTGCAAGAAGGACTGACTGGCCATCTAAATCACTGGGGGTTTATCACAAGGCAGCCTTAGCACAGCTACTAATTGCTTTGATTTTACACTGAAGGAAGATAAGGGGAACAAGCTGGTGGCTCAGCCTGGCAGGATGACCCACAACAGGAAGCAAACTGAAGAGATAAGAAGAGGGAACAAGATGAGGATTAAGCAGGGCTAGAAGCGCTTCAGGGCAGCATTGTCACATGCCCCACCACAGAAGCAAACACATTTCCCTGGAAGCAGATCACTCAGGAGGAGAGTGTTGACATCCTACACAAGACTTACAGCCCCAGACGAAGTTTGCAAACCCACCAGGGCAAACCTTGACTGGGTGGCCTCTGCCAGGCTCCACTGCACAGCTGCCTGGCACTGCCCTGTCCCTGCCTGCTCCCGAGCACAGAGCTCTCAGAGTGCCCAGACACAGCCTTACCTGCACAAGGCACCTAGCCCCAGCTCCTGGCTTGCAGGGCCCAGAACTGCTCTGAATGCTCAGATGTGTTGCAACAAGGTTTTGGTATGCAAGAGGCACAATGCTCCTGCCCCTGCAGAGCTGCACCCTGGTGCTCCCGGGGGCTGATAATGCCATTTACCCCACCATTACACAATTGCCTATTATTCATACTGACCTTCAGGCTGAAGAGGGCTTTATTCATACTGACCTACAGGAAAAGAGGGCTTTGAGAACACCAGTACCAGTTTGCCTGATCCTGTCCCACTTTACTTACCAGGAAGGAAGTAACCTGCTTCAGGGAAAATGGGGTTTGCCCGGAAGGTGATCATTTGTCAGGCCATCTGATGGCTGGAAGGCATCAAAAGCCAGATGCTTAAGAAAACCAACTCCAAACACCAACATCAAGTGGTACCACTTGAGAAAGAAGTCCAATCCCCTTCCTCTTCTCAAGAAGACCTTATAGCACCTTCCAATACCTAAAGGGGGGTCTCCAAGAAGGCTGGCACAGGAATTTCCGCAAGGGCATAGGATAAGAGGGAATGGTTTTAAGCTGATGGAGGGTGAATTCAAATTAAATATTAGAAATTAAAATCCTTTACTGTGAGAGTGGTAAGGCACTGGAGCAGGCTGTCCAGAGAAGCTGTGGATGTCCTGTCCCTGGAAACATTCCAGGTAAGGCTTGATGGAGCTCTGAGATCTCTGGTGTAGTGGAAGGTGCCGCTGCCTATGGCAGAGAAGTTGGAACGTCTGTTGATGATCTTTAAGTCCCTTCCAACCAAAACCATATTATGATCCACCCGCTCCTACTTCTCTTGTCTCTCTAGTACCAGCAGCCAGAGGCTGACCTGATCTTGGAAGTAAATATCTGACAGTCTCCAACTCTTCAGGAGCAACTATGGGACCAGAAAGGGAGAGGGGATCCTAGCTGATCTGCCTCTTCAGACTACCATCCTCTTTGCTCCACTTTCAACCTCTGTTATACCTTTGGGGGGGTGGAAATCACATCTATTGCCCAGCACTTGAATGTCCTGAGCAGGAACAGTCAAAGCAGTCCTTAAAGCCTGAGCTGAACTCTGCTAAATGCTTGCTTGCTTCTGAGAGCCACTGACATCCATCAATACATGCCAGGTATTGGTGGCACAGATGGAAAGAAAGCCTGGGTGGGCAGACAGTAGACTGTGCCTGGGAGCCAAGCCTCCCCAAGCCAGGGCACTGGGAGCAGTGGTTGGCAGCAGGGAGCAGCAGGGCACCAACACAGTAAGAAAGACCACAGCAGGAGACAAGGCAGCCTCTCCTTTTAAGCCTTTCCACCGTTTTTGACCTTGCTGGAAAAAGGTTCAAATCCCACTTGGCTGGAGCTGAATAAGACACCAGGGACAATAAAAAGGAGAGAAAACTCCCTAGACGGTCACAGAAAACTAACATAAGATTGTCATCTCTGCTTGGTGAGAACATGATACTGCAGACTGTTTACCCAGGCTTGCCAGAGCTGACTCCAGCAATTCCATTACCCACTGCCCCAATCATCTGGCAGGGCCTTTCCCTCCTCAAACATCTTGGTGCAGGTCAAGGGGACTGACACCACAGCTCCCAAAAAAGGCTTGCCAGGCAAAGTGTGCTTCACACCAGCTGCCCCACACAGAGTTGCCATGGAGCAACCAAGCAATGTTTGCAATACAAAACTAGAGAGGACATTTGATAAGAGAAGCTTTTGTTTCAGCCCTCTCAGTTACTACAGGTGATGAATCCACCATTAGTTAAAACAGAAATGCCCAAGTCTGGTAGGGCTTTCCCAGTATCTAAAGCAACAGAAATCACCTGCTAAAAATGCAGAAGACATGTTTTTTCTGAACATCTCAGGGCAGTAGAACTTTATTATCGCTTAGGCTAGGTTTGAATTTGGTGAGCTTCCTTTTTAGGTATTCATGGAACACAAGAGGCCACTGCAAGCTACAGAGAACAGAGGAAAATGTAAATATTCAATTCCATGCCAGACTACACATTCTGTAGGAGAGATATTAAAGTGAGCCCAACTGTATCATGGGCAGTACCAACATGCAGGTGTGCCATGATACCCAACATGTGACACTTCATACAAGTATCTCACGTGCCTGGAGAGACTGGTTTCACCAAGTCTTCTGTCCAGCTGGCGTAGGGTGCCCAGGTCAGGCTGGCAGTTTGGATGCGTTTAGATACTTCCTCAGGGAACATTCTGCTAGCCAACACACACTGGGCCCATGGGAGAGAACATGGGCATCTAATTTACTTTAACTCTTAACCAAGACAATTCTTGCCTCATTCCATAGCTCTGTGATCAGCTCACAAATGAAGATCCCATTAGGTTACTCTTTCCTTTGTTCCAGCACTCAAGCTTCCAGACTATCCTATCTAGCCCACAAAAAAACCCCACAGATCTCCTGCCATTGCTCTGTAGCAACTCCCAAGGGTACTGGGATGAATACTGCAAAAGCACCAATTTCCCCTAGCCAAGAGGATGAAGTAATGAGTTATTTCCAGTTAGTCCTTCCCCCACCCATTTTGACCAGAGCCTGCAAAATTGTTGCCACCAAAGCTTTGGTAAAGATTTTTTTGTTTGTTTTAAAAAACCCAAAACTTCAAGGACTGCTTAAAGGGGGATGTTAAAACTGAATGTTTTTATTCAGCAAGGTTTGTCTTCATCACTCTGATGTCAGTCCCACGCACTTATCCAGCATCCTGGTAGCTGGAGATAGTGCATGGGAAAAGATCATGACAAAGCAGTTTCATATTTTTCCTTGTCACTTGTATCCCTTTATTGTCAACTTAAGGTCAGGCTTGGTTTGAAACCTTTTCAGTGAAACTCATCCAGGAGAAGATTCCCAAGTACTTCTCAGGGAGGTGGGTGAGCAGTACAAAAAGCCACACAACACAGTAACTTTGATCCTCCACCACCAGTACTGATCCTTAAGATGCAGGCACTTGGCTGCTGTCCTAAACAGGATGCTTTCTCTTTGCCAGACATGCCTGGCAGCAACACAGAAGTTCAAGGAAAATGCAATAGCTCATTAAAAGCTGGGCCTTTTCAGGCCTTAGTTTTTATCTAGAGGATCAGATTCCCATGCCAGTGCTGCTTAATAATGGAAAAACTTGAATTTTGAGCACAAACCCACTCACCTCCCAAACATAAAATAGCGCCGTATTTGCTACACTCTCCAAGAGAAATCCAACCCAACTGCCCCAGCTAAGTGCTCCAAGAAGTGTTAATAACTGGCACAAGGAGTTGCAGCATCATACCTAGTTCAAGGTACCCGCAGACAGCAGTGATTAACAGCAATACAAACCAATGCTGTAGAGAACAGGCCTCACCACATTACTAACCCAGTCTGAGGAACTCCCCCAGCAATTCTAGGGCTCTGACCTGGTTTCCCCTCATTCCACAGGAGGGACTTTTCTATCAGTAATTACTTCACTGCTCAAATTCTTAGAGCAGCCCAAGCCAACTGGAAAGATACCACACACACAGCTGATATAAGAGCTCCATGAACAATCCCTTCAGCTCAGCCAAAGCAGAGAATTTAACTTCTGAAGCCAGAAGACACCAGTCTCACCCTGCTGTTACTAGAGCACCATGAAGAAAAGAGCTCCAGCTGACACTGGTAACTGTGGAAATAGCAGCTAATGCATATTACAGTCACCCCTTATAGAGGCCCTTTGAAGAGGGAGTAGATCCATTTCAGCTATTCAAAGCAACATTCCCAGAAAGTACTGAAATCTAGTGTGGGTCTGGCATTTGTTTCTGAGGTCTGTGCAAAGCCCAGACTCTGTATGAAATCAAAACACCAGGAAAAGGCCAAGTCATTGCAGAGCAAGTCTTTACTTGACAGCAGTTATCCAGAAACCATCCCCCTGCATAACTCTGCTCAAAAAGCAGTCAAAAGCAACTTGCTGGTGATGGAGAGGTTTGGAGCAGCCACTCCTATTCTGACTGCAGCTGCTGGACAACACAGCAGCTCTGGAACAGCTGTGCCACCAAGAATAAACATGATGAGTGTTACCATAGGGTGACTGCATCAGCAGGCAAGGCTCTAGAAAACATCCCTGCCTGCTGCCAAGGTGATCCCAACATTGTCACCTATTCAGCCTCTCCCTGGGTATGTGTCTGCTGCACCAGCATTACATTTTGGATATACACCACAGTTTCTCTTTTTCTGACATGTTCTCCTTTCAGCTTAGCTGAACTTCTCTGTTATTAAAGCTTCCACCACCACCATTCTCATTTTCCCAGTAACCACTGCAGCCACCCTTTGCATCAGATGTCTTCCTCACCTGAGGTTCAAATCTGTGTCCCATGTCTCAGTATCCCAGTCAGCATGTTTTTTCTCATTTAAACCTTTTCCCAGACACAACTCTTTTTTCTTTAGTTGAGCATATTTTAATGTGTATTTCATAGCATTCAGTCCTAAGAATCCCCTCCATGTTAAACACAGCCTACACAGACCTGCTGCTCCTCTCACTCAAGAGTTCATCTGATATCCATCATCTCTATCCATACACGCTCTTCTTCAAAAAAAAAAAAAATCTCAATATCAGCTAGCTCAAGCTTCCAAATTAGGAGGTCCTGGTTGAGCCCCCAGCTGTGACTTCTGCCCAGCTATTCCCCTTCACATTACAGTGTTGAGAGAACAGACTCAGGGCACTAACCTGTATCAAGCACACCGGTAAGTCAACTAAATGACCAATAACCTCATAAATGCACCAGTAGCATTTCATGGCTATTTATATCACTTTGCACACAGCTATGAAGCTACTAATCAAGTCTTATGAACCACACATGATGCTACTGAGTCACCCTTCCCTCCCATACCACTTGGATGCACATCTACCCCACTTTGCTCTGCCCTCCCAAAACAATTCTTTCAAACATAGACCTGACGTAGAGTCCAACAGGTTGTTCAAGGAGCTTCACTTCAGCACTCCTGTGGGCGTGGGTCCTCAGGCTTCACTGTCATCCACAGACACCTGCAGTCCTTCAGTCAGCTGATATCACCTTAGTTCCATTTTATACATTATTCTTTTATTTCAGGACAGTGCTTTTTCTGCCACATTTATGCTTCCCTTACCCCAGTCTCCTCCCAAGAAGCCAATCCACTCAGATTATTTCTTGCTCAGTTTTGCCACATCCGTAATTAAGCCTGACAATTCTGATATTGTTACCTTGGCAATCTCAGCCTTACATGGTATTACTGATATGGTGCAGGTGGCCTTGGAAGATTTTACCCTGTAAGAGCTGCTTCAGACATTCCACAATTATCTGGTTCCTCCTGGTTATACATTGTTTATTTTACACACTCCAAGACAAATAATTCAATTCCAGCCTTAATTCCCATGCCCAGCTCCAGTTACCTACCAGCATTTTCTTATCTTACACACAGCTTGCATAGCCCTGCAACATGTTTTGTACCTCCACAGCATCCTGGCCTCTCAGCTGCTTGATTACAAGCTTTTGTCCTTGAAGTGCTCCTGGGAGAGTCTCCTGATAGGTTGCAAAGGAGTTAACAGATCGCACAGCCTGGTTCTCCAGGAGTTTATCAACTCTGTTGATAAACACCAGTGTTACAGAAAACTATTTGCGTTTTAACTCTTTGTTCTTTAAATACACTTAGATCCCATTCTCACATATCCTGCATCAAGGATGGATATGCAGAGTACAGAAGGCATAATCTTATGCACTTGCACTCAGTCTTCCTAGGGAATCAACACCCTAAACAGTAGGACAGGCAAGAAAGATTACCCAGTCTTTGGGGTTGCATTACATACAACATACCCCTCTGGCATATAAGGGGGCTTTCTGTTACAACAGCAACATACACTGCATTTCTAGTGCAAGTTCAAACATCTGAGCTAGAATTACCATGGGAATACTACTCTTATTGCATCCCCAAGGCAGACAACTGCAGTATCTGCTGATTTACAACTTTATTATAACTTAAAAAAAAACCCCAAACAAATAGCAAAAAAACCCAAAACAAACAAAAAAACTCCTCCCTTCTGTTATGGTCTTTAGACAATACAGAACAATGCTCACAAATAACATTATTGATTTTTTTTAAATGAGAATCAAAAGAAAATTTTGTGTTTCCAGGAATACAATCACTCAGAGGCCTTTCTGTGTCATTTTTTCTAAATTAAAGTGTTTAAAGCCTCTCATCACACAAGAATAATAATTTACATTAGTATCTTTCACAAGCAGGTGGTGCTAAGAATATTACAGTGAAGCACTGGGATGAATCAGTACTACAACCAAGCTATGCTAGTGTATATGGACTTGTACCCGCATGATCAAACAGCAAATGTGAAAGGGATTTGCATTTTTAAAAGCCTCAAGGAATTTGCATTCTTAAAAAGCCAGGTGAAATACAGAACATCTCAGCTGTACACTGCTCTGCTACTACAAATGTTTAAGGTAATATAACTACAGAAACATTGCAAACTAGCCCAGTCTATAAGGGCAGAATACAGAAAGACATTTGCTTGGCATATGTGTACTCACATGTAGAGAAAAGACAACCAAGAGAATGCCTCCACTTAACCAAGGAGCAGTAGGATACACAACCAGATCCTAAGAAACCAGGTTACTTTCTACAGGCTCGTTTTCACTCAAGTGTCTTAAGGATACACAGGGTGTAAAGAGATGTCCTAAGATACCACATCACACCTTATGGAAGTTTTTCCTGTGGTAACTAAGGCTGCAAAACTTGCCTGAACATGCCCTTATACCTAAAAACAGTAACAGGAAGCTCATTCCTCCAGCAATTACATTACATGCTCAGACAAGACATAGGTAAAGAAGAAGCTAAAAGCAGCACATAAAGCCAGCAAGAAAAAACCTCAAAAGCACTCACCAAAACTTCAGGTTCCTTCTCAGCAAAACTTAAAGAACTGTAACTTTTAGAGCAAAAGACTAACAGAGAGAAGAATCCCTCACTAAATACTGCAGAAAGAAACCCTCCAGTTTTCACCTAGCTTTACTTCCCCCAAGCTTTTTACTCACACTCAGTTACAAGTAAGCTGGTATTTGTACTCATGGCTCATCCGGATCATAATTAAGTAAGAAGCCATATCAGTAGCTCCCAGCAGCACTACCTTATTGTAAGCACCTGCACTGTGGTGGACCTTTACAGATAGAAATCTCCACAGGAGTTTTAAATGGGTGATTCCGTCTGCAAGGTCAGTTCTTCATCACCCAGCTCAACAGCAGCAGCAGTGCAGCTCCTTTGGGATGCTTAGTGATTCCCTGATCTTGGAGGTCTTTTCCAAACTAAATGATTCTTTGATTAGTGGCTTATGCCTTGCTCTGCTCCAGGTGATCTCAATAGCTGAAGCTAAATACCTACAAATCACTCTTTAATTACAAACCATGTTTATTACAGTTGTCTGGCTTCTAGGAATTTATAAAAATGACCTGCTTAAAAAGTAAGTCTAATGTGCAAAAACATTGGAAAGTAATAGGGTGCAATAATACCTTTCTGTACATAGTAATTGGCTTTTGTCTCAATTTTTTGTGGTGAAATTTCCCCTGATGAAATTTGAGAACAGCTGAATGGAAGAAACTGTTGCAGTGGGAGACAGAAGGTGATGCATATGGTGAACATAGGAATTGCTTCTTTGAGAGAAAGGGCCACTGAGAGATCTTAAATGATAATGGACAATGATAGTCCCTATTTTCTGAAATACACAGGATGAATGGAAATTAATCATGGGAGAGAAATGTAAGTCGCTGATTACTGAGAGTAGAGACAGGATATTTGCCAGATTACTGCCCCACCTGCCCAAGCAGCCATGTGTATATTTTTGTTCCCACTATGTCATTCTGCAGCTTGGCACATGCTCTTTGGAGAAGAGGAGGCTCAGAGGGGGACATCACTGCTCTTTACAAACCCTGACAGGAGTTTGTGATGGGGCGGAGGCTGGTCTCTTCTACCATGCCTACAGTGAGAAGGACAGAGGAAATGGCCTCAAGATAGGACAGTGGAGATTAAATATCAGAATTTTTTTTCTGCTGTTCGAGGAAAACCTCTTGCTGGAGATTTTCAAGTGGCCTCTGAATCTGACACTGGGTGATATGGTTTAGTGGCTTAGGGGTGGTGGCGCTGGGCTGGCGGTTGGACTGGATAAACTTGAAGATCTTGTGCAATATTGATGATTCCACGATGACTCCACGATTCTCTGACTCCAAGAGCTGGCGTCCCCGGCCAGGCCGCGTTTCCATGGCGACGGGCGGACGGACCAGAGAGGCTCGTGCGGCTGGGGGCGGGGGTATGCAAATAAGGGAGCTGGGTGACCTCACGCGCGATGGCTGCCGGGAGGTGCCGGTGGCTTCACTTGCCAGAACGCAAAATGGTCGCGGGGCGGGGCTGGGAGGGCGCGCATGTGCGGCCGCGCCGTGCGACGGCGGAGCGGCGGGGGAGCGCCGGTAGTGGACGCAGGTAGGAGGCGCCGAGGCGGCGGGAAGACGTTTCTCCCGCCTCATCGCTGGCCCGGGTTTGTGTCCCTGACTGTAGTGTGGTGGGGTGATGGGCCCCTCGTCCGCTCAGTAAGGTGCTTCGGGTAGGGTGGGAGAGACACTACCCCCCAGTGGGGGCGCCTTTGCGGGGTAGGGGGTTCCCCCTTCCCTGTAGTGGTAGAGCCCTGGCGGATACCTCCCTCTACTATCGTGGATGATACCACCTTGGGCCGGGGGGTGCCGTCGCTCCCTGGTGTCACCACTGTCCCTGGTGCCCGTGGGCAGGGGTCTCAGTCCTGGAGCCGGTGGGGATCTGCCTCCCGGCAAGGAGAGGCGGCTCTGGCATTGCCCTCTTCTCCCGGAGTATGCCGCGGGTCTCTGCTGTCCCTGTTACGCCTACTCCTCACCTGTCAGACTTCAGCCCACTGCCATGGAGCCTGCGGGAGATCCCACCAGGGAACGATGGCAATGCCTCTGGAGAACCCGTTAGGAAAAGATAGCAGTGTTTCCGGCCTCCCCCGCCTCTACCAGGGCTGCTAGGCCTCCCCTTAGCGTGGAGGGTCCCTGCGGATGGGCACAGGGGATGGCAACGCTACTTGGGCACGTCGGAAGTCGCGGTGTCCCCATGCCCAGCCTGACTCCGCAGGCATCGCCTGGCTCCCTCTGCTCCTGTCCTCAGGTGGGATGTCAGCGGCTGCACCCAGTCAGTGGCGTGTGGCCTTGTGGCTGTAGCTGGGGACCTGCAGGGGGACGATGGCTTTGAGAGGTTTGCATGGTGAAGAGACTCCCTGTTCCCGGGAAGCTGTGTAGCAGAAGCTCCTGGTAGCTGCACTTGGCAGAGTGGTAAAAGTTGCCTCTCACCTGGAGTTTACTGTTAAATCTTAACAAAGAGGCAGTATGTATGCAGTCGTCCTTTCTTGTAGCTCGTTTGAACCAGCTCTTGGGGCTTGTTTTCAATGACGATTTCAAATTTACTTGTAGATTCTTAGTTTGAGGGCAGAGTTACCTGGCAATGGTTCTCATCCTAGGGCTGTGAGGTCCACTACAGGATTAGCGCTTATATTGACAGCACATGATCAGGGACAAGTTTTTTAATACATCTAACACACTTTCTTTACTCTGTAAAACAATGAGTTCTTTAGACATGGGGCATTTTGTTAAGGTAAAAGCCTTGCCAAGCTCCAAGGCTTTGAGAGCTGCCCAGTTATCTCTATATTGACAAACCTTATGTTCTTGTTAGGGAATGAGATCTGATTGAACAAGATTGCTTAGCTGGAGCACAACTCCATGGAAGCTACCAGCTGGTCCAAGGTGTTAATTGTCTGTGTGGCAGTTGTGTTTGCATGTATGAACTCAGCAGGAGTGATGGAAGCACATGATTGCTTGTAATAAGAAGGGTATTACTGTAGCCTCATGATGCACAGTCATTGGTGATTGTTGAATTGGTAAACAGTACTGGGAAACACCTTCATGACCTCTTCCAATTATGTTTCCATACCTGATCCAGGTGCTTTCAAAGGTTTCACCCATCAGATACCAGGCTGCTGGGAGCCTGCTGTTGGGATGTTTGCTCATGTTTCACACAGGACTGTGTTTAGTGTTCCCTCAAGAGTGCTTGTTACTAAGGGATTATCCAAGGGTTTCAGGAGAAGTATGGAGTGGAGAAACTGAGAGCCTTGGAGCTATATTCATCTCTAAAAGGGTGCACAAGGTCGAAGTTTAGTCAGAGGAGCCTAAATTTTGTGAAGTGTGTATCTAGGAAGGAACTTTCTTGGGATAGAAATAGGATTTTGAGACGTATTTTTTGTTTAAATGGGGGCTCTTTTGGTTTCATTTATTCAAGTAGTCCTGTGGAGGGATTTCTCATTTTACTGACAGAGTTCTGCCAGAATCCAGGTAGCATCGTGGGGTGAGGACCCTCTGAGATATCATGTGTTGTGGAGGTGTCCTGGGGAGGGAAGGAGAGAACAGAACCTGGTCTGTGCTCCCAAAGTGGGCTCATCACTGATGGATAACTGTGACCAGACAAAGACATCCATGACTGTCACTTGCAGGCTCTGGGAGGAATTGATGTGCCCAGCACCAGGCATTTTGTTGGGACAGGTCACAGGGCATCAGCTCTTTCACAGGTGCAGCTCCAGCTCAGCTTCCCTGTGAATGGGGCTGGACTGCCAGCAGCCTGGTCCTGTCTGGCTGTGACAAATGTCTGTAAATAGGGTTTCCTCTCAAGTGGTTTTTCCAGCTGCTGGGTGGGTTTATTGTGCAGCAGTTGTAGAGATACAGAGCGGGTGTATTTGGCCCTCTGTTAGTAAGCCCCTCAAAACTCAGAATACATAGCAGAAGCAGTGTAGTGGCAGCTCAAGCAAGTACAGACATATCCTGAAGTATTATTTGGGATATTCCAGCCTGCATTACCCACGCAGGGGAGAATAAATACGAGCGTCATCCTGATACTGCAGTCAGCTCTGCAGATGGCTGTTTCAGGTTGCTGAGTGGCAACTTCAGCACATAAAAATCATCTGGCCCTGCTTAAAAGGCTAGCTTCAGCCAAGATTCACATGTATGGCTCTGCTGCTGGCTCAGTACAAGTGGCTTCAGCTGTGGAAGGCTGGAGCTCAGCCTTGTTGGAAGGCCAGAGCATTGCCAAATCACCATGGGACACGAAGATTTGTGAATCCAGCTGTGAGCTGGCTAGGAAGTTAGAGCAGATGTGTGAGCCCCAAGCTGTGGTGTATTCCAGACACAGCTGTATGCCAGCACTCTCAAACAAAAGCAGTGCTTTCCTGGTAGCCAGTATTCCAACATCCTCCTCAGGAAGATAAGATCTGTGGACGTCACTGGCAGGAGCCAGATGTCAAATGCAAAGGAGGAAGTTTCTCAAATAAAGACTCATTGCTTTTTAATTTATGAGCTTGTTGCTTTATGACTGTGTTAGAGGTTCAGCATGAATGAATGATAGCTATTCCCTCCTGCAGCTCCTTTTCCCATTACTTCTTACAGCTTCATGTTGAAAAGTTCTAACATACTCCATGAGTAATTCTCTATCCCAAGGAAAAGGTTATGAAAATACAACTGTGGCAGCAACACAGTGCTTTGGGTGTAGAAGTAAAATCTGCTTTTTACAGACAACTGTGATTTTTTTTCTTTTTAACTGCACATTTGCAGATGAGGAGGGAAAAAATATCTATCAAATGACCTAATGGCTATCCTAGCTAAAGTGACATCACTTGCAAATATCAGTTGGCTGGAGAGGTTGCACATCTGTGAGGGAGTGATGAGGGAGCAGAAGAAAGGAAGTGGAATTTTTCCCTCTTTGAACAGAGCTGTAGCATTTATATGACAAAATGAGGTGTCTCTGGAAACTTCAACAGCTGTGGTTTGTGCAACATGGGCTCATTGAAGCACTTTTTGGATGGGGACAGCATGAAGTGCAACGGTAAGACCAAGGCTTGAGCGGGCTCTGCTTTCACACAGGTTTTGGATAGCAAAGGCAAACCCAGGATAAGAATCACCCTAGAGGGTCACACTGTTGGTCTGTTTCTCCCCATATCCTGCCCCACAGTGGCAGCAGAAGGTGCTGTTTAGGGGGAGAGCACATGAGTCTGGACACCATTTGTGGCCTTTCCACTTGTCCACCCCCAGCCTGCACAGATGGCTTGGGGCGCCTAGAGGGGATTTCCCTGCCTTGTTCCCTTTAGTAGTTGTTTGTGTACAGCTGTTTTCTGTGAATTGTCTAATCCTTTGAACCTGCTGCCCAGCTCTCTAATATCCTTTGGTAGTGAATGTCAGGTGTTTACTACCTGCCAAGTAAAGAAATATTTTTGTGTGCTTTAAGCTGACTTCCTGCTAGTTACAGTGAGTGTTCCCAGTTCTTGTGTCCTGACAGTTCCATGAGGGGGCCCAGCACTCTGGTGTCTTCATCTGCTCTTCAATTAGCCTTCCACAGAAGGCTTTTGGTGAGAAATAGAGGACTTACCTCTGGGACAGTTGTCTTAACTCTCCCTTCTTCTTAAACTTTGTCTTTACGCATCACGATTCCTTTCCAATTCTTGACCATACAAAATGAAATTTCCCCTTGAGGCTTGTCTGTTTTTAATTTCATCTATAAAGGTTCATTGTCTGGCTGAATTCCCTTCCAAGCAGTGTCTTCCTTTTTTCTGGGCATGGGTTTTGGCCTGGCAGGGATGTGGAATGGTGTCTGAGCTCCACAAGGGCTCTGCAGTTGGATCCAGTTGAGGTCTAGTGCTTTGGCTGGGAGTGGAACCGAGGTCCAGTTTCAATCTAGTGATGTAATTGATTGGAACAAATGCTGTTCCTGCTTCTTCTGAACTAGTTATGAGGAATTCCTTGGCCTAGGCAGAACAGATGGTTATTTTTGCTTTTTGCTTTTCTAATCTTGCCTAGAAGTGGTCAGACTCACGGCTTCAGGGAAATGCTGAATGGGACTGGCGTTTCGTCAGGTTTCATACCCAGACATTTATTCTTCTCCTTGATTTCCTGCTTGGACTTGCTGCAGCTGGTGTTGCAAGCCCAAGAGGCTGGTGTGGTGCATGGGTTCCTATTTCTTGTGTGTTCAGTCTTATACCACATTGCAAAGCCTCCATAATGTGTCTGAGTTGAGTGAGTGCAGACCCTGGAGGGCTGAAACGGGAGTGACACACAGCCCTTTATCTTGCTTTTGGCAGTGCCATGATAACAACCTTGTTGTCACCTCTCTGGTGTGTGTGCTGTGAACAGGGCTTCTCATGATGGCATGGGCTGAAGGAGCTGACTTGTACTGATTTAAGAAACCCTTATGTCTCAATGTAAGTGCCTTGTGTTTTGCCTTGGGTCTGTAGCAACATTAGTGTGAGAGAGAGAGCTCAGCCTGAAAAGCACAAGAGAACATTTCTGGCCCCACCTCCTGGCCATGAGCTCCAGTCAGTGCAGGTGTGAGGACTCCTCCTCTCACACTCAGCCCCTTGTGAACATACAGCTGCTTGTTCTGGTCTAAGGCTGCTGTGTCCACGTTTTATTTCTGTGTATATTGCTGTCCAGCCAAAGCATCTTTATTTCAGACTATAGCCCTAAGATTTAGGCCACTCCAAGACAAGCTGGACAACTGCTCAGGCGTTTCTGGTCACTTTTTTTGCATGATGGCAGCGTGCCTGCTGCAGTCTTGTTCTGGTCATGTCTCTTCATGCCACAAAACACCAGCACTGCTTGCCATAAATAACTCCTGTCTGAGCCAGCCCAGGTGCTGTCAGCTGTGACTGCCTGGGGAAAGATTGTGCACATGTGAGGTTACATCACAGCTGTTGTCATTTTTATTTAGGTAAAAATTTACATGAGTACCTAAAAATACCAGTGACTAGGTATGTTTTCTGAAGGCTGCTTTGTTGTTTGCAGCTATCTAGCTTGATTCCTCCTGTGACCTTGCCATTAAAGAGCTGGATTAATCATCTACTTGCTGAATAACAAAGAACATTACAGGGTAAAGGACAGGGCAGGCTGCTCAGGAGGAGACAGTCGTACCCCCAGGAGCCTACAGCCTGGCTTCAGCTTAATGAAACAGCTTTAGTGCAGCAGACAGCTTCTAGTCTCCTAAATCCCCTCCAATCCACTTTGTAGCAGCTTCTCAAAACAATATGAATTCTGATCTCTGCAGACAAAGATTTACCAATTAACTTGACTCACCTTTTACTTAATTTAAGAAAATGAATCTGTTTTCATTCTCTTTTATTTATTTTTTTCTCTCCTGCAGGAGCAATAATGGATTGGCCCCAACAAAGACGTAGTAGGTGTTGGGAGAAGACATCTCACCTGAAATGGAGGTGATCAAAGGAGCTGAACACTGACTGCACCAACATGGGGCTGCGACTGCTGGCTTGTCTTTTCCGTTTGCCCACTGCAGTGATCTACGGCTCTCTGTCGCTCTTTGTTTCCATTTTGCACAATGTGTTCCTCCTGTACTATGTGGACACCTTCGTCTCTGTTTACAAGATTGATAAACTGTCCTTTTGGATAGGAGAGGTTAGTGTTTTTCCATCAGCTTCTGTGATCTTTAAGTAGGAAACTCTGAAACCAAGACTGCTCCTTGCTATAAATGTGAAAACTGTTAATTATAATAGCAGTGTTCCCTTTAGGAGAGAGAGCAAGGGAGCCTTCCAAGTGCTAACTTAGGCTTTTCAGTTTTTCCCACTTATATAAAAATAGAACAAGCTGGGACAGAAAATGCAGAGACTTAGTTCTTAAGACTGCCTTTCCTCTGGGGACGTTGGGGTGTTTCACAGGCAGTGAAAACCACTGGCCTTACTGCCAGTTGCCCCAAACAGGAGCATCATACAGCAGTGATGGGGCAGGGAAGGTGTGCTGGGACAGTTCCTGCTAGTGACTCATCATGCCAGCTCAGCACTGCTTGCTTTGGTGACAGAATGGAGCTGTCCTGTGTTTGTTTCACTGTCCTGTTTTCTTTTTTAGACGGTGTTTCTGATCTGGAACAGCCTCAATGACCCTCTGTTTGGCTGGCTGAGTGACCGAGTGTTCCTTAGCACACAGCAGTAAGTGAAGTTCTGCTTCCAGAAGAGTCTGGGAAGTTGTTTAGTCTCTGGGGAAGATGATGTCAAATTGGCAGCTTTATAAGGATGTCGTGGGAATAGCTTATTGTGCATGGAACTCTCAAATACCTCCTTTTCCTGGATCTTTGAAGTTCAGTGCTCATAAATGTTGTTTTGGTACTTGACTGTATAGAGAGTCACACACTCCTATTGGGTGGATATAACCCTAACCCTTAAGAGTTGTGAGTGATGCAGAACCTAAATATGGGCATCTAAAATCTCAAGCCCCTGCTATTAAGAGCAAGTCTCTTAATGGGGCTTTAGAGAGTGTCTGTACATGGTTTGAGAGGCACAAGGAGAAAAAGTACAGTTATTTCCACATGGAATGCCTCTGATGAATTGTTCCCAAACTCTGTAGGATGGGAGTTGAGGCAAGACAGCTCTGTATTGTTCACCATTAGCATTTCTCATGTATTTACATCAACATTTTAATGAAAATCATGGTGTGGCTTCCTGCAACTAGTAAAAACTCATGAAAATCATTTACATTTTGCAAAATGCAGGCAGTACAGCACTGTCAGAGAAAGAAATGCTCTGGAGAAAAAAAAAAAAACCAACTTTTCTTTTTGGCCTTCTTAAACCCATATTTTCAGTGTATTCGCTATTAGCTGAGATGGTATCTGATGTGGGTGGTTGTTACTTGAGCAAAAGCTCTATTTGTGTCTGTGCCACTTACATGACTGCCTTGGAGAGGAAGTATACGTGATCACGCAGGGTTTCATCCAGATACCTAAAATATTTTATTTTCTTCTGTTGCAGGGCAGGAGCAGAGATTTCCTCCCCTGAAGTAGTTCTGAAGAGGCTCAGAGCACTAAGCCACAATGGCCCCCTCTTTGCCATTTCTTTCCTGGCTTTCTGGGTTGCCTGGGCTCATCCTGGCTTGCAGTTCCTCCTTTGCCTTTGCATGTACGACAGCTTTCTCACCATGGTTGACCTCCATCACAATGCCTTGCTTGCAGACTTGGCTGTTTCAGCAAAAGACAGGACTAGCCTCAATTTCTACTGCTCCCTCTTCAGTGCCATAGGCTCCCTGTCTGTCTTCATGTCCTATGCAGTGTGGAACAAGGAGGACTTCTTTTCCTTTCGCATTTTTTGCATCCTGCTGGCCCTTTGCTCCATTGTTGGTTTCACCCTGTCCACACAGCTGCTCCGCCAGCGGTTTCAGGCTGATGGGAAAGCGAAATGGGACCAGGAATCAACCTTGAAAGAGTAAGGGTCACGAATTCTCAGCAGGGGCAAAGGTCTGGCATAGATGTGCAGCAGACTAAATGTGTGGGAAGATCCAGGATGAGGCAAAATTTGTTAATTATCTCTGGTTCTTGTCTGTTGATACAGTTTTCAGGATCAGCTGTCACACTGGCTCCTCTGAAAATGGAACAAAACTGTCTTGAGTCAGCCCTAGTCCAAACTGGAGGCAGAGGCATAACCTGCTATATGCCCATCCAGTGTTTGGAACATAAAATGAGTTCAGTCTAGAGCACCCAGTGAGGCCTGGGTGTGGTAAAATGTCAGAAGTAGCTTGTGAAAGCATTCCATCTTGGGCATGAGACCACATTGCTGTCTATGCCCTATGGAGTTGGACAAGTGAATGTTTCTCCCTGTTACTCACTTCAGCTGCCTGATAGTGGCTGGGCTGTTGGTAGGCCACACCAAGCTGATTTTCCCTGTTCAGCTCCTTCCTTGGGCTGCCTCACTTGTCATCTCTTGTTATGAGCTGCCAGCATTATGCTGTAACAGCAGTGGATCCTGATGGGATCTGCCAGGTAAGCTAACTGCAGGGACCTGAAGAGGAACATATGTATAGTGGAATGGCTAATAAGAGGAGAATGCATTTCTGGACAGAAATGTGAGTTTTCTGTTAAGATGACACATATTCTTTGGGAGAGCTGTTGCCTGTGCTCCTTACTAGCAATAAACAATCATTGTTGTAGACTCCACTGTTTTGATTGGTCCATGAAGACAAAAGGTTGGGATGGGAGCTGAGACAGCTCTGCATCTACATGGGGAGAGCTGGGGACTCTCTTGGTGTGAGGGATTTATGGTTGCTTTTTATCCCTCCTTTTCCTTTAGGCTGTACATTGAGAAACTCTCCGTCCCCCAGGAGAAGAGGATCACCCTGGCAGAGTATCTCCAGCAGCTCTCCCGACATCGCAACTTCCTCTGGTTTGTCTGCATGAATCTCGTTCAGGTAGGCACAGAAGTGACACGCTGCAATTCGAAGGATGAGCCTGGCTCTGGCTGTTGGAGATGGGTGATTCAGCGGTATGTGAGTTCCCCAGGAAGGGCAGAGATGTTTCCAGCACCCACTTGCCCTTGCGGCGTCTTGCACATGCTGGCTGATTCAGCAGCTGCTAGCCACTCTGCCTGCTTGTGACTTGAGGGTACTTCCTGAGCAAGCTGTGGGGTGCTCCTTCCTCTCTCTGCAGCATAGGCTGGGTTATGGGGACTGACTGAGCTCTATGCAGTCCATATGGGGTGCAGAAGCACAGGGCCTGGCTCACAGAGGGGATGAGTTCATGAATGCTGTTTGCTGGAGTGGCTGTCAGCAGTCTCCTTTCCCTTTCTGTTTTCCTGAGGCTCACATCACTGTTCTCGCTGTCCAGCAGGATCCATCTTCCAACTGGTTTTTACCATTTCTGTTCTTCATCCTCTTCAGTGATGACTACCAAATGCTGGCAGCCCTCCCAGCTTTGTGTGCTGCAGTCACGGCTCCCTGGGGATCCCTCAGTTCCCCTCAGGCAGGCTCTTGATGCTGGTCTGCATCTTTGTGTTCAAGCCTCACTGCCTTACCAATGTCCTCCTGCCCGCTGCCTCCTCCCTCCTGCCATGCCACTGTCTCCCCCCAGTGCCTCTTGGTCACTGCTGTCACCTGCTGGCCCTGTCTGCCCCAGCAGCACTGTGCTGTACAGCCAGGCAGTAGGGCTGACTTGAGGCAACAGTGGGCATGGCTGATGGCATTGCAGCTCTGCAATCTCAGCCAGCAGTGTTGGAAATGCCACAGCCAAGGTCTTACTCTGCTGAAGTACTCCAGGCCTATCCTGCATGATCCTTTGGCATGGGGCTCCTAGGACAACAGAGCTCAGAGAGCTGTTAGCTTTTTCTGTCCTTTCTCACTGCTGTTCCTGCTGACCAGCTCGTCTGCATGCTGCCTTCACAGGTTTTTCACTGCCATTTTAACAGCAACTTCTTCCCTCTGTTCCTGGAGCACCTGCTGTCAGACCAGATCTCTGTCTCTACTGGATCCTTCCTGCTTGGTGAGTTTCAGGTGGGACTGAAGGGAGAAGCCGAGTTACATAGGACCTGACCTGAGTCTGGGTTTGCTCTTCCCAAACTCCATCTGTGTGAGAGGTGTACTCACATGCAGGACTCTGGGCTGTAAGATTCACACATGCATGCACCCCACATGTTTCCCTGGGACCTCTGAGTTGTCCTTCCTGGGCACAGAAGTAACTTGGAGCCTTTTCTAATAAGGACAAGCCTGGTATGCTGGACACCAGACTCCAGAGAGGTATTGATCTGAGCACTAGAGGCTGCAGATAATGTTGCCAGTATGCAGAAGGGAACACAGCCCTGAATTTGTCCCTTTCCTTCTACAGCATATGGACCATTTCCATGCTGCCACAGATACGTGGGCATTGGTCCTAGAGTTACCCTGGGAGGGTTCTGTGCAGGCCAGGTCTGGTCAGGCAGTCCTGTCTTTCTCATTTCTGCTCCAGGGCTGAGTTGCAGCCTCTGCATGACACTGGGCAAGTCTTTTCTTCCTTCTTGTCCATGGGGCTGATGGAAGAAGGTCTCCCTCTGTAGGAAAGTGTGTGATGTGCCACAAAGCCGTGGAATATTCTGTATATGCAGGGGGGCTACTCTGTATTGCCCTGCTGGCAATAGCCAACCTTGCTGTCTCTCTTGGTATCATGTGTGGGGGCATGGTGGACAGTGAAACTCCATCAAACTGTGTGTGCCTCTGTCTCTGCTCAGGTGTTTCCTACATTGCCCCCCATCTCAACAACCTCTACTTCCTGTCACTCTGCCGCCGCTGTGGGGTTTACGCTGTGGTGCGAGGACTCTTCTTCCTGAAGCTGGCTCTGAGTGTTGTCATGCTCCTGGCAGGACCTGATCAGGTGTATCTGCTCTGCATCTTCATTGCCAGGTAAGCAAGCAGCAGTTGTTTCCCCTGCTCTCTGCCTTCTGGGAAGCAAAATTAGTTGTCCCTGTTTTAAGGAGTGGAAGGCAGGGAACAGGGGGCAGGATCATGCATAAGCCATGTGGTTTCCAGCTCTGACAACACATGGACAGGTCACTGCAGAATCCACAGGCTGTTCTGCTGCAGTGAGGGAGGCAGTGATGTTCAGCCTGCACCTGCCTTTGCCAGCTGCCGAGAGCTTCTCCTCCTCCACAGCCCTCAGTGTGTGCTGCAGGTGCCTGTGAGCCACAGGCCTGGTGTGTCCTGTCCCCAGGCCTGTCTGTGGCAGGTCAGGATTGATCTGAGGTGTCACTGCATGGTACAAAGTCTTATTTATAGTGGTTTTCCTCCTGTAGCCAGGGCTTCTGAAATTCTTACTTCAAGTGTGGGGAAAGCTTTTTCACCCTTGCCATTTTTTCTGATCTGTCACATTTTCCTGTCATTTCTTGCTAGCCCTATTCAGTGCTTTGCCTGTTGTTCTGCAGCAACCGCGTGTTCACGGAAGGGACCTGTAAGTTACTCAACCTGGTGGTCACTGACTTGGTGGATGAGGACCTAGTCCTGAACCGTAGGAAGCAGGCAGCCTCAGCCCTGCTCTTCGGGATGGTGGCTCTGGTCACCAAGCCAGGCCAGACCTTCGCCCCTCTGATCGGCACCTGGCTGCTCTGTGCCTACACAGGTAAGGTTGCTCCTGGGGAAAGCACTGGAGCAGGACAGGCAGACGTGTGAGTTCAGTGTCTGGCACCTTGTGCTGTGCCCCGGGTGGGTGCAGAGGGCTCTTCAGTTGCTAACCTGTGCCTGGTCTCTGCATTTCCACGGCTGGTCACTCAGAGAATGGACAAAGGTCCATTCCCACTGCCCCATTCTCACAAACTCTTCTCTGGCACCAGGCTATGACATCTTCCAGCGCAATCCCCTGAACAACGTGGTGAGTGCCCAGCCGAAGCTGGAGTCTGCTGCGACCTTGGAGCCAACTCTTCGTCAGGGCTGCTTTTACCTCCTCGTCTTTGTGCCCATCACGTGTGCCCTGCTGCAGCTCTTCAGCTGGTCACAGTTCAGCCTGCATGGGAAGCGGCTGCAGATGGTGAAGGCTCAGCGGCAGAGCCTGACACAAGGCCAAGCACCGGAGGTCAAAACAATCTAAGGGTGCCTGAGCCTCCAGGATGCTGCTGGTTCCAGGCTGGTGCTGGAGGGCAGGCAAAGGGCAGGGATGGTGGGCTGAGAGAGCCTGATGTTCACAGTTCAGCTGTGAAATGCTGCGATGCCAATGTTTACTCATTCCAGGGGGTGGCCACTGGGGAAGGCAGAGAGATTCAGCATGTGAGGGGCCTGAGAGAGATCGCTTCATCTCAGGAGCCAAGAACGTTTTATCCCAGCCTGTCCCAGGGAGCAGAGCGCTGCTCATTCCAGCAAACAGGTGCTGGGTTGCAGGTATTTGAAACAGACACATCCCCAATGCACTTCTCATGTGGTGGACATGGATCTGGGGAGCCACAGCCTCTCCAGCTGAGCAGGAGGAGACTGCACACAGAATCTGTTCTCACTAGAGCTTTGCAGTCTCGGGGAGTGGAGTGGGAAGCTCCTGAGGGACCAAGTGACCAAGGGAATGATTGCCAAACAGGAGCAGGGATGAGAGGACTCTGAAGGCCTTTCCCAGTAACTGGTACAACCCTCCCACTTGCACTGCTGTGGTTCTTGGACCAAATCCACTCTTAAGCATTTGTTATTCCCAGGACAATATCCTGCACAGCCAGGGTGTGTTTTATGCTGAGGTTCCCTCTGTGGCCTTGTAGAGGGAGTTGTTGCTGGCCTGGGAAAGGTGTTGGGCTTGAATTGAGTTCAGAGCCTTGAGCTGTATCATTTCACTGGACATTCCATTGCATGTGTTTATCCCTCCTCTCCACAGCCCCTTCTACTCAATGCTGTCACACAGCTGTACCGTGAGCCCCCTCCCATTCTGGGCAAGGTCAGGGAACAAACCCCTAATCCAGACACTGGACGTGCCTCCCTGCCCAGGGCAATCCTAGGTGACCCAGTGAGGCATCCTGGCACCCTCTCCTCTTGCAGGAGAGCACAGCCTGGAGGAGGCACCAGGTCTTGCTTTTGTGCCTTCTTTTCCTGTTTGGACCCTGTCTGACACAGGACTGGACCATCACAGGGTTGGGATTTTACCCCTGTGGGGAGGGGCAGACACCTCAGCTCTTCTGCACTTGAAACAGTGCCCGAGTTAGATTATTTCACCTGACTGCTGAGCCAAGGATCCAAGGAGAGCAGGTGCTTTGGTCTCCCTGTTTTGGCTGGGAGCAGATGGACCAGTAATCACCAAAGGGGTCCCTGAAGCAAGGGAGTTGACTCCTCAATCCCTGTGATGTTTGGGGGCAGGCAGAAGGGATGTGCCAAAGCCTGTGCCTGCCTGCTGCAGGAGAGGGGCTTGACAGGCACCATTTGGAAGCCATTGCACGTTGAGGAATGTTCTTTGTTTAGTGCTAGGTTCCCTCTGGGGTCTCAGCCCACCAACCTGCCATCTTGCCTCAGGACATGGCTGCCTTCTCTCTTGGACCAAGCCATTCCTGCTGTGAGGCTGCTGTAGTTCTTAATGGTTCAATCATAAGTTATTTGTGGAACTTCTAACCAAGTTTGAGAATGATTTGCCATTTCATAAATTAAAGATGATCTTTTTCTGAGTTGCTTGATGATTTTCTTCTAGCCAGTGGACCCAACCTGGCCAGCTGCATGTGGTGCTTTGGGGACACAGCTGTGGCTGGGTGGAGACAAGAGGATAGCTCCTTCTCCACAAAACTGCACTGAGGCTTAGGCTGTTTCTGCAGAGGGCAGAGGGGATCACCTGTCTTTGAAGGAAGGTGTCACTTAGCCCTGCTGCTTTGGAAGGCCCCAGAGTTAGGTCTGTCCTGTTCCTACACCAGTGGCTGCTGGGGACAGTATGGTGGGGCACCGTGGCACCTTCCCAGAGCCCACCAGGTGAGCGCAGCTGTACTCCCTGCTCTCTCTGCAAACGCCTGGACTGGCACCAGCTCTTCTCACAGCAGTGGCATCACTCTTACTCAGCCCAGGCTGCCCTATTCTAGCCTTTCATCTGTCTGGAGTGACAGAAGTCTCAAGGATAATGCACGTTAAAGAGAGTACATTTGGATACCATGGCTGCAGCCCAGGAATCTCCTCCCACAAAAGCCAGGCCAGGAATGCAATCCTGGACCAAAGATGGTGTCTCCTTGCAGAGTCTGGCCAGCAACAATTTTGCATAGGCAAGAGAACACAAGCTACCTCCTTAAAATTGCAAATGTGGGAAGAGGAGGCCAGGAGGCGTGAGTGTTGTATATGAATGACTTTATTTAAGTATGCTGGGCACCACCAGGCAACATGGTTTGGACAGTGTGCGAGGGAACAGTCAGGCAGACCAAATGAATGCTAGATTGGAGACAGCACCATCCTGCCCAGTCACTGCAGGTTACAAAATGGAGCACTGCTGCTGCAAGGCCTGTGGAGAGGCTGGGGGGATGGAGAGCACTGCCTGGAGCACGCAGTAATGGAACCGAGAGGAATTTGCTGGAATTCCCCTCTGTGTGCTGCAGCAAATTGACAAGAACAGAACCAGTTTCCCAGCAGAAGGCTGAGCACTGATGGCTCTTTTCTGACAGGTTCTTGCTTAAAAAACAATCTGCTCTGATGGAGGGAGGGGAACAAGCAGCCTGGCCTCAGCTGGGAGAGACCACCCCACCCACCTGCCTACAGCCTCTCCAAACCCATGGATGAACCCCAAGAATGTGGTTCCTGCAGTGGCAACTGGCTGCTGCTTACATTCATCTCAGCTGGGGCAGTGCACTGGCCTTTCCCTCACCTCTGTGGCAATCCTCCAGTTCTTACCCCATCTCTGCACCTGAGAGTGACCCCAAGGTGATGTGTGGCAATGAACAGAAAGGAGAGAAATGGGGAGGAATTGCCACCAAGCAACTCCAGCTCCATTGCTACTGCCACGTTCTGCAGAAAACTAATGGGAAAAAAGAGAGCACCAAATAATGCACAAGTAAAACAGGAACAGTGGCATGCCCCAACACAAGCAGGTCTGCAGGCTGCCCAGGGCTGTTACAGCAGTACAAGCAAAGCAGCCACCAGGTGAGCAGAAAGGCACCGCAGTGCAGCAGAACAAAGCCAGCAGGACAGCTTCCTGCTCACAAACCTGCCACTCACACCAACCTCCTGGTGCATTCCCAGTGACCAGTTGGTCCCCCCAGAGCAGGGACAGGGTGGTGCTGCAGGGCTGGCCGTTCCGCTAAGCATGGGTGCTGTGCGCAGTGCGAACATTGAGCAGTGGGCAGCTGGGCAACAGATGTTCAAAGAAGACCCAAAGCGTAATTCCCAGGTGCTGTGGTCAGTATTTGAGAGATCCTCAGACATTTCAATAAATAAAACAAATTCTTACATTACAATGCACCTTCCCAATTATTATTTTGCCCCAGAATGGATAAAGTACACAAGAGTTACGCCTGGCTGTGAATACATGCTACCTTTGCCCTGACATGGCAGGAAGGAGGGAAACAGCCTCGACTCTTACAAAGAACACGAGAAGTCAGCACTGTAAATCTTGGCAGGTTGAGGGGGAACACACAAGTGCCTTCACGCCCATTCCGGGGTACTTACTTCCAGAGGAGAAAAGGTATTTAAAACAAGGTACGAGAGAATAACCGTCTAGTACAATGATAGCTGATTAGATTTGCTTTGTTCTACTCCATGCAATACAAACTAAGTCTTATCGCCAACTTCTCCAGCTATGGTGCAGACCCCACATCAGGCTAAGAAGTTACACACTCATACGCACACTCATACACCAAAACAGTGGGGGCAAATGGACTCAACTGTTGAGAATGTGCTTTCTCTTAACAAAAAATATATTAAAAACAACTTCAAAAAGCTACAGATGGTGAAGACACTGCTGTAGAAGGAAGTAGCTATGGGGCCTCAGCTTTATGTTTCCAGACAATCCAGGCATTGCAGTCAGGCTGACTAAAGCCCACACGAGCAGTCTGCAGTGGTTGGCTCCCTTCTGGCTTGCCAGGCAGTTTCTATAAGCTGTTCCCTTTGTTTTTGCTTATTTGTTTTACAATGACAGATGTGACTGTGATACAGAAAATAAGGGACTGAAATGAAAAAGGAATGGGCCATTCTGGAGAAATTTAGATTGGTATTTTCTCCTTTCCATTAAAAAAAATCAAAACAAAACAAAAAGAAGTTAGTAGTATTAATACAACCCTCCTGCTGCTGTCGTCTTTGCTCAGTGACATCGGGGCATGCTGGCGCACACACACACACACAGGCAGCTCTCAGACACTCGGACTCAGAAAAGCGAGTTTAAGTGAGTCTTCGGAGGAGACTGAGGACAGGTCCCAGGGCTAGAAGGTTTTTCGGTGGATGGCACGAGCTCCATCTTCTTCATATTCCTTTTTTGAAACCCACATTTTCTTAAAGGTGTCCAGCGAGGCCAGGATAGAGCCACTACGGAGAGACAGGCATGTTATGGGTTGAAGGAAAATGCTTGGGGGCACTCTCATAGTACCTCTACAGAGATGGGCTGTTTCTATTGTGACACTTCCCCATGACAGAAAGGTGCCTAGGCTCAGCTACCCATGACAGATACACACTTTGGACAGCTGCTCCCTCTCTCACTATCCTCAAATGTGCCCGTGTCACAATGTGCCTGGCAACACCTGCCCCCTCCTACATGACCTGGTGACTGCTGCTTCAAGAACATGCCAAGCATCGCCCAGCTGAGCAAGGCAAACCCCCTGACACACAGCACGACGTGAGAGCTGCTGGGCTGTGCCTCCCCAGCCCAATCCCACAGCAAAATGTGTTGCTGTGCAGTACATACCCAATCCACGTGGAATACAATCTCTCCTGAGGAGCCGATATCTGGGAGAAAGAGAGAATCAGTCAGTACCTTCCCAAGCTCCAGTCTGCTCCTCCTAGCACACTGCCCACACTTCACTCCAGCTAACACCTGACAAACACAGATGTGATCTCTCCCAACAGAAAGACACCTGGCAGTCCCCACAAAACAGCCACTCTGGTCCAGAATCCTGGACAGGGATCATGTCAGAGGAGCCACATTCTCAGTAATGAAACCAAACTTATTTTCATCACAACAGCAAATGCTGTTGGGCATGTGAGTGTCTCAGGAAAGGCATATTTGATTTGAAGTAAATGGCAGCTGCACTCTGAGGAAGGTTCTTTCACAAGGTCACAGAGCAACACACCTGGTAAGTGACAAACACAAGAGATGGCTCCTACCCTTATTTTGACGTCCTTCGGAGCTAGTTTCTTCACTTCGCTCAACAGCCTATCACCAAAGCCTACACAAGACAAAAAATGCATAGTGTGAGCACCTTAGCAAAATCTCAAGTTCCATCCACTAACAATGTGGACATGTCCTATGTAGTCCTATTCAAATACCCCATTCCACATCTTACAGAGAGTCTAGTCTGGGCAGGCTCAGAACCCAGTGACATAACAGGATTTTGTCTCACTGAGACCTCAAACACTGGCACAATAGACTCCATTCCTCAGCAGCCTGAGTCAAGCAAACAAGGTTTTTATCTAGGACCTCCTCCTTCCCTAGGCAATCCTCCTGTGTCCAGCCCATTTGTACAGGGGTTGAATGGGAAGACCAGGATCTATTTGGAAATGTCAAGCAGTGGATAATGGACTAATGGGTTCTGGCAGAGGGTATCTTTAGGTCAATGGGTAGCAACTGAGCCCTTAGGGGATGGGCTGAGACCTTTCTGCACACACATAGCTGGCACTCGTGCAGGACTAGGACACTGAACTCTCACTACCAGAGACCTAAAGACACTTCAGAAGATGGAAGACTCCTTTTTGGTATCTAGTCTCAGATATTGTGAGGTACAGTACCAGAAGTGAACACAGCTATTCAGTCCTTCCACAGGCACTGATTAGAGGAAAACAGTAAAAACCCTCCAAGCCCAGAAAGTGATGTATGAGGGCAGGTGTCTCGCATACCCAGCAGGATATGAGTGGGACTCAGAAAATTAGGAAATAAATACCATGAGAGAGCAGAATTTACACAGCCCTCAACCCAGAGGACAAGCTGGGTGATCTGGGTTATCTTCCCAGTTTCCCATGAGAAAGAAGCAAGAGATCAGGTATGTCACAGCACACTGAAAGAGGAGAGGCAGGAACCTTTGAAAAGCGTGGAGCCTCCAGACAGCACGATGTTAGAGAACAGCGTTCGCCTCAGATCCATGTCTGACTTTTGAATGGCAAAAACGAGCACTTCATGAAGTCCTTCACATTCCTCCCCTATCAGGTCCGGCCGGAACAGGAGCTCCGGGGCTCGGAAACGGGCTGGGCCAATCTGCAAGAGCAGAAGTTAGGACAGAGGGAAGAGAACAGTGTGGTTTGCTCAGTACCTATAGCTGGGCTTGCATTTCTAAGGTGAAGCTTCAGAGTAATGAAGCTTCCTGGACATTCACGTTTCATCACAAGATCCAAAGTGGATGCTAGTTTGGACTACAGCTCCTACAAAGGGCACCATTTCCAATTTGCAAATGAAAGAATTGAAGAAACTTGCTCAACCCCAGACAGCAGGTCTGGCATAAAGGGAGCAAATCCAGCCCTGGTACTGGAGGTAAAACCTGTATTTCTTCTCTTTCAAGTGGGCTCAGTCTTCTAGGGAGTATTCCTAACTCTTCAAATCAACTGTTAATGCACAGGAGACAATTCTAAGCAGGACAAAAGGCACATATAAAACCACTGATGGATTTAGTGAGCTGACACCTACCCACACTCCATACCTGATCTGCATAAAGTGTTCAATCAGAACCTGCTCAGAGTCCCCATTGTAGTGCTGCATCCTTACCCAGGACTTCTAGCAGAAGTTGTGAGGTTTCTAGTAAAGTTTTCTTTCCTTAAAAATGCTAGTGCCCAGTGAACAGTCTAGGATGAGTTACAGTCTTTTAAAATTATCCCCTCCCATCTAACACCACTTGAAATTTCCTGTCACTGGGGAACTTTTCTGGAAACCCTGTACCTCACACAAGGAATTCTCTGAGGGTGGTCCTTACAAACCTCAATAGTGCTTCCATCTGGCAGGTAGTACTGAGCCTTTTCAGTCTCCAGAGTCTCATCCTTCTGGGGGTTTATTGACAGGTAGCAGGCACGCTGGAGAAGAAACAGAGTCAGGGAGAGGGAGATGAGAAGGGTAAACCCAAATGCCTCTGATAAAATGTTTTTCTCACTAATAATCAAAATCCATGTATCCCTTTGGGGAGGCTGGTTTCAACAGTATTATGTGCTGAGAGAAGACCTTTAAGGCTCACAGCAGGTGAACTACCTTGCAATATCCCACTTACGATCCCTAGCTACCATGGATTTTACTCCATGAAGGGTAAACAAACACTAGTGAAAGGTGTCATCAGATGCTGAAAAACTGCAGCATAGGTAAATGCAGAACCAATTCCAAACCACCAGCCCGTCTTCACTTCCATGTTAGCAGCCTCTCAACAGGGATTAATGTGATTTTGACTATAACTCTCCCAGAATATGGGCATCTGAGGTTGCAAATGACCTCTGGAGGTCATCTTGTCCACACAAGGTCCCCTAAAGCAGACTGTCCAGAACCATGTCCAG
Organism: Phylloscopus collybita; assembly: GCA_027886175.1. NCBI lineage: Eukaryota > Metazoa > Chordata > Aves > Passeriformes > Phylloscopidae > Phylloscopus > Phylloscopus collybita. Next base: position 25,364,031 of record JAJNNQ010000129.1, read on the forward strand.
ATGACATTACCAAAGATGGAGACTCCACAACCCTCTAGACAAACTATGCCAGCACTTGGTTCAGTTTGTGCATCCTGTCCTGTCATGGGACATCACTGAAATGAGTCTGGCCCTGTTTTCTCTGCACCCTCCTTTCAGACATTTATGTACATCAATGAGGCTCTCCCCAAACATTTCTTGTGGCTTAACAGTCCAAGCTCTCCCTGCTTTCCACACATAAGAGTCCTTTAATCATCTTAGTGGCCCTAGACTCCCTCACATCGATAATGGATTTAGGTACAGAGCTACGTAGGCCGGAACTTCCCACCAGATTTCACAAGCCACAACTTCCCTTGAGAAGAAATCCCCTCTTGGACAAACACAGAAACAAGGCAGGGCATCACCTCCTTGATGGTCTTGACAATTTCAAACTCAGAGGTTGTGTGGAAGTCATAGCCTTCCTTCCGGAGATAGAGACGCAGGAAGCGGGAGACATCCCGGCCAGCGATGTCAATCCGCATGATGGAGTGGGGCATGGCAAAGCCTTCATAGATGGGAACCGCATGGGTGACACCATCCCCAGAGTCCAGCACCACTCCCGTGGTCCTGCCGGTCGCGTAGCTACCAAAGGGACAAAGACTCAAGTCACAACAAGAACAGGTGAGTCCAGGCAAGCAGCACATCCACGCTCAACTCGGGGAAGCAGAGATTTCACACAAACAGGCCTAAGACCCCTCAAAACGCTAGTTCTGTTTGCAGTTCAGCAAATTTCCTGTAAACTCCTTATCACACAAATTGAGTTTCACTTCTTGCATGAAAAGGGGATAAGTCAGACATCAGTGAGGTCTTCCACAGGCTTTTTTGTAAAAGAATGGATTTCAAGGCAACATTCCACAAGCACAAATCAAAGACAAAAGACACTTACAGGCTAAGCACAGCTTGCATGGAGATGAATAGTGCTGGCACATTGAAGGTCTCAAAAAACACCTCAGCAGCACGCTCTCTGTTCTTGCGTGGATTTAGGGGTGCTTCTGTCAGCAGCACAGGATGCTGGGAAAGAGAAGAAGGAGCTGTGCTGCAGTAACCAGGAGGCAGTAGGAGTGTGTTCTTGGAAGTTTTTGCTTATTTAGTCACTTTAGGAACCACTGGTGCAAGAGGACAGGTACAAAGGAGTAATTTCACCTGAGCTGCATTAGATGTGAATAATCTCTGTTAGGTTGGAAGACCAGGAAGGCTCTGGTCTAGTTATGAAGAAGTATTAGGAAATGTACTCTGTGAGTAACTCTAACCCATGAAGGACAAGTAGGATGACTCTCAGTGACAAAAAATCAGCCAGATTAGCCAAAATACAAAGACCCTAAGAAAGGGTGAGGGCATATGGTCTTAGCACAAGCAGACAGAAAAATTCCTACTCCACAACTTAGATTGCTCTCTGACATTTAATAATTTTTTGGTGAGACCTTCCAGACCACAGGACTGTGGTTTTCTCCTTCCTCACTTCAAATCATGTCACTGCTGAGTGGATATGCCTGACGTTCAGGCAGAACAGGAAAAGTCAGAAACACTTGGCCTAGAGTAGAATCATTAGAGAAAGTGAATAGCAAATGTTAAAGGCAGATTTTCAGTCAGGCTAGACCATCAGATCTGGAGAGGAATTCTGCTTGGACAGTTCTTGTGCATTATCTCCTGAGAGGTGAAAGAACCTAATTTAGCAACAGACACACATTCAGAAAGAAGGGCAAAGGAAAACTCCCAAATCTTTCCCAGAGTTCCAAGGCTCCTGACGTTACACACGCATTGAATGACACCTGTGCCTTTACATAACGTAAAGAGGTCTCTCACCTCTTCTGAGAATGTCTGGAGCTGGTCTTTAGAATACACATACTGCCAGATGCGCTCCATGTCGTTCCAGTCCTTCACTATGCCATGCTCCATCGGGTATCGGATCGCAAGAAGACCTCTGTGCTCCTGAGCAAACAGGAAAGGTAACACAGCAACAACAATCACACTTCTGAGCACTGTGACTGTGGCTTACTGTCAGACCCAACTTCAGTTTTGATTCCACTAAAAGATAACTTATCTATAGCATACATGGCTATAAAACCTGAACACTCATCACAAACATCTCGTCCAAAGAAGCTGAGACTAGACAAGGCCTTTTCATAGCAAGCAGGAATGCCTATGTCTGACATTTGCAGAGGATGACACTTCTAAAGTCAACACACAGACATCTATCATATGGTGTCTTTGTACTACCAGCGCAGTCATGATATAAAACATAATAGGATGTTACTGGGGAATGCAGTTTGAAGGGCTCACAAGAAATGTGACCACACAACTGACCACATGCTGACAGAAGCAGTACTGTGGAGAGAAGCTTCCTGCCCAGGGCAGGGAGATATACAGCAATTGATTAGGGTCTATTTCTAAAGTTCCCAGTCAAAAGTATGTAACCATATGGAGCTAGAAGTAGCCTAAAAAGAGAAGAGAGATATCAAACGCCTTGGGAAGTAGTTCTGTGGTCAACAGATCGGCACAAGAATTTCATGAAGCTTCCCACTCCACCTTGGACATACATACAAGTAACAATCTGTTCTACTCTTCAGACGTACACGATACCACAGAACCACAGTCCAGCTGCCACATCCCCCCCTTACAGCAGCACACTGAGATATATAGACAAGTGCAGTGTACAGGTGTTCTTACCTCTGCCTTTGGACCAATGAAAATGTCCCCTTCTAAAGCACCAGCCATAACACGAACGTGCTTTGGTCTGCCCACACTAGAACAGAGATAAGAGAGTAAATGCTTCTACAAAGAGATCAGATGCACCCAAGGATTGCCTACTTTGTGTTTCTTTCTGTCCTCACCAGAACTTTCTCAATGGGTGAGTCCGGGAGCACAACTGGGTGCAGACAGACCCAGGTTTGCTCTGAGCTCATCTCAGAAATCAGAGGTGAAGGGGACAGATTATAGATCATTCTGAACCGGCTGGACATAAACCAGCTGAGTCTGGCCACATTTTCACTGATTATTCAGATCTCACCTGTTCCAACAGTGCCTGGGATGAACGTGGCTAGACTGAGCAATTGTCTGAGGTGTTGGATCCACATGTGGTGCCTGACCTCAGGCAGACTTCTCAGATTAGACATTCGTGTCCCATACCCCACCATCCCATACAGAATATATTGCTCAGAACACAAAACTACTCACTAAAAACCCACCACATTGAAAATAAAAGCCAGTGACTATTCAGAGTTCTAGTTCTAGCAGTCCTCATCCTGGCAGAACTCTCACAAAACTTACAAAGAAGTCTGGCAAGAATCAAGACATCATACTACACACTGAAAAAATAGAGTGGTCTTCACACTTCTTATCCCAAAATTTACCTTATTCAGGTACTTTTCCTTTTGTGTGCAGATTAAAGGATCCTACAGCTTTGGTTGTGTGTGAGCTTGAGAAAGTGCTGTCATCTTTTATGATGTGTGTGTGTCCCCAAAAATCTCAAAATATTTATCAGCAGAGCTCTCATCTCCCTGATGCTTCTTTGCAGCAGGCAGAAGAGTAACTCATATTTCCATTCAGAAAACTGGGGAATCCTTTCCCTCTGCATATCAAAGAATCAGTACACAGTACTAAGAAGTTACCAAGACCAGCAGAATACTTACTAGTTAGGAAAGCAGTATTTTGGTATTTGATCGCCCGCAAAACCTGCTTTAATCACACCCGAGCCCTGTGGAAGCAACAGACAAATACATGAGCTTATCACTCATTCCATCATCTTCACAAGTTTTAGAGGAATAGCAAAGTACATCAGCACAGCCAGATCCTCTCCTTTCTATTAGGAATAAAGCTCCCCAGGGACTGACTCTCCAGGCTGGTTGGGAATGGGAAGTACCAGCTTGGCTATTGGAGGGAGTGACTGGCACCCTCTCTGGCAGTGACACATCTCACACCCTGGTATTGCTCTGCACACACCTGAACACTGCCCTGTACAGACGAGTATTTTTCTAGCCAGGGCTACAGTGAGGGGTGCAGAATGTTAAATCCACACTTCATAGGTGTCTATTAATATTAGATAACCTCTGGGGGAAAGAGAACACTCCAGAAAGCCCAGCAAGAGCAATTGAACTCTGCCAGCTTCGGGAGGCACTGGAAGAATGAAGGCTACAAGGCCTCTCAGAAGGAGATTTGGAAAGGATGGCAGGAGGACGGATAAAGTTGGAGAAGGAAGTAGCAAAGAATTGTGGGAAACAGACTGGAGAAGAAACTAGGGAAAATATGATCAAGTGGGGGATGAATTAGCTAACACTGAGGCAGAAGTGTGGTCAGAAAAGACACTGGAAACCAACCCAGACTGTGGTCCAGAAAGGATAAGGGTGCTGGTTACACTGCAAGGGGAAAGGGTGGGGGCAGGAAGCACAGCTCATGGGACAGAGCTTGTTCAGAAGAAACAAAGAAGAGATGAGAGATGACAGTCAGGAAGGCACAGATCCAAAGAGCCTTCTGCAACATTCAAGACAGCAAACACAGAGCGGGTAAAACCAGTCACAGCAAGGCCCTGGCAGGGAGTCAGTGCCAGGCATCTGGCCCCACAGCCCTCACCCCTGTCCGGAAGCATCCTGGGAACACCATCATCAACTTGGATCTGTGCTGACTCCTTCCCCTCCTCCATTTCCTCTCCCTGCACATGGGAATGACATATTGAAACAATGAACAGCTTGCAGGAACACCCAAGTTTTGCTAAGGAGCAGATTTTCATAGGATCTCCTCAGATAAGCTGTTTTGCTGGTAATCCCAGACTACCATGGGCACAAGCGCTTCTGCAGAAAGAGAAGCAGTTCTGCTTAGGCCCATGGTGGGAGCAAAGCATGTGCAAGCTTGCACTGAAAGCTGTGACCTGTGAAGTGCCTGTTCACTCTCAAGGGCTCTGCAGTAGGAATGCTCTGGTTTTGAGGCCAAAAGACACTGGCTACCCCCCAGCATTTTAAAATGAGTAGCAACACAGCTCCTCCATAGCTTTCCGTTTCTCGTCACCTCTGCATGGGTCAGCACCACCACTTTCACTTCGTGGCTGGGGCCAGATGAGTTGCTCAGGGCTTTGCCAGGCAAGCCCTGGCTGCAGTGGTTTCCGATGCTGCCTTCCCAGTGCCAGAGGTTACCAGCCAGAGCAGGCTCAGCAGAAAGGAATGCAGGGCGGCCCCAGCCTCTCCCGTTCACAGTCCAGCGCTTTACTGCCAAGCTACTTCCATCAGCAGTTTCAGCCGGGATGTCAGGCTCTGCACAGAGCATGTGTGCTCTGCCACTAGAGCCAGGATACTCCTGCCTCTAAACCACCAGAGTCAGATTTGCCAGGACATATCTGTAGGAGATGAGTGTCAGGAATACTCTGCAAACCAGACGTAGCTATTTATAAAGCATATGAAAGGTAGATTGCTTGAATCCTTGTCTCCTGATAAAACACCTGCAGCCAGGCTGGCTCCAGGAGCACACCCAAGCTACCAACTGGGCAGGACTAACTACTTCCTCTCTGCACGAGAGACTCCACTCCAGTTGCATCCCAAGGTCTGCACTAACTGATATCAGTGTGACAAAGTGGCCTGTGAAGTGTTAAAAAGACTTCCCTTGAGACAGACTCTCTTCTGGCTATTCCCTTCAAAGTGAAACAAGGACTAAACCAAAACCACTATTTTGATTTTTCTTATCATAGCATATGAACAACTCTGCATGGGAAAGAATACCATCCTGTGGCAAGGCTTGCAGAAAAATAATTGAATGAAATGCACCAACATAATGTAACCACATTAGAATATTGCACTTAGTGAATATTTTGTTCAGGATAATGACTGATCTCGTTGCTAGCACATTCTGCTGTGGGGAGCTGGTTTCAGGAGAACAATGATGCTCTTATCCTAACTTAGAGATTGAAACTTCCTTATGTCAGGCCAAGAATTACCCAGTGTGTCCTGGTGAGATTCCCAGCAAGTTATGTATTTTAAGATTTACATACTGAAGTTCAAAGTTAACCAAATGTGTTGGGAGTTCAGAACTCCAACTTGGAGTCAAAGACAAATGACTGCTTTGAATGTGTCGGTGGGATGGGGCTTCAATAGAGTTGTGCTTCCAAGTGCGTGGGAATAAACCAAGAACAGCTGTTTGATATCTCCACACTACAAAGATCTGACTGCACTTTCTGACCTATTCAATTTTTCTTGAAAACATTTTATTTCTTTGAAGATATGTGCGCACTGAGTAAATCCGTTTATTATATATCAGTTTGAAATTCCTATGCAATGAGAGGAAAAAGTTTACAGTTTGAAGTAACTCTGATTCAGAAGGTTTAAAGACCTGTTTCTTCATCTTCATTTCAAATAAGCAAAAACACATGCATCGTCTCTTCTGTTACAAACTCTGATTAAAACTTAAAAAAAAAAAAAAATTGTATACTTCCACCAATAGCTATCCTGGCTGGGTTTTCATTCCATTTTGTTTGGCAGGGCTTTATTATTTATATTTTTATTTTAATCTGAGCAAAAGAATAAAAGAAGTAAAACTACATGTAAAATGTAAAGGTCAAGGAAGTTATTAATTCATTAAAAATTCTTGTGAGTGTCTTGAAGGAACTGAAAATACCTCATCCCTGAACATACCTCATCTACTAGCTCTGTAGCCTGTTAGTTATGGATTCATTCATCTTGATGCATTTAGGACTCAAATTTATATGGAAATCACAATCAAGCTTCCATGTAGCACTTTCTATGGAGAGCGCACATTTCATATTATTGTAAAACTATTTTATTTGATACAGAATTTATAAGATCAAAAACAAATCAAAGACACAACAGCCCTTGCTGACAGCTCAGCTGGACAAAATGCCACCACTTAAGACTACAAAGCAAACAAGATAATTCCATGTTCCATGGAGGTCAAGGAATTTGCACTGACTTAGGCCACGGCTGGACTATTGACATGTGCATTATGTTCAGCAGGGCTCCCAGACCATTCAGAGAGAGCTTGTTGGACTGCAGATGGGAATATAACTCTTTAAATTAGACAGTGAAGAGTATAAAGCTGTGCTGAGGTACAGCTCCAACCTCCCACTGCATATTACAAAGCTCTCCCTGCTGAAAACATATAGCTAAGAGCAGGATGTGGCAAGAGGAAAAAAAAACCTCCCTGATAATTTTTTAACTACAGAACTTCATGTCCTTTTGGAACACACTGAGATACCAGAGTAGGGCTGGGACTGGGGGGGTCTGGCTCTCACCAGTTCAGTATCTCACTTCCCCCTTCCCATCTTCCCACACACAGGCACACGTGAGATAGGGTAACATTCAGCCTTCAAAAGGTGCTGCAGCTCTGTGAGGAAAAGCAGTAATGGAACAGCAGTGGGAAGAGTGGTACCTGCTCTGTGCAGCTCCACTTCCCGTCCTGCCTGAACTCCAAGAGTAGCAAAAATGCAGTGTCACCACGAGCCTCCTCGGCCCACAGCCTGCCAGTGTTCCAGGCAGATGGCACAACAACTGCTCCATTCTATTTCTTACACAGGGAGGGGAAGGGGGGAAGCTCGTTTATCGGAGAGGCATGAACAAGAATTAGCTTTTAGAAGACCAACAGATAAAATGAAAGACACAGAATCAGCTGCTGGCACATGAGCCCTTCTTCAGGTCTGAGGGAGGGGCTGCAATCATTGCACTAAATAACAAAAGGACATGCTGAAATTAAATATGGGTTGCTACTACATGAATAGCTCAACAAAGTCATCCTCACAGTGCTGGAGCAGCTAGAAACAACTTTAATATTTAGCTAATCGCTCAACAACGCAGCAGGATCCATGCTGATACAGTCATTCTTAAAAACAATCAGCCTACTGCATTTTTTAACATCTTCTATAAAGAGACATGTTTTTCTCAACACAGTCAATTTTACTGCTTACAGTAATTTACTGCTTAAAATCATTTTCTGTTAGATGCTTTCCTTCAATGTCCAAACCAAATCCCTCTGCTGTAAGGTTCCAGGGAAATAAACAAATAAACAAAGCCAAAACTGTACCGGAGAGCTCAAGGTGTAGAGGGGAATTTGAGATCCATAATAAAGAAAAAGTCAGAAGAATAACCACCTTTATCTGAGAATACCTACAGTCATTCTCCTTAAAAGTTAAAGCAATAGGTTGAGAAGTGCCAGGCTACAAAACCCGCATCACATGGCAAAAAGACTCAGCAAAAACGAAGTTTGTGGACAAGGAATGGAGCATAGTACTGACACTTCAAAACAACAGAATCTCAATCACTGGCGATAGAGGTCAGAAGGGAGGAGCACAGGTTTGTGACTCAGTACACTGAAGGAGGCTCCTTCCAAGACATGCCCTCCCACCCTTTCCTGGAGGGTCCTCCCTCCTGGGAAGGCAGCATGGACGGCGCAAATCAGAACTGGACCCAGAAGTACCTCAAAGAGACACGGAATCACTGTCATTCATCTCCTGCAGAGCTATTACACACACAGATTGAAGGACTGCTTTGTGCTAACGAGCAGCATCAGCACATTGGAGGAGCCATCTGCAACATCACACTATGCTGATGCAACCCATGCTGGGCACAGATCCTTCAGCAGTGGCACTCCAAAGCATGGGAATCCACGCCTTGGGAATGGCACTGCCTTGTTGTGACCACTGTGCTGCATGGACTGGAGGAGAGGCAGTACAAAGGGAGAAGGTTTCTCTCTCGCTGGGCCTGTGAGGGGTGCCTGGCTGGAGAGCTGCATGGGCCCAGGGAGGTGTTAGCACCCCCCAAGCTTGCTGGGGGTCCATCCACGGCCTGCCAGGAGCACGCTGGAACCCTGGCCAAGGTCTGCCCCGGAGCATGCTGGGACTGTGGCCGCAGCCTGGCCCAGCACCCCCATTGTCCCCCTGGCACAAAGAGGGGTGGGGCGGGGCCGGGGGGAAGCCCCGTTTGACTGACAGCGCCAGCTACCAATGAGCGCAAGTGGTCTGGCGACAGTCCCACCCCGCTCCGGCAGGTAACAGCGGGCTGCCCCGCTGACTGACAGCTGTCTCAGCCAATGGGGGCGCGCCGCCCCTCCCAGCCAGAGACAGCTCGGCAGCGGGGGGGGGCTGCACCCCCCAGCGCGGGGCAGCAGCCCCGCTGCGGGTGACTGCCAGCCGCCCCAACCAATCACGACTCGCCGAGGGCAGCGGCCCCGCCCCCCACGGAGGCTGTATGGCGCCGTGCGAGGACCGGAGGCGGCGGCCGGGCCGGCCGAGGTGGGGGGGCGGCGGCGGGCGGGGCGCGGCCGCCCCGATGACAAAGGGATTGCGGGCCCTCCCCGCTCCCGGGACGCGCGGCCGCCCGCACTCACGTTGTCTATCACGACGGGCTGGTTCGCTATCACATCGTAGGACTCCATGGCGAGGACCCGCCGCAGCCGCCCGTGAGGGAGCAACAGCCCAGCCCTCGGCGGCGCATGCGCGGAACGGCGACGCGGCGCCGCCTGGGTGATGTATTCCCGCTGCCGCGGCGCCTGCCGGGAGCTATAGTCCGACGCTGCGCAGAACCCAGTGGGGAGGCGTGCTGGGAGCGGGGCATGCCGGGAGCTGTAGGCCGGCACCGGGAGCAAGCCATGCTGGGAGCTGTAGGCCGATGCAGGAGCGGGGCGTGCTGGGAGGCGGAGTGCGGAAAAAGGGAATCCTGCGGACACAAACAGGCCGAGAAACCGGTCGATGTTGCGGTCCAGGAGATAGCTGGGTACTTCAACAAAAAACGCTGCATAGCAATCGGCTGGCTTAATAGCTTAACCTATACTTAATAGGTTTCCTCCGGCCTAATTTTTTCTAATAGGAAAGGAGAAAAAGGTGATCCCATCAACTTCTGTAGAGGGGATCTATGACTAAGGAAAGCATTTCATTATCCCATGTCATGTGATCATCTTTACGAACTACTGGTCAAAACACATCTGTTCCCTCCACAAAATACCAATTTCTCTCCATTTTTGAGGCACGAGAACCATGATGTGTCAGTATAAAGAATGCACATCAAGAGCATTTCAGTATTGGACAATGAACACACTGTCATTTTCTATTGGCTAAGTATTCTAAAAGCGCTTGGAATAATCGATGACTGAAACTCTGGGTCTTGAAATTAATTAAAATGGACTTCCATGCCAGTAAGCACACCTGAAGGCTTGACTCACGTGTATTGTCCCACATATCTCCTGCAGACATGGACTTTTCTCCTGTGGTTCCTGCCTTTAGTGCTAGTAGATATGTCTCATCTCAGACGTTTACTTTTAGCGATCTTCCCCATTCATCTAATCTAGAAGAGGGAGTTTTTGTACAACAGGATTGAAGGATTTAAATCAAGGCCAGTGTTATATCACTTCAGTGCCAGAAACACTCCTTTATGGGTGTATTGAGCCAACACAGCCTTTCATACAGAATCTGTTACACTCACCTTCTCTGTAGCTGATTACTCAGGCAGATGTCGCAAAAAGTTGTATCACCGTAACAGGACAAGTGAAGTATTTTTCACTCTGGGAAGTGAGGACACCAACTGCTCATCCCCTTTATCAAGGGATTATGGCTTGGCTGTCAAATTGTCAACTTCGTGAACATGTGTGCTCTCCCAAACGGTATCATGAATGTTTTTAGAATAAACTCTCACATATTTAAGTGAGAAATGCAAGCATGAGCACCCACCTTCTCTCTGAGCACTCTATAGCTCATTTTTTCTATTTGCTGATTAACAAGCAGGACCCTGCTCTAGCAAAGGTGTACAGGACTACTGCGTACACAACACGGACATGTACATACCTGGCTTTGCATGACCATAGTTGCAGTTGCAACTCGGGAATGAGCCAGATCGTCAGTGTGCTTCGTGCACGTCACAATCCGCGATCAGAGAGCTCTCAAACTTCACCTACTGGCAGCTTCCAGCTGCCTACAAGGGACCTACAGACACAGAGGACGCACGCGGAGAGTAAAGGTGCCCTGAGCATTGGAGGAAGTGTAAAGGCAGCAATAACAAACCCCTCCTCTGCCCCAGGCCTGCCCAGGTGCGAGAGCTCCCGCTTCCCCCGGGATCCGCTCCGCGTTCCCGCCACCGCCTCGCGCGGCCATCGCCCCGCCCACCGCAAGATCCCGCGCCGCCGCTAGGGGGCGCGCCCACAACGTACCGTGGGGCGGGGGCAGAGGCGCGGCCGCCCTCCGGGCCGCGAGCTTCCATTGGCCAGACCGTCTTGTCACTCAAACCGCCCATGCAGCAGGGGCCCGCCCCCTCCGCGCGGAGCCCCGCGCAGCGTCGCCATTGGCGGAGATGGTCTGTCATTCACGCGGCCTGGCACTAGGTCCCGCCCCTCCTCCCGCGGCCCCACGCAGCCGCTTGGGCCGGGCCGGGCCGGGCCAAGAACGGCTGGCGGGAGCGGAGCGGCTTCGGCACCAACCGGGACGGGCCGGGACCAGCCGCCTCCGGGACATGGAGGGCGTGCGGCCGGGCGGGGGGCCCCCCGCGAGCGGGCCGGGGTCCGGCTCGGGGTCTGGGTCCGGGTCTTTCCCGTCGCTGTTCCCGCCGGGGCTGCACGGTATCTACGGCGAGTGCCGCCGCCTGTACCCCGACCAGCCCAACCCGCTCCAGGTCACCGCCATCCTCAAGTACTGGTGAGGCGGCCTGGATGGGGCCGGGGTCTTTCGTGGAGCTGGGGGGAGCGGTGGGGCCCGCGCCTTGTGTGGGATAGGAGAGGATTTGGGAGGAGTAGTGGGAGTGGGAGAGGTTTGGGAAAAGCACTGGGGTTGGGGACGCTGCACGGGTTGAGGTGGAGGGGCTGGGGAGGGTTACAGCACGGAGAGGGAGGGACTGGGGGTTTCGCACTGGGATAGGTGTGAGGTGCAAGAGTTTTGGGGATATAGAGCGGATCTGGGGATGAAGGCATTGGGGGTGCAGTTGGTTGCCTCGGGCGTGTGTTTGGAGGGGCTCCTGAGGAGAATGTGCTGGCAGTAGGAGGAGGGTCTAGGGAGGTGTAGACAGAAGAGTGCGTTGGGGTTTCTGGGGTGGTTTGGAGGGTCCCTGAGTGAGGGGTGGCTGATGAAGGCCCTGGCTGGGCCAGGTCTTATGAAAAGTGCATGTTACTTTGTAGAGGTGTTCCCACAGAAGGTGGGGTCTGGAGTTTCCCCCTGGACAGGAGGCACGACTCTGTCGGGAGTCTGGGGTCCGAGTATGGTGGCACTGACCGGAATGATCCCGTTGTTGCAGCCTCCAGGCCGGACACATGCCTTGTGTACCAGTAAAGCCCGCGGGGCAGTGCCAGCTTCTCTTGGCCTTACGTAGCTATGTGTTATCTCAGACTGTGGATCTGCTGCTCAGTGTCTCTGCTGACACAGTGTCTGACACCAGGAACAGCAGTTTGTTTATGTGGGAGAGTGGCATGAAGGAAGTTCTTGGATGTTTAGCTATCAAGATAAGTGTCTAGCATCTAATCCCGTGTGAAGAAGGGTTCCTTTTGCTTTTTGCTATTGCATAGCTCCTCTTCTGGGGCTAAGGAACATGATCAAGTCAGCCCTGAATGTTTGCTTTATGTGACATTGGCCAGTCCCTACCCCAGCACTTGAAAACAATTAGAAAATGCTCAGCTTCTTTATTTACAGCTTATTTCAACCTGCATGTCTTTATCTAATTAGAGTCCTGAGCAACAGGAGAATAACATCCTTCCTGTGTGCTGCTCTGACAGACAAAGCTATTGCTGTTGTTGTCTGCAGAAGTGTTGTTCTTTAAGTGATTCTAGCAAGAAGTTTGTCTGTTAGGCCTTATTGCCTAGAGAAATATTGTATTAAAATGACACAGTTGGCTGAGATAAGATGTTGCAAATCTGAGACCTCAAAATATAAATAATTTCATAGTCATCTGTGCGCATCAGTGGTGCACAGTGGTGGCCTGATCAGTCTGTTTTTACGCCTATGTCTAATCTTAGATACTCATGAAGTGTTTCCAGTCACATTAGCACTGCTTTTCTATCAACAGTTTGAAACATGCTGACTATATTGATGTAAGACTTGTGGAGGTTGAGGGAAATTTAGGTCTATAGTAAAGAATGGCAAAGATCCTTGTTTGAGAAGAAACCTTGTTGCTTAAGGGATTGATTAGGGTTTTGCTGCACTTTGAGCTCAAACACTGAAAGAATTGCTGCTGATGGCAGGTTGCAAGTAAGAAGTAATGTGAAGGCCTGTTTAGCCTGGCATTTTCCACTTAGTGGTTCCTGCAGCTGTTAGCAAAGCCAGCAGTGAGAGCTTCTGTTGTAGAGGTGAGCTTCCTACTGCTGTCCTGTGCAGGAAATGCTTGTGTGAGGTAAAGCCTCCATGGACGCCACAAGTTCTTTGTCTCCTGCGTTGGGTGAAACTTGGAGCTTGGTTTTGTTAAATCTGGTAGAAGGACTCCTGCCACAGTTCTCTCTGCTAATCTGTCCTACTCTGCCTGGGTTGCCACCTATTAGCTGGTTTAGATTAGAAAAGGAAATTGCTGAATGAAGTTCGCTGCCTTAGGAGAAATATTTTAACAGTAATCAGCTTTTAATTATATGTATCAGTTTCTCTATGGTTTGCAGTGATTTGGGTTTTTTTGTTCAGGGGGCTGAAGTTGTAGTCTTTGGCTTGCAGATCACAGCAAATCCTAACTGTGTAATGTTGGAGAATGTGCAGAACTCCATGCCTATTACATAAAGGGGTTTAGCCGTGTGGATTATTTAATGGAACTAGTCTTTAAAAATGCTATTTTCATATCTTGAGAGAGAGCTTGGGATTCAGTCAGAATCCCGACTCTCCTTGGAAGCGTTTCTGTCTGTTTTTGTGAAGGCCATGCACCAAGATGGAGTTTCTCTCTTGATATCCAGTGTCCACTTTTATTACAAAATGTGGCAGAGTATCTCAAATTGAATTATCTTGTTGCATAGAATTGCTGGTGAAAAAATGAAATTTGTTCTTTTTTTGTGGCAGGTTTTGAAATAGGCATAATTTGGGCTCAACTACGAGGTTTTTATCACCTGTCTTAGTTTTAGGCCACACTCTCAAAAACCTATGCAGTAGGTTGTGGTCTGCAGCCTTTTGGGAATCACAGACTACTTCTGAAGGGTTGTTGAAAGGTAACTGTGAAAAACAGTCCTATTGTCAGCTGCTGGGAAGTGACTACAAACAATACACTAAGGACTTTTCAGGGTGAATGAATTAGGAGTTTTCCAATTTCTTTCTATTGTGGGTCTCTTTCCTCTCTTCCTTTTGCATTTCTCCTTCCACAGAAACTTCAGAGCACTCTTAACATCAGTCAAAAGGAGACTCTTGGTGCAGATGCAAATACAGGGCTTCCCCTGAGGCAGCCCTTCCTGCTCCTGAATGAGCTCCATGAATAGAGAATGTAACAAATTTGTACTGTACCTCTGGCTTTGAAGTTGGGCTCTTCCTAATAAAATCCTCCAACGCTTCCAGCTCTTTGTGTGAGTGCATGTACTGATATGTAGATTGTGATACAAGGTTGAACCCTGCCATGGCGGCCGTGGGCGGGAGGATGTACCACAGCAGCGCCGATGATAGAGCAGTGAAACCTGCCACCGAAACTGGATGAATATCTGTGCTGACTAACCTTTGGTGAGCATTACTGCCATGCCTGTATTATTATGTGTGGCAGCTAGCTAGCTTAAAGCTCATGCTGGATGCTTGTGCAGTTGCAGCAGTTTTGGGATAGGTGTGTGGCTTGGATATGTGTTTTGTTAAAATTGAATTAGTCACTGCTGCAGGCTTTAGTCTAGCCTACTACATTTCTCAGCAAGCAAAAGTGGTGTGACTGGATCATTGAGCAACATGTGAACCAGCTGATAGTGAACTCTGGGAAGGACTGAGGGGCTGAGCACTGGCCAGGACACAGGTGCCATGCTCTGAACAGAGCCACCTGAATGGGTGTTTCTGGTAGAGAGATCAGCCTCCAGTGTGACCTGATGCCAGTAAAAGGGAACAGGTGAGAAAAGAGTGTCAGAGGGGACTTGTTTTTTTTTTCCCTGAGTTAAAAACATTTTAGTGTGTTGCTAGACTTTGAAAACAGGTTTTCTCAGGTGTCCGCTGAAGATCAGACTCAGCTCCATGGGGTCTGACAGACTCTCCACATGTTTGCACACCAATTTGCCTTTTATGCCACCAAGATGCCATGTGTCATACAAGAAGGCTGCATTATTGTAATGCAGCTTTTGATAATGGGCACTTGTGCCGCTACTGGGGGTGAGCTGCTCATCTCCTCTGTCCTGCCTCAGTATCTTGGGCTGCATCCTTGACTGACCTGCTGAAGAAACTGCAGCTGGTCTCAGTCACCATGATGGCCTTATATGACTTAAGAGGGGGAAGCTGTCCTAGGTAAAGTCAGTCATGTTAGACAGCTGCTCTGATTTTTTGCCAGCAGCAGTAGGAGCAAGCCAGCACAATACACCTGTGGAGAGGCCTTTTAGTACACCAAGCTGATATGCTGTTTTGTACAGACTTGATAAGGTTGGGCAACAGGAGGAAGGCAGAGGATTTAAAATAGTGTCCTGCTGTCACTGGGGCTGGGTCCATCTTCGAGCCATGGAGACTGCATATGATGATACACAATCCCCCAGGACAAATGAAGGAAGCACAGCCATGCCCTGCAATCTGCAGATGATTGTGTCAAGGTCTAAACAGACAATAGACATGAGAGGAATTGGGGTGTAGAATCATTGGTTCCAGTGAATGGGGTTGTGTGAGTTTGGATTTTCTTGTTTGGAGCAGCTGAGAGTTTTACTTGAGGACACAGTGTGTTGTAGGCACAAAGTGGTTAAACAGCTGCTCGGTTGTGCCATAACTGCTTGTGGTAGGTGTTCTATGATTGACAGAGCAAACAGCAAAACAGTCCAGCGTGTTCCTTCCTTCGGCAGGGAGTTGTCCTGTCTTTGCTCAGACGGAGGTGACGCGAGTGGCAGGAGGCTGTGCTGTGCTCTCTGCTGGCACACGGCCCCAATTCCCTGTGCCTTGTAGCAGGAAGGGTGGGTGCAGTCTTTGGCGATTGCTGAAAACATAGCCTGCCTGTGCTACATTGACTTCTGAGTTATGTTCTTTTAAGGAAGCCATTCTAATGCTGATGCAGAGGGTACAGTGGTGCTTTTTACTCATTCTTGGTTAATGCAGATGTTGTATTTTTAGAAGTTTTGCTGCTAGTTTTACTGAATCAATGTTTTTCTCCTCCACTGTTTGAACTATTTTATATATGTTCAGAAATATGGATTACTCTCCCCAAAACTTAGTAATTTCAAAATCTTCTTGAGGAATAGCATCACTTTTTTGAGGTATGTGCCTCTGGACTGAATTAAGAGCTTGCAATGCAGATACAGCCATTGCTCTTTTACTAGTACAGTTTTTCAATTTTCTTTGTGTTTTGTGGAAGCTTTAATATGATTTTCCAGAGGTTTTTATGCTTTAATCTTAAAAACATTTTTAGTGTGTTGCACACATGTACTTTGTCTTCCTGTGCTTGAAGCTTTCTGGACTTAACCTAACCTTTCTCCTTTTTATTTTTGAATGTTAATTTGAATGTAATTTGAAGGTAATTTGAATGTTCTAATGTTGTTTTTTTTTAAACCAGGTCTTTGTACAACCTCTTCTATCACCTGGGGAGACTTACCATTTGTCTTGAGCAAACTAACTTACATAAGAATTTTTCTGGTTTTAATGCAGGTTGGGAGGACCTGACCCTCTGGACTATGTTAGCATGTACAGAAACCTGGGAAACCCAGCGCTGAATGTTCCTGAGCACTGGCACTACGTCAGCTTTGGGTTAAGTGATTTGTATGGAGACAACAGAGTACATGAGTAAGTGTCATTTAAGTTCTGTAGCTGGGCGTTGTGTTTTGTGTTGCATTTTGGGGGTGTGTAGGTAAAACCCTGTCCCGCTGCTCATATTATTTGAACAGCTGGTTTTCTGTTGAGAACACCCTAGTCCTGGTCTCATAAAAGATGACGTATGCCTCTTCTTACATGTAGAAGAAATTCTGTGTTCCCTTCTGCAGGCTTTGAATGCAGTTATGTTTCCTTTCCATGTTAAGTCGAGTGGGTTTTTGTTTAAATTTCTTTTAACTGGTTGGGAAATTTTAACTGTTCTGTCTTGTTGTGTTTTTCACACTCTGCAATCTGTTATGGTCGTACGCTGAAATCCTGACCCCTCCCTGTGCATGTTAAATGCCTTCCT
This sequence comes from Phylloscopus collybita, assembly GCA_027886175.1. Classification (NCBI taxonomy): domain Eukaryota; kingdom Metazoa; phylum Chordata; class Aves; order Passeriformes; family Phylloscopidae; genus Phylloscopus; species Phylloscopus collybita. The sequence goes on from JAJNNQ010000129.1 coordinate 25,381,229, forward strand.
CTGGAAAACTGCTGTAAGGGCATTTTTGCTGTTGCTGGCACAGCAGTGTTACTGTCAGCAGACTGCCACCCCAGTAGCTGCTTTATAAAGTGCCAATTTGTGTAACAGAAGCCTAAAACTCTCCAGTAATTAAATTACTATCTTAGGTTGTTGGTATGGATGATTTCTAGCAGGAACTTTGGATTAGATCAAGCAGGCAGCATGAGCTAACCCTGTTTCATTAATATTACCCCCTTTTGTTTGCTGACCTTACTCCTTAACTCCAGTTAGAGTGAGTAGTAGTAGCCCAGCCATCATGATTTTGGGGCTGTGAACATGGTCTTTTAACCAGCCAGAAATGGCACAAGGTTTCTGCTCTCACTGTTTACTGAAACTATCTTTGCACTGTGTTATAGCTGCAGGATAAATGTCCTTGATGAATGATGCAGCAAAGGCTCCAGTTTGTTCACACAAGCTTTCCTCCTTTTGTTTGTCTTGGTTAAGATTCAGTCACCAGTTTTTTCCATCAAAGTGCTTTTCTTGCAACAGCAGCAGTTGGGTAGTTCCTTTAACTTCACCCATTCCTCAAGGCAGTTTCTCCTGGTTTTTTTCTCCTTGTGTTTGTGATTACAGAGCTGTTTTTCAGAAAACAAGTCTGGAATTTATACAGGACCCTAATGTCACAGAAATCTGCCTGGGACATTTAACCAACACATCTACTAACAACAAACCCCAGTCATTAGTTGCAGGGGCAGATGGAAAAGTAGGGCAAGTGAAAGAAATGAAGTTTAAGGCCTCCTTCCCTCCCTTCCATGAGAGGTCTTACTGTGAACATGTAGGCCTTCACATGCTGCTTTTGTTTATAGATCAGATGTGTGTTTCCCTTCCCTCTGTGTGGCTGGAACAGCATCCCCAGCTCCACAGCACTGTGTCCCTGTGTCACCTGCCCTGAGATATTCAGCTATCAGCAGTCTGTCACCTTTAATTTGGCCTCATTCTTGGAGCTACAAAGATTAATAGTACTTGTCTTGTCACATAGGTTGGTTCTACCTTGTGTCCAAAAGTCTTAATATACAATTATGCATATGGTAGAGCTGTCAAGACCTACACATCTCCTAAACACCAAACCTGAAGTTATCACCTGGTACATGAGCACTGTAGACTCACTGAGAGAAGATTTTCAAAGGAGCTGAGCATTCACCAACAGTTCTCACTCCCAAGAGCAATTTCTGTTTGCTAAAACTGCTCTCAAAACATGACGGTCGTGGGATCTGCACGTCACCAGCCCAGCCCTGGGTGCACACTGTAGGAATGTGGCGGATTTTTCTATGCATTCATGAGGTTCTTGTTCTCTGACAGGGAATTTAATAAAGCTTTGTTTAAGGAAATATGTCTCTTTTTTGCTTGAAGGGCTTTGGGATTCTGCTGTCCCAGGTAAAGTGTGCTGTGGAATGGTGGGCCGGAGCAAGGGGTAGTGGGCAGTTGTTTAAATGTTTGGTATATTTCCTTTAAAACCAGTGTGGCACTGAACTCTGCTCAGTTGCCCTGGCCTCTGAAGACAGGAAGGGGTTTGTGGGGTTTTTTGGTTTCTCAGCTGTCTACAAAGAGTGCAGAGATGGATCTGCTTGTGACAGTCAGCAAGGTTCCTACAAGAGGGATGTGCTTCCATAACCTTACTGTTCTTCATACTTTAGTAAGGGAAAAATAGAGCACTGCCAAAGGTCTTGTTAATTGCCCAGTTTGGGTAATGTGTAGCTTATTTCTTGTGGACCTCTCATGGTAATACAGTACAGTCTAGAACAATTATAATGCAGTATTAAGGACTTTTTATTTTTTTGAGTGAACTAACACTGAATTGGAGGCCCCCGTATTTTTATTTATAACAGAATAGCAAACAGATGTAGCAAATAATGTGAAAATGTTGACTTTAATTTATATTTTTAATAAGAACCTGAAAAGTCTGAAGTGGAGCTCTCTTGGTGCCTCCTTGTTGACAGATTTATTTTCAGTTAAAGCAGCACTGTTTCCTGCTCTGCTTATGTATCAGCTACGCTCCGCTTACAGAACCAGTCTGGTTTTAGGAATCTGTAGAATAAGATGGAAGAAATCTAAGAATTTCAAACAAGGAAACCTTTTTCGTTTAAAACCCCTCAGTGTTTCATGGTATAATGGCAACCATGACACCAGCTGTGCTGGGCTGATAGCTCTAAAAATCCTAAATCATGTTGTCATGACAGCATTAGGGAGCCACGGGCCTTTCAGTGGGATTTCATGCCAAGCTGCTTGCATGGAAATAAGTCTCTCCAGTCGAGCATGTTGCACAACTTGAGTGGCAGCAGAAATCCTTCCAGCATGTTTTTGCAAGTTATACTCCATTTTTAGCTTTTTCTGTCTTCTTTCAAAACAAATGTGTAACTTCTTGAATCTCTTCAGCAGGGTTAAAAAGTAGGGCCTTTTTTTTTTGGACTGTTCTTGCATTCTGTAGAGTGGTGAGTGTGTGCAGCCTGCTGGCAGGAAACATGTGGCCAGTGCAGTTGTGGGAGAGGAGATGCTGGGTCCAGCGCTCTTCTCCACCCCTTGCTGGCAGCCACTGCCCACAGCAATGCCAACAGCAAGGAACTGCACAAAGCCAGTGCCTCAGCTGGCAGTTGCAGGTTTGTGCACTGATGCCAGGCCATCAGTGAGGTCAAGGGACAGGTGCCTGATCATACCTGCAGTTTACAAATGTTACGGTGACTTCTTCCTTGGTGGAGAACAGGTGCATGAGGAAGGCAGCATCGGCAGCTGTAGCTGGACTCGGGCTCCATCAGTGGCAATGCCAGCTTCAGCTACTGCTGAGTGCCATCTTTGCAGCAGCCCTCAGGAGTCTCTGACCCAGGAGGCAACAGGCAGAAACTGATGCACAGGAAGTTCTACCTGCGGATGAGGAAGAACCTAATTACTATGTGGGTGACCATGCACTGGAACAGATTGTCTGGAAAGGCTGTGGAGATACTAAAGAACCATCTGAACACAGTCCTGTCCCATGTGCTCTGGGATTAGCCTGCATGAGCAGGAAGGTTGTCCCTGATGACACACTATGATCCCTTTCAACTTCACACGTTAGTGTTATTGTAGTGCCACAGTGTGTGCCAGCCCCAAATGGTTCTGGCACGGGTTTGCAGGGCTGTCCAGGGCCTAAGAAGGAAAATGTGTATTTCCCAGACTGGCTTCTGTCTTTAGTTTGCTCTAAGGCCAAAGCTGAATCTCCACTTAACTGTTCTGTAGTTCCAGTGCTCGTCCTTTTTCTTAACACTTAAAAGAAGTGCATGGAAAGTGAAAACCATGATGCGATAGAATTTCTGAACACCTTGAATAGTCTTATTTGTATTAAAATTGCAGGGTTGTAATTCAGAGCTGAAATAGAAAGTAAGGCTTAAATTATGGATAGATTGAGATAAAATTTTTATTTGTGGTCTTCCCACATCCCACAAAGTGACGTGCCAACTGTGTTTTGATGTTTACTACATCAGCTTCATACTGACAAGGGTGATGGGGCTTGGAGGTTTTGGTTTTTTTTCCTGGCCCCTAGCCAGGAGCCGAAGTGAAGCATCCCATTTGCATAAAACTGGAGAGATTACAGCTGCCTTCATCTCTATTACAGATGCAGGGTACCACCCGCTGAGACAACAGGTTCCAACTTGCTGTGGTCCTTTTGATTTGTGCTGCTTTCCATTTGGATCAGGAGGGAGCGATGCATGCCGGGATAACGTGTTGTCTCTGTGGGTGGTGCCTCCCTATTAAAGGTGAGGGTAAGCATGAGCCTTTCAAGATCTTCAGTCCAGCTTATGTTCTGCTTGCTTGTATAGATCCTCTGAATGACCTTAACTTGTAAAAGGGCAAGGATGCTTGTTAGAGCTGGGAGGAAGAAAAAGGAGCGCAAAACTGGATCAGGTAACCAATGAAGGGCTTGCAGAGGGGTGGATGTTTTCTGGAAGGCTTTTTCTGAGTATAAAAGGGGTTTGAAAAGAGTATTTAGAAAATAGCCTGGAAGTTGGAACGAGTGTTCTCTTTCTTTTGAGTGCATGCTGGTTTCTCCTTTGAACCTGCATGAATGTAGGACGGAGTGGTGCTGACAGCTGTCACTTTAGTGGCCTCTTAGTTCTGTAGCCTTTCATAAATTTAAAAGCTCGCTGCCCTCAGCTTGCCAGCCTTTAGCCTTAAATTTTGCTGTTTAATGGGTCCCTAAGTGCTTTATAAACCACACGCCTAAAGCACTGCTGAAATATTACACCAAACTCCAAGGTAACTATGAATGCTTTTAAGATGGTGGAGACTGACTCTGCCCTTCTTTGTTTCATGATAAAACAGAGGGCCTTTTGGAAGACGGTAAATTAGAGAGAGGTGGTGGATCCATAATTCAGATAAGATTTGTGAAGTTCAGCATGTCTACCTTGAGAGATGAAAGATTGCTGGAGGTGGAGCATCTGCCCCGGCTAAAGGGAATTACATGGGAGAGGAGATCAGTGAGCATCAGTTTAGGAAAGAGGTACAAGAGGTAGGACTTGGAGGAGGGAGGGTCCAAGGTGGGCACCATACTCTGGACTTCCTTTTTCTTCCCAGGTCTTCTTTGCCTGTCAAAGACTGACCCCAAATGTAATGCTTATTTTTTCATTTGGTCTTTTGTCTGAGGCAGAGGGGAGAGAGGAAGGTTCATGGCAGAGTGCAAAGGGAGAGGCCATGGAATTAGGGAGTTCTGTGACTCCCTAAACTCTGTAAAAGTGTTTTCTTTCAATGGTAGTTTATTTGAGAATCTGTCAGAGTTGGAAAGAGTAGTTTAACTGCACAGCACAATAAAATCCATCTTTTAATGGATTTGTCTTGTGATTAGATTTTTTTCATACCTTTAAAGATAGGAGTTGAAATGAGCTTTTCTTAAAACGAAGGTATTTTTAAAAAATCTCACCTGTGTGGATTCTCTGGCAACTAGAAATACAGGTGTGCTTCTACTGAAACTTGCTTACTGGGAACACCTGTAGATTCTTCTCTTCCGTCTGGCTGGGGTTTTTTTCATACTTTGCAGAAATGTGACTTTTTGGGGGCAACTCTTCCTCTGAAGGACTGGATTGAATTTGATCAATGAATTCAGACATTTTAAAGAAGCATATGCACGAGTGTGTTCATGTAGGGTTCAATTGTCTATTTCCCAGACCAAAAAAACCCCCAAAAAACCAAAAACAAACAAACAAAACAAACAAAAAACATCACAGAAAAAAATCCACAACACAAAACAAAACAGTTAAACCAAGCATCATGCCTATTTATGTGTCCCACTGAGGGTGTCCCTCCAGTGACTGCCATGCACCAGAACCCTCTAAGGCTCATATTTCACTGCTGGAGGCAGACCTCCCCTGAAGCTATTGGTCACTGCAGGGAAATCTGATTTTCCCTCCTCCAAGGCAGAGTGCACTTGGCTTCCAAATGTCATTTGCTGGAGGTAGTTAGTACCCTTAATGAAATGAAAGATGTAGGCCACCTACGGAGAGCAGCCTGCTTTGTGCTGCGGTCTATCTGTGTTTACATGCAGGGGTTGTGGGACGAGACCACTCTTGAACTGTGCTTGATTTGGAATGTTTTTTTGAGGCATTGAAGGAAATTCATTTAACATTTACAGCACGGTAGTTGAATTTACAAGAAGGACTGTTTTCAATAAAAAAAAAAAAGGGGGGGGGAAAAGATTGGAAGAAGTTTTAGTGCTGAGCATTGATGGCAAACACCACTTCCTGTTCAGTAGTGCGTCTGCATTCCAGTGCTGGATGAGCCTCTTGCTGCCATGCAGGGGAAGGGGCATAGTGCTCAAGCTAGATGATTTTATGGGGTTTTTTTTGCCAACAGAACTTCTACATTTATGATCTTGGCACATTGGAGGAGAGTTGATCCGAGACATGGCTTCCTTACTCTGATCTCCAAGTTGGGGTTAGTGCTGAATGATGTGGGAGGGTTTGCAGGCTCTGTTCTCCCAGTGAGTTCAGCCTGCCAGAAAGAGAAGCGACTGGGGATCAAAACTGGGTCTTCTAGTGAAAGATTGCTTTATGTGATAAAGATCTGTTTAAGATGTTTTAAAAATCAAGAACTGAAAAATAGTCAACTTTTTTTTTCAGTGAGACATGAAGGTAAAAGTATTTTTGAGCAGTGCAGCCATTCCAGCTGTGAGATCATTGATATTTTTTAATCCATTTGCTGCCTGGAATTGAGATACTAACAAAATAAATGTTTGAAGAAATAGATCCGAATTGTTATTCATACCTAATCCCCTTCGCATTTTTTCCTTAATGCATTTTCGTGTTGGGAACATGCCTTCTTGACTAGTACTAGAGTAGTGCATGTTTCTTGATGAGGCAGTGGCTGCGATTGGTAACAACAAATTACCACTGATAATACAGTTACCAATTTTATGTGAAATTTGAGCTGTTGGTGTTTCTCTCTTCTAAGCTGGAAACTCCGTGGTGATGACCTAACTCCGCTGCCTCTCTACTGTCATCTCAATTTTGAATCAAGGCCCAATAGGCAGTGACACCAGGCTAACAAAAGAGGGCTGCAAATCTTGGTGGTCTCCCATTCAGATGGTATTGCCTTCCTTGGACAAAGGGGTGAGTAGGGCTCCTGAGTGCCACTCTGCCTCTAGGGATGGTAAACAAGGAACGGATCACTGGTGGGAGGCACTTTTTGATCACTTGACAAAGCTGGGTAGATGGGATACCACCTGACAAAGGGCTGAGGTTTAAAGGAAGATTTTGCAAGGACTCTTAAGAACAAAAAGAAAAAAAATAGGCCAGAAAACTGGTTTTCTCAGGATGTAAACAGAGTGGGCGGAGGTGAAGGGGGACTCGGCCATTCTTGGGGAGCTGTGATTTAAGCTCAGAGGATACAGACAAGGGAAGGAGGGAAGAGTGCACAGATGGCTCATTGTTTTGTCTAGCTCAGCATTCTTGCACTGCCGATGTGAAGGACAATTGTTTCAAAATCTTTTTTCCAAAGAGTGCTCTTTGCTTTCCAACTATCCCTGGTCCCTGAGATGCAAACTGTAAACCAGAGAGACTGGTCTTAAATGCCCATTTGTTTTTGAGGGTCAGTCCAAGGGGCCCTGGGCAGTTGCTGGGTGGCAAGGCATTGCTTCCGTAAGGGAATGGGGGAAAAAGAGTACTCCTGGGACAAATGCACTGCAGCATTTGAGGAGGAGGCAAGAACAAAAGGATGCACACGGAGGGGCTGATGCAGATCAGTGTCTGGCTTGGGGGCCTTTACCAGAGCTATGAAATGTAGCAGGAAACTGGCACATACCTTACCTGCAATGATATCTGATGTACAGTATAGTTTTCTTATAGTATTTCACCTTTTTTTGGGGGGCGGGTAGCAAATAGTTCATTGGTATAAAGAAATACTGCCATTGCTATACTGTTATTCTTTCTACTGCTCCAGTTGCACTGGCACAGCTCCTTCCCCTCCTCCGCTGTAAATTGTTGTGGCCTTTCTGGAGCAGGGGCCTTTTTTGGCATAGTCGACAAAAATAAACCATAAAGGCAGCTGTTGTTATGAATAAGGCTCAACAGGGGAATTTTACCAGTAGAACTGCAGCAATATAATTATACTGGTAGACTAGTTACAGTAAATTTCCTCATGAAGACAAGCCTTAAGTTGACATTTCCTAGCTAAGTTGAATCCATATGTATAACCTTATTACGCAAAAATAATATGTCTCTGGGCTTTGAATTCTTTTTTTACCCAGAAGAGTAACATTAAACAGAAAGGCAAAGAATTTAGTGTTCAGAGATAGATGGAGGGTTTTCTCTAAGAGAGCAGTTGTGATGAGCTGTATGCCGACCTCTGTGTTTTTTACTGGGCAGGTTATTCCTCCAAAAGTGATCAGGGACATGAGGAGAGTGTTCCTGCTTACTGCATTAAGCAGTACTGAAATATGCTGTAAATTGATGTCTCTCTCTCAACTTTCCTCCTTGTTTGAAAGACAAGCTGAGCCATTTTGCACTTCCCATAACTGAAGTGGTTTGCCTGAGAGGCAAAACTATTTTGCCAAAATTAAAATTTTTAGGGATAAGCCTAGAGCCATTGAAAGGATGATGAGAGAATGACACTTTCTTTCCTACTTTGTTTGCTTTTTAAGATGCAAAGAATTATTTTATCCTTTTGGACATTTGTCTTACAACAAATGGAGTTCATGTACCATTCACAAGCCCTAGAAGTTTCAAAGTGCTTCAAAGAAAAGATAGTTTTGCAGGAGAAGCTTAACACTTACAGGCAGATTAAAAAAATATCTGTAGTAGACTTTTCATTGCAGATGTCTCGTGTTTCCCTTTTGGGAGTCTTTCACCAGCAGTCCAGTACTTCCTTTTCCCCAGAATTACAGCTCAAGCTCCAAGGACCTTTTCTGCCTGTTTAATTGATTAAGATGTCTCATGGTGCTCATCAGTATATTTTTAAGTGCACCTTTTGCAATGAAGTGAGACTATGTAACAGCTCACCGGGGAGGCAAAATTGTCTGGATTTCTATAGCTGATGAAGTGAAAGATCAGGGATTGAATTCCAGATCCTTCAGGATCGTAGAGCCATAGATGGGTTTAGGTTGGAAGGGACCATAAAGATCTTCTAGCTCCAATCCCCATTAGACCAGCTTGCTCAAATCCCCATCCAGCATGGCCTGAAACACTTGCAGGAATGGGGCATCCACAGCTCTGCTGGACAACCTTGTGCCAGTGCCTCATCACCCTCACAGTGAAGAATTTCTTCCTAATATCTAATCTAAACCTACACTCTGTCAGTTTAAAGGCATTCCCCCTTCTTCTGTCACTTCATGCCATTGTTCTTTCTCCAGCTTTCCAGCCATTTGGATACTGGAAGGTGCTCTAAGGTCTCCCTGGAGCCTTCTCTTCTCCAGGCTGAACAGGCCCAACTCTCTCAGCCTGTCCCCAGTCCTCTGAGCATCTTCGTGGCCATCCTCAGGACTCGCTGCAACAGATCCATGTTATTTTTAGGACAGGAGTCCAAGAGCTGGATGCAGCAGTCCAGGTGGGATCTCTCAAGAGTAGAGTAGAAGAGCAGAACCACTTCCCTCAACCTGCTGGCCACGCCTCTGGTGGCGCAGCCCAGGACACATTTGACTTCCTGGGCTGCAGGTGCACCTTGCTGGTTCACATTGAGCATTTTGCCAATGGGTGGGTGCCTACAGCCTGCTTGTGAGCTGTTGGAGTGCAGGCTCCTAAAAGCTCCTGAATATCTTCCATGCCCCGAGTTCATTTATTGCACACCTAAGAGCTTAATTGTATGAGAGTCCTGAAAATGTGCTCAAGGATATGCTGAATTTGCTTCTTGCATGATTTTTCTTAATGTATGTTCTTTAGCCAGCAGGAAAGTAATGAGAGACACCAGTGTTTTTATTCCACGTAACATATTGGAGTCCTGAGCCTTGCCTGAGACCTTTAGGCAATGCTGAAAAATACTAAGTGTAGCTGTCAGTGGCAGTGAGGTTTTTTCATATTCTTTCCACCCTCCAGTACTGCTTTTGAAAGGCGCTTTTGTTATGCGAATAGGTTCCTCCCAGCAGCTGCAGAACTTTCCACAGTAGGAGCTATGAAGGAGCCAGCAGACACTGCAAGGAAAGTTGGTGCCCTTTTCCCAGCTGCTCACCAAGCACAGCAATACTGCCCTTCCCAGCCACGCTGGCTCAAACTAGCCCTTTGTTAATGTTCTCTTGCCTGGTGAGGTTGCAGCTGAGCCCTAGGTCAAGTTGTGGAGATGTATTACCATTCCCTGTCTATCAGATAGCTAAGGATTCAGTTCCAATATGAAGTGGGATCCGTATGCAGATGAAAGGTTGTGTTCTCTAGTGCATTGTGTTGTGCACTGACTGTGTGCTTTGTTGGCAGAATCACCTCCAGCTCAGGCCAAATGAGAACACTGTTCTTCTGGGCCTTGTAGAAATGAAGGATGAGTAGTTCTGAAGTGCAGCATAAGTAGGCAGCTTAAGTAAAACATTACAGATCTTGCTAAGTTTTCTTTTTCATTAGTTGCCTTCATTCTTGTTCTGTGAATGCAATAGTAAATCCTTATTGTACCCCTAGCTTTTCTTTCCAGAGCCTTTCAGTGGGCACTAAGATGATGAAAGTCTGCTGCAACTTCCCAGGCTTTTGCAGTGAAACTCTTTGCACTTTCTTTGCCAAGAAGCACAGCCTCACTTGTGGCTCTAGTTGTGGTGGTTCAGAACCTGCTCTCAACACCTCATCTGGATTGACTGATTCTGCTGGCTGTGAAGTGGAAAGCCAGAGTAGTTCTGTGGAGAAATGTGTGACCCCTTGAGCTGAAACATGTGGACAGTAGTCCAGTTACTTGATTACACATGAATTCATTTATTTTTAATAAGTTTTTTTGAAAATCATGAAGACAAAGTTGTTTGGTCTTGTCAGTTTAGTTATAACTGTAATGGGAGAGTTAACCATCAGCTACTGGTATAGCTACATCCATGCACCATAAAATAGAGAAAATAAAATGTAAACTGCCCTCATGTGAACATCTTTTGCTGGAGTAGGGAGTTACATATCCCATGCAACCTCCTGTTTCATATTTGCTTGTTTTAGTCATTTCCCATGTTCTGTATTTGTCCATGCTGTGCAGAATGTGGAGTTAATTTCCAAGCTTTTGTGACCTTGATAGATGGAGTATATAAGCATTTCCTATATGATGAGTGTGTCACATTACTCTTTGAAGCAGGGAACTATCATTATTTACATCTGAGAATCAAATCCATAAGTAACTTGTTGAGGAGGATGAAGCTTGTAGCAGACAGGAGATACAAACATAGGTTACCTGGATGCTGTTTTAGCACTTCAGAGTATTCTGAAGTTTCCCGACATAGTGTTAATAATGAGGCAGATCCATCCCGTTGGCACTGACAGGGCCTTTGCAACCTTTTGCCCTTAATCTGCAAGCTCTATCCTTACAGGTGTGACTGTTTGTTGGCACTCTCCAGAATGAGACATTAATGTTTCCAAGCCTCTAGAGCTCAAAGGGATTAACCTCCAGCAGCTAAGCATGATCCTGTCCTTCTTCCAGATGTTACCACTTTCATGGCATGGACAGCAGAGCCTCAAAGAAGCAACCCCTAGATTGCCTTAACTTGCAGCCCAGCACATTAAAGTGACCAGAAAACTGATGGTGGTTTACTTCAACAGACTAGGCTGGAGACAGCACAGTTCAGAAGCTGTTTCCCAAGTGGCTGGGCAGGAGCTGAGTACAGTAACCACTTCTGTCAAAATGAGTTTAACTCAAGTGTTTATGAATTATCAGCTGTGAGTCCTGCAAGCACTGTTCTGGATACAGAGTATCAGTAGCAGAAATTAATACCTGTGTTCTTTGCCATGATGCTTTGTAGAATCATTTGGGTTGGAAAGGACCTCCAAAAGTTCCCAGTTGATGGTTTCTCAGAGGGCTGGCTTCCTTGGATCACATTCCTATATCCTGTTCCAGAGTTTGATCACTATCTAGTGACGCTATACAAAAGTTGTGTCTACAAAATTATGAATAAGGTTGACTTGACTCTGTAGGTTTAGAGGAAAAAAACAATTTATCTGTTATATCAACATTTGTTATTTACAGAGACAATTTTGTAAAAACAAAATCTAAACTGTGAGTCTCCAGGTCTCAGGGACAAGATTGTAACTGGTTGAGTTTTGAAGAAGCTGAATAATAAAATCTGTGAAATCAGTGTTGTGTATGTGTGAGTGAAATTGTACCTTGTCTCCTCTTCCCCCTCTGCCCTGTAGCAGCTCTTCCCTCATTGAATGGTAGCTCAGTGAAACACAGTTCTGTTTTCATACTGGCCAGCAGAAATCAATTCACAAATTTTTACTCAGATCTATCTCAGTGTAAGCTTTCTAAATGGATCCTACATGAGTATTTCAGAAAGCTGAGAAATGCCTCCAAATAACTGCAGAGTGAGTGCCTCTGCATCTGTTTGGATTTAGATGTTGGAATAAATCTCTAAAAACAATTTAACTTTCTAGAAGAGTTTTCCGTTTGGTTGATGGCTTACACATTTGATATGATGTACTGCAAGAGCAAGCTCTAAGCAGCAGCTGCCATAGACTGATGTCTCTGAGCACTGTGTCGCTCACTTTCCAACCATAATTTTACATGAACAGAAATCTTTGAGCATGTGTTCGTTTTATGTTTATATTTGTCCTGCTTATGCATGGAGTTTTTTCTTAAATCAAGCTACGAAGGAGCCCTGTAAGACTCTGTGTGCAAGTTTAGGGTGGCTGGAGCTCCTGGAATTTCCTGCTGAGCACTCAGAAGAGATAGCCATCTGACATCCAGATAACCACCTCCTGCTTCTCTCAAATGTTTTTAAGTGAATGAGTACTTTTTTAAATGTCAGGAGACAATCCAGGAGAATATGTGAGTAAGCAGGTAGGTTTTGGCTGAAATAACTCTTCTGGATAGTTTCTAAACCTTTTACATAAAGAGGTTGCTCTACCGATTTTCTTATGAAATTGCTTCACAGGAACCTCCCAGCCTGCTGTCAGGGTTCTCAGATGAGAGTTTTATGCTGTTTGACAGCTGCACTAAAAACAACCACTTCCTGTTAGGGAAGATGCTGGAAAGCACTAGGTATGGTGCTTTTTTTTTTTTTTTTTTTTTCCCTCCTCCTTTTTCCCCTTAAGCTCTGGAATCTGAGTGTAATTTGCTTATGGTGGGTAGAAATTGTGAAGTGCACCTGGAGCTTGAATTCAGAGGACTGACTCTGCATAATCTTGTTTAAGGCACATCAGCTCTTGCCTGATGTCCTTCCCAGGAGAGAGACACTGAAGTGTTTAGCTCAGTGTCTGTTGAGGGCTTCTCCTTTGTTTTTGGACAGGAGACCACCCTTTGCGTTTCTTGTTAGTGGGCAGTAAAAGGGAAGCGATTCACGTCTCAGGTGATCCAAGTGATTTTCAGGGAGGATCTGTGAAGTCAGTCACTGGGTACCTTGATGCTTTTTGTGACACCAGTTCTCTGTGTTGCTAATAGTAGTCTCTTTGCTACCTAATAGTAAAATCTTCTGGGATGGGTATTAGCTCTGCAGCCTTAGAAGACTATTCAGAGTTGGACTCCGAAGTGCTTTGGTCTTATCAGGCAGAGTGGTGGATCCTGCTTGTCTCCTTAGTTTGACCATCTCCACCAACTTTGAAGAAATCCTGAGAAGCTGATCTGGAGTACTGAAAGCTATGGATTGGCAGTTACTGTGTTGGGGATTTTTTTGGTGGGTGGGATGGGCATTCTGGGTACAATTAAAATTGGTACTGATGCAAATAACAGCAGCTCTTCCTGATGTCAGGTTTAGAAATGTAGTGATATTTCTTCAGCCTTCAGAATGGTATCAGAGTAGCTCACCAGCAGCAGAACAGGTAACTGTCTTTGTAGAAAATGTGGAAAGATGCAATTAAGGAATTAAAATAAAAGGCATCTTAAGTGGCTTCACAAAAGTAGTGTTGAAGCAGCTGAAAAATGAGTCTGAGACAAGTCATTCCTAAGTACTGTGAGCTTGCTTCCCAGAAGAGACTCGGTTTATCTCTCTGAAGCTGTTGGGAGTGCAGCTGGACTTCTGAAAGTGCAGTCCTAACTATCCCCAAACAGCCTGAAAGGGCTTTCTTGTTGTTCTCAAGCTGAAATAATCAGTGATTTCCCTATGTAAACTCCCTTTTCCAGGGGTTGGTTTACCTAATATATTTATGTGCACATACTCTTAAACTCTCAAAAAAATAAACACCTAGTACACTGTTCTCCTTGTACAGAGTTTTGTAGCTTTCAAAAGCAGAATTGCAGAAATACTGCCATTTGAACTGCAGTGAAGCAAACCTTCTTCCTTGCAAAAGTGAGAATGAAAATGCTTTGGCAAATAGCTTTGATTTAAACTGAAAAGCCTCTGGTTTTCAGAGCTGCTTTTAAAGCAAAGGGATACTTTGGCTTTTGATCCTCTTAAGCTGGGTTATTTGATGTGAAAAATGTCCTGGTTACTCTGCTGCAGAGGGGAGCAGCTTTTTTCAGTTCTCTGTGTGTGGCTTCAGGAGAGGGCCTGGCAAAGCATGGGGTGGTGGGGGGCTCAGGGGGGGCTGGTTGCACAGCTCTGTAAATAAAGGGGCCTCTATTTCTTTGGATTCTTTTGCTGGAACTAAATATGATCAGTGAAACTCTTACCTCATTAAAGGAACAAGCCCGGCTCCTCCAGCATATGCGCAGTGCTGCAGTGTGGTTTGTTCTGCTGAGCTGATTTGCTGAGCAGATAAAGGGAGTTTTAACCTAAGAATGGCATGTAATATATGGCCTTGGCTTTTCAAAGGTTTATTTTTGTTCTTTTGACAAAATAAGGTTTTAATATTAAATATGGGGTTGGATTTAACTTGGCAGATGCCAGAGCTTTCTACTACTGCTGTAGTCATAATATAAAACTATCTGATGTGTGCCAGTGAGCATGCAGCAAGCCAAGAATTTCTCCATCAGTGTTTATTTTTCTGAGAACTTACCCGGTTGCTTTGCAGTTGGGTTGGCTAAAAAGGTGATGTGCCCTTGTGTTGGAGGGAGCAAAGCAATGGTGGGCACAGTATAGTTCATGCTGACACTTTATACTTAGCATCTTTAATTTGGGGGCAAAATATGGGTTTCTCCCTGCTTTGTAGCATTTTAGAAGTGTTTTCTAGAAACTTTCACTCAAAACTCCAGGGTTCAGCAGAACCAAGGCACAAAACAAACTATGTGAAATATTCAGATATGTTAGTACAGAAACTTAATGCTGTACTGCAGCTTTCAGTTTGTGTAGCCGGCGCCATGCAGGGATACCAAATACTAATTCTGAGGTTTTCTTCCTGCACATGTTCTATCTCAGATCATCATCTTACTGTAAAGCTAAGGTGCTTTTGGACTGCTGCACCCGAGGAGTTTGGCTGAAGAAATGACCTGTAAAGCATTTCAGTGCTAAGATGCTGAACTAAGCTCCAAAGTCCTTGTTCTAAATTGGCTGTAGTTTGACCTGGTTACCTTCAGATTTAAACCATTACTACCCACCCCCTAAGAACCCACCAAAACCCAAAAACAAACGTCCTCACCGCCCTAGCTCTCAGAGAAAGCAGCCCCAAAAAGTGCCAGAATCTTGTTTCTGTAGATCAAAGGCTGTAATAAAAGTATGTTGCCTCTGCAGCTGGCACAGGAGTTGTGTCAGGCTGACCTGCAAGGAATGCATTCCACACTGGAAAGGGAGCAGGTTGGTGCAGGTACAGGTAGCAGAGAACGTGGGGAGGTCCGTGGAAGAGCTCATGGCTTCCATGTGCTTTAGCGAGATTTCTTCCACCTGTGGGTTATAGTTACCCTTCCACCCAGTTTAGCTGTTGAAATGAGGCTTGTTTGGTCTTTCTCTTCAGGAAGTATCATTAGGGTTTTTAGCTTGTTCATTGACCATGGCTGGATGAAGGCAGTTGATCTTCTAGAAGTTTTCCAGAAGTTTGGGGGAAATTTGGAACTTACAGGAAGAAGCACAAGTTTGAACATCTGCAAAGCCCACAAGGTGTGGTGGGTTTTTTATCCAGCTTCTTGTCATCCTCCTAAGATAATGCCTAAGCAGGGGAGACATACTCTAAAAGGAGACTGCCATGAGAATGCTGTGTTTCCACATGGAATAGAGAAGAGTCTCTTTGTCCTTGTGAGAGATGATAAGCCATTTCCTCTGTCTTCCATGGGCACAAGTACCTGGAGATCTTGGGTTTCTAACTGGGAAAAATCATTTCCCATGCTACTTGCCTCTCTACTAGCAGACTGATGCATCTTTATCATCACAAATTTTGAAGCTGGGGCCAGTGTTAGCATTTGTAGTAAAAAGGATATCCATAAGGGAAGCCAAGCTGCATAACTTGGCTACTGGATACTTCTCTGTGATTTTCTTAGACCAAGGGTCAGAAGCATACTGGAAGGTTGTAGGTCTGTGTAGCTCCTGAAGTTCCTATCTGCCTCCATTCTCAGGTACGTCATCCAGACCTCATCCAGGAGCTCTGGTCCTGGACTTAGGTCCATTGTTCAATGAGAGAAATTTCATGGCAGCTGTTGAAAGTGCTACATTGAACTTATCTACAAACAAGACTTTTATTAAGAATAAAAGCAAAACCTGTGGCAAAAATACTAACAAAATGGCTATGCTAACAATCTGAATATTAATACTTCTTTCTATTAAAGACCTGTCTAAATTAAGCATAAAGTATTTCCAAAGTAATCACAAGTATTCAAGGCCACACGTGTCACAATTTCTTCAAAACCAGATTACCAAGCTAAAATTAAACAGGTCAAAGACTTTTACTTTATAGACTGTTATCTCAGAACAGCTGCACAAGGCAGGTGAATAGGATGTTTTTAAATTTTCCCTGTATTTTCATCAACTCATGACCATTGAATATTCAAAAACATTTTAACTCTAATCTTTAAATACAAATCTCTTACATGCAAATAAAATTCTTCTAAGATTTAACTGTTATTTTGAGAATATAAGCATTGTATGCTGTTGCATTTTCTAGGTGTTCTTTGGAAGATACATCTTGACTCTTGGGGGATTCTTTTTTCAATCTTAAAAGGGAAGTAGCTTAATGTTTGTTTCCTTACCTTTTTTTTTTTTTTTTTTTTTTTTTTTTTTTAGTTTAGTGTTTCTCTGTTTAAGAGTCACGCTACTATATGAACAAATCCGTTTAAGTAATGGTGCCTGTCAGGTTTACTGCTTTGTGACTACTGGTGTGTTGCTGACCAGCAGTGTTCTCCTAAATACAGGTGTTGCTTTAGATTTGAGGGATACTCACTTAACAGTTCTGTTACTCAGTAACTTTCATATGTATCAATGTACAGCATGTGTGGTCTTTTTTAAACAGTTATTTTTGGGAATTAGAGATCCATCCAAGAGGTTAAAAAAAAAAGCCCACTGAACACTAGCTCATTGCATATTAGAAGTAAAGCTGTGTTGTTTCAGAGCATGCCTTGAAAGGAGGAAATTCAATAGAGAGCCATCTTACTTTCCAAAAAATTTAACTGTGAAAGATCGGCTTGAAGGCTTTCTGTTAACTTTGATCTTTCTCAAAACTGACCCATTCATAATGTGTTTCAGTTTCTGGTTTATGCTTTTTCCTGGAATCAGTTCTTGAAAACTATCCACTTTGAAGCAGTTTTGGTTTTCCCTTTAAGAAATATTTCTTTTTTCCTTTACTAACTGATACATGAAACTAATAAAACACTATAGGGATGCTGGTTGTCCAAGGTACAACTTTGCATTTGTGAGGCTGTCACTGTCCTGTATCAGTCAGTTAGGCAGATCTTCACGTGTGGTTACATAACTCAGGATTCACTGCACATCCAGATTCCACTCCCTGGGTGGCTGGTTCTGTGAGGAGAACATCCTTTTTCCATGGTCCTAATCTTTAATCCTGCACTGGTCACAGGAAGCGTGTCATGACTTTTTATTTTTCATTCCCTCCAGGTTCACAGGAACAGATGGACCGAGTGGTTTCGGGTTTGAGCTGACATTCCGACTGAAGAGGGAGACGGGGGAGTCGGCACCACCCACCTGGCCAGCAGAGCTGATGCAAGGCTTGGCCAGATACGTCTTCCAGTCAGGTACCACAGGGTTAAATACATGGCCTTGCTTTTTCCTGCTCTGGTTCTGAAGGGCCACATCTCTCACAGGTGTGACATCAGCACCCAGTCAGGTCTTGGGAATTGTCTTTGTGTGGGAACCCAAAAGATTGTGTTCCTTCATCCAGCCCAGCCTGCAAGGACAAAACCAATTATTGTTCTGGTTGCTGCAAATCCTGAGTATTGAAAAGCTGAAGTTGCACAACAGTCAGTAACTACCGGAAGTCTGCCTGGTGACTTTTTTGCATAGTTGTTTTCACAGAATCGCAGAGTCACAGAATGAACTAGGTTGGAGAAGACCTTTGAGATCATCAAGTTCAACTTATGATCTAACACCTCCTCATCAACTAAACCGTGGCACTGAGTGCCACATCCAGTATCTTCTCTCAGCAAGAAAAACACATTTGCTTATCCTGAATGGCTGAGGAATAGCCATCTGATAAGGTCTCACTTTTCAGCAGAAGCACTATAACTTCCAAAAACATTGCAGCTCCATCACAGGCAAATCCCTTCCAGTGGTCCCTACAGGGCAGAGACATCACTTGCTTGGTTCCTGCAATAATGCATTTTTTTACTTCAAAGCCAAAGAACTGTTCTTGAAAATACAAATGAAAAGAGTGGTTGTGCCCATGCTTATCAATGTAGTATGGAACACTCTCCAGTATTATCTTCTGCTTATCCATGCTGGTTTTCACTTTATATCCACCATGACTGTTTAAAGGCACGTTCAAACTCATGCTGATGGCTTCTAGCCTCTGGATGTTTAGTTTTCACTTTGCCTTATGAAAAACAACAGTGTATGAATCATAAATTGACTTCTTTCTTTAACTTTGAAATTGGGTGTGAGCCAATACCATGCTCATCATACAATGGGTGAACCACATGCTGAGTTACCTTAAGAAAACCATGAGCAGCAGATAGAGGAAAGTTACTACCTCTTGCCATGGCACTGGGAAGGCCTTCCTTAAAATATTGTGTCTTGTTTGGGGCCTTTAAAAGATACTGAAAAGAGTGTTCAAAGAGAGTGTTCAAGGTGGTCAGGGTTCTAGGGCATGTGAACCATGAGGAGAGCTGGAGGGAGCAGGACCAGTTTAGCCTGGGAAGAAAATGTGCAGGGTGATCTAACTGGAGCCTACAGCTGTAGGGAGGATAGTTACAAGATTGTGGGGTCAAGCCCTAGATAGTACATCAAAGGGCTACAGCTCTGAATTGCAGTATGGGAGGCCCTGGAAAAGCTTCAAGGAAAACTTGCTCACAAGGAGAGTGGCAAAGGACAGGGAATGGTTTTTAAGAGAGGTGCTGGAAATCCAATCCTGGAAAGGTTAAGGACTTAGCTCAACAAAACTAAGTTGGCCTTGATCTAGCATTGGTGATGGCTCCACTTCAAATAGGGAGGCTGGATGAGAGACCTGCAAAGGCCCCTTAAAATATTACAGTAGTGTGGGATTTGGGACATTTTTTTCCATACTGCTTCATTCTCTTCAGCAAGCAGCTGTGTGTTGTCACTGTTACCAACCATTCCTTGCCTTGTATAAAAGGAATCTGTATGCTGTCGCAACAAGTGAACAAGCTCTAGTTCTATTTTAGTACAAATTTGATTATCACATGTCTCTTTTAGAAAATAATTTTCTCAGGCTAAAATCATCTGGTTAATAATAGACATCATGTTAATCCTGACAAGATGATGCATTTAAAAGTAAAACTTGTAATGGGGTCTATTTTATCATGTTTCTTTTTGATCATTCAGGGCAATGCCAGTTGACCATAGCTAGATGCAGTAATATTCAAATTTAGTCAAAGATCTCTCACACCATTGCTCTGCAGACTCCCCAGTACTTCTGCTACACCTGATGTGTCCTGCTTTGTTTTGTTGTACTTCCTTGAGCTGTCTTCTCTCAGGATGGCAGTGTTCAGAGCAGTTCCTGTGTTCTCCCTTCTGTCACTCCTGGCTAATCAGGCACCCAGTCCTTGGCAGTGTTACTTTCTTTTCTGCCTGGTAGAGTTTCTCTCCAGTTTGACATTCTCACTCTGCAGAGTCAAGTGAATTTCTGCCATTGTTTTTACTTGTTTTTTTACAGGACTTCTCTGTTCAGGTGTTGAAATTCTAAAACTGAAGTATTTGAAGGGTGGGTTCTTCTGAAGCCCATTGGGCATGAAGCAGGCTGTGGCAAGACAGCATTGCTTTACATGATGAAAGGTTTCTTTTTGCTCAAGTTCTTTCTGACTGCAGTGCTCAGAGCACTTGTCAAATGAAACACTGATAAGTGTTTTTTAACTCTGGTGTATGTACCTTAATGTTGTCCTCTTCAGTTGTTTAAAAGAAAAAATTTGGTGTCTCTTTAATACTCTGAAGTAGCCTTAAAAATATTTGATGAACTGGAACAAGTAAAGCTTAGGAACCCACCCTGAACAAGAAGCAAGAAAAAGAATAAAATCGGCAGAAACTTTTTGGATAGGGTCCAAGCACTTTCGCATATCAGAAAATTGTTTTCTCTGAAAGCTGTATAAGAGCTAAATTCTTCTCTCTTGATAAAAACCAACTTCTTAGTTATCACAAAGGTGTGCTGCTGAGTCCACTTGAAGCTGGGGGAGAGTAAGATGTAGTTGTACTCCTGCTGAGCCTGAGCATTTTCAGGTGGTGACGACTGAGCTGAATATTCACCTAGCAGCTACTGCTGTCCTAAGTATTATTCCTGTGTATTGCAATTGCTGAGCATGTGCCATTGCAAATTATGTATTTTTCTAACAAGCTCTTCTAGGCAAATGAATGTTGCATTCCTTTGTTTCTGTCTCTCTCCTGCACCATGGCAGTGCTTTAGAAAAGCAATCTTCTGCATTGAATTTCAGACCTCTTTCAGCCTTGGCTTCTCTGTTCACTGTAACAAGCACTTGGTGCTTTTGATTAAAGGGCAGTACTTACCCTCCTTCAACAAAACCAAGCTTTCAAGTCTCAAAAAGTTTTATTTGTGGCTTTATCTGTTCTTAATTTTATCACTGTTTGACCATGACCACAAATTCCAACTCTGTTAGTTTTAAAAAATCCCCGAACCTTCAAACCTTGAAAATGAAACTTTGCACAATTCTGTGACCTTAGCTTGTCATGGTTCATGGGTGAACTGCAAATATCTCATGGCAGAACAAATTTATACTTCAATTCAAATGAAAAGGAAGAAACACTCTTCCAACAGAAAGCTTATCCAGAGCTTAGTACAGTTGTTAACTCTTTATGTACTACAGTATTAAACCCTTGATCACTACAGAGGGACTATGGTTTGTGTTTTCCTGAAATTAAAATCGGCATTTTTTTCTCTCTAGAGTAAATTTGAGTTGTTTTCAAGGGTCTGTCTGACATGTGTCATGAAGGCAATATATTTCTGTAGCACGGAAACAAGTACACTTGCTCATGAGCTCTTGCTGCTTCCATGTTTTTAGCCTGCAAGAAAACAGCTGCAGCTGTTAGGTACAAGTGTGGAGGAATTGTCATGAAAACTTGTCATGCATAGAGCCTAAAGATAATGATGTGACATATGTCATGGTTATATTCTCCACAAAGCACAAGTTGTAGTGGGGAATGAGCCAGAAGCGTTAAGAGGATGTCCATGAATTAGAAGTTTGCAGGTTGGATGAGCTTGATGACATTTACCCCAGAATATATCAGCATGAGGAGGATGAGCCCCTGCTGGTTTAGGGGAGACAGGTAGCATCACAGGAGACTGGAAAATCGGCAAATGCTGTTCTTCACATCCCCAAAAAAAACATACATCAAAACCAAAACAAACTCCCAAAATGAAAAAAAAAAAGTTTCTAATTGGTCAATCAGATTTCAGGTCTTAAGAAACTGCTAAGAGAAATAAACCATCCAGCAGGCATCCACAGAATAATGGATGTTCCAGCATGGATTTCTCAACAATAAATCAGAAGAAAGTAAGTTACAGGTACCATAGGAAGCAGTGAATGTTGGTTACCTTGATACTACTGAGACTTTTTACATTGTCCCAACAAGTGTGTGAATGAGCTGAGGAAATGAGGTCTTGGTAAAAGGTAAAGAAGAGGGCTGCAATAGTGGTTGGATATTTAGACTCAGAGTATTTGTCAACGTGCAGTCATCAACCACAAAAGATGGCTAGAGCTGAGAAGTACTGGTGTGCAGTAAGGGCAGGGAGGCACAGTAGGTGCAAGGCCCTCTCCTGGCACAGGAATAATCCAGTGCAATCAGTTGGGGGAAAGCAGCAGTTCTGCAAGGAGAAGAAAAGTATTTGGAGTTTTACTATTACCAATGAGCTATACCTAAACCAACACACTCTTCATGCTGAGAGAGAGAAGTGAAATTATTTTGATGTATAAATAGAAGTATTCTGTGTATTGCATATGATTGGGTCCTACACTGGAAGGGAGAGGGAGAACATTGTGTTTCATTTGGGGCAAAAAGCTTCAAGTCAGATGCATCCCAGTTGGAGGGAGACTGGAGGAGAGCAGTAAGAATGATCTAGAGGTCCAGAAAATATGACCTATAAATGAACGAACAAAAGAGTTGCATTTGTTTAGTCTAGGGAGGAGAAAATGGAAGATGTGAGAACAGTCTTCAAATATGCAAAAGGTTGCTGTAAGGAATAAAGTAATAAATACGTTTTTCATGTGCCTCCTGGGGATAGGAGACACAAAAAATCCTGTAATTTAACTACTAAAATTTCTGTAAAGTAGGCTTAGGGTTTGTCATTAGGAGAACTTCCAAATGGCAAGTGCAGTGACATTTGGATAGTGGCAGATTCCCTATTGCTGCATATCTTTGAGAACAAGTCAGACTGTTCTTCATGGATATTTGTAAGGCAGAGTTGATCCTTCCTTTAGGAAAGGGCAGAGTAGGAGCTTTCTTAGTCTCATTTATTATTATAAATATGTCTTGAATGACTAAGTATTCTTTTCAGGTCTTCTAAATGTATTTTTTTTATCCCATAAATACATAATTTATCTTTTCTCATAGTCTCCTGATGACTAGTGCACTGGAAGATATTTAAATGTGAGATTGATGTCTCAACTAATTGAAAAGCTGAGTTTTAATTTTTGACCTTTGACTAGCCAGTAGTAGGAAGCTGTTTGCAACCTGGGTACTGCAAAACAGTAATAACAAAATGTGCAGGCAAAGAAAGTAAGGATGCAAGGTGTGATTTTTCAGTGGCAATTTAATGTAGATTTCAGCTGAGTACTTCAGAAGCAACTTATATGAATTATTCCTTAGAAAACTTACTACTTCTGAAAAGTGGATTGAACACAACCAATTTAAGTAGGTACCTGACAAATTATACGTGTTGACAACAACATGTCAAAACACAGCCAAACTAACTACAGCTGGTTTGGCCTGTGGGTTTTTTCCCCACAAACACCTCTGCACTGTCATGGTGAAGGATCCCCTTTTCAGAGAAAAATAGATGAAATATATCTGTTGTTTCTGTGAAACCTGTAGGAACTTAGTGTCTGTGAGCTTCTGTCCTCTGTCATGATTCAAGTCCATGGGCCAATTTTCCAAAACCTCCCCTGGAAAGGAAGATGGTTCTGCTGCATGGAAGTGCCCAAGGCAGCACAGCTGCACAAGCCTTTGGCAGCCAGGCTGAAAAGCAAGCCCAAAATAAGGTACATGTAGCCTTCCTTAGTAATTTCTGACATGTCATACCTTCTTCAGATAGAAATTATTTTGTGACAGTTTATGTCTAGTGTAAAGAAGGACACACACACAATTCCTGCCATCTGCATAATGTCCCAGTACATCAGTTTGGGGCCATTATGCCATCTCTCTATGCCAGTTTCACATTTGTTTAAAAAAGGGTGATTATGAAAGTTGTAAAGGCTGCACGTGTAGATGCACTCTTCTTATTCAACAGTTTACACCTGAATCAAGTTAGTTTAGTCTGAGTCATGGAGGTTCTTTCTGTTTGACAGGCGCTGTAACTCTTACACTGAAAGTGGGGTTCAGTGGGGTTAGGGGATCTGATGGGGGTCACAGACCTGCAGCCATTAGCCAGCGGATACCTTGGCACCTGCTGTCCTGACATATCCATCAGACCTCATCTTCACATCTCCTGGGGTCCAGAAAGCTTCAGTGTAGTGGCCTCAGTGACTCTTTGCTTGCCAACATGTTTTCAAACATTCTTGACACAGGCCAATTTCTGTGTGTAAAAAGGAAAAAACCAAAACAAGCAACCAAACTCTAAACCTAAAACAAACTCCTCGCTTCCTTGAATACAAATGAAGCTTCTCTGGCTTGTTTGTAAAGCTGTTTATTTCTTCCCCTGAGGATGACTAAAGCCAAATAAAATCTGCTAGTAATTCATACACATTTTCCCTGACTGTACCCTTATCTTTTTTTTCCAACCCGAGGCCGATTTATTACTCTCTTCTGGTTGCTATGGCTCTGCAATATATATATATATATTTTTTTTTTCTATCATCTGTTTATAATATTGACCCGTTTCCAGTGTAGAGCTGGCCCTGTCTCCTCTCTAGTATTCCAGAATTTTAGATTAAAATTGTATGGAGATTAAATGCATTTTTTAGCTCTATAAAGAAGTATAAATCAACATCAATTTCAATTCAACAGAACCTGTTATGCAGTGAACTCTGCTGCACGAATGCTGAAATTGTAGCACAGTAAATTGCTGTAGGTGAACAGGACTCAACCAAGTGTGCAGGGGCTGCGTGCCTTTATTCTGCAAAGGGGTATGGAAACATTAAGTCACTGGTTCCAATTTAACCCAAGCTTGTCATGGCCAAAAGCTCTCATCATCTGATAGTTATTCAGCGGTCCATGAGAAATTGGTTGGGTTTTAGCCTAATTCCTCTTAGATGTTTCCCATAAAACAAGCTGTTCTGTGAGCAGAACAGATCAAGTCCGGTCCTTTGCATTTTTGTGCACTCTGTCCTGCACTGCTGCAATAAATCCCCTTCTCTCCATACTGCTGCCTTTGAGCTCACCTCCCCAGTACTTCCCATCCCTCCCCCCATCTCCTAAGCCAGTCTTGTCACATCCCCTAGCTTCCAGCTGGGACTTACGTGCTGTGAGTGGTACCAAGTGATGTGCTGGCTGATAAAACAAGCCAGTTGCTGGTGTGCAGAGTTGTTGGCTGATGAGCTGGGCACGACAGGCAGCTGTCAAGCTTGTGCTTTGGTCCCTAACCTGTAGCTGGCTTTCTCTGGAGCTGGATGGCAGCACTGAAGATGCTGGCAATGGAATTACCAGATATAACTCTTGTAAATTGTCTTGAAAGGCATTGCAGCAAAGTGCTGGCTGTTGATAGATCTGGCCCTTTTTATTCCCCGTGGTAGATCTGGGCTTCCATGGTTAAATTAATGCAGGTCCACTCTGCAGGCTTGCAAAGCTTAGTATTATTTCTCAGTTTGCATAATTGTAGGTTTTGGGACCTCCAGAATCTGATGCTCTTATTCTCACTTGTGAGGCAGGGATGCACCCAGCTCTCTTGTGGGTGGTTGCTGAGGCACAGGCTTGACAGTCCTTGGACAGCAGCTTTGCAGTGGCCTTGGCCATGGCTGAGGTTTCCCTGGCTGTGAACTAGCATGCAGCTGGTGGCCTATCCTTCCTCTCTGGGAGTCCTCTCTTGATCAGAGTGGTTTCAGCTGTGGGTGGTAAACTGAGAGAGGGCATAGAGCAGGGACACAGCTGTGAATGCCACCACGTGTGTGGTGTGCCTGTTCTTCCTGGCAGCAGAAATGGAGTTGCATGGCCTTAGATTTTGTGTGATTACATTGACTTCACTTCTCTTCCTGTTTCCAGCAGGAAAGTTATTGCCCCTTTGCAGTACTGGAGGCACCCCAGTGTCAGTCCTGCCCTTTGCCTTGGAGCACTGTCACTTCATCAGCCACTGATGAGATAAGCTGGCCATTATTTTTGCTGATTGTTATGGTTTTACTGAGTAGCATCTTTCTGGCCTTGTTTGTAACTTGCTGGGACCTTGGGCAAAGCTAGTGAATCTGTTCCATACACATTTAATTAAACTGCAGTATAGAAAAGCCCCTGCAGCCCTTTGGCCAGGTTTGAAAAGTGCAGGATGATTTCTCAGGAACATGGGAGGAAGAGAATCAGCACCACTACTGAGTGACATTGCCTTTTGCTTCATTAGTGTGGGTGCTGTGAAGCAGGGCTGGGCATGAGACTCCTCCCAGTCAGAAGTGCAGCAGTAGGAAAGCATGACTGGAAACCCAGGAGTTTCCAGGGACACCTGTACTCTCATTTTACTTGGAGGATGAAAAGTCTATGTCTTATGTTGATGTTAAGCTAGTCGTATAATATAAATTAAAGTCTTTTTTTCTCTATCTCCCTAATCTCCCAAAGTTTGGGCTTTTTTCCTCTCCTGCAGTTTGTCTGGATTCATGGTTATTTCCTGTGTCTTGCTGTGGAAGCCACTGTTGTCTTTACAACTTCTACTTCTTGGCTGGGAACAGGTCTCTGACCTTCTCCAGCCCCAAAGGATAGGTTCACACGAAGGCATGGTGATACTTTGCCAGGAGCAAAGGCACAGAAAGCCTTTGTTGCTTATAAAGGACTTTGTTGAAACAGAAGGAAAGCTGTCTTCCCTTAGACTGCTTTACCGATTACATAGTATTTCCAGGCAGTAAGTGAGGGATCTCAGTGCTGCCTGAAAGAGAAGGCTTGTTTGTAGCTGCTACTGCAATTTAGATAAAGTAGGTTTAGGCCCAGTTTGAGTTGGCGAGATTTCAACTGATGCTGTCCCTTTTAATTCTGTCAACTCATGTCCTGTTCCTGCCTGGGAACCGAACTTGGCTTGTTGTTTTTCAGCTGTTCAGTACAGTTCATTCTGTTGGGTTATTTAAAAAAAGAAAAAGGAAAAAAAAGAAAAAGAGGGTGGGAAATTTGTCTTCTTTCTGTGTTTTACATCAGTCTGTGTGCCCTGATGCTGCTCCCAGAGGGTTAGGGCTGGACAGTGCACCAAGACTTGTAACTTTGATACTTGGTTATACTTAGAAATGCACAAGTTGTTTAGTCTTCATATTGCAGGTGGGCTGCTCTTGGGAGAGGGAGGGCTGAAGCTGGCGCAGGGACCTGGAGGAAGCTGTGTGACGCATCTCTGCAGGGCTGCTGCAGCAGCCCAAGTGCCAGAGGGACAGCCAGCAGGCCCCAAGCCCAGGGATGCCTGGATGCTGGCCCCTAGCAGGTGTTTGTCCAGAGTGGCTGCAGTTCAAGATCAGGACTGATCTGGCTGATGTTTTCTGCCCAAAGTGGAGGGGAGCCAAATTGTCTGCAGGAAGCCTTTTCCGCCATTCTACCCAGAGCCTCCTCACTGTAGGAGAGTGAGGAGGAGCCCACGTGTTAGAGACCAGCAAGCTCTGTGAGGAAGAATATCTGTTAACCCTGGGATAAAGGAAGCAGCGGAAAAGCTGTACGTGGTCAGCCTGGCCTTGGATAAAGGCTCTGTCCCCTGTACTGAAGGAGGAATGCAGGACAAAGGAAACAACACAGGGAACGCAGAAAACTCCCCCTCCTGCTGGTGTGAGGTCCTTTGGCCTCTCATATATGAGGTCTTTGTCCCACCCAGCCTTTCCTGGGAAGCGGAAGCAGCCGCTTCAGCAGTTAAAAGCTTCTGCAGAGAGCAGTGTTGCCTCCTCCTATGGAGGAGCTGAAAGCAACAACACAGAGGGATTGTTCTGCAGTTGCAAGAGCATCCTCTCTCACTGCCTGTGTGCAATTGTTTGGGATGCATAGAGGAGAGCTTGAAGGTTACACGTACTGAGTAGTCTTCTGAAAAGGACTGTGTTTTCCCTTGACAGCTGCCAAGCCCATGTGAGATGAAACTGCAGAGTAGAGTAACTGCAGATGAACCGCAGTGCTGGAAGTTGGGTTCACTGTTACATATCCACCTTCTTGCACATTCTATTGAAGATCTATGCAGCAAATGGTGCTCAAACTGTGCTTTCTGACTAACCCACTCTGCCTGTGAGAGTGGCAGTGTGCAGAGCTCATTACAGACCGTCTTCTAACAGCCTCAGAGCCAAAGATCCTTTGCAGCAGCCCGCTCAGCCAGGAGGCAGCAAATGGGCACAGCAGGGGAAGTGTTTTGTTCTTGGTGGGAAAGAGAAACCGGGAGAGTATATTGAGAGGTTGTGGGCAGCCCAGAACCTGAGGGAAGTGGACTCCTGTGCTTTTTGATTTAAAATTAGGGGCTTAAAGGAGTCTTCTCAGAACACTTGGAATGCTGTTTCAAAAGATGCTCCATAAACAGGTTGTTCATTTTGCATTTGATCCATAAATACAACTCTTGGAATTAGTGTGTTTCTCTTGCAGTACTGTAATGGGTTGGTAGAGCTCAATGTGAAAGTATGCAAGTATGTGTGAATGCAGAGTTTTTCTGTTTCCTGCCCTTTGGCCTCCTGCTTTGCCAAAGTAAAACAAAAGTTTGGCCTGTGCAAGCTTTAAATTCCTGAAAATTTAAGGGAAAATAATCAACCACTGAGAAAAATGACACAGTGCACTCTTGAAGACCTCTGCCCTCTTGTCCATTACAAGTCCCAGAACAAATGCCTGAGTAATTAGAACCTTTTTCTGAAAGTGTTATGATGTGATAACTTTGTGGATGTTTTCTCACAGACCATCTCCCCTTTCTTGCTGTGTCTTAAATAATTTTGCTAAAAGGGATACCGTGATATAGTCTAACAGTCTCTCTGTCAGATATCTGTGCTGTGAAGGCTATTAAAAGAAGCTGTTTGGGTTCTTCATAGGCAGGTACTGCCTTTGCTTCCCCTTCAAGCTCCTTGAAAGCTCTTCAACAGAAAAGTCTTACAGATGCATATCTAGGGGAAGATCACAAGTGACTGTACAGGCTTATGGTGCTTATGGGTCAATCTAAGTATCCACCCTTCTCAGTGGCCTGCCCATATGCAAGTATGTAGGAGGTCCAACAACAAGGATGAAAGTTTTTCTCACCTGCTACAGGTCTGTTCTGTCACTGAGGACGTTAAAAGGTTGCCAAGTGCTGTGGGTACCAGTCATTGTTCTAGTTGCATCTGGCTGGGAAACATTCAGGTAACTGTAAAACATTCTGGCTTTCCTGTGCCAGAACACAGGATAAGGTTTTTAAATGACAGGCAAGTATTTTTTCAGACTGGTCATGTGGGGGCACATGATCTGTAAATAAACTGTAAATAATCATTAAATACCTGTTTTGAGCTGAGTCCTCATCTGACAGGAGATCCTGTGTATAATATCCTTGTAGCTCCTGGGCCTCCAACCCATCCTGAGGCTATTCAGTTTTTGAAACTGTTCAAGATGTAACTACCACCCTTTAAAGGGGTGCTGCAAAATGCATCTCTTTCAGGTGAAGGATGCAGAAAGCTGGTAGCAGTGCAACTGGGCAGAGGTGGAAGGGTCTCTTGCCTGACCTGGAGCTCAGAATTCAGGATGCACATCACTCCCTTGCAGTTGCTGGAGTAGGAGGATGGAGAAAAAGGGGAGACTTGGGGAAGGTGAAAGCATCCCAACCCTACAGCACCCTAGTGCAGTGGGTCTGAGTGATGGGATGTAGAAGAGCAGAAAACTTCTGTGGGATTGAGAAGAAGCAACTCACATCTGTGTTCATTTTCTTTTTCTGCTATACTCAACAATGCCAGCTAAGTCCTTTCATGCTACCATGCCTTCTTCCAGCTTCCCCTTTCTGGAGGAGGGAGCCATGCAGGTAAATCTGTAGATGGGTGAGAACTGTGTTGTTGCAACAACAAGGCTAGAGATGCAACCTGCCCTGGACAGTGCTTATACAAAGGGGACACCAAACACGATGAACGTGCCAGCTTCTGGTTCTGCTGACTGCAAGGGCTGCAAAAGCCTGAGGGGAACAAAGTGGAGGAGCTGAATGGAGCTGTGGCAGGAGAGAAAGTGTGTGAGGAGGTGGCTGGGGAGCAGGCTGTATAGAGTCAGGGAGAGGACAGGGGGCCCACCACTCGCAGAGGGTGGGAGTGTGCCCTGGGTACTGGAGTCACTTGCTGGGAGCCTGAGTGAGAAATTCCCAGAGTTTGCAGTCATGGAAATTGTATACACACATAGCATGGGGCAGGGAGAAGGAGCAAGCCAGATATGCAGATCTGTAAGGGATGGAAAGGAACGTCTTGGAAAACAGAAGGGGTAAGGGAGGCTCAGAACTAAATTGGCCATTGTACAACAGCATTTAATTTTTTTTTTTTTTTGCTATAATACTGCACTCTGCAATGTTGCAGAAGGCATCTGGGTGCCTGGGATCTGCTTTGTGATAAGAAAAGCAGTCTTTGGAACTCCATCAGTGGAAACTGCAGTACAGTGAGATATATTTTCTATCATCCCACTGCCAATAGTAGTGATGACTCTAACTAAGCACAACACAGATAAGTGAGGAAGCACTTTGCCTTGCTGGTGATGTACCCTGGGAAGGTGTGGGAGGCTCTTCATTGGGCTTTCAGTTCAAAGAATTAAATGATCAAGTAAGTTTATATATGTTAGCATAAATTGATTGGGCTCTTTTTGAGACTGTTGTTAATTTTCCAGACTTAACACCTTGGAGCTGTGCAGTAATCGGTTTTGTATTTTCAACCTGCAGAGCATTTTTTAAAGAATAATCTGCATGATATTTCTCTCATGAAGACAGCCAAACTGTCTTCAAACCTCAGAGGTCAAGTAGTTCTTACAGGACTGATAATCTGGTTGTTTCCCCTGCTATTTTTTTAAAGAACATTTTCCCTAGGTCCCTTGTTTCTAAAAGCCCAATTTGAATCCCTGCAGTGGAGCTATTGTTTAATTGTATTCCTGGGATTTAATTCTTCCTAAGGGATCTTCTCTATGCTGCACGTCTGCAGCATGCAGTGGCACTGTGTGAATTTGCACTTCTTTGGAGTGCCAGGGCTGGGGCAGTTCCTGTTTCCAAGGCAGGAGATAAGGGGCAGCAAAATTGAACTGAAAAAGAAAAGCGGGGAGGAAAAGCATTTTTTAAAGATAGTGCAAGTATCTCACAGCTTGGATTCTGCTAATTCCTTCTATATTCTTAAAACATGTTCATCTTGAATTGAAAACAAAATTATAAACTAACTGCCATTCTTTGTAGGTTAGGAAACTAAGCTTGAGACTGAATTTAGCATTAATTATCCTAGTTAAATGTGGCTGGCAAATGAGTCTGAATAAAGTCTTTTTCTTTATACTCTGTTTTTTAAAAAATTTCATCCGTATAACGAGTTGCAATAACTATTACTTTGAGATGCTTAGGCACAAATCTCATCTTTAGCTTTTGTATCAATTTCTTATAGCTATGATCTTTGCATGCATGCTTATATTTATTGTTGAACTAGTTAGAAATGTATTGAGTAGGTCTGGTGAAACATACAGCTAGTACATTTCAGCACTGGACTCTGTGTTTGCCCTTAGTTTCTCTCAATTGATTCTAGCTGTTGGTCTGCAAAACAGTGCTGAAAAACAGCATCAAATCTTACTTGTGACAGATTGCCAGGTTACTTTTTTTTTTAGCGAAGCCAGACTGAATATTAAAAATGTGTTGGAGAAAATGCATTTATATAATAAATTATACAGACCATGTATGGGGTAATGGCAATGCAATAAATTACGTTGTTTCTGTAAGTATTGGATAAGCTGCATTCAATTTAAATGTCTGGCTGCATCACTGTCATGCTGGTTAGGAACTCACTGGGGGCCTTTTTAACATTCCTGCACCCATAAGTCATGGAGTTAAAATCCTTCTTTGCCCTCAAATACACAATTTCTCTGAGTTATGCAGGCTGACATCTGTGACTCTCTGCCTGCAGTTTAGCTGAGCTCTCTGAGTCAAAAAGCAGGCTTGTGGCCCTTAGAGCAGCCGGTTTTCACACCGCTGAGCGCTGCAGATAATGTAGGTCTGGCTCATGTGAGGGATGTAGTCATCTTGTTTGTGTGCCAGCATCCCCCCCAGTGCTGATGCAAGTTTACTGGGGTGTTTTTTTATTGTTGGATTTTTCCTTTGTTTTTAGACCAAGGTAGCAGAGAATTGCCCAGCATGGTACTAGCATAGCTAAGTAACATCACTGCTCTGAGGGGGTGATCCAGGTAGCCCTGCTTTTGCAGGGGGCAAGCAGAACTGTTTATTTCAGCATCATCTTGCACATATCCCCGAATAAAGTGACCATGTAATGATGACCTGGCTTTCCCCCAAAAGAGGAGGAACAGAACCATGCTCTTTAAGGATATGAGTCAAGTGGCTTTCCCACTCCAAGCTTGGTTTTCCCCAACACCAAGCACAGTTAGTAGTTAGTGTAGTTAGGGCTTCCCCCTCTCTGCTATATCATCTTCTAAAATGTAACACACTGTCCTGGTGGATTTATTTGGGTGATTACTCAGCACAGTTTGACCCCTCTGTTGCTGATTTTAGCTGGCATTTGGAAGGAGGAGGTGTCTTGGAAGAGGTTCGGAGGATTGGTCAGGCTGCAAATCTATTCTTCTAATTTTAAAATTTATCTCAAGAATTATGTGGTGGGACCATGTCAGAAAGGGCAAATTTCTGACCTCTGGATGAACTCTGGGTGGTACAATTTGAACTGCCTTGGAGCCAGACAGGCTGGGGGACAGGGGCCTGCATGGGCAGGAGAAAGGCTTAAAGCTGCCTTGCTGTCTTCTTGCTGGTGGAACAGCATCAGCTCTTTGTTTTCCTCCTTAAGTTGCCAATGCCCATACGAAAGAAGATACTAGACCCCCAGATGCCCAAAGAGTGTTCACCATCTGCTCTGGGTGCAGGGTAGCCAGTTCACTGGAGATGTTCCTTGACTCACTTTCAGCCTGGGGCTGCCTTTAGGATGGAGCTCTCTCTTAGTTCCTGGTACTCCTCTAAGTTTGCTGTCCTTTTCAGTTTACTCCCTGTGGCAATTAAGGGCGTAAGGACTCCTAGCAGGATCCTGTATATGGAAAGCTGGCAGGTTTAAAAAAGAAATTGAAAATACAGTCGGAAGTAATCTGTGTTTCTCTCTAGAGCTAGGTAACACCACTTAAGTGTAGATTGCATGCATTATACTGTTTATAAAACATCCGAGGCCAAGAAAATTACTTGGTTTTATTTCTTTAGGCATCAGCTATATTTAGTCAAATTAAAGGAGGGAGGGGGAATGTATTCTAAGAAAATACATGAGCAAAGTTACACAAAGAAAATTTACTAGTCTACAGTGGAATGGTTCCCTCTGAATTATTTCCCCAGTTCTCATTACAGAGCAGTTGGATAGTAAAGTTAGGGGAGGTTGTGCAGCTGAATTATGACTGTTGCTGCATGAAGGAACCTTACCTGCTTTATGTGAGCTGTAAAAGAAAATTGATAATGACATTTTAAAGGCTTCAAAATATGGGTGGCTTAAGAGAGTGGTCTGGTATAACTGCTGCTTTTGCATAATAGAATAGTACAAGAGCTGGTCTATGGCAGATTTAGAGTCTTTTCAGTTTTGTGGAGCTAGAGAGAGGCTTCAGATTTGCTATTATAAATTATGAACTAAAATAGTAAGATTGAATTGAAATGTTATAATGATTTCCTTGTTGAGTTCTTACAAAACCAATACCTCCCTATGAAGCAGTTGGATTTCATGGAATTGGCAATTCTCACCAGAAAGAAAGAAAAGTCAGTGTTTTTTGTTAAAACATAAACTTGCAGGAAAAGAACCAGTTTCAGAATTGTGAGGATGAGTCACCTTGCTGTGTTAGGTTTAAGGCTTGTTAGTTAGTGCCCCTTCCAAGCAGGAAGGGTGCAAGGATCCCAGACAGTACTGTGAGAGCAAGCCTGTATATTTACAACACATCCCCTGCTCCCATGGTAACTGCTGAAGGATATGAATTTATCCTGGGGCAGATTGGGTAGCTCATCCCCTCATGGAGGGAACATTTAACCACCTCAGGTTTACCATGAGGCAGAAGTATTCAGCAGCAGTCAGCTTGTGTGCAGCAAATCAGAGCCTTAGTTTACTCCTGAGGATTTACTGATTTATCCATTGGCTAAAATAATTTGGATTTAACTTTTTAACATATTTCCTTTAGTTCCTTCACTTTTAATTTCTCCTGTTGATGGCTAGGTCATTTCTGTGCTTTGCCACCTGTCCTATGGATTTGACAATTACCTGGTCATGTCCTGGAACATTTTCTGATGACTGTTGGTTTTGCTGTGGTCACCTAAGGAAACGAGGCTTATCCAATTGTGGTGTTCTCGTCCCTGTCCTGATTTGAAAACATGGGTGTGAAAGGAAGGAAGGGAGGATAATCTCTATTTCCAGCATGAGGCAATGGAAAGGGATTAGTCCTTTGTTTCTATAATTTCTTAGTTTTTGTGGCTACAAGTCATGTAATTCAGAACATTCTCAGTGCTGCAATGGTCTCTGTATAAGAGCTGATTTTACATCCCACATGGGTGACAATGCAGCAAGTGGAAAGCTGGGTTTCAGGGTGTAATTCCGAATTCCTTGAACTCCCACAGGTTTTAATTTGCCTTCGTGTTATTTGCAGAATATTTTTGCGTGTGTGATTTAATTGAGTAGTCAGTGTGAATTTTGTGGTGTTCGTGTGTATGCAAGGGAGAGGGAGATTTTCTAAGTGTTGAGTGTTCACATGGACATAAACAGGTGGGTTTCCAGCAGAGACATTTGCATTTGAAAACCTGCTCTAAACGGGCTGGGCTTTCCCAGGAGAAGCAACACCAACAGTGAAGCAGGGATCGATCAGCATAGAATTGTGTGAGCATTTGATGGGCAAAATGTTGTGGTATAAAGACAGGGCCCAAGAATAAGCTCTTTGTGGCTTTGTTTCATTCCTGAAAACTGTGACTGAAAGGCTTTTATCATTTTAAAAAAATTAATCACCCACATTTTGTCTAACTTGGAAAGTATCACAAGACATCCCTTGCAACGTTCTGCGTGCTGCTTCTTTAAACAGATTTTGATACTAAAAAAAAATTTCATTTTTCATTTGTCTGCTTATATTTCCTCAACTCAAAGAGTAAAGTAATATTTGAACCAGTCCTTTCAGTCACAGTGCTGGAAGCGTATAATTTAGTGTACATAATGATAAACTCTTTGAAGCAGCTTGCATTCACCATGTTTTCTTTCTTTCCTAATTTTAACTAAGGAAAACATTCCCTTACTTATCACACCACTTCTGTTACATGCCTCATTTTTCAGGCTAAGTACCTGGTACTTAGAGTTTATTTTAATTCTTAATCAAATGAGCTGTCCCGGAAATTCATCTGAAAAAACACATTATAAATGTTCAAACCCACACCAATGGGGACACCCAGTGGAGACGCTCTGAGTTGCCCAACGTTATAGCCAGGAGCAGGCCACCAGCTCCTCATCAGGGAGAGGACTGCAAATATTTTTAACCACAGCAATTCTGAGGGAGCTCTCATTAGTTTCCCTACCTGCTGCTGAGGGCTCCCTTGAAGCATCCTGCCCTTACTGTCCTTGCATGAGTCCATGCTTGCCATCGTGGTGGTCCTGATGCACAATTATTGCATTGGGGTGCGCAAGCACCCAATTCCTTGGTGGTGGTGTTTAGTGTGACTGCGAATAAGTTGCAATTACTGGCAATTCGGGAAGTTTTTCTCATGCTGTTGCACACGCTGCCATGTTCATCTATTAGCCCTATGGATATTTAAGAGGTGTCCTGTTGCAATGTGTTTGGAAGGTGACGTGGGAAGGTTAGGTGAAGATCCAGGACCATGGGGAGGGCACCTCTCTGAATTGGATCCTGCTGCTGTAGCATGGGAGGTGCTCCAGTCTCGACAGACAGCAACTCAAATAACCACTAAGGTTTTCCAGTCTGCACTGGAATTCCTAGTCCTCTTCAGTGGGCAGAGGCTCCTTTCCTGCTGAGTTCTAAGTGTGGCCTTGGGAGAGACCACAGCGAGGACAGCAGCCCCGAGTGCCTTCATGGATGAGCTTGAGCTTGGTCAAGGAGAGGAGCAGTGGGCCTGCCACTGACTTTGGAAGCAGGCAGGCAGTACTCAGTTCATCCCTGGGGCACTACAACTATCTCAGAGGGCAGAATGTGGATTTCAGGTTGTTTATTTGTATGTACAATAAAGCTCTGCTTGGACAAGCACAAGACCCAAGATAAAAGCTATCAGCTAGGCAGCATTACCACACATGCTCCAGGAACTGCATGCAAATGGAGCATGCTTTAATTGCTGTGAATGTGGTCATGGCTGGTTGTTTTACTTCTAGTTCGCTCAGAAAACAAGCATTAGCCTTTACTGTGATGGGGCAGCATCAGACAGATGGGTTCTGGTGTGCCTTCTGGCATGCACTAGCTGTGGAACATGGGATTATCTGGGGTTTTGTCTTTCTAAGTAGAAGGGGAGGAAAATAAAGGAATGCCTGCTTTGTTTTGATGCAGTCTTTTCTGACATAGAATGAAAGTTATAGCCTACTGGTTTTCTCATTGTTTGGGAAAGAAGAAACATATTAATTATAATTCTGCACCAGAGCCACCCAGACAACTGGGAGAGACAGTGATTTTAACTTACACTATCACAAGTTGGGCAGCAGAATTTTTATTAGATATAGGAGGGTAGTATTCATGTTTAATTCAAATTTCAGAATATTTTCTCTGTGGCAAATTAAGAGTGTGAATTGCTGTGTCAGTGGGCATCCAGTATGGCCTGATGACTTTCTGTGCCCTCTTACAAAAGGAAACTAATAATAAATGAGAGACAGGCTAATTTTATTTGCTGATGTTCATGTGTTGGGCTTAATATCAAAGTAGAACAGTGTTTTTTGCCAGAGGACTCAAGAGTGGGCAATTTTGAAATTAGTACTTGAATTCAGATGACTCAGTGAGACTCCATTCCTGCTTCAGGTGGTTCAGAGGCTCAGCAGAGCTGGCCAGGGACAGTCACAGGGAATAGTCACCAGTGACTGTCCCAGCTCAGGCCGGAGGTCCCTGCCTGGCAGCAGTCAGGAGCAGCTGCCAACAGAAGGAATGTTCTAGCAGGCTTCACAGACTAAGTATTTCATGTCTCTTGTCCTTGCAGAAAACACCTTTTGCAGCGGTGACCATGTGTCATGGCACAGCCCTTTGGACAACAGTGAATCTCGAATCCAGCACATGTTACTGACAGAAGACCCCCAGATGCAGCCGGTGCAGACTCCTTTTGGGGTGGTCACTTTCCTACAGGTACGGCCCAGCCACAATGGCTCTGACTGCCACCTCCTGGGCATGGAGTGGAGCTATCATTGCATTGAGCTGTGTAACTCAGATACTTGTTATCCTGTCGTCAGTTTCAAACATGAACATAGGAAAAAAGTGTTGAGAGAAACACTTTTAAAAGCTAATGTAAAGATAAATTACAGTTAATTCTATGGTAATATTGGTAAGTGGTTATTGGTTTGAATGCCAGAAAGAGAAGAGTTTGGGCCAGGACTTGGAGCTCTTTTAGCAGTACTTAATGGCAGAAATGTAGCTTGCAGCACTGACACAAAGATTCTTTAGAGGCTGAGTTTTCCTGTATTGATTTACTGTTATAGAAAGGTTTGGGTTTGCTTTGCAAAAGAAACATTAAAAACAATCCCTTGTGATTTAACTCGGCTGTTCAGCATGGGGAGCTTCTGTGGCCAAACAGGTTTGCTTGTTTCCTGAAGTCCTTCTCAGCAATGCTTCTTAGATATGGGCTGCTTTGGATATTTTTAAATTGCATATTGGTTAATAACCTTAGTGGAAGAGTGGCATAGTTTATGCCAACTGCTGATTTCTTCATGCTCCATGGAAAAGCTTCCGTCCTGTGGGAAAATTCAAGTGTCTGTATTTTATAATTTAAGCTTCTAGTTGCTTCCATTTGGCTGTAGTTGCAACATGTAAAAGGAAGTTCTGTTACCACAAACCTGCACAAGACAAGTGCTGTGCGAGGCTTTTCTGAGGTGCCCAAATGTCTGTCTTTTACCACGAAAAACAAGGTGGGTGTGAGATTAATTAGTGCAAGGTGACTTGTGGGACCTGGAAGGAGGGACAGAGAGCCAAGCTAAGCAGGATAATCCCTGACTGACTCTCCAGCTGGTACTGTTAGTCCTCATCTCCTCTTTAGTGCCCAGCTGTCCTGAATCAACGAACAGTCAGCTTGCTGCATCCTGAGGCCCTTGGCCTCTAATCTTCCACAACACATACAGTTGACTTGGTTTTCCCCTTTGTTTGATGCTTGTTGTTATGGATTTTTTTTGACCCGTGAGGATAAATGATTACAAAAAGCAAAGAATGAACACAAAATAATTTCCTGTTTAGAGTCTTGCTGTTTGTATGTAATTAGTGAGTGAAGGCCCAGGGCGGGGTGTCCTGAAGCAAGGGTGATTTAGGCTGTTCATGGAGGAAGCTGGGAAAATGGGTGGGGATGGAGTGCACCTCTAAGGGCTGGGTCCTGAGAAAGTGAACTCTGCAAGGGGCAGGAGAGGTGGGGTATGCAGAGCTGGGTGCATGCTGACATGACGGTTTTCTACTCAGATCTCTATCAGTGCAGATATGTGCCTACAACAGAAGGTACAGCCTTCACTCCTGCTTGCTGCTCTTCAGTACTTAGTTTTCAGTTTTCCTCTTTTCTGATAAAATATCAGTTGAACAGATTTTCAGAAATCAAAAAATTCAGTGCTGTTGGAGAAGGCTTAAGAGTATTGTGGAAGAAAATGGAGGGCCATGGCTAAAAATATTTTTCATCTCAGAGTGAATCATTGTGCTCAAAGGCACAAGCCAGTGGTTGATACAGCAGGAAGAAACTGCCTTCTGCTATCAGCTGTGGGGTGTTTCACCCCTTCATTTGAAGCAGCTGATCTCAGCTGCTGTTAGAGAGACATCTGGTATTGCTCAGTGTGGCAGCTCCTATCCTGAAAAGCAAACACACCCCGCTTAATACAGGAAGGCAGAAGTCTGCAGTTGCCTACAGTGACAAGTGGATTATGTGGTGTGTAAGCAGCTTTACTTTATGGTGCTGTGTAAGATGTAACCAGTCAGCAAACTGAGTTGGTCAAGGATTTTATGAGCACCAAAGCAATCCCATGTGGCAGCAAGTCCCTTGCCTGGTTGAGATTGCTTGTTCAGTATTTCATTTGCCCTTAGCAATCGCTTGACAGAGCAGTGTTTGTATGTGCTCAGACCCTAACCTGTCTTGCTCCGTCCTGTCTGTGTGGACTTGATTGAAAAGTTGAGCAGACTAGTGTATAAACCCTGATTTGTCACAAGACCCTCCTCATTGTTAAATTCACACACTCTTTACAAGATTAAATGTTACATGACCAGGGCACTTTCCATGATAAATGTAAAGAGAGACAACAAGGGCTTGTGGGATCCCACTGTTGTCTCAGGCTCCATTTGTCCTGGCATATCTTGTTAGATTAAAGAAATGGTGCTTCTCTGTATCTGCACTCTTTGATTCCATACCGCGTGGCACATTTTCTCCACAGTTCTTTCATGGTTCCCACCCAGTTTAGTATCTCTGTTGTTATTTATTACAGATTGTTGGGGTTTGCACTGAGGAACTGCATGCAGCTCAGCAATGGAATGGTCAAGGGATCTTGGAACTGCTTCGGACTGTCCCGGTGTAAGTGGTCACATAGCCCATATAGGGGAGCATTTCCATAGAGAACCATTCAGTCATTTATTTTTATTAACAATCTTTAACTTGCTGATCGTACTTATTTAATCTGTGCTGTAGGAAGAGATGGGAATTCATTGCAAATCTGTTCTCACACACAGACACTTAGATGGCAAATTAATGCATGTGGAAGTCCACATGTTCAGGGTGAAAGAGAATGAGGTCTTGAAAGCTTAATTTCCTTCCTCTTATGCCTGCAGGGTTTTCTCATTGGTTCTTCCTGGGATAACTGTTACTGGTGACCTTGCTGTTTATTCAAAGAAAGGAAGGAGAGGGTCTGGCTTACAAAGCTCTCTGAAAGTGAGAAAGTCACTCTCAAATTTGGCCCACTCTTGGTGGGCCAGTTTGCAGCAGGAAGAGCATTCATGAAAGTGAAGTTCATTGTTTTGCCATGGGAAAAATGATGTTGGGTTGAGGAAGAGATGAATTTTAAATGGTAAATGATATGTTGATGCTTTGTTTGCTGCCAGTGTGCAGCTAAATCTTTTTGGCTTGCAGGCATTTTGTTTAAACGTTTTTAAATTCAGTGGAAGTTAGTTACTGCCATGTGATTGTAACTCAAAAGACTTACTTTTTAAAGCAAAATAGTTCTGAATATGTGTTTCTGGGCACAATAGTACACTCTCTAGTGTCACAATAGCCTTGCATTGATTGATTATTTGAAAGAGCTGGACTTCTTTAACTTGAACTTTTCCCTTTTAGGCACAAGTGCAGATAATTCATGCAAATGCCCTAAAGTAGAGTGAATTTGTCCAGCTGCAAGCTTTGTTTCTGAGTCCCTGAGACAATAAACACTGCCTGCAGCTCCCTTAGCTCCTTAAGTCAATACAGATACAGAACCTCTCTCCTCAGTCTGTTCTCATGTTAGTTTTTGGCTTTCGTCCTCTGGTATAAGCACCTTTCCAAGGAAAAAAATGAGACCCAAATGTGCATGATTTGAGGGCAAAGCTGCAAACTACTAGGCCATTGATGTGGAACTAGGGTAAAAGTCTCTTGCACTCCAGTGAGGAACTGTGGCAGGTCACACCCCTGCAGTTAATAATTCACAACTTCCAAAGTGATGTGGAAAAAAGAGTGGCCATCCATGCATCTGAAAACCTGTAAAATATTAACTTTTTTTACTCCCACTCTTAAGTGTTTCAGGAGACTAACACAAACTAGGCCAGAGGAGGGGGCTTTTGACTGCAATAACAAAGTATCTCATGAAAAAATTATTTTTTATGGCAGTTCCAAAAGACTTCAATTTTTTACTTCAAATGAAAAACACTATCTAATGCTGACTTCTGTAGTCTGACTGTACTATGACCCAAAGTGAAATCTCTGAGTATTTCATCTTCACAGTAATCTGTTTTCTGTCACCTTTGTTGGGAAATACCTTGAGCCTTCCAACTTTTATTGCTAATGATAACAAAGATTTCTCTGAACCATCTGAGTACTTGGCCATTAAGTACCAACTGAGCAAAATGTCTGTTGTGATAGTATTTATCAGAGTAATAAGCTCTTTGTGGTACTGAATGTGGCTGCCAATCTTGGCAAAAGGTGTAGTCCCACTGGGGCCCTACTCTATTCTTAGATATGTAATAGAGGAATAAATCTTGACTCCATGCCTTGCCCATCTTTCTTTGACTCAGGCTACACTGGACTTCTCAATCCCAGTTTGTTTCCTGTAAGATTAAAGCCCATC
Organism: Phylloscopus collybita; assembly: GCA_027886175.1. Classification (NCBI taxonomy): domain Eukaryota; kingdom Metazoa; phylum Chordata; class Aves; order Passeriformes; family Phylloscopidae; genus Phylloscopus; species Phylloscopus collybita. The sequence goes on from JAJNNQ010000129.1 coordinate 25,422,200, forward strand.
TCAGTCTTGTGTGAGCAAGGGGGCCTGCACAGGGGATAACAGCCTGTGTCAGTCCTGACTGCTCTGCATGTCTGGGTGGTGCCAGACACTGAGCAGATTAACTGCTAGGTCATGGAAGGCTTTTATTATTTATTTATTTGGGAAATGTAAAGAGCAAATGCACGTTGTAGGATGTATACTCTGCATAGAGGGGTTTCTAGGCTTATTTTAAACCCTTATCTAGTGCTTCCTTACAGTACAGGTCCACTCTGAGGACCTTGCTAGGGAGTTCTAATTAAAGGGCTTGATTGGTTCATTACCTGTCTTTATTTGTAGAGCTGGAGGCCCCTGGCTGATAACAGACATGAGAAGAGGAGAGACCATATTCGAGATTGACCCACATCTGCAAGTATGTCTTTAGTTTATAAAATGTCATATCTCTTGTAATAGCCAAGGAGAATTGGTTTAATGCTGTACAACAGTTCATATATTTTCTGTAAAGGTGCTTGGATCTTCTCAATGTTTGTAATAATCCTGGAAAAGTCTTAGAAACTCTTTGCCCTCTTAGAAGTGGTTCAAGAGGGATGTGTCCAGCCCCACATGAATGGCAGCTCTAGGAAGAAAGATAGAGAAGGGAGATCAGGAAAATGGAATCTCCTATATGAGACAAATTGGTAAAATTTGGACTGGATGTTTTAGAAAGGAGGAAGAAAGAAGATGAAGGACATGGAATAATACAAGATTTAGGAATGGTACACCAGGAAATCCCTCCCTCCTTTTATGTGCAAGGAGATATAACATGCAAAAAACTCAAAACCAGCTAAGTAGTATTTTTTCACAGTAAATGTGACAGTGTAGCTCATTCCCGTAGGATATCAGTTGAGGCCAAGTAGTTAGTGTGGACTGAAAAACGATGGGAACCCAAAAGTACCACATGCAGTTACTAATAATCCATGCAGGAAGATGTAGTAAACCTTTTTCTTCAGAGTTCAATTTAATTTCTGAAATGTAAAGATAAGAATAGGGCCTCTTTGGAGAGGTTACTGTACTATGGACTTCTCCTGATCCATGCATTTGGGAGTTCTGCAGTCCCTTCAGCAGAGCTGAAGAACATGGTACTGGAGTATGTGGTCCCCAGCAAATCCAGTGTGGTTCTGGCCATATTTCAGTGAATCACTGAATATTTGCCTTTAACAAAGAACTTACAGCTCAGCCTGGTAGGGCACGTGCAAATGTGCATGTTTTGTACAAGCATTTGCTTATGGTCTGCATGTCTGTATCTGATTATTCTCAGTTGCCTCACAGCATCTTCTACTTTGAAAGCTTAAGAACAAAACCAAATTCTACTTTTACTGGTTTTAAGGATTTGTTCATCTAAAATAACCCCAGTCTGGGAAACACAAAAAAATGTTCCACAAATGTTCCTCAATGTGGGAGCTAATACAACTGAAAGTCCCATAAAGTTTTTAGAGTTTCCAAACCTTGCTCTCTCCCTTCCTGGAGGTGTTTCAGTTGTCTGCACACTGGTGATTCCTAATGATAACAGGGTTTTCTTCAATTTACTGTAAATGAAAAATAGCTCAGCTTACTGGAATCTGAGTCAGTCAAGGCAAGTTAAGGCAAATAAAAGAGCACCTCTGCCTCACCAGTGTGTCCTGCTGCTGAAAGCTGCTACGTCTGCGGTCCTTCCGGACTTCCTCACATTGAACACATTCCTGTTTCTGTTCTCTCTTGCCCTTGCAGAAGTGCTTATGGGCAGGTGTGTGTGTGCACACCTCCCTCCTGCTCTGCTGCCTCAGCCCCCAGGGATTCACAGAGCAAAATCCACCCCTGAGTCCCACAGAGAGCCTCTGCTGAGCACAGGGAGTAAGGCTGTGCCAGGCTGGCTTCAGCCCTGTCATGTGCCTCCTGCTCTAATTAGTGGGGATAGTGTCATTTTCTTGGTGTTGGTAGAGGGTGTGTGAGACCAGAAAGGCAGCAGTGGAAGAAAGGTGGAGGGGAGGGAGGGAACAGGCAGAGAAACTGGACAACTTTCCTGGGAGCCAGCAAGCATGTTGTCTGCCTGGGAAGCAGGCAGAGCTTGTTTGGAGGCTGCATTGTCTCTTGTGGGAATTGGTTGAGGCCTAAACCCAGCCCTGGCAGCAGCAGCTGTACTTTCTGTTCGGAGTTGCTGAGAATGGATCCCAACTAAGATGTCATCCCAGGATGTCGGCAATTAATGCTGTGGCAACGCTGGTTGTTTTCTGTTCAGCCAGGCTTCTTCCCTGTAGGCCATTCAGATTTCCCTGGCAGCACTGTCAAACAATTCCTGTCGGTCCCCAGCTCTGTGCTGATTCTCAGTGCTTTGCTTCTGTTTAGCAGATATCTCAGAAGAGAATAAAGCTGATTTGAATTTCCTGAGTTGTGGTTGCTGCTCTGCAGGTCACACTGCAGTGCTCTGGCTCGTTTAAAAAGGGATCAATGACTTATAAGAGCCTCAGAGCATCCCTCCCACATGCTGAGAGGAAAATGGGACAGAAATATCCTTTCTTTGAGGAAGGAAAGAGCTGAACCTCCTTTGCCCTGGGCTCCTCCAACCTCCTGTTCAAGCTGCCCTTTCAAGGGAGGAAGAACAGCCCCTCAGTCCAGGCAAATCTTTGCTGGCTAAAGGTGGGGTAGAACTGTGTGTTGCCAGAGCTATGAGTCTACAGCGGTTGGGTTTTTGGACTTTTCCCCCTTTAACAGCAATGCTTGCAAACATTATAAAGCAGGCATGCAAATTAGGCTGCCTTAAGCCAGCTCGTTTCCATCAGCTCCCCTTGATCTCCAAGGGATGCCAACAGAGCAGCACTTCTTCCCCTGAGGAAGTGCTCTGCAAGCCAGCTGAGCTGCAGATGAGAGTCCTTTCCCCCTCCCCGAGGCTCTGCACTCTGTCCGCAGGGTCTGGCTGGGAGTGGGGCCCTGGCTGCAGGGATGGGAGGCAGATCCCACCAGAGCCTCGCAGCCCTCTGGCCTCTTCTCCCTGCTCAAGTGCAGGTTTGGTGGCTCTCCGATGCTTCACCAATGACTTGGATAAAAAATAACTTCGCTGACAAGTTACACCTCCCCACGCCAGCTCATTTGGGTCCTCACAGAGCACCATGGAGGGTTCCCAAAGGAGCCACGTGCTAAATCTCACTTAGAGCATTGTCTGCATATGTAGGAACGGATGTATTTTTATTTCTTTTCCCACAACTTCTATTTCTGGATGACACAACTAATTTTATGTTTAGGATAAAACAAAAGAAAATCACAGCAGATTTATTATTTCTCAGATTTTCCTATTACGTTTTCCAGAAGCCAGTTTCCCCTGACGCTGGAGGAAGATCCTACCAGGGAAAAGACAGTCTCTTGAATGCTTAAGTCTAAGTCAAGACTGCTCTGGTCCTGCACTTAGCCACAGGCTCCTGCCTCAACTTTTGGGCCAAAGAATGGGTTTTGGGAGGTGATCCAGATGACAAAAAAAATAGTTGGCTCAAGGGAAGGGGTAGGAGCACATGGAGGAGGGTGGGACTGCAGTCATTGCAAATTACATCAACTTAAACCACTGTGCAACCACACCCTGAATGCTAGTGCTTATCTTTGAGCAGCTCAGATCTTCTCTTGAATGGTCACAAGAACAGGCAATTCTCTTCCCAGGGTGCAGCATGCACAGCTGGGCAAGAGGAGGGACATATATGGATTTAGTCTGGAAACTGTTTCTTGGGGACAGATTTTGCAAAGAGTAAAACGTTCACACGATCTCTCGTCTTCAGTGGCAATGTCAAACCAGAGGGTACTCACATGGAGTGATCGTCTCCCATTGTGTATAACACCACTTTACTCTCCTCAAATCTTTGAAGTTTCTTGGGACTGCCTGCATTTTGAGGTGACCCAGACATATGCAGAGAGATGCAGATCTTGTTGGTGCCACTGAGCAGTACCAGAGGCAGCACCCGTTCAGAACAGGGGGAAGCGAGCCTGGCTGGTTCGATGCCAGGGAAGAGGTGCCAGCCCTTGGTCTGTGTAGCACAGCCCCGAGTTTGTTCAGCTCAACATTACCCCCTTGTGGGTCACAGGTGGAAATTCAGACTGATGCCCATGTCCAGGCAGGTGGAACTTCCTGTAGTTTTGGTTGTAGCTTAGGGCCGTCTTGCTGGCAACAGATGCACATGTCCTTGAGAAAATGCCTGGTGCCTGAGAGCATCCAGCTGCTTATGATTGGTGTATGAGACACCTTCTGAGACCTAAATGCTTGTTATATGCTTGGAAAGTCCAGCTTGCAAGGGAGGGATTTTGTTTATTTGCCAATAGAGAAAGTTATGCAAAGGCTTTGACATTGGGAACAGGTTGTGTCTCCTTGCACGTCCAAATTTGCGTGTTTGCCCTTTATGGGACATCCCAGCACATTGGAAAGCAGGGATTCCCTGGGTGGTGAGCAAACAAAAAACCCATGTAAATGGTGAGTCTCTCAGTGAGCTGTTTTCATTGTGGGACTCTTTGGTAAAGCTAGAAAGAGAACTTTACTTACTCAGGGGTTTGTTATCATTGACATACAAGAGATTAACGGCCAAGCTGTGCTTCATGTCTTAAATATTTCAAGTTGCTGTAAATCAGTGCTAATACCAAAAATAGCAATCCTGCACACTCCAGGCCATTGATTTTCACCTTTTTCTCTCCCTGCTTTGTGCCTGCCAGGGCCATGTAGTGAGGCAGCGGGGACAGGTAGGATTTCAGACCAACTTGCTATGGAAAAGGTTTGTTGAGTTTGGAGTTCCATTTGGCTCAATGTGCACTAGCTGTTTGCTGACAAAGCACAGAGGTCCAAAGAGTGGAAATTATCCACAAAAGGGGATCTACAGGAGCTGCTGAAGGTTGGGCTGCACCATGGTGGGTTCCAACTCAGGCTCAAGCCACGCTCCAAAAAAGTCTTGGTGTTTTGAATCTTTTCAAGCAGGAGAGAGTTGACAAAGGGATTGAGACAGATGGCTCAAACCTGAGTGGAGTGAGTGCCAAATGTGCCTGGGATGACCTGAGCCGGCCACCAGAGGATGATGAAGACAGCAGGAGCATTTGCATTGGGACCCAGCCTCGGCGGCTCTCTGGGAAAGGTAAGAGGTCCTGGGCCAAGTCGCTGTCATGGCCTTTCAGTTTCTGGTGGGTCTGGGTAGTGCACTGAGTCAGGCTGCATCTTCAAGTTCATAGCAAATTCCACAGCCATTGGGAGGCTTGGTGTATCTCAGGGAAGCAAAATGGATTTTGGCCTCTTTGAAGATGGCAGGAGAGAGGAAAAGAGTTTTTGGCATTATTTTGTCTAAACATTTCTTTCAGTTTTTAGGTAAATTGTAATCTGAATCTGCAAAGATAAACTTACCACCTGCTGAAACCAGGACTGTAAACACCTGCAAGGTGAAGCAATTTCTTTTTCCCAGGCTGTGTTTCCTTTTTAACATTATCCTTTTTTGGGAGACAAGTTGGACTGATGCTACATATTGCTGCAGGTGAACTCAAGGAATTCATGCAAATACAGAACTCTGGAAAGAAGAATTAAAAAACTATGGAGTTCCCCTTTGCACTGAGATGCCTTCTCAGGGTAGAGATATCATAGCCGTTACACAGGCTTGAAATTATGCATATTACCTTTCAAATGTGTGATAAAGCAACATAAAATTTGAGGGCTTGAGATTTCCTGGAATTAAAAATGGTTTCCACAGGAATGGCATCTTACTTGTTCTTAAATCCATGGTAAAAATTAGTTAAATGCATACAGCATTTCTTCTGGCTTCCGTGCAAATATTTTGAACTGCACTGGATCTAAAAGGGCTGTTTTGCCTCAGCCTTGAAATGAAAAGCCCAAGAGAGGTATACATGATGAAATTTGTATATCCTTCAAAAGATTTTGAAATAATGTGGGGGTTTTTTTTCTCTACCTAATTCTCACATTTCTCAAAAACAGATGAGGAAACTTCTAAGAAAGGCAGGAAAGCTTCCCACTGAAAGTATTTGACCAGTAGACATTTCAGAAAAAGGTGGAAGTAAAAAGACTGCATCTGAACTGCATAATTTACAGCTTATTTTCAGATGTGAGCTTGAGGCTAAAGGTTGCCCTGCATAAAAATCCCTCCCTTTGTGAATCTTGTTGTAAATTAATCAACAGATTTCCAAAGCCAATTGCACAAAACTTGGAAACCTTCATACATTCATTTGGGAAAGGAACAAATTCCTCTTATGCCTAATGGGAAAAATGATTTCCAGTACAAAGGCTTGGAAGTGTTAGGAGGTTCTATGAGAAATACAGAACCAACAAACACCTCATTTATGAAAATTTACAAAACTACTCAGAGTTTCTTCTTCAGGAGGACTCAGTACCAAAGATTCCAGCTCTCCTTGCTTGACATAACAGTGAAGCCCAAACAAGGGAATTCAAGCTGACATTATAAAGTGAAGTAACTCCTAAGGAAGTTCAGGAAGTGCAGTTAAGTGTCACCCCATAACATTTCTCCACTTCTTTCTGAAGGAGAAGAGTTTAGATGAAGTACACCTGATATCTTCTTGTGTCTGTGTTGTTTCTGGGGATTCTAAGTCATGTTTAAAAAATTCTCTTTGCAGATACAGAGCAAATCAGGGAGACTTTGCGGAGAGGGCTTGAGATTAACAGCAAACCTGTCCTACCTCCAATCAATGCACAAAGACAGAATGGGTTGAACCTTGACCGAGCACCGTGAGTTTCACCCTGCATATTCACATGGTGGCAGATGGAGACTAAGGAGCTCAGCACAGAAAACAAAATTAAAGCTGGGTGTGAAAAGACTTGGCAAGGGAAGAGGAAAGCTGGCAGTGAATACTTACAAAGTGCAAAGATAGAGAGAGAAGAGTTGTTCAGGTTGGATAAATGGGCTAGTACTCAGGAGGGCAGCTTTTTAGAGGGGTTTTGGACAAACTGTGTTAATGCAGAGTGGCTCTCACTGTTCTGTAGAACCTGCTGTTCATGGTCTTCGGTATTTGAATTCAGACTGGACTGATTCCTATAAAAAGGTACTGTGCTGAAAAATGCTATGGTATCAGTAGCGATAGGTGGCATAGGTGACTGCTGATATTTTTCCTGAGTATTTTGTTTTCAAGCTCATAATTGCAAACCTTTTGGTTAAAATGTTGATTTTTTTTTTCTTTTTAAGTGACACTGATCTTGCCTTGCTTAAACAGGTGGGTTCTGTAAGTAATTATATGCAAGTAACACCTGGGTCTCTAATAGCAGTAGTCTAACAGGTGATGTAAATGGGACTAGGGTGCCCCATAGATATCTCTTGCAAGTTTTGGCTTAAGTGAATCTATAGGAAATTACCTGTGGTTTCAAGGCATCTGCAGTATCTGCACTTCTGTCTTTCTGGGCTTCTCCCCTTCCCCTCTTGGACTTCAGGTGCTAATTCAGTGTCTTCCCATCAATTTTAATATTTTCATCTAAATGATACACAAAGATATGCATCTTTGCTGCACTCTTTCTCCTTGGTATTTCCTTTGGTTTCTTAGTCTCTGATGAACATCTGTGCCTTCTTCTTTCAAGAGTAAAAATCATCATCAGATCAGCGCTTCCCTGTAGTGCCAGGCAGGGACAGCACCCTGGTCTGTTTCAATTCCTCTTTCGTTCTTGATTCAAATATTTCATGAGAAGAATATTTCTTGTTGTTGTCCTTTCTTGTTCCATTTTGTGGGTGACTTCCGATTTGCCTAATATATGAATGTTTATGCATTGCCTAATCCTTTGGGGGAAGTATTATGTGTCAATTGCTGATGCTTTTGCTAATATGTAATATGAGATATAGGTACTTATATTAAAAAATGTCAAGTGACTTCATTATTGCTTTAGGAATAATCTTACTTTTGCCGTATAGTAATTATATGGAGTCAAATTCTGATCGGACTCAGAAATACTTAGTGGTATTTCTCTGCTTGCAGGTTGGTCCCGCTGGCCCTGCTGAAAAAAATATAAAGTTATACCATGTGATTTGCACAAGTCACACCCAGCCTTGGAGAGCTCAAAAGTACTGGGCAGGATTTCTCACAGGTGCTGGGCTCCTGCGTGCATCTGCATGCCCAGTGTAATTTCTGAGTCCTCAGTGGTTGGGGGTGACCACAAACATTTTGGGTGCACATCAGGTCAAGGAGGCAGCTGATGGGTAAGCCTTAATGCTGAGAGGCAGTTGTTGCTTAGATAAGGGAGCTTTACGTTATTCAGGGTGAGATAAACAGAGATACGTTTGAGACAGAGTGGTGAAAGGTTAGCAGAGGTCTAAGATGAAGCACAGAAATGTTTACCTGGGTTTTTAACTGTTCTGAGACAGAGGAAGGCAGGTCAAATTCAGAGCCTCACATCTGTGACAGTGCTCTTTGTTGCAAATTTCTCTTACCTGCAGCAGCTGTACACCCACCCTGCCTGAAGCTTGAGTGCCAGGAATGACTGGTTTCCAACATTTGCCTCCTAGGAGGTCAATACATTTCTCTGAGGTCTATGGTTACCACTGGGGAAACTGATAGGTAGCCTGTTTCTCCATATGAACTTCAGTTAAGCAAAGACAGCCATCAGTTGTGTTACTGTGGTGATACTATTGGAGGGATAGAGAAAATCTCAGCTTAAAACAGCTGTGTGTCCTAATGGTTTCTTCCTCCGTCTTACTAGCTGCTTTTAAAGGAATTTGGGAAAGGTCTTCTCCGTGCGCAGTTGCTTCTCCTGTCCATGTAGCAGATGCAATGGGACTTGTTCAATGCATTGACCATACCAAAAGGGGTGGTTTGTGCTGGAAAGCAGTGTTTACTTACAACTTCTGACTAACTAGTACGCAAATCAGAGCCAATGATTACCTTACTGTGGCTAAAACTGATCACTCAACACATTTTCCAGAACAGTGTGGTATAGATGAAGCAGAAGAGGAAGATCTTGTTATGTCTTCACCTTCCTTAATACACTGTCTCAGCATGTCTCATGCATTTGAGCAGAATTGCTCAATGTGCAGTAAGTACAAGAGCATGATAGAGAGACTCATCTCCAGCTACTGCACAGGAATGTAACTTAGGAGCTCAGCTTTTGCATGCAGTAATGTATCTACATGCATGTTCCCTCCAGGTACCTGCAGGGGTAAAGGCTGAGAAAAAAGGCACAAACCCAGATATAACTCTTTCATAGGACTTCTGAGCACCTGAGATAAAGAACAATTCTGTACATGGATCTAGTCCTTCTGGTGTGATCCTTGCTTGCATTGCAAGGGCCTGGTAGGGCTAGGACCAAGGTCTGTCCTTCACTGTAAATCTTGTGTAATCGAAGGCAAGTAATTTAGCTATTGAGCTTCAGTTCTGAATCTATAAAATGGGACTAATAACAATGTCATCTTCTTGAGGCACCGCAAGGATAAATATGTTAATGATTACGAGGTGCTGGCTGATGGGAAACAGGCTTGTGTGTAATTGTATCCTGCACTGTACACACTAGATCATAAAATATCAAACCTGTGGCTCTTTGCAGGGATCCTGTGAATAACTGTTGCATTAGAAGTTCTTGATGAACTTGACAGGAACACTCTCTTGGGGCATGGCAAATTGTTTCAAATCTGCTTTGCATAGGGAGCACTACAGAACCCCAGGCTGTCAAACTTGCACCCAACTGACAGTAGGATTTTAAAGTCTGACATAGACTCTAAGGACTTTGTGCAGAAGAGGAATGTACTGTTTATTTATCATGGATTTGCAACCACCAACTGCTTTCCTAGTAGCTTTCTTCCCTTTCTTTTATCCTAACCCTACCACCCACACACAATAATCTATCAAGGTTTAAAGCAGACAACCTGTTCTGCATTCAGCATCACAAATAGTATCAGAAACACTCAAACTTTTGGATATTTATTTGTATGACATATAGAAGATCCAGATTCCATATAGATTTCCCAGTCTTTGTATAGTTACAGTTTTCAGTGCTTATGCAAAAGCCTCACATTATTTGGTTGCAGATAGGGCTTGATTCAGTGTTTCGGCTCCAGCAAAGCACATACTTACATGTTAAGCATGCATATTACCAGTTGTTCACTGTCCCAGAGTCCTAAAAGAAAGTTCTTTGAGAAAAAGCTGGTTTCTGTCAAAACCCTGCTGGGCAGCTGTAGTACTTTGATTCATTAGTGTTATTACCATAGACTGTGTAGCCCTTTTTCTCCTAAGGATATGAATAAAAGCACACTTAAAGCTTAAAACTGCACCAGACATCTGTTTCTCAAAATGACTGTTGGCTTAGTTCATAAGCAGCCATTAAATCAGTTTGTAGGTATTAACAAAAGAACATGTGAATTATTCTTTGGAAACATGACCAATCATTTTGAACATAGGTAACTGAATACTCTCAATTACCACTTGGAAAAATAAGGCGTGTATGAATAGTGTGCATTTCAGTGGCGCATTATTTGCTTTTTAGGGCCCATCATTTAAGTAGGTGCTGCTGAGACACACAGAAAGGCAATGCTCCCAGTCTCCTGAATTGTGCAGATTGACTCTTGTTGGATACAGAGAACTGTTGCCCGTAGGGGATGTTTAAATGGCAGACTAAACAGTGCTGCTGTCAAAGCCTCAGTGGGCTGGAAGCTCCAGATGTCAAAGTTCAGTGACACTTGTGGAGTCTTGCTTCGATCACTATTTAATTTCTTGATGTAATAATTTCTGGGGCCGAGTCTTTGGTTGTCCCTGGTAATTAGCTCTGTGCTCTCCTGTGCAGTAGGTGAGTAGTATCTCTGCGCTACAGATTAGGACAGCAGAGTTAATTTGCCACAGTTGCAGTGAGAGCCAGCATTGGGATAGGGGAATTCTTGACCTTTTCCACCCCTCAAGGGCCCCCTTGATCATGCAGCATTGCTGAAATTGATGTTTTTCTGCCTCTTGGCTGACTCAGACTGTTCTGCTGTGAGTTGAGGCATGGAGTAGAAACCTAGTGCTAGCACACTGCATTACTACATGTGTTGAAGCTAAAATTATCTGTAATTGTTGCATTTCATTGTGCCAGAATTCAGGTATTGCCCACGCACACCCCAGTGTCTGAATATGAGGTTTGAGTGATAGAAAAGGGTCTCCCAAATCTGTATTACTTTGATAAGACTTTTCCGTCTTGTCTCTGCTGTTTATTACTTCCCCCTTCTCAAGAAGGATCAAGTGGTGTGGTTCACATGCCTGACTTTCATATTTCTGTCTGGGATTTCCCAGATAAGTGTGCTGGTCCCTTACGTATGGTGGTCATTTGTCCAGGGACCCACAGAGACTTTAAGCCCCATCTGCATTCAGTTTCTAGGCAGAAAGGCAGGTTGAGTCTAGGGAAACCGGAACATATGGTAGCCCTGTAGCCATGTGCTAATTCCATCCAGCCCTGAACAGCTTCCAGCTGTGCAGGGAAATGAAGGCAGGTTCTTGGCAAACAGAGTAGGGAACAACCCTCCGGCAGGTGGGGCTGGCAGGACTGTCCTGGCAATGACCTGCTGGAGCTGTACCCTCTGAGCATCTCAGGTGGTTGCCCTTCCCTTGCGGGAAGAGGGAGGAGTTGTGTCACTCCAGAATTCCTTCTGGGATAACCCCTGTCTGTCACATGGTTTGCCTAGTTGGGAGCACATGAGTAATAGTGGCACTGCTTCCAGGGCTGGAGTCCACTGCTCCTCTGACTTGGTAAACAGGGCACACGGATCTCTCCTGTCAGGGAGCAGCACTGGGTTAATGCACATTAACAAACTCCATCTGAGCAGCATTTCTAAGGAAGGACGGTAATACCAAAATGTAGGATTTGCTTGGAGGCGAGTCTGCACTTTGCTTTTCCCAGTTGCACTCGGTTTTCATTCTGCTTTACTTGGGCGGAGGGGAGCTGTTGTCTTTGTAGCTGGTTTCCTGTCCTCAGTTCTTGGAGGCAAACTTTACATAAAGAGGAGCATTTCAGCATTCTCTGAAGCTGTCTGGTTCTGGCTAGGCTTTCTGATCCTGCAACCACTAAGCAGTAAGTTTCCAATCCAGTCCTGCTTATTTAGGCATGCTCTCTCATCGGGTCGCCATTCAGTGGTGTCCTGCTTGAGTCAGGAATGCTGAATGGAAGGAGGCAATATACTTTAGGGAGTGTCTCTCAGCGTGAGGCTGAGTGCTGGGCGACAAGATTGCAAACTAGAAAAGTAAATGTCTGGCAAACCAGTGTCAGTAGAAGCGCAAAACGGTCACCATGCTAATAATTTGCACTCCTATATAGCTTTCCCCATCTAAGAACCCGAAAGTGCTTTGCAAACATTGACTTAATCCTTGCAACGTCCCTACGTGGAAAAATGTCTCAGTTTTACAGACAGGGAACCTGAGGCATAAAAGAATTGTTTGACTTTGCTCATGAGTCTGCAGGGTGCCAGTGGCACAGCCTAGATCTCTCAATTCCACTTCAGCTGCAGGTCTTGGAACAGTCTGGCCCCTGCAAGCTCTGACAGTGGTTATTATGCAGCTTTCCAAAGGGATATGTGAGTGGCAAGAAGATTGTTGCTACTGGCATTGTCCTAGCAGCCTTTCCCTGCCAGGAAATGCACACAGAACATAGTCACCATCCTGTTTAACCAGGCTGGGGAGCACCCAGGTCTGAGCACTCGAGGTAGCCTTGTCTCAGTGTGACCACAGCAGGAGCTGTGTAACCATGTCCTCCCCAGTTCTGCACTTGCCTCTGTGTGTTCCTGACGAGTGCTATAACTCTGTGTGCCAAGGTGCTGAGGGCTCTTTCCCACAGCTGCTGGTTTGCCCTTCAGGGGAAACTGTGGGAAAGAGACTGGAAGATTGTTGGCACTTAAGTGATCTTTGACCGTATCTTCATGAGGGAGTCAGGAGGTCTGAAATAGCCACGGTTGGAAAGGGAAGAAGTGGGAGTGGAAGGAGGGGGCGGGAGGGGAAGAAAGGAAAAGTGGCCCGACCTTTCCTCCCAGCTGTGCAAGTCTGCACTGATGGTTTGCATTTGGTAACTCACAGTACTGAATTTTATATGGAGGGAAACTAACTTCAGTGAGGCAGTGGGCACCCACTCACTCCTGGAAAGAGCCCCTGCCATGGCCAGCTTCCCACAGCATGTCCTTTGTGATTTCGATACCTGGGAAGGTAGCTTGGAAGTGCAGCAAAATTATGCTCCATATCAGCAACAGAGCTTGGAAGGGAACTGAGACTTCCTTCCTTGACAGACCCATGAGATCAAGCGCTCTGATCATAAAGTGAAGCGCAAATGCAAGAATAAATAAACCTTTCTTAATCCGATCAACCTGGTTATTCTTGAATCCCATAATATAACTGCCAGTGGTTGCTTGAGAAGGAGTTGCTATAAACATGACTTATAAGGAGGGGACATCCAAACTTTGTGCAACCTAGTGATTGCACTGGCGATTTTCCAGGATCCCCACGGGCTGCTGCTAATTGGCATCAAATTAAGCAGGTTGCAGCCACCCTCATCTTTAATACAAAGAGAGGGCCCCCGGGAGGCTGCAGGTTCCAGCGTGTGGCCTTCTCACATCAAGAAGGAGCACAGCACACTGGGACATCAAGTCTCCTCAGGCCCCTTCCCCTTGTTGACAGATCTGGGGAAGCTGCAGGCCACACTGGGCACCTTTACAATGGCTTGACCACCCTCTCCTTTTCAGAAAAAGAGAAAAAAAAATCAAATATGGCTTTGGTTAAGTTCATGCTAATCAGCATTCATGAGACTTAACAAAAAAACAACAAACATAATTTCCTCCCTCTCTCCTCCACCCAGAAGCAGACTACTGGTAGAAACTGAAGCTGGAAAAAATAGTTGAAAGTCAGCTAAAGTCACCTTGGTAACTGCAGCAATACACTTGCCCAGAACAGGAGACATCAAACCCAACTACAAACAGCTTTAAAGAAACAAAAAGAATGTAATCATCTAAAGAATTAATCTGACAACTGCCCACGTTTACACCTCCCACAAGCTCCCAATCAGAGGGAAATGCGCTTTAATCTCCTCCAACTCCCCTCCAGTTTCACAAAACACTAGATGTGCAGTCTTTAAACTGGGGCATTTCCGGCATGCTGCTTCCATTTAAATCTGCTGCCTTTTCTAATGCAGCAGCCCTGGCTTTTGCAGAGTTGTTTTTTCTGGACACTGAGAAACATGAATTTTTTTGTGGGGGTTGGACAAAGTATTGAATCTGGAATAGACAAAGTTTGCAACATTTTTCATGATAGTCAGCTAGATCTTAGTCATAACAAGTAAAACTCCACTGGCTCTTGCTGCTGATTTATTTGGTGATGGGGTGGAGGAAGCAAGGACTTACGGGTAACTGACAGTCATAAAACCAGGGATGTTAGTGTTAGAAAGCAAACTTTTTCTACATTTGTTTTCTGAGTCTGAAAACTACAAGCTGTGGATGGCAATGTGTGTTAGAACATGAGCTTTTTAATAATAACAACCTGGAGGTCCTGCTGACCCTTCATCTGGGCTTTCACCCTTTGGAAGAGTCAACAGAAGGATTTCCAATCCCAAAGAGAGAATTTTAATGGGTTTTTCTTAGTCCCCGTGTCATGCGACATTTTTCTGAGTCGGAAAGTGATGGCACTGTGGCCTCCTGATGTGTTATGTGTAGTCCACAATACACAATTCTTATTTAGAAAGGTCTACCTTAGATGGAAGGTTATTTGGTTTCTGCTATTGGAATTTTACCCTTAATTTTAAATACCTGAAATTGTGTGAACTCCTCTGAAGGGAAACAAGAGACAAAAAGTATGAGTGCCTTGGAAAAATTTTGTCAAAAGGATTAATTCTTTCTTGTCATTCAAAGTATTAACTACCATTTTGCTTCACCTTTTTGACAGAAGGGCTGGTTACTTATTAATATGAAGTCATAATTATTGACAGCCGTAAAGTCATGACAGTTCCGTTTGATAGTTATACATTAGTCAACATCTTCTCTTCAGCATGTAATGACAAACAGCTTTTGCTGGTTTTAATAAGACCCAGAAAGCTTTGCCCCTTGCCTCCAGAATATTGTCGTCATTCCTATTATTGCATTAACAACCGGAGGCAGTTTCCCCTCCGGACTGCAGCCCCATTGTGCTTTCAGCTGTACTGGCTAGCGTGGTGGAAACCTAAAAACCCACCTTCAGCTCGGAGGGATTTGGAGCCCAGGGGTGTGGGGAGCTGTCCTGCAGCTCTCTGTCCTGCTGAAGGACAAACCTTACACCATGGATTGCCTGTGAGGCTGTTCTGGGATGTCCCCATGCCTGGCACGCTTAGGCAGTCTGGGTGAGCAGGGCACAGCCTCTTGTCTGTAGCAGTAACATTGCTGTAAAACTCCTGATCCACTCCACAGTGCCTAAACTCTGGAACTGCATTTAGGAAGTTTATGGCTTGCTTGAAAATCATGCGTTGCTAATGGCTGAGCTTTTTGGTAGGGGCTGATAAATGAATGATTGGGAGCTGTAGACCACAGGCTGACTTTCCCACAGCTCGCTGTGTATATAAGATCTGATAAGGAAGTTGAGACAAAGCTTCGCTTAAGGTCAACTGATCATTAATCAACTGTAACTGCACTTCTCAGGTAATCAGCCTGAAAAATGCTGGTCTGCTCCACTCTTTGAAGACCCCACCTAGAAGGAGCTATAAAATGTTTGCTGAAGTAGATTAAACACAACTTTAAGTGCCACACATAGACTACAAAGCATGCTGTATCTTTGCTTCAGGGTTAACCCACTAAACTGACACTCTGCTGACTGTCAGTCCAACCTGTGCCTAAGTACCCTGACCTACCATGTCCCTGCTGGATCCATTACTCCTTTGTGTGCTGCTAAAAAAGAAAATGGGACATGTTTTACAGTTTTTATCTCTGAGCACTGAGCTGCTCTGGTATCTTTTTTCTGCATGTCTCTGACCTGGCCATGCATGAGATATCAGAGTTTAGCTGTTTCAGAGTAGGCAGCTCAGCAGTGTGGGTAAAGGGCTCACCTGGGACTTGGTAACCCGGCAGAAGCAACAGGCTGACCTGCACTGGGATTTACCCTGAGCTGCACTACTGTGTGTGTGGTTGATGGGAGTAATTTTGGGACAGCCCTCAAAGGTAAAATCAAGTAAAGGCGTCATCTAGGTCAGCTCATGAGGGTGAAGCTGATTCTTTACAAATATTTCCAGATGTACATTAAAGACAATTCAGCTTGGATGGAGGAAGGATCCGGGCTTGTTTTTACAGTGCTCTCAAATGGAGCCACAGCTTGATAGCCTTGTTTGGCTTTTGGTCCTTGTGGCACAATGGAGGTACATTGCAATGTACCCTCCTGTGAATCTCAGTGCCCTCCTGCTTTCCCTGTCCCTCTCCTCTGGCCAGTCTATACTATAGAAACTGTCTTAACAAAGTCTTACCTCTATTAAATTCTTGTGGAATGCCAGGTGACAAAATATAAATCACTTATCAGACATTTCTCATCAGTCCATGTTATCCATTAAAGTCATAACCCATCCTGTCCTTTATTCCTTGTTCCAGACTGTCAAGTAAGGGATCATGCTGGTGCTCTTTGAACATACCAAGTGTTTATGGTCAAGTATTTTGAGATAGTTTTATTATCTAGAGGATTTGGTCTGGAAAAGTTCCTAATCATGTAACAACATAACTGTGTTGTAGCTTCAGAATATGCTGGTCTTGCAGAAAGGAATAAGAAAGCAAAGCTATCATTGTTCTAAAGCAGCCTGACTTACAAGGGAAAAGAATCTGTGAATCTCCTACTTATCACATGGAGAGTCTGTCTTTTGGCTCTTGTACTCCATGTTGGTGAAGCCAGGAGATTCTCAAAGCCTTTTTGTTGAACTGTGCAAAAAAAGGCACAAAGGACTGGACAAGTCTTTCCTGCAGGCCAGTGCCTGAAAAATCCTGAAGATAAAGCAAAAGCGGGAGGGAGGACACACCTAGTAATTCTTCCAGGCCACTTTATAGTGTTTGGAATTTTGGAGTTTGGCAGACTTTATTTTTGCTGCAGTTCTTTCCAGAAAATTAATTTTTTTTTTATACTGGGGAGGGATGTACCATATATATGCATCAATTCAGATCCTAGGTTGTCAAATCAAGGTGAAGAGCTACATGCTGGGACTGGTAGTCTGAGTGAGGCTTTCTCTCTGCAGGAGTAGTGAAAACTCAGATGGTGTCTTTGTCTTCATAACAGTTTTTTCCTGTATCCTTCAATATTTGCAATCAAAATAGTACACAGTACTGGAATCCTGAATACGTGCGTTTTGTCCTCTTAGGAGCCGTAAGGACAGTTTGGAAAGCGAGAGCTCAGCGGCCATCATTCCTCATGAGCTGATCCGCACGAGACAGCTGGAGAGCGTGCACCTGAAATTTAACCAGGAGTCCGGAGCGCTCATCCCCCTCTGTCTAAGGTGAGTAAAGCCATCCTCCTCCACAGCCTGTGCTAACATGCTGCTTTTGGCTTGTGGCATTGTTTCACCATGCAGACATGCATGCAATGGGTCTGTAAAGGCCAGAGCTTAGACATTTTGCCAAAACACATTAGAAACAGATGATTCTTTGCATGATTCTGCGTTCATCATGTTAAGATTGTTTCTCATTTTTTTTACGTCCTCCAGTGTCTTTTGAGTGCTGAAGCAGTACAGGGTTACTATAGGGGTTTTTTTATTAGTCTAATGCTAGCAACCCTGTGATAAAGAAGGGATGTATTAACATACTCTGTCAAAGAAATCCCTTAAGTTATTCATTCTGACTTGTGGACTCAGATAAGTGGTTGCGCAAAACCTGTTTGCAATCAGTTTATGCATACAAGTGTGGGGTTTAGACAAATTGTGTCACATGACTGAAGGAGCAACACATTGTGTGCATACTCTACACATTGTCTTTTGAAGGTTAAGTGTGTGCGTATCACTGCCTTCTAGTTTTCCATCATTTCAGCCAGCATTATTTTTAAAAATCCCTGTGCAAATGTTCTAGTCCTTACGATGAAGATGAACTGTCATATCAATACAAATTATTGTAGGTGATTGGCTTCAGCTTAATAAGTTACATGTTGGTAGTATCAGAATTATCAGCAGCAGGTGCACACTTGCCTGGGCCTGTTGAGAAACCAATGGGAAAGTTAACACAAACCTATTTTATTTTACATCACAAATGTGTGAACAGTCTATCCTGATGAGTTACCTCAGCTCATCTGACCAGCAGTAACTCATCAAGCAACTGGTACTCTGGTAGACACTAAATATATTACCTGAAGTTTTCCCTCTTGCATGTTAGAAGCCATGCATGGGTGTCACAGACGCTCTGAGCTGAAATACCAGAGCCATGATTTTCCCTTGCATTGAATGAAAAAAGGGAAGTAATACTGTAGATGGTTATGTATGTGTGTTTTCTAGGCATTTACTTAAGTAATACAGATGACATTTGTGGAGCACCAGGGCAATTGATTCTGAGGTATTGTCACAAAAATGAGCCTTCTTAGAAATGCGTCTTCACATTCCCACACGATGTGGAGTCTGGATTCTCTTCTGTAGTTTCCATCTTGATGGAAAACTGGCAGTCCCCTGCCTTTATATGTATCAGCACCTCGTCATGGGATAGGCATGATGTAGCTCTGTAACAAGGTCCTGAGATTAAGGGGGAAGATGGGGGTTAGCCCCTGCCTCAGAAGGAGGCTTATCACCTGCTTTTTAGAATAAATCATTCTTATATTCCTGAAAAATAAATATTTGCTGCCTTTAAAATAGTTTCCCATGCTGATGACAGAAACAATAGTGATGTATCTCCATTGCTGTGTTGAATGCTGCACACGCCCTCTCAACTCATGCACGTGTGTTTAACTCCCCAGGGGAAGGCTCTTACATGGACGGCACTTTACATATAAAAGTATTACAGGAGATACAGCAATCACGTTTGTATCAACAGGAGTAGAAGGAGCCTTTGCTACAGAGGAGCACCCCTATGCAGCCCACGGACCTTGGTTACAAGTGAGAAAGCTTGCCTCCTGTTTTTCCCCCTTCCTCCTTTACTGCGACCTAAAAATTATCTTGCTAAGGGCTTATGTTGTTTAAAAGTGTAACAAACCTGTATTTTCTGCTGCAACATCTCTCATAGCTCTTGCACAATATTTTCAGTAATTACGGCCGCAAAAGATAATGGTGAAATGTTACTATTTATATTAGTGGAACTCAAAATTATAATTGACCAGAAAATTCCAAAATCATCTGTGAATCCAGTAGCATCCATTTCCTGAAGTTGGTGAACACTTTACAGGCTGTATTCTTGATTTCTTCCAGAAAGGAATTTGGGGAGGCAGGGTGGAATGACCTAAACAAGAATGGAGCCAGGGCAGAAGAGCTAGAAAGCTGTGGGACTGTGATCCTGCAGAGCCAAGATCTCAGTTTGACATCATCCCTAATGGGCGAGCAGCACAGAGAGCAATGCCTTTCAGTTTTAGTTCTTTTCTATTGATTCTTTGACAAAAGCTTGTGGTTGCTTGAAGCACCCACACATTTTTGTACCCACATGTTCTTGGAGTCACAGATCTTCCCTGGAAAATCCCCATCTGCTTGGAGTTGAGGGTCAGCCCTGGAGCAGTGATGCACTAATGATCTGACAGTGTGGCACTGTTCTAACCTTGAATTTCTTTATGGTTATAAGCATATTGTGAAAAAAAAATCTTGAGGGAATGTGTTAATGCAGAAAAGCCCATTTCTGGGGGACTATGTGTGCAGTACATCTCTGCCTTCACTGTAACTGTGGTATTCCTGCCTTCCCTTCTGTTTTGAAGACAGGAGGTTGTTTCAGCATTGCAGTGGTACAGTTAGCCTTCCAATGACTTGTTTTCAAGGCATTCTACAGCCCGCATTCATATGTCTGGAGGACATCATACCTTGGAATCTGTATGACTTGTAAAGGAGGTGATCTCAGCCAGAACCATCTCGTGTAGGGATTTTCAAAGAGCCTGCATGCTTTGATTGTTCTGACTGGAAAGTGCAATGCTCCTGTAATGATTAACAGCAAAGAGTCAGGTTTAAGGGTGGGTCATTTGCTGTTGGTTCCTGTGCTTGCTAACATATGAGACACAGGATCCTGTGACTGTGTTAACTCCAAACATGAGTGTTTGTTTGCATTTACATCACATCTCCAAATATATTGATGTGTAGAGTAGTCAGGTAACCTCTAAACAGTGAAGAATGGCAATAATTATGTCACCATTCAGACATGTTAACCCTTATGAACCTGGCTGTTTTCATGCCCCTTATTTTGGTGCAGAAAATGTGTAAGATTTTTGGAGCAGGTGCGATGGAAAGGTGAAGAACTGCTGGCTCAGATGGTAGGGAGAAGCAAGTTCCCTCACTTGTCTCCTACACAAGGCCAATGTATTGGATCTTCTTGTCTGACATAATTAGCTCTGCTGCTGGCCCCTGCCCTGTGCTGAGTACGAAGGAGGACAGGCTGAAGGGGGGAGGAAGGGAGGCTAAAAGCAGCCTGGGACAACAGGAGTAGCACCCGGTTGTGAGATGTGGGAGTGTCTGAGACTCTTGGCTTAGTATGCAATGGAGGACTTGATCTGTTCTCAGCCATTCCCTGTGGTGTTGGGAGCAGGAGAGGGGGTGGTTCATGTGGCTTTGCTTCAGAAGTAAAATAAGTTGTGGTGCATAAAATTTCCAAGGAAGCAAGCTGTGTTTGGTTTAGTCCATTGCAGCCTGGGCTGGCTGAGTTGGCAAGGCCTGCTAAGCTTTCACAGCAAGGCCCAGAGAAGATTTTCCTCCTCCCTTACTTGAGACCCCAGGCACAGCAAGGAGCTCCAAAGAGAATTGGTGGCTGAAAGCACATTACTGCAATGCAGGGGCATGTGGCAAAGACAAGTAAATGGAGGAACTGTGGAGGAGATATGGCAGGCTTTTCCTCCTGTGGACTTTATCTTAGGGTAGAAATAAGAGCCTGAAAAATCCCAGCTTCAACTCTGCAGCAGCCAGAGAATGACTTCTCTTGAATCTAAGCTATGGTGCAGCAAGAGCCCAAACCTGCAGACTAAACACAATATCTCCTGTTTACATCTTGTGGGCTGGAGTGGAGCATATCCAAGGTGGGACAGGTTGGAGAGCTGCTGTGTATCGGCTCCCGCTGCCCAGGCTGAGCAATGAGCTGAGAGTCACTGGGCTCTGGTGGAGGGTTAGTGGATGACAGGAGTTTGGCAGGTCCCAGCACCATTCAGACCAGACAGGTGTCCATATCACCACCACAGCTGGTACTCAGCAGGAACCGTTTTAGCAGTCTCAGCAGAAAAAGTAAGGAGTCATTAGACCACAGAGATTGTACGCCCCATTTCTATCAACAGTCTTTCCAGGTCACGTTTGAGGCATGTTAGTAGGGGAAGCCTGTCCTGCTGCTGCCCATGCTCTGGGGATGATTAGATTATTTCATTCTCCAGAGCTGTCAAATTGGCACCTTTCCCAAGTACTTGGAATTTTTTTTTTTTTCATTTAAGTAACATTTAATTAGTTCTAAGAAGCTAAATTCTATTAAAGGTCTAAGCATGTTAGACTGGTTTATTTCTGAACTCCTTCCACTGTGTCATGTATTGTTGAATAGGGAAATTGCTTTAATTCAGAAATGTACAAACATATTCAAGAAGTCCTCCTTGTTAACACTAGATTCCTGTTTATATGCTAGTTACTGTGGCAAAGTCTCTGATGTGTAACACTTGAATTAACATTACACATGATCAAAGGCTTCTGCGGTTCTTTCTTCCGCTCCCCCTTCCCCCAGTGCTGTGACTGCAGAGCCCCCATATTGCCTCCTAAGCACCTCTCCTCTGCTTTCCAAGGGGTAGATGTTCTAGATGCACAGGGAAAGGCTGTGCAGTCAGTGTCTGGCCCTGTGTTGGAGGGTTAAGGATGCTGATCATGCAGACAGACTCCAACATAAACTGCCCCACAGTGACATTCATCCAAGGTTCTTGGTCCAGCATCTGAGCTGTGCCAAGTGTGCAATTCATCACAGATTGACCTTGTTTGTCTCTAAAACATTCCCAAAGCAAGGTGAGGTTTTGCGTGTGTTCTCTCTCCCTCCCTTACTTTTGTTCCGACAGATGATAGAGAAGCTCTGTTGAAATGTGTTACTGATCAAGCCTGTCCCAATAAAGTTGCCTGAGCCTTTAATACATATTAATATTATCCTGGGGTAGTTTGTGTCAAAGCCTGTCAGCATGCATCATCCTTTGGGAATTACCATCATTAAGTCTCCAATGATGGGAGTCAGGACATGCTTCTGCAAAGCTCCTCTGCTTTTATGTGGAGCTCTCTGCCCGTCTAGCACAAAGCAGGCAGTTCTCCCCTCCTGCCTTGCTCACCTGGACTGCTTACTCTCCCCAGAGGGGAGAAGGAGGTTTGTTTAACTCTACCTTTAGATAATTTCTGCTCCTGCTGCTTTAGGCAGTTATTGTTCTAGGCAAGAAGATGACATTCAAGTCTTTGATCATGTGCAACGTGCATGTTACACATCAGATACTGCTGCAGACTCTGACATACAAGCCAATACAGTGCAGTAGAAACAAACCTATAAAGAGTCCTCATTAGCTGTAAAATCTAGCACACAGTATGTAAGAAATATCTCTGCACTTTAGCCTTGCCCTTAGTACACATGTGTATTTCAATGCAATATCTAATTGAAGAATCATACATATTTTTAAGTGTGCTTGCCTCACTCACTGCACAGAGATGCAGTATGTTTGGGGCATGAATCAGGAGCATGAAGTAGACTCTTGCCTATAGGACTTCCACTTTGTTTATTTGTTAAAATTGTAAAGTGTGTAATGAATGAGGCAGGTAATTGCAGAAAAATCACAGTGAAGTCTCTTAAATGTTGCCCCGGAGAATTGGGTCCTTTTTTTTGCATCTACTACACTTTTCTTTCACAATGCTATTCCAGAGTCTTAAGCTAGAATGTTCTCACCTGGCAAGTGACATTGTGTTCCTCATTTTCTGGATGCCCAGCTCAAGACCTGAAGTCTGATCTGTGTTCCCAGCAACAAGAGGAGGTCAGGAGGAATTCCCTTGTGCATACCTCTGTGCTCCACAAGGACTAAGTGGACTGCAAAACAAGGATCTGCAAGTCTTGAGATGGGCATTCACAAGAAGTAGACATTCAGATTCAACTTTTTCTTCTCTCATTTTCCTATGTCTGTTCAGAAGAACATTCTTCCAGACATCTTGTGAAGAGTGTAATGAATTCAGTGCTTGCCAGGCGTTCCAGCTCCACAGATGAACACCAGAAACAATTTCAGGAAGAGATTAAAATTTATTCTTGCAGGTCAGGAGAGAGAAAGGATTTCTTTGGGACAGAGGTTCAGTCTGGGAGCTGTGGTCGAAGGCCCATATTCAGCTTCCTGCTTCCCTGCAGGTTTTCTCTGTGACTTTAAAATCTCTACTTCCTTGAGCCTCCATCCCCCATCTGCTGTATGGAGGGGAGCACTTCCCTGCCTTGCAGAAATGTGAGGCCAAGCACGCCAGAGGCTGAGAGAGTGGTGGACAGTAAGATTAGGTACTTCCAGTGTTATCCATGCTGGCAGTAGTTGGATGGAGCATACTAAATAAAGGGGAAGAGAGCAGGAGAGAATGGGGAAGCAAGCTGAATGATAATGAAAAGAAATTACTAATGCTGCATTCAGTGAGCAGAACCATCCTGAGGACTGAGAGGTCTTGTTGGAGAAAAACTGCAGGTGATCCTGTGATTACACATTTGTTTCAAGAGGCAGACATGTGCTGGGGCCAAATTAGAATGGCATAGTTTCTGTGCAGCAATTTCCAAAGTTTTGTATGCCCAATGTCACTCACCTCTGAGTGCAGAGGGTATTTTTTCCAGTTTGGGACTAATCCTGTTAGGCAGGTGGAGGCTGTGGATCATAGGCACTTGGCACCCCCTGATTCTCAGCACAGTGTGAGTGTCTCTGTGTGAGCTGAAGAGCTCGCAGCAGTGGTGGGGTGTTGTCCTCTGGCACCAGGCACTGCTAGGGGTCCTTCTTTACTTGCCTCCCATGCCAGTAGGTTCCCAATGCCCATCTGACAGCATGTGGATGTTAAGGCTGTGGAAATGGGGTTCTCCAGTCTCCTTGCCCTTTGTTGTCCCCAGCTTTGGCATCTGATCTGCCCTTCATCCTGTTTTTCTATGTCTCCGTCTTCCCCTCATCCTGGCCCGTCTCTGCTTTCCTCTCCCCCCGCTTCATTCAAGTTGGAAAATTCCTTCTCCTCCTCCTCCACATGGTCTGACTTCCAGCAGAAACATTGAGAGCGCTGGAGAGTTTCCCTGCCATTAGTCCTGATGAGCCTGGTGACATAGCAGTCCCTCACCTCTCAGAGGAATGATAGAGGAAAAATGACTCCTTAGCTACCTCTGCTCTATTTTGGGGCAGAGCTGCCTTGGACTGGAACGTGCTTAATGAAGGACTCTTCATTTCTCATAAAGGCTATGGGCAAGCAGTGCTTTCAGAGACTTCTGACTTAACAAAGCCTTTTCATAATCAGGAGAAAGACTTTTCCTTGTCCTCCAGAGTACTCATTTGCTAATCTTTGTCACCTTCATCATAAGGGGTGGTTCTCATGTCAACAAAATTATCACATGAATTTGCTAGTACTGTCAAAATACACTTTTTCCAAAATACCTCTCTCAATTCCTTTTTCCCTAAAAACCTTTAAAAAAATCAAAAGCAAGGCATCCAGCATGGAAAAATAAGTTGAGGCTTAGGACAACAAGGTCAAACCTTTCATAGAAAATGTTAAATGTGCCTGTAGGCAGGATAGGTGCATGGAAGCCGTGGGAAGCATCCAGCATGCAGGAGCTATCAACATGTGCTATCTATGCTGGCAGTCACAGCAGAGGGGGGGATTACTGTGAGCAGGGTCATGGGGGATGATCCATTCTTTTGGTTTGGCAGCCTAAGTGAAAAATCTGGGAAAGAAGATCAGACTGAGCCCAATCTTTAAATATTTTCAGTTTTTCCTGCTGAAACAAAAGCCTTAAAGAGACCAAAAGCTGAAATGAAATCCTTTTATGTTGAATGAAACCAGAAACAAGAAAGTTTTCTTCAATAAAAACAGGAAAAAAAATCTAGTTTTGCAGAATAGGGTTGGAAGTGTTAGAAGTTTGCTTTCTCTAATCAATATTTAAGGGATATAATGCTCACATAGGATATAAGAAACTCGTGCTTTATTTCTTTTCTTTAATTTGAATCTCTATTTCTACTTCTTTGCTTTATGGGCACCACAACTATAGGGTATTTTGGTTCTTCCTCGGCTCTTCCAATTGGAGTTGTTCCACATCATATAAAACACTGAATTAGTCACAGAGACAGAGTGCACAAGAGAATGACTTTGTTCCGGTAGAGTCAGGACATTCCCCTGGAAATGAGCACATCTGGTTCTTCTCTCTGCTAGACCACATGTTAAATCATTTATGCACATTGGCATAATGGCAGCAACAGAGGTTCAAAGCAACATTTGAAAGAGCTACTCTGATGCTCAAGATGCTCACTTGTAAGTGGTAGCTATGGGTCATGTCCTTTCTTGAAGACATAGGATTGATTTTTGGTCTCCCCACACTTGAATAGATGTGTTATTCCTAGCGTGGTGAGTTTAAGGACAACACCCACAAGCTGGTTTGAGTTGTGTACAACTACAGCCTGCTCTTCTCCAAAGCAGTTTGATGTTTCTACTCATGAAATTATTTTTCAGAATGTTTTGAGTGGCTTCTCCCAAATTCTTGACCAGGTCTTAGAAATCTAAGCTAGCAGTTTTCCAGTAAGTTTATTGTGTGCCCCAAACACTCCCCAAAATCTTACTGCATTATCCCGTTGTGTTCTTCTCCCTCACAGCTGAATGGGACACTGGGAGACACTTACTCTAGGGTAGAAATGCACCGTTAGAACATGATGATCCTCCCGATGTCAACTCTCCTGCAGCACGTTCTCTAGTACTTTGTCCAGGCTAGTTTTGGATGAGTCAGGTTCTTTCATCCTTCTTAATCTGACTGTCTATCCTGCCACCTAATGCCCCTCCCTTGCCACTCAAACTACATTTTGGCTACTTTGTGTAGGTTGTCTTCCACCCACTTAGTGCATTCCTTGAAATGCCTGCTCTTCCTTTGCTTTTTCTCTCTGAAAGAATTGGATTTGCCTGTCATCTTGGCTCCCTTGCCAGCCCTTTCCCCAGCTGAGCCAAATTTTATGTATTGAATCAAAGAAGCCTTGTCTCCATGATAGGTCTCCTCAGCCTCTAAGGAGCTCAGGTCCTCAGGATCAGCCTTGTGACTGAGAATGTCATGAAAAGATCCCACAAGGTCAAAATCTTTCAGTGTCATCCTATACTTCCTCTTCTGGGATTGTAACATCATGGTGTGAAGCAATCGGGTCCCTGAGGCATCTGTGAGTGGATGTTCTCTTTTACAAGGAGGGTTATGAATCTCCTGGAAGAGCAGCAGTAGAATTTCCCGTCAGAGGTGTTTGTTGCAATATGGTACTTTTGAGGCTGTAGTGAGAGCTGTGATGGATTCAGGCAGCAAGGTGGCCTTTTCAGACAGTGTCAGGGCTGGCCTGACATAGAACAATGATGTGAGAAGACCTCTGCCCTGAACCACTTGCAGTGTGAGCAAAGCAGTGCAAAAAGAAGGCCAGGTCAAGGAGAGAGCGGAGAGGTGGGCTGGGGGGTGCCTGTGGCACAACATATGCTTCATCAGGGGATTTTATTGGTGGAAATTTCAGTGGGAAAGGCTGACACACTTTAACTTAACTTTTTGCTGTGCTGACAAGAAGAATTAAACTGAAACATTTTCAGAGCAAAGGACTCCTAAAAGTTGCTGGATATTTGCAGATGTAACAGATGATTTGGCTTAGGATACAACTCTTCCACCTGTTCCAGGCATAGCACCCAGAGATGAACAGTTTCTTACAAGGGTTGGTGTGGTTTACATAGGGGTTTATTGCAGTGTATCCTCAACCTTCTCTGGCTGGACATACAGGCTGGCTCTGTACTATGTCCAGAACTAATAAAACATGGTTTCTTTTCTTTGACAAACCTGCTAGAAAAGCAGCTTGCAGTGTTTAATGCAAACAGAGCACTAGGGCAAAGTGTGTGGCTGTTTAGGTTTTTTTTTCCTAGTTAGGCAAGAAAATTGAGTATTATCAGTGAAAGCCTCTGCTTCAATGTAGCCGGGCTATTTGCCTGTGTCTTGCCCTGGGCAAAGCATGTTTCCTTAAGTTGGGCAGAGGTGCAGCTTGATTCCTAGCTCAGCCTCTGAGAGTCTTCCTTGATCAAAGTCTTGCCAGCTGTGCTAGGCATTCAACATTGGTGTGACCTCTGTCCCCAGTAGCCTTTCCTGAGCTGAAAATTTCAATCTTTCATGGCAGTGTTGAACCCATGAGAGATGGCGTGTTAACTGTGGGGTGGTACCTGTAAACTGACTATAAAGTCTTTAATGTTTCACTAAGCATCAGCTGCTCTCAAAGTCAGCCAAACTCATCTGGAGCCCGATGATCTTACATACACTTTTAGATTTCATCCATTTTCATATGCCTGCAGCTGAGTACCTGTAACAAGCCATGATACAGATTTCTCAGCCAAATGAAAGCTTCAACACAGAAAGCTTCAATACAAACTCCTTCAGGTGACCCGTAGGTGAGCCCTGTCGATAAGAAGTAAATTTCAGTAAGCTCAGGTGAGACTTGCCACGAGAGGGAGACAGCATGTGTTCCCTGAGCATATCCACCTGAATGAGACAGCCCAGCCTGGTGTTCTGAACATGTCTGGACACTTGCAGCTGTTAGTGAAGTGGTGAGAACCCAAACTTTGTACCTCAGTTGGGTGATAGGTCCCTGTGATAGAAAACAGGGACTTATCTTCTGGCTAGTCGTCATCTTCCAAGCATCTGTAGCATGACTCAGTGCCACAAAACACAGAGCAAATGGAATCCAGATCTGCTGGCAATGGTTTAGCACGTGTCCAGGCCTCTGTAGGTCAGGTCTGGGAGATCCTGGTGCGAGCAGGACTGTGCAGCACCCAAAGAGTTGTTACAGATACCCACAGCTGGCTGGCAGGGCCATTCACTGTTCATACTGCAAACAGCCATTGCATAGGCTGTGCTGCACCCTGTGACCAGCTTAGACAGGCTGGGTGTTTGCACAGGGCTGTGAAAACACAGTGCTGCAAGCACTGGGCTGCTGTGGCACCCAGGACACCTGCTTGGGACTGCTCCTTTGCTTCCTCAGCACCAGCCAAGAGATTTCATGGGAGAAGAGGCTTGTTCAGTGCACATGGGAAGGCTTCGCTTGCCCTCCAGATTGTGTCGGCTTTTCCCATGGCTGCAGCACAACACTGGGGCTCTGTTTTCCTTTGGGAAGGGAATAAGCTGCTTCATCATTGTGATCTCTGTGTAGTGTCCTGTTGATAAGATCAGTCAACAGCATCAGAGGAAAACTGAGATTCAGTTCTGAAGTATAAAGTGAGTGAGGCCTATTTGTTTAATTTGAGCTTCTAAGGTTTAAATCCCAGAGGAAATTAAATTAGGTGCCTAGAGCAATGGCAGTCTGTCATGTTTATTTGCTGGGAATGTCACCTTTAATATCATGCACGTACAACGTGTGTGTGTGTTAATGTAATGGGGTATCATACTGTGCAGGAGCAGGCATGCTACAAGAACTGGAAATGTGAAATATTGTGAGTAAGGGGCACTGAGATAGGATTGGATTTATTTTCAGCCTTCTCCATAAGACTCACTCACCAGCACGAAGGTGGTTTAGCTGATTGCAGGTGGGGATGGCAGCCTGATCGATGTATGAGCACAGGCATTAGTGCTCTTTGGGCTGTTTTGATTGGGCTACTTCTAAAAGGAGAAATCTTGTCTAGACACAAATCCAGGATGACAATACTTCTTGCTTCCAAGCCCTCTTAAGAAGTTGGCATCCTGCTGGCACATGCCTTCCCCCTGCATGCTCAGGAGAGCCTCAAGAGTGCCAGTTTCCTGTGTTGTGGGATGTGGCTGCTTGTACATTTGGTTACACCTGCACTTTGGAGTCTCCCTTCTTCTCCAAGAAGGAAGGCAGGTCTCCCCAGCAGTGGCAGAAATGACCTGTAATATTTTTAATCCCCCAACAGCGTGGGTTAGTAGGATTTGGGGTGGGTTTTTTTCTGACTTGGACTGTTAAAGGACAAGCTCTGAGACACATACTGTGTGTGTGAATGTCACTGCAGCAGTTTGTCATTGTGATGCCTGCCCTCCACCAAAGTTAACTGCCCATGCAGGGCTTGCAGAAGGCACTGCAATCTTTCCTCATGTGCTGCACAGAGCAGGCTGCCATTGCTTTGAGTCCCCAAATGCAGCTGAGCTGAGCTGTGGTCTCCTGTCTTGCCCCACTTGTCAGACCTTTCAGGGAGTCAGTTCAGCTCAGTACCTCAGTGGAATTTGTGCTTTTTTTCAGCTGGATTACCAACATTCACTGAGGGAGGGCAGTGAGCTGTAGACGGGCTCAGCCATTTTAAGGCATCACACCTTAGTTTCAGTGTTAGGCACAGTGCTCCATGTAGGTTTGGCCTTAGCCAAGACCTGACCTGTCCTCTCCTTCATTCTCTCCACCCTTTGTTGTTTACCTCTGCATACCCTTTCTTGTTTTTCCTACAGCCTCAGAGCAGCTGGCTGCCTTGCACACGTGGCTCCCATTTCTCTCCTGCCTGTAGCACCTTGGGAGCGCCCAGGGGTCTTCCTGCTGCGCTTGTCTTCTAGTCTCCCTGCCAAAGCTGCAGCTCCTCATTCCTGCTCTCTCACCCATCCCAACCTCTGGCATTTTTGCTCATCCGTGGATGGCTGAATATTCATTTCCTCCTGGCCTGATTGCTGTGAATACCAATTCCTCCTCCTTTTTCCGGCTGTTCTGTAGATTTTAATGTCTGCCAAATTGTTTTCATTCCCTCACCCCACTGCAGACTGCACCTCCGCAGAAAGCGATCCGCTCGGTGCAGAGCCCCGGCTCCCCACCCAGCCCTTCCTCCTGAGCTGAGTGATCAGGTTGCCCTTCTGCCTCCAACAGGGACAGGCTTCTCCCTCCTTCTGCAAACAGTCAGCAAATGAGTGTCTCCAGTTCAACAGGCAGAAGAGTTGTAGGCCCCTGCAAGGAGACTGCAGCAGTTTGCAGTGGCACTGCGTGTTTCAGTGCAATGTTCCTCTGCTTGCCAGTTTGTAGATTGGTGCCAGGTTGCAGAGTCCTGTCTAAAGCAGCAAGCTGCTGGCTCCAAGCTGAAGCAGAGTATTTTCAGTCTCAAGGTATGATCAGAAAGGCCTGGTAGAGGTGCATGCATTCATGCTGAGCAGCTTGGCCATAACCCTAGCCTGGAGCCTGCTGCAGGTTGAAGCTAAGTGAAAAGGAAAATGTAGTGGAGAGGGGAGGTTGTGGTTCCATCATTCCCCAGGAAATCTGTGTGTAGTGGCACAGTATGGCAATGTTGAGAGGAGAGGACTGCAGACACCTTGGACTTGGATTTGCTGGGTTTTGGATCTCTTGTCTTGCCCAGCAAAAGAAGAAAGGGGGACCAGATCTTCCCTTTCTCTTTCTGTCCAATAGTCCTGTTTTTGTGTTGCCGAAATGGAGCCCAGAGGTTTTCACTTGCCCATGGCATTCTGGCACTCAGTTGCTCTCCACTGGTGTTACTGGCCCTAAGCAGCCAGAGGACACAGGAGGTGGGCTTCCTGCAGGGCAGTGGGACAGCCTGGCTGCCCCTCTTCCAGATGTGTGTGGTGGAGAGCAGTGCAACCGGCCACTTAGCTCCACCACTGTTTGGTGCTAGAACAGTCCCTTCTCTGGAGCACAGGGCTTATGGCTGGGAAGAACAGGGAGAAGAAGGGTGAGAAAGGGGGCATGGGAATGGTGGGCTCTTCTGGATGGAAAGTAATGCCAGAGAGGAGGAAAGGGTGGACCAGAGGAAGGAAAGGAGGAGCAAGGGGAAAGAAACAAACCTGTAGGCTAAAATGGGAATAATAATCCACTGGATGCTGTTGCAACCCAACTCCCAGGAATGCTGCTCCAAGGCCCCCTCACTGCGTGGGGATGTTTGCCTGGTCCTGCACTGCTGTCTCTGCTCCTGTGCCAAGCCAGCTGTCCTGCCTGGAGCTCTGGCCTTTGCGGCTGTTGTGAAGAGGGCAGGATGTGTTTGCTTTTGCCTATCATGTATTTTTTTAAAGAGGGTGGGAGTTCCTCCTCTTGAATTCCCGGGGCTGATTTCCCCTGTGATGTCTCTGGTTTCTGTGACTTGGGGGACGCCATGGAGCTGGGGTCATGGTCCTCATCCAGGACTTTTGACTTGACAGCAGCTGTTTTCTTGGACTTCTTCATACTTGCCTGGCTCTGAGATGGGCCAAAAGCATTCCCAGCACAGGCATGCAGGATGGGCATGTGTCATCACAACATGGGGGTGCCTCGCATGGGCACCTCTGGGAGCACTTTCCATACCCAGCATCTGGTTCATGTGAACAATGTGCTGTACTGGGGTCAGGCCCTTCCTCATGCCCAGAACACCAGCTCTGTATGGGTCCCTGGTTCTTCCTATGCTGCTATTTCCTGATTAAACTGTGAGCTTGACTTCAATGGATCAGATGAAAGTCGCTGTCTCCCACTGTCTCTCCAACAGTTGTTATCTTGACCCTTTTTCCTCCTTCCCCACTCTTTCTGTCTAAAGCTGAGCCTCTAATTTTAGACTGAGGGAGATAATTGAGGGTCAAAAAAGATTGCTGTATAATTTCAACATTTTTTCAGTGTTTGGGGTGGAAGACAAAGTTAGGAGCTCCTTGCCCTCAAACCTTTTTATTGCGGTAAAGAAGGGTATAGGGGAAGGAGTGAGTTGGTACAGTCTGCTCTGTGCAGAAATCATGCTGTTTCTTGCAATTAGCTAAAACTAAGAGTGTAAAAGCATAAAATACTGTATTTCCTTTTCAGATCCTATTGACCGAAGAGTTCGTAGAGAGAATGCTGGAAGATTTAGAAGATCTGAATTCTCCAGAGGAAGTAAGGCTGCATCATTCCTGTATCTTCCATGTACTGTCCCAGAGAGCTCAGCCCATCCTGCAGCTTGTCTTTGATCCTCCCCTCAGCCTGCAGGCTGCAGCCCTGCCCCATCCATAGACTTGAGGCCGTACTAAGCCTTCACATCTGCTGTGAACCACTGAGGCACTGAGAGAAGGGATTGCAAGAAATACAAGACAGGGATAGGTATTAAGGGAGACTCTGCATTTTGATTTCCATCCGAATCTTTTCCAGCATGGTATCTGAACACCCCAAATGAAAGCAGTGCAGACCCTGGGCCAGATGGCAGGGTTTCCTCCATGCCATGCATAGATACTGTTCTCACTAGTAGCTCCCAGCACATCACCTTCCCTGCTTTCAGAAAGGCTGAAAGTGGTGGCAGAACATTTACTTTTGAACAATCAGTTATATGGGCCTCCTTTAGTTGATTTGGTAAGCAGGCAGGGCTGTTTCACATCTGCTACTTGGCCAGCACCTGCTGGCCCTGCACGGTGTGTGAAGGCCCATCACCAGTCTGGAAGCACTACAGCAACAGCCAGGGGAGCTTTATAAAAGCTGGTACTAAACTTCCCACTGCCATGTGATCCCTTCCTGGGGAACATTTAACACCCCGTCTCCCATGCATGCCGTATAAATATTCTGCTTGACTTCAAAGATCAGTGGCAGAAATGACATGTAATATTTTTAATCCCATTTTTTACAGCTCCCTGCAGACTCTAAAGAAACTTTCCTTGGCTTGTAGAACAGCCCTCCCATCCCTTGCTCTGCTCCCCTCCCCCCAGGAAAATCTCAGGGCTCTAATTGTTTAATCCAGAGTTGACTTAATGCCAGGGTGTTCTTCACTGTGTGAGTGAGGGGAGCACGCTGCTGGCTGTGCAGTGACTTTCAGGCCAGCTTTTATCCAGTTAAACCTAATCCAAAGCTCATTTTTGCTAGTGACATGGAAGCCCAGGAGCACTTTGGATTGAAGGCCCTTTAGCAAAGGCTCTGTACGGCTCATGTTCCTTTGCTGTCCGTTGAGGCAAAGAGCATGGCAGCTCCTGGCACAGCAACGGGGTGTTTGGTTCCCACTCACTGTGACTTTGCTGAATTAAAAAGTGAAAAACAAACAAATGCAAAGGATGACTTCTCCAAGAGGATTGCTTTGGAACCTCTGCTGTTTATAAAAAGGAAAATACTTGAGATGAAATGTGATCTTTCAGCATCCAGATTCCTCCAAGGATTTGTAACTTGTAGGATCTGGGTCGGGCCAACTGAAAGCATTCCTCAGCAGCCCTGACTGTTGCTGATGATGTTCATGTGGTAGAATGAAGTGCTGTGAGGAGTCTTTTCTTTGCTGCATAAAGAGCCACCTGCGTTAAGTGAAATTAAGTGAAATAATCTGTCTGAGTATCTTTAGCATGTTTTTCACATGTCCTAGACAGCAACTTAGAATTCCTTGGGCTGTCAAGGGCCAGTAGGTTACACAGTACAAGCTATATACAGGGCTTGAGTTTATAAAGAAACTTAAATGGGACTTGAGCTATTTGTTTCCTAGAGGATAACGAACAGGAGTTTGTGGTAGCCTCTATCCTGAAGAATCCTCCTGCTGTACCCCCAGATCATGGATCAGACCATGAACCACCACCATATTAAGGTTGATGGATACCAACTGCAGGTTACCCTCATGGGCAGCCACAAATGGAGCAAGGTCAGGAACACATTCATGTTAGAGACACCCTTGCTGTGGAGCAGGCAGCTGGAGGGGATCTCCTTTAGCAGGAACCTCACACTGAGCCTGTGTTGATGTCCATCACAAACAGGGTGCTTACAGGAAGAAGGACAAGTAATTGGATAAAGACTGATGATTTCCAGGTCGCTGTCCCCTTGTACCAGCTCTCTTATTCAAACAGCTCCTGGGAAGCCAGCCTGGGAAGTGCTGCTGGCCTGGGTCTGAGGTCCACTGTATCCATAACCGTTCTGAATTAGCCACCTCTAGGGCAAATTGTCACTGGTGGTGTTGGGTCCCTGTGAGATTCCTCCCTGGGAGTCCCGTCGGGGTGTCAGGGAGTATTGCAGGGCAAGGCAGTGCAACACTGGGTGCAGTACAGTTCTGAAAACAAAATGAGCCTGCAAACAGGCGTCCAGAGCTATCTCCCATGTGTTTTGGGTGCTCAGGTTTGCCACTGGGATTGCATGAAATGCCTATGCAGAATTGGTTGCCATTCAGCTGTGGATGGGGCAGATTTGTTGCCTAAGAGATTTAACTCCACACCTTCACCCCCACCCCAGAGCTGCATTTGAGAGACCTGTGTGAATGCTTGGGCACTGGTCATGTGGTTGTGAGAAGGGTTGATGGTAAGGCTCCTTGCAGCTCTGCCCCTGCACGGGTGTGTTTGGGTTGGTGGTGGGGTGACTTCCTAGCCTAAGGAGGGGCATCAGGATGGGACCAGTGGACTTGCCTTGTTTGGGAAACATTGGCCACAGACAGTGCTGTGTAAACCAGACTGGGGCAAAAAATCTCCCTTCTGTGTGCTTCAACAAGTGTTTGCAAAACAGCCTGAGCAGCCGAGTGCCTGTGTGAGCACAAGGCATTGTACAGCTCTGTGAGGCCTTTGTGCCAGAGGTGGGAAGGACTGGAGCAGGAATGCTGTGCAGGCATATTAGCTCTCCCCAGCCAGGGCAGCACAGTTTGCCTGTCACCCAGCAGAGCTCTGATGGCTCACCTACATTCCACCCTGAAGGAGCAGGGATTTTAAAGCTGCCCTAAGACTGCCTTTAAAGCAGATGTGGGCTCTGGGTTCTGGACTGGGTGAAAGGAGAGGGACATGGTTAGATAGGAGGGAAGACACTTCTGCTGCAAATCTTATGAGAGGTTGGGAAGGGGAAATGGAGCAGAAACCCTCCAAAATTCATCTGATGAAATAAACAGCACTTGGGCAAAGCTCAGAACTTTACTTTGGCAGCTGAGACAGGCCACATTATCTAATGTCCACTGCTGTCCAAAACATACTGATGGGGAAATGTTTTCTTAGTGGCCTCTTGTTTTAAAAAATAATAACATGGGGCTGCCTGCCTTTGCAACAATTTTGTTTTCTCTGTGCAGATTGCAGTGATATGCATTAACTGGTTCTCTTTACTGTCTTACAGTTTAAACTTCCAAAGGAGTACAGCTGGCCTGAAAAGAAACTGAAAGTTTCCATCTTGCCAGATGCTGTGTTCGACAACCCACTGCATTAGAGCTGAAGTACACTATTCTAACAACTGGGAGAGCCAAGTTACTGTCCATTACCCAGTGACTCACAGGATAATTAATGCAGTAAAAACTCTGCCTGCAAATAAAAAGAGTTTGCTGCACAACCACTGCAAACAGAAGACGAGCTACTCAGCACCAGCCCAGACCGAACTGAGCCCTTTCCTTTATCCCTCCCAAGGCTGAACTCTCTGGGAACAGCCTGTGTATGTGTGAGTGTGAGTGAGAAATATTTAACTATGAAAATTAGTAGTAAGAATCCCTTCTCTCTCCTAGCTGCAGAACTCCCCTCTGCCTTAGCCCAGGGTGTAGACGCTCTGCACGCCTGTATTTACACATACATTTCTGCCAGGTGCGAGCCTATAATCCATGGATTAAATGTTCTTTACGTGACTCTGGAGTCCTTTTGTTAGCCAAACTTTTACTGACTGCAGAACTGTTCTTCCATGTGCTATTTTTTTTTCTTTTTAGAAACGGAATGGTATTTCCCCTGTTTAAAGGAGGCCAAAAGCTCACATGCTTGAAGCTGAACAGATTTAAAGATGAACTTTCTAGTTCAGTCAAGAAAAACAAATCCAGATCCTCCCTGCCCTCAAATTAGGCATGTTTTAAGTGTTGGTCTTGGTGCTATTAGCTATGGTATCACTGCAAACAGAGGCAACTTTATTCTCATGCATCCTGTCCTTGTGCCTGAACCCCAGGGAAGGTCGCAACCTCTGGTTTTGCACAAGCAGGAGGAAGAAAGCTACCGGGGCGGGGGAGATCTCCTGTTTACAGTGTGTTTATCTTTAAAGAGATACTGTCAAGTATTTTTTCCTTGCTATTGTACAGAATTTGAGAAGCTAGAAAGGATCATTTGTTTACAGGGGCAACTTCAGCAGTTCTGCAGGATCAGGGGGCTGTTTGAAAGCATATGAAGTGGAGATCTCTGCTGCCCTGGCACAGCAGAGAGGAGACTCAGCCTCAATGAAGCCAACTATTCTCCCTGTTCCAGCAGGGTTGTGCCCTAGTGCAGCTCCATTTTCCCCTCTAGCCTCGCTGTGGTGGCTCTTGTTGCTGACCTTCCTCCTTTCAGATGGATTTGAACTGTAAAGCATCAAAACCAGTTTGAAAAGACGCTCTCTCTAGATTCCTGTGGCTTCCTCCTTGGAGCAAAACGTGTGCAGAGGAGCCGGTCTCTGCAGTGCCAGGTTGTGTCTCTGCATCAGCTGCTGGCCCTGTGGATACGCTGCAGCAAACCACCGCAGGCTTTACCCCCTGCTGCTGCTGCAGGTTGTTTCTGATGCATATTCCCCAGCCTTCCTCTGCCCATTGTCTTTTGGTGACAACTCTTCACTCCTTGTCAGGGGAGGTGCAGCTTTCCTTCCACCCCTTTCTGCCTAAAAGATAACCCGTGGTTTATGCGCAGTTGCTGTGTGATCCTAATACAAGTATAACAAAAGCTTTTAACACTTAACTTCCCTGATCAAACAGCAAAGTCCAGGAGGCCTCACAGTACCCTTGGGGTGGTTTTCTGTTTGTTTTCTGATTTAATTTCTTCCCAGCACAGTCAGCTTTGATGTTTTCTGCATATATTTGAGGCTGGTTAATGTTGGTCAAGAAGCAGAGCTAGGAGCCACAAAGCTTTCCTTGGACTTGCTACAGAATTCCTCTGTGGCCTCAGGCAAGTCACTCAATGTCTCTCTGTGCAGGGAGGGTGACTATTGACTAGAGGGCTGTAGGACCTACCGAAGCATGCCAGGGTTTGCAGGGGAGGGCGTGCTTTGTGTACAAAGTAGTATTTGTATTATTATAATTGTTTTTATATTATAATTTAAGGCAGGCCAAATGCGGGGTCCAACACTGCTCTGCAGAACCTTCCTTTCTGCAAAGCTATGAAAGCAATTTACATGTAAATGAGTTTGTCATTTTGTCTGAACTCAGAGGATCATCTTAAAATCCTGCTGTGAAAGAACAAACTTTCAGATATCTGCATGTACCAGCCAGACTGATTTCTGTGCTGTGGCAGGCTGCATTCATCCATGGGATCTCTTGGCCAGTTTTCATTGTCCTGGTTAGCACTAAGCATCCCTTCTGCACTGTAGATGTATGTGCAAGGGACAGCGTGGGTGAGAAAGTGGCATGAAAACCTACCAGTCCAGCTTCAAAAACAATGTGCCCAAGTGTCCCACCACAAGATAATGGGCAAACAGATAATTGTGGCAGTGGGTAAAAGGCAAGGACAGCAACTACAATTTTGTCCCAAAGCCATCCAACAGTAGCCCGTGGATGCTCTTGTACAGGCTTTCTGGGGGTGCCACAGCACAGCTGGCCTCTTGCCACGATGCTGGCTGCTCTTCCTTGTTTCCAGATGCTAGCTCTCATTAAAGGAGCTTAAAATCCACATCTTGGTGGAGAAGGGACATTTGGAAGGTCAGTTGTTGCTATTCCTGCAGAGATCAGCACGGGGCAGAGAGAAGTCCATCAGATGCTCTCTGGGCTCTGACACACATCTGGAAAGCTTGGAACCTCCTGCCCTGTGAACTCTGAGCCTTCTCAGCAGGGATCTGGTGCTGTATGCAGGGAAAGCACCTCCTCCCAGCTGGCTTGTGCTCCAGTTCTGCCTTTCTCATGCAAGTGTTTTCCTCACTGTATTTACTCTCATCAGACGCTCTGGGCTGGGTTTCCATTGACTTCAGAGGGAGCACACTGAATGCATGTGATAATCCACCCAGTATCCTTGTGTGTGTGTGTGTGTGTGTGTGTATTTTTGTTCCATGTCATGTATTTATATATAGTTCTGTGTATTTGAGTTATGAACAGGTGGCATGCCAGAAATCGCTATTTCTGAGACACTTTCTCACAGATCTTTGCTGGTAGCCAGATAACAATTGAGGGGGGAAGGCTTGAAGGGAAGGAAGTGAAATCTTCCTATTTAGGTAAGGGGGGAAATATTAGACAAATAATTGCTAAAATAGAATTCTGTGTCTTATTGTTAGAGCAACTATGAGAACTTGATGAGAGTCAGCCCTTAAGCTCCCTGGTTGTGTGGCTGCCTCTCAGCAACTTATTCAAGAGTAAAAAAGTTGCAGTTCTCAGTATCCTGAAGAGCTGGGCACCCACAGGATGTCCCCTCACGATTCACATCTAGTTTGCAACCATGCCAGAGGCTTACTCATTGGCGAGTAAATGAGATGTGAAGCTTAGATATTTTCATCTTGGTGCAAGAGGACATGTCTGTGTGTGAAAGAAATGGAAAAGAAACCTTTGTATTTTAGTGAGAAGTAGTTTGAAAGAGGGAAGTCATCAGTGTTAATACATGCCATGGTGTTTTTATTGCCCAAACCTGCTGAGATGGTTGGACCACTGGTGCTGATTTTTTCTAGATTGTGTAGAAGGCCTGAAGCAGGTTTGTATGAAAACAAAACTTGTGGGGCTTGTGTTGGCTAAAGACAATGACCTGGATGGAAATGGAAGCAGTTTAGAAGCAGTGAGTACAGGATTTCTCTCTCCTGAAGAAATCTGGTGATGCAGGTCAATTCAGATATTTGTAAAGATGAAGAGCCTTGAAAATCCAACATGTGACAGCAATTCTGAAACAGGAGAAGTCTTGAAAGCCAGGGCTACTCTCTCTCTCTCTCAATTTCTGATTAAAAACAGGACAAGGAATGTATCATTTCAGTATTAAAATATGTAGGGTGTGATCTGAGCAGAGCAGTCAGTCTTGTAGCTGCTGTGATTGTATTTTCAGTGACTTAGATAGGTGTTGCCTGCTGTGTCTAATTCTTTGAGGATGGTGTATATTGGTTTTACTCTATGTGGAATTGCCAACAGTGATTTGAAATTATATTCTGAAGCTCTTCGCTTTAAATATTCAGTTGCTCTTGGGTGGCTTTTGAAATTACACCATTAGGTCATCAAGTGGTCTTGGGAGAAGTGAAAGTTGTGTTGTTTTTCATCTGGGACCTGTAGAAATATTTTTTTAAAAATCTCAAACACTTGAAAGCAATGCTTGGCTCTTCCCTCCTCCTAGGTTGGCATCCAGAGTCCATGTCCTGCTTTTCCAGCTTGTATCTGGCCAGGGCAAGGCAGCATCACATCAGGTAGGGAGAAAAGCTTCAGGCCAGAGGAAACCCTTAGATGGTATGTCCAGTTTTCCCCTAGCCCAGAGCATGGCCTTGTGCCTTCTGGTTCCACTGTATCAAGTCTTGGGCTTCAGCCCCTGCTCCATCTCAGCCAGGTGAGGAGGGGTTGCAGCATCAGGAAGGCCCTTCCACCTCCCAGGGACTGGGTGACTGCCCTCCTGTGAGAGAACACATTGTGCCTTATTTTCTCCTGTGAGTGAAGCTGCAAGGGCAGACAAATTGTCGAGCAACCAAGAATTCCTTTCTCTGCATCTGTCCCTATTGATAAATGCCAGCCTGCACAGCAGCCAGACTGTATCCAAAGCAATCTCAAAATCCACATTTGCCTATGGGATTCACTTCTTAAGATTTTAAAGCTGGATTTAAGTCTCTCAACCTAACAAGCTCTGTTTCAACCTACTATTTTTATAACATTATTTTCTGTTGTGCAGTGTCTGCTTGATCTCTTTTCTTTTAAAGAAACCCATCCCTTGTGTTTGACATGAGTCCAAAATTTCAAATGGAGAATGGGCCTGAGGTTGCGAATGTGTTTTTAACATGGTCCCGTATGGATTGTCTCTCAGGCAGAGAACCTGTCGTGTATCATGCTTCACCACCGCTTCATTGCTACCATGATTCTGTTTCCCCTAAAGTCACTGACAGACCATAAAACCATCCTGAGTTCACAAACATCATTTCTAGTCTGCTGTGAAGGGGCTGCCCCGTCCCTTTCCCTCGCTGGAACACCACAGCATCGTTCACCATTTGGCTTGTGGAGCCCCGATGCAGGAGAGGGCTGCCAGGAGGGGCTGCACATGGCAGGTGTGGCTGGCCAGGGCCTGGTTGTTTGAAGCTGTCCTGATGCTGTGCCTGCCCTCTTTCAAAAGAGGAAGAGAGAGAGAAAAAAACCCAACCCTCAAAAAGCCAGAGGAAAATTTCCTGCCGATTGTCGTGTTTTGCAAACACTGGTCTTTTCTCTTGCCCTCTCCCTCCACTCCCAATGAGGCTGGAGATGAAAATGGCTCCTTTGTTCCTTTCCCTGGGGCCCAACTGCAGGAAAAGTGCAGCTCCGTAAACTCTCCACTGCACGAGCGGCGAGGGTGGGAGGGACGGAGCTGTCACCGTGTGCGGTAGGTCCTACACAAACACGGCTTGTTGACAATGCCCCGAGCAGGATGGGAGCAGAAGGGCTCTGTGGTGCTGGTGATGAGGCTCCTGTGCCCTTCTTCCTACAGAAGCAAGCAGGATGCAAAACCCACAGGAGCAGAGAAAGGGGAGGTGGGTATGAGTGGCTGTGTTCTCCTGGTAGAGACTGATCACGGGCTGGGGGTCTCTGGGCTTTTGGCTCTCCCCAAAGTGGGAATTCGCA
This sequence comes from Phylloscopus collybita, assembly GCA_027886175.1. Lineage (NCBI taxonomy): Eukaryota > Metazoa > Chordata > Aves > Passeriformes > Phylloscopidae > Phylloscopus > Phylloscopus collybita. The sequence goes on from JAJNNQ010000129.1 coordinate 25,462,932, forward strand.
GCCCCGTGGAAGCAGGCAGCATCCTGCTACGGGCTTGTAGTGATGCCCTGGCCCCCACACTGGGATGCTCCTTGCACCCATCCAGCCATGTAGTCGTGGTACTCTGAGTTTGGCCATGGTCATTCTCCAAACCCAAGTTTACTCTTCCCTTGTCCAGCCCAGGCTGAACACACTAACTTTCCCCTTCTTTTTAAGCAGATGGAGGTTTTGCCTCTCACTGGAGGCACTACTTGTTTTGTGTGCTGAATGGAAGCAAAGGCAAGGTTCCCAGGGCAGGGGACACGTGGGTGACTGGGACCACAGCAAACCCTGACTGCTGGGGTTGCCCTTGCAGCCCTGAGATGAACTTTTCAGTACTTCAGCTGTGTGTGTGTGTGTGTGTGTGTGTGTGTGTGTGTGGTCTGTGGGCACGGGGGTCGTGTGGATGGAGGAGCCCCAGGACACTCCCAGCGGGGCTGGAAGGAGCCTGTGTTTCTGTGGCCGGTGTACCAGTACCTTGTAGATGGCCTTTCTTCCCTCTCCCCTCCTCCTTTTTTTAATAAAAGACAAAAAACAAACGGAAAGCTAAACTAGCAGAGGTTTTTAAATATTTTATATTAGTTTCTAATGTAAATTCTTACATTGTTATTGCAGTGCTGGGTGTGTTTCGCCTGCACGTGACTTTTTGTAATATTTTTGTGAATTCACTAAACGTTTTTTTTTCCTCCCGTGTATTCTAAGTGCATTAAAGGTATTTGCAGAATTGTCAGTGTCCTTCTCTGCAGGCAACAACGTGGTGGGACCAACTGTCTCCTGCTTGGCTCTGCGACTCCTTTGACAGCTCCTTCTCGTTGACACCTTCTTCCCTGCTCACAGGGAAGCAGGATCTCTTGCCCAGACCTCTGGATTACAAGTGTGGGAGGGAAAGGGATCTTTTTTCCCCCTAAAAACTCAGCAAAATGACTGGTCCCAGGACCTGCCAGGTTCAGCATGTTCCATAAGCATCTGCTGGCAAAACCCCTTGAAGTCAAGGCAGCCTGAGTGCCCTGACAACCAGGGTGTTCTGTGCTCTTTGCAGGCTGGAAAGGGGAGTGCTTGCACGTGGGTCCAAGGATGCAGCCAGTTGGCTGAGGGATGGCAACCTCGTCCACCAGCACAGGAAGCAGGGAGCTGGGGTGAGTGTCAGGTCAGGCCTGTGTTCCTGTCCTCTGCCAAGTGCCTCCTGGCTTCAGTGGGATTTGTGGGGGTGTGGGTGTGTGCACAGAGACTGAATATGTCGGAGAAGAGACACAGCAAACACTTACGAAAAAATATTACTGAGCTAATGTTGCAATGATTTCCCAGTAACACAGAACGATTTTGCAGTAATCTTTTTACACTCCTCAGTAATAAATGCCTTTAAGGCCAGAGAGAAAGGGTGGAATATCTGGGTGGTGGGGGGGAAGGGAGATCACAGTGCTCAGAGGAAGGATGACAGGGAAAGGGAAGGATGCATGGAGAGCCAAAATCCAGCTTTAGGCAGGTTTTGCACTTGCTCTTTGCAGGTGTTATCTCAGCCCACCCTGCATCAAAAGGGGAGCAATCAGCAGAAAGGGTTTCTACAAGGATTTCTTTTCCTTTGAAGTTTGGCGTGAAAGCCATCCTTTTTTCCTAAGACCTCTCCCACAAACTGCCCCAGCCCCAATGCAAAGCAGTGAGATCTCCAAGCTCTGCCAGTGCAGAACAGCCCCTGCTGCACCTGACAAAGAGAACGTCACTGCAGCTCGGCCAAGTTTCACCATCTCACTTGAGGAAATCTTGATGGTCAGCTGGGTTCCCCAGTGAGGTTGTTTACCCAGACAGGAGCCTGGGGCGAGAGAGGCCACCCACAACTGGTGATTTGGCCCAAGACCCCCTTACGCCTCTTGCCTTCCCAATTTTTGAAGCACATACAAGCACAGGGCCACCCCTTCAGGACATCCCAGCAAGGACGGCAGAGCCAGACTTGCAAGAGACCCCACGTAGCGCTGGGAACCCTCATTGCCAGCCACTTGGTTAATTTAATTAATGAATTAAATGATCCACTTTTGCCTGTCCTGTGGTGGCCAGGCAGTACCCCCTTTGCAACAGTGCATCCCAGCTGTTTCCTCTGCTTGGCCCCAAATCTGGGGGGGACCGTGGAGCTGTGGCACAGTGCGGTGCCCCTCTCCTGCTGGCAGCCTTCCCCCAAGGCCCACCACCAGCACAGCAGTGCCCAGCCCAGGCAGCCTCCCTGCTCTGCCTCCACCCCAGCCAAAAGCACCTTCGGGCAGTGAATTTAATTAAGGTTTCTGAAAAGCAGTGTCTGGGAGCCCCTCCTGGATCTGCGGCTCTGAACTTCATTAGGAGCGGTTTGTTGCTAATAATGCCGGCAGCTTCTCTAATTAATAATGGAAGGGCTGTGAGCAGATGCCAAGCCAGGAGAGGGAAGGGATTTGTTTGTTTATTTCACTCCTCTCTTGGTTTTTTTTTTGTTTTGTTTTGTTTTGTTTTTTTTTCTGGAGTGTGGAGAGAGGGCTGGGGCTCATTTCCCATCTGAGAAGTGCATGGCGGTGCTTGGGAACCTCAGTGGGGAAGAGGGTGCACCTGTGAAGCTGAAGAGGGAGATGGAGTGGGGTGGGAGATGGGCCCCCGTGGGTGGAACAAGGGAGCATCCCCCACAGCAAGGGGCTCCTACTTCCCTGGTGCTCTCTGGAACAGTTCTGATCCCCAACCCCCTTACAAAGCATCACCCGCACAGCACATCCCTTCCCATAGCACATCCCCTTCCCATGGCAGGATAGTGCAGACATGGGAAGGAGGTGTTCTCCATGCTTCATCCCCCTGGACCACAAGGATGTGTCATACAATATCCAGAAATGTGGCCTCACAGGAGATCAGCACACCAGGCGCCTTTGGATTTTTCTTTTTCCTCTCTTTTTCCCCTCATTTCTCTCCTGCTTGCTGTCTCTCTCAGGTGATGTTTGTGGCACAGCTGGCCACAGCAGCACCTTGGTGCTGAGGAAAACTCCCAACACAACCCAGGGCATAGGACCCAACATGTTAACACCCCGTATTCCTGGGGGCCCTCCCTGTGGCCAAACCATGACTGGAGAAGGTCCTGGAGCAGCCAAGCTTGGCCAGATCCTGCTGCCTCCCTCTGTCACAGGACAAGCACCCCCAGCCCCACAGCCAAGCTTTGGGGACACCAGGGAGCCAGCAGGCATCCTTGTCCTGTTGCTTGTCACAACCTCAGGTCTGTCACAGGAAACCAGGACCTGGCAGGAGTGGGAGGAGACTGTAGAGAAACCCCCTGCACACGCCGGCGCCCTGTCTAGGCACCCACGGAGTGCCCAAAAGCTCCAGCTTCTGCAAACAGCTTTTAGAGCAACAGCTCCTGCTGTCAGGCAGGGTTTGCACTGGGGAAAAACATGGCCTTGCCTTGCCCTGTCACCTCATTGCTCACAAGAACTGAAAGCCGTGTTTGGACAGGCCATGGCAGCTCGGCCACAGTGGCCTCAGTGCAGGCTTTGTCCCCTCTGTCCCCTCCATGCCCCATCGCTCACCTGCCACAGGCAAGCACTGCCTGCAGCCTCCTTTCAGGCAGCAGCCATTGCCATAGTGGCTTTCCAAAAAAGTGTACCTGAGGTTTGGGTTTGTTTTTCCTAGGAGAGGAGGGTTTTTACTGCCCTTTCCCATCATTCTCATTTCCTCAGACTTTCTACACTCTGGCCACAAATCATAACCCGCTGGAGGGCAGCAAGCAGGGCTGTCCCATGCTGGAGATGCTCCTGCTGCAGGAGATGGGGTACCCACTTTGGAAAGGCTGGACAGCAGGGAGCAAAGGAAAAAGCATGGTTAGATATTAAAAAATCTCCAGGAGTGTCCAAGGCCAAGATGACCTGGGAGACCCAGTTTGCTGCCCAGGCTGGGATCATCCCTGTCTGCTTAATGCACAAATCCCTTCTCTGGATGTTAGAAATGCTGGAGCAAGCACAGGGCCATGGCACCTCGTATGTCCCACTTGCTTTTTGAACAGGGAAATGATCAGAAGCTCGCAGCAGAAGGGGAAACATAAAGGCAAAGGGGCTGAGGAGCGGAGGGGCGGCTGGGCCGTGTGACAGGGAGCATTCCCGGGGGCACAGGGCGGTGTGGCAGCCTGCCCAGCCCCAGCACAGCCAGCCCAACAATACTGTGAGGCGTTGGGAACACGCTCGGCTGTGGGAATCCCAGTCCTTGCCTTAAAAGGAGATTTCAGGGAATGATTTTATTGGTAAATTGTTTTCTGATTATTCAGCTTGTTGAAAGTTTCATTTCATTATTTGCAACTTGGTGGGAGGGGGGCTTCAGCTGCACAGGAACGGCGATGGCCAAGGATGTTTCTGTGGGTTTCTAGTCCAGAAAAGCCCATTAAATCATTGTGTTTTACCTCCTGTGTCTGCAGACCAGAGAATTTCCCCCCAACTCCCCTTGCACTGAGCCCAATAACTTGTGGTTTTGATTCAAGCGGGTAGCCCAGGACGACGTCCTGTCTCGGCCCGGTGACTTCAAGAGAGGAAGAATCTCCCACTGACTTCCCTTGGCTATTTGTCCTGGTGGCCAAAAAAGAAAAAATGCACCCCCGAGACCAACACCCCACTACCAGCTTATTTCTGATGCAGCTGCATCCTGCTTGCCCGGAGCCTCTTTTGGATGAAGGGGGTTGCCCCCACGGCCCCTCAGCTGGTGCAGGTGTGCCCTCTGAGCTGCAAGGATTGACACAGAAAATTAGCGGGACAGCCCCAGCCCGCCGTTAGCGAGCAGCTCAAGAGTTAATAAACTTCAAACAGATGTGACCAACGTGTCAAGACATGAGAAGTACGTGGTATGGATGTTTATAAGTACATCGACAGAAGGCATTCATAAAAGGTTATAAACTGTGGTAATAAGCAACCCATCAACTTGTTTGGACTCTAACACTTGATTAACCATTTATTAAAAGGTGCAGTAATCATTTATAAGCCATAAGTGAGACCGAATGTAAAGTATGACTCCTTTTATGTTAATAGATGCCTCAAGAATTTCCTCTCCCTTCCTGACATGTTTTGGGTGGTTAAAGGCTAACCCTGGCTGTTGGGTGCCACAGCCCCTCCTTAGTGGTGTGCATTAGCTGGATTCACTCCAGGAGCCTCCCACTCTCCTGACACCTGTGGAGGGGACGTGGGTGTCCCCAGCACAGGTTTGTCAGGGCCCTGGGATTTTGTTCATGGAGAGTCCTGAGTTTGTTCTGGCCAGACTCTGGGTGACCTCCACCAGCAACCAACCATCCCTTCAGAGACTGGCAGCAGGGAGGGATGGACAGAGAGGTGTTTGCTGCCAGCAGTGCAGTGGGCAGCACAAGGTGGGCAGCAAGGGAAGCCTGGCAGCTCCTCTCCAGAGGGAGAGGAGAACCATCAGATGCAGGAAGAGCTCAGTCACTTCTCCCAGGCTTTCCTGGCAGAGCCCAGCACGAGCCCTGCCGCCCACAGGTCCCCACTGGAGCCCAAAGGAGGATCTGGGGAGGCATAGTGGGCACCAAGCACTGAGCTGAGCAGAGTGGATCACAGACAGGGAGGCTTCAGAGGGGTTAAAACTGCCTGCCTAGAGACTCTGGAGCCCTGGGGTGCCCAGGGGAAGGAGAGAGCACACAGAGAGATGGGAACCCACTCCCTGCATTCCCCATACAGGAGTCTGCTCAAGCCCCAGGCTGCCAACGCACCAGGATGAGACAGAAATGCCTCCAACACGAAAGTAGCTTCATCCTTCTGTCAACAGGACCCTCCTTTTTGTTTGCCATCACACTCCTACCCCCAGACAGGTCGTGTTTTCCTTCCTGGTGTCTTAACAAAACCTAAACCCGTAATTGCTCCCATTACACAACCAGGAGTGACAGTTTATTAGCAATGCTTCCTGACCTAATTTATACCAGAGCCCTCCTGCTTTTCCCTTCACTGTGGGCAAACAGACCTTTAAGCTTTCTGAGAGGAAGTTGAACCCCAGCAGCAATGAGTGCATGGGCTGCAGCTCTGAAGCAATCTCATGCCCTCACCTGCCTCGGTTTCCCCCAGTTGCACCAAACTGGAGCTCCATGGCACCACTCGGCTTTGGGGCTTTTGGTTTGGGGTTGCACAGGCATGGCAACCTTGGATGCTCTGCCCTTCACAGGAAAGCCCAAGAGCTCCCTGGCAGGGGGCTTTTTAGAGTGTGTGTGGCACTGGGTCTTTTGGCTGGAGCCGACTTGAATTGCAGGGAACGTGCAGAAAATTAACAGGGAGGCTGAGAAATTGATGTGAAGATTGCAAAGATTACACCTTGTTCTGGGCAGGGACCACAGGGGCCTTCTGGTGGGAGAGTGGCTGAATCAAACTGCAGATGGGAATGGAGGTGGTGAGATCGTATCCTGCTCCCATCCTGTCCCCCATGATCAGATTTGGGGCTGGCATCTTCATGTCCCAAGCTTGCTGCTGGGCTGGCAGCACTGAGGAGCTCCATCTTTCCCTCAGGGAAATGCCTCACTGTGGTGTGTGATGCTGTGCCAGAGATCGATGCAGCAGGGAAAGGGCTGGAGCAGAGAGAGGACCAGGCCACTGGTAGCCACGGGCTCAAGGCAAAGGGCTGCTGCTTTCTGCCCTGGCCTCGGGGGCAGCGAGGGGGGGTGTGTGCCCCTGCACCCAGGGGATGGTGACACAACAAAGCAAGAGCCCCGGGGCAGGAGGGTTTACGTGGCCACCTGGGAGGCTGTAAATCCTGGCCTCACTACTACAACTCAGATCAGGTGGGAAATGCCTCAAAACGTGACTTTTCTACCTGTAGCACAGCCTGAGCCTTGGGCAGTGCCAGCCTGGATGGACTGTGGGAGCAGCCAGAGGGATTCACTGCCAGAATCACCTTCCCTTTTCCTGACCTGTGGTCTCACCACACTGGGATCTATGGACACTTGCTACCACCCTTTCCAGATCTCTTTTAAGATTAATGAGTTACTTTTAACCCCATACAGTACATCTTTCAGAGTGCAATGGTGAGGCTGCCCCAGAGCTCTGCTGAGGAAAAAGAAATGTCGGGCAAATTCCAGGGATGGTGGCTCCCCCAGATGCTCTCAGCAGCCATCCCCTGTTAAAGGCTGCCCACTGGCAGCCCGGCTCTGGCAGCACCTCTCCAACTGGCAGCAGGAGGTAAAATGAGACCAAGCTGCATTTTTTCCCCTTGTCCACCCAGCAAACTTTTACAGCTTTTCTGCCAGGTCCTGTCCCCTGGGTCTCAGGGGAAGGAGCCGCCCCAGGAGGGGGAAGAGCGGAGGAGCCTGTCTGACCGCCAGTCTCCATCATGCTCAGAAAAAAAGAATAAGAGAAAATTGTGCTGGATTTTTTTTTTGTTTGTTTGTTTGGTTGTTTTGGGGTTTTTTTAATATATATGGAGGTTTTGTGGCTTTGACGCAGTTTCCTGAAAATCCTGCCTCATCCTGCCAGGGACTGAGCAAATGCACATCCCAGCCCTCGGCGTTGGGGAGAGAAGGAGGAGAAGCCAGGGAGGGAGAGAAGAAAGCCTTTGCCAAACTGGCCTGACCAGAATGTGACACAAGAGCAGGAAATGAGTCACGCCGGCAGGGCAGCTGCTCCCAGGCATTTGCATAGAAAGAAACCCCTCCGAGCAGGGAACTACACGGGCCCTCGTCCGGCTCCCCACGCTCCAGCCCCGCAGCTGCCGGACCCACTGTTGCACTCACCAGCACCCCGAGCTCAGCCAAGGTGGTGAGCCCTGGAGCATCATCCCTGCTCCACAGCTGGCTGGCTGTGCACCCCTGGATTTGGCCAGTCAGCCTCAGATTGGGCTGTTCCATCCCGGAGTTGCTGGAACCAAAGCAGAGCTCCCCTCCAACACCCTGACATGCAGTTCCCCTTGGCCAGCCCTCAATATCCACTTTGGCCCATGCTTTAGGCTCGGGGAGGAAGATAGAAAGCCCAGCATTTTTGCCCCAGGAGGAGCCCCAGTTGCACACCCATTGCACAAGGGTAGGGCTCTCCCACGGGGCCAACAAGGGCATCACCATCCCTGCATCCAGCACAGCATTCCAGACCTGTGCCCAGCTTCCAGTGTCAGATGTGGGTGTCGCTGGATCCCAGTGCCTGGGGGGCTGGGAACCTGCTTTGTGTGCTGTGGGGACCAGGCTGCACACCCTGCTTCTGGTCCCTTTTTATTAATGTCAGAGGACAGGAGGTTTCCCCTGCAGATGCACTACATACACACATGTGCAACTTCTCCCAAGAAGTATCGGGCTGGGAGGATGCCACAGCAGGCAGGTGACAGTGAGTGAGGGGCAAATGTGTCTCCATGAGATTGGCTGGGCACAAGTGGTGCATGTTGGTGGTGTGCCCTGGGCAGGGTCAGCAGGTGACCATGGGGACCTCTGTGTTGCATCTCTTCCATGGAGCTGTTTCCCTCCTCCACCACCCCAAAGAGGAACAGGGGCTGGCCATAAGCAGACACATTTAGCATTGGAAACCAGGCTGTTGCTGCCCTGCAAGTTCCTTACTTCCTTAAAACCAGCTTTATAACTTAAATTTCAGTGAAAGCCTTCAGTGTGTTAGTACATGGAGGAGGGTGGAGGGAGCTTTCTCAATCACATGGAGCCACCTCACCAGGCTGGCATGGAAGGGGACAGAAGGGGAATGATGGGTTTTTGCTGACTGGCAAATTGAGTTATAAATGACCCAAGAAACACAGCACGTTGTGTTACTTCCAGAGGGCTCAAGGCTTCTGGGGAAGGCACAGGTCTGGATGCCAGAGCCTTCAGGAGCGTTCCCAAAAGAGGGTGGTGGCAGACAGGGATGGTGTCACATTAACAGCCAAGTGCTCTGTGAATCTCTGCAAACACCCTCCCTCTACCATCAGCTCAGCAGAGTCCCAAGCCCTAAACACCAACATGAGTTTGGTGCCCCCGCTCTGCAGAGCAGCCAAGTTCATCCCTGCTCCTGGGGACGTCTGCACCGGGCAATGCCACCTCAATGCCAGATGCTAGTGACAAGTGTCTGAGCATCCTGACTCTGCAGGGTGTACCTGCAGTCCAGTCAGTGCTCATTGAGGGCTCAGCAGAGATGCTGATGCTTTACTGGGGAGACAGGGGTGGGCAGTGGTCTTTCCAGAGCAGGACTAAGGGCTGCTGAAGGGAGACCTCTGGCAAAGGGGAATGATGACCTGGCAGCGGCTGGGAAAACTGAGATTTGGGAGAGGTTGAGGGATGTACACCAAAGGACTCAGCTACAAACCACCTCTGTGGCCCCTTGGTATGGTCTGGGACCCACACCAAGGTCCTGGTGGAGGGGAGACTGAGGCATGGACAGGCTTTCTGCAGCTTGCTCCTGCTGGCATTCATCAGACACCCAGCACTGTCAGGAAGCGGTTTAGAAGCTGTGTAGGCAGAGGGGGTCCTGTCTACAGCCTTTCTCCAGGCAGCTCCTGCTGGTTGTGGAAGGGCTGCAATGCCCAGCCTGGCTTTGGGGCTTCCCTTGCCAAGGGAGCTTCTCTGGAATGGGCAGGGAGATAGCATCATCCAGATGTGGGTATGATGACAGAGTGCCAGTCCCAGGACAGAGGGATTCCCAGCCAGGAGTGGAGTGCATTTTTCAGCTTGGCTAAGCCCCATCCCATCTGCCTCCCACTTTTAAGTACTGGTAAATACCAATGAGCTTCCCCAGCTCAGCCACAGTGGGAGTACAGGGGGCCTGAGAAGCCCCCGCAGAAGAGCCTTGCACTGGCTGGGGTGGGGATGGTGGCTGTCACTGGAGGCTGTCTGGTACTGTGTGTGTTTATAAAGAAGTGAGAGTCATGAATAGTTTTGCGCTGACTTTTTGGGGAGAGGTTTGCCTCCACACGGCCTCCGCCAGTCGGCTGTGGTTCTGACACATCTCAGGCTGCCCTGCCCAGCTCCCTCCAGTCCTGGCTGCCGGATGGCTTGTAAAACCCTGGAGGAGAGGTACAGCCCATGGGCTCTGAGGCCTGGCAGAGGAATTACATGGCAAACCGCTCCCTTTTCAGGAATCAGCACTTGAGCCCCAGGAGCTCTGGAGGGGTGTGCAGGAGTGGAGGGGGGCAGCTGAGGGGTGACACGGGGTGAGCCCCGGTCCTGCAGCAGCTGTCACGGAGTGTCTCTTGGCAGGACCTGCCTATGCACAGGGGGTTCCTGTAAAACACAGTGCAGAAAGACCTGGATAATCTCCATACTGGGAGTGCTGTGGCATGTTCATCCCTCCAGCAGGCTGCCCCGGGTGGTCCAAGGCACTGGGGGTATAGGGTGCTATAGCAGACACTACTGAGCGGTGTCTCCAGACATTTTGGTCAGTAGCTTTGAGGCCGCAGATGGGGAATTCCTGCTAAATCCCTCCCAGAGGCAAAATTGCCATCAAAGAGCGTCACCCAAGGGTCAGGTTTGGGCCAGATCCCAAAGCTGCTAACTGAGCGTTTGCCCTCTTGTCACTCCATCACAAACCTGACTGTGGACCTTGAGCATTTTTTGATGTAAATGCTTTGTTTTGAGCCATTGACACTCTCGCCAGTGGGAAATGGATTTATACCAGCAATGTGCTTTATTCCCAGGGGCTTGGCACATATGGCAGGGGTTAGGTATACAGTGTCCCACAAAACAGCTGCAGAAGCATTTGGTGGGAGAGCGTTAGCAGAGACACCTCTGTGCCCCGAGCTCTGGCAGAAGGTGCTGGGGCTGCTGGTTTGGGAAAGACCCCAGGGGACAAACGGCTGTTGCTCTGCACAGGGAGGAAACGCACCTAAATGGTCCTGTGCAAAGTAACAGCCCATTCAGAAGCCAGCCAAGAGGGCACAGGAGGCTCTTGAGGGCACTTATCCCAGAATATTTTGAGTTGGAAGAGACCCACAAGGATCATCGAATCCAACTCTTGGCCTGCACAAGACATCGTCAAGAATTAAATATCCTCAGTGTGCCTGAGTGTGTTTTCCAAATGCTTCTTGAACTCAGGCAGGCTTGCTGGTATGACCACTTCTTTGGGCAGCCCGTTCCAGCGCCCAACCAGAACCTTTTTCTAATACCCACCCTCAATCTCCCCTGATGCAACTTCAGGACTTTTCTTCGGCTCCTGTCCCTGGCTGCCAGAGAGAAGAGATCAGTGCCTGCCCCCCCCCCCCTCCCCCCCCGTTGCCCTTGCGAGGAAGCTGTATACAGCGATGAGGATGTGCCCGGCACCAGCTGTGACCCAGATGTGCACTGGTTCCAGGGCAATCAGCCTGTTGATGGACTGGCACCGTGAGCAGCGCTGGCCGCGTAGAGATGCTGGTGGCCAGGCAGAGTGGCCCTACGGCCGATGCAGTGTCCAGACGGGACATCCCAAGGCCGGCCTCCTCCAAGGCAGCGGCGGAGGCCGGCGATGGGCCCCACCGGCGGCCGTGTCCCCTTTACGGCGGGGCGGGGCGGGGGCGGTGCCCGGTGACGCGCGGGGCGGTCCCGCGGGCGGGGCGGGGCCGCTCCCGCCGCAGCGCAGCGGCAGCTCCGAGGCGGCAGCGGCGGCGGCGGCAGAGCCCGGCGAGACCCACCGGCACCGGCGCCTCCGCTCCGCCCCCCCACCCCGGCCGGCTCCCGAGCGGGGCGGGGCGCGCCCGTCCGCACCCCTTTCCCCGGTTGATCGATCCCCGCGGCCGCCGCCCCCATGGCCGCCCCGCCCGCCCCCCGCCGCCGCCCCGGCCCCCCGCGCCGGGGCTGAGCCCGAGGCGCCGCCCCCCCCTTCCCCTCCCCGCTGCGGGGATCCGCGCCCCCACCCGCCTCGCTCCTCGTTCCACCCCCCCCCGGCCGCGGCCGCCTCCCCGGGGGCGGCGGGAGGAAGCCGGGGCGTGGGGCTCCGGCGCCCAGGGCGACCCCAAGATGGCTGGAGGCGGCGGGGGCGGGCGCGGGGGGCTGTGCTGAGCGGCCCCGCCGGGACGGGACGGCTCGGCTCGGCTCGGGCTCGCCTGGCCCCGCAGCCCCTCCGCAGAGCCTCGCTGGGCAGGCGGAGGAGGTGGCTCCCGGGAGCGGGGTTGTTCTGGTGACTTTATAATTTCTTTTTTTTAATACCCTTTTTTTTTCTTTTTTTTTTTTCCTTTTTTCCTTTTTTTCTTTTTTTTTTTTTTTCTTTTTTTTTTTTTTTTTTTTTTTTTTAATTTTATTTTTAATGCGCTCCCGGTCTCCGTTCTCAGCCGGGCAGCTCAAGATGGCTGAGAGCTGACTCGGCTCTCCCGGAACCGCTCGCTCCGGCCGGCTCCTCCCGGCTGCCCGCCGCCGCCTCGCCCCTTCCCGGCGGGGCCGCGCCGGGGAAGGCAGCGCTCCGCCGCCGGCTCGGGCACCCTCCGTTCGCCCCTAAGCATTGTTACCGTCGGGGGCTTGCGACCCCCGGGCCGGCCATGAGAGCGGACTAGGACGGACTCCCCGGGCGCCTTTTTCCCTCTAGCCCTGGTGGGAAGTGGGAGCAGGTTGATTTGGGGTCCGCGGGGCTCGAAACCCCCCGTGGCAAAGCCCGTCCCCTCACCCATCCCTCTCCGGGAGCGTTGGAGGAGCTGGGCGGGCTGTGCTGGGCTGGGGTTTGCTCTGAATGACCGAGCTCTCCCATTCAAGACCTCGCAATCTCGAAGCAGCCGAGAGGGCTTTTTTTTCTTTTTTTTTTTTTCTTTTTTTTTTTTTTTTTTTTTTTTTTTCCTGTCTTGTCTTTTTTTCCCCTCTTCCTTTTTTTTTTTTTTTTTTTTTTTTTTTCTGCTGCTCTTCTGATTTAGAAGCAAATCTCGGGGGCCGCAGAGAGAATTCGTTTTTCTGCCATCGTCATCATCGCTATTATTATTATTTTTTTTTAATCTTCCTCCTTTTCCCGTTTTGGATCTTAACCCTTTGATCTGTTTCCTTTAAAAGACTCTGATTCCCAACTCCCATCAGGGGGAGAGGGAGGAGAAATACAGGGAAGGAAAAAAAAAGCCCGAGCGAGTCGCTGCCCTCAGCTGTTGGCCAGGTTTGGTGGGGGACAAAAGTCCCTTTAAAATATTGAATGTCAGTTGCAAACCTAAGAAAAGAAAAATCTGATCTGGAGCGCTAAATTTAGGAGCTTTATATGGAACTTGGACTCTGCTGCTGGATTTTGTATGGATTTTTTTCAACCTTTGGTAAGTTGCAGTTCACCTTCTGGGGTAAAAAGGAGCAAATGGCTTTTAGGGGTGGTTAGGACTTTGGGCTGTAAGTCCCAGCAGGATCACATTGGGGTTTTTTTAACCATTTGTCTTGTTTTTTTAACAAAGCGATGGGTACGTTGCGTTTTCTTGCCGGATATTCCTAGAGTGCTGCTCTGTGGTTTATTTTATCCCCGATTTTAAAATCTGCTGCGGTTTATTATTTATGGCGCGTGCTGCGGGGAGGGGGGAGCCTCTCCGTTCACCCTCAGCCTTCCCCTTTCAGGGAGGACAGACCCCGGCGTCCGCCCCTAGACCGCACTGAGCGACCGAAGCGGCTGGGGGGAAACGTCGACAGAGCTGCCGGCAGAGATGGCCGAGAATTGGAAGAACTGCTTCGAAGAGGAGCTCATCTGCCCCATTTGCCTGCACGTCTTTGTGGAGCCGGTCCAGCTGCCCTGCAAGCACAACTTCTGCCGGGGCTGCATCGGGGAAGCGTGGGCCAAGGAGTCGGGCTTGGTGCGGTGCCCCGAGTGCAACCAGGCCTACAACCAGAAGCCCAACCTGGAGAAGAATCTGAAGCTCACCAACATCGTGGAGAAGTTCAACTCCCTCAACCTAGAGAAGCCCCCCTCAGTCCTGCACTGCGTCTTCTGCCGCCGGGGCCCGCCGCTGCCTGCCCAGAAGATCTGTTTGAGGTGTGAGGCTCCGTGCTGCCAGTCCCACGTCCAGACCCACCTGCAGCAGCCCTCCACGGCCCGGGGGCATCTCCTGGTGGAGGCGGAGGACGTGCGGGCCTGGAGCTGCCCCCAGCACAACGCCTACCGCCTGTACCACTGCGAGGCCGAGCAGGTGGCCGTCTGCCAGTTCTGCTGCTACTACAGCGGGGCCCACCAGGGACACTCGGTCTGCGACGTGGAGATCCGCCGCAATGAGATCCGGGTGAGTCCAACCATCCTGGAGCACCTGGGTTTGCCCAGCCTGGGGACCACCCAGCCACCCTCTTCCCTGCCATGTCTGTTCCCCTGTGTTTGTGTAGGACCTACACAAAATCCATCCTGGCACTGCTCCTCCTTCTGCCTGGGGTCCCCCCGTGGCAGACATGCTGGGTGGCCTCCCAGCCAAGCAGTGACAGAGCCCATGGGTGCCGGGGGGCTCCCCAGGGAAGGTGTCTGTGCTGGGAGGCCTTTGTAGCTGTTGAGCTGTGGGACCTATGGCCCCTTGGGTGTGTGCTCTGCAGGGAAGGGTTGAGGTCTTGGACCAGGGGCGTTTGGAGGGATCGTGTGCCAGGTTTGTGCTGGGCTGAGCAGCTGTTTGGAGGAAGGCAGAAGAGCTGCCTGCATCTGAGGTCGAGTCACCCCAAAACTGGGCTTCCTTGGAGGACAAAGTGGCTGCAGGAGCGGACCCTGTCCATTGTAAGGCCTGTGAATGTCAAACTGCCTGCTCTTCCCACTGCCTCCCACTGGGGCCGATGGCAGCCATCCTCTTCCCCCCAGCAATGGAAGAGGTTCGTGTTGGGAACCCATGACGTGTCAGAGACCCATGACGTCTCACTGCTGGGGATTCAGTCTTGGGGTTTGGCCAAATAATGTGATTTTTATTAGGGGGCACAGGGCTGCCCCTCTCCTTAGAGCAGCTTGGGCTGTTGTTCTGGATTCGAGGGAAAGCGGGTCTGTATTTTGCTCTTGGCCAGGCCATCTGGCAGGAGCTTTCACCTCTGGCTCCCCACCCTCCAGTTCCTGGCGGGCATTTACCAGCCCTGCGGCCAGCCCTGCCATGACCCTTCTGCCACCTTCCCCCTTTTCAGGGCTGCCCCTCCGCTCCCCCTCCGACCCTTCGAAAGAGGCTCGGCGCTTGTCTGCCGAATAAATATTTAACAATGAATTGAATGGTGATTACTGTAAAATGGGGATGATTTCCTGTGTATTTTAATGTTGCCAAAATGAGTCACCATTTAGCAATAAAAAAAAAAAAACCAAAAAAAAAAAGAAGTCATAAATAAAAATTGCAGTATAATTACTTTCCAATTGGATGGCCAGGCCTGGGAGTGGGGCGGGGGGGCATGCAGCTCTGTGTAGAGAGGAGCCAGCCTGAGCTCACAGGAAGGTTATTTTCTTCTCCAGGTTTTTTGGGGGAAAACCAGGGACCTCCGTGGAGGTGCCAGCAGCTCCGCCACACACGCTGGAAGGGGAAAGACCCAGTCAGTCTTTTGGAGAAGCGCTTTTCTGCTTCTATTTATAGGGAGTCATTTTGGTTTCCCTCTGCCAGGGTGGGGAGCCACCTCGGGAGGGCTGTGCAAGGCTGGGATGGGGCTCGCATGTGCATCTCCCAGGAGCCTTAGCCAGGACCAAAACTATTTTTCCAGGTCCTCTTCCAGGACACTTTGATCTCATTTATTCCCGCTCTTGCTGCGTGTTTTTTTTGTTCTTGCTGCCGTTGTTATGGCTGGATGTTCGCCGCTTCTTGCGGATGCACGCTGCTAATGACCTGGCAGAAATCTGCCACCGGCTAGGCTGGATTTTGGCCCTGGCTTGAAATTTTAGGATATGTGGCCAGACACCAAAAGTGTTAGACGGCTGTATCGTAGAGCCATGGAATTATTTTGTGACCTTGGCCAAATCCCTCGGTACCTCCATCGCTGCGTTATTTTAATTTCCTTTCTCTGTGATGATAAGCTTGTCTCTTCCCGCTGGGCGCGTGGCTCAGTTGGGTGCACGGAGTCTGGGTCAATGAAGGACAGCACCAAGCTGGGGGACGGTGTGCCCAAAGGATCCCCCTTATAGTTGAAGCAGCTCTTCCATGAAGTGGCTGGGGTAGGGATGAGGCCCTGGGAAAAGCACCCAGCAGGTTGCCAGCCCTCGCTCCATGGTCGTGGCTAGGTCTCCGGCTGAAGGCTGCCTGTCTCCAGCCAGCAAGGGAAGGTTGCCTCGTCGGCTCCCGAATTAGGGTGCATGAGCTCAGCTGGTGACGCGGGAAGCCAGGCCCGGGATTCCTGGCTGCTTGCTCACCCTGCAGCGGCGGTGAGCCGCACTCGGAGCATCCCGGGAAAGATGGACTGGGACTGGGGGGCAGATGAGTAACGCTGGGCTTGGGAGGTCCGGAGGCGGGGGCCCCATTGTGAGAGGTTTGTTCCGTGTGTGGCTTGTGTTCAGAAAGCCGTTAATTGAGAAATGAGTCAAAGTTGGGAGGATCAGAGCCCTGACCTTGGTGTGGGGGACTCGCAAGTGTGGGGGTTGCCACATGGACTCACTGCGGAGGGGGTGGCCCCCACGGCCCGGAGGAGGGACCGGAGCCTGCAAACACACTCCCCATAAACTCTGCTTTTTTAGCATTTATTCCTCTGACTGTGCTGCCAGCCCACCTTGAAGGCACCTTTACCCCTGGTTACAGACCGGTTTGAAGGGGAAAAGGGGCTCAGAACAGCAGCAGTGCTTTGTCAGCTGAGCTGGCAGTTGGGGCTGAAGTGCTCTGGCTGGCTGAAGGAGGCGGGAGGCAGTTGTCAGCTGGAGGAAAGGGGCTGTCTCTGCAGGGTCTGCCCCAAGTGGAACATGTGCCTGGTGAGTTTGGGGGAAGGACCCCGCTCAGCGTTAGGTGCTGCACAAACCCACAGAGCCCTGGCTTGGAATTAGTTGAACTCCACGGTGCAACTGTAATACAAACAGTAAATAAAATATGTGGTTAATCTTTCTTTCGTGGGCGTATAAAGCGCTTACCTCCCCTTCCCCCCATGAGATGTTTTCTCCTTTGTTTCCTGTTTTTGTAGCACTTAAAGAGGAGAGGGGGGGAAGAAAAGCCAACAAGGCATCTTCTTTTCTCTTTCTTCTTCTTCTTTTTTCTTTTTTTTTTTTTTCCTTCTTGTCATTTTGTTTGTGTCAAGGTCTCAAAATGAAACATTTTTTCTTCCATCTTTGCCTTTGCTGCCCCAGCCAGGTGCCTCCCACCTGCATGGGGGAACCTACTTTTAAGGCTGAAAAAGAAAGTTGCTCCAGTACAAGGTTGATGTGTTACTTTTTATTTTTTCTCCATCAAAAAGGGGAAAAATACATTGCTGGGGTTGGAGTATGGGTAAGAAGTCCGCAGTCAGAGAAGGAGACTCACTTGCAGAGTTATTACCATGATTGCCCTGTCCTTGTGTGGGACACAGTTGATTGAGGCCAGGTACATTCTGAGCTTGCTCAGAGGTTTCCCAGCTGCCTGTCTTCAGCTAGAGGTGCCACCAGTTGGAAAAGGACTTGGGTAGAGAGGCTTGGCTTCTGTTTTGTCTTGGGGGAAGGAGATAGATTTTCCCCTGTCCTAGCTTCCTAGAAATCCCTTTACATTCTGAGGATCTCTGGTGGCTTTGAACATTAAGTGGGAGAAAATGCATTGTGGTGCTGAGACCTGGAGGAAAGCATTGGGAATCCTCCTGCAGGTGTGTAGGAGCAGCATTCAGCACTGTCCATGGAGCAGTGCATGTTCAGCAAATCCAGAGGGACAGGGACCAGGCTGCTGAGTCCGTCTGCAACTCAGTGGATTTGGGCTTTCTTTCTTGGCAGCACCCCACATAAGGCCAAGTCATGTGCTTTCTAAATTATGAGAACAGGGAAAGGTGAGTGCTTGCTAGGAGCACAGGAAGAGATGGATCTCAAGTCTGTGCCAGGAACTCTGGTTCTTTGCCAGCTTTGGCCACCACCAAGACCCACATGGCATCCCCATGCTGCCATCTATGCCAGGGGTGTTTTGCTGGGACCAAGGGAGTTCCACTGTTGGAGAAGCTTGGTATCAGCTTCGCTGCCAGGCTTCTGGCATGAGCTGCTCTAGGTTGTTTTACTCTGAAACAGGTTTGGTAACTTGTGATGGACTGGATTTTTACAGGCTTACTTATTTTCCAGATGACTTGTTTATGAGGAGCACGGCACGCAGCTCACTGCAGGCATTGTGAGTGCAAGTGCCCAAGTGCTTGAGTGCTAATTTAGCTCTGGTGGCTGTAGGTGGTGTGGCTGGTGCCTGGCAGGCATTTGCTGTGGCACTTTTGAGCATACCTGGTCCCCAGACAACTTTTGCAGCAGGTCCTACAAAGCAGGAGTTGTGCAGCTTCTCTCTGCACCCTCCATCTGAACTTCCACCAGCAACCCGGAGCTGAACTGCCAGCCCAGCCCAAGGGTTAGGTCAGCCTAACCCAGGTCTGTCCTTCCCTGGCTTTGCTTATGCCCTGATTCCTGCCCAGGGGCCTCAGGAATATGGCACTGTGCACCTAAATGTGGCTGATAATTGTGCCCTGGGATGCTGTCAGTTGGTCAAGCTGCCATGATGAGCACTGACTTCTTGGGCCTTGGGCAGTGGCAGAAATCCCAGCACCCACCTAGCCTGGCTTCCTAGCTCTGTGCCACTCACCACATCGATCTGTCAGGCTTTGCTGCTCTGTGTTGTCAGGGGCAGCAGATTTCAGTTCAAGCCATAGCAGCCCAAGCTGCCCTAGAGAGGTCTGGGTGGGGGGCTGAGCTGCCCTGCTGCAAACCCCTCTGGGTTTGCTGGCCAAGCAGCAGTGGGTATCTTGGCAGTCCCAGATCTTTGGCTGAACTGGAGCAGTCTCCTGCCTCCGCAGGGTTTGGATTAAGGGCTTTTCCCTGCTGCTTTCCTGCTAAGCTTGAGCATTTTCTGTGCCCTTAGCCCGTCAGGTTGCCAGTGGTTGGTTGCTCCAGACCTGCAGCTGCAAGTCTTTTGTGCAGAGTCAATCCGAGAAGTGACAGCAGAGATGGAGGATGCTGGGAGGCAGCCTGGTGGGTTGGGTGGGAGGGAGGAGACTTGTGTGGAGGGGACAGCCCTGGTAAAGGGGTAGGACCTGGGCTGCTGTGGAGGATGCTGTCTTCCCATAGGGGACAATGCAGTGTGGATGGCAGCTGTCGGAGAGTGAGGTGGAAAAAGGAGAGATAAGGAAAGGTTCACCTGAGGACCTTGGGCTGCTTCGCAAGGAATAGCAACAAAATGTAGCTCAGGCTCACACCCCTGCTCACCAGGCTGCCCTGGCCTACCTAGAGCTTCCCACCTTGAAGCTTTCCCTCAGCAGGAACTTCAAATGAGCCTCTGAGACAGAGGTGTCGTGGTCTGGTCTCTGAACTAGGAGATCTTAAGCCCAGCTTTGTCTGGTGATGAGGGCATAATGAACTTAGCCCAGACCCGTGTTTAGTCTAAATCTATCGTGTGATACTTATCTGAGCATCATGTGTCTGCTGGCATGGAGGTGATCAGCCTGCTGTTCTCCTCAAGCCCATGAGCATGATGGAGAGGGAGAAGTAGGAGAGATGAGAACTGCAGTGGGACACCCTGGACTTCTCTCCACCCCTCAGCCTCGTGCCTCACATGTGGGAGTCTGGGTGAGCCCTTCAAGGAATGCACAAGTCCTAGGACTGTCCTTCCCTTCTTCTCCCCTCCTCTGCTCCAACAAAGCGCTGTTCTCAAGGTCTCCCACATGCTCATCCGGGCCTGGTCCTGCCAGAGGGGCATCCACAGCCTCTCTGCTGCTTTGGTCTTTGCCTCTGGAGCCAAGGAGTTGCCTCTGTCCCCATCTGAGCGGGAGGAGCAGAAGAGGGGCTGGCAAAGGGGGTGGGAGGAGAAGGCAGATTTCCATGTCTCACAAAGGGCACAAGCGATCAGATTCGTGCAACTGCCCAAGAATAAAGAGGCTCTTACAGTGCTGGCTGCCCTGACCTCTCTCCTCTCTGCTCCAGAGGACAGCGTGTGACCACACAGGGATTTCTTAGCTGTACTTGGGAGGCGGGCAGCGGGTTTTCTATACCCAGATCTGTCTGCAGCTTGCCTTGCAGCATATTGGCCTATTTTTGGCTCATTACCTATCTGTTTACTGGAAATCTTGGTACATGGTGATAATTTCTTCTTTTCTTCTCTTTAATTTCATGTAATTGTTTTGGGGTTTTTTTTCAATCTGACACTGAAATGGGGCTGAGAGCAGCAGTGCTTCCAGAGCAGGGACAAAAGTAACCAGGAAACACAGGGCAAGAGAGGAGGGATCGACACCGAAACAATGAAATAGCCAAGCAAGGAAAGACTGAATGCTCAATAGCACAAGCCTTTGCAGAAATGCCTGGCTAGTGCAGCATTTTATAATCAGCTTCTGTGCAGGGCTGGCCTGCAACTGTAGTGTGATGGGGGAGGAATGCTTTGAATTAGCTGGATGCCAGAATTAATTCTGTCAGAATTCAAATGTACATGTATGTACGGATTTATAAATAAACACTTGGAGCGGGATTCTGCTTTGCCACACAGGCTCCGGGGCAGAATCTGGTCTGGCCTGGCTTTTTTGCTTTAAAAAAAATGCTATGGATCTGGGCTAGGTTCTGGTGACTTTGTCAACTTCTTGCATTTATCAACAGCCTGTAGGCTGGCGAGATGCTGGTTGGGTTGAAGTAAGGGGGATGGCACAGAGGACTCAGAGCTCCTGAGCTTGCTTGCAGTAATAGCCAGTTTTCTGCAATGAACCTCTGTTTTCTGGAAATGAAGGTGAGGCAGATGCTGGGACCTGGTGGGGAGATGTGAAATGTGCAGGACCAGGGATGTCCTGCCCTTCCTTTTCCTCCACAGAAGGACAGAGGCAGCCACCTCTCTTTCTCCTGGGAGAGCTACATCCAGCATACTTGGGAATGGGAGGAAGAGATGTCTGGTCCCAAATATGGAGGGAGGGATGGTTATTCACAGGCATGAGACTCTGGATGCACACAAAAGTTTTTACATATGTGCCCCAGATGAACTCAGGGAAGAGGTTCCCAGTCCTGGATCCTTTCTGATAAGGACAGCTTTAGCCTGTTCTCACCAGGGCATCGTAGTTGTGCCTCTTCTGTCTTGTGATTCTCTTGTGATGGTAGCGTGAGCAGAAGTTCCCAGCTCAGCGCAGTGCCCTGCACTCTGCAGCAGTACCATTGTACCCCAAGCACACTCCAAGTCATCTGTCTGCTGGGGTGATGTACCAGAGCTGTTAAAAAAAAATTAACACGAATTAATTTAATTTAATTTCTCTCTTTCTTCTCTTCCTCCTACCTGTCTTTTTTCAGTTTCTTGCTGTGTGGATGCTTTGATGGGGGGGCTGTCTTTGGAGTGGGCTGGGAAGAGCCGAGCTGTGGATGGCTCCAGATGAGGCAGTTGGCAGGGAGCGATGTTCCGGATGGCTGTCTCTCTCTGAAATATGAGTAAACATTGTCAGAGCAGCCGACTGTGTGATCTGGGGCTTCAGGAGGGCTGATCTGTCTTTTCTTCCCTCCACCCATCTCTCCCTGTTCAAGATCCCCCATTTGCTCGGCATCACCCAGTTCTCCTCTCCCTGCCTGGGTGACCTGGAAGCTTCATCCTAGAGCTGTGGCTTTGGAGAAAGGGAAAGAAAATCCCGCATGTCCTAATGGAGGCAGTGTTTTCCCTTGCCATACGACAGCTTAATCTAAACCCTCATTTGAGCCAGTTATTGTGTGGCTTTAAAACCCCGTCCCCTAGAAACTAGTCTCCCACCCCCTTCCCTCCCAGTCAATCCTGGTCAGCGGAGCCGAGCTCCAGGGTTTGGTGCTGGGCCACACGCAGACAGAGATCGATCACGCTGGGGGGTGGGTTGGTGTTGCTGTGGCCATGGTTTTTATTGCTGGTTGCGGTTGTTGGGTTGTTGGTAAGTCGGGGGGGTTGGCGTGCACTGTAATGGGCTTGTGCGTGTGGCAAAGGGAGAGAGAGGGTAATGTGATTGCATCCTTCTGCTCATTATCCTCTCGCTAGAAGGGGGGGGCTGCATCCCTCTCCCCATCTGAATCCATGTGGAGCTGCCGCCTCTGCGGTGGGAGCAGGTTTTCCCTGCAGGTGAACTCGTCTCTGCGCACAGACAAAGGGCTGGGGGTGCTGGTGCCTCCCTTTGTTCTTTTCCTGTCCTGGTGCACCCGCCTCTGACGGCAAAAAGCCCCTTGAAGCGTGCCTCTCAAATGGATGGAGCGGAATAAATGTGCTGCGAGGTCTCTGTCCCCCTCACAGACCCTTTGGGGACAGTGCGGGCGGGGGGGTGCTGCGCTCCCCCTTCCCTCTGGTATTGTGCTAGCCCCTTAGTGATGGGGGTGGCCAGATCCAGGAGGGAATTACTGCAGCTCTCCTGCCACAGCTGCACTGTTGGGGCTGGGTCGCTGAGGCCTGCGAGCTCTGTTTTGGTCAGCGGTAGTTGGGTTGTAGGGGGTGGGGGCAGAGCCTGCCCCCGTCAAAGGAATGGGAGCACATCTGGGGGCTGTTTTCCTGCCTCTGTCTGCTGGCATCCTGCACAACAGGGCATCTGGGCAGGGAACTGGAAATAGTGCCTGGTGTGAAGACCACCCCTTTCCAAACACGTTTCACAAGCATGTAAGCCCAGCAGGTAAAACCAAGGCCTGTCCTCCAGCTAAGGAATTTGTAGCTTTCTACTTACAACAGGGGAGAAAAAGATCATTTTAATCTCTGCACCAACCTAAAGTCTGGATGGGGAAGTCAGGGTATTACCCTAAATGAGAGGTAAGCAGAGGTGGGGAGTCCTGCTAGGAGTCAGGAAGTCCATGTCAGTGTGGGGAAGCAGTCCTGGAGACTGGAGCTTTCTTTGCTGATGGTGGTACCCTGCTAGCTGCCCCCATCTAGGCACTTCCTCCCCTGGTTCTCCCCTGGGCTGGTTCCTGCTACAATCTATGAATGTACATGGTATTAATCTCCATTTACCAAACTGCCTCTCAGCAATATGATAAACAATAACAAGGGGAAGAACAAAAACTAAACCTTCCTCTCTCTATGCATTAAAACTGCCCACTGGAGCCTTCCTCAGGAAATACTCCTCCTTCCCAAAACACAAGGCCTGGCTTTGCAGGAGAGAGACAGGGGGCATCTGAAAAGAAAGCCTTCATGTATGTGCTACATCCAGTAACTGTTGACAAAGGCATTTGAGGAAAACCTTGTGCTTCCAAAACAGTGGAGGCTGGGAGCGTCTGTCAGTCTGGGTGGGGGATGGAGGTATCCAGGGGAAAGGGAACCCATCAGCCCATCTCTTCTGGGTTTGGTGGAGGGAGCAGGCATTGACGTTTTGAAGGTCAAGCACGAGTCACAAGCTGGCCCTGGGGCAGCTGTGCTGGCTGGCAGGTAAGGGGAGGCCACCACAAAAAACCACGATAGCCACCTGGTTTTTCTGTGGGTACAATCTCACCAGGGAATGAGGAGCTACCGTTGTTGGTCCTTTCTGTTCTAGAAAATGGCAGTGGGTCACAGCTAGAAATGGCTTCTCTGCTTGTACACTGACTGCTGGCACTGCTCCCCCAGTCCCTGTGCAGTTCTCAGCATATCCCATAACATTTGTGTCTTCGCTGCATCTTCTTTGAAAGAGGATAATGAAACTGAAAGGGGGAAGCAGGGCACACTGGAGGCAGCCTGGACTGCCAAGCTTGAGAAAGCAGTGCTGGTCTGCCAGAGGCCTGAGGACCTGGACTTTTGAGTCAAAAAATGAAATGCCAGGTAGGCAGAGAGTGAAAGACACCTTATGTGAGGACAGAAACTGAGTATCAAATATGGCTCACGTGAATCAGCAGGACTGGAGTTGTGCAGAGCAGCTCCCCTGGCTCCCTGGGAAGATGGAGCTGACTGGGGTCTGAGCTGTCGAGCTCTGATGGCTGAGTCAAACCTGGAAGATAAATGATACTTCAGGGGCCTGAGATCAATAATGTCAAAGGCTGGTCCGTAATTGGGTAAGATTAAAAACCAATGACAGGCCTTCTCCTAGGAGCAGAAGTCAGCCCATTGAAGGAGAGCAGCAGGGTTTGCTCCTTTACAGTTATTCCCTGGCGGTGCCCACATCCAAAATCCACCTTCCCTCACTGCTCTCTGCAATATCAGTGATTTCCCTTTTCAATCAACATCGACCACATCCTGCAGGTCCCCTACAGCCGAGCCCTCTTCACTGGTCCCTGTGCAGCTGGTCCAGAGTGCTCCTGTCCTTAAGAGAGTGGCTGAGTTGGAGACAAAAGCAATGTAATCTGGTGCTTGCCACCATCCTCTTTCTTTGCCTGGAGGTGAGCTGGGATTGCAGGAGGTAGAGGAGGAGAGGAGATGCTGAAGCAGGAGATCATATTGATGCCGTGGGTACCATGATATGCCAGGTTTTGCAAAGGTGTTTGGCTTTGGGGAGCATACTGGGGAGAGGAGTTTGGGAAATAAGGGCTGCCGATTACTGTTGCCTTTGGTCCTCAACACATTATTTTTATCTGTATCAGTTAATGGGTACCATGAGTATTGAGCCACCCATGAGCAGGAGACAGATAGGGTGCGTGCTCGTGCTGATTTTGGGGGTGCTGATGTTAGATCTTGTCATAGAAGTGGTTTTTCTCCTGGTTGGGTGCTAAGCAGGGAGCTGTGTCCCCTGGTTGGCAACAGCCACAGCCTGGCATGGAGAAAATAGAACTGATTTATTTGCAGGAGCAAATTAAAATAAACTTGAGTCCCTTCTTTTCAGTGCATTCTTGAAGGGTGCACAGGGTACAGGGCAGGGCCATGCTGTGGCTCCTGTGAAGGGCACTAGGAAATGCGATGCTGCCTCTCTTTCCCGGGTGCAGGAGCAATTGAAGTAGAAAGGGGGCCATGTTGTCTCCTGCTGCTGCCCCTTTTGCACACACAAGGAGCTGTAGATGCCGTTTGCCTTTGCCCCGGGCTCCTCTTCCCCTTCCTCCCCACTCCCCCACCCCTTCCCCGCCAGGAAGCCTGGCCTTTGTGTGAAGTGATGCCTCCTGACATCAGCCGGGCGCACGATTTCCTCCGCAGCGGGGAGGGTGAGCGGGCAAGGAGAGGGGTGCCACGTTCCCCAGGGGATGACGTATGGTCTGGCCTTGCTGGAGCACAGAGTGACAGCACTCCTGGGGTGGCTGTGTGCCCATCTGGGGTGCTGTGAGGAGGTGGCTGTCCCCAGCCTTACTGGTATGGTGATTCAGTGGAGCTTTGCCTGCCTGTGCTGTTCTGCCTGAAAACACCACACCAGTGTGTTGCTTTTTGCTGCCTAAGACTCTGATGGCTTCCATGGCATCTTTATGGGACCCCTCAAGGGATGATGCATTGTTGGGCTTTATGTAGCTGAAGTTTGACCAGCACTGGATGCAGGGTCTTGCTCTGTCTGGGGCTGGCATCGCAGTGCCCTGGAGCAGAGGTGGAGGGGCTCAACAGCAAGGCAGGAGCAGGGCTGATGTCTCCTGTGGGCCAGGGCTGCACCAGAGCTCTGAGAGCATCCTGCTGTCCATGCAGACACATTGTTTGGAAAGGGCAGGTTGCAGGCCAGCTGTGAGGGGATTTGCGGTGTGTGGGCTCTTGGCTTCTCCTTGGAAAGGGGCTAGTGCAGCACATGGGAATTGGCCAAGTGCCTGCCAACAAGAAGCCATGGCTGGCACCTTGCCAGGAGTTTGGGGGCCTTGCATCACTTTAATTTGAGATGTGTTTACTGGGGGATCGCATTTTGCAGCTGGCTGGCTGGAAACTACAGGTCCCAGCATGCTCCCTCACGTGTCACCCAGAGGGAGCGTGTACCACAGAGACTGTAGTCTCCGTGCTTGCCACTTTGGGGCTTTGCTGTAACCGGGAAGGGCTCTGATTCAGCATCACTGGGCAGAGCCAGGCTGCAAGACATGGGACTGGTCTCTGCCTCCTGTTTTCCTATCCTTCTGCCACCCACTTGCTCAATGCAAGACCAGGTTGGCCTTTTTATGTCACCAGGCTGGGGAGGGGATCTGGTCCTATTCTTACTCATTTGCAACGTAAATATTTTGGTCCCGAGTACGTTGCTGGGAGCTGGGTGTCACGTTGAAGAGCATGATTCATTCATGCTGTTGCTGCTCAGAGCACAATGAGGCAGCCTTGGGACCAGTCCCAAAGATTTCCTGTGATCGCGGCTGGTGGGGAATTTGGGACGTCACGTTCGAGTAAGTCAGAGCCCTTTTTGCACAGTTCCTGCAAGCCAGGAGTGCTGTGCCATGCATGGTGGATTTGGGACTTGCCATCCCCAAAATGTGGTCGTTGTGGGTGGCTTGCATTTCCAGAGGGAGAAATAATGAAGAGCAAGGCTGATCTCCAGTTCTTGCCTTCTCCAGCTGCTGGTGTGCAGAAAAGTTTGCAGGTTATAGGGCTTTGTGCCTGGTACCAGCCTGAGAAATAAAGGTAGAAAGCAATGCAAGTTGAAAACCTGCTTCACATCAAGGAGACTCAGGCAGAGTTTCTCCAGTTGGGCCAGAGAATCCCTGTGTGTTTTAGAGGGATGTAGGACAACCTGAGGTGAGATGCTGGGCAGATGGGCCGGAGCAGTGGAAGATGCCCCTCCATCCCATGCTTCCAGTGTGCTGCCAGAAGGGACCTTTTCTGTCCCACTTTGGTCACTGGTGCAGGAGGGGCTGCGCCCTCCACCCCAGGACTGGTTCCCTCCAACCCCCCGTGTGTCACTTTGTCCTCCCCGTGCCGCTGAGAGCCAGGTGTGGGCAGCGCCCAGATTCGTTCTGGCATCCTTCGTTAGACAGTGTTTGTTCATGCTGCATTTTTCTTTTTGCTGGCTTGTTTGGACACGCACTGGTACATTCACGGCACTCAGGCAGTAACGTGAGTCTCTTTCCCATTAGGAAAGGGGCCAGGATTTGGGGGGCTGGGAGGG
This sequence comes from Phylloscopus collybita, assembly GCA_027886175.1. Taxonomy (NCBI): domain Eukaryota; kingdom Metazoa; phylum Chordata; class Aves; order Passeriformes; family Phylloscopidae; genus Phylloscopus; species Phylloscopus collybita. Next base: position 25,489,720 of record JAJNNQ010000129.1, read on the forward strand.
TGGCTTAAGCAGTAGTTTTTGAGATATTTCCTTCTGCTGCCACACCCTGCGTGAAAGAGCAATATCCGCGGCTTCAGCTGCTATCACAAGGCTCTGAACGTCTCTCTTTTAATATAGATTGGTATCATTTTGCATTTTAAAGTAAAAACACGCTGCAAGCTGCAGACAGCTGTCGGTTGGCAGCTTTGTTTGAACATCTGGTATTGCTGGGCTGCTGTTCAGCACGATCTAACTATGGGATTCATAAAGATTATAATCCGGGCTTTCAGATTCTCAACAACCACCTCACAAAAAAAAAAAAAAAAAAATTGGGAAGAGAAAAAACCCAGCAGGGAGGCAGTGGAGGGTCCTTGGTGTTCAGCAGACTGTGGTCATGGTCAGTGGGGTGGATGGACTCGCTGTACGTTTCCTTGGTTGCCCACAGGTGCTGACAGGCTGCTTCCAGCCTGCAAAAAGCCAGGCACTGGGGAGCTGTAGAAGTGCGAAGTCTTTTCCCCCCTTCTGTTTTTTCCAGCTTGTGTGCTGAATCTGGTCTCATGCTCCTCTGGGTGGTGTCTGGCGCTGGTGAGCTGAAGCAGCAGATTCTGCTGTGGCTTTCGGTAGATGTTTGTAACAGTTGTCTGCAGCAACAGGACTTGGTTTCTTTTTCTTTAAGTGATGGAGGAGCCAAGGCTCGCAGTAAACATCTTGGCATATCAAAACCTCATTTCCAAGAGAAATTGAGTCCGCTTTTCTTGAAGCAACTGAAAGGTTGAGATAGCCACCTCTGTAAGCCCCATCCATCCTTCTGCGCGTCAGGCACTTTCCTTGGCACCTTTGAGAATTAAGCGACCTCTAAGCCCCTAACGAGTTTTATAAATCTTGTTAGTTGATCTGCATTTTTGCAAAGCTCTTTGAATCCAGCCTATTGGCGCATAAGTCACCTTGACTTTCCTCAAGGCTTTGACTCCCAATTCACTTTCAGGCTCCATTTGTCAGTTGGAGGTGCACAAAAACGTCCCCCTTATCTTTATTAGAGAAAAAAAAAAAGCTGCCTGGAGAAATGTAGCTGCACTATAGTTGGTGCAGGCCAGTAATAGAGGTGCATATAAACCTGTTCTGCCCTTGTTTGTGTTGATTTAACTTACCAGTACAAATTAAAATAGCCTTGAGCGGTTGGAAGTTTAACTAGATCAGTTGGGAGGAAAAAAAAATAAAATCATGGCCTTTAAATCAAAGGAGGGTTTTCTTTCTAGTGCTGCCTGAGTCTAGAGAGGCGTTTTGTGCAGCTGAACCTCTTGTCTTTGGCACACCAAATGAGACACTGATGGGGCACGTGGCTGCAGGTCATTGCCAGTGGTCTCATGGCTGGGACGTGGGTGCACGTGGATATTGCTGCTGCTGCTCTGCTCCTCAGAGGTATCTGAGTTCCCCACAAAACCTGTTTATGCTTCCAGATCCTCGTGCCAGGCTCCCTCCAGAGCAGAAACTAGAAATCAGGGGGATAGGAATCCAAAGGGGCTGTTGTTCAGAGTTCATGGCTTCCCATGTCAGGACTCAGCCTGGTGGGTGCAGAGTGGAGGTCTTTGGGCAGTGGAGAGTCTGCTCAGCCTGCAGTGGGAGCAGTGGTGGAAGGGGCTGGCTGTGTTTCACCCCTGCAGGGAGAAGGCTCTGAGATCACACAGGCCAGCTGGATCTTGAATCCAAGATGTTTATTTGGAAGGGGGAGTGAGGGTTTCTTAATTTTGCAGGGCTTGCAGATGGGGGTAGGTTTGCTGCCAAGCAATCGGATGGGTCTTTGCAGGATGGCTCCTTTGTAAGGCAAGCCATTCCCCCAGCCATAGTTGGGGGACAACTGGCTGAGACTCTGAGCTTTTGTCACATTGGGAAGATACTGGAATTCAACAGAGCTAGACAAGACTGGGACAGCAGCAGATCGAGGCAGGATTGGGGGTGCTGCCAAAGCCTGATGAATTTTTTATTGGGATTATGGGAGGAGCTACTGAGAAATGATATGTCAGAGCAATAGGGCTTATGTGAGGAGCAGGACTTTGTGATTCAGCTGAGTTTCAGCACTGAGTGATCTCCCTTTGCTGCCCAGACTGCCACCACTGGAGCTGGCAGAGCACTTCTGAGAGCCAGCTGGGGGAGATGATCCCACCAAAGACAGACTGCTCTTTTTTTTTCTGGATGAATTTTTTATCTGTATCTGTGGTTGGGAAGGGGCAGATGTATGAAAACAGACATGAGGGAGAAAAGGATGGTAGGGCCCCTCTAATGTCCATATAAATTGATTGAAGCATTTGAGAAGCCACAAGCACAGAGTGTGCTGAAGGCAGAAAGGGCAGGACTTATTACACGATCTTTTAGGCTCTGAAAAACTGTGAAATCTGGTGAATCCCACTCAATACAGCTACAGGCCCCAGATTTTATTTTCTGGCATGGTGGGGATGAAGTACAAGGCAACGCTGGTCATGGGCACCAGTTGTGCTCCAGGTGTTGGTGTCAATCTGAGCTCCCAAGTGGCTGGAAACAGTTGCTCAAGGCACTCAGGTCTGGGTGTCTGAACCTTTCTGGATGTCACAAACCCCTGCACTTTCCCTGCAGTGTCCCAGTGCTGGTGCTGCTGAGTGGTTACTCAAAGGGCATTTGGTGCTGGGCAAGGCAGGTTTGTGCCAGGGCCTGCAGCCTGGAGATGGCTCAGCAGCAGGGTGAATTTGGGCACTAATTTATAAGCAGCCCTAAACCTGTACATTTTCCCCCTAAAATTGAAAGAGGTGGGGAAAGGAGCTCCTCCCCTGGATCCCTGATGGTGAAGAAGATGCAGACCTTGTCCTTCATAAACACAGAGCTGAGCCCTGTGACCCTTCCTGGCTCTCCTCACTCCCAGGTGAAAGTGGCCTGTCCTGTCCTCCCGCTGAAAGCTGGCTGGGGTGGTCTGTTGGCCAGTGTTCACACCCAGGCCTGGGTGGGGATCTCTTCTCCTTCCCTTCCCAGCAGAAAGAAAAGAAATTTCTTGAGTTCTTTGCTGCCCTGAGGGCCTGGTTGTGCCTGTGGCTGCAGCCCCAGCCCTCAGAAGTGGTCTTTCCATCTTGCTCCTGCACCACCCAAATGCATCTGCTGTCCCTGTGGCATTGGGACACAGTGTGGGAGCAGTTTCCCTGATGGGATGCTGTCTCTACTGGCAGATACGGGGCAGGAAGTGGCTCTACTGGCCAAAGGCACGGTCACTAGTGAGGTTCCCCAAGGCTCAGTTTTGGGACCAGTCTTGTTTAATACTAGGAAGGCTCTACAGAGAGATCTGGACAGGCTGAATCAATGGGCCAAGGCCAATTGTATGAAGTTCAACAAAGTGAAGTGCTGGATCCTGCACTTGGATCACAACAGCCCCCCACAGTGCTGGAGGCTGGGGGGCAGAGTGGCTGGAAAGCTGCCCAGCAGAAACAGACCTGGGGATCATGAGCCAGCAGTTGCCCTGGTGGCCGAGAAGGCCAATGGTAATCCTGGCTTGTGTGGCAGTACTGTGGCCAGCAGGAGCAGGACTGTGATCATCCCCCTGTACTCAGTACACAGTACCTCAAATCCCTTGTTCAATTTTGAACCCCTCACTACAAAAAGAATATTGAGATGCTGGAGCTAGTCCAGACAAGAGCAACAAAGCAGGTGCAGGGTCTGGAGCACAGGTCATATGAGGAATGGCTGAGGGAGCTGGGGGTGTTTACCCTGGAGTAAAGGAGCCTTAGGGGAGACCTTGTCACTCTCTACAGCTGCCTGAAAGGAGGGTGTAGCAAGGTGGGGGTGGGCCTCTTCTCCCAGACCACAAGTGACAAGACGAGGACAAGCCTCAGGCTGCACTAGGGAGGGTTCATGTTGGGCATCAGGAAAAATTTCTTCACTGAAAGGGAGGTTAAGCATTAAAATGGACTGCCCAGGGAGGTTGTGGAGTCACCATCCCTGGAAGTGTTCAAGAAATGACTGGACATGGCCATTAGTGCTAATGGCTTAGTTGACAAGGTGGTGTTCAGTCAAAGGTTGAACTCAATGATCTTGGAGGTGTTTTCCGATCTTAATGATTTTATGATTCTATGATTCTATCACCAAGGCTCATCTTTGTCCTGTGGAGCCAGTAGCATCAGTCATGGCTTGCCTGGCTGCATGCCTGGCATGCAAACTAGCTTCTTGTCCTGGTATTCATCTTCCTGGTGCATTTCCAGCTCCTTTTTTCCTCTTCTGCACATGTTGTGAGTGAGTCTTGAGCCCCAGGTCTGGCAGAGGCAGTTTTCCCTGCCTCTTGTTGTGCTTTGCATGGAGGGAGCCTCTAGCTTGAGGGGTACATCACCCATACTGAACACCCAATATGAGGAAGGCTCCTTCCTCCAGGACTTGCAGGGCTGCTGGTAGAGAGCTGATGTGTCTCCAGCCACTGGCCTCATCTCTCTGCTCCTTAATCTCTCTTATCCTCCTTTTCCTCTCAAAGCAAATCTTCATCTCTACTCCAAGGACACTGACAGCAGTGGCCGCTCTGGGACATGGCTTGAAGTTGGGGTCCAAAAACTGTAGGTAGAGCCCCAGCCTCCTTCCCCCATTTGTGTGAGAGGCACAGCATGAAGTAACCCCTGTGGCTGTGATGAGCAGGGGGAATCACAGAGGCCCAGGAGGGTGAATTAGGGTCCTCAGGATCCTCCTGAGTGTCGCTTTCTGACAGAGAATAGGTTGCCATTTCCTGGCCTCCAGAAATCCTGCTGCTGGCCCCATGCAACACAATGCCTTGTATTTTCTCCTTATTAACAAGTTCTTCCTTTCTGCTGGGTGTAAACAAGGGAAAGAGCTGTCCCAGGCTGCAGGCACTGGCACAGCCTGTAGTGGTCCAGGATCTGCTCTGGTACAGGGGCGTGCAGAGAAGAGTGGTCTGCCCTGCACATTGTCCTGGGATGCTCCAGGAGCCAGGTCCAGCCTGTTTCTGCTAAGCAGTCATAAATCATGGCTCCATGCAGCATCCAGCTGTGCCAGTTGTGCTGCAGGGATGCCCTGAGCTGGGGTGGGCACAGGAGGTGGGACATGAGGCTGTGCCTGTGGGGTAGCCAGTGGAGATGGGACATGGGTGTAAGCCTGATGGTTTTTTCTCCAGGGAAAAACCAGAGGCCAGGCAGCATCTCACAGGGTGATGTGGACAAGCAGGAGGCATCTTCACCCACTCCAGCATGAGAACAGGGTGGAGAGCTGCTTCTGCAAGAGGCACTGTATATCCTGTTCCCCCAAGCTGGCACTGATTATGTGGCCCTCAGCCCTTTTCTACAAAGCATCATCTCTCCTGGTGCTCAGGGGTCCCTCAGTGCTGGGAAAGGGGGTCTCTTTGGTGCCTGTTCACTGCATGGCTGCTGCTTCCATCCCTTCCTAGCAAGGGCAGCTATTAATATCTCAGGCTGTTCCCCTCCCCTCTTCCTTCCCCTGTTGAGGATAAACCAGCCTGATCTCTGCACAGGGAGCACCGTGAGAAAAGCCAAATCCTGGAGCCCTGTGTGTGCTCCGGGCTGGCCAGGGGAGGCAAGACCTCGTGCTCTGGCTGGAGACCTTCCCTTCTGCCTGGTGCTTACTGTAAATGTGTGCAAGATGAAACCCCAACCAGAAAGCATTTCCTTCCTGCCCCTTGAAATGGATCAGCCTCCTGCAAGTGTTGTGAGGGCTGTGGGGAGTGTGAAAGAGCTGGTTTTGCCTGGGTCTGGTCAGCAGGAGGCCACCAGCAGGGTGGGAGGGATGCTCCAGGGGATTTGGGCTGTGGCAGTGTGCAGTGCACCGTCTCATGATTTGAGATCCTGTTTTTGGGGGCACTAGGGTGCTGTGCCCCAGATGTGCAGAGTGTCAAGGTTCTGATGTGTTAGCAGGTGGGGTGACACTTTCAGGAGGGATGAAAATAGCTCATCACGTGGGTTTTTCTCAGAAAACAGTCCAGCTGACAGCAGAGCGGGGCTGGGGAGAGGGAAGCCTGCGTGTGGGAGGCCTGGGGAGGGGAAAGGTTGTGCCTGCCTGCTTGGTCCAGGGCTTTTGGTGCATTAAAATTCAGTCACTGTGACTTCAGGCCCGTCTCCAGCAACGTGCTGGGACATGTGTCTCAATGGGGGCTCTTGATCTCGGTCCCTGGGCTGAGCTGCAGGTGTCTGGAGCCATTCCCACAACAGGCATCTGCCCTTTGCAGCTTCCTCGCTCCGGTTCCACCTTCCTCCTCCTCCTCACCCTTCCTGCCCCTCATGCTCCAAGCTGCTCCCTCCGTTCTGGCTTTCCGGTGACTGCAAACAATGTCCTTATTCACTCAGTGGATGGGATTTGGCGGCGAGGGGAAGGCCTGGGTGCAGAGGAGGAGGAAGGAGAGAGGCAGAGAAGTGAGTGTGCCTGTCCTGGGCCAGCTGTCCAGCTGTGGTTAAAGGTGCTCTGTGGGCCAGTCTGGCTCTCTGCTCCCCCAGTTTCCTACAGGAGTGAGGGCTGTGCACTCCTGTGGTTTGTCCACCCACCCTGCTGTAGTACCCTCCGAACCCACAGACAGTTTCAGCAGAGTTCATTGGGAATTACCATCCAGCAAGCATCCCACAGGTCAGTGTGTGGGCACTCGGTTGCTCTTGCAAGGTGAATGGCCCTGGAGGATGCACAGTGCTTATTAGACATCAGAGCAGTTGCACGGGCTCCATTTGCCCTATGAACACAGTAAAGCTTTTCACTGCTCCAGCCCTTGTTTAAAACCACAGCAGCTCAGCAGGTCATGGGGCACCGCTCTGCCTCTGGTGAAGCTGCCAGGCTCCTTCCTGATTCTGCTGGGAGCTGGGCAGGGGCTGGTGAGCACTCAGGCCCCCAGGGAACGGGTGCCAGAGGCTCTCCCCTGCCAGCTCTCCCTGGGAGGCATGCAAGGGCCCTGACCAGCCTCAGAGAACACAAAACCTTGGGGCATGTCATGGGATTTTGCTGCCCCAATGCTGGCCCCTGGGCAGTGGGCTTCTGGGGACTGCAAAGGGGGGATGAGGAGAGTGCTGGGCCTCAGGCAGGGCAGGGCCATAATCCACTGTTCCTGTGGGCTCAGCAGTGATCACAGGCTTAGCTCTGCCCTTTGGGAGAGGACAGTGTTGAGACCAGACTAAGACAAGTCAGGGGAGACATCTTGCCCACAGATTGCTCCCTGCCTGGGAGGTCCTGGGTGGGTCTGAGCTCCTTCCTACACCCCAGTGCCCCAGTTTACAGTGGGGGTTTTCCCAGCTGGTTGAGCTGGACCTGTGTGTGTAACACATCTGAGGCTTGTGGTGCTGCAGCCATGCAGTGGCTCTTGGATGAGAAGCAAAGATGCCCTGTATCATCAGAGCTGTTAAACTCTTTATCAATATCTTCCTGTCTTGTGGCTGCAGGCATTAAATGTTGCAGAATTTCTCTGCTGGGACTGCCCTGTCCCCCAGCAGACATATCCCCATGCCCTGCCTGGCAGGGTGGATGTGTCTCATGCTGGGACTGGGGTCAGCACGTAGTCTGTGGGGACTGACCAGGGGCTGCAGTTAGGTGCAGGCAGGGGGAGCGTGGTTTCCCTGGTGGTGGTTTCCTCCCAGCAAGTGCTGTGGATAGTGATGGTCAGCAAGCCTTCCCCCAGCACAATCCCACAGGGACCAGCTGTGTGCATCCTCCCTGCAATGAGACCTGGCAAAGATGTCCCTCCGAGCAGTGTTTCACTCCCAGTGCATGACCTTGGTACCCCAAACCCATCTGACTTGCCACAATGGCTGCTCAGGAATCACCCCCTGCCTGCACAGGAGTGCACCCTTGCTCCCGAAGGGAAGTCAACGATGATGTCCCCTCCTTTGTCCTTCCACCTGTGGTGGTCCAGCTCCCTTGCAGGGTTGATGCCCAGGGTGAGTTTGCGAGCTCCCTGTATGGGTTCAGCCCTTTAGTACCACACTTCATTTTTTTTCCTTGAAAAAGGAGGGAGGAGGTTATGTTTGTCTCCTGCAGAATGAGCTGCTGAGCATGAAGTAGCCCTGTCTCACTGGGGCCTACAGGGTCGTGGTGGACCAGCCATTTACCCCAGCCACCGATTAATTTATTAATTGATGAGAGGAATTCACTCTCAGCTGGTGTTGGAATAAGAGGCATTTTTAGCATGCGTTTCGCAAACTGGCGACGTGTCTCAGAAAAGACAAACTGGGATCAGAGTTGCTTACAGCCTGGGAAGGGTGCCTGTACAGAGGGAGCCTTGGTTCTCTCAGCATCAAGGTCATGCATGAAATATGAGAAATTACCCCGAGAAATTCTGATCCTGGAGGAGGAGGAGTTCATGACTTCAGAAATGCCAGATTTGGGAGGGGATGGAAGGGGAAGGGATATATTTTCCTTTTCAAAATACCTAAGGAATTCAGCCTATGCTGCATAGACAATGAGATTTTGCCCCTCGGTGCCAGAAGGGGTAGTTCATACCCTTGTGTCTTGTTAAGGTTTTGTTGCTGTGAGTGAAAAGCTCTCCCATTCCACTGCAATCCCAGGCACATACAGTTTTTAAATCACCCTAAAATCAAGTGACTGTCTCAAATATCAGATTTAAGGAAAGCACTGCATGTCCTCTATTCTCTCTGATTTCTGTGGCTTTACCTTGGATTTTGGTCACTTTTTTCCAGCTTTTGAGGGGATATTAAATTAACTTGTATGTATAAAAAGTTATTTTTACATGTGTTCTTACGTATATTTGTGATTTCACGTAATTGCATGATTCCTGGAGTGGAGCAGTCTGAGGTTTGTTACAAAACACAAAGGTTGGCAGCTCTGCCACGGCAGCTGCAGGGCGATGGTACGTGCATGTCCGGGGCTGTTTGGTGCCTCCCTCGGGGGTCCCTGACACCAGTGGGGCTGGCAGGGTGGCCTCTGCCCGCCTGGCATCTGCCAGGGACAGGAAACCCTGCTTTCCCCTGCAAGAGCATCCTGGCAGCATCGGGGGGAAGGGCAGTGGCTGCCTCGGGTATTTCAGATACCTGATGGGTACAATGGAGTGGGATGGGGATTTGGCCTCTGTGCCTGGCAAGCTGTCAGCCTCGGATCCTGCCGAATGTTTTTTACCCACTCCTGTCCCAGCTGACAGACAGGGAAGTCAGGTAGAGGACTGGGTTGCTCCTGGGGGCCTGGCTGGACTTGGCTGTCCTCCTGGTGGGCTGGTGTGGGATGGGTCTGGCTGTCCGTGGTGGAGATGGAGAATCTGTGGTGGGGAGGGAGGTGTAGGGAGGGGCTCGGTGCAAAGCTCGCTGTGTCCTTTGGCTGCCCAGCATGGGGCGTGAGCAGCTCAGCCTGTGCTGCACGACCTGCCCAACTCCCACATTCAAGTGGCCTCCTGCAAGCAGGGGAAGGCATCTCTTTCTCTGGAGCCCAGGAGCAGGCTTGTTGCCTGCCACTTCTCAGTCTGCCTACATGGGGCTGTTGTCCACCTGCTCCAGAGTTCTGCCTGGTGCTTGACCCAAAACCCTGTCCGAGCCCCTAGAGAAACCCCCAGCAGCTCCACACTCAGGCCTGGCTGCTGGCACAGGACCTAGGACACAGTTCCTGCCTGCACCCTTGGTTCTCCAAGGTTCAAGCAGGTGGTGTTGCACTCATTCTCCAGAGCTCAGTTCCCACCATGTTAAACCTGGGAGTGGACTGCAGCCTCCTGCTGCTGCAGCAGCACAAATAACAACCATTTTACAATGAAAAAAAGGAGGTTTTTAATATATGCCTCAAATCTTTCTCCGTGTGGATGCCCTTGGATGCTGCAGGGCCCCGTGTTTCTGTAGGCATGCGCAGCAAATGTCCCCCCGTGGGCTGGGGATCTGCCTTGCTGTGACTGCCCCCCAGCCCTGTTTCAGTGGATGTGCTGTCTGTCTGTCTGTCTGCATGTGCCTGGGTGGGTGCACATGCGTGGGCCCCGGGAATGCATGCGGAGTGTGCCTGTGAGTGGGAAGCTGGGTTTTTTTAGCTCCTCGTTATTATTAGTGGTAGGAACCCAGTGACAGCAAGGCTGGAGGTGCCCGAGACCTTAAGAAAAACAACAGGAGGGAAGAGGCTTCACATTCCTGCTCCTGAATTGAGTCGGAGGTGACAGCCTTTCCCTGCAATGCAATTAATCCCAGCAGCGCCTCTGCCACCCTCCCCCTCCCGCCTTGTCCAGGAATTAATTACTTGATTATAAATTCCCGAGTGGCAGTTTATAATAGCAATAATCCCCTCGAAATTCATTCTTGCTGCCGGTTTCTTTCCATCTCGCCCCCGTCGTTGAGTCTCTAACGCCGCATCTCCGTGCCAGGCGAAACCCTTCTCCTCGCCCCACTGGTGTCCTGGCTTTTCCCCCAGTAAACATGAAGGGTGAATATTTGGAGTTGATTTTGAGGGGTGTTTTGGGAAGCCCTGCTGCTGCTCGCAGGGATGGAGCCCTTCTCTCATGGGCAGTGGGTTTCTCCAGGCTGGGAAGCACGCAGGAGCGAGGCGCTCATGCTGATAGCAGGAGATAAGGTTTTGTCCCAGTTATTCGGTGGATGGCCCAGGCCCAGCCCCAAGGAGTGGGCTGGGGGCTGGCAGTGTGGCGGGGGGAGGCCCCGTTCCTCCTCACTCTGTCCCTCCAGATTACGCTGACGCTGGCTCTGGGGCTTGTCAAGGAGGCGGGGAAGGGAGAAAGGATTTGGCGTGGCGTACGGGGGCGCGAGGGAGGTGGTGATGTCTCGCAGGAGCCTGCTGGCGATGGGTGATGGGCCTCAAAATGGTCCTGCCTTAGTGGGGGATGAGCCTCACTGTGTGCCCCCCACAGCCCCAGGGCTTGGCCCTGAGCCAGCCCCACTGACTGGGCTGCAGAAAGTTACCTGAGGTGCTGCCCCCATCCAGAGGACCCAACCCAGCCGATAACACAGCCCAGCACAGCCCCTCTGCCATTTCTGCCATTGAAATAACCAGGTTTCCAGCTCCAAAGCTACGTGGGGGCTTTCAGCCTGGCAGTGGCATCCTGCTGGCAAAAAGCACCATCCCTCCTCAAGCACGTGGGCAGAGCCAGTATGGGCAGCACTGATGTTCACTGGCACATGTGGCTGCTGGGCTCTGATGGTGCTGCTTTCCCCCATCTCTGCAGAAGATGCTGATGAAGCAGCAGGACCGCCTGGAGGAGCGGGAGCAGGACATTGAGGAGCAGCTCTACAAGCTGGAATCGGACAAGCGGCTGGTCGAGGTAACCAGTGCTTCACCCTGCCACAGCCAGTCCCAGGGACTGTCACCCTATGGCACAATGGGGACAAGCTCCTGGGACACAGGGGCCAGGTGAGCAGGGAGGAAGGTAGACAGGCAGAGGAGGAGCAGCTGGACAGACTTCCTGCCTCCATTTCTCTGTTGTCAGTCATCATTTTGGGAGGCAAAATGTGTTTGGAGCTGCCCTGCAGCCTCATGGGTCCTGGGTTGAGTTGGGGGGTGAGGAACAAGGCTGTGCTTAGATGTCAGATGGCCCATCCTGTCCTCAGCTCAGCACAGCTTTTCTCAGGAAGGGGGTGTTGTGGTCCCTAAAGCCCCTCAGCCTCCCAGAGTATGAAGGGAAAGGCTCTGGAACACGAAGTGTCTCCAGCCTGGGGTGAGGCTGGGGATGAAGATGGGAAAGGGCAGATGGGGAGGGGTGAGATTTTTCAAGGGAGCACACTTACACTGGTGGTGCAGCAGGTTGTTCCTTGGCATTGGGTCTCTGGAGCTGATCCCCACACAGACCCCAGGAAGTACATCCAGGAGTCTGCTGAACCAATCAAACCTTCACAGTGTCCCTGTTGGGTCTCTGGCACATAGAAGTCCCATGTGGTAGTTGACAGCAGGGTTTGACCTGTCTGGATGTTGCAGGAGAGCAGAGCTGGGGTGCAGCTTCCAGTTTGCATTCTTCCCTGCTGAGAAAGGACCCAGGTGTCCTGGGACATCATGGAAAAGGTCAAAGGTCACAGGGGGCCTGACCATACTCCTCCCCCCAGGAGAAGGTGAGCCAGCTGAAGGACGAGGTGCGCCTGCAGTACGAGAAGATGCACCAGATCTTGGATGAGGACTTGCGGAAGACCATGGAGATCCTGGACAAGGCCCAGGCCAAGTTCTGCAACGAGAATGCAGCCCAGGTTCTGCACCTCAATGAGCGTATGCAGGAGGCCAAGAAGCTCCTCAGCTCTGTCCAGGTCATGTTTGACAAAACTGAGGACATCAACTTCATGAAGGTAAGACGAGCTGTCCATGCCAGGGTGGGACAGGGACTGTGGAGAGGTTTGGTTGTGTGGGAAGAATTGGCTAGGTGTGGGGTGTGGTGGGAAGCAGGATGGGGGCATTAGCAGGGCTGGCTGATGCTTCCAGAGAGCTCAGCAGTGGAAGAAGTCAAGGAGAAGTGAGGCAGGCTCAGTGCTGGCCTCAAATGAGGAGGTGCCACAGCTGGTGATGGGGCTGGAGCAGCCCATTCAGGGGAAAGGGGGCTCAGTGCCCATGGGCAGACTGTCCCCTCCTGGGGGCCATGGAAGCTGACACTGAAAGGGGGCATGGCTGTTGTGGCAGGGATTGGCCTTACTGACCAGAGCTTCTCCTTCCACTTCTAGAACACCAAGTCTGTGAAAATCTTAATGGACAGGTAAGCGCAGTGGGACAGACCTGTTTGGGGGAGAGGGTGTGTTCATGTCCACAGGGGTGGCAGCAACACAATATCCAGAGGAAGACCAGGGCCAGGAATGCTACAGGGTTTGGGAGGGGCATGTGCTGTGCTCAGCTTCCCTCTCTCTCTGGCAGGATGAAAAAATCCCCTCCTGCAGCCATTGAATCAGGTCCTCCTCATGGACTAGGGGAAACTCATTGCTGTGCTTGTGGAAGAGCAGAGGATGGGACCAGCCGGGTTGGGGTGCAGGGCTCTGTCCAGCTCCACTGGGCAGAGACAGGGCAGGGGGTTAAAACCAGCACTGGCAGAGCAGAGGTGAGCTGGGATGGCCATGCAGTGGGGACACGGACTGCAGGAGGTGTGTCCTGGCAGGGGACATTCAAGCTAAACTGGACAGGGAAGGTCCTGCCTGGCAGAGACAGCCAGCTCACTTCTGTCCTACCCTAGGGAGGGGGTTTGACTCCAAGAGGGTGTGGGGGGAGGAGCTGTCCCTCTCCTGAGTCTACCTTGTAACTCACGCTACTCTGCCTGCCATCCCCAACAGGACTCAGAACTGTACAGGTGGCAGCCTGCCCCCACCCAAAATTGGCCACCTCAACTCCAAGCTCTTCCTGAATGAGATCGCCAAGAAGGAGAAGCAGCTGAGGAAGTTGCTGGAAGGTAGGTGAAACCTGAGGGGTGCAGGAGCATGGGACCTCACTACCTCCTGTATCCATAGCTGGCTGCCCTGCACATCCCAGTACAAAACGGTGGGGAGAGCTCTTTGGGGCAGGGACCCCCTGGAGCCCCTCTGCAGTCAGCAGGGGCGTGGAGAGTCACAAAGCCAATTCCTGACTCTCTCCAGGGCATTTTCCTTATCTTGTGAAATGGCTGTGTTCTGGAGTTACACAAAACCCTGAAATACAGAGTTTTTGGGGGGTTGGCCATTGCAAAGAAAAGTCAGTGGAAAGATGGGGGTCAGCATGTGGGCAGGGACAGCCAGGGCCTGGTGTGGTCCCACAACCCCCAGCCAATACCTGGGAGCAGACCACGTCCTGTGGAGGCTTCCCAGTCCTCTCCTTGGGGGATTCACGTTTATCCCCCAGGTTGTCCCACTCCGCTCCTGTTAGGGACTCTGTTCATCAGCTGTTTGCAGAGCAGTACCCGGGGCTGCTCCGAGCCCGCTAGTAAGGGCCCAGAACTGAATCTGCAAGTCCACTTGCACAGGGCTGTGTGTGTGGTTTGACACTGGTGGGGCGGGCTGGGGGACCCTCTGCACACGTGGGGCTGGCACGTGGGGCTTGGGGCTCCGCTGCAGCTTCAGATCAGCAGCCAGGGCACCCTGGAGCTGCGCCATACTGTGCTGAATACAATCCCCCTCTCCTGTTCCCCTCCGCAGGTCCTCTGAGCACCCCCGTCCCCTTCCTGCAGAGCATCCCCATGTACCCTTGCACCGTCAGCAACTCCGGCGCGGAGAAGCGCAAGCACTCCACCGCCTTTCCCGAGGGCAGCTTCCTCGAGCCATCGTCCGGGACTGTGGCGAGCCAGTACATGAGCCAGGGCGCTTCGGCTGGCGAGGGGCAGTCCGCACAAGCCATGGTGCCTTGTAGCTCCACGCAGCACATAGTTGGACTTCCTAGCGGCCCGCAGCCGGTGCACTCGGGCTCCGTCTTCAACCCATCTCACTACCCCAACACCACGTCATCTCAGCAGTCCGTGCTCTCCCAGTACGGCGGGCGCAAAATCCTCGTCTGCTCCGTGGATAACTGTTACTGTTCCTCGGTGTCCAACCACAGCGGGCACCAGCCCTACCCGCGGTCAGGGCACTTCCCCTGGACAGTCTCGTCGCAGGAGTACTCCCACCCGCTGCCGCCCGCCCCCGCCGTCCCCCAGTCGCTCCCGGGACTTGCCGTGAGGGAATGGATTGACGCCTCCCAGCAGCACGGGCGGCAGGATTTCTATAGGGTCTACGGCCAGCCATCGGCCAAACACTACGTCACCAGTTAGCCGTCACACTCTCCGGAGAGTCCCGCTCGATGACGTGTTCAGAGAGAAAAGTCCGGTTTGGTTTGGCTTTTCTTTTTTTTTTTTTCTCCCTCCCCCGCCTCTTAAATCAAACCCGATTTTTTCCCTGCCTCACGCCCCTCCAGGATTTTGGGGAGGGTTGTTCTGTCATATCTCTTTTTTTTTTTTTTTTAATCCTTTAAAAATGAAATAATAATTTTTTTTTTTTTTTTTCATTTTAATGCCTTTTTTTTAATTTAATTTTGGAAGTCCTTCCTGCCCCTCGCTGGGTAAACACGAGGGCGAAATTACAGAGAAGAAATTGATGGGGATTTCAGTCGGACATCTGGGTCTGTGCATTGTGCTCTTCCTCACTCCTCTCTGCCTTTGGAAAACTTCAGAAGGGACAATGGCACCTTCTCTCTTTCTATTTCTCCGAGTTTATTTCTTCTGGTTTGGTTCAGTTTTTCCCCTTTCCCCACCCCTTTCTTTCCCTTTTTAAAAAGAAAAAAAAAGAAAAAATCTATCATTGATTCAGTATGAAATGATACGTGTAGATTTTGGGTTTGTTACTTTTTTTTTTTTAAAGGCTGATTTTTTTTTGTGTTACAAGGCCACTTCTCATGCATATTGGCATTTTTTTTCCTTCTTTCAGAGATTTGTAAATACACAATGGCAGGAAACTTAATGCACAAAAAAAAAAAAGGGAAAAGAAACTTTACAAAAAACCACAAATAAATAAATAAAAAAAAAAATCTGTTCTAGTTTTCAGGAGGGGAAGCGTGACCAAAACGCACTCCCCTCCTGCATATCGCTGATGCAACTTCCTGTAACAAGCACTTTGTATAAAAAAAAAAGTGGACTTCCTGCTATAAGGCACAGGTATTTATTCTGTAACCGATTTTAGACACACACACACACACACACACACACACACACACATGCAAAATATTCAAATAAATGTGATCACTTAGTGCAAATGCCTCGCTCTGCTGCAGCTCTTCCCCCGGGAACGCCAGCTCCGGCGGGAGGCTCCGGCCTGCTTTGGGAAGGAAACGCTCCCCAGCCCGCAGGGCCGGACGGTGACGGGGGAGGGTGGTTCTCCAGAGGGGCTGTTTGGGAGGGAGCAGCTCGGCAGTGGGGTGCAGAGGGGTCCCCATCAGTGCCCATCCCGTGTCCCAGCCCCGTGGGAAGGTGTGCTGGAGATGTGGCTCTCCAGCAGCTCCGTCCCAGGCGGCGAGGATGTGAGTCAGGCACGGAGCCGGCCAGGCCGCATCCTGCCCGTGGGCTCCAGAACAATCCCCATTGTGGGATGGGGGCTGGGTCGGGGACAGCAGCTTTCCTGGCTCTGCCAGCATCCACCATTCTGGCCATGCTGCTGCCCTGGCTCCCAGCTCTTGAGACTTCATCCCCACCTAAAGTCCCACTGCCCCCTGGGGCTTTGTGGGTGCTGGCAGCACCCCGGGCTGGTTTGGGGACCCTCTGTGCTCAGCCAAGGCTGGGAAGAGCGAGGAGGAACTCTCTGTCCGGGACGTGCAGTGGGGCCGTGGGCTGGCCTGGCTGGGGCTGTGCAAAAAGCCATCTTGGTCTGGGGAAAATGAGGCTGACTTCATAAAACAGAGCAGTGTCCTAGAGGCAGGAGGGGTTTTCCATTGCTCTCTTTGGGTTCAGCTTGCTTTATTTTTTTCTTGGTTGCAAAACACCCTGGTTTAGTTCCGGTTTGGATTCCCCCCTGTGCTGCTTAGTGGGAACTAGGAAGGGGAGAAAGTCTCAGTGACCTAAAACAGGGGAACAGTGGTTTCAGTGAGCTGAAACAGGGGAACAGTGGGTTCTCTCTAATTTCCCCCCATTCCAATCCAACAGAAGTGGAAGCACAGCCCTGGACAACTTCCTAGGCAGCTTTAGGTTGGGGAGCCCACAACTCCTGCCCCTGAGTGTTCTTGTACACACGGGCTGCAGAGCCTGGCAGCTCAGCCCTGCTGTCCTGCTGGGTTCTTCCCAACCCTGCCCTGCTTGGGCTCTCCAGGAAGCCCCCAGTCCATTGGGATATTTGGGGGGTTGCTTCTCAGTCAAAAGCAAAGCAGGGTGGCAGGAGGGAGCAGATGCTCTCAACCTCCACAGGGATCCCATGATGTCTCCCCTCCGTGTTCACAGAGCTGGAGGGTAAAGAAGAGCCCCAGGGTGATGGGGATACAGGCAAGATGAGTGACATCCCTCCCTGTGGAGAAGGGTCCATGATGCACAGCCAGAGCCATCCCCCACCCCAGGGTACTCCCCAGCCATGGCCCCTAGGCTTGGTGCCTCTAGGTTTGACTGCCCAGCTGTCCTCCTCATCATCATCCTCTTCCTCCTTGGCACAGCTGCCTCCCCCTGTGATAGCAGCAGCTGCCAGCCCAGGCATTAAAGCACCTGTCACCTACTGATGGGGGGACACAGGCACAGCCCCCACCCTGCAGGGTGACCCCCCAAAGAGGAGGAGTCTCCCCACCATGGGCCACACTCACCCCATGCCTTTGCTGGAGGGACCACCCCCGAAAGAGTGGGTGCCCATGCAGAGCAGAGGGGCCACAGCCCTCTCTTGCCCCCCCACTATCCAGGAGGAGTCCCCTGGTGTCCTGGGTGCCCCAGCTTCCAGGACCATCAGTGCCATCAAGCCCCATGTGCTGCTGGTGGTGAGGAGGAAAGCAATGGCCCCATGGGGTCCCCCCATAGAGCAGGAGGAGGAATGTGTGCCCGTGGCCCTGTTGGGATATTGGTGTCCTGGGAGGGGAAGTGCTGATGCTCGGGTGCACAGCGGGGTTTTATTGATGGATGGCTCTGTCCAGGGGGTGGAGAGAGCAGGGGGAGCAGAGACACATCCATAAACAGCTCGAGTTGTGAATGGAAAGAGACAGATTAGGAGCCAGGTGAAAACATGTCACCCGGCGGAAAGAAAAATGAGCAGCTGGGCCAGACCAAATTGGTGTCTGATGAAGGACGTGGGGCCTGGTGGAAAAAGGATCCCAGGGCTGGCGGTGCTGCACGGGGGAGGCTGATGGGGAACAGCTGGAGCTGGACACGCACATCTGGTGGAGCAGGGTGAGGGGAGAGGCAATGGCTGCTGTAACCACCGGCCAGCACACTCCGGGCACGGGGCTGCGGCTCAGCCCTCGGATCTGCACGGCAAGAGGGGCTGATGCTTCGCTTTCAGGGTGATCCTGGGAAGGGGGCACAGCCCCGTGGCCCAGCCCTCAGCAGGGATTTACCCAGTGGGGTTCAGGCCCTCCTGTGCCAAGGGGTCCCCAGGTGGAGGAGCCACTGTCTCTTCCTCCATTTGCATACATGTAAATAAGCAATCAACATAATGAGGGCAAATGCAAACCAGGCTTTCAGTTTGCAACCAAGTCCTATTTTTAACCTTGGAAAAGGGTTCCAGCAGGAAGCTGCAGACCCTGCCCTGGTACCCATCAGGTTGTGTGGGTGCTCACCTCACACTGATCCTTCACCCCAAAACACTGCTGACCCCACGACCACCCCTGGGTCCGTGCCTGTTGCGCTCTGTTCCCATTACCAAAGCAAGCAGAAATCCCACAACTTTGCGGAAAGATGGACCACACAACATCACACCCTGCCTTGCAGGAGCCTTTTTGGGCAGCTCTCCCACCCACTGAGCCCCAGGTCCTGCTTCCAGCCAGGGTGTGCGCCCCGGGAATGCCCTCGGCGCCTTGGGAGTGAAAGACCCATGCTTATACATGAGAGTATATTTAGACAGTGTCAATTTAAGTTTGCACATCAACCTTATAAATATGAAAGCCCATCTCCACGAGATGTTTAAGATACCTCATCAGCCCTTGGAAAATATGCAGGAATATTAATTAGCCAGATTTGGGTATTATCTCATAATGAATAAATGAAGAGAGTCACTGCCTAAGATGAACCACTGGTATTTCAGTGGGTTTTGTTGCTTTCTTTTAAGAAAAGTGTGTTTCTGAGGTAGTTCACTCATTTTAACCCAGGCTGGTACAGGGGCTCAGAGGATGCAGCCATGCCAGAGCCAACCAGGGTGGGACACTGTAGGCTACTCCTTACCTGAAGGGACCCTAAAAGCTGGTATTTTACACCCCCTGACTTGGCTCCAGCTGCCAGCACTGCCTCTGAAGACAGAGGGACACAGACAGGGTTGGAATCCTGTCCCAGCTGCAACAGCCCTGGGCCCAAGATGGAGGCAGAAAATGCAGCCCCACTTCTCAAAAAACATATTTTTTGCTTCTTCCCTTCCTGCCCTCAATCCTCGCCTCCTGCCCTCCTGCTCTGTTCCCCTGGCTGCTTCACTCCCTCCAGCTGGGCCAGGATAGGAACTTCCCAGTTGCTGTAGAAACCCTGATGAAGGACACACTTCAAACAAAAATGCCAAACAAGAAATGGCTTTGTGTGAGCCCGGATGGCCGCTTTTCCTTGCCAGGATGCGGTGGCTTTGAGGGCCTTCTTTGGGGCACCCTGTATGGACGGGGAGGGCTGTAGGGACAGGGGAGGCTCCCTCACAGCCCCAAAAGTTTGTGTTAAGCAGCGAGCAGAGGCTGGGGGTCACACTTCAGAGGCGTCCATCACCCATGGGATGCTGCACTGCAGCCACTGGGGTTTTGACATCCCTGCCAGTTCTGGCACCATCTCCCCCTCTGGTCTTACAGCTAAGCCACCCCCAGGACCCCAAGGGGAGTCACCACCTCATTTGCAAGATTTTGGGGTGGTGGAGCAGTTTCCAGCTGGTGAGAAGAGGCTCAGGGCTGAGCAGGGGACAGCTGGGCAGAGGGTGGGGACACCAGCACAAGCCTCAAGGTCCAGGTTGGATGGCCTAGGCGGTGGGCTAGGTGGCAGAGCCACGTCCCGTGGGCACAGGGAAGTGGCATCAGAGGAGCTGGGTCGGGATGGACCAGCCAGCAGCCGCTGTGGGCCGGAGCCGTCCCGGGGCCCCCCCGGCGCGTGGCGGCTGGCGGGGCCGGGGCGGCGCGTGGGTGCGGGGCGCTGCCGGCTGCCGGAGCTGCCATTGTTTGCCTTCAATCAAGATGTTTCAGGCAGAATCAAAAGCACCAACTGGGGAAATCATCATCACAAAAAATCTTGCGCCTGCAAAATAGGTCAAGTAAGACTCCAAAGAGAGAGAGCGTCTGATCTGCATTGCAAGGAAGAATAGCAACAGCTGTGATCTCCAGTATATATGGATGGGCTGGGGGGGGATAAATATATATATCCATGCATATGTATAACCGCTTACAGCTGTTGGGCCGTATGTTCATTAGGGCCAACTGTTTTGGAGGCAGAGGGATCAGCGCTAATCGGGAAAGGGAGTTTATCATCACATTCAGAGGCAAAAGTGTCAGGAGCAACTGCGGCCCCCCCGCCCCGCAGCCCACACCAGCTGTGCCGCGCTGAATGCACCCAATTCAGGGCCCCTCCCAACCCCCCCGGGCTGTGAGAGCTGCGGCTCCTGCCCCAGCTCCAAAAGCGGCTGCCAGCCAGGCCTACCTCTCTGCCCAGTCCCAGACCCAAGCGCTGTCCCCAGGTGCAGAGAGGTTGCCACGCCTCTTTCCCCATTCCCCAGAGCAGCTCTCCATGCCCACGGAACCGACCCAGCCCCTCACAGAAAGGCCCCTTTCAGGCTTATCCCTTCCTGGCTCTGGCCTCACAGGTGCCAGCTATAAAAATGAACCCCAAATACATATAAATCCTCCTGTCTGACATCAGGGAGGGTGATGGAGCTGGGGCAGGACAGCTGGCTCACCACCCCAAGACGCTGGGCTTTGTCTGGTCAGTTGGGATCCAGCTGTCACAGACTGGGGACAGCACAGTGTCCCAGCCCACAGTGATGCTCTCCGCAGGAGGGACTCACTGTCCCCAACAGTGTCCCCCTCGGCACCCAAAGCTCCTGTCAGACAAAGAATCACTAAACCTTGCAGGCTGTGGCTCTCATTGGTAGCATAAAGGTTGCAAAGCCAAACACCAAGGACAACTTCTATTTAAAAACATCTCTCATCCAGGTAATTTACTTGCAGGGTGCTCCTGCCAGCTCCTAATGCAGCTCAGACTTGGGGCCTAACCCATCTGCCATCCCCCCTTGTTCCTTGGGGCTGTGTTTGGCTGCCCAGCTATGCTGCCCAGAGGGCTGCAGCTCGGAGGCTTGTGGTCACGGCACGTTGCAAGCAGAGGGGCTCCTACCAGCCCTTCCCCTCCTGAATGTGATTTTTTTTTTTTCCTTTTCCCATTAAAAATGATACAGATATTCATCTCGGTCAGAGAGCTACATAGGAAATGCAGAGGGGGCACTCCCCACCCCGTGCTGTTTCCAGCAAGCCTTTGACAGCATCCCCCAGCACGGGCACAGCCTGACCGCAGCTTTACAAGAGTTTTGCTTCCAATTGGTGCTGGGAAGGGAAATAAGTGAACAGATTGCAATAAAAAATCCAACAAGCCCAAATTCAGCCAACTGAGCCCGAAGCTGCCATTTCGGCAGGAGCCAATCACGAGGCTGTGGTGCGAGCTTGTTTCCACTTAAACAAAACAAAATAAAATGGAAAAAGCTTCAGCCAGCGCCTGGGTGGGTGCCTGGGTGGGTGGGCTGGAGCACGGCCGTGGCCATCGGTCCAGCTGCCCTGCTCCGAGGTGTCCCAGCAGAGCGCGGCCGGGCTGGGGGCTGCCAGCGCGGCGAGAACGCGGAGGCTGAAATATCTGCGGCTCTGCGGCCACAGACCACTTCTCTGCTCTGATAAAGGCAGGCGTCCGGGGGCGCCAGGCCGTAAACAGGGAAATACTGGTCAAGGAGGAACAAAAATCTCAGTGTTTTTTTTCCTCCTGCAGGCTGAAGATTATTATTTTCTTTTTTTTTTTTTTTTTTTTTTTTCTCCTCCCCACACCCAATCCACTCGGTTCCTTGTCCTTTCGGGAGCACTAAATTCATCACGTGGATGTAAAGCGGGGCTTGTGCAGGGAAGGGACCGGCGGTTTGCTGGAGCAGACGCATGCAAGGTCACACGCAGCCTGCTCATAAATTACCGCGTCCCACCGTAAACAGCACCAGGCCAGGGGAAGCGCAGCGGCTTCGGGGGCCGGGGGCCGCAGGGGCCGATACATAACGTTGTGACAAGTCAAACAACTCTCAGGGTGTTCACTTGCCAGAGAAATATTTTTCACATCCAATCCATTAGGCAAACAAGATGAAAAAGTATTTCCTACTTCGCTGAAAAAAATACCAGGACTGAGTATAAAGCGTGCCTTAAAAAAAAAGAGAAAAGAAATTAAGTGTGACCATCTTTAATGTTTTTTTTCCAGTGGCTCTGACAGCCTTCCAGGCATCCTGACTGTGCAGGGAGGGAGCTGGTGCTTTAAAGAGTTCTAACAGTTTCTCACTTTTTGGCCCATCTGGGTGTTGCAGGAACAGTAATGAGTCAGATTAGTTGGAAAGCAACGGATTTGCTTCCCTCCCTCCTAACCCCCTCCCAACCCCATTTCACTGAACTAAATCTAAATAGTTTGCTGCTTTCCTTTTTCCCCTTTCCTTTTCCTGCCAGGTCAGTGGAGAACGTGTTTCATGACATGCTTTTTTTAACCTACAACGTGATTTTTGAAAAAAGAAGATCCTCCCAGAGGTTCTCTTTCTCACTGGCTGACTTCTCAGATAGTTTTTGAATAGTGAAAATCCAAAAGAAAAAGGCTTCTTCAACAGTTTTAATCACTGCTAGTACCAGCAACCATTTCTGGTGGGGTGACAGGAGCAATGGAAGAGCAGCTTTGTGGCATGACTGGGGGCTCCTTGGGAAGAGACAATCCTGCCAGAAGATGAACCTGCTGAAGAAAAAAAAGATCACCCCCAAACACCAGTTGTCTTTCTACTAAATTTAATTTATTTCTTTTTTTTTTTTTTTTTTTCTTCTTGACAAAGACATCTAAATTATACACTGAGTAACAACATGACCAGATATTGCAAATATCCCTTTTTGGTGAAATACAAAAAGGGAACATAAAAGAAAGAGCTTGCGTGGACCTGGCCGGCCCAGGGAATGCAACAGCCACCACCTTTTACTTTTGGAGAAGAGTGAGCATGTTGGAGTGGGCTGGTCTCATCTCATCCCAGTACGCTTCATGAAGAGTCTGGCGACCAGTTATGGTCAGAGAGAGAAGTCATTAATGTGCAAGAAACGTTACAGGTAGTGGGGATAATGGGAGAAGGTTGCAAGAGGCTTTGGCAAGCGTTCTCCAAGGGCAGGAGAGACATTCTCCAGCAAAGCTGCAGTGGAGGACACAGCCACAGCCGAGGGAGGACACAAGTCCTCACATCCAGCTCATGGTCAGAGCAGGGGCTTGCACTCAGGTTATCTGACATGCCCTTGGAGAATTTCACTTCTCCAGCACCTCTCCCCTCCAGGGAACACAATGGGGCAGGAGCAGGAGAGGCTTCTTTCATCTATCGCAAAGGTAGAACCAGATTTAATGATGTGAAAGTGAAGCACGGGAGGGGAATTAACCCCTGTGACAAACATCCCGAGATCTGTCTGTCACTCGGAGCCTTTAAATCACGGCCGGGTTTCTTCCTACCAGAGGGGCTCTGGTTCGGCCGTGAGTCACCAGGGCTGGGTGGGGTTTAACGGGCTGTGTTATGCGGGAGGTCAGGAAAGAGGAACGCAACGGGGCCTTCTGGCTTCAAAAATCCAGGAATTGATGCGACCCGTGGCAGAGCTCCACCCATACCGATGAGACGCTTGGTTCTCCCAGCTTCACTTCAAAGGAGGGTGAAGCTGACAGCGCTGGAAGGAAGGAGCCCTGCGTGTGCCACTGCCATAAACCTGGGCGGGGCTGAAGGGCTGGCAGAGGGGCAGGGGCTGCATTGATCGGTGGCAGGCGTTTCTGGCTGGCCCCACACAGTTGTCTAGGTGGTTTTTAGCCAGGTGCTGCCCGGGGCAGAGAGGCCTGCAGAGGCCATAGCAGATGTAAATACATTCAGATAAGGAGCAGCAAGTGAACAGAACCTCAAATCCTTATACATTTTCACCAGGTTGCACAGAGAAACGTTTACAATACAATGGAACATTTACAGACATCACTGCAGGATGACATACATAAGACATAGTCATTTTAACCCCCCACCTCCATCCTCCCAGCACAGCTCACTCTATCATGGTCTTCCTCTCTTACCACCTTGCACAGGAAAACCAAATTAACTACTGGGTTACAGGTGACACTCTGGCAGGTACAGATGCACACAACCAATACGTGTGGCTACAAGCAAACATAATGAATGAGCCAGCAAATGTTTCTGGATCCTGAGTTCAATAGGGCAATTTTTCCTTCCCAACTAAAGTGATAGGAAAATTACTACATTTTTATTTTACATACATTTCCAAGTTTAACCAACACGAGACTTAAAAAACCACATTACCCTCCTGGATGCTTTCCTACCCCAGGAAGCCAACTGTGGCAGTGGTGGGGTGTCACAGACTAAATTTGCCACTGCTAAAAGAGTAGGGAGCAGGAAAGCACCAACTCAAGTCCCTGCGTGTGAAAGATCAATGTCTGAGCCTCGAAGGGTGCTTTGCCCTGCCCTACCTGGGCCAGTGAAGAGATAGTCAAGCACTTCCCTCTGCATTTGGTAAGCCATGTGGACAAATCCAAAGCTTGGGGACTATTTGTCACAAAGCTCTGCCACTCATTAAGCACAAGCCTGCCCACAGGAAAGGGCTGCAATTCTTTACATCGCTTGCATGAGGCAAATGCATTATTTGCAAGGAAAAGATGATGCTGGGATGAATTTCTCCTCCTTGGACTGACCCAGGAACATGCCATGCTCAAATTCGCAGCGTTCCCGATAAGCCTGCGCAGCTGGGGAGTTACCGAGCAAGCTGCATTTAAATGAACATCTCATCTTATGACTCCTTACTCAATCCATGCAAAGCCGGAGCTGTGTCACTCTGTGTCATTAGCGATTGCTTAACAGCTCACTTGAGCCCGCTCTTCCCCCCACCCAGCTCCCCAGTCGTCTGGTTTTTAAAGTAAGGCTCTGCTACTCCGGCATGCGTGTCCTGCCTCCCTGCTGGAGACAGATGCACTAGGAGGGTGCTGACTCACGGACGCAGGCAGATTAAAGTTGGATTGCTAAAGCAGTTGCTGTCCCAGCTGTCCCTGTGCCCCCAGCCACAGCAAAGACAGCTGAACTACACACGGATCATCCCCGAACTGCTACTGTACATCCTGATGTATGGGGGGACATGGAATGAGCCCCGGATGATTTTAATATGCCAAGCTGTAACACGTAGGCGGCCAGGGGCTGCTTCACGTACAGTGCAGATGTTTATGCCGTGAGGTGGAGATGTCCAGGGGAAGGGAGGAAAAAAGAGCTGGGAGCTCCAGGGGTGTCAGCCGTCTGCCTGGCTCCATGAGTCAACTCGCTGACGCGTGGTAAAGCCACATGCTTTAGTACATGCAGCTTTCCCCATCCTGCACGACCGTCCGTCTCCAGGAGGTGGAAGGGGTAATGCAGTCCCCAGTCATTCTCTGGCCTTTCGCAGGCAGGCAGCAAACAAAGCTGGCAAGCAGGGCAGTGGGATTATTTTACCATCTGTGCATTAGAAGCTGGCCCAGGAGTCACCAAGCTCGCTTCATGCAGGACATGGCTACTTCGGCGTGCTAATCGCTCCCGCTCCCTTGTCAGTCTGGGGCTAGATTTGAGTTGGGGAGGAGGAGGTGGAAATCACATTCTCTTTCCTATTTCAGCAACCGTGCCCTTTTAAAGGGAAGCCGGCCCAGGGAAGAATGAATGCTCGTTTTACAGAGCACTTCCCATCTGCCGTTCACCAGGATCCTCACCCTCCACCCGGGCAATCCACCCGGGCCGGCACCAGCTTGGGGGACCTCAGGCTTTGGACAGGCAGCCTGCTGTGGGGCAGTCCCCCAAGTCCCTGGCAAGGCAGGGAAGGCATGCTGAGGTGGTGGGGAAGGAGAATACATTTTGCACATTTCAAAGAAGGAAACCTGGGACCTGATATCTCATTCTAGAAAGTAATCATGGACTTAATTGCATTTTCCTGCAGAGTTGCCTTAACATCAAGGGAAAATCAACAGGGATTGTTCAACATCAAGACTAATCTCACATATGGAACTTATTGAACGGAGGAACAACGTTTTTGCTGGCTCAAGGTGAAATGCTGGGCTAAATTCTCCTTCAGCTGCGAGAAAAGCCCTAGGCACGCTCATCCTGCATTATTCCAACTGTAAAGAGCTTCAATTATACACATATAACCCTTCTCTCCCTTCTGCAGCGGTGTCGCAATGCAACAGTGCCTCGTTATCATCAAACTCCTCTTTTATGGCTATAGGAATATGTGAAAGCCTTCTACCCTTGTTACACAAATGACTCCTTAGCTTTATTTTAAGAAACTACCCACAACTGGTAACACAACTGCATTTTGTCTGTCACTGAGGGCAAGCTGTGACTGACGCCCGAGCGTGTCCTCAGCAACCACGCGTATTAGGGCAGCTCCTATGCATCTAAGCCACTACAGTAACTCACCACTCCCTTTGCTCCACACTGAATCAGTCTTGCTTGTGCTTACAAATGTGCTTGCTAATCAGACATTTAATACTATTTATGCATAGGGAGGAAATATGTAATTCCTTTATTGGGATAAAAAAAAATTATACTAAAGAGCAGGTCAAGTTCCAAATCCAGCAGTAGGTTTAAACCGATGTTGCTCCCTTTTTTCTCTCTCTCTTTTTTTTTTTTTTTTCTTTTAACAGCTGTAGCTGTGCACAGATGGAAAAACATTTGGTCAGAAAGCAGCAAATTAGTGTTTTCAGGCTAGAATTCTGCTCCCACCGCTCCTCCATTTCCATGCAGCTCAGAACGCTTTACTTCTTCTTAGCACTGACATTTTTGCACACCCAGTTCATGCCGTCCTTCAGACAGAGAAAGGTAATGTTAGTCAAGCGATGGGAGGAAGAATCCCCCAAGCCCACCCCACCACCATTCTGCAAGCACCATGTTCTGTCTCCTCATCAACCCCCTGCCTGCCCTTCTGTCCCCAAAACCACTGTGGGTTAAAAAAATAAGTGCTTCCTTGCTTGGTAGATGTTGTCACACAGAGGTTATTAAATCTTTCATCTGACCGTAAAAGAGTATCATCATCTCATCACGTCGCTATGTGTAGGTCCTTCGAGGAAGGATCACTTTGCAGTCAAGGTACGTCAGCAGCAGATGAAGGCTCAGTTCCAGGTTCGGCTACAGATGATTTGTGTAACCTCAGGCAAGTCACCTTATCTTTGAGACTGGATTTTAGGGGACTGTTTGTTATACAGTCAGCCCCCTGTTAAGAAAACAGCTCTAATTCTCTGCTCATCTGCAAGCCTTGAAATCCAGATCCATGAAAGTCACTGCAATAACCAGACCTGGGCCCTGCTCCCTGTTCCTCAGGGCCCCTACAGAAAATGGGCCCTCCGAGATCCCACAGGGGTTCAATGAGAAGCTATGTGGTCATGTTTTAAGAGACTGATATACTCTTTGAGGTATCTCTGTAAAAATGTGTGGGTGACTTCTCTGGCCAGTGCAAGCAGGATGGCAACACTTGTGCCCTGAATACCCGATTTGTGAGTTTATTGCTGAGATCCCAGAATGGGATATGCTATTGAAAGCCAAAGCAACTCTTCATCTGCTCCTGTCACTTACCCATTAGGAGACATGCACAATGGAGCACAAGATGCACAGTCTCCTTGTATTTGTGTCCCATCAAATCCCTCCTGCCTATGAGGTATCTCTGTGGACAGGGAGGCTGAAGGCAAAAGGTAGGATTTTGGGGATGAGGGGGGAGCAGCACATTTTTGTGTTTGGAAGTCAGGCAAATGTCATCTCAGGGTTCAGAGTGGAGGGATTTCACTGTATTATGTTCAGGGGTCATTTTTTGTATCATTACAACAACAACCTTCGTTAGACCCTAAGAAAGGTCAGAGCTTTTGGGCAAACTTCACTGGTAGCCCCACGGTAGCAGTGTTGCTACTTTCTTATACCCTTGTTCCCAGACTGCCAAAAGGCTGCCAAGGACCTCAACTTCTCCAAGGACAGGCAGCCTAAAGCAAAGTATGGCAGGCCCCACACTCACTGCTGTGCCTCTGTGTTGTCCCTCAGCCACAAAGGTGGTGGCCATGTCAGAGGGGAGTAAAGAGTTAAGAGAGAAGAGAGGGAGTCCTCAGGGCTTAATCAGAAGCAGAGAGGTTCTCACTTGAAAATACCAATTCACCTTGATAACTGTGCTATGTGACACTTCTTATCTGAAGGGGAGCAGCAACTTTTGTTGTTGTGTTAAATAAAGAGTAAGTGAGCCCAGTTTGTGCTGGGGTACACACGGCCCTACACTAATAACACTTCTAACTCTAACCTTGGGGAGGGTTGGTGTCTCCAGTTTCATTTATTTATCTCCCCAGCAGAGATCAGTGTAAAACAAATTGTCTGAAATCCTCAGAGCAAATGGGAAAAGATGAGCGGTAGATTCATTTTAAGGCCTGGTAGCTTTGTGTCTTCCCCTTTCAATAACACCGATAACCTAGGTGTAAAACATGTAATGCCTTAAGCAATCAATAGCATGGTTTAAAGCTTATCACTTTAGAGAGAGAGGGAGTGAGTGATTCCCAGCATGAGGAATGCCAGGGCTTAACAATGGGGCTAGAAGGAGAGGTGTCAAGCCTTTGACTTGATTGTGTGCTTTAGAAATCTGCATGATTGCCTGCAAAGAGTAAAAATAAATAAATAACTAAAAATGCTCCCACAATGATTTCAGCTTCCCCTGCCTCGGAAGCAATAATCACATTTGCACACATCATGGCATACAAGGCAAGTAGAGCTCCTCATTCATTTTGAATGTAGGTTTATTTGCTGAACCAGAACAGCTGAGACAGCTTAAAGTAATAAATATCAGCTGACACCCTCTGCTATTCAGCACAGTAATCCCAGAAACAATACATCACTGCAAAACAACAAACATGCATCCTATCTTCTACCTAATCTGACCACAACCTGAATTCACAGTGATTAAAACTCTGCCTGCTGCCATTGGGGAGCTCGGCAAGGGGAAAGGCAGACCACTGCAGCACCAGCACAGCGAGGGTCATAAAGCAGAGTTTATGATGGGATTTACCATGGCTGGGAGCCTGGCTGCATGAAGCATTTAACGAGGGCAAAAGAATGACATAGCAAAATGCAAGAGGAAAGGTGAACTCCAAACACGCTTGAAATATGTAAGTAGGTCACCAAACTTTTAAAGCAGGAATAGATTTTAAAAACTCTCTTCTGGCATGAGTTAATTGACAGGAAAAATCACATTTAATTGTAAATATGACCCTGCCTGACAGTGATAAAGGGAAAATTAACATGTTCAGCTGTATCAGAAAGGTGTATGTGAGGTGTCTTCCTCAGCTATGTGTGCAGCTTTTGGTCCAACTTTGTTTTTGAGGGGGGTGTTGTTCTGCAGTGTCCCCAGATGCTGCGGAGAATACCAAATCTTGCAATGGAAAGCAAAAAAACCTAAAAGGTACATTTACAATTTTTCTACCTATGGTGTGAAGCAGGACAGAGCATTGATAAGATAGAGAAATCCAGGGAAGCTGCTACTAACACAAAGAGCTGCTATGGGAAAGGCACATGGGAAGGCGGAAACAGTGCTTGAAAGAGTCAAGTCCTCAAGGAGTCAACTGTTGTCATCCTTTGTCTCTGCACACTCTGTCCCTATATCTGCATGTTTAAAAGATGGTTCTGTGAAGAAAGTATAATCCCTACAGTAACATTTAGATCTTGATAGATGTCCTTGTGCTGCTTTGTTGAGACACAGAGATGCTGGCAGGTACTCTGAGGATCGAGGCGGATACAATATTAGTATTCCAGCCTCAAGTCAACCCTGGGAAAACTTAGCCAGGGAAAGATTTCAGATCTTTCAGCTTTGCCTCTCTTAGCTCCTTAACAAGCAGCTAGTAAACTTTACCAAAGCAAAGAGAGAGAACCCCAGGGAAGAGGATAATGCTCCTTGCAGAGAAATGCTGCTCACACAACCCTGCCTTGCTGCAGTCCCATCTGCTGCTGTGCCAAGGGAGCTGTACTCCAACGCCCTTTGGGAAAGTACTGTTAGAGCCTTCCCTGGGAGAAATAAAAAGTCCTGCTTAAGATTAGCCCACTGCTTGCTTATTCTCTGCATTATCAGCTTTGTGGCTATGGGAGTGAAGTAATCTGACTTCAAACACAGCGAACAAGTCCTTTCCACCCCATAAAAAGCCTCGCAATTTCTGCTCCCCTGCAAGCCCGGGATCAGGCAAGGCCACAAACTTGTGACCCCTAATGTGACCTTAAGGACAGAAAAGCTTAATCCTTTCATGTAATCCTCTGTCTGCCATAACAAATTGGGTCAGGCAAGTGCAAAATTCTCAATCTCTAGCATTTTTGGTATGCGTTATTTTAACTGTCACTTTCTTCTCCCTCTGCACAGCCAGGACTGTGCCTTCATTATCTGTCATTTTCTTGCACCTCCAGTGATCATACAGGCTTACTCTTACAGGCTCCTGCCAGTACATTATCCATTGGTTTTTGCCTGGGTGAAAGCTTATTTTCTTGTCCTCTGAGACCTTGTATGCCTGATGCAGTACTGTAGACTCCCTCCTTACCCTACTTAAAAATCAGAAGATGCTGCCCTGTAATCTGGAAACACAGTTGCTTTTCCTCAACATGCACAGGCTCTGCCTGCCCAGGAGAGCTGCAGTCATCAAAACTGGTTTTAAATCACATTTACAAATAGCTCCAGAACCTTGTTAAGATGTGGAAGATCCCCATCCAGCCTGTCCTGGCTAAGACTAAACCTAAGGTCTGTAGATACCACATTGCCAGGGATGGTTCTGCTCTGAATCTTGCCCTAATGAAAGTGCTGAATTGCAGCACAGACATAACTTAGGTCTTGTGCCTCATTCTCAACTGGGTTGAAACAGCCAGGGAGGAGACAGAGGCTCAGCTCTTCCCACAGTCCTTTGGGCCAGATGGGCTCAGGCATAAATTGGAAAAGTTTAGTGGCTACTCTCAGTTTCACTGGCTTTTAATGGTCTCCAGAGGGTCATTATGTTTGGGAGACTCTGGACACAATACGCTGCATCATCATTCTGGAGGACAGATCCTCAGGGCAGGCTGAACTCCCAACTGCCTTGATTGGAGAATCTTGCTTCAGACAAGAAACAAGCTGCAGAGCACACATTGGTCCCAAACCGTAAGTCATATTTAATATCACACCCTGGCCCCTAAATAACACCTCAGCAAGAGAGGAGGCAGCAAAGCAGCGGGGTCCTGTTTGCTTTCACACCACCCTGGCTGGCCAGGGTGGAATGTACACAGCTTTTGCACACCAAGGGCTACAATTTGAGATCTGATCAGAAGAACAATCCCAAGAGAGCCTATGTGGCACCAGAGAGTCGCTGTGAGGCAACAGTTCCCTTATGTTCCTCACCAGTAATCACCTCCCTCACCCTGTGCCAGGGTCTCGGTGTAGGCTGAACGGTGTAGTCCTCTGTAGGACTCTGTTCCAGAAGCAGAGCCCAGATGGCTGTGGCAAGGAGAAAAGGCTTTCCTGCTTTTTAACTAGGGCTGAGGATAAGATCAGACCCAAGCAGACATTTTGCTTGAAAAAGCCTCGATGGCACCATGAAGTCTGATTAACAAGACAAGTGCTGCCCACGGTTACAGTCGGGAGGTAATGAAGTCTTCAGCTGGTATAACAGGGGCTGCCAGCTGGCATCCAGAGACACTGCATGGAGTTTCCAGTTAACCCAGTCACCTCTCTTCTGAGCCTGCTCAGGACACTGTTAGGCCCCTCTTCCAGAGTCCCTAATGGTTAATTTTAAAAGAAGATGACTATGTGGATTTCCCCCCTTAATTAACAGTTTTATTAAATAACCCATTTCAAATAATAGTTAAATTCTCTAAATTTATATCATTCTATTAACCATAATCTAATCTCATTAACCTTGAAATCCCCAGTCTTAACTACCCAGTTCTATACACGATGGTGCTAGCTGCTAAACTAATTAAATGACCTTCAAACTATTTCTCCTTCATGTATCAGTATTATTTATCTTTGCTCACTGCTCTTCTTTCAAGCTATCACAAACATCTTCCCACGAACTCTGTTCCTGCATGTGGCCAGTACAAGATATGCCACCACTCTTCCTTGCAAAATCCATCAGCAGTGTCTCCAGTTCTACTCCAGCTAATACATTCCATCACCTGTGATGGCTGGCATGTTCGTTCCTTGGCTTTCATTCTGACCACCTGATGCTTCCCCATCTCCATTTGTTTTGCTGCCACTCATTGTCATTTCTCAAAGGAGTCCTTAAAGCGGTGACCTGAGATTTAACCACATGCGGAGAGCTCCTGTTTTGAGCCTCTGGTACCTGTGGCCCTGGTGTATCACAATCCTCAGAAACACCTTTCCTAATCTCATTCTTTAAACAAGTTCTTTGATTCTCCTAAAGTCTGACCTCTCCTTAATGTCCCAAGACTAAAGACACCATTTTTCCTAGGCTGATCTGGGTTTAGTTTAAAAGCCATCTCTCCAAACATTTTGTTCAATTTCCAAGCAAAGGGTGTGTTTGACATTCTTGCTGTCTGATTTGACAGGGCTGAAGTCATGGCTGAAGAAAAATGTAGGGGCTTTTCTTCTGTAAGCTATAGAGAGTTTGCAACTTTCCTGACTTTTCTGCAATAATCATGTCTGGAATAAGCTGCAGTATTTAGGGCAATGAGACCAACTACAACAAAGCAAGATGTTATCTGGCCTGCATCTAAACTAATTGGTCTAGATAAGCATGATGAACAAAATACACAGGCCTGCAAATACTTTTATTTAGTTCTGGTCTTCTATTTTCTGGAAGTGAATGCAGAAGCAGATTTCATTCCCCTGGCAGAGGGTACTGGGCTGAGTATTTTACACTACTGGATGATTAGGGATGTGGTGTGCTTCAGGGAGGAGGCACAGTAAGAAGGTGCTGTCAACAAAGAAGTGTGCAGCCCACTCCAGAGAGCCCACAAATCTGCCTGAGAAGGAAGCACGTTTCAAAGCTCAGGAACAGAAAGTGACACTCTGTATCACTTACTTCTTCCACATCCAACACACATCTCAGAATTTTATCTCTCTCTTTACTGCCCCTTTGCAGCTGGAGAGCTCCCTTGGACTTCCATAACCTAAAGAAGGGCCTGAAGGGGGCAGGAAGGTGAGCTATGTTTGTGTGAAACCCTGTCAGCTCTAGCCTGGTCAGATTTCTTTGGACTGGAAACTTCAGAGCAAAGATTAGTGCTGAAGCCCTTCACGACACTGGCTACAACGTAGCTGAATTTGTAGCTTAGCTAACTAAAGGCCTTTCAGTGAATACCACCTACTACATTCAGGTCTAAAAATCAGGTTGAGAATTATAAATCAGAACTGCTGTACTAAGTCAGACCGATGGTTCATCCAGGCCAGCATCCTCTTTCTGGATGCTAGGGGAAAGACCATGTAGGAACAGGATCTGCCTTACTCTGTTCTTCCCTCCCAGTTCATAGCCCAAGCTGTTCCTCAGTCAAAAGCTGCCTCCAGATCTTAGTGGTCAGTGATTGCCTGCACATCCCTTCTTCAGAAGTTCACTTAAGTATTTTTCTGATACTCTTTTTTTTTTTTCTGATACCTTTGGCCTCCCCAACATCCTGTGCCAATGAGATCCAGAATTTAATTACGTAACTTGCAAAGAAGCACTTATTTTTATTTCTTATAAACTGTTTTCTGATTATTTCATTAGGAACACTCTTCCTCTAGCAATGTAAAAATAGCGTATCATCTATCTGACATTTTTATACCTTATTTTATTAATCCTGAAGATGTTCCCACTCTCTGTCCTCTCTCTTCCAAACTGCTAGGTAGTCTTAATTTATTTATTACCCCTGTATACAGATGCCACTCTTTGCTGCTGATCATTCCTGATGGAGGATCCTCAAGTCTCTCCTAATTCTAAGCAGATATATGGACCATATTTTCTTCTGATTAGGGTAGTTAAGAGCCTAGAAGAGGTTACGTAGAGAGGATGTGGAATTTACATGCTTAGAGATACTTATAACTTGACTGGACAAGACTCTCAGCAACCTCCTCTAGACCCACAGCTATCCCTGCTTTAAACATGAAGTTGGTATAAAGATCTTCTGAAGATCCTTCTACCTATTTTTTTTGTTGGACTTTATGATTCTACTATTACTACTAAAACCTTTTTAAATGTGGCAGAGACAGAAATTGAGGTCATGTTCAGGTATGGGCTCACAATGACTTTAACCTGCTAGAAAAGATGTTTCTTGTTTGCTTTCTTGTAATTGTCTAGCATTTGAATTTTCCTCTCTGGCCTTTGACAAGCTCTGTTCCCAAGGATCTGCTTCTGAGTAATGGCAGCTAATTTTGAGTCCATCATCATATGTGTATAATTAGGATTGTTGTTTCTCATGTGCATTATTTTGCACTTGTCAACACTGAATTTCATCTGCCATTTTACTGCCCACTCAGTGTGGAGGGCTGCTTCTGTGACTCTTCATACTCAGCTTGAGATCTGACTATCCTGAACTGCTCTGTAGCATCTGCAAATAAGGTTTTACAGAAACTGCAGTGAAGATAAATGTCTTCACCATTCTGTTTCTTTAAATATCAGTGAAGGGAGTACTCAGATTTCAAGCTCTGCAAATACTTCATTAATTCAGGAAAGCCTAAGAGTGAAATAAACAAACCTAGGTCCTATTTACATTACAAAGAGCTACTATACCGCAGGAACTGACTACAGCACGGGAGCCTAAGACACAACTATTACAGTTCAGCACAGGGACACAGTGCAGGCCCCTCGGTGTGTTTTTTCTACCCCATGTGCTGACATTAGAAATGGTCGTTGCTCCATGTGCAACTCTTGCATTTCTCTGGATCAGAAAAATTGATCAGTTTTTCTCCCTGGTGCCTGGTAAAACGCCAAATGACATCAGTAGCAAAGGTAAATCAGATTTCTAGAGTGCACACTCGTACCAGTCAAAGGGTTAATAGTAAAAGACGATTTGTTTTGTGAGAATGATTAACCTGACAGCAGTCTCTTTAAAAGAAATCAATGTCTTCAACTAGGCCAGCTAAGGGCTCCTTGGCCAGGAGGGGGCTCTCCCCTTTACCAGGGATGGAGAGATCCCAAGGGCCCACAGCTCTCCCTTCCCTTTGCACAGGACCCAAGACACGCACTCCCCGCGTTTTGCACTGCAAGGCTTTGGCTGTGCTGACCCTCATCGGTGAGGCAGCCGGTCCAGCCCCACCCTGCAGATCAACAATCTCTTACAGATGGCCTCCTGGCACAGCAAACCTTCTGCAGAGCCTCACCTGTACTCCCTCTCCTGAGAGAGCTGAACAAGACTGGATCTGCCAGACTCTGTCCCGAATTGTGTGTAGGTTCAGTCCCTCGGCAATCTCCGAAGCAGGGGCAGCCGTCAGCAAATCCTGCTTGTTAGCAAATATGAGCACGGGGACTCCACTAAGCTTTTCTTCATCCAAAAGCTCAGCCAGCTCCTGTATCATTTACAAGGGAGTGGGGTGGGGGGAAGATGGTGAGAGGGGAGGGAAGGGAAGAAAACCTTCAACCGCCAGTGCTTGTCTCTAATTAGAAATATATTTAGGGCAAATGTTAGAAGAGTGTGTTCCAGTGAAACCTAGATCTTATTATAAGAGAGCAAAAATGTATACAATCATCTCTGCCCAAGGTTCAAAATTTCTTCCAATTACAGGTTAGAACAATCTTCATTTTGGTCTGAAATTAGCAGTTGCCTTAAAAGCTACAACTCTGTGTTTTACCAGTCTCTGATCCCAGGAGACCAAAACTGATGAAACAGCAAAAACCCCATGTAAATTGGCAGTATGAGGAATCTGTCTTAAGTTATTGCCTGACTGACATTTGTACCTGAGCAACCATTGACACTGGCCCTGATATCTTTGCTAATGATGAGCTTCAAAGTTTTAATCATTGCAATTTGAACAGGAGAGGACATCCCCACCCTCACCACCCACCCCCCCAAAATGGAAATCTCCCTCCCACAGGAAAGTGTTGATGCTTTTAAAGGCATTGGTTAGCTGAAGACAAGCTAGATCAGCCTTAATAGCTGGATTTTGGCTCCATATGCACAGCACACATTGGGTGGC
The DNA here is from genome assembly GCA_027886175.1 of Phylloscopus collybita. Lineage (NCBI taxonomy): Eukaryota > Metazoa > Chordata > Aves > Passeriformes > Phylloscopidae > Phylloscopus > Phylloscopus collybita. The sequence goes on from JAJNNQ010000129.1 coordinate 25,525,525, forward strand.
ATCTTAAAAAATGGGTTTGTGCATTCAAAACTGGTTGACTCAAAAAGATTTTTTGAATGGCTCAAATCTGAATCTGCAGTGGATCAATGATGGCTGAAATACTTCATGTCTAGGTTGTGCAATGGTCTCATGTGAAACTGGCACTCAGTCTCAAGTCACTTCCCTATGGGAACATATGACAAACTCAGCAGAACATGAACCTGTAGGGACTGCTGGCATTGCAGACAGATGAGTATAGGAGATTTTTGTGGCCTCCTAATTTAGCTGGAAAGGTCTCATGCTCTCATATAATGTTCTAACATCTTTTATCCACTTAACAGAAACTTTTGGCTTAAACAAGTGCAGTCTGGGAGATGCTAAACTGCAGTGGAAATACAACTCCATACCCCCAAAAGCAATGTTTGGTTTGGAAGCCAGGATGAGAGGATGGAGTTATAAACAGAACTGGCTGGGAATTTTTCAACAAAATAGGTCTTTCATCTGACATGGCTGATTTATTGGAACCAAAAGTGTTTGCAGAAATATGAGGAGGGGTCTAGGCTGGCTCCGCCTGACTCAGGCAAGTGATCTAAGCTGCTGCTTCCTTTCCATCTCTTTTGCCCAATGAAGAAGATTTAATTACTGATATAAAATGAAATAGCTCCAGCAGGGGAAAGATTCCCCCACCCCTAGAACAGTTCTGCTGTTGGGGTGTATCCATGAGACTTGAGAGGCAAAATATCAAGTGTCGCCTTCAAATCAGGCAGAAGGCTTCAATCTACATCTCCCATTTCTGTGGTGTAAATGTATTGCTAGCTATTTTGGGACACTGTCATTTTCTGAATTTTACACAACAAAGTTTAAAAGTCCTATTTTTGTTCCAACCTAAAACAAAAAATGTTACAAAACATCAGAACTTTGCAAAACGGAAATCTTATTTTCTGGCCAGTATTAGAAAGTTCTTAGCTTTTTTTCAATTACATCCAAAAGACAATCAAGTCAATATGATTTCCATTTCAACTTTGTAAATAAGAAAATATAATTCCTCAGGGTCTTGGTTTGGCAAGGTTTAAAGGACTTAGAGAAGTTTGTGCTTTCAGTATTAGGCTCCATTTGCTATTACTGTGTAACTTTAATGAACACTGTGCTATTTAAACAGAATTAGGCTACCTATTTTCCTTGTTTCACATCTACCAAAATAATCTGTATTGATGTTGAAAGGCAAGTCTCTTGAAATGCAAATTTCCTTCATAAACAACAAAATCCTCTTCCTAACTTTTGTGAGCAAGGGGCACTCAGAAGCACTGAGTTACTTCAAAGGAAGCTGGGCATAAGTAACTTACCTGACCTGTTTCTTCAAACCTCTTCCTATCTGCACTGTCAATGACATAGATCTGAAAAAAGAAATTACAGGAAAAGTTACTCTTCCCAGAAGACACTCTTCCACAGTAGCATGTGCTTAAGTGTGCTGAACCTACTAATTATGCTTTTGGGCACAAAGATCCTTGCTATTATTTACAGCAAATGTTGACAAAACTTCATGATGTTCTGAAAGCAGAGGAACCACCTCTTTTAATGCTGGGGGAGTGGACAACCATGTGGGTAGAATCAGAAAGGAGCTGGCAGCAGTAATGGGGATGCTGTCACCATCTCCATAGCATACATTATCTGAAGAGAACAGGAGACTGCTGGTATTGTTTCAAACTTCTTGCAAGCTGAAGCTGAGCATAGGAGGGCATAACCTGGGGAGCCAGACATGGCCTTTCACCCCAGCAAAGTGTACAAACACTGGCCTGGTGTGACTGTGCCGTGCTGCCCACCAGCATAATCTCCTCAATAAGCCACCAAGGCACACAATGGCACTCAGGGGACACGTGAATGTGTTGGGGACATTGAGTTTGTTGCCCGGTGCACAGTCTGCATCAGGCAATCCTACTGCAGCCTCTTGGAGAGGGCAGTTGGGCATGAGGGCTGGATTCAGCCTACAAGACTCCATCTTCAGTTACCATCTGAAAAAATAGCGAACCTCAGTACAACATGCAGGCAAGAATACACTGGTATCCCTTTTTCATTGCTTGATGCAGGGAGGTTTTTGAAGAAGGATGCTGGGACAGCAAACAGGGACAGGACTGGTGACAAACACTGAGCATTTTGCTTCCAGTCACTGCCATTGCCCATCAATAGTGATTGAAGCTGCTAGCATGTCATCTGCACGCTCTTTGGTGGCTTACAGGGAACAAGTGTCAGCCTGGTTTTCAGGGAATAGATGAGCACAGCACCCCGCCATCAAGATAAATGGCATCCTTGCAGGCAGTCTCAGCATAAGACTCCATGCTTCCAGGATAATTTCGACCAAATAGTAGGGGGAGGGAAGATCTCTAGCAGCAATATCTATTAAAATACAGGCACTCCCTTAATGAGCAGCATTTGAGTTGTTTGAAATGGGACCAAACACACAGCAGGAGAATCTGTATGCGAGGGCTGAGGAGGTAACCCAGCAACCTCCCAGCCGCTCTGCAGACCACTTGGGGGCTGATGTGCAGTGACAGAGGCTGGGGGACACGCGGCAGGGCCGGACGCAGCTGCGCGGGGATGCATCAGCAGAGCAGGCACCCGGTGCCACGTGATGGGGACCAGCCCGTGGGCACGGCGTGACACACAGGCCTCTCCCTGCAATGTGATCCCAAGCACGTGCACCAATACTGGATCAGCTACACACGTCCTCCCCGCCCCTACCAAGCATCCACCCCTATGCATCCCATTTAGGGCAGGAAACACTGACCAAAAGAAAGGAAGAAGCTGCGGGGCTGGCAGTTGTGTTCTGGGGTGACACTGGACTGTCATCTGTCCTCCCTCGGGACATCTCTGGGGATGTATTTAGCTGGGGAAGTCCACAACACATGAACGCAATGGTCGAGTGCTGCTTGTGAACTGGAAAGCGGCACCTTCCGTATTACGATGCTTCTCTAACTAGGAAGGAATAGCTCTGGGTCCCATCCAGCCAGGTTTTCTCCTGCACCGCTCATTCCTCACTAGGGAGCTGTTTTGCAAGATGGGAACTAGAGACAACAGTGCTTGGGGCAAAAGCCACAAAAGCACAGCACGGGGAAAGTAAAGTATGTGCCGAGTGCCTACTTCCAAACCAGCAAGCACTGTGCCAAATAGCTGCAGGTGCCTGTCTGAATATGCAATCAGCCAGATATCCACACCTTATTTGCCTGCGTTAAGCTTCCAAATATCACAGGTGTGTGATGCAAGACCAAGCTCTCATTCAAAGGCACCTGCATGGATTTGAATTTGTAATTACTTCCTGCTTTTTAATACTCTTTAGAGGGTCCTTTCTGTTTTATGCAGTACAGTTTAGGAGAAGAGAGAAGCATGGGGTCCTGGGAACTGTAGTGTATCCCACGTCCAACTTCCTCTTATGGCCAAGGCCACACAAGAGGCTGTTTTCGGCTGTGGTGCTTGGTAACACAGTTTGCCAATTTGAACACCATGTTGGAGAATGGAGATTTGAGAAAGAAATTCCTGTAAAGCTGGGTACCTCCTTTGAGAAACAAGCCAAAACACAACCTGGAGTAAATGGGTTGGGCAGAAATTGCAAGTGGTGGGACTAGATGAAGAAATAGCACGAGGGATAAGTTGGCTCAATTTATAAATGCACAATCTGCACCAGCTTTGTTAGAGGGTAAAACTACTGGCTAAAACAGGAGTGAGGACTGGCAAAAGACAGTGAGCCATCAATATATACGTGATCCCAGTTTTGGTGTGTATGGACATAGCAAAACACTGCCCCACCACACCAGCATCTCCCAGTTTGGGACTGGGTGTCAGCATGAAATGCAGCTAGGGAAACTCAAGTCCATCTGTGCACCAGCTATTTCTCTGAATTCACACTGCTGCTTCCCCCAAACTGATTCTGCTTCTATCCACCCATTATCTTATTCATATGAAAAGAAGGGGTTTCTCTGTGCATTGCTTTAACTGGGGTGAGAGGGGGGCAGGGAAAACAACTTCTTTCATCTCCTTCAGTCCTCAAATTCACCTTTATTTCTGCACCTCCCATATAGCACACACTGGGAAGGGTGGAAGCTCACAGGCCAGTGTAGCTCATTGTCTTTGCCAGCAGAGTTCCAGATATTGTTTTGTGGTTGCACAGCCTCTGCAGCCTGAGCACCTGCCACAGCAGGCAGAGATCCCAATGCTGCTGACCTTGATCTGCACACTTACTGCCTCTCCACCACACACAGCACCAGAGCCTGGGCTCAGTGGGCACAGTCATCTCAGAGCCACACCATGTCTCTGTCCTCAACAGCCACAGAGGAGCAGAGTGTGTGTCCTGCTCGTTCCTCAAACCCAGATCTTATCCCATGGAAAACTCCACAGTTCCTCTTTGCAAAAGCAATCAACTGGGTTTATGCAGTGGTGGCTGTCCTCAAACTTTAGATTCCAAATTAAGGCTCAAAAATGAAGACTGGCAAAAGAGATTATCAAGGGTTTATTAGTCACATTTAAATAACAGCTTCATTTGGACATTGTTTTCTAAGCCTGCAGGCACAGCCAGGCCTTTCAGCAACTGGACACAAGCCTTGGTGAACAGTCCTATTCCCAGTTGCACCGATCCTTCCGTGACATGCACTGAAGCTCCTGACACATTACTGAGTATGTCTGTAACAGGAGGGAGGAATGGCATCTTTCTGAGAGAGCTTCCCACTTTCCCATGGGAGCCTGCAGACCTTGGCTTTTCTCTGTTCCCACAGGCAATATTCCTTGGGGCAGAGAGAGGCCTGCAGCCCCCAGTCTGCCTTCCTCCTGGCATATGTGGCTGCATGCTAGAGGTGATCTTTGAAACTAGCCAAGACAGCACCTGGAGGGTCCCAGGGCAATGTGCTCTGGCATGGAAAAACAAAGGTCCTCTACTGTAAATATAATTGTGGTCATCTGTAGCTAATTGTAAGGTAATTGCAGCTAAATTGTCAAAACCATTAAAAGACAGTCTTATGATTAAAGGAGCAAAAGAAAAGACAAGGGGTCTCTCTGTGTCCCTCAGTCAGCTTTCCTGTCTGATGCCAGACAGAACATTTAATTCTTATGCCTCAGTTTCTCCACCTATAAAACAAGGGCACCATACTGACCTACCTCCCTACATGTGATGCTTAAGTCACTAATGCCCACGACAGGCCTTCAGAGTCTCCAGTGAAAGGAGCTATAGATGGGTAAAGTACACGTTATTAATGTTCTTTCATTTGAAAGAGACTGAGATGAGAGGAAAGGAACTGGCTATAAACAGCACCATCCTGTGAAAGTAAAAACATGCAACTGAATGATTTCTGCAAACATAACTGTATTTTTCTTGCTGCACTCAACCAATCTTGCCATTTAGCTCAGAATAACTCCTGTTACAATGGCAATGGTGTTGCTGAGGACTGGGACATTACATTACTTGTTTCTGAATTTCTGGCCGAGACCTTGGAAAGCCATTGCATGAACACAGCATTCAGCTGCAGCCAATACTCACAAGGATATCAGTGTTTTCAAAATAGTTCCTCCAGTATGGTCTGATCTTCCTCTGTCCGCCTATGTCCCATACGTTCAGTTTGAAGCCTTGAGACTGTACACTTTTGATGTTGAAGCCCTGGAAAGAGCAGAAACAAAGCCACATAGAGCACAAACCTGAATGGCTGGAGCATGTTTGTAGCCAGACATTAACACCTTATATATCCCATGCTTGCAACGTGCAGTGAGAAGGGCTGGGCAGCCACAGAGATGGATCAGCTGTGGGAGAGGCACCAGCAAAAGCAGCCACTAAACCATCAGTTTGTCACTGCTCTTGGGTCAAGGGTTGATGCTGTCATGGCTATGGAGACATATGATGCAGTTAGTGCCCTGAGAGGGCTCAGCAGGGTGGGTGCAGGAAGAGGTGGGAAAGCTGCAGATAAGGAGAAAACAAGGGCACTGTGAGAAGCAGGATTGAGCTTGTGAAAGCTGAGTAGACAGTCACAACTAATATGAAGCCAGAGGTCTCAGCTCAATTCGACACGACACAGCTAATGCTGGGCTTACAAGAGCAACAGCTGCACGTCTGAAGGGTCCATTTCATCAATTAAAGCACCAACTGAAAGTGCATTCAAGTAGAAAAACAGGATGTGGCGTGGGCTGGCAATGTGCTGCCACACCACCCAGGGGACCAGGGCTTGGAATTAGGGTGCCAGGACTGGGAGCTTTGGAAGGCAGCTACAGGGTGGGGGAAGCATCTCCCATAGCTCTCTAGCAACCTCCTCTGGAGCAATGCTGCAGTGCTTCTGATGGGAGCCATCCCTCTCCAACCCCAAAGCTCACCAAAAGGGCATGAGAGACATCAGGGAGGAGCCCTGGTATATGCAGAACCTTTGGAGCTGGTTGGGTGAAAGATGCAAAGAGACAAGGGTTTGTCCAGTGCTGCAGCATCCAGTCTACATGTCCCCTGTTTGGCAAGGACAAAAGGAACAAAGTCTCATCCATGCAACCCTAGCATGACTCAAAAGCCTTTTGCAGAACTCCACAGCACTCATCCACTTCTGCACTAGACCAATCTGGCCTGAAGCTCTCTGGCTCCTTCAGGAAGCCTCCTCTTAGGCAGAAAAGACACAAACTTAATGGTGTACCAGGCTCCAGTTGCTCCCCTTTTTACTGAAGGACTCTGATGAATCATTAGTGCTTTGTATAACGTGGCAGGTGGGACCACAGTAACTGCCTCAAGAAGGAAAGGTTTCCTCACCTGTGTTGGGGTGATGTGGCTGATGTCCTCTGATGCCAGCTGTTTCAGGAGTGTTGTCTTGCCTGCATTATCCAGTCCCAAGAGGAGGATTCTCACCTCCTGGTCTGGGGTGCTTTTTAGTTTGCGCAGGATTGACAGTAAACCCTAAATGCACAAGAGAGACAATAGCTGTTATTTCCCCACCTGAACTCTCACTCCCCACTACGTCATGCTCTCCTCCTTGAAATGGATTCTGCCCGGTGGTGGATCTGAAGACACTCTGAATACCTTTCTGCAGTCCCTATTCCCATTTTGTTTCCTACGCCTCCCTTTGCCCCTATTTTTTTCCATCTCAGAATATCAACAAGGTCTCACACAGCACAAATGTCACGCAGTGGGGGTGCCCCGCTGGCTGCACTGCTCTTGTCACACAGCTGTTTGGCATTCCCTGTGCCAGCGAGACAGTGCCTATATGCACACCCTCTGCAGAAGCTGCAAACCAAGTCCTTGCAAGCTCTTCATTACTTTTATCAGAGAGAAAACCCCATTAATTTGATCTGCCTCCTAGGTAACTGCAGGTTACTACGTACCTGACCTTGGTTCTACTCATAGTAACTCCCCGGTCATCTCAAACCCTGTTTATCTGTCTAAAACATGCTGAAGCCATGGGGCACGTGCAGTTCTGATTCTCAGGATGTAACACTTAACAACTATCTCAGATCACCACACATCCTCGCTAAGAAAAGCACAGTGGATTCCAGTCATTAGCCAGGCTCAGCTCTCTGAGCTGACAGTATCACTCAGGATTAGGAAACAGAATATGCAGGTCAGCTCATTTACAAGCATGAACCTTATAGCAGCACACCCAAGCTTTTGTCGGTGCCACCAGTCAGAGACCAGCACCTCTCTAAAATGGCTGGAGAGATATTCTGCATCCTGGCACATAACCAAGAGATGCAAATCTCCCCACTTCCACTTGTCTCTTACTACCCAACCCACACTACAGAAGAGGGACACTTGCAGCCAGGGGCACAGTAGGCTGTGACACCAAGAATGCCTGGGTGTCTTTGGACACACTGCCACGCTGCTCTGTAGCCCCTGCGTGTCAGGGACCCCTCCTCAGAGCCCAAGCAGCACACACCACACTGAGACCCTGCCTGTGGACAGAGGTGCTCTGGCTACTAATTTGCCTGAGAAAATCCAGGAAAGAAATACCTACAGCCCCTTCTGAAGCCCTCAGCATTCCTGTTCTGTCTTTCTCAGACAATTCCCTTGGTGAAGCCCACTAAGACCAAGAGGCATGAAGAAAGTTCAAATATCAGCAGCAAACAGCCCATGGGGCCCGTATCTCAAGTCTTTTTGTTCTCCCAGTAGCAAAATGAAGACAATGCCTCTTGTCGACCTGCAAAGGTGTAATCAGTTAAATGTCTTGAAGTGCTTTGTTGCTATGAGGAACTAAACCCTCTAAATATTCCTGCTGAGAGCCAAGGACTATTCGAGCCTTGAAGGTTGCTCCCGATCTCCTCCCGATGGTGGCTATCAGAAACTTGTCCTCAAGATAAAGAGCTGCACATCACAGTACAACTGTCACTGCTGCAACACATCCCCCATCTCCAGCAGTGTCCTTCTGCCCACTCCCAACCTCAGCCATTCAGCAAATGCTGCTTCCAACTGCTCACCTCACTGCTCCCAGGTGGGAGTGCTATGGAAAGGACTCAGCACTACAGGTCGTGATGCTAAAGCTTTTAGTAACGCTGAGACTCAAATGCATGTGACATCTGATCCACCCCTGTAAGCATTTTCAATTTCAGAGTAATTTATTAGGTTTCTGTTAAATTACCAGCTACAGCTCAAAATACATGTGCGATGTGTTAGAAACAAGGAGGAGAGAAGGAACTTAGTAAAACTGGGTTGGAAAGATATCTGTAGAAAGCTGCAGGACTGCCACTGTTGCTGTGCTTTTAAAAAGCACTGTGGTAAGCTGAGGTTCAGGAATTCAGAGCTTGTGCAAGCAACAGCAAAACTGCAGTCTTACTGCCCAATAAGTAGGCTCAAGATATCATCTATTTCATAGGTGATAGGCAGGTAAAAAACTGGGAATCCAGGCCCTGCTCAAGAGCTGTGAATTAGAAACAGGCTCTGCTTGGTAGAGGGTGCCATGCCTGCTCAGTACAGGCACAGGCACAGTAAATCCCCAAACAGCTTTTAGCTGAAGTGTACAGGCCTATAACACCATGTGCTGGGCCCTGAGGGCCAGATGCTCACAGCTGGCTCTGACCCATGGGCCCATGGCTAATGAATTTGAAGGGCTGTGTTCAGTGCAGCCAGTCACTGCAAGTCCTGTCAGCCCAACAGCTCATCTCCCTGGCCACAGTGCTCAACCCATGCTCTGCCCCAATGATCGTCTGCACTTTCACATGTCCGAGGGAAGAGAAAAGGAACAGCAGCAAAAATACCTCTAATGGCTACTTGTTTATATGCATGTCCTAAGTGCCCTTGACATCATTAAAAAGCACAAATTTTAACTGCATGACTAACAACGCATTTTCTTTTCACCTGCTGTCAAATTTACAGTTGTGTCCGTTGGCTTGTAAATCTGCGGATTTCAGCTCACTGTGGATAGACTCCACAGGAGCAGGAACTCTAAAATTCACACATTCTCCTTCCTTTCTAGGGAAACACTGAATTTCCCATTCTTATGGGCCTGACCCAAAGCCAATGTACATCAGCCAAAGCACCACTGCCGACTTTGGAGAGCTCTGAATCAGGCCCTATTATTTTAGTTTATTGCTCACAGTTAAAAAAAGAAGCTGTTGAAATGCTAATCCTATTCACAGCTCCACTTGCTAAGAGCAGAGCAGTGTATCCCAGAGCAGATCAGGATTAGGTGCCTTTATATTTCAGAATTCAACTCCAAAATACTGAACGCAAAGAAATGTATTACAAAGTACTGCTTATCTACCACGGAGCAATTCTCAAGGGTCGGGAAGAGGAACAGTTGTAAATGTTAATAGAGCCTCTCCCATTGTAGATGGATGCTATTTCTGGGCTAGTATGACAGCCTATGAGAAAACGATCAGCATCGTTCCATATTCTACTCAAGTGACACTGCTGCATGGCTGATCACAGGATTATCGGGGTAGCCAATAGAAGAGAAGATATATATAGAAATAAAAGTATTCTCTAAGGTATAAAGTAAGCTGATTTAAAAGGCTGGAAGACAAGCAAGCCAACATAGAGAAGTGGACTTTATTTCAGCAGCTGCCAGCATAGGTTACATGGTCTGTATAAGTCTACAACTTAAATCAAGAGCCAAATAATAGTATTGGTTCCTGTGACTGTTACTATTTTGTAAATAGTATTTAAAACGTGAATCCAGCATTCTCCCTGTAGTCAGCAAAGATTTAAAACTAAGGAAAGCCATGCCCAAATGGGTTTCTCATTTTTTTTCTTTTTAATTCTTTTTAATTGGTCTTATGAGCACACTGGCTAAAAAGACAGAAGGCATTTCCTGACAGCTTAGTAGACTGGAAAAAATAACTCAAGAGAGTTTCCTGCTGCATGCCACCACTATGTGGGACAAGAAGCCCCTGTTGCACACACACTGATGGACAAGCACTCCTCTGCTGGCAAACACAATACTGAAATTAAAGGGCCGAGGAGAGTCGGAAAGCAACGCCTTGTTTTTCATGGGAAATGTCAGGTAGAAAGGAAGATCTGGTGCAAAGACGAGCCACAGAAGCAACAGAGGAACGGCAGATTTTTGAAGCAGGGCAGATAACAAATGTCTCATGCTGGGACTTAGCTAGTAGTGAGAAGGGAGGGAGGATTCCCAGGATGCCGGCATGGCAGCCAGGCCAGTGGCACTCACTCACTGGAGTGGCCAGGATGAGAAGCAGGACAAGTCTTGAGCAGGCCAGGGTAGATGTGAGCTGGCTGAGGAGCCGCAGAGACGCCTCACAGGAGCGTAAGGGCAGCGTGTCAGCTGCACAGAACTAAGCAGACTGCGGCATCTGTAACAGAGAAGGGAACTGCAGATGCTGCTCAGATAATGAACAGCACAGCATGGCAGCGCGTGCAGCCTTTGGAGAAGGGCAGCCAGACAGAGAGACTCAAGGCTGGGCACAGTCAGCCAGCAACCGCTTCTTGGTCACCTCTGGGTTAAGCAAACTATGTCTTATATCAGATTGGCTTGTTTAAAAACATTTTTGTCCTTGGTGGAGAGGGTTTTCTTTACAAGCACCATGAGGAGACAGACTGATGGGGTCAGCAATGAGGAGACTGTATTTTCCAGACAGTGAGCAGGGACATACAGTAAGAAAAAGAGACTCCTGACAATTACTATGAAATCAGAGTGGGGCATTAAATTTGGAGATGCAACTTAATGGGTAAGAGCACTCATAAACACATCGAGCATGAAAGCAAAGCTAACCATCTTATTAGCATCCTTCAGAAAACCGGGATGTGTGGTTTTATGAAAGTGTATCATTGCTAGGTTTAAAATACCCACCAAATTATCAAAGGACTTTCAATTATAGCTGTATGCAGTAATCCTATTCTCTCTCAAAAAAAATCCTACATATATAAGAATACAGTGACATTTATAGTCCTAGCTAAGGGGTTTGTGGGTTTATTCAGCTTTAAATCCATGCTGTATATGGGTCTCTTGAACAAGCTGATGCATGTAACTACATCCTGTACCACAGAAGCCACTGAAAGGAAGATTCACTTTACAGGCCAAAGCAAAAATTGGTTTGGGACAAACAGAGCATTGAGATAATCTGTTTAAATATTGTACCAGACTGGCAAAATAAAGCCATAATGGAAAGAACAATTTTCTTGTACTGAAGGCTGGATACACAGGGCATGGATAAAAAGTGTGGCCCGCAAGCTGCTGCAAAGCACAGTTGATTCCTATTAGGAAAGAGAAGTAAATGTATTCTGTTTAACTTTATTAGCCACAAGGCTCAGATAATGAGTTTAAAATAAAACTACCCTCAGTCACCACCAATTGCTTATCTACTAGATGTGGATATTTAGGTAGAACCAATTCACTACACTAAGATGCAACACAGCCACAAAGCTCAGCAGCACAGCCTGCCATTACGACAACATCGCCCCCATCTCTACACCCCTGCAGAGATGCCCTCTTCCCCACTACTGCAACCACAAGTCACTTGTATATATCCTCAAGACTCATCTCAACCAAGCACGTTTGCCATTGAGACGACAACTCCTGTCTCCCCACAGCTCCCCAGCACTGCTGAGCTCTATTCTCAAACTTCGGTGACCTTCCTACAACCGTGGGAGAAACTTCACAAAATATCCATTAAACCAGCCCATGATTCTTCTGCTAATTCTTTCTCTGCCACACCTACAATCCTTGATGAGGTTTAGGCAGCAAACATGTCAAGTTCAAACCTGTCTTGGATTCTAATTATTCCTATCAGTTGGTTATCTAGCACCCCAGACAGACTGTATTTCCATGGCATGGGAGCACCTCCGTGCTCTGCCAGCACAGCACCTATCACAACGCTGGGCACCAATTTATTTACCTCCAGTTAAGCAATATGGCAGCAGTTCACCATTTTTAAAGCGTAACTTAAAGGTAGAGGGTACACGCATGTGACAATTTCAGAAAGTCACACAGGGAAGGACGAGGGGCTTAGCTGAGCCAAATATCCTGCCTTGCACACTGGTTATATGAGGCTACGTTTGTCAGCCAGGGTGCAATCCTGCACACACAGAGCTGGAGGAGGGGAGTCCTTCCTGACAACTGCACTGATTAGCTGGTGCCCTGAAGAATGACGTCTGATTACCTTTATCTTCGGCTGCAGAACTGCAAATGTCACTAATGGTCATAAAATCATCCAGTCTTTTTCAAAATACAACCGAAGTAAATTAATCTATTGAGCACAGTTTATTCAATACTTCTTACTCTGGCAAAACTCCCAAAAAATCATTTGCTTGCTGCATGTCTCCACCATATGGTGTCATTCAATGCAGACTTTCTTTCCTGCATTGAAATCCAAAATTTAATGGAGTCGAGTCACCTACAGAGTTTTTCCAGCTCAAACCTACTAATGTAGTTTTCTGTCAAAGAGGTCACACAGCACTTTCCAGTTTGATACATAAACCAATACCAGCATGAATCCTCTTTTCATAATTAAAATCAAACTCCTCTGGTGTCAGCAGGTTTGAAAGAAGTATTTTGCCCTGTGCAGAGAAGAGCCAATGCCCAGCACTGGACAATGTCAGCAGTCTCTGTCTGGTTTCAAAACTTCAAAGTCTTGGCCAGTGACTAGTATACTCTCCTATCTGCAGGTGATTTTTCATATCAACCTCTCAGCAGTCACTAAATAAACCAAAAAACATGACATTGAACTGTACTGAAAACTAAAGTAGTGAGACACTTAAAATCCTTGAAAGCATTTTTATGGGGTCATTTTAAATAGAGCTTTACTGACAAGGAACAAGGGACAAAAGAAAGAATTTCTAGGTATGAGGTACACCTACAGCAGACAAGACATAGACGCTGGTTTTCCTAGAAATACGAGCTCAAGATCAGGAGAAAGATGCCTGACTGTGCATTTAGCTATGCTGGTATTTTATCCTCTTCACCAGATGTGCCTAATGTCAGCTAGACACTCTGTGACTCAGTTTCCTCAACTATAAAACAGGGCCACACTTTGACAAATCTGGTTTTGACACAATGATGTCATCTTCAATCAACGGTTTTAGAAAAACACTGGCCATCCTCTGGCCCCAGCATCTATCAATAACATACCATGTCTCTTGGTAAAGATTGTTATTACAGTGACGAGGAAGCCACAAGCTCTGCTTCACACAGCATTTCCTAACCTTTGGAAAGCAGCATATCCTTTCATGTAGCAGCCTCCCTTCGCCCTTGCCATGCACCCACTGCAGATGCTGCTTAACGGTGCCAAAGACTTCAGCACTACACATCTCTCATGCTTTGCAGTTTTATGGCTCATCCTTCCCTCCGTGCTCCAACTATGACCTTCCAGCACCCCTGCCCCACAGCTGTGAGAAATGCTGGTATGCTCTGCAGAAGAAGACACTTCCCCTCTGTACTTACTCACTTGGATGAACACTGAAATAATTTAAACCTCAGCATTAACCCTCTTATCACTGGAGTTGGAGCAAGCAGTCGTTGCGGGGAGTTAAAGCAGTTCCCAGTGCAAACAGGACATGGCAGGAACGTGCTTATGGGCAGCTACCACGGCTCAGATGACAAGCAGTAAATTGTTACATCAAGCTGTCTGGATGATTTCTGACTGCTGACCCACACCCCCAGGCTGCCATAGCTGCTTTGGATATATTTGCTGCTGTTTCAGAGTTTCTACCACAAATGATTATTCTGTCTTGGTGAAAGTTGAGAATCTAGAGAGATAGTGCATTGCTCTCCAGTCCTCTGCCCAGTCCAGCCAGCCCACCAGTGCTACCCACCCTGCCTGAGAGGCTGTAATTCAAAAAACAATTCCAAGAAATGGAAAATAGACAAAGAGGCAGTAAAATGTTGTGTCAAATAACACAAACACTGGAGAACACCCAGTCCACCCTCTCCGCACACAAAGTGCCTGGGTAGGAGCAGCCAGATCCCAGACTACCCCAGCTTATCAGGACATCATAAGGCAGAAGAGCAGATCTGGCAGCTGCAAGCCAAATGTGTCCCACAAAGCACTGCACTGCTGGAGGCAGCTGCCCTCATCTTTACAGCAGATGTCCATCCTGCAATGGCTTTGGTGCCTGGTGTGACATGCCCCATCACCAACTCATCTAAAATAGAGCAGATCCCACAGGCTTTATCTCAATCTCCTTTTCTGTGGCCCAGCAGTAGGGATGCAGCCAGAATTAACCCAGTGAAGATGAGAAACTGTCTTTGGTGCTCTTGCTTACACCTCCTCCCATGCATGAATCCCTCTACTTGCATGAATCCAACTTGTGTCTGGAGGGCTCCTGGACAAAATAAGGCTTTGCCCTTGGGAAAGCTCCTTCCCCATTGCTATTTCCTTCTGCTTGTGCTCTCTCTTCATGCAGCATCCTCATGAGTGGCTCCACATCCACGGCAGCTCTCTCTCACCACCCTTCACCCATAGTTCCAATCCCTCCTTCCAATCATTGCTGCACTTTGCCAGCATCCCACTTGCCCCACCCCAACTACTCTGGCATCTAAACCCAAATTGTTTCCAACATCTGGATGATCCTGGTCCATCATCCAACCTTCCTCCAACCTCAATTTAGACGGCACTACACTCTCACCACCTCACCTGTTTCCCAGCATTGCCTTCTACCCAAGACACCCATTTTTTTCCTTCAATCCATGCTGCTACCTCTCAAACAATTTATTTCTCTCTTCCAACACTGCTTTCCTCCCTGGGACCTTTCTTTCTCTCATCAACATCAAAACTCCACTTCCAGTCTCTCCCACAGTTTATTCTTATTTCTTTTCAACCCAGACTGTCTCTCATCTTGCCAGCCCATGGCAGGAAACACCAGAGCACACAACATCCCAGGAAACTATCCTAGCCAGCCAAACATTAACTGGGTTTTCCCACTGACTCACCAGACTGTCCATTCCACCCAGCTGGCAGTTTTCTTTCAGCCCCTGAGCACTTTGTCGTGGCATCTCTGAACACCATCCAGCCTCTCTCTGCCACGACTGAACTTCCCACCTAAGGCAGTGTATCCAAAACCTTCCACCACAGCAAGCTCTCCTCTAGCTCCCTCAACTCCTATAGCAAGGATTCAAGTCCCAGGGTGGCCTCTCTCCCACCTTGGCTGGGTTGTCCAGTGCTCCTTTAGAGTCACAGCTGCTCCCCGACTCTTCACAGGCAATCTCTGAACACTGCCTTCCATCCCTGCCAGGCTCTTCTATTGCTCCTTCTCTCTTCAGGCCACTGCCATCCTGGTCCCCAGCCCTCCCAAGCACCCATCCCTCCATCACACCTTCCACACCTTGACTGAATCAACTCCAGGCACACTGAGTTCATCCCAACAAAGACCCCCCCATAGCATTCTGGAGCCTCCCAGCCTTTGTCTAGACCTGATTAACAGAATCACAAAATCAATTAGATTGGAAAAGACCTCTGAGATCACCAAGTCCAACCTATGACCAAACATTTACATGTCAACTAGAGCCAAGTGCCATGTCCAATCTTTCCAATCTTTTCCTAAACACCTCCATGGATGGTGACTCCATCACCTCCCTGGGCAGTCCTTTACAATGTCTAATCACCCCTTCTGTGAAGAAATTCTTCCTAATGTCCAGTTGGAGCCTCCCCTAGCACAGCTCAAGGCTATTTCCTCCTGTCACTTGGGTCACTTTGGGAGAAGAGACCAATCCTCACCTCCTATCAGGAAGCTGGAGAGTGATAAGGTCACCCCTGCACTTCTCCAGACTACACAGTCCCAGCTCCCTCAGCCACTCCTCACAGGAATTGTGCTCCAGGCTCTTCACCAGTTCTGTTGCCTTTTTTGGGACTTAACGCCCTTTTTTGCGTCCCCTATATCGTCTGTGCGCTGCCAGGGCCCCAACACCAGCCAGGGTCTTCCATGGCTGGAAGCCCCAGACTTACACTGTTCTCATCCCTTTGTATGGGTGCCCGAACCCGCACAGCCCCAGCCCCCCGTGCCTGACTAGACACCCCAGGTGGGTACTGCGACCCCAGGCTGGCCACTCTCCCTGGGTGGGTGTCACACAATCACAGGATGAGTCAGGCTGCAGGGGACCACAGTCGGTCACCTGGTCCCACCTCCTGCTCCAGCAGGGTCATCCTTGAGCACATGGCACACGATCACATCCAGATGGTTCTGGAATATCTCCAGTGAGGGAGACTCCACAAACTCTCTGGGCGATCTGTTCCAGTGTGTGTGGTCACCCGCACAGCAAAGTTCTTTCTTGTATTCAGGTGGAATTTCCTGTGCATCAGTTTATGCCCGTTGCCTCCTGTCCTACTGCCCGACAGCACCGAGCAGAGCCTGGCTCGGTCCTCCTGGTTCCATCACCTCGGCACCCCCTCTCATGGCCCGAGGCCTGCCCGTGCCTGCCGTGAGCCCAGCCGGGCCCAACAGACCCTCCGGCCCCCATCAGCCCACGCTCCGCGTGAGGATCATCCGCGGCCTCAGGCGCCCCCGGCCCCGCTGCCCCTGGCCCCCAGCCCGCCCCGCTCGCCCCCGCCCCGCTGGCCCCGGCCCCGCTCGCCCCCGCCCCGCTCACCATCCTCGGCGCGGCCCGGGGTTACCATGGGCAACTGCGTCACACCCACCCCGCGCGCCGACGTGCCCGCGCCGGGGGGAGGAGCCAGCGACGGCCCCGCCTGCTAAGCGTGCATGCGTACGAGGGCGGCCCGGCCGGGGGAGGTGGGCGCGGCCGCTCGGGGCTCTGTGATTGGCTGAGGGTGGCCACGCGTCGGAGCGCGGGGGCGGGTGAGCGACACGTGGGCGGGAGGCGGGAGAGGGGCCTGAGGTCCGCAGGTGGGGACACGTGGGGACGCGACGGGACGGGCTGGGCTGGGCTGGGCTGGGGGTGCGCCGGGCTGTGCCGAGTCAACATAGCCGTGCCGTGCCGTGCCGAGCCTAGCCAGAGGTGTGCCATGCCGGGCCAATTCTGGGGTGTGCCGAGCTGTGCTGTGCCGAGCTGTGCTGTGCCATGCCTTACACAGAAGGGCGGGGAAATTGGTGAAGGATCTGGAGCTTATGAGGAGTGGCTGAGGGAACTTTAACCTGGAGAAAAGGCTCAGGGGGACCTTATCGTTGTCTACAACTACTTTTGAAATGAAGTTGTAGCCAGGTGGGAGTGGGTCTCTTCTCCCAGGCAAGCAGCGACAGGACGAGAGGCTATAGTCTGCAGCTGTACCAGGGGAGATTCAGGTTGGTCATTAGTAAGAATTTCTGTACAAAAGGGTGGTTAGATACTGGAAAGGATTGCCGAGGGAGGTGGCGAAGTCATAATGCCCGGAGGTGTTTAAGGAAAGACTGAACATGGCACTTGGTGCCACGCTGTAATTGACATGGTGGTTTTTGGTCACAGGTTGGACTCAAATGATCTCAGAAATATTTTCCTGCCTAATTCATTCTGTGATTCTGTGCTGTGCAACAGTGGGCATGTGGTGCAGCACCCCAGGGAGCACGCAGGGCAATGCCATGGCAGTGTAGAGCAGCATTTGAGGGATGTGCAGGATGGTGCCGTAGGGGGCACAGCACGGTGTGGGGGTGCTGTGCTCTGCACACACAGGAGCTGCAGAGTAGTGCCTCTGTAGGAGTGCCTGTAGGGCAGCCTTCTGGAGGGTTGAGCTGGGCCCTACAGTGCTGTGCAGCACCATACTGCCCTGAGAAGGGGGGGCCAGGTGCTGTGGGATGCACAGTGGGGCAACCCCAGGGAAGCAGGGTGATGTGTGAAGGAGCAGCTTGACTGCAGCGTTCTGCTGACAGCAGGAATACAAGGGCCTCTTGGACTTAGGGCTGCTGAAAGTCCAATTGTCCTGTTAAACATAAACCTGCTATGGCTCTCGCCCAGCTGAGTGCTCCTGTAGCCGTGGCAGGTGTGCACTCAATGAGCAAGCAAGGCAGGATCCTACTGAGCAGCCTTTTCCCCCTGCCCAGACCTACACCAAAATGGCCACAGTTTCCCTTGGCTTCAACATTGACTCCCCACGCTGGGACCAGAGCACCTTTGTGGGGCGCCTGAGGCACTTCCTCAACATCACCGACCCTCGGACAGTGCTGGTGCCGGAGGAGGAGCTGGACCGGGCCAAGGCCCTGGTGGAGGGCTGCAGGTGAGGGGCAGGGGTACAGATGGGACAGGTGCCATCCCTGTGTTCAAGGCCATACCAACCACTGTGCAGTGTTGCAGGGGAATGGAGGAAGTCATTCCCAAGCAGGTTTGCTGTGATGTAACATCTGTTGGAGGTAGTTTTGGGGGGGTTTCCCAGGCTTCTCCCAGGAACCTCAAGCTGTGACATGCATCCTTCTCAGGAGATGTTTCCCCTGCCTTTCATGTGGTGCCTGGAGCTCTATGCCTCAGCAGTGCCAGGTGTTGGCTGGTCTGTGCAGCTTCCCCTGATGGGCTTTGGGCTTGCAGGGCCGGGCTGTTGCCACCAGGAAGCAACCAGGAGCAGCTGCTCTATGCCAAGAAGCTGTACGACTCAGCCTTCCACCCTGACAGCGGTGAGAAGATGAACTTCATTGGGAGGATGTCCTTCCAGGTGCCGGGGGGCATGGCTATCACTGGCTGCATGCTCCAGTTCTATCGGTGAGCTCCTGGGTACACCAGGTTGGAGACACAGCCCTGACAGCCCCCAGCCCCTCCTGAGGTCCCTGGTGGCCAGAGCATGGTCAGCCTGCCTTCTCTGAGGCTGGGTGCTGCCCAAGGCATGGCCCTGGCTGCTGTGCTTGCCTGTGTCCCGTGGTCAAGCCCAGTGTCTCTGGGCTCTGTCCCCAGCACCCAGCCTGTGGTAGAAACATCACAGATCCCCCTGGCCCCTGGCATGGCTGAGGATGGTCTCACCTCACCCTGAGCTCAGCTGAGCTCTTCCTGAAGCCCCTGTTAATTATTAATGCAACCAAATCCTACTTAGCTCCTGCTCTTGGTCTGTGGCCCATGGCAGTGTTTGGAACTGAGGACCAAATGTGCCCCTAGGCCAGACTTCTTCAGCACCCCAGGCCCTGCTGGGGATGGGATTTCCCTTCTCCACCCCGCTGCATTCCACAGTGTGCTTAGACCCACATCTCCCTGTGTCCCTTCCTGCCCCAGGTCAGTGTCCCTGAGACACCCAGGCGCCCTCATTCCCCACTTCTGACAGAAGAGCCACTTCTGTCCCCATGTGTCACTTCCTTGCTGCTTGCTGTTACAAAGGCTTATCTCAGCCCAGCAGAGGATGGCTGCCACCCTGCTGAGAGCTGTGTCTCCCACCCCTGCCCAAATGCCTTGCAGGATTGGGCCCGCCCTTCCTATGCTCCCCAGGACAAGAACTCATGGGATCATTTCCCAGCTCTGCCACTGGCTTGTCACTTTGCCACGGTTCCTCAGTTTCCCTTTGGAGACACCATGATGAGTGGATTGCAAACATCTTGTCTGTCTCCCTGCCAAGCCTGGCCATGGGCACAGGCCAGGTGTCCCTAACAGCCCTTGGGTGCTCTCCTGGTCCCTTCCCTCCGCAGGACAGTGCCTGCCGTGGTTTTCTGGCAGTGGGTGAACCAGTCGTTCAATGCCTTTGTCAACTACACCAACCGCAACGCTGCCTCCCCCATCTCTCTGAGGTGAGCAGGCCCCACAGGATGGAGTGTGTCCTCTTTGATGCACCCCTGGATGCTCTGTAAAGACCCCCTATGCCACGTCTTGGGCACAGAAGGAACAAGGCTGAGTCAGAGTTGATGATTCCGTTGTCTCCTTTCTTTGAAATCGCTGTCCAGGCAAATTGGGGTGGCTTATGTCACAGCCACTGGTGCAGCCCTGGCCACTGCAGTGGGACTCAACCTCTACACCAAGGTATGCCAGGCCAGGGCCAGCTGGGGCAGCTGGGCACATCCTGCTCTCCTGTGCTGATGCCAGCCTGTTTCCCACAGCGAGCCCCACCCTTGCTGGCCCGCTGGGTCCCCTTTGCAGCTGTGGCTGCTGCCAACTGTGTCAATATCCCCATGATGCGGCAACAGTAAGTGTCACACATGGCTGGGGTGCTTGTGGGGCCCAGCTCCCTCCAAAGGCAAGCTGGTGGCAGCCAGGCTCCTGGGCTGCCTGGCCTCCCTGCCTTGGATTCCCATCCTGGGAGCTGGAGGGAGGTGAACTGAGGTGTGTGCATTTGCAGTGCTCTGTCTGTGGTGGAGGGTGCTGTGTGGGATGGCTCAGCCTCCACCTAGAGCAGGAGGGGGATTTTTGGCTGAGGATAGCTGTTCTGGAATCTGTGCTGGAAGATCCCTCAGACGCAAAGATCTCCTGCATGTCATGGGAGAACCCCAGTCCATATCCTGATGCTGGGACACCCCAGTTGGGGTCCTTGTGGTGACCTGTGTCTGCTGCTCGGGGTTCATCACAAGTCACAGCACCAGGAGCTCAGGTGTTCTGTTGACAGACTGTCCCCTGGCTCAGCTGCGTATCCCAGGCACATGTCTGTCCCTAGCACGGCCAGATCCTGCTCACAGCTGTGCCCTGAAGATGGCAGCATCGGCTGGGCTGGGGACCGCCGTGCCCCCGGGTGCTGGAGCCCCGTGCCCTGGGGGCATCCACGGCTGCTGTGCATAGAGGACTCCCTTGGCACCCCCTCACCCCGTTGCTGTGTCGTCATGCTTTCCTGGCCATCCTGTCCTCCACTCACGGCTGTCTGTCCCCTTCAGGGAGATCATCAATGGGATCACAGTGACAGATGAGAACAACAATGAGCTCGGCCGCTCCAGGGTGAGTCTGGGGATGGGGATACGGGTGAGCCTGGGGATGGGGATACGGGTTGGGGCACGGGGCTGCCAGGGCTCACCTGCTGATTTTGCTTGCAGAGGGCGGCAGTGAAGGGCATTGCACAGGTTGTGCTCTCTAGGATCACCATGGCAGCACCGGGCATGAGTGAGTGCGGGGCAGGAGGGTGCGCAACTGAACTGGGGGCTCTCCAGGACCTTGCCCTCCCTTGCTTCAGTTTCCCTCATGAGGAAGAGGGAGGGTGGTCCTGTGTCCCAGATGGCATTTGCTCTCCTCATCCAGCCATTCCCATCAGAGGTCCCCAAGTCCCCAGCCCCGTCCAGGCCAAACCACAGCCTGGGAGATGGGGTGCTCCTATGGCAGTTTGGCCCCACAAGAATGCATCTTGTGCTCTCTAGCCCTAGCCCCTCACCCTGCAGCCTGGCACTCCCTCTGTTCCTGAGACCCTTGACATGCTTCAAGCCCAGAAGGACAGGAGCATGAGGAGCACAGACCCTGCTGCCTGGGTGATGGATGTGTGGGGGTGTTGTGTCAGGTCCTTGCTATAAGCAAACACCCAGTAGCCCTCAGCATAACTAGCTGCTGCCATGGCCTCCAGGTGGATGGTCCTACTGGGACAGTCCTGCAGGCTGGCTGGC
Source organism: Phylloscopus collybita (assembly GCA_027886175.1). Lineage (NCBI taxonomy): Eukaryota > Metazoa > Chordata > Aves > Passeriformes > Phylloscopidae > Phylloscopus > Phylloscopus collybita. The sequence continues at coordinate 25,547,306 of JAJNNQ010000129.1, forward strand.
AGGATAGCTGTTCTGGGATCTGGGCTGACCTTTGCTCTTTGTACCTAGTTATTTTGCCCATCATCATGCAGCGGCTGGAGAAATTCACCTTTATGCAGGTGAGTACATGTTTCTCCTGCTTGTGCCTTCTGTGGTGCCCCAGCCATGCTTCCCAGCTGCTGATATGCTGGGAATCAAACGGGGAGTTTCAGAACCCAGCTTGCTTTGCTCCCTACTTCAGTCATTGATACACCAATGGGAGTATGCCCTCAAGGGGAGGCTGTGGGAGGGTTGGCGGGGTTTGTGGTGCACACCAGAGGTGTTGGGCATTCAGCGCTATTGAGGGGAGAAGTCTGCCCACCCAGTGAGCGGGTCGTGTGGTGAGGCCAGGGACTCATTCCTGGCTCTTCTCTTGCAGCGGATCCGGGTTCTCCACGGGCCTCTGCAGGTGCTGCTCTGCGGGGGCTTGTAAGTATCTCACTGCTCAATTGCCTGTGAGAGCCTGGAGTATGGCTCCAAAGAGATCCTTGAAAAAATACCTCTTTCCCAGAAGGGGTTGGAAAATTGCTTACCTTTAATCTTGGGACTTTCCCCAGTTATTGGGAGTCATGAGGTGTAAGCAGCACCTCTTGGGCTGAAATCCCTGTGGCTGGAGGGCAAACAAGTTGGGATCCCCAAGACTAATGCTCTGCTCTTCTCTGTCCCACAGCCTCCTGTTCATGGTGCCAGCAGCCTGTGCCCTCTTCCCCCAGCGATGGTACCTGTTTCACTGCTTCCCCCTCCTACATGGGATCTTGGGAGCCTTCCTCCACCCATAGTGCTTCTCTGCCCATTCCAGGAGAAGCATGATGGGCACCCACCCTTCAACCCAAGGCAGTGCCTGCCGGTACATGCTGGTGCCCAGGGCAGCAGGACAGCATGTGGCTCCCCTGTGCTGGGAACAACAGGACACCCAGCTCCATTGGCAGCTCTCTGCCTTCCAGCACTGTGAGGGAAGGGTGGTGGGTCTTGCCATGAGCCTGCAAGATCCTAGGGACTGCAGAGGACCTCAAATGCCAATGGGGACGGAGGGTGGCTTTGACTGGTGATTGGGGAGGAGGATCATGGCTCTCAGTGTGTATCCCCCTCTCTCCACAGCTCCCTTGCAGTGGCTGACCTTGAGGTGGAGCTGCGTGACAGTATCATGGCCAAACACGGGGACAAAGTGCCCTATGTCTATTTTAACAAAGGACTGTGAATGGAGACTACCTCAGGAGCCATCACACCCCTCTGGCCTCCTGCCACCACCAATCCCATGTCCCCTGAGCAGAGGCACAGCCCAGCACAGTCCAGCCCAGATCTGCTCCCCAACCCAGCATCTCCTCTGCAACCTCCTTCCACTGTAGAATCAGGATCTGACTCTGTATGTCCAGCTTGCAGCACTTCAGCTTGTCCTGAGCCATCCCCATCTGCTGCTGGCCATGTCTCAACCTTCCCATATCCCTCTTGCCCTGAGGGATGCCTGCGCTTCCTGTGCCTTCCTTTGGCCCAGCCTCTCTGGGCCTCACTGGGTTTGGCCCCATGAGGCATGAGGCTCTCTCCCTTGGGGCTCAGAGCACAGTTCTACCTCCAAAAGCAGATATCATGCCATTATACCAACCACATTCCTGCCTTAAACCACCACAGTAGCCTCTTCCCAAGAGCTGGATTGTGTCTTGGCAGGTGTGAAGTGACCTGTTCTCCTGAACCATGAGAGTGACCATCCCAAAGTCCGGAGACCAATGCTTGGACTATACATTCCTTGCTCTCAGATTCAGGTTCTATTCACTCTATGTTTGCCACAATCCAGGAAAGAAATACCTAATTGTTTTTAGCTCTAATTTTTTTCATTTGTCTGAGCACTGTCACCCTTGTCCTACATCTCTGGTCCCCACAGTAGAATCATGAAATTGCAGCTTTAGGGAACAATTGTCTTCTGTCCCCTTTGACATGGGGAAGAAGACACAGAAATCACCAAATTGTTAGGGTTGGAAGGACCTCTGGAGGTCATCTATTCCAGCTCCCCTGCTGAGGCAGGGTCACTAGAGCAGGTTACACAGGAATTTATCCAGGTGAGTTTTGAGTATTTTCAGAGAGGGAGGCTCCACAACCTGCCTGGGCAGCCTGTTCCAGTGTTTTTCCACACTCAATGTAAAGAATTTGTTCCTCGTGTTGAGGTGGAATTTCTTGTGGTTTAGTTTATTGTCATTGCTTCTTATCCTGTCACTGGGCACCACTGAAAAGAGCCTGGCACCATGCCCTTGGCACCTGCCTTTGAGATATTTATATGCATAGATGAGATCCCTCTCAGTCTTCCCCAGACTGAACAGGCCTGGCTCTCTCAGTCTTTCCTCATAAGAGATGCTCCAAATCCCTCATCATCATTGTGGCCCTCCACTGAACACTCTCCAGTAACTCCTTTTGTTCTTGTCACAGAGCTGTCAAGGCATTAACTCAGGCTCTGAATAGCAGCGCTGCAAATAACAGAGGAAGGTTGAAAAATAAATGCAATTATTTTTAAAAAACAGCTGTGGGTTGTGTTTCTGGCTCATCTCTGTTTCTGGTTCTCTGGGCTGGCACTGGTATGTGGGTCTCACGCTTGCCTTGGAAGGAAAAGGTGTGGACTTTGTGACTAACCAAGCATCAGGGTGAGGGTGAGCAAAAGGGCCAGGAGAAGGAGGAAGAATGTAAGGGATGGCATGAGCTCTGAAACCCTTGGGCATTCAATGGCAGCCTTCCCCAAGGGGTTCTTGGGGCTGCAAATTCCCATGGCAAGTGACAAAAGGTGATCATGCTGTGCTCACAGTGACATTCATCCTCTTGTGGGGCCTGGGAGGATGACACTGGGTGACTCTTCCCTACACCTATGGGTGCTGTTCATGGCCAGGGAGAGTTTTGTGATGCTATCTTGAGTCCACCAGGAGGCTTCTCACACCCCAAAGGAAAGCAGCTTTAGTGTGCTGCAGCCTACTTTGGAGGAAAAAGGAGCCTAAGTCCTGGACTAAAGCCCCTGTTTTCAATCAGTTGCATCCAGGTCTCTGCTGATGAATATCCCTTGGTGGGACAAGCGTGTTTCTAACAAAGCTACACGATGTGGCTGCTCTGAGAGCCCCATGGCACAGTGGGTGATCCATGCTCCTCCCTCCAGTCAGGGACACTCAGATCTCTAGGCCAGCAGCATTCTCACATCAGCCACATGCCTGAGTAGAGACATTACCCACTCTGCTCCTTCAGAGAGAGCAGCCAAACCCAAAAAGGTACTTCTTGAAGTGCCAAGCTGTATCCAGAGCAGCTTTGCTTCTGCCAAAGCTGTAACAGGCAAAGGTTAATGTCTCCAACCACATGTAGCTACTGCCAGAAAGCTGTAAAAGGGCTCTGAAATAATTAATTGCAGAGCAGAAAGTAGGAAAACATGTTCAAACTTGTATATCTGTTCCCTGAGCATTATCAGATCTCTTGTTAAAGCACAATTAAAGTAATAGATAAGCACATGAAATGAAACAGATGTCACTCCTGTTGGGAGTAGAGAGAAGCTACAAGGAGACATCTCTGCTCTCTGCTTTTCTTAAGCTCCTTAGCTCACGCTGCTCGTTCTGCACCCAGAACAGCTGTGAGGACTTTCAGAAAAGTACCTGTAGCAGTCTTTTGGGTCCTAGGTGCCTCTGGCATGCTTGGGAGCATGATAATGTTTGTAAAATGATGTGCTGTAGAACCTGAAAACTGCCCTTTCCCTGTTCTTGCTGTTCACCCTTCCAGCCTTGGCAGTTTGGAGGGATCCTGGCAGGGCAGGGAGCTCTGTGGCCAATGATTCTGGGGCAGCAGCCACATGAAGCCAAGCTTGGTACCATGGCAGCAAAGCCTCAGCTGTTTGGCCACTCCTTTTTTCCGGTCCCCAGCTGTACTAGGGGAGCAATAGAGCACAGAGACCCCCTGAAGTGCTATTGCCATCTTGCATTAGCTCTTCCCCTGCCCTGGGGAGTGGGACATCGTGCAGTTTATTGCTTATGGACAGAGTCAGAGGTTTGCTCTGAGCTTGTAGAACTGGCAAGCCATCCTCAAGACAGACCTTCCCTCCCGCCTCCCTGAGCTTATAGCAGTGGATTCCCTCTTCAGATAGACATGGATTTATGCCAGCTGACAGTTCAGCTCAGCAGGGTTTCTAGGTTTCTAGGTTGTAGCTGGAATCTCCCCCTGAGGATTCAAGTCATCTCAACAGCTCACATCACTCTGGACATGGTCACTGCAGCCAGTGCCTGCCAGCCTTCCCCAAAACCACAGTAAGTCCACAGCCTGCCTTGGTCTCATGAGGGAGCAGAGGAGTTGCTGCCAAGCTGTGGTCAGCCTGGCCTGCATTTCCCATTGCAATAGGAAGGAAACCTCATTGCAAAGAGTCAGAGCCAGACGCATCCCTGCTTGGGAAGAGCAGCAAGTGTTAATTGCCCTTCAACAGTGAGTCACACCTGATGTGGGCTTGTCCTGTGCTCCCGTGAACTCCATGCCTTCTCCCTGCTGTGCCTCTAATTTCAGGGCTAGCTGGGAACAGGAATAAAGCTCCTTCAATAACTGTGTGGCGGAAATGTCAGTGTTCCAGCATGTTTACGACCTCACTTCAAATGGTAACCACACCAAAGATGTCACGTTGGTCTGCAGCAGAGCCTGAGCAGGGGCTGGGGAGGCTGCTGGGCTCCCTCAAGCACTGGCAGTCCCAGCAGGAGGGCTTGGCCAAGGGCTGGTGGAGGCCGGGATCTGGCTGCCATGGGAAGAGGAGCGAGCCTGGTGCAATGGGTGCAATGGGTGATGGGTGAACGCCTGCTGGCCCACATCAGCAGCAGGTGGGTGAGATGATCCAGATAGAAAAAATCTGGGGCAGGAGATAAGCTACTAAATAAATTGGGTTTTTTTCTGGCCTTTCTTAATGTGTTATCTGAGCATCTGATGAACCTCATCATACCAATCCAGCATGGAGGCTGTCTGGCATGCTGGGAGCGGCAGTGTGGAAACCCTCTGACACTGCCCCAGAAACACGGGCTGTCTCTCCCGAGTTGTAAACCAATGCCAAGTGCCGATGCCCCCACTCCTGCTGGAAGTGTGCATGATCACTATGTGGGGACATGCTGGGACACAGCCGCAGTGGGAGATCCTCTTCTCCATGCTGCTCATCTATCCCAATGGTGTTGGCACCAACACATTGCTACCCACTGGATACCCTGTGTCCAGCGCCATGCCGCTGTTGCCATCCCAGCACCCTCTCCATGCCGCAATTCCTGGTGTGCCCAGGTCCGGGCGGGCTGTTGGGGTTTGGGACAATGTGAGTGCCCTGGGGAGGAGGCTGAGCAGGGGTCATGCTGAGCAGGAGTGACCAGCCAGCCTGGTGGCCACAGGGGAGCTTGTGGCTGTAGAAAAGAATGCCTGTGAACCCCCTTTTCGCAGTGCCCAGTCGTGCTCACGGGGTTCCATTGTGTGTGGGGGAGGCCGTGTGTGCAGCCCCCTCACCCCCTCTCATCCAGTTCCGCCACTCACAACATGGCGGCCCGAGTACGACCGGAGGCGCCCTCCCCGCTGTGCCACACTCAAGATGGCAGCTCCCTGCCAGCAGACCCCGCCCCTCCCGGTTTTGCCCTAAGCGACATCGCGCTGAATCAATGGCAAGCCGAAAGCCGCGTCGGCCGCCCAATAGACGAGTGCCGGGGGCGGGTCCGGGCGCGGGGTGCCCCTGGGCTCCCGTCCCGGGCCGCAGTCGGGCCGGGGAGGCGGGAGCGGGGGGTGGGGGGGATGGCGAGGAGGCTCCGCGCCGCCATGGCCCTGCTGCTGCTCCAGGCCCTGCCCGAGGGGCTCCCCGCCGGCGCGGAGCCCGCCCAGGTACGGGGGGGCTGCTCCGGGGGGTCTGGGGTCGCGCCGTGCCGTGCTGGGGGGCTGCGCCCCTGGGAAAGGGGGTGGCTGTGAGTGCGGGGGGCCGCGCCGGCCTTTGGGACGGGGAGTCCGGCGGGGCTGGCGGAGTGTGCATGAGGTCCTGGGGGAAGAAGCTTTTGGGGGCCCGCCTAAGGTTTGGGGAGACCCGTGACTTGAGTGAAGCTGGAGGAGATGCAGAGCCCTGAGTCTGGGGGGTTCCTGTGTACCGTGGGAATGGAGAGGTGGTGTAGGGATCCAGGCACGGGTGGCAATGCCGCTTGCAGCTGCTCTGTGCGGCAGAGTGGCTGCAGGACGAAAGAAGAAGGTGTTTGACTGGACACTGAGGGAAAGGTGGCTGTAGTGAGGGCAGGAGGCTGGAGCTGGCAGGTGCGCAGGGGCCTGCGGTGGAGGTGCAGGTGCCTTTTGGGGGTGGTGACAGGGAGCAAGGTGACCTGTGAGGGGACAGGGCTGAAGGAGGTTTGGAGTGAGCCAGAGGGTGGCAGTGGGGCAGCTGGCCAGAAGACGTGGGTCAGCAGGAAAGGGGGACTTGTGTGGTGCTGCCCAGGACAGGAGAGCTGAGCTTCCCGTGTAGGAACAGTGGAGAAGGAGGTTCGGTGCAAACCTGTGGGCAGCAGGAAGGAAGAGGGAGCGTGTTTCAGCTGGGATGAGGGGAACCAGGCCTTGTCTTTGTAGGCTCTGACCACCTGGTTACTACTTTTGTCATGTGTGGAAAGGGTTTTAATGAAGTTGGCTCCCGCTTTTTCACTCTTTACTCTGTTTCCTGTCTATGCTGCAATATGTACTGGTCACATCTCCAGTGGTGGTCTTGAGTCCAGCAGTGTAGACACCTGTAACTTCTCCCACCTTGATGTGTATGTTCAGTGACACTCAGCGATGACTGCACTTGGCCAAGCAACCTGTACACGACCTGGATCTTATGGTTCATGGAGTCAGTATGTCTTTTTCATCCCTTGGAGAGCATGGATAGAATATGATGACTTCGGGTTTGATATGGTGTATTCTGTATAAAGTACAAATTGCAGTTTGCATTTGTTGAAGGTCAGAGATAGTAAGATGCTGATCTGTGACTGTACGTCACAGGTACCATGGGGTGCATTGTGCTTGATGTCACAGGGATGCAGATGGATGTGTCCTTCTGGGAGGCGTCCACTGAAATATTTCTCAATACTTCTGCAGGAGGAGCAGATGAGGAGTTTGTCTATGATTATAGATGTTATACCTCTTTTGAATTCTTTTCTTCTTTTCGAGGTGTTGAGAGCACCAGATCTACTTTAAAAGCTGTGTAATTTTCTGTTGGTAGAGCCATCGCAAATCACCTTCAGCCACACTGAGGCTAAGGCTTGGCTGTTGCTGCCCTAGGGAGCCAGATGCAGGATTGTGTTGAACTGTGCATTTTTCACATTGTCTCAACTGCCTTTAATAGATGGAAGTCCTGGTGCTTGCTCCATTTCACCTGCAGGCCGAGGTACATAAACTAAATATAAACAAGCACATCTCAGAACCATTTTGCTCTCTGGTTGTTTTGGTACCCAGCTGTGAGCAGTGGTCAGGTGGTAGGATTACCTGTATGGTAGCTGGGAGTCTCTACAACACTATACGTGCTAATAAAAATGACATACCTGCTCTGAAGACTGTGCAAGATGCTCCCTGCCTCAGACAGTTTATACATTAGTCAAATGAATAGGAAGTAGAAAAGGAGGAAAGAAAAAAGGAGGAGACAATTGTACATCTGGATTGCACATGGAATAGTGGCATTTGTGACTTGTGGATATACTCTCTAGTCAGTGCACCAGAAATAATCCTAAAATAATATGTCTTGAGTGGTACAATACATGGAGTGGGGGAGAACAGCTTTGGCTGCCTACGTTTTCTTTAAGAGCACTTAGACAGGGATGCATCTTTTACTCATTTCCTTTCCATAGTTTGTCTATATAAAGCTCTCACAGCTTTTTTTAGACCTTAAATGTATACTCTGTCTGTCAAAAAGCTGGTATTATCTCACTGCACGCTAGAGATTGACAGCTGCCCACTCAAAAACCAGAGTGGTAATGTAGGATCTTGAGAAATGAGCATGTAAAAAAACTTCATCTGCTGTGGTGTTGACTTAGAGCCTGATTTCATCAGAGCCAGTGAGTTCATAGAGAAGACCTGCAGTGGGGCAGTGCTGGGCTTGGAAGATCTCTGCACCAAAGGTTCCTGTGTTTCTACCTCAAATCCTGACAGCATTTGTCTCTTGTCCTCTCCAGAGTGCTGCTGCCCTTGCTGCCTCTGGTGACTGCTGCCTACTTCCATATACCTTGCAGACATTTGCTGTGTCCTGATTGCTTCTGCTGTCAGGGAGAGCTTCTTGCTCAGGGTCTGTGCCCCCTCGCCTGGAAGAGCTGTACCACAGACCTGGTGGTCTTAGGCTGGGCTGCAAGAAATGTGTGCTTTAAATAATTCAGAAGGTGGAGCTGTACTGCCTAGCACTGAACAAACATTCAGGAGAACACACTGTGCTCTGCAGGAGTGTCTGATTTTTCAGGTTAAAATAAGTCCAGGCTGCCCAGGACTGTCAAAGACCTTTCTTTTAACTAAGGTGGATCGGAGAGAAAATCATGAGCTATTATATTATCTTCTATCCTAAATCCGAGTTTATCTGTCTCCATGACTATTCATTGCAGTTTCACTTGCAATCAGAGCACAAAACTTTGTTAACTCGAGTGGAAGCATTTATTAGTAGATTACAGGCAGAAGTATTCCAATTATGTTATAATAAAATCAGGATAAACATCATGGGAAGAGGAAATCTAACCGTGTTTAGTAGCAGCTGTAGAAGTAGAGTCTTAGCAGCACACCTTAGCTATGTGCTCCCTCTTGCTTTGAGGCAGAAGGAAATAAGAAATTAATATATTTCAAAATGAACTGGATAAAATTTGTAATGAAAAACTTCAAAAATTAATCATTTTTCTACGTAGTTTGTCTCTACAGGACAGAATAAAGGTTGACTGTCTCAACTGTCTTTCTGCTTCCCATGGCTGCAGCTTAATTATCACATAGTTTTCTCAACTGTTGTTTTCTTTAAAAACAAGAGATTTAAGTGAATGTTAACTATGTGACAAGTCTGTGGAATCCATCTTTCTCTAATAAGGTGGTTTTGAGCCAAAATCTGGCAGAAGCATGTTCTTCTTAAAGACTGATCTAATCCCGAATTAAAGAGTTTGCTTGAAGTACTGTGGCATGAGGCGTGATTCATCATATGTAACAGAAGACCAATCCTCGCTTTAAGGAGTAACTCAGTGTGACTGTCACTGTGGCTAACACCCCTGTAACAGAGAGTTTCTGTCCAAGGCTGTGACCACAGCTGTGATTGCACCGGTGTGGAGTTACCACGCTTCATCCAAGGCTTTGGCTGGATGCATGCCCTTTCAGAGCATCACTTCAGGTAGTCTGTGAACTGAACAGCAGAGCTTCAATTCTCATGTAACAGGCTCCTCATCTGTAAGTTTAAAATGTTTTTGATTAAGGTAAAGAGTAATTAGTTACAACTGCACTTCTGTGTCTCCTGAAATGCATCAGGTTCCTTCAGGAGGAGAGCTGCTTGTGGAACCATTGGATGTATTTTGTTTGTCATATCTTTGTCTATGACTCTTGGTTTTTTGGCTTGCTAATATCCACAATTTTGGCAGGAGGCAGCAGAGATCAAAGTACGCGGTGTACTTGCTCAGAGCAGGAACCTCTAAATAACTGCTGGCTGGGTTAAGGGCTGCTCTTTCTGTGATGATTATACCACTGTGAACTCCTGCGTCTCATCTGTATAGCACGCTTTCCTACTGATTAAATTTTGTTTGTGAGTTGCACTCATAATTACACAAAATGCTGTAAGACTTTCAACTTGCATCTCTGCAGCTGGGCAGCAGATGGAAAGCCTGGTCTGAAAATGTCCAGTGAACTCTGGGGAGGAGAGTGGCAGATTTCTTCGTTGAAGTCAAGGCATCTCTGTGACTGGGACCTGTCATTGCCTTTCTGAGAATTTCGCTGCCACCCTGCAAATATTAGTTAACAAAAATATAGCACCTCTTTAAGAATGAACTTGGGCAACTGTTGCAGAGTTGTGGCGTGCCAGAAGGGAGCTTGGAAGGTTTCATCTGCCAGAGTTGTTTTGCTATGGTTGGGGATTTTTCCATCCTGCCAGCCTGTTGGACCGGGTCAACCACATCTGGCTAGTGGGAAGAGCATCCAGGACTCAGTGTACCTGAGCAGTGGCTCTGCTGTGTGAGGTGGGATCCTGCTCAAAGTGGTGAACTGCCATTGGCCTTGTTAGGGAGCCAGAGGATGGATGCACTCAGTGTTTGGCCACATTTCAACAGCAGTTTTTCAGACCTGTCTAAAACACCCACTGAGCCCTCACTTTGATTCGCAGAAGTGCTGCTCCTCTAAGCATCTTCAACAGCTGCTTTTCTGCTGGCAGAAAATGGAAACTCTGCTCTTTTATATGGCTCTGTCAGCCTGTATTAACTTAGTGTTATGTTGATGTTCATCTTTCTGTGGTATTAGAAAGGCACTAATGTTGATAATATTTTGTGTTTCCTTATGATCCTCCATATGGCCATCCTCTGAGGTAATAGGCAATATATTTAGTAAATGCAAACACTGCCCAGCTTTTCTTTTTGCCTTTTTTTTTTTTCCATTAAGTCACATTGGGGGAATTGGCAGGATTGAACAGACTTTTGCTTGTGGCAAAAAGTTATCATTGGGCTAATGATCCTGTAGCCTACTTCTCCATGCAGTAATGTCACTGATGTGCCTTGTGGTTGTGGCTGCGGCTATGCAAAGGTCTCCTTGTCAGGCATGTCCAGCAGTTTCAATAATGCTAAGCTGCACGGGGCCTTTTATTCTGTCTCCTGACAACATGTACTTGGTACCAGGTTTGGGGCTATTCCTTTGATCTGAGCTGCCCTGCTTTACAGGGTAAGAATTTGCCCTTTCTGGTTAGCTGCATAGGAATCCTCTGAACTTATTAATGCATATAACCAATGACTTTATGGCTCTTACACAGTCCTGTCTTGGATTTGTTTCAGGGGGTTCATGAATCCAAGACAAGCAGGCAAGCTGTGTCTGCTGTTTTTGCAGTGTGAGGGAAAGGACTCATCATGTCAGAGATCTTAAAAGCTGTCTCTGAGGCAGGGCTGGTGACAGTCCTGGAAGGGCCATTAGTCATGGCAAGGCAGAGATGTTCATTGCACGTTGCAGGACAGCCTGATTGTGCCAGGTTTTGGTCTGTACCTCTGAGTCAGAAAGAAAAGAGCTCAGGGTGAGGGACAGCATTCTTGTTTGAGTTCATTGAGAGATGCTGACAGGGAAGTTGGATCCCTCATTCCCCCTGCTGTCTTGTGTGATTAAAAAACCCACAGCTAAGAAGAGACATTTTGAGATGCCAACACCTGGGTGCTGTGACAGTGGAGCTCTGACAGGTGATGGTGTGGCTGAGCCTCTGAAGAGTGCATATAAAAAATGTGCCTGAAATAACAGCTGGCTGGAGAGGACAGGCTTGCCAAGCAGGAATTGCATGCCCCTACCTTGCTTGTTAAAAGAAGTGTGTTGGTGTGGCAGTCACAAATGAAGCTTTTTCCGTGAGTTCAGGAGTAGATACTGTTTGACTGCAAAGGAGGGCTCAAGGTGCTGCAGAGACCTGCTGTTTATCTGCTTGGACAATGAAAATCTTGATTCTTCTCTAATGATGTGATTATCAGTGGGATCACCACCTCCAGTATTATTTTTAGATGATAGCTGTGGTCTGTGCAATGGCTTTTGGAACTGCAAACAGAGCAGTTCACATGCAGGGGTTTGCTAGGTGCAAAGAGAGGTGATGGTGGCAAACTGATGCAGCAGAACAAACCCTTTAATGCTAATGTGGCCAATGCTCCCTGGCATGCTGTGCCCTGAACAACACCTGCATATAGAAGGGAGAGATGGTATTCTCTGTGGAGGCAGCTTGTGGTGCTGCTTGTTTGCAGGCCTTCTCTGCTAAGCCAGTATCCATCCACCTGGCATCGCTTGAGGTTGGTCCAAACTGGCCAGAGAAAAAAAGGATGTGAGAACTGGGTTGTGTAGGAGATTCAGATGCAGTTTTCTGACAGTTCCCTCTTCCCAAGCTCTTTTATACTGGCATAATGTAAACCAAATCCAAACACTGACAGTGCACAGGAAGCTTATGAGGAAGTGACTGAGAGCAGCAATGCAAATCCTGAGGGGACAGAGCTTTGGCCAGCAGTATTTTAAATGGCATCTTGCTGACAGTGGGTTGCAGAGGTGTAGGTGGGTATGCCATGCAGCTACCAAGACTGACAAGTTGCAGGGTGCTAGGATTAGGGAATAAGAGACAAAGAGGGACTTTCCCTTTTCTCGTAGAGGATCAAGACCTTGCGTTTCTGACTGCAGTCTTTAGGACTAGCAGAGGAAAGAGGGAACCTCAAGACAAGAAAGATCTGCTAGCAAAAAGATGAAGAGGATTCTCCCTTCTTTCCTCTTTAATCTTCTCCATTACTACGAGGTGGAAGTTTGCTACTTTAGTGGTGATGTGTTTTTATTTAATCTCTAGTTTTGGTGTGTGCAAGGCAGTAATAAAAATTTCAGAGGTAACTCGAGCAGAGGTCCATGGGGTTTGGTTTTTTGTGTTTGGGTTTGGTTTTCTTTGTGTTTTGGTTTGGGGTTTTTTTTGTTTGTTTGTTTTGATGCTTGTGGGGATTTATTTTTGAGATCTGGGAGGGAACATGGGAAAAGCAGAAACTAACCCGCTCTTGGCTCTACTTCAGGCTGAGGGAGCTTGTCAAGATACTGACATATGCTAAATGTCCTGGAGAGGGAGAGAGAGTGACTTGAGCAGGAAACTGGATTTTGTTAATGAAAGAAGATAGTTCACAGAAGAAGGTGAGCTTTATGTAGTTATCAGTGTCCGTCTCCCCATTCATTTTGAAGCTACTGACCAACTTGAATGAAATTTGATAGAAGATGCCTCAAAGATGCATAGAATTTCAACAAAATTCCTGAAAACAGATAGGCATGAGACACCTTAAAAAAAAACCACAACCAAACAGGGAATCACTGCATGGGAAGCTACACTAGTGAGCTTATTAGTGAGCCTGGTTGACTGACTTGATACGTGCCTTAGCTCTTACCAGAGCCTCTGTTGGAGCTCGCAGTTTGTGAGCCTGCAAAGTCAGTCAGCCCTGTGGAAAACACTTATGGGAGGTCAGCCCCAGTGGTTACGGAGCTACTTTTATTTTTCGTCTCCTGCTGGCTGAAGAGCAAATTGAAGGTGAAAAGGTTGATGAGCTGTGGATACAGCTATGAAGAGTGTGTTTTGCCAGAAATTTCACCAGCCATCCTGAGCTTTCCCTGTGTAGAAAAGTGTCAAGTGTTCCTTTGGAAGCAGGGAAGACACTTGACCATTAATGACTTGCCTGCAGACAGTGCAAAGGCTTTTTAGTGAGTACAACTGATTCACTTTTTTCTCTCATGTCCAGCACACAGATATGACCAGCAGGTCAACTACTGTTGTCCACAAGAGACCTTTTTGTTTAACTTATTGTGGAATCAGAGCTCATAATTAAGACAGTCTTGGATAATGCTTCCAGTCAAACAATGGAGTAATTGTGGCAGCCACACCAGAGGCCTGATAGAGAAAGAGTGCAAAATATGCAGAAGTCCTCTTCCTTGCTAAATTCTGTAGTCCTCACTCTTTGACATAAGCTTTTTGTTTGTTTACACTGTATCAGGAGTTGCTTGTTTTTTACAAAACCTCTTTCTCTGTTTGGGGTCCTCTTCAAATCCCAGGTGGTGGATGACTGCCAACAGGAGCTCACGGGAACTGCATGTCTTCTGTCTCCAGCAGAAGATGAGGCCATCCTGTTGCATAAATTATCCCCTGTGACAGCCATCCCACTGGTGGTGGGCAGAAAATCTGTCCCACACAGCTAGCAGTTGGTAAAAGCACCTTTTAGAGCTGAGCTAAACAAGAATTGGGAATGACTGCTGTGGAATGAAAGGGTTAAATGGGGGCTGAGATCAAAATGAGCCAGGAGGTAAGGGAAGGGCTGGAGGAGGTGGTGAGCATAGTACAGGAGTGTTGTAAACACTGACCAAAACCTTTAAAGAAAGCAGTCTTCAAGGCCAGGACACTGGGCTGACTTCATTACATCCTGTGTATCAATTGTAACTGTAAAATTACCAAACTTGCCTCTCTTCTTGGGGGAAGGAAAGAATTTTCTTCAGATATGAGCTGGAAGACCTTTACTGTGCTTGGAATGCATGTAACTACCTGAATACATGTGAGTCATGACTCACGTCTGTGTCTCCTGTGTGATGAATTCCTCCTTAGTGGTTGCCTCATTTGTTGTTTGCAGACTGCTTTTCAAACAGTGAATGCCAAAGAAGAGGAGGAGAGTTATGCCTTCCTTGTGTTGTCTTCAAATTACCTTGTCATTTTGACTTCTGTCTTTGTAGAAGATGCAAACTTCACAAACAGCTTGGTTTGACTCTCCAACCTCCTGTGATCTGCAGCTTAGATAAAACAGGCTTGCAGACATGTGTCATTGCTGATTGTCTCCATTTAGTGACACTTAGCACTTGGATTCCAACAGAGCCTATCTTAAATCGCTGTGTCAAAAATAAAAGCTCTTATTTTCCTCTACTTTTTTTGCTAGCTGCATTGTTTTATTTTTGTCTCATTGTTTTGCTCCTTTTTCCTACACATCTCACTAGGAATTTTTACGTCTCGCATACTTGATTATTAATATCAGTTATTAATATCACTCTCATGTTTGTGGTTCATTGCTTTTACTGTGTTTCTTGCTTTCTTGGTCTTTGTATCTTTACTTTCCAGAGTCTGTGATCATACTAAACCAGTGGTTAGGCTGTCAAAACAAAATTTGGGAGATTTTTGTCCTCAGACCTATTTTGTGCTCGTAGGCCCATCATTTGGCTGCAAAGTCCAAGGATCATCCTGCCAAAGATGAATTCAGGAGGTCTGGGGCAATTGTTTTCTGTTCTAAAACCTGCAGTCTGCTTTTTCTAGATGGACTAGCTGGAGAAACAGTACTCCTTTATTTTCAGTGTGATACATACATATTTTTTGAGAAGCATTGTGCCAGGAAAACTTCAGTTTAAGGGCCAGACAAGTCTGTTGTTGCTTTGTTTCACCTTTGCTGGCATGTAACTTCAGGCTGGTATGAAATGTAAGGCTGTATTCCTGGTGTGGATGAGGCTCAGACTAATCTCCTTTTTTCACAGCCTTTAACAGAGCAGATAAACTTCGGGGAACTCGGAAGTGTGACAGTGATGGTTTCTTGTCTGTGTTATGTTATCTAACCATAACTATATAACTATATAACCAAAACTAATCTACTCTAAAAGATTTTAGAAGTGCAGCCAAAGGATTAAATACATTCAGTGTGTCCTAATAAAACAGGACTAAATCTACATTTGCAAGGCAGTGAACAGTTTTTGGCTGGAAAATGTAGAGGTCTTCTACACAGAGGGGAGGAAAGCAGCACTACACAAGATGTTTACAGTGACCTGGCTGGGTGGTGTGGGCCCCTTGCATCTTGATCTTTTGGAACCAAACAAATGGAGGGTGTATTTGTGTCTACGAAGCTGTGTACCTTGCATGAGTTTAATCTGTAGGCTGGCTGAGTGCTGCTGTTGATGTAGCTTTTATTATTACACAGCATAAGTTAATTTTACAATTCTGGAAAGCTTAAGTGTTAGTGGCACTTCACAAGCTGGGACAGACTCTGAAATGAATGACCTCAGATTTTGTTTATTTGTATTCTTGTGCTGAGAGCTCTTATTATCAGAGCCTTATACCTGGTTCTTCTCTGGCAGGGGCACTGCCTGCCAGCAGTCCTTCTGAATGCACTTTCCTTCAGGACAAAGGTGCAAGGTAAAACTTGTTTAATTAGAGACACTAGTTAAAATCATAAAGAAATGGTCTTTAAACATACTTCTTTAATCTGGTTCAATGTAATAACCTGTTCATTTACAACTCTTTCACTGCTTCTGTGTTGGTCAGCTTTTTCCCTATCCTGGCATCTTGCATATGCTTCAGACATAAGGGCTCTCAAGGGTGAAGTGTCTTGCTAGTTTCCTTAACCCAAAAGATTAGTGCAAAGGTAAACAATGGGGAAAAAGTAGAAAAATTTTTTGGTTTAGCTGTTGTTTGTTTTGGGTTTTTTTTAGGGTAAATTTATAAATATTATTAAAAATATTTTTTAAAAGCCCCAATGTACTCCGTTCAGTGCACAAATAGTTTTGCAAGAACTCTTCAGTTGTTATCCTGGCTTACCACATGATATTAAGAAAGTAATTTCACGTTTCTCATCTACCATGGAGACATTAAAATGGCAAATGTACTATGAACTGTATTTTTTGTATCAGAATACAAAATTCTGGTACTGGCTGTATAAATACTGTGTAATTTTCCTCTTCAGCTGGATGTCTGGATGAAAGTCTTCAGGTCTAAATTATTAATTGTTAACTAAGAAACACTTGCTTTTCTTCTGCAAGGTTTTGGTCCAAAGGTTTTTAATGCCCTCAAGTACTATGGTCAAACTTTACCTAGTTGTCGAGATACAGCTTTATTGTTCTTGGCTTCTTCTGTACTTCAGTGGACACTGTTCTTCTATTTATCTGGAAAGCATTACTGTAAATAATCAACATGTGAAGACACATGAGGATTGAGCTTTAGTGCCCCTCATGAATTACATGTGCTCTGTTTACTGCATGGAAAACAATTAGTTCAAGTGAAAGCTTTTCCTTCTTTGTAGCTGAGTTAACTGGTTCTGTAGCAAAGTCAAAACATGGAATTTCTTGTATCTTATTTCTCCTTGAAGACAACAGCACACGGAGATTTGGAATCAAAGCAGCAGGTGGGAGCAAGCAGAGCAGTGAGAGAAGCTCGAGCTGGCTGAAGTGCAAATGCAGATTCTGAAAAGGGAGTGCAGAACCCAAACTGGCAGTGCAAACTGTTTTTACAGCTGCGCTTTGGCTTCTGGATGCTTAATACAGGGTAGTCTCTTTTCTAGGCTTTTGAACTGCATACCAAAATCTTCAGATGGCCATGAACCACGAAAGCCTGCCATGCATACCTTGGGAGTGAAAGGGAGAGGGAGCCTGTAACAGGTTGTCAGCAGATCCTGATCACTGCAGGATGCTCTTGGGCTGGGCAGGCAGGGGAATGACTTTCAGTTGCCCATGAGATGTCCTGAACGTCATCACAAAAGCTTGCCTTGCTTTCTTTGGCACCAAGAATTTGACTGCCCAGCTGCTGGGAAGGCTCAGACATCTGTGTTAAGTTCTTTAAAGTATGAGATACCCAACCTTTCTACAAAGAGTAAGATCTGATATGTCTAAGGAGGACAATTTTATATGTGCACACTGAATTGACATCCTTAATTTCCAAACAGGCATGTGTCTTGCATTCTTACTATTTTACATTTCACCTTCCATTTGGTGATGAAATGAGGATTCTAGTTTAACTTGCTAGCTCTTTAGTGCTAACCTGTCTTCTCCCCAAGGGTGTGGGCTTTCCATGGAGCAGAAGTCTTTGAGATAATCCTTGTCCTTCCACAAAGAGGGAGCAGGCTATTTCTGTGTGGGTGGTGGGTGTTGTTCTTGCATTTGTTGCTCTCATTAAAGTGAGAGCTTGTTCAGTTTGTGTCAATAACACCTTTGATCCCCTTATGTAAAAGGAACATTGGGTGTCCTGCAGAAAAGACCTCTTTAAAGTGCCTTGAAATGTTATGCTTCTACATGATGGTAATAAAGGGTTATAAATCCATACTGGACTGGAGACCAAGTACAGTTCTCTATATTGTATTCTGCAGCACACACAATTTATTCTCAGCTGATTGACCTCATGTGGACTTGTGCCTGTGTAAGTAGCAGCTAAAATCAGTGGTCTGAACACTAATCTGCAAGTTGTGGACAGTAGGTTATTTAGTGAGAATGCTCCACAAGTCTCTTGCTGCAGCATTTTCATTCAAAAAGGTCACTTCCATGAGTTCGTGCACAGCTGAATTTAATGTTCTTTCTCAGCAAGGCAGACCACATTGGAGAGTGCATAATTATAATAAATACAACTTTGTTCTCAGCTGAAAAATCCATCTGAAATAAATTTTTCCAGCCCTTCCAAGAAATGCTTTTAGTAAGATAAATAAAAGCAATTCTTGCCGATTGCACATTCATTCAACAGGAATGTTGGTGGGTGTAGGGTGCCTCCACTTAAGTCACTCATCACAGTGCCTTCTGGGCTCAGTCATATTCAATAGCTGGCTAAGGATAGCACTTGCAAATTGGGTTTCTCGCAAACCAGTTAAACCCAAGTTCATTATTTCTTACTTGGTTTGAATCCTGGTTATTATTTAGAGTAAAATTGTTCTTAGCAACAAGTACAGAGAGTTCAGTTACACTCTCAACTCAGACAAACTTTAAACAATGCTTTGGTAGGTGCATCTGGTTTTTGGGGTATGCACGTATTTATACAAGCTATTGTGGCTTATTTTCTGGTTGGCACTTCTGTGTAGTCAAGAAGATTTGTTTTCTTCTGTGTTCTGTTTCGCAACAGTGGAAATACTGAAAAAGTCTCAGCCTAAATATGGAAGGCAAACTAGGAGTTGTTCTTTTCCTCCAAAACTTCTAAGCAAGTACTTTAAAAAATCCCCTCTTTGCTTTCATCTTTCAAGAGACTGAACAGAGTGTGAACTGTCCTATCTTCTCTTTCTTTTATTTTTTGTCTAGGTATAGCAAAGCGACTCTGCTAGTTGACTGGGATAGTGCTACTGGTGGAAGCTGAATTTTCGCATAGTTCTCCTGGGTTCGTGTGCAGGTCTGATTACCTTTGAGGTTTCAGAGGGGCTCTGCAGGGTGGTCCTTAAATGTTGTTTTGCTTTCCTTGCAGAGACTCTAGGTAAGCAGTTTTCAAACTCCTCCACTCAAAGCTACCACAACTTTTGGTTTAGGAACTACCTCATTCCTGATTGTACAGTTGGTTGTTGCTGCAAGGTCACTCTTCTGCAGGACTCTTCTGGGATCTGTGACACTGCAAGGGAGAAAAGACTCACATGGCAATGTCAGTTGTAAATGAAAGGTAACACAGTTATTCTGCTCTTGCCCTGAATTTGGACAGCCCTGTGCTGTGCTTCTTGGCTGCACAGGAGCTAGCTGCATGTAAGCTGTGGTATCTGGTACCTGGTATCTGTCTTGTTGTGTTTTCTTTTCACTTTGGAGAGAGGGAAACATGGAGGCCTTTCTAAAGGAAAGAAGAGCCTGGTATCTAGGAAAGAAGAGACTGTTGACTGCAAAGGGAGAAAGCAGAGGGATGTGACTGAAAGCTGAGTACTCTGACTTCATTAAATGCAAGTGATAGTCCTGGACCTGAGGATGTGGGGTGGAAACTCGAATTTACTTTCACTCACCTTCTGTGTGCTAAATTAGATAGTCATCTCTCAATGACTTGGTATCTCTTCAAGCCCCAGTGGGTTTCCATTGACACCAGAGAATGATCTAAGGGGAAATATGCTCTCTCTTGCTTGACTGGGCTTGTGCCTTATGGTCACATTCATTTAATATCGATTTGGAGCAGTTTAATCGGCACTTAGATCATGATGGTCTGCTTTTTTTTTTTTTTTTTTTTTTTCTCAAGGTATTATTTTCTCTCCTTGCTTGTCTAGTTTATTCCACTGCCTTCCTTTTCCTGATGCAAGTCTTTGTGTTCTCTGTTTTATCTGTTGAAGCCATCAGGACTTGAATACTTGGTACTTGCTAATGAAGCTTGCTTGGCAGTGAGAAGCCATGGGAAGCTCAATTAAACTAATTGTTGTTTTAGGATCTCTCCAGGCACACTGACCCTATGAGCAGACATGGTTTATTTTAGAAAGATTGTCCTAAGTTAGAAAATCAGCTCTTGTTCAAAAATGAAAACACACATTGATCAAAACCTGAATTTCATATGGGTTGTGTAAACATGTAGTTTGGGTTAGATCTGGGTATTGGAAAATATGTGACACTGTTGTCCAGGAAGTTCCAGTGCAAGAAACGTGGGGAACTTCAGAAAGTCACATTAACTGTCTCCTTGGGGAAGTGCCTCAGAAATCCTGACCTCTGCATTTCTGCCATGTGTGTGACGCTAGTGGAGATGATCACTTGAGCAGTTGCAACATTCTTGTATATATGAGTTTGAATGACATTATGAACTATGGAAAGAATAATGCTGTGCTTCCCAAATCACCCCCCAGAGACTCTCCCTCTGCCCCTGCACACTGCACATGAGCAACTGCTTTATCGCCAAAGCACTCTCTGCTTCCATCAATGACATGTTTCCTATCAAAAATCACAGAAACCTTTTTCTAGGGGTCCATGCACTTGAATTTCTAGGGATGATAGCTGTGGTGCTCTCTTGACACCTCTGCTCTTTGCCAAGCCACCATCCAGTGTGTAAGGTTTTGGGCTGACACAGATCCTGTTCCTATCCCCATCTACTAAAGGTTTCCTGTGCAAGATGTTAATTTTATTCTCCTCTTTATCAGCCTTGACAAAAGTTGTTATTTCAGTGTTGCTCAATATTTTCAACATGATTTTGGAATGACTGCTAATTCCTTCAATGCCTTGTTTTGTTTTAGAATTCCTAATCTCATTTTCTATGACTAAGTTCAGTTACGTGGTTTCCCCAGCAAGGATTAGAGTTTACTGCTATGGGTACATCATCCTGCCTTTGAAGCTGCTTGCTCATGCTTTCCTTGGCAAACTCCGGCAGATGTGCTTGGGAACAACAGAGATGGTATCTTTTTGAGCTGTAAAAGGGTTAATTGAAAGCATGTTTATGAGATCAGTTTGCTCACCCTTACAAGCTTTTACTCTGATCTTTTTGAAGGCTTTTGGAAGGTTTATTGCCTGCCTTTGTAATTTATATTACATTTTTCTTTCCTTTCTTGAAGCTATTTTAATGCTGTGTTTGATATTGTAAAAACTACCTATGATAAATACCTTTTATTGGCAAGTCCTTAATTGCACACCTCTTGAATGCCAACTGGAGAACGTGATTGTCTTCATGTGGATGGCCTAACAGTTTTGGCTGTTATTTTTGGGATGGCTGTAGGAGTGTAGAGCAGCTGAAACACATCTGTAGTTCCAAACCCAGGCAAAGGACTTTCATCCCCCAGCAGGCAGATTGCTGTTTGTACAGATACTTCTTCTCTAGAGCCTTTTTGTAGGATTGGTCACACTTGTGGCTGAGTTTGCATATGTGATGGGGAGAGGGGCTGATGGCTGTTGATGGGAGTATTATTTTTTGTCAGGGAGATTAAAGATACTGCTATTGATTAGGAGACAGCTTTGGATATTCTCCAGTGAAATGGAGCACCTGCACATATGCACGTATTTTTTGAAAAATGTTAAACAGCATCCACCCTCTGCTGGGAATTGTTAATTGTGCTTTTGGCTCTATCTGCCTTATTGGCACATGTACCATTGTGAAATTTTTGCAACCAAATAAAATATCAGAGAATGGTTCTCTTCAAGAGGAAGCTGATAGCTGCCTTCAGCTGATGCCTCTTTGAAACCAGGTGAGAAGCATGTGCTTGCCTCATTGGGACCTGCATTTACCTGCACTGCCATAGCACCAGGATATGGATGCAAAATCCTGGATTGCAAAGAGTCTGGATAGTTCTGGTGTTATGATGCCAGGCTCTGCAGATGTACATGATGCAGTTGAACAGAATGTGGAAACCTTAGTTCGTAATAAATCGTCTGAAAGTGGATCTATTTGTGCATTTTCATACAAAATGTGTCTTCATTTTTAGTAAATTTCTAGAGGCATGACAGAGACTATTGGGACTTGCTGTTACCCCTATCTAGCAGTGAATGCTGAGCTTTGCAAGTGCTGGCTTTTGGTACAAATTCATGTGTTGTGTACTTGTAATACCAGGATCTTCTTGGAACCCATAGGAATCAAGTGAATGTTATGTGTTATTTTCTTGCTTGTTAAAATTGCACAGATATATACTCTTACTTCTGTAGATTTAATTTCTTCCCAAGGAAGTATCATCTCCTGGGATTTAAGTATTTGCTGGTGGAAATCTCTGTGATCATAGTTAAAGAACTAGTGAGTGTCACATCATTAGGTCACCAGTTCAAATTTAGTCCAAAGAGGTAACGAGCATTTTTATACCCCTAATGCCTTTCATCAGGATTTATGTTTACTTGCTTAAACTAAAATTGGAGCATCTGCTATTCAAAATTATGATTCAAGTGGAAAATAAACACTAGAAGCCGTTCTTTCTGTTGCAAAAAAATTCTGTTTGACTTGTGTATATGTATATGCTTGTCAGCACACATGGAACTTTAAAAGGAATAAAGGTTGCAGATAAATAGATGCATTTAGTTAAGTCTGGTATTTTTGGTATGCTTTTCTATGACTTAAATTGCAAGAGTTTTTGAGTAAAATATAGGAGGATACAGACTTTGAAGGCAAAGAGATTCTGAAATTCAAAATACAATGGGAGAATATTTTGAATGGCAACTGAAACACTTTTGGACGAGGTATTTCTGAAATTCTTCCAGGCAGCTGCTCTTCTACAGAATGATGGTTGGTTGGCTTTTTTGCTTTCTTGCTTCCTTGTTTGTTGCTTCTAGCATTCGTATTAGAATCCTTGAACAAAGCTGCACGGCTAAATCTGACCTCTAAATTCAGGTTTCTGATCGAGAAGTGTGGACTTCAGTGTAGAGTAACATCTGGTACTTGTGATGGTAACACATGGGACTGTACCTTGCCCAGGCTGCAGAGAGCTTCAAGGGTTCAGTTCAGCCACACAGGCCTACACCGTGTTCCTCTCTGGTTCCTCTTTGCCAAGTTGTTATTCTGAAGCTGGGAAATCCTTGCAGTTTCTTTGAGATATGCTGGGATATGGAAAGCTTTACTAATCCCTTCAGTCAAGGGCTGACCTCTTGTGTGCTGGGATCTGCCTGCAACCACCTCTTTCTTCCAACCTTTTCCTGAATGTTTCCTGGCTTGTTTCAGGGACCAGCTTGGCAACGTTATCAGGAATCAATAGCTGGAGTCCTTCAGGAAAGAAGTTGAAGACGCTGAAGTATGAAATCTGGTGTCCTGGTTATTAGAATCTGTTAGCAGAGACATCAAGATGTGAAGAAGAGAGATGTGAAAGCCGGTACAAGTGTTCTTTTCTTTGTGCTCCTGAGTTGAGAAATTAGGATTTGAGCTGGCTTCCCCACCCCGAAGGCTGTTGCATGGCGCTTCCCATGCATCTCATGCCATGGGAGATCACTGGTAACTTTTGTCAGTATTTTGTGGTATAAAAAGTGGGTTGTGAGGTGTGGAGACTAGAAAAATTAGATACTTAATAGCATAGGAAAAGAATTGCCCATAGAACTTGAGTCATCACTGTGGCACTTTGTTCCGAGGGTTCCAGTCCTGTGAACCTGGAAGATAGGTTTTCACGTGTGGTTACTCTCTAAGGAGTCTTCAGTATCTGGTTCTTCAGTCTCTG
The DNA here is from genome assembly GCA_027886175.1 of Phylloscopus collybita. NCBI lineage: Eukaryota > Metazoa > Chordata > Aves > Passeriformes > Phylloscopidae > Phylloscopus > Phylloscopus collybita. The sequence continues at coordinate 25,570,753 of JAJNNQ010000129.1, forward strand.
GGAGGCCTGAGGTCTTGGCACTTTGGGAGAAATTATGAGAGCATTCATTTTCAAACTTGATGCCACTTATTGCTACCATATTGCTGGTTGTCTCAGAGGCTCTTGGCAATGTATTTATGGGTTCCTACTTAGAATAGTCAGTTACAATCAAGTATGTCAGAAGCATTGAGTACATATTTCTGTGTCTCTTTTGCTGCTGATTTGAAAAGGCAGTATTGAAGTTCTGCATTAGCAAAGGAATACCAACCACTAAACTATTTCTGCCAGTATTTTAAATTTCTGATTACTCTTTGGCTTGTAACTGGTATCAGCCAGAAATGATGCATGGCTAAGAATCTTTTTAAATTATCATCCATCTTTTTGCTGGACACCAAAAGAGGAAAGTTACTGAAGTGGAAAGAAAACTTTTTTTTTTTTAAGCTGAGTCATGAGAAGATTGGCAAATTACAAGGGAAAATTTAAATCTGGTGTTTGCTTACTATAGTTAACAATTAAATCCTCCTTTACAGAAAATTACTAGAGTGAATTATGCTTTCAGTCTCCTTGATACTGTGGAAGAATAAAAGAAAATAGAGTTGTCCTGTTTTTTAAATTTATTTTTAATATAAATATTTGGTATAGGACAGGGTAAATAAAAGGAAGATGCTTCTTTTTACTGACAGTTCTCCAGAGACTGACCCTAAAAATGTGGTCATCATCCACAATTACTAGTTTTCATGAACAGTATGATTCTGTATTTGTTTTACCTTATTACATGCAAATAACTAAATCAAAGAATGTCCTCTTCTGAAAACTGTGAGCCTTCAAGGGTTCTGGTTCTTTTCAGTACGTATACAAATATTGATACACTGAACTAGTATGAAAAATATCAAATGAAAGATGTCAAATCTTTTGTGTAATGTAAAGTAATAGGTGTTCTCTATAAACATTAATGACTTTGTTTCTGATATAGTGAATTCTGTTCTTATTCTGCTAGTAGAAGAGGAAAGAATAGAAAACAGTGACTTTGCCAGACATGAAGCCCAGTACAGTTTGAGAATGGATGACTAGCTACTTGAAATCCCAGTTATGTTTTGTATAGAGGCTATGATTTGTCTTGCACAAAAAAACTGGCTAATGTAAAAAAAAAAAAAAAAAAAAAAAAAAAAAAAAAAAAAAAAAAAAGTGGTCTGTCTTTTTGAAAGTGGGTGAAATAGACTGCCGAAGAATGTATTTGTCAATGGGAAGTAACCATAAACTTAGGGGGAGCACAGGCATTGAGTACAGCTGAGCAAGCTGCGGAGAGTAAAGATAGAAGCTCTGTCCCCTCACTTTTCAGGCTGTAGGTAGGACCAGAGAATACCTTTCATGAGGGTGGAGCAGACTTTTCCATCCTTTGTGTGTGCAGTTTCTTCTTGTAAGTTTTGGTGCCAGGCTTTCATGACACAGACTGGGGGCCATGTGGAGTGAAGCTGCAGTCACCAGCCCACAGCCACAGCTCTTGCACTTCTGGTGACAGAGGAGTGTTTAGATATTAGTGGGATTTGATGTAGGTCAAATCGAACATGAGAAATTCAGGGTGTCTCTGTGCAGATTTTTGTCATGCTGCCACATGTGCTTTACTGAACTAATGCATGTAATGAACAACCTTTTGTGATTGCATTGATCAAGATAGTACCTTGGGCGTGTTCCTCATCCAAGGGGAGAAGTGAGGTCTGTGGGAATGAATGTTGTGCTGCAGCTTAGACTGGAAAAGAGATACTTTGGTGTCCTGGGAAGAATAAGTCTCGGACTTCTGCTCTGGGGCCTTCAGTCTAACATGGCATCTTAATGTTCTCTGGCAGGTGACTTTCCTGCATTCCTTGTTGGGCTGCCCTACTTGTTCAAGTGATGACCAGCTGCTCTGTACTTTGTCCTCTGCTTTTTCCTCTCACAGGCAGTCCTTTCTGTTGACCTGGTACATGTGCTCCAGCCTTGCCTGCCGTCTCCTTTTGGTTCAGAATAAGCTGTTGTGTTGTTCCTTGTAGATATGGTCACGGGTCCCACCCGTCAGAAGAATGGAAGCCTGGTTTTAAGTCACCTCCACAAGCTTTTTGGATGTGCTGTATAGCACCGAGAGGCATTTGGATGTTGATCTTTCAGATATTTGGATATTGTGGTCAGAATGAAGGCAATCAGAAAAGCAACAGGCAGGAAAATCCTTCTGTCAGCTACATCTGCCAGTAGCCCTAGAGGAATAAAACTGAGATGTTCTCTTAACTCCTCCACCTTTCAGGTTTGATCTGCTTGTTTGTTCAATGAGTGAAGAGTATTATGTCTCAGAACATGTGCAGAAGTGGGATGGCTACATGTGGGGCTCTCAAAAACCCAGAGAAACTGGTGTTGGCATGCTTATATTCTATACTGCCACAGTGACATCCCTGGTAAATTGATGGCAAAACATGAAATCTTTTTTTCTCTTGCTCTTCTCCACAGTTGAACTCTCCTTATGAAGTTTATCTCTGATCAAAGGATATTAACAACATTTTTATCTTCTTGGTTTTACAAATATGGCTTAAAAATTCTCTACTTCAAACTTGGCAAACATTGCCTTAGTATTCAAACAGTGGGGATGGGATAGGGGAAATCACTTGGCTGTTGAAAAGCTACATATGGGAAAGTCACATGGAGGGTTTCAGTGTTTTACTTATAATTTTGCAAAGGCCTCTTCTCATTTAAAAAATAGGAGAGACTAAACAGTGGCTTCTGGAAAGCAAACAGCTAGATTCTTCCATGGGTATGTTTAACATAACATTAATTTCAAAGATTGTGACACTCTTCTCTCCTTCAATACTTGTTTTTTAGCATTGAAGATGTATAACTGGTAGAGCAACATTGTGAAGAAAACTGTAACTCCTGCAGCATCTGTTTTTTAAAATTCTAATTATGAAGCCATAAGAGATGCTTTGTTTTCATTTAGCAAATACATACTGAGTTTCCAGGAAGGTAACTTGATTTGCAGTAATCATACCCAGTGAGAACCATATGCTTTTCATGTTTGTCTTTTATTGAAGGATGAGAGTGTTTATTTCAAAATCTGTTTTTCAGAACAACACTAGTTTTAACATTACTATTAAGTAATATTTAAGTAAGAATCTTTTGTATTTTCAGATTTGTCTGTATATGTGAGCAGACATTTCCAAACACAAGTCCTTGGAAGGCTTTTACCAGTTAATAATGCAGCCATGAGTTTTATGTCAGCTTGATTCTGGGCAATGTTTTACTGATACCAGTGTAAGATAATTGTACCATGTGAAACTGCTTGAACAGAACTAAAGGAGTGATAAAGTGATCTGCCCAAGAGACTTTAGCATTCTCCCTCTGCTCACATTGCTGAACATGACTAAGTCTCTGCAGAATGACATCTAAGGTTACACTTGGAGTCATTAGGTTATAAACAGTCCATAAAATGTTTTGCATACTTCATGTTAATATTCCTCTGAAGATCAAGATTCCCTGGGGAGAAATGAGAATATGCACCAAAAACATTCTCAGTCTTGAGGTTTATCCACAGCTTCCTAGATCACTAAAGATCAACTGTCTCATGAAGACATTATTGCAGAACAAATTTTGATACTGCTCTGAGTGTTTATATGTGGGGGGAATCTACTGGGTAGCACCCTTTCAAGTTTTTGCTGACTGGCTGAGTTGTAAATTACATTTGAAAATCTTTCTGACTCTAATTTGGTTGATTTATATGAACCTTCACGTTCAAGAATGTTTTTGAGCCCCAGGCTGTGTTGGGAAAACAGCATGGTAAAAGTGTTCAGATCTTGACAGAATGTCTGAATTTCTGCTATTGAATAGATGGAGGGTTTCTTTAATTTCTGTTCATTCTTAGTAAGGCTTAGAGGCATTGGGGGTGAGTTCTTGACTTTTCTTGAAGATGCCAGAGTATCTCTGAGAGATCTGACCCACCATGTTTTTTTTATTGCCAAGAATAAATTTGTTTCTACTGTGAAAAAATCGTTGTTCTTAGACACAATCCTAGTAAAGCTGGGTCTATGGGGGGACTGTTGAGCTTGGGAAAATGGTCTTGTCTTTTGTTCTGGTGTTAACGGTGACTGCTGATACCGAATGCTTGGCATCTGCAGTGGTACAGCAGCAGCCTGTGCTCCTTGCCTGTGTGGTCAGCTGGGGCAACGCTCTGAAATAAAACCTCCAGACCACCAACCTGTCCTTCAGAAACTAATCTTATTTCAGCTTCCACTGTTACTTTGTGAAACACTGGGATTTATAGACCAGGCAGGATGACTCTGGCAGAGCTATCACATTACAGCAAGATCTGGGCTCTCAGTCAAACCCCTGACTTAAGTGGCATTTCTAATACCTAAGGACGCGACTCACAAGGGATGTCCTTGGCATCTGTGTGCGCTGAAATTTCTTCCAGGTCATCTAAATGAGAGCAAAGAGTGGAGGACTTGAACAAGAACCTGGTGAGAACTGCTCTAAGTGGCAGACACTCCCAAGATAGCTGCAGTTCATGGACTGTAGGAGCCACTGGTGCATCTTCCTCTTCTTGGGAAGTGTAGGAAGAAGTATTTTCCGTGTGCGTGTTGAGTTTTTGGAGGCCTGGCTGTTCCTCGGGGTAGCTCAAAAGCTGTCTGCAGACAATTTGACAGCATCACCTCACGCTAATGAGGAAGCAGCAGGGCTGTGTTTCCTCCAGCCTGCCTTGAAAAGGGAAGTAGAGAGGCTCAGCTGTGCAGAAACAGCTCCGAGACTTTTCTGTAACAGAACAGCTCAAGTTGCATGTATGAGAATTAACCCTTGTCCAGTGTGCTTTGTCTGACAGCAAAGCTGCTTGATTTGTCTCTGTTATGGATCTGGTTTCTAACCTGAATCCTTCAAGCATCTCTGAAGGTCTCTTTTGGTGCATGGTGGGTGCACTGAATGCCATTGGTTCTGCTGGCTTGCTTTGGCAGATAAAAGTCCCATTTCACTAATAGATTTTTACATTTGCAAAAGATACCTTTAGCTTTTTTTCATTTGGCTTTGCTTTGAATTTTGGGATATTTTTGATGGTCACTTATTTTTCCTCATGGTATCTTCAAGAAGTCAGTGTGAGCTCAGACTGCAGTAGATAGTCCACTGAATGTTGACACTCTTAAAACATAAAGTCATGCTGTCAGTTTATGCTGAGTTCTTTCACAAATGGGCTTTATGTGGTAGAAGTTCTTTACATTTTTCTTTCTCATGCTAGACCTGCATTTGAAAAGGATTCTGAAATTTATTCTCATCTTAAAAGAGCTGATGTTAAAACCATCTACTAAATTCAGCCATCTAAAACTGAAGGAACAGTAAAGATTTTACTGATTGTGTAATTTATTTCTGGTGTAAAAACTGTATTGCAGCTAGTAAGGAACACACAAAGGCTTAAGAAAAAGGTTCTGCAAAACAGTGTTAGATATAAAAAAAGAAAAAGCTATTAATCTAAAATTTAATGAGTGAAGTGAGTGTACGATAACTTAGTAAATGATACAGACTGAAAGGGTTTGCAGCTCTCTTGGTTCTTGAGGGGGAAAAAAGGCCCAAACAGGAAGTGCACAAACTCCTGCTTGTGAATCTACACATATTAAAATAAGTACTAAATGTATATGGGGTCAGATTAAAGGGGGAAAAAATTAGAAAAAGTTAGAAAATGGTGAAGTGCTTTAGTATCTATTGGAGTACCATAATAAATCCCTGAAGGTTTTACAAGCATCTCTAAGGCAACAGGAAATGAGCAGTGTGGATTTATCAGGAACAACCTCGTGGGAGGGGGTTGATGAATTTAATTTGGTTAATTCATTGGATGTTTTACAGCCCAGTCTGAGTGAGGCAGCACGTTGGTTATGGGATACTGAGTGAGGATCTGTGTTAAGCGATGAATATATGCTAAGGAGTGTCTGTGGTGGTGACTGGGATGCTGGAGGGATTTGTTCTGCCTCTGTGCCAACAGTTTGGGAGACCAAGAGAATACACTTGAGATGCAGATGGAAGGTTGTGTGTGTTTTTTAAAACAGGAGAACGACTTGAAAAAATAGCCTGAAGCCTATTTCACTTATCCTCAAGTAAAAATTCAGAGTACTTAGCAATGGAAAAAGTGAAATAGTCTGGAATTTTGGATCAGAAATTGAATGCAGTTCTTTCAGTAAAAAACTCTAATCTTTAACTGTGTAGAATTGTCCAATACAGGTATTTCGTAATAGTCCATGCTAGTAAGTGATAAGCACCATTTTGGATCCCACATTTTAAGATGAACTTAAGTTTCAGACTGAGAAAACCAGTAAAACCATTATTTAATCCTTGTAGTCCAGGAAATAAAGACTTGTGTCTTCTGGAAGCAGCTTATAGAGGAATGGAACAATTTTTCCAGGCGAGCTAAGTTAAGAAAATCACTATTATCAGTTTTGTTTTGTTTTTAGTGGAGAAGAAAAAAATACTACCTTATCTTGCACTAAGGCCTGAGTTAATGTTAATGGGAAAGAACATCCTTATGTTTAAAGGGCATTGAGCACAGGAGTACATCCCCTGTTGAGGCAGTGGCTACGCCAGTGATTGCAGTTGCTTTAAGGGAAATGTCAATGCTTTGGGTACAGAGAATCATTCCCAGGGTGGTTTGATAGCCTGATGCCTCTGAGTTTGCCTCTTTGGTTTTCTAACAGCCCTGACTTTTGAAGCCTGTGCTAAGGAACAAGTGCTGAAAGGAGGACAAGTCTGATGGTCAGTCTGATTACATCCGTAACTAAACTCTGTTCACAAATGTTGCTGTCTGTCCCTAAGTTCTTTATGTATTTTTACCTGGAAGATGTCTTTTCAATGGTCTAACGGCTTTACAAGGTGCAGGCTGGGTCTCTGAAATTAAATTGGTTGTTAGTTTTCTCACTTGTTTCCAGGAAATGAGGGTTGGTGTCCTGGTGTTCCAAAGGAGATGTTCAGAATTTCTACTCCCCAAACTATCTCCTTCAGGGGAAAAATACTGACTACTCCTAACTACTGTTAGGAGCTTATGATGTGTCAGAAGTGAGTATTTCTAAATATTGAAAATATTTCCTTGTCTTAGAGTTTTTTCATTCAACAGTCACCCACAGGGCTGTGAGCTTTTGGAGTGCTGAGGGTGATGTATATTGTTCATCTTTTGAAGAAGAAAAGGTTTTGCTAGTTTGGAGTTTTGGGGGTTGTTTTGATGTTTTTCTGGTTTTTTTTTAAATTTACTGTTTTACTCTAATCACTCTAATTAGCACCAACTACTTTCTTGTAAAGAGGTAGGATGTCAATCATGTTTTGATCTGTTTTGATTTTTTTATACCGATGCACACAGACTGTTTCGTTTATGCTATGGGAGAATTCCATAAGAAGCAACGGTTGCAGCAGTAAAAGGTCACTGGTTTTGTGATACAGAGCACATGCATGTCTGGGAGCCAGGCCTGAGCAAGGAGAAAGCAAGTGCTTGGTCTTCTTTCTTTTCCTGCAGCCTGCAACCTTGTTGCAGAGAAATGCATGAAAGAGGTAAAACCGTGTGAGTCATCTGGTCCTGCTCTGCACAGCCAGGGGAGTGTTCACTTGATCTGCCAGTGGAATAACAAGCATTAATGGAAAAGATAGCAGTTTGGATAATGCCCATAAAGGCAGGCTATGGTTATCAACGTTTCTTCCCAAAATAAAACTGAATTAAGTTTTTAATTACTGAACTCTCTGAAATAAGCTTATGCACGTGTTTTACATACACTTAAGGGGAAAATACTACAGATACCAGGAAGGAAGGGGAATGAGACCACAGGCTGTCGGAGGTGTCTGCCCTTGAAAGGGCATAACCGCCTGGCCAGCAGGTTTGTCACTGAAATTTAGAAACTGGCTGTGATTCCAGGTGCCACCAGTGCCTTTAATGCTTAAGCAAAGTGCAAACTGCGTAATGCCAGGGCCGTGCTGAAACACGACACTGGGACATCGCTTCCTCCCAGCCGCCTGTTCCTTACATAACTTCGGGCTTCCCCGGGCGGCCTCTAGATGAGCTGAGCCCGGCAGGAAATACTTGGGTAGCCGGTGGCAGTTCTGCTAGGCATAGAAAGAATAGCAGTTGATTGTATTCTGAGTCCAATGGTTGTAATTCCTCAGGTGCTGTGCCCATTCTGCCCTTATGGAAAATAGCCGCAGAGAGGAAAAATGAAGCAGGATGGTAAAGCTGGTGATGGGAGGCACTGAATTTTTGCCCTGGTTTGCACCAGCTTCATCTGCACCTGGAACTGTCAGCTCTGGTTCGTGTACATATCATGTTTTCTGAGGGCCTTCCCAAAACATCTGCTCTCTGGTTGGCAGAGCAGCAAAGTGGCCTTTTGAGGAGCTTTTCTTGTTTTCCTGGTAAAGATTTCAGTCAAAATAGAACCTGTACTGTAACAGAGGAGAGACTAGGTTTCAAGGTATTTTATATTTTATTTTCTTTCATAGATACAGGTAAACTCAGCTTGAATCTGCCCTTAACAATGCACAATGCTGATTTATTTCTTTTGTTTACTTTTTTTTTTCTTCCAAGTACTTGGAGAGATCATAAGCAATGCAGTAATTCAAGTTAGAAAAGACAATCTTTTGTTTAAAATGAGGTTTTCTGAAGTATTTTTTCTGTAAAGTTGCATCTTTAAGGAAGTTTTTAACTGTGGAGTTTGAGACTGAGTAGCTCTCATAGTTTTGTCTAGAGATTTAAAAGTGATGTCTTTAATACTGTTTTGCTGTGATCTTTTAAATGCTTCTGGTACTGAGCTTTCTTAATAGTTAAACTTGCGATTTCGTTTCATTCTTCATTTTGGTTGAATGAAGAAATATATGATCCTCAGTGCCCTTCATTTTGGAAGAAGAGAAGTCTTTGTGTCTTTCTGTTAGTGAGACCACCATGCTGTGGAGGGGCTTTCCTCATGCTTGTGCCACAAGTAGGCTCTGAGCCTCAGCCTACTGCAGCCATACAGATCAGTTTGTGTTTCTGCTAGATAACAGAAATCCTGTAAAACTCAGATACTACACAGCCCATTGGGTTAATTGAGAGACTTTTAATTTTAGGAATACCATATGATGATACACATGCATTTTTTAAGAGGAAAAAGATTCAGTTAAACCAATTGTTTGAGTACTGCAAACCAGAATCCATTTATCAGTGGAGATATAGGTAGCACAGCAGAGCCTGGAACGAAAAGTCCAGGGATAATAGTTCTTCAGGGGGTAAATATGTAGAGAGCAATTTGAGGATATTTGCCTATGTGATACTGCTCTGCAGTGTAACGTTACCAAACCCTAATATCCAGCAGTGTGCTCAGAAAGAGGTGGCTTCTCATGTCTTTTTTTTTCCTGAAGGATTTCCCAGAAAATCTGTTCCTCCAAAGAAGGGTCCAAGCTATTAGAAGTGGTGTTCTGCTAGAGAAATGTAATTCTCAGAACTTAGTGAAATAACCTCTTTCTTGGGAAACAAGCTGCAGAAAACAAGACTGCTGGGATTTGAGGGGAACTTTTCTAAACTTCTTCGATATGTAAATTTATGTTTAGGAAAGGCCATCAAACTTAAGAGAGATCTGACCAGACTATAAGCATAACAGATCCTCCCAGCAAAGTCTTACCTGATGGCAAATCCTTTTTAACCAATTGTTTACCTCTTGTCAGGTTAACCAATGCACTGTTCCTGAAACAGGAGCTGAGCGTCTTTGGGCAATCAGGTGCCCATTTGACACCACTGTTTCTGAGCAAGGTGTGGGTTTTAGATTTATAAGAAAAGCAGCAGAGGTTAACATCAAAGTACTTTGTAATTTGCAGGGATACCATCACTTCAAAGGCATCTGCACATGTGATTGCCTATCACGTCTGCTATCTGTTCATATCTCTGTGGTTGTTTCCCATAACCAATATGCCTGTGAATCATGTGTGAGACTGGATTTTATCTGAATATTGGCTTTTCACACAGTGGCACTTTGTGAGTACAAAAGGGGCAAAGTGCAATTAACTTGCTTGGATTTTGTCTTCTTGCTTATGGTAATGTAATGCAATTTGGTCTGATCCCTGACCTTGTGCACTCCAGACATCTGTCATAGGTGTATCTTGGTAATAAAATACCACGTAGCCACCCTTATCTTCTACAGATTGTCTGTTTTTGTGGTAGGTTCTTTATAACCACATTTGCAGGCTCTGAGAATTCATTCCCTCCCTTATCTGCAGCAGGCCTTGGCCTGTGTAGTTGGGCCCAGCAGCAGCAGTGCTGCATCCCAGATAATTGCTTCAAGTGTAAAAGTATCCTTCTCTTGGAGATTCTCTAAGTTAAGACTGTCTACTGTATAATTGCCTATTGACTTAGCCTATTATGAAAAAAATCCGTCCTCTAGGACCCCAGAAGGTATTTAGAGCAGCATTATCCCATGGAATCTAGAGGCAGTAGAAGAGTAAGGAAGATGAAAACCTTAAAGTCAGTCCTAGTCACCTCAGCACTAGTGTTGTTAGTTTTGGCAAATCCTGCCTCAACAGTAAAGCCAGCTGCCATTTTGGCATCAACACAGACAGACTTGGCATGATCCCCTCTGGCATCAAAAAAATGCTTCGTGGGAGCTGGCACCAAAGCTGTGAAACAAGGGTAAGTAAGGCCCAAGGGAAACGCCAAGCAGACATGAGATGAGCACTAAAAATAGTGAGTTGCTGTCATTTGTAGAGAAATCAAATAGCACTTGTAACAGTAGGGCATCCAAGATCTCCATCAAGGTTGTGCTGGTAAGCATCTTTGGGACAATGCATGTCTGTGATGATGTGACCAAAGGGCACACACAGGCTGTATTTTTGGTACCCACATGGTGCAAGACTCTAAAACTAGAACAGACGCTTACCGTCTTGATTCTGTGCTTAAGGGATCCTGTTACTGTCTGCAGACTCTCTCTGCCTTCTTCCCTGTCTGGAGTAGATTGTCTCCTCTTGAGCCATTACCTAAGTCCAGTCTGCATACATGGGCATCAGGAAGACAAGAGCTGTAGTGCCAAAAAGCAAGGAGCCAAACTGGTGTCCCTGTACCACCCCGGATACACTTGCCCTCCTGAGACAGTCTCGTCAAATATTTAACAGCTGAACTCCCCACTCCCTCCTCCTTCTTCCCCCTCCCAGCAAGCTTAGAGAAAGCTGAGTAGGCTTTACGTGACTTCATTGCCCACTCCAGACTAAAAGTGAAGCCTGACATCTTCATTTGGGCATCTCAGGTGCCCAAAAACCTGGGAATGCTAAGGAGGCAGAATCAACCCTATCTCTTTTGAAGTACTTAGCATCGCTTCTCAGTAGGGCACTTTCAACCCTTTAGGCCCCCTGTGCCTCAGTGATGAAGGACTTTGAAGCTTTTTAACATCTCTGGGCTTGGATGGCAGATGTGGGTGTTGAAGGAGTGGTCATACAAAAGTAGATGATTGACATAAACCTTGGCCTTACAGTTGCATTGGTTTGGCCACAACTCCGTTGCTGTCAAGAAAAGCACGCTGAACCTGTGGCTATTATTTTCCACTCCATGGGGAAACAGCAGTGGGAACAATGTCACTGAGGGCTGGAAACCTCAAGCTACACTTAGAAAAAACTATTTTGGTCTCAGAGGAGAGCCTGGACTTTTCATTACCACCACTCTCCCATCAGCTGAACAGCAGACTGGGTAGGAGTGTCTGAACAGCCTGGATGTGGTTGCTTTTATCTCTTCTGTCAGATGGGTGTTGGAGAGGACTCCTCTGTCTGCTCCCTGCCCCTTTCCTTGAGTGCCCCTATGATATCTTAACACAGAAGGCAGCTTCAGAGGAGGGAATTGCTTGCTGTACAAAAGTGCAAAGGGAAGTGCTTTACTGTTGGCATTTCTTCACCCATAAAGGAGCAGTGAAGAGGAGGACAGGCTCTCACTGAAATAGGAGATGATGGGGTGGATAGTGGCTTCCTCTGTGGTGCACACTACTTGAGTTCAGGGCTTACACATGGCTTTTGGGTGCAAATGTTGCACATATTTGTACTTGTCTGCTTGGCTGACGATTCTGTTTGGGATTCAGTTGGAATCGAGAGTCAATTGGAATCAAGCATGAGCTGTGGCTGTTGGGGCTCTCAGTAACACTGAAAATATTTGGAAGTGCACAGTCTCATCCTCCCTGGTTAACCAGTTATTCAGAGAGAAAGACAGGTAACAGCAGTTACAGAGGTTGAAATGCACTGTCTCTATTTGCTTAACTTATTAAACTGCAAAAGTTTTCTGCACTTCTGAATCACTGAGCTGACAGAAGTGATGGCTTGTGGGGAAGAGGCGCAGCTTCTCACCACTGCACGTCCTTGCGCTTTGTTGCACATTAAAATTTATTGATCTGTCAGTCTGGTTGCAGTGCTAGCTCGTACGCCAGTTCCAACATGTATGGTGTCTTTTCCTGAAATTATTCTTTGCTTTCTTCAACAAAGATTAAGACATTTGGCCTGAAAAATAGTAAATGCAATGACTCCAGTGTTCTTGTTTTGTAGTTGAAGCGTATGCGGATTGAGAGACCCACTTTACCTCACTCCTAAATAATACAGTAATACTAGATAGAGTGAAAGGTTTGTTTTGGGCCACTTTCCCCCTGAGCAAAAAAGTAGATATTCTAAGTCCTGCAGGTCCTGGGAAGTTACAAGCCTGACCTCTTCTTCTTGGTCCTCTGGAATTTGTTGATGGCATTCTTGTAGGCAGTGCCTATGCTGTATGTTACATGACCCCAGGACACCTGGTCCTCACACTGGAAAGCCATCATGTTCTTGTAATGGTATCATTAGGCTGGGGAAGGTGCCCTTCACTCTTCAGGGATCTACAAGTGCACAGGTGGGCAGACAGAAATGGTTTGTAGGCAGATTTAGCATTGCATTGCTGTTCCAGCATTGGTGATCTCCCAGTGTCTTACGCTAGTTTTGGTAGCAAACAAGTCCCTTTAGAATATTTGCTGTCAGGCAGATGGAGCTGCTTGTTCCTGGATATTGTCTTATTCTAGAGAAACAGAGATCTGCTTTTACACCTTTTTTTATGGTTCTTTCCTTTTTCTTTTCTTTATTCCCCAAACCATATCCAATATGGGGAAAGATAAAGTCAGCATCATTGAGGTTGCTTCTTTCATGCTGTGTTTTGAAGTGTGTGCCAGATTTGTGATGTCTCAGTCCTAGCACCCAGGGCTGCAGGTTGACTAACAAAAATGGATAGCTCCAGAAACACTCCTCTTACCAACATGAAAATAACAGAGTCCACTGGGGCAAGTGGAAGACTAATTAGATCAAACTGTTCCAACTTTATGGTCAACCTGTGTATGTAGCTGCAGAACTATGGTATTAAAGTTTAATCAAGAGGATATTACACATCATTTGTATTTACTGTTCAAAATCTCTCCCTGCCTCGGACTCTAATAGTGGAGCAACTGAGAGCAGCCTCATGCTTCAAGTCTTGACAGATTTGAGTTGCACAAAAACAATTTTTGTTGCAATTGTGTTATCATAACTGGGGGTGTATCAATATATACCTTGCTTGGTTACCAGACCTGCTTGCAAGCATCTCTTATCAAACATGGAAAGCAACTCTAAAATGGCCCAAACTACTTCCATCATGTGCTTCACTTGCATGTCATATCGGAGGTCATGAGGCACAGTGTGTTGGCCTGTGAAGGTACTGAGCAGCATCCTTTGCTTGACATCATGTTGGGGGCAGATGGGATATTCTGGAGCAGTATTACAGACTGGTAATGCCTAGAGGCTTCTACTCGCTCTTTTCCAGTAGAAACCTGCTCACCGTTATTCTCTGGTGGGATCCATGCTAACACACTAAAAAAGGATGGTTGGTGGCTGCCTAAACAAGCACATTTTGAAAGTAATGTAGATCCCATAATCTGTCCTAGCATTAGTACTGATTTTTCAGAGCCCTCAAGAGAGTCATCTACTGAGGAACTGTGTGAATAAACACACAAAACTTGTGTTTGTTTTGTTAATTTTATCTTGGATAGACACACTCTTGTGTAGCCTTTGCAGATCTTAAATCCAGGTTTATATGAAGGACGTGGACCCATGCTGAGCCTGCCTTAGAGCTGCTCTTGCTTTCATTAAAATAATTATTATTTCAGGTCTGGTTTCCCCCAAGCAGAGAGCAGTAGAAAATTAGAAGGGTTTTGGGAATGGATGATGAGCAGCTGAAGGCTTTGGGAAATGATTTTACATTAAGAGGATAGGGAAGATTGATATCTTTTATAAGAAGATAGCTAACAGGTACAGAATAATGAATGGGTGAAAAGATGGATGAAGACTTCTGTTCCCACCTGCTAATAATATGAAAGTCAAATTAGAAGGTGGTGAATTCATTCCTGATGAAAGAAACTATTTGTTCACGACCACTGTCTATGAAACTTACTTCCACCAGGCACAGCTTCGGGGCAACAACTTACGAACTTAAAAAAGAGGAGGGGGTAAAAGGATACCAGTTGGTATATACAAAGCAGTTGCAACAATTAAGAGAACCTAGGTATTTTGCAAAGGTTTTAAGGCTGTTGATCAGGGTTTTTTAAGGATATGAGCTATCTTGTCCAGCTCTGTTTTTTTTTTTTTCTGTCCCTCTACAGGGTTTTTTTTCCATAGCCACCTATAGCAGAGTTGGGGAGCATGTTACTGGCTGCTGTCAGTCAGGGACTGCAAGAGACGGTGGCCGCTCCTGCTGCAGTTGAATGTGGTAATGCCTGCTTGCAAACCACCTTTTTTGTGTCAGTCTTTCCAGGATTGCTAAATTCACACATAAATTAGGATGCCTTTGCTTTTCTGCCAAGTTACTGCTTTTGATAGTCCTTCACAACTTGTCTTGGATCTAGAATGACACTTTGCCTTTTGAGTGTGTGCTTGGGGAGAGGCGGGTGGTTAAAGTTAGATTCCTTCTGACAGTAGGGATTTAGAAACTGCTGCATTGGCTCAGCCCTGGGATCTGCCTAGTCCAGAGCTCTGGGATAGCAACAGCCAAAATCAGATGTTTCAAAGGCCAGTGTGAGGCCACAGAACAGATTACTAAAACAGAAAGCTGCCCTTTTATATCACTGGTGTTTGTCCATAGAATTGGAAAAGCAAAGGTTGAGAGTTTGTTTGATCCAAGAGCACAGAAGCTGGAAAATCCCATTGCCTGGCTGATGCTAGTTAATGCTGATGTTTTGTATCCTCCAGGAAATGGCTTCATTCCTTGTTTTCTCTTAGGGAAATCAGGGATGTGCTTACCCTTAAACAGCAGTTTTAGATGGTGCCTTTAAGTTGGTGTAAAAATAGGTAATGCTTGAGTGTAGTCTCACAGCCCAGTTGTGGAGAGGACACACAGAGTGGGGGTTCTCATTTGGAAAACCACTCTGGGCGGGTCTGCCAGGAGGCAGCAGTGGTGGTCACTGTGTGGTTCTGGCATGTGCAAAATTGAGTGTCTTTTTCTGACACTGTGGAAAGCTGTCTATATGTTGGGTGGCAAGGGGTGTCTGTTCTGCTTTTTTAAATTTTTTTTTTTTAGTTTCCTCTTTATTTTTTTGTCCTGTTTCAAATTAGCATTTGCAAGGATTTTATGTGATTTTTCTCTCTCTTCTGAAGTACTGAAATTACTATTAAAACTGCTACTAAAAAAGGCATTCAGTGAACTCACTATGGAAAAAAAGTATATTCCTTTCCTTGTCATATGTTTTAATGTGTTGGGCTCCAAAGCCAAAGAGGCCAAAAGCCAGGGGAGTTTGTCCTCTGTCAAATATCCATGGAGCTGCTGCTGGGGAAAATGGGAGTGGCAATGGTGTCCCAGTCCGTGTCCCCCCCTCCCCCCGACAGACGAGGACAGCTGCTGATTAAAGAGAAGCAGGAAAAAAAGAGGTTGCTGAACTTTCAAAGTGGAGGTAGAAAAGGGAGTTAAATTTAGATTACCTTCTGCAGTGTCATCTTCTACACCACTGTGGAACTTGCTGTACTCCTTGCTTGGGGGAGGGCAAACAAGACATGCCATCCTGGGCACCGGATGATAAATTTGTTTATAAGGCTTAATTGTCCCTTGGCATGAAAATGAGCTCAAGTAGAAAGAGAAACCTTTTGACAAGGCTAGTCAAGATTTTCCTTGGGGAGTGGTGGATTTGAAACTCTTCCCATCACCTGTCTGATGCTGGAGGGATCCAATCCTGATCCTTCTGAAATCAGGGAAGTTGTTGCTGTGTGTTTAGAGGGATAGCTGTTATTTGGAGGGGCCGAGGCTGCTGTGAGTCAGAAAAAGTGGAAATGTGGTGGCAGGCAGAAGGTGGCATGGAAGTGCTTTGAATCTGTGAAGGCTACCCAGGACTCCAGGGTCTGGAGGTACTTGAGAAACCATGGTGGTGGCTCCAGTGCTGTCCAGAAGATAGCATCAAATTTAGCTTTCTCCTCAGAAGTAGATGAACTGTCTATTTTTGCTTAGTGATATTTAATCATCGCCATGCTGTTGGCTCATGAGAACATTTTTAATAGACGGCTCTCCATTGCAGCATCCCTTTAGCAAGGAGCAGAGCACTTTTGCACTTCTGCTCCACCAGGGCTCCCTGACTGGTCCCGTTTGCAGTGACCTGCTTGGTGTCACCCAGCAGCTCAGCAGTCTTAAGGTTCAGGACTGCTTTTTTTTTTTTTTTTTTTTTTTTTTCTTCCTTTTTTTTTTTTTTGGTGGTGATTTTTTTTTTGTGGGGGCAGTTTTTTGGTTTTTTGGGGTGGGATTTTTTTGTGTTGGAGGGTTGTTTTTGGTTTTAGCTTTTTGGTTTGGGGTTTTTCTTCTTTTTTGTTTTGTTTTGTTGGGTTTTTTTTTTTTCAGAACTGCCCGACCTGATGTCATTTCCCTCTTGCGAACACCCTGGCTGGGCTGCGTCTGAGATATGTCACAGGGAGTGGGAGGAGGAGGAGGGGGAGCCAGCGAGTTCGTGCAGTGTCCCAGGACCCTGTTTACTTAGCATTCCCGGCTGAGGAAGCCCTGGTTTAAATAGGATCGGAGGAGCGGGCTGCCCACAGCAGATGAAGAAATGGTTGCTGTGGGGCTTTAAATTCCTGCCTTCCCATGTGCTGGCGTGGAGGATGAGCCTGCAGAATGCCTTTCCTCCTGGGTCTCAGACAGGTAACCAACCGGCTTAAGTGCGGTGGGAGTTGCTTGCTCAGGTGAAGGATGTGACTGAGTATTTTTATTTTTATTTCCCCCATCTCTAAGGATATGATTTTTGACTTTCCCAAAACGGAACTGAACAATCAGCACTTCCCCACCCGTGGTGTGTGATCGGAGAGCACAGTTGTTGTGAGAGACGCTTTTTATTAGCAAGGAAGGAGCAAAACTGTGAGCCAGGGATAGAAACTTCCTTGTTGTTGTTGGAGGCTTTGCAGCAGGGAGACTCTTTGTGTCGTGCTCCTGTGCAGTTTTTGTTTGGTTGGGTTTTAGGGTGCTTTTTGCAGTCCTTAAAATGGAATTGTGTTTGCATTTCTTAAAAAATGCCAAACTTTGAACTGTTTTCTTGTACAGGCATTATTTTGTATGTAAAACGGTGGATTAAAAAAAAAAAAAAAAGAAAAGAAAAAGAAAAACCAGAGAAAATGCCCAGAAAATACCCAGAAAGAATATTTATATATATGTGTGTCTCATCTCTAACAAAAGTCACCAAATGGAAAATGGCAGCATGCTGTGACCCACAGCTTAGTGATTTTTTAATTGTTTTAAGAGAGTTTGAGCTTGAACAAGAAACTTGGAATACTTTAATAGCTGGTAATATCAAGTGGAATGAGAAATGGTAGCAACTGCCCAGCTGCTCTCTGCTGGAGGAGGTGCCAACTATGTGTTCCTAGGCTGGGGAGAGCAAACCCTTTTTTTGGTTTGGGAGGCACGTCTGTAGGGGAATCTAACTGTAAACTTTCCAGCACTGCTGTGATCTGTAACCCACAATAAATATATATTGAATGATACCAGAGTGCTGCTTGCAGTTTCTAATTTAGAATTAAGAAGTCGAGATTGGACCAGCTACCTACTTTCAGTTGTTTGGCTGCGCTAAAAGACTTCAGCGCGCTGCTGAGTAAACAGTGCTGTCCCTTTTTCCTTATCAGTTCAGTTTTGGTGAAACGCAGCTCTCTCCCCACCCCCACACCCCCCCATCCAAAAGCAGTTTTACATAAGGAACTACCTCTAGCACAATGACCTTCTGTGATTGGTGCAATAGCTATAAATAATAGTTCACTTGTTAGCACTCAGGGCAGAGACTTGCCTTAAAAACTCGGAACTGAACCAGAGGGGGAAGTTCAGGCACAAAGGCTGAATGAATGGCTTTAGGTAACTAAAACTGTAGTGAGATGTAGCTGCCTCAAATGCTGAGATTGCTTGAGACTCATGGGTGTGTTTTTCTCTAAAGTTCCTGTTTTTAAAAAAATCACTTTGTTTTAGAGATGTGTTCAGTGCAGTTGGGATGCTGCATAAGGTATAAAGTAGAAGTTACGTGTAATTTGGCTTCATTTGCTGGAACAGTGAACATCTGGTTGTCTCAGTGGATGGATGGTACTTTTTTCTCTGCTGGTAAATTTTCAGCATCAATAGAGACATTTACAGGAAGCAGGAAAAAAAGGTGTTGCTTCAAGAGCACAAGAGCAAAGTTCTTGACTATTTTTTATCCACTGATAAAGGATATAGTGGGAAAGAGCTGCTTGAACTTTTCTTAGTTTTAATCTGTTTTAGTCTTTAAAAAATTTAATATTTGTGATTGTGTCCTGCATGCAAATACTGTGTAGAAATTTCTTTTTCCAAGAACAATGAAACAGTGCTGTTCAATTGAAAGTGTGGGAGGAATTCAGGAACATCTCATCACCTCCATTGTTTCTTGGTTTTTACTTGGTACATTCAGACTGTAAACACTTGGCTATCTGGGATGCCCTTTGTTGTTCTCACTCAACACAAGGGATGCTGATCCTGGGTTGCAAGCTCAGGGAAGACATGCTCCCATGAGCTGTGTGATGAGGATGGAAAGATAGAGACCTTTGATTCCCCAGGACCAGCACACCTTGCTCTGCATCCCTGGACTGCACTGAACAGCTGCTTTCCCTGGATCTGCCTTCATTTCTTCTTTGGGAGCCAGCAGCATTGTAGCATTGCAGATGGACTGCCAAACACCTGGTTAAAAGTAAGGTGTCTGGTTGATTCTGCGTTTTGGGTGGGGGGTTTTGTTTTGTTTGTTTGTTTGTTTGTTTGTTTTTTAATTGTTGCAGTGGGGATGATATTTAAATGCCTAAAAAGCTAGGTCAGCACTATCTGACATCACTGCAGTGTGGGTGTTTAAAGCTCCCATCTGAGGAAACATGATTGTAGAGGGTCTCTGCTTTTAGTTTTAAGTGAGCAATTCCTCCTAAAGTTGGAGTTGGAAGCTTGAACACATTCACCTAGTTCACTGAATAAATTAAAAAAGAAAAAAACCTTTTTTTTTTTTTTTAAGATGTTGGATTCCAAACGTTTTCAGTTTTAAGTTTAACTGCTTGAGGTTTTCAGCATCATCTTCTGTTTGGTGGTTTAAACCAACAAAAGACGGCCTCCTTAAAGCTGTAATTTCTTAGAAGTCTATAAGTGTGTATCTTTAATGTGAGAGGGCTGAAGACTGCAGCTGGGAAGCTTCTAGCAAGGGGTGAGGAAGTAGACACATGGTACTTAAAACACTAATACGTAGTTTTCAGAATCTGAAGTTGAAACTTGCAATAAACAAAAGTGAAACCAGCTCTTATTGAAATATGTCAAAGTGTCCATGATCTGTGAAAGGACAGTGTCCCTTTAAAGATAGTTGGAGTATTTCTCTGGGATAAATGGATGCAACAAACCAATTTGTTCCTCAGATAAAGGTTAATAAAACCTTGGAGGTTCTGCATCTGCTGGAGGTGAGGATGGGTCTGCTGTGGCTGATTAATCATGGTGATCTAAATATAATTCTCCTGATGCTGGCATTAGCGAAGCAATAAATGTTGTGGATTAGAATTCCCATTTTGGAGATCTTTATTGTGCCTGAGACAGCTCAGAGCCATCATTCCTCCCCCACTTATTATACTTTTAAGTGTTTGGATATTTGCACTTACTACACTTTTTTTTTCCCACATTCAGCAAAACAAAATTTGTGGTGGGTGACTTATGAAGAAGCATCCAGACTTGATTTATTTCCTGGCCTCAGCTGCCTGTCATAAGGCAGGCTTACAGGAATCTATTCCCTGTTGTGCTGGCAGGGCCTGGCACATGAGGTTCCAGTAACTCCCAGCAGTCAAAGCTACTTTCATCCTTGGCAATCTTGCATACTCTTGTTAAATTGAGCCCACCAAAGACATGACACTTGCTCAGATGGTGGATTTTTGCTTTTGTGTTCCAAAGGATTAACAGGTGCAATGTTTGTGAAGACAAGAGGGGTCTGGAGGCTTTGGTGTGGGCTCAGCCACACTCGTGTCTGTGAGTCCTGAGCTGCCTTGGTGATCCAGGGTTCCCCAGCAGTTCTGCCTGTCCTTGCTGTGACCCCACCTGCTGTCCTTCTCTGAAAGGATCTAGTCAGTTTTTATTTAAAAATAACTTTGATTAGGAACTGGGGGGTGGCTGGCAAGCCAGAAATTGTGGTAAACCCTGTGGCAAGATTGAGCATTCCAGCCTAGTATTTTCAGTAGCAATTTTAACTTACTACCACTTGAGTGCCTTATCTGACAGAGATCGTTTTCAGCTTGGTAGCTCTGTGTTTGCATTCTCATGAGCTGTTGCTGATGCACTTCGCTAACCAACACTAGTGATAGTCTGATATGTGAGACTGAGTAACAGCCAAGTGGGAACTAATAAATAGTGGATATCAAATAGTTGTTTCTGACATATTTAATATACTGACAACCACTTCAATTCTGTTACTCAGAGTGCTTAAAGAATATATATGGTTCAAATACTGATTGTGAGTTACTCAGAATACATACTTCAATGCATTTTTCTGAGGATAGTGTCACTTGCTTAAATCCATCCTGCTTGTTATGGGTGCGGCTGGGTACTGACAGCAAGGGACTGCTGCCTGCGATTAATAAGATTAGTGAAATAACTAGGTCAGGATTTTGATTTATTATTAAATAAATGCTTATTACCAAAGTCCCTACGAGAGCTGTGAAACCAGAAGGTCTGGAGTGGTCACAGGTTGAGCCTAAGTGCTGTTAAAACCAGTTCTGTCTTGCCCTTTAGCAGATGCCATTTTGGCAGTATCTCTTCATCGTGTTGCTGGGCTTTTCTCTGAGTCCCTCTGTCTGTATGCGTCTAATTCAGGCCTTTACTCACCCCTGTCATCCTGTTGTTATTCTCCCATCTCTTCCTGTTAAAATAGTGATTTGCTGCACAGTGCCTTGAAAAATGCTGTAGTGAAGTTTGGAGAAATTTGGGAATTAGTGTAGGTAAAAAAAAACCTGGCTATCCTAGGAGACAGGAATGCCTATAAACTGCTGTAAATGCAAGTCACATTTCCAGTTGTTTCCCAGGATATTACCAAGGTTAGGATGAATGGATGCTCTGGCAGTTTGAATGATACACAGAGGCCATATAAAGGTGCTCATATTTAGGGTAATGGAGTCTGGATTTCTCCAAATCCAGGAAAGAGGAGACAGCAAAAAGCTAAAATGGTTATTAGGTTTCGTGATACTGGCCACTGCTGGTTTTGGTTACCTGATTAATGCCAACTGAGGAGTCAACTTTTGTAGGTGGTTGGCTGCCAACTATGCACTTCTGAGCGTGGGCTGTGGTGTTTGTTGCTGCAGTTGCACATATTAATTTTCAGCTTGGAAAAGAGCCACACTAGCCTGGAATTTGCTCATCTTTATCTTTCTCCCTTCTGACTTAGCAACAGTATGTACCCAGGTTAATTGACTTTTGAGAGTAGAAAAGAGAGAAGTGCCTTGATCCTTTTGTTGTGATGGAACTCCACTGTCAGTCAGTTATTTCCCTTCATTTCCAACATTGGTTTCAGATGCAATTAATCCTAACAGATTTACAGCTATAAACCCCAACTATTTACTACAAAAAAACCTTCACAAAAGTAGGGTAAGGGGGTCTGTTCCATCCTTCCTTGCAGCGAGGAGCAGCTCAGTCAACCTACAGACCTTCATGAATGCCTCTTGTCTTGATTGTGCCCCAGATTTTGACCTTTAATTTGTCACACAGACCCCCAGTAAAGGTCTAATACTGAACTGAACTGAAAGGTGAAGAGAATAATTGGCTTTTTTCCTTGGCACTGACGTTACTGTTTGCTGTGGCTTCAGACGTGACAACATACAGCACTGCCTTGAGTTCTCTCGTACGTACCGCTGCTGGGGATTTTAAGGATTATTTGTAAAAGCACTTGACAGCAAAAATGGACTACTGGCAGAGTTGTGGAGTAGCCAGTGTGGTAGTGGGTTTATCACAGATGCCAAATATCAACAAGAAAATAAGCAAACAAAAGAATCTTACTCACTTACCTTTTTAAGGTTTATGATGTGTAAACTAATCCAAAATGCCACATCTTAATGCAAAGAGACTCTCAAAAATGCACCAGGTAAGGTCTCCCCAGCTCAGGCAGTTTCATGACAAAGAGCATGTACCACATATCATAAATTGTTTCTGTTGGACTGGACTGGGAAGGAACACGCTTTACATGTCTGCAGAGTGTTCTCCCAAAAGCTCCTGGCTTTTTTGTGTCAGGGACTGAGCAATTCCAGTTTCTCAGGTCAGCTCTTAAGATGGCAGACTTGATGCACTGCAGCCTAAGGTACATGCTGATTTGCAGGACAAAGTGAATCCCCTGAAACTAGCTGGGAATCTCCTAGGCTTTGCAGTTGGGAGATAATGGATAGCATGTTCTGGCTTCTTAGTCTGAAACAAGACTATTCTGCTCTAATGGAGTTGAATGCTCTTTGAGAGTAGACCCATGTAGATCCTGCTTAGTAATCCTGCCCAGAGGCATCTACAGTTAGCTGAACAAAGGCTGGTGGGGAGGGATGTGCTTGCTTGCCTGGACAACAAGAAAACAGACTCCTGCAGCAGGGAAGCCCACTCCGGAATGTAATAGCCACTGGCTATTGGGGAAGAAAGTGCTTTTGGAAAGAAACCCTCCCCCTTCCTTGTTTTCCTAAGACTACCTTAAAAGTACTCCCAAAACCCCTCTGTAATAGTTCAGTAAAAACCCCATGCTGGTAAGAATGACTAAAAATTACCATTACAAGTTCTGCTTGCAATGGAAATTAGAGACAAAGGCATGTCTGTAAAATATGAGTGCTCCAGCTTTGCTTCTATGAGGGTTTTTTTCCACCATATATTTTTTCCTTATCTATAAAATTACTCTTTCAGCCCTTTGCCTTGTCTACGGCTCTTAGTATGAAGAAGGAAATAGTATGCTTTCAAAGCACAAGCACTTGGGATATTGTTTCCAGGAGACATTTAGACTCTAGATAACTGTATTGCTGATATATCTTAAGTAGTTGGTTTGGCAGCCTATGACACAAAGAATGCATGGGAGAAGGAAGTAAAAATGATAAAATGCTGCTGGTATGAAAAGTGCAGCCTGAGATTTAAATAGAAAGTGAAGTCAGATCCAAGAGCTTGGAAGTAGGTAGAAATTTCCTAACAAAGAATGTCACAGTCTCTGTCATGGCCAGGGTGGCTCTACATAACCTCTTCCTTGACTTGCAGAAAAGGAGCAAACTGTACAGTGGCTCAGCTTTTCACAGAAATGAGTCTTGACTTAAGAAAGGCGACTGAAACTTGTTCCAAAGGAGTCACCTGTAATGTATCCCAAAACAAAGCTCTCCTTGTGCTAGAATCTTTCCCTAGTAGACTTCTGTTTGTGAAGATCTGTTGCCTTTACCTTTTATCGCTTTCCCTGTGCCAGGCTGTGTAGCCCAGTGTTAGACGTAGCCATGCTCCAACCAGTAGTAGGACCATGTGACCTGCTGGGATCCTTTCCAAGCCAAATTATTCCTTGATTCTGTGAAACTGTTTGGAAACATGGGTGACAGTTCTGGGTCTGACATGTGACCCCCGAGTCTGGCAGCTCTGTCTTCCCAAAAGCCTGTTGGTGGCTGGGCTGGCAGAGGCTTGCAGAAAGGCTCCAAAATGAGCTGCTTGGACTTCGAGGAGCGTGACTGGTGGTCGCCTCTGCAAGGACTTCAGAATCCCTGGCTGTTCTGAATGTGGGAGCTGAAAGCCAACTGCAGGACTATTTGAAGGTGCAAGCACGTGTGCACTAGCAGGGAAGGGCATTTGTCTTGGTCAGTGTGTTAAGAAGCTCTGGACAGTAAGATTTAAACTCTGCTAGGTGGGAAGCAGGGTGTTGCCTGAGACTTGATCTCCAGGAGCAACCTGCAGAACACCATCCTAGCTGCTCAGGATCCTCCTCTGTTGAGAGTGTACTGACACACCTGTTGGCCATCTGGGTTAACAAGGAGCAGCCCTACACGTAAGCATGTGTGGAAAAGTAATTTCAAATATAGTGAGGTTGGCAGGAGGGAGTCAGTAAGTTGAAATAAAAGGATGGTGTGATAAAAGTCTCTGAAATCAGGACTGCTGCAAGTTTTTAAGGGGGGAAAATATAGTTGAAGATGTTATGAGTTGCTGCTGCCCAAGGACACTGATTTATTACTTATTATTATTACTTTTTGAAGCAGGCAACACTGAATGGATGAAATTTTTGGGGAGTAAACTAGAAGTGGTCAAGGATGGATCAAGTGTGGTGATGGAGGGGAGGTCATGAAATGGCACTGTGAGACTCTGGTTTTTCGCCAGCTCCACGTGATTCATTTGCTGATTCAACAGGTCACATTGATCTTCATGTGTCACAACCACAAACCTCAGCCAGTCATTCTCTGACTTGAGCATTATCAACAGGATTGCAATTTTGCAATGGCATCTTAATTTCTCAATTCTCCTCATATGAGAGCCAAAATCTGTGCTGTTCATCAGTTACATTGGCTCTGCAAGGCCAACAAAAATGTGAAAAAACGTAAATAAACTAACAAGAATAGATAAGAGAATAGATGTGTCCTATTTCTAGTTCTTTTGCTGGCTAAAATTACAAATTTTGGAGTGAATAGCGTGCGTGAAGCAGAAAATGCTGTGCTCGCTCAAAAATGTCTCCTGATAGTTGCCACCAGTTTGAGATGGAAACACCTCCTTGCTGTATAAGAAAATGGTGTTTCTACTGTTGACATGCCAACATCTCAAGACAAGAATCAAATGTTTGCTTTAGCTGCCTGTAGTAGTTGGACTGGTCTGTCCAGCAAAATGTTCATCTCTTCCTGAAAGATAGAGGCAGGTAATCCTCCGGCTTGCTGCCTGCCTCTGTGGGTTAGTTTTAAAGGTTCTTTTTAGAGCCTTTTGTGGAAGTCATGGTATCCATGGAAGGAAGGGAAGCAGTACATCATATGCTGAGTTGTGTTTGCTGAATTGTGCCCTCACATGATCAGAACCCTTTCAAAAGTTGGTGTGACTTCTTAGAGAAAAGAAGCACCATGGGGATCTTTCCTGTTGAGCCTCAGATGGCAGGAGGTTGTTCTGCATTTAGAAGTTCTGTTGGCTGCTGTAATTTGGGTCCTCAGGTGAGAGACTTGTGTTGGGGAGGTGTGGCTCCAACTAAGGTGCTGTGTGGTGGGGAAGTGCTGGTGCTCCTCCAGGTCCCCAAATACCCTGAAAACTTAGTGCAGGACTCTTCTGCTTTGCAGCTGCTGTCTCACATCACTTGTTCACTGAGGTGATTCAACATTTGAAATGCACTTGGTATTTTCCGTGTGTGGTGGCTCCACAGAGGTTTGTGAGAAGTGTGGCCATAGTGCACTCACATAAAAGAGAAGAACAGTGCAGTTCAGCCAGTGGTGGGATCCATAAATGTACATCCCTGTTCCCTACTGGTGGGGTTTTGTTGGGCTTTAATGGGTTGGTATTTTCTTATTTGCAAGTTGGTACTTCCAAAATTATTCTTTTCAACACAGCTTTCAGTATAAGCCTACCCACATTTTTGTTTCCTTATAATAAATTTCAAGTGAAAGAAAGTGAAAATAAAAACTTTCTTACAGTGGTTTTAATTAAGATTTGTTTGTTTCTTAAACTCCCAGGTTGCTCCAAAACCTATCAGAGGATGTACAAACCACAGCCTGTAAAATGCTTCTGTTTTCTTGTGCTTTGTACTTTCTCCCAGCCATGTTCTCAGACTAGCAGGGAAACACAGACTTCTGGGAAGTGGTGCACCATGTGGGGAACTGAGACCTCACACTATAGACCTTTTCCATGTTAGGTGTCTTGAGGACCCAGTGGGTGATGCACTACAGCTGATTTGGCTCTGCTATTCCAGGAAGAAGTTTTACAGGAATGCTGACCTTACATAAAGCACATGGCTAATTATGAAGGAATCATTTTAGATAGGAATCTTGCAGGAACATAATGTAATTATCATTTAGATCTAAATGAATCCAAGCAGTCTTTTCTCAAATTTTAATGTTCCCTTTATGAATGCTTTTCCTCCACTCAGCGTTCAGCCCCAGGAATACAGTGATATTGTGTACAATATGGAACAAATGTCATCTCTTCTTTTAAGAGACTGCCTGGCTTCCAAAATGTGGTAACCTTAAGTGGAATAGGAGAGGGATGATGAGACAGCAGTGCTGACTAGGTGCTAAAACAGTGTAACTCGTGGGTTTGGAGATATGAGGGTTTTCTTCTGAATGCTCCTTTGTGTTTTTGGTGGTCCTTAGATGTCTTTTAACCTCCTTATGTATTTTAGAGTTTCCAAAGACCATAACTTGTACTTTTCAAATGCTTGCAGGTCATTGAGTAAAACATTTACAACAAATACTGACAAAGCATCTTAAAAGTGTGTCTGTTTAATTTTAGGACAAGGAAACCTGCATGGGTGTCAACAATCAAAGTTACATATGTGAAACGGGCCACTGTTGTGGACAATCCCAGTGTTGCAACTACTACTATGAACTCTGGTGTAAGTCCTTCCATTTTGTATGGTTTCCCTTCCTAATCTGCATGGCTCTCATACCATACTACAGGTCTGGCTTGTGTCCCGTGGGATTTTGTATTCAGCCCTTGTTGTGCATTGCCATTGCATTTCACTGCAGCACAATCCAGAGCTGATATGATATGACAAGGAAATAGGGTTGTCACAGTGGGTGTCTTCTCAGGAGTAATGGGTCATCTTGCCACTGTTGTTTGCTCTTCTCACTGATTTGGGT
Source organism: Phylloscopus collybita (assembly GCA_027886175.1). Lineage (NCBI taxonomy): Eukaryota > Metazoa > Chordata > Aves > Passeriformes > Phylloscopidae > Phylloscopus > Phylloscopus collybita. The sequence goes on from JAJNNQ010000129.1 coordinate 25,597,966, forward strand.
ACTCAAGATGACATTATACAGGAGTGAGGAAACCAGCTTGAGGGAGAAATGCCATACACACAACACTAGAGCTTGACACACTCAAACAAGGAATTCATTCAGTGTCTTTCATCTTGTTGGTTTAGTTCTTTGCAAGCACAAGAAGTTTAAATCTGGTATATCTTTTTAAAGATGTCCTTTCAAGGAGGAGGGCCAGGGTGCTTATTCTCTTTAGGATTGTTTGGAGTCCTTGCGTAGAGAGAGTCTTGGGTAAATCCTGTGGGTTTGCAGTGGCTGAATGCTGTGCTGTGAGGACCCCACATTGCCCACTGCAATCCCTCTCATCTGCTCTTTCCCAAAATGTGAGATTTAAAACATCCACGTTTCCAGTGAATGGTTGAGTGACTGTACCTGCTGAGTCCCCTTAGATGGCAGCAGGCAGGTCAAAGCAGGTGGTCAGCAAAACTTGATTAAAATATATGGAAAAATGGAAAGTTGAAAGCAGAGGAAAGTAATAAATGCTGAATTTTAAAGGAAAACTTCAGCTTGTTCAGTCTGATGGTGTCTTCTTTCTTGAGGAGGAACACAAAAGGCTGAACATTAATGTTGTGCTGTGGTGCTGCCCCAAGCCTAGGCTGGGAGGGCATCTCTGATCCTGGAATTTGGAAATGTGGTGCTCCGAACATTGTACCCTTACATTAGAGACTGGAGATACTTTCTTACCACACTCAATGGTATCTTCTAATTTTTATGCAACTGTGTTTTCTACTTACTCCCTCTGTTGTGCCAACAATTTCACTTTCCCAAAGTAGCTTGTGTGTGGAAATGTGTTATACATACAAAGACTGTCTCTGAACCTGGATCTAAGGACAGGAATAGCTGACACTTCATCCTTTAGTCTAGAAACATGCTTTTAGTTCTCAAATTAGCCAACAAAGTATGGAGGATGTGGTTATAAACTGAACAGGACTCTATAGTAAGCATCTTCAAAACACACTGTGCTTAGGCTCCAGCACCTAGCTGTGTCGATACTAATTGCAGGATTTTAATGTATTGCAGACCTCTTACAGCAGATTTATTTTCCAAAATGTCTAAACAGTTCAAGAAACAATTCAGGATAGGGGGCCGGGGGCAGCTCCAGGGACCATAGCAGGCTGAGAAACAGACATGAGTATATTGGAGCCTTGGAGTGCCTGGATCAGACTGTGGCAGTCAGCAGGACAGATGGCAGGAATTTGTTCAGACTAGAGGTGGATACATGGACAGAGCAGAGTGGGGAAGGTCAAACCCAGTTTTGCATTTGTGTGGGTGGGAATGTAGAGGAAGATGGCATGTGTGCAAAGGCTTACAGGCTCCCTGGCAGGCAGGATCTAAATTGAGCAGCAGCATGGAGTGCAGCTGCACACTGGAGCTGGTGGCACGGTCACCATGTTTCTCCTGTGGACATCTTGAAAGAGTGGCTTAGTTAAATCACATACAAACAGTCTGGTCCAAACAATAGCCCCCTGCCATTTTAATGGGATGGTTTAGCTGTCTTTGTGCTCTCAGTATGGCACAGACTTTTATACTTGGCAGTGCCTGGCTGCATCGCAAAAGTTTTTGGAAGACAAAACCAGATTTTGTTAGAAGGAGACAAATATTAAAGGTTTCTTTTTAGAGCATGGAATAAACATGTTGGTCACACACACTGCTGGATGGTTCCTTGGGAGAGGTAGGTTTCTGTGTGTTCACATTCCTTCTGCCTCACAGAGAGCATCATGTACCACACCAAAATGAGGGGAGTAATTCAGACATGAGACCTGTTTTCTAGGCTTTTTGCAAATTCAGGCAAACATCCAGCACTGATTTAAAATCAGTTAATGTTTTCAAAGCTTGCTTTGCCATTATGAATGGTTGGAAAAAAGTTTCCTTTGGATAGGAAGGAGTCATAGAGGGAGCATGTCCTTTAAAGGTAAACCCATATTCCTGAGCTTGTGAGCTTAGCTGCTGCTCAGGAGTCGTGGAGTGTCTTTGATAGGTACATATGCTGAGGCACTCTGAAGGCCTTCAAGGTGCAAAGTGGTGATGGTAAATGTAAGTAGTCTTAATATGAGCAGTGGAGAGCAACAGCTTTATATGCTTGGGAATAGAATGGCTTTTTAAAAGTTAATAATAACTTCTGGTTAATGAACAGTTAACATAGCAGCACCTTTTAAGTATGGCTTCATGGTTGTTCTGTTTTGATTTCAACCAGCATATGCATGTACTGAAGTACCTTTTGAGAAGTTTTTGCTTCTCTTGACCTTCTCAGACCACCAGTTAGTGTTTCAGACTTTTGTGTGCCTGGAACAGACCTTCTTGCTAGTCCTGTTGAATTAAATCCTGGATTTATCTACCACCACAGCTTTGTGGGAAGAAGAAGAAGCAGAGGAGGGTGGCATTTGACATGGAAAAGAAAACTAGTCTGTCTTTGCTGGACATGCGTTCTGAAACGTGATCCTGTTTTGTGGCCACTTGGAATTTTTCCTGTAAAAAAGACCTTTTTCCCTGTTTAGGAATTTGAGGGAAGTTTGTCTTTGTAAACGGCTGATCTCAGCAATTCTAGGCAGCAAGTAAAATTGTGGTAATTTTAAACCAGTCGTTGAGGGTAGTGGAATAGGATGTAAAATCAAGGTATTATTTTGTTAAGGGGTGGAGTGGAGGAATGGAGAATATGATATGCCAAGCAGGTGGACAGCCTGTGTTTAAAATTAGATAACAGCCCAGTTCAGATTCCCCACCCATCTGTTCTGAAAAAAACCAAAAGTGTTATGTTTCCAAATAATAAAACTATATTCAGATTTATAGATATAGGTCTAACGACTGTGTAAAGGTCTAATTAGTTCTTAAGCTTGGTAGCTGGTAACATGGTGGGGGAAAAGCTGCATTTTGTCTTTTAATTTTCTTGGAACATAATAATAAAAAATAAAATGGAAAAATTGACTTTACTGTTGCATTTCCTCACATAGAGAAAGATGTTTGGATGGTGGATGAGCTGGGTCAGCATTTTAATTGAACAATTTACTTGGGCTCCCCAGAGAACTCACAGTCCCCGAGGGGAAGAATGGCAGCAGCCACTGGATTTTGCTTCCTAACAGTTCTTATTCAGGTCTCTATGTTGTGATTGTGATTTGCTGGAGTTTTCCTGTGTTGGCCTTTTTCCAGACCTGTCTTATTGCTTAACCATTCCAAAATAACACTTTTCAAAATACAGGAGAGAAGGTAATCGAGGAATGCATTTCCTGAGTTTTGCAGGCTAAGAAGTAAGGCTCAGAGGTTCTGGATTTTCCTAGGTTTAAGAATATAATGTGGACTGAATACTAAATCCAGATCTCCTGACATCCATCTTCATGTCTCTCCTTGCCTTTGGAATCATTAAATGGTTCCAGAGGCTCTGAGCACAGCAAGCAAAACTGTAGAAAGTACATTTCATTATGTGGTTGGAAAAATAGTACACTGTGCTTCAGGAATCATGGAAACAGGCAGCTGCTCACTGCTTGCAGAAGGTTGTAGGATTTAGTTTGAGGGCTTAGGTGGTCTTGGGTCATTTAGGTATGTACAGCAACCCAGCATTGGCAATGAGTGAGTGTTCATACATTGCTTGTGCCTCTTTTCTTTCATTGTCTTTTTTAGCAGTGATATTGAGCCCCTCTGTTTCTGAAAGAAAGAAAAGAAAAAACATCTTGACTGTTTAGGTCCTAGTGGAAGGGTTCTACAGCAAAAAATGTTCTGTTTGCAAGCAGCACAGTCAATGTTTTTGCTGATTTTGAACATTCTGCTCATCTCTGCACGCTTCCCCTTGGAATCGCTAGACAGCTCTTTTCCCAAAAAGCGTGCTGCCAGGAAATTCTGGCAAGGATCCGGTTAGTTGCTAAAACTAAAGCAACTGCTGTACCACGTACATATTCCAGGAGGTCAGCTTTATAATAGGAATTCATGTCCAAGAGTTTGCTGTCCAAGAGTCTCCAAAACACTCAGTCAAACAATGCACGATCCCATGTTTTTGTCCTTACCCCATGTTGTCTTATCCCACATCCTTTTTCAAAGAGAGATTTTTGCTGTTCCTTGCCTTTCACCCAGCCTTCTACGTGGTTGTACTTGCTTCTCTTTCCTAGGTGTCTCAAACGTCCCCTTGGGCTGTTCCTCCTCAGCTGTGCTGCAGTGATAACCCTGCCATGACAAAGCCTTGCTGGCAGTACAGGGCAAACAACAGATGTCACAACCACGCAGAAACTCAGAATAAATAGGGTCACTGAGGGAGTTATTTCCTGATTTCCTTGGACTTCTTGTAGCCTAATCCAGACAGCCAAATCACCTTAAGTTTGTTTTGGTCTGGCTCAGTAAAATTCCCAGATCCAAAGCAGAAGGCAAGCTGTCTGGCATAGCCTGGCTGTGCAGATACTGACTTTTGTCCTATGTGGCTGCATCCACCTGTGCTGTGTTAAACAGCATGGAAAGGCAAGAGAACTTCCTGGTGGTGTTTCACCCCCTGCCCTACATACCTCCAACCCAGCTTGTCACCAAGTACCTAGATCTGTTGTTCGCAGATGTTCAGGACATAGTCTCAGCTGGATGTTCCTCTCTGGTCTCTGTTAGACTGTTGTTCAATGTACATTTTACCAACATAGACCTCTTGGGAGGGACTGGGCTTACAAATGTGTCATTTGGAGCATAAGAACAATTGCCCTTGGAAGGGCTCCCTCCCTAGGAGAGAGGCATAAAAACAATGTCTGCAGATTTTGCCTCATGTTGACTCTCATTGCTCAATGGGCAAAGGATTTTTCTGAAACTTGTGTTTTTTCATCTTATCTCATTGCAGTGGGTGTACCATATGTAGTGGACACTATTCTGAAAATTAGAAATCAGTTGCAGTTAACGTGCTTTTCCTTTTGTTACCAGTTTGGGAGCAAGTGAGCAGGAGTTGGAGATGTCTTCAGCTTTTTTCTTTTGCCATTGTACTCTACAAATATTCAGTAACTTTTTCCTGCAGTGAGGTCAGGCTGGGACTGCAGTTCCAATGACTTAAACTGACATAAAACTGTCACTGAAAGTCAGAGTCTTTCTCTTGCTGCTGCTGCTGTGTTTGCCAAACGAGTTTCAACCTGCTCTGGTTCCCTCAAACCAGTTCAAACCACAGTTGCACACAGCTTTGTGCCAGCACAAGAAGAGGTGGAGGAAGCAGCAGGAGGTATGGTTGAGACAGGCAGGAGAGGATCACGTCATTCAGCGGCTTCTTTTTTTCCTTCTTAAAATGTTCATGGGCCTATGGCATGGCTCCTTCATTTGGCATTCTTGAGCAGCAGTGTTGGCTCGTACAGGCTCGTGCTTGCAGTGGCAGGAGATGATGTGACCTCTCTGCCAAAGGACACGATTAAACCCAAGGGCATCCAGGTTGTGGTACCAAGTAAATTTCCCTTTTTTGATTATAGTGTTGGCCCTGTGAAAGACATTTTTTTTTCCAGCCATGACTGACTGTGAGGCCACCATTTGGGACACTTCTTAGTCAATGAAATTGTCCCACTTCTCCTTCTGTTCAGAACCAGCTCTCATGGAGCCAAAGCTATTACCCAGATGCTTGTCAGACAGACACAAAGGCACTTTGCAGTATGTTTTGGCCTGCTTTTAGGGGATTTCCTGCCAACAGAGCCATGGCATTTGCCCAAGTTTACCATGAACTTGAGGGCAAATTTCTCTGTTCATACCCTTGGAACGCTCCAGAAAACATTTTCCATTTTGCAGAGGATAAAAGGAGCTTCCCTCAACGGCATTGCTGATGGCAACATCCCAGGCAGCAAATACAGTACAGCATCAAAGCAAACATTGCTCCCTCCTTTTTCATGAGGAAGGAGTGTTCTGGTTTTTAATTCTTAAACTGTTTTATTCTTACTTATTTTGAAGTTTGAGCAAAACTATGGTTAGTGTCCTAGAAGGGGTTTTCTTGAAGCTTTAAGCATGTTCTTTCACAGCTGGTAGGAAACATCTCTTTGGTGTATGACCATGTGATGGGGCTCCCTTTCCCAAGAATGCTGCAAATGTTGTAGCCTTCTCTTTCTTCAGTATTTCCTCTGGTTGTGAGAAGTGGCTTTCACAGGACCTAATTTCATTCCCAGGTGTCTCTGCAGCTCCCATTCTGACTTCCTAAGCATTGTGCTCGTGTCGAGCCTACAGCTCTGAGCTTACAGATTGGTGCTGCTTCTTTTACTTTTATGAAGGGTTTTGGTGCTCTTCCAGGGAAATCTTGTGGCAATAATCAGCTCCTCAGCTGTGTCTGTTTCACGTTTGCTTGCATCATTATCCACCTGTAGGCATCACCAGTGAATTTAACAAAAAATATAGCAGTGTTTCTCAGGACTCAGTCATTTTTGGGCTGGAGAGTGTTGCAACTTCAGACTCTTCCATAAACCAAGAGCAAGACTGAAATTGCTTTCAAGTCTAGTGGTCTCCTGGTGCTTGTTTTTCTCCAGACTGGTACTTTGCTTCTGCTCAGGCTAACCATCAGAAGTTGTATTTTCAAAGTTACCGTTTTTTATCTGTCATGTTGTCCTCAGGTTGCCACAAACTTTTGTTCCCCGTGGTCACTGCAAAGTGGCTGTGGAAAATACTCTCAAATCAGACACTGAATGGCAAATTTGGCTCAGATTGTGTCTTCCCAGCCGTTTCTCCTTTTCCAGTGAGTGCAGAGGTAGCTCAATACAATGCTGCTGAAGAGCAGCTCGTATCCATCTGGGAAGAAGGTATATCTTGAACAGCAAGAGGAAGGCGCTTGGCAACAGTGAAGGCTTTTGGGGACATTGAAGGCAACCAGAAGCTCAGTTTTCCTTGGCTGTTAGAGGCTTTTTAATGTGAGACTTTAGTTGCCTTTGTACATCTTATCCATATTCAGCACAAGACAGAATTTGTACCTGTTTTTACCCTAAAGGAGGAGGTGTTAGTGTGTGCTGCTGCTATGCTTGGCCCCTGTGTTTCCTGCTGGTGTAGTGTTGTCTTTGGTTGAATTTGCAATTCCCCTCCTGCCAAATGAGCTGCTGGCTGCACGGGCCAGTGGTCTGCTCGGCTCACCTCCCCGCTGCTGGTTTGAAGCCAAGCCTCACCAGGTGTACAAATGCACAGCTCAGCCATGAACATCTTTACTGTTCACTCCATACTTTTAGACATAATATTTACAATTGCACTTGGCCTTGGAGCATAGCTCCAAATAAATGACCATACTATATTTTTGCTAGACTTTTGCAATTTTCTGTTCCGCAGCCAAAACTGGAGCAGTGCCCAAACTCCTGGCAAGGGAGTGTTGTAGAGCCTTTTATGGAGGCCCTGAACTCCTAACACCATGCTGGGCTTGCAACCAGAGCTGTGCCCAATCCTTCTCCCAGCACTGGCACCTCTGCCCAAGTGACAGCCAGGGAGCCCCTTGTGTGCCTTAGCTCCCATGGGTGTCCCATTCTATTGCTTGTGATGCACTGGAGGCTTTCCAGCCCTGAGGTGCAGATGTGCTGTTGAGTGACAAGGTGGGGACACAGCCATTAAAGAGGATGCCAGAAGCCAGGGCAGCAAATTACTCTGGGGGGCTGCTGATCCCCTGCGATCGTCCAGGCAAGTCCTCCAGGCTCGTGCTGAGTCAGGGGTTGAGTAATTCCTAGAAGCTCTAGGAAGTGTCAGCAGTTAATGAAACCAGGCAATAATGTGGTATTAGTGGTTTTTTTTTCTGGAAGTTCTCATGAAGAACAACAGATCTCATCCGCTCGCATTTGCAAGCATGCATAGACCCTTTGCAGGAGAATGAAGGTGTTGTTCCTGGCACCGAGGCCAAATTGCAATCTACTAAATTATGCTGTGTTTACTTAAATGCCACCTGTGGTTTCAGTAGGATCCAACATTAATTTATTATCTTAAGCTGTTGTGTGTTGTTACTGGGTGTTGTTAACAGAGTTGCCACACCTCCCAGCAATGGCTGAGCTTACTCTGACCCCTACTCTGAGCTTGTGCATCAGTTTGTGTGCAAAGCAAAGCACTTCGGGATTTTTTTTTGGAATGGGTAGAGAAGTTTTCTAAAGAAATACTTTTTTAATCTTCTGGATGCAGGCTTGGGTGGGAGCAGTTATTCCCTGCAGAAATATTTGGCTGCTACGGCTGAGATTGCTTAACAGTGGCAGTTCTCCAGGACATCTTAACTAATTAAGTGCTGCTTGCTACCATTGTATGTAGACTCCTTGGGAAAGGACGTGATCAAATGTGTTTAAAAGCATCTGTTTTCATAACTGTAGCTAAAATCCCTGGATAGCTGGGTGTAATTTTCCATTGTTATTGAACTCATGATCATGGACTGCTCTTCGAAAATAAGGAGTACTTAGAAGATGAACTGCAGGCCTGCCTCAGTGCATGGTGGCATGCTGTGCCAATGACCTGGTTTTGATGAGTGTATTCTTGCTTCCTCAGCAAGCATGAGCCAAGGGACCTTCTCTTAGGGAGAAATAAAGTGTATTTATTGGTGAGAGTCTTCAAACTGTGAGACAGTTGAAGTATTGCATTTGTGTACCAAGATATTGGAAGAGGCTACAGGAATGGTTGCAAATGTTTGGCTTTGGAGTGAAGGGTAGACTGGGTCAATCCTTTTAGTTTATATAAAAAGGCTTTTTTTAGAAACAGGAAGGTATTTGGAGGTCAGTGGCCACATTCTCCTTTTGGTTTGGAAGTGCAGAGACCATCTTGAGTACTTTGTCCTTTGTTTCTCTGGAGTAAAGATCACCATCTCTCTGGTCATTGTGGTACAGATGAGCAGGCTGGCCAGAGAAACTACCCAGGAACCTTCATTTCCAGCCAAGAAAAAAAAAAGGGGGGCGGGGGGAATATGTAACACCTTCATTTGATAGCAGATTTTGATAAGTTTGTTGGTAAGGCAGGTTCCAGTTGATTAGGGAAATATAGATTGCACAAGGCAGGAGAGAGATTTCAGTTTGCTGTGCCAAAATACATGAGGAATTTGGGTTACGACACAGGGAGGTGAAAGTCCCCACTCAAAATGCTCAGAGACAATATGACACATCTAGTTCACCTACAAACAGCCCAGTGCAGGTCTCTGAGATGGGTGGTAACGAGATTGCCCTTTGTCCCAAGCCAGAACAGTACTCCTTTCATTCTTTCAATTCCTAAACTGTTCACCTTTCCCCGCCTAGCTCTTAGCAGAGAAAACACTGCAAACACAGCAGGGGATGCTGAAAACATCAAGGTATTGTAAAAAGCATGACTGGAGGTTTTTAGTGGTTTTTAGAAGAGCAGTTTTGATTCCACAGGATAGACTGGCCATTCTGAAAATGGGCTGTGGCATTAGGAATCTCCATTTTGACTGCTTGGGAATAGTGAAGAGTGGCAGAGGTGTTACAAAAAGAAAAAGTGTTGTGATCTCTAGCAATGCCTGACTGCCAAGCTTATGTGTTTCAAAAGGAAGAGCTCTCCCAGTATCTTTAGATGGAAAAACTGAGCTTAAAAAAGATAGAGTTTACAGACACTGGGGGTAGGTCAAGCTGTGGGCTGCAATTGCAGGAGACAAAAGCCTAATCTGGAGTGAATGTCCCAGTTTTTTGAAGTGTCTCTCAGAAACGTTTTGTAGTGCTTGCAAGTGAGAAATTTGTGGAAAGGGAGAGTTATTCCACATGTTGGAGGGCGTGGGTAAAATTCAGGAAGTGGCCTTTTAAAATTCTCTTTTAAGGAGCAGTGTACATACAGTACAGCAGTGCACAGAAACCAGCCATGACCACAAACAGAGCAGAAGTTAGGTTTCTTGAGGATTCTGAGAGGGAGGCTAGTTTAATTTAATTTTGGATAATTTAAGATATTGAATACAAAAATAAGTTTTAAAAATATTTTGAGACATTTATGAAAAAAGAGCATGTTTTTGTTAAACATAACAATGAAGGATTTGGGCTGGAAATTAAAGAGCAGTGCAGACAAAAGCAAAACATAGTGCTTGGGGTTTTTCTCTTCTTCTGTGGTCAATCTGCAGAGTGTCTTTTGTGTCTTGATTGTTATTTTCAAACCCAAGTGGCTGTGGGAGGCAAGCTTAATGCTATTCACAGCTCTGCTCATTTTTGGCTAGAAGAAATGGTAACCAAAGGGTAGGAGCAGTGGAGGGGGGAGCCCTGTCTCCATATTTGGTTCTTCTGCAGAGTTGTACCTATTGAACATGATTCACATTGCACCAAAGTGCGTTTAGAGTTATCCATTTCTGGCAGAGCCGTTGGAGTTGCAGTGTCCCACACACGCAGGAAGGTCAGTGTTGAAGCCTCTGGGTCTAACACATATTTCTGCCTTTAGGGCAGTGCAGGTTCAGATCCAGGCTTTCAGATGATCTTCTCCATTGGCTTCTTGGGTGTCCTGGGTTTGGATGCAGCTCTCACACAATGGCTAACGCTTGGCTCTCCTCTGCTGCAGGGTTTTGGCTGGTGTGGACCATCATCATCATCCTCAGCTGCTGTTGTGTTTGCCATCACCGCCGCACCAAGCACCGCCTGCAGGCGCAGCAGCGGCAGCACGAGATCAACCTGATCGCTTACCGGGAGGCCCATAACTACTCAGCCCTGCCCTTTTATTTCCGTATGTACCTCACACTGCTCTCCCTGGAGACCCTGGGGAGCATGGCAGCAAGTTTCCTGTGTTAGGTGGAAGGAGGGAGCAGCAATTGGCTTCAGCAAGGGGCTGTGGGCAGCTTTGCTGCCTAACCATGGCGTGCAGAGAGGAGATGGTGTTGGATGCATTTGAACCCCTTTGAATCTGGAGTTGAACCACACCCAAGTACAGCACCTTCACACCCACCCCTGAGAGTGTGGTGATTCCCTGGGTGTTTTTCTGCAAAGGTTCTTAAAATACCTCATTCTTGACTTTGTGGATGTTCCTCCTTTCCTTCCAGCCTGGACTTGCTGCTGGTGGGACTGAGGTGGGAAGTGGCTTCACAAAATTTGGTCACACAGACTGGGAGAAAGTGGAGTCTCAGCAGAGATTCTGCTGCTCCCACCCTGTGCTGTAGTTCCCAGGCCAAACTGCTGGTGAGCAGCCCTAGGACTTCACATGAAAGAGCTGTTGCCCAGAGCTCAAGGAAAGTATAATCAATTTGTGCTCTCCTTGTGTTCTGCTATGCTTTGCTAGAACAGCAAGTCTCTTTCTGACTGGAGGTACCACAGCCGAGTTTCCTCTGACAGGCTGTTGAATTGCATGTATGAACTTGCTTTTCTTGTTAAATTCTGGCAGTCACCTCAGAAATCATCCCCAGCAGCCTTTTACTCCCCAGCCCCAGGGATATGCAATTGCACATGGAAAATTGTAGTGCTATTCTTAAATGTTTCCAGTGTTTAAGTACATTCTGTCTATATGGACTATTTTGTTGCCTCCTAGGAAATAAACAAAATTTTTCATGGGTTTGAAAGGCTCTAAGTACAGTAATCCAAACTCTTTTGCCAGTACTGCTAATTTATTCTGACTGCACTAGAAGAATTGGATCCAGCATTGAAAGAGCAACCAAAAGCCAGGATCTCCCAAGTTCCTTGAAACTGCTCATGTCTCTTCATATTTGTACAATGCTTTGTGAGATGGAATCTTTGCTCTTGAAAGTGGAAATTCAGCTGAGAAGGCAGTGTTGGAGAGGGCTGGGGAGTTGTTCCTTCCAGCTAACACAGGCCATCCCCAGGTGTGGTTTATGGTACTGTATTGGGGTACATAGTCCAGGGAGTTTTGCCTGGTGAGTGTAGAGACAACCAGATCAGGCTGCTGTTCCAAATTGTGTCCATCTCCTCCTGTAATGGTGCCCTCCTCCGCCATGTTTGCTGCTTCTCTAAATCGTGACACGCCTCACCTGTGACAAGTTCTGGCACCCCTTTGTAGGGTCTGTTCTGTTCAATGGGAAGGTGCTGGTAGGTGACAAATGCCATATTGACTTGTACTAGTGACTCGTTTCCTGAGATAAGCTGCTCCTGAAATAACTTCTCCTCCTTGCCTTCCACTTCTAGGGTTTTTGCCAAACTATTTGCTACCTCCCTATGAGGAAGTGGTGAACCGACCGCCGACCCCCCCGCCCCCGTACAGTGCCTTACATCAGCAGTGTGTCCCAGCAGGCAGCAGTAGCACAATCCCAGACACACCCAGGACCCTGCAGCCAGCCCAGAGCAGCTCTGCAGCACCCAGCAGCAATAACAGCAGTACTGACAGCACCGGGCTGCCCGGCCACGGGGACCCCGAGCCCTCCGCCGCCGTGCTGGGCGAGAGAGCCGTCGCCAAAATGCAAAGCGTCGAGCCCGGCAGCACCAGCACGGGAGCCGAGCTGGTGGAGAGGGCCGGTCCCGATAAGGATACGGAGTGCAAGGAGGAACTGCTGAAGGGTTACAGCTCTGAGAGCTTAGAGCAGAGCAGCGCCATTCCCGACGCCAAGGACAAGACGCCGGGCAGGCAGCGCCGATTCACCGGCGACTCAGGCATAGAAGTCTGCGTATGCAACCGGGGTCATCACGATGACGACCTCAAGGAGTTTGACGGGCTCATCGATGACGCTCTGGATGGGCCCCTGGACTTCTGCGACAGCTGCAGCGGCCGGCCCCACGGGGATGAGGAGGAAGGGCTTTTCAGTGCCACGGAGGAGCAGCACCGCGAACACAGCCACCACCACCTGCCCCGGCAGCCGGTGTGTGTACTCTTGAACACAATAAATGAGCAGGACTCTCCAAACTCTTGTACCAATAGCTCCCCCAGCTAAGGTGGCAGAGTGGAAGGGAGAATCGGGGGAAAAAAAAAAAACAAATAAAAATGGAATAAGAGGATTAAAACTTTAACAGGAGGAAAAGGTGATACGACCTTCTTTTTTTCGGTTGGTTTTTTTTTTTTTTTTTCTCTTTCTCCCCTCCAATATAATATGGGGACTAGACCTCAAAGGCCCAGCTTGTGGGGGACGGGTCACTCTGGGTTTTGTTAATTGTATCTGTCCTGCTCCGTGGAGCAGGGACTGATGTTTCTCAATGAGACCTTCTGAAAAATGGAATTTTTCCAATGGTGATTTTGGTGATGGTTATTATGAGTTTGTTGGTTTTAGTTTTCTGAAACACTGCTTTATCTTTCAATCAGTAAAACTCAGCAAATCTCACCCTGGGAGGATACCAGATCACCATAAGGCTTCAACCTCCAGGTGTCTTCCCAGAAGCGAGCAGCTTCTGACAGTGCCAGCAGTCAGTAGCCCAAGAGTTCTGGTTTGATATAGTGCTCTTGAGGCATTGGGGATCTATTTTCATCTTCTTTCCTTATATTTTTTTTCTTTTTCTTTTTTTTTTTTTCTTTCCTGATGTTAAGTTTCCCTGAAGCTGGTGAATGCCCAAACACATCAGCCCTATAATCTCTGGTGCTTCAGTGTTTAAGACAGCAGGTAGGAAATTTCCCACTTGAAGCTGGTGACTGAAGGACCAGTTTCTTCTAGAAGGAGTGTTAGTCTACCTTAGGCAGTTTGAAAAGAAAGGGTTTGCAGAAATTTGCCTTTATGTGTCATTTTTAAACACATATGTGTTCCTTCAATGCCTCCAAGAGCACAGTTAGCAGTAGAATCCAGGCAGCTGGGCTGCCTTCCAAGTACTGTGGTCTCCGAATGACCTTTTCCTGGTGTGCTGCAAAAGGGCTTGGCTTTATTTTTGTCCTTTTTTTGCACCCCGATAGCAGCACACTGGAGTTCAGATGACAAAAGAACAGGGCTCTCCTTGGCCAGCGTGCCTTCTAGCTTTAGCGATGCATGTTGAACAAATGGAGACGAGAGCTCCGTCCATTGTGAAAGGGATGATTTACCTTGTAGATGTGGAAGACCTGTGCAGTATTTTTTTTTTTTAATCAAAAAGTTTGGTGCGATTCTAATGATGACCACTTAAAGAAATGAATGTCTGTTTTCTTTCTCTTTCTTTTCTGGTTTTTTTTTTTTTTTTTTTTTTTAATGGTGGCAACTGGCTACTGTATAATGTCTGTGAGCGTGTGTGTGTGACTGCAATCCATGCATGCGAGTCCTACTGGTAATATGAAAACCTGCTGTAAGACTGCAAGAAAATTTACTGTAGCTTTGCTTTAATAAACAGTAGAGATTTTTGTTAGTAACAACCTGAAGGAAGAAAAAAAAAAAAGAAAAAAAAAAAAAAGGAAGAGCTGAAACTAACATTCCCTAGAGTGCTCATGTGGAAGAGAGCACAGTTCAGACTATGTAACTTGTTCTCGAGATTTCTCCCCGTCCCTTTTATAATTAATTATGGTCGTCCAGATCATTACTGTTATGGGGAAAAAAATTTGAAACCTGAACTCGGGCGTACTCAGATCTGATTGATTGAAAACCAAAATCAGTTTTAACTAAGGTGGAAACCAAAATATAATGCCTTTTCTGATAACTTGTCCATGTGTATGTGTATCATTTTGTGAGCTAAGAACAAGATCTGTCTTTAGTTTGTGGATTTGTTTTGTTGTTCTACAACAGGTGGTGTGTTGGCACTGGCTGGCTACAGAGCAAGGGAAGTGGTGTTTATGCCAGCGTTTTACCTGCACATTTGAGGAGAGCACTCTTACCTTACAGGATTTGGAAGAATCCCACTCCTTTGCCCATCACAGCGTTTCTCTTCCCTCAAAACAGCTGATAAAGACAGCTCTTCAGTTTGTATCTTAGGGTGCTCTTAACAATGAAGGACTTCTATTTGGATTCAAGAGACCTCATTCCTGGATGTCTGGAGCCTGGATACCTGGATGAGTGGTAACAGAGAGGCTGCACGTGCCCCAGAGCCTGGGGGCTGGTCACTTCCAGCACTGACCACACGTACCTTTGGAGAAGATTAATTAAAGATCCCCAGTGCCACCCCCAGGAATTCCATATGTACTGGCACCTGGTTTTGTTTCTTGCACCACAGAGGAAGCTAAAAAATCACATCAGTCTGTAGGGAATGGGGTTTACTGCTGTAAGTCCTGGGGATGGCCCTGTGCCAGCGGGGGGCCTATTGCCAATATTCCTGTGCCATAAGGAATCTCCATATTTGCTTTCCAGCCATCCCACTAAGGGCAGGGGAATCCTCTGGACTTGAAGGTAAGTACCAGTAAGCTAAGCCGATGTTTCTAATTCTAAAAAGTCAGGAAGAAGCAGTAGTGTACCTCTTTTATGACTAATGGAGGCTTTTGGGGCATTTAGAGACCATAAAGAAATAAATGGGGCACAAACGATGTCTCTTCAGCTCACAAGTACCTGAGGAGCAGGACTGTTAATGGCTTTCAGTGCTTTAGGATTTTAGACCTGCAGCCAAGGGGCAGCTGGTATGGGGAGAAGGAATGGTGCAGGACAGGACATGGGGCAGGTGAGCTCTTTGGACCTAGCCTGGCTGGTGCCTCTTCAGGAGGCCAAAAACTGAGGACTCCCAAAGCTCCAGCTTTGGAGATTTAGAAAGGTGCTTGACCCTCACCCTGTGTAGGAAGCCAACATGGCCCAAAGAGAGCTCTTCTCCAGATGCACATTGTGTAAAATGCTGGAGGTGTGAGGACACGGGCAAATGTGCATCTCCAGCACTGGAGCAGCAAACCCCACCCATTCCCAGCTATAAGGGGTGTTTTATTGGACGTCCTGAGTATGTAGTTTCAAAACTGAGTTGCAGTGATGCAGCAGGTTTGACAGCAAATTCGTGTCAATCTACTGCTCGGTGTTCTGCTTTACAGTGTGCTCGAGGTGTGGCTGCCAATACTCCTTGAAGTCTGTTTTTGCTGGAGTCTGTGGCAGTGTGGAGCTGCTTACACATAATGTTTTTGGCCACTGAAGCTGGCACCAAGGGCAAGGACCCAGCAGGTGTCCTGGTGGGCTGGGGTTATGTTGCCTGGGGATGGGTGAAGAGCACAGTGTGGTGGCTCAGCAAGAGTGTCCTCTGGGCACAATGGGGGCTCCAGGGATCAGTGGATCCTGCAGCATCTCCTTGGTGTTCCCAAGGGACTCCAGCTCTGTGATGATGCAAACTCATCTTCTGGGAGCACTGGTGTGATCTTCTGCCGCGTATCATTGCATGTTTGTACAACCCCGTGGATGGGTGTTGGCTGAAGATTGAGGAGGAGGGAGTTGTGTCTTGATGCTTGCTGGCAGCCTGCTGTCAGAGCTTTGCCTGCCTAACTGGAGGCTAAGGAAAGCCGAGGTGCAGCTAAGCCTCTGTGTTACACAGTCATCAAAAGCTTCCTGGGGCAGGAAGCCTGGAGAGAAGCAGAATGAGCGGCTCCACTGCCAGCATGAGGCTGTTCCGCTGAGCGATGGGAGTTTTGGGCTCCCTGGGCACCATGTGAGTCAGTGGTTCTGAGTTCCTGCTCTGCACAGCCCGGGCTCCCACAGCTGTGTCTCCCCCGGTTCTCTGCTTGCCCTGTCTGGGCTCGTCCCAGCCTGACCTGCTCCCGGCAGAGTTTGGCAGGGAGCTGGGACACAGTCCAGCTCCGATGAATAAACTCCTTTGCTGTCCTGAATGAGTGGTTCTCCCCAAAAACTGCCACTACCACCTGTGCAACACACCCAGGAAGGCTTTTGCTGCCTTTTTTTTTTTTTTTTTTAATTGTCTGGTTTATATAGGGAAAGCCTGGACCAGGCCGGGAGGGGGAGCAGACAGGCAGCCCCTGGCTCTGACAAGCCCCACAGCATCCCACAGTGGGCAGCCTGGGAAGGCCAGGATGAGTTGCCTCTTCGTCAGAGCTGGTTCCCCCCATCCTTGCAGCACAGATCTGTTTTTATCAGATGGGACGCGTGCCCGCTGCGGGGCTGTCGCGACGGTGGTGCAAGCGCTGCAGTCTCTGTGCCGGGGGGTCACAGGCTGCCGGCTTCTTCCTCGGTTTGTTTTCGGCCGGCAAACAGCTGTGTCCTGAGGTCTGTGCTTAGTCAGCTCTCCTGGCACTATGCCCGCTGCGGAGCCCGCAGGTATTCCAAGCGTCTCCTGCTGCTCCTGGGCTGGCCGTCACTCTCCGGCACTGTCCAGGGTCAGCCGGTGCCTGGTGCAAAGAGAGGCCTCTCAAACTTGCAGGGCTTCTGAGCTGAGCCCTGTGGCACAGCTGGGTCAGCCAAGTGCAGTGGGGATGGCTGTGCTCCCCAAAATGAGTTCGTGCTCAGGCTTGCTCTGCCCAGTGCCCTCAGCAAGCTGCACATCTGCCTCATTGTTGTACCCAAGAAAGAGTGTGGGAACAGCCACGAATGAAAAATCTTCATCGTTTCCATCATCACCAGTTCCTCACTTGCAGACCCCCTTTGCCTCAGGGAGCTGGAGCCAGTGGCCCAGGTGAAGCTTTCTGGTGCAGCCGGGGGTTTGGGTGCAGCAGCACAGCCCCGGAGCAGCTGTCAGGGTAGAAATACCAGCCGGGTGATTCAGTAGTGCCTCTGCCCACTCCCAGAGCAGGGAGCAGCCCTGCCGGGGGCTGTTTACCAGCTCACAAAGTGCTAGACAGCTGGCTCTGGGCACTGAATTTCCCCAGCAGCATCTTCTCCTGATGGGGAGGAGGTGGGCTGGGTGGGGGGCAAGACACCCTGCAGCACCCAGCTTGGGGTGCTGGGATTTGCAACACGTGCTGGTCTCCCAGCCTAGGACAGCACATGCCAGCTCTGGCAAATGGGGAAGGTGGATTGCAAGAGGCTGTGGCTGGAGGCATTCTCCAGGTTAGAAACATCCCTGGTTCAATGGTCCCCATTTTTGCCCCAAGGTGCATGCTGGCTTTCAGCACTTCTGTGGGTGCATTGACAAACAGCAAGGTGTCAGCCCTGTGTTGATTCTGGCAAGGAGAAAATCCTTTCCCTTAGCAAGAGCAAATTCAAATGCCTTGGCCAAGGGGCACAAATGTGCTGGAGGGCCTGTTGATGCTCCTGGAGGCATCACAATGCTACAGGAAACTGGAGTGGAGCCTCCCTTCCAGTATATGCTGCCAGTGACAGGGTCTGGGGCAGGGGAAGGGCAAGGCTGGCATGGAGGTGCCAATCCCCAGGGAAACCCAGAGCATCATGTTTAGCCAAGTTTTCCCAAAGCCCATTTTGAGTCCTATCCCTCTTCACCCATACAGCTTCAGTGTGTCATAGCAGAAGGGAGGGATTGGAAACCTAGTGGCACCCCTGGTGTGATGGAAACAGGAGGAAAGCAGAAAGGCCTGTGGGGCTCAGCCCTTAGAAGCCATCAGAGAGACTGTGCAACAGCAGTGGGGCTGGGCTCCAGCTGTGTTCCCTCTGCCTGGCTTCTGCTGGGTCAGCTGCTCAAATCAGCCTGAGGATTGCCTTTGGGACAGGTATGTGCGTGGCAGTTCTTCCTCCAGCTCCTCCCTACCACCCTGAGCCCCCAAGAAAGTGGACTGGGAGGAGGGAGGATGCTCCTGGTGCTGTGCCAGGCTGCAAGTACATTGCCTTCCTCATCACCCTTGTGCCACATGCTGACAGGACCCATTTGGCATTGGATGCTGGTGTTGAAGGGGCTGCATGAAAGCCAAGTGCTGGGGGTTTGAAAGAATTCATACACACCGAGCAGGAGGTTCACTGGTGGGGAAGTGCATGTCTGTTTTCCTGCCTGCACTCAAGAGAGAGGGCAGGGGGAAAATGAGAGGGTGTGTAGGGCTGGGGTGTCACATTGTGCTGGGGCTCTGTGGGGCTTTCCCATCTGCCTTGGCTACTTTCCCTCCAGGGGCCCTGAGCCATAGCTGTGCAGCTATTTAGTTAAATATTAAGAGGTCAAGTAATAGAGAACCAGAAACCTAATTACATGCTGCCCTCCATGGCACAGTAGTTTTTGGCAAAAGCAAAGCAAACACGGCCCCTTGCGTTATGGGAAGGTTGTGCTGCTGCTGCTGCTGCTGGAGTGATGGCCAAAATCCAGCCAGACAGTGAGTGCTCAGGACAGTGAGCAGACAGGAGCTACCACACTGCTGCAGAGAGGCCACAGCCTCCCAACTGAGCCAGCCCAGTGCTCCCAGCAAGTTGTGGGGCCACCATACACCTCACACTTAACCCTGTCCTCCATCTCCTGCCCAAAAAATAGCCAGAGCCACGCTGTGTTGGGAATAGCTTTATCTGGATAACGCCCCCATCCATGGGGCAGCCCCTGTGGTCTCACCCCCTGCCCACCTGCCTGGGATCCGGGGCTCCTCCCCATCATGAGGCTGCTCTCCAGGCCTCCCTCAGCCTGGCCTTCACCTGAAACTTCTGCACCTGCAGCACGACACCAAACTTGCCCTCCAGTGAGGGCAGAGGCTGGTCCTCAGGGCACTCGAGTGTGAACCTCTGCAGCACCCAGGCCAGGAAGAGGAAAAGCTCCATCTTGGCCAGGACTTTTCCCAGGCAGACACGGATCCCGGCTCCAAAGGGGAGGTAGCTGGGTGAGGGCGAATGGATGTGCTGGCCCCGCTCATCCAGGAAGCGGCCTGCAAGGGGAAGGGGCACCACTGGCGTCAGCAGGGTGATCCCTTCTGCCTGAGACCTGCCCAAGTTCATCACGTGTGTCCCTCCCAGGAGCTGCAGGAGCAGAGAGGTGCAAATGCCCCAGAAGGGCAGGAGCAGGATCCAATGCCTGAGTACCAAGCATCCCTCAGGGCTCAGCCTCTCCTGCTGCACCCACCCAGCCATCTCCTGGGCCAGGAGAGGATGGGGATCACACAACCCACCAGGATTGAACTCCTCAGGCTTGTCCCACTCCTTCTCGTCGTGATGCACAGACCAGAGGTTGATGATGACCCTGGCACCCTTGGGGATGGAGTATTCCCCAATGCTGCAAAGCGGACACAGAGTGAGGCAGGCGCTCCCTCCCCACATTCTCTGACCATGACCTGGATGTGCCCCAAGGGGGTCTCACCTGGTGTCAGCAAGGGACACATGTGGGATGAGCAGGGGGGACACGGGCCGGATGCGCAGCACTTCACTGATGGTGGCCTCCAGGTAGGGCAGCAGCGGGCGGTCGCTGAGGTGGGGGTGACGTACCAGGCCAATCTTGTGGTCCATCTCCTCCTGGATCTTCCTCTGGATCTGGGAGCAAAGACCAGTGTGGGAGCCCAGGGAGCAGGGTGCCCTGTGCACAGTGGAGTACACCTAGCATCATCAATCAGCATGGCCTGTCAGGTTGGGTGGGGCAGAAGTGCCCACAGCCTGATCCTGCTTATCTGCAGAGCCTGACTTCTCTTTTGGCACCTGCCTTCCCCAAAACTCCCCATGACACCCCTGGTGCTGTAGGGAACCCAAGTCCCCGCTGTAGGGTGCAGACCCTACCTCAGGGTAGTGGAGCAGGTAGAGTACAGCCCATTTGAGCACAGTTGTGGTGGTCTCCACACCAGCCCCAAAGATGTCCCCCACTGTCATGAGGAGGTGGTCATCAGTCAGCTCCAGCCCTGGCTCTGGAGGGCTGCTGTTCTCAGCACTGAGCCTCACTTGCAGGAGGGCATCCATGAGGTCCTTCACGGTGTCTCCACAGAAAGCTTCCTGCCGAGGGACATGCATGAGCCAGGCTGTCCTGGGCACACTGCCCACCACCCCAGCTCCAGCATCTCCCTGTCCTGGCCCTGCTGGCACCTTGTGTTCAGTGAATTTCTGCTGGAGCAGCTGGTCCCGGACCTGGAGGCATTTCTTCAGCAGGGCCAGGTCCTTGTTGGGAAATATCTGAGGGAGAAAAGCACATCACAACAGGCTACAGCTCAGCCCAGCCTCTGCAGGCCCCCAGGTAGGCACTCAGTGCCCACCAGTGTACTGGTCTTGTGGGTCACCACGACAGGGACCCTCCTAACTCAGTGGGGCTCCTACAGGTGACATCCCGGCTCCTTCCTCTCATCTGAGGTGAAAGAAATGGGCTGTCCACATCCCTGCTCACCTGGAGCCAGGGGAAGATGTCCACCAAGCTCTCCTTGGCCACAGTGTCCACGATACCCTGGCTGTACTCCAGCATGGCCTCAAACTCAGGGTCCCCACGCCGGTATGAGGAGTTGAAGCAGAGGGAGCAGACCACGTTGGTGACAGCCCGTGTGAGCTCGGGGGCCATGTCCAGGGCCACGTCCTGCGCAGCGCTGAGCGTCTCACACAGGGATGCAGCCTCCCGGCAGACTGGGGGGGGAGGAGAGGCAGGCCAGGGGGTGATGAGGGAGTGATGATTAAGCCAAGAGGGTGAAAGGGGCACCTGGGGCTGGAAGGAAGGGTCCCCTGCTCATTCAGGGTGTGCAGCCTGCAGAGGGCACGCCCCAGACAGGGCTGGGCCCTGAGGAGCTGGGACGGGCAGAAGGGACAGGGCTGGGTGCTGGGGAGGAGCAGAGAGAATGGAGATGTGCAAGGATGTCCTCCTGGGCCGAGTGGGGAGCTGGCTCCATGCCTCAGTTTCCCCATCTGTGAGTGAGGGGAACTAAAGTTCAGGGTAGAAAACATGTGGAGAGGTCTTGGTAAAGTACAGGGGATATACGGAGAAGGACAGAGCCCCTGCCTGGCAAGCTGCGGGGATACCAGGGGGCATGGGCTGAGCCACTGTCTTTCCTTGGTATCCAGGGAATCAGGGCACTTAAAAAGAAAAAGCACAGCATGGGAGGGAACCAGAGCTGGGGGGAGCCTGGGGCTGGGTGGAGGCACTTACTGATCCTCTCGAGGGCGAGCGAGCCTTCTCCGAACATGGAGAGGGCAGTGTGCACCAGCTTGCGCTGGAACTTCCAGAGGGGCCCGTAGCTGGCGAAGGCGATGTCCTTGCCCCCCCGGGACAGCAGATCCGTGGTCACCTGAGGGACAGGCAGTCCCAGAGTCACCGCAGGGCAGCCCCGCGGGGGATGGATGATCGTCTCACCCCATCCCAGAAATGGTTGGGGGGGGGGGGCTAGAGGTTAATGCAGGCAGGCAAAGCACAGGACGTAAGCTTTGCTTTCCCCCTGCCAAGGACTGATAAAGAGGTTTGGGGACAGATGCGAAGGTTAGGGGCTCTAGGATGCCCAGGGAACTTAAGGGGTGCAGGGAGCCTGGTGGTACCTGAACCCACATCCCCGTGCCCCGGGATGCAGCCAGCTGCTGGAAAAAAACAGGCACCCTTGGGATGGAGGGTGACAGGGCTCGCCCTAGGGAACAGGGTATGGAGGGCCGCCCTGCCCCTGGCTTGCTGCAGGCAGGATGGGGAGGGGACACGGAGCCTGCTGCGTGCCAGTGTCTTTCTTGGGAGCGTCTCCCGCCTCACCCCACGCCACCGTGGGAAGGGCTCCCCAAAACCTCCTGCCGACTCACGGTGCGGGGCCGTCCAGCGAAGTCTTTGCCCTTCTTCAGCAGCACCTCCCTGGCGTGCCGATAGCTGTTCACCACCACCACGTAATGGGAGCCCATCCAGAGGGCGTAGAGGCTGCCGTAGTGTCCCTGCAGGCGCCACAGCCGCAGGTGGAGCTGCGGGTGCCCGGCCAGCTGCAGCAGGCTCCCCACCAGCGGCAGAGCGGGCAGGCTCCGCGGGCGCCCCAAAGCCGTGCCCGTGGCCGCTGTCAGGGTGTCCCGGCGGCGGGCCAGCCGCCAGGTGCAGAGCAGGGCCAGGGCCAGCAGCAGGGCACCCAGCAGCGGCATGGCGGGGCCGGCTGAGGGGCCGCGCCGCGCGGGGGGCCCTTATAGCGGCTGCGGGGTCGTCTCCTTGACTCTGAGGCGGGCTCGGCTCCTTATCGGGGGGACGAGGAGGGGGGAGCCGGGCGCTGGGCCCGTGGCCAGCTCTGCAGCTGCGGGCACATGGCGGGGGGCAAGGGCAGCGGGGCCACGGCCACCCTGGGTGGCCATGGGGGAGCTGCTTCCAGCGCGCTGGGGGCCAGGGGATGCCCAGGGTCGGATCCGTCCTTGAGGTTCCACCTCCAGAGCCCTGTGGTGGGCCGGGGGTGTGGGGACAGCTGAGCCCTCGAGGTCTGTTCTGGGTGCCGTGAGCACAGCTGGGGGGTCTGGCGGGGCACTGGAATCCATCCCCAGCCTGGGAGCGCCTCGACAGATCCGGGAGGGAATGGGCAGCACTAGAAATGCTGATAAGCCCGGAGCATCCCTGATCATGAGTTCTTGTCAGTGCTAGGGAGACACGAGTAGCACTTGACGCTGCTGGGCAGCCCTCGGCAAGGCTGCTGAGCGCTGGTCAGCCCCTGGTACCCATTGGTCAGCCCTGGACAGTACAGGGGAAGTACTTGAGAAATCCTGGTCAGCGCTGGTCAGTGCTGGTCAGCGCTGGTCAGTGCTGGTCAGCCCTGGTCAGTGCTGAGAAACCCTGGTCAGCGCTGGTCAGCCTTGGTCTGTGCTTGTCAGTGCTGGGCAGCCTGTGGATGTCCGTGCCCGAGGCGATGAGGTGTGCTGGGGGGAGTCCTTTGGGAACAGAAGCCCCTCCCGACAGTGTCCCCGACCACCGCGGGCTCTGCGCCTTCCCGAGCCTTCAGGCCACCGGCGCTCGCCGTAGCGGCTCCCGGGGGTAGGCGGAGCGGGGCGCGGGCGGGGTAAGATGGCGGCGGGGGGCGCGGCGGATGCCCAGGCACGCTTTGGCCACTCGGTGAAGGGACTCCTGACCGAAAAGGTGACGAGCTGCGGCACCGACGTGATCGCTCTCACGAAGCAGGTGCTGAAGGGCTCCCGTAGCGCCGAGGTGAGCGGCGGGTGCCGGCGGGCGGCCGACTACAGGGCCGGAGCGGAGCTGGGAGCGGGGAGGGCGGCGCAATGCATGCTGGGAGTTGTAGTCCGAGGAGGGGGACACATCTTCGTGTCTGGGCAGGGACGGGACTGCGAGACCGGGATGCGGGCACGGCTGGGCCGCGCCTCGGGACTCCGGCGGTGGCAGGCGGTAGCGTGACTGCCAGAATGACAGGTGGGAGCGGTGCCTCAGGTGTTCCCGATGGATGTGCTCTCCCGGCGCCGCGGTGATCCCCGCACGGTGTCACCCCAAGTGTCACTGGGCCCTCGGGACAGCCGTCACGGGAGCCTGGGGAAACGCAAAGGTGCAGCGTCTCAGCCTGGTGTGTACGTTTGTCTTTTAGCTCCTGGGTCAAGCTGCGAGAAACATGGTGATGCAAGAAGATGCCATCTTGCACTCAGAAGATGTAAGCTGTGTTCTTGTGCTCGAGCAGCAGTGTTTCTAGGGATAGAAGGAGAGCAGGGTGGTAAGAACAGTTTGCAGCCGTGCTATCGGAGCCCTGGAGTGAAATACATGACTTCAGGCAGCAGGGCTCATAGCCAGAATAATTTAGTGCCTCAAACCCAGTGCTGCTGGACTCCCTGTGTCCTGCTGGCCAGCCAGCCCTCAAGCCGTGCCCTCTCTGACAGAAAGCTTGAGGGACTGTGGGCTGAAATAAAGCATTTGTGTCTCTGCCTGTCACTGGAAAAGGAGAGGGAAGTATGCCACTGCTGACAGATAGCAGCGGGGGTGTTTTGGAGGAAGTGCAGCAATACAGTGGTGGCTGTGCTGGAGGAACTCCCCAGAGCATTAGGATGGCTTGCACTGTGATTTCTATAGGCATTCATTCTTTGTTTTGTTCTCCACAGAGTTTAAGAAAAATGGCCATAATAACTACTCATCTACAGTACCAGTAAGTAGGGGACACCAGTAAGTAGGCATTTTCTCTTGGGGGCTGAGTGGATTCCTCAGTCCGTCTTTGTTTTCCTTAAAGACTTTGCATGAAGCCACCAGCTCAGACTGATCATTCTTTTTCAGTTCTTCAAAGCTGAGCAGGCTCTGGAGCTGGGATTTTTCAGCCATCTTCAGGCTGTTTTGGGGTGGAGGCTGAAATTTTTGCCTCCTGTTTGCCATGCACTGTGTCTCCAATGAGTGTGTCTGATGTCCCTGGGACTAAGAAGGAGAAGCCAGTGCTGCTTCTGTCCCCCAGGACTTAATCCAGAAATACCCTGGTGTTTTGGCCTCTTGAGCCCTTGTTTGACATAACATAAACCATGACTGAGATTTTGGGTTTTTAATGCTCTTTTTGTCTTTCCTTTTCTCATCTAGGCAAGAAGCAATTCAAAAGAAGTGAGTTCTGGGAGGACCTGGGGGTGTGGGGGTGGAAGGGGGAAGGTGATGGAGTTGGATGGGGGAAAGCAGAATGGAAAGGTTTTTGTAACTGCCTTTGAGGCAGATGCTGGTCCAGCAGGATAGTGCTTCAGTATTGTGAAGAGGTGGGAATTTGAGTGAAGAGATGGATTCATACCAAAACTTCCTTTTGTTTCACTGATGTGATAGAGGGTGTGAGGCTGCTTGTGAGAGGAGATGAGGGGGGTGGGAGCAGAACTGTGTACAGCAGGGTGCAGGAAGTGAGGTTTGCTTTGTGGGGACACAGAGGGGGGTTGGGGGACCCCAGGGTTTGTCTTTGCTGTAGTGTCAGCTCTAGAGCTGCTCTGGTCCTTCGGGCACAGGCAGCACAGCACAGTCTGGGAGCAGATCTCATCATGAACCTCCTCCTCTTGCTTGGTGTCCAGTGTGGAGCGCTCGTCAAACCTTCAGGACCAGTTGAGTCACTTGCTGAAATGAAGGGGAGCTGAAGGCACGAGGAAGTCTCAACCAGCACTGAGGGAGTGAAGCTCCTCTCCCCTCCAGCCCTGGGGCTCAGAACTATGTCTGATGCTGGATGTCAGCTGGGATATGTGCAGAGTCTGTGTTTCTGGGCACGTGGCCCCCTCTTGTGTGCCTGCATCCACACATCTCCTCCAGAATGCTCAACCATGCACCTGCACCTTGCTGGAACAAACTCCCTGAAACTTTGCTCCTCCCAATAATCCCATGTCTGCTTACTTCCTGTGTAATGTGAGGTGCTCAGCCCACACCAGCACCCTTGGCAAGAAATGCAGAGTTGAGGTGTGGCGTTTAAATGCAGGTGCCTGCAGTTTGCCACTGGTCTGTATTTAGCCACAGAGGTGGCACAGAGTGCAGTTTATTTAGGGCATTTTAATCAGTGTGAGCTGCAAGTGCCTGGGCGGGTGAGAGGTGCTTCAGTGTAGGCTGAGGTGCCAGTCCCAGCACAGAATTTCTGAAACCAGGAATCTAAGCACACACACCTGCCAGTGGCCTAGCTGGACATGGTTTGGCCGTCCTCCTCCTCAGAGGTTATCTTACTTTCCTCTCTGCCAGAGTTTGGAACATCATCCCTTTGCCAGCCCATATGTGCTGCATTCGGCCTTCAGCTGCATTCTTTTTCCTGGGCTGCTGCTCCAGCTTTTGATGAAGCAGCCTTGGCTGTGGTGTGTGTTTGTATCTGGTTGGGAAGGTATCCAAAGGCCTGGCTGGGAAGCAGGCAGGAGTGCATCACAAGTTGGTGTGCTCAGTTCTACACTGCTCTGTTGAAGACTAGTTCACATCCAGGACCAACTATAAATACTGTGTCTTGGTTTTGGTAAGTCACTTATCTGGAGCACTTGGAGTGCACGGGAAGCACTTGTTTCCCTGAGTGTGCTTTTCACCAGCTGATAGGAGCAGGCAGGCTGGGAGCTGACATTGGCCTGCCACATTCCTGCTGGAATGCTGCTGGAGTCTGGCTCCTGTGCTGCAGAGCCATCTCGGGCTAGGTTTCACCATCCCTGCCAGTATTTTTGCCTTGGGTGACGTTCTGACCCCAGCTTTGTGGGTGCACATTGGGAGAGTCTTCCCTGGAACTTTCTTGCTGGGAATAAAAGCTGTCCTGAACACCACCAAACTGCAGCAGTCTGTCGTGGGTTCTGTTGCTGGCGGTCCTTGTGCATCAGGGAGACTGGGATGGTGAGCCTCTGCCCTCCGGGATCCCCCATTCTGCTTTAGCTGGGAGGGCTTTGCAGAGGCAGTGGCACCTTGCTGCAGGTGGCTCGTCCCTTCCAAGGTCCAGTCCTCTACAGAGGCCGCAGCAGTCCTGTGGCATTAAATTTGTGTCTCCCTGCCTTTGGGGCAAGCAGGGACAGGGCTGCCCCGTGGAGGTGCAGAGCTGTTGGGGAGCAGGCAGCAGGGTGGGGTTTGGGGGTGTGGGTGCAGCAAGAAGCACGAATGGTGGCAGCGTGCTCAGCACGGGAGTGGGGCCAGCAGCCCCGGCTGTGCCCGAGTGCCAGGGCCGTGTGCCAGGGCCCGGGGCAGGCGCTCCCGGGCGGAAGCCAGCCCCGGGCAGTGTGGGATGCCGGAACAGCACAGGGTGCCGGGGAGGAGCCTGGCCCGGGCCGGGCAGAGTCCGGCTGGGGCGCTGCAGCTGGAGGCAGTAGGAGAGGCCGGGGCTTCTGCTGGGGTCGCTGGGGTTGTGCTTGGGGCCAGGGGCTCTCTGCAAAGCAGGCGAGGGGGGATTTACCCTACAGGGATGCTTTGGGGGCTCATCTCTCCAGGGCAGCTGGGACTTGGTTTTTTGGGGGGGTGGGGGGATGTTGTCAGGTGCCCCCTGGAGCATCCTGTTAGACTGCAATTTTGGGGGGGTTCTCAGGGTTCTGCTGGGACAGAGCAAAAAGTGCTCTGGTATCTGAGGGAAGAGGGGGATTCAGAGCCCTTGTGAGGACCTGGTGTAGTGCCCATCTCTGTGGTGTCAGCCATCAGCCCCACATTCCCATTGCAGTGGCAACTCCCTGCAGAGAACTGATCCACCAGGAGGTGCAGGTGAGGGGCATGGATGGGAACTGGGGAGGGATGGGGCAGTTGGGCAGGGGGTGCGTGCCTGGGCTGTGCCAGAGTTCCTGCTGCCATTGGAGGATAAAGCTTGTTTTGGGGCCCAGATGAAAATGCCAGGTGCAGTTGGCAGCTTTGCTCCTGTTGTGCTCCTGATGAGAGACTGGGCATTTCCCTGCCCTTGTTCCCTGCACCCTTCTAAGCCAGGGAAATAGTGGCTGAAGCCTCCAAAGTTACTGAAAATGGAAATTAAATCCCCTCCTGCAAAAACACATCAGGAGTGTGTGTGAGCGAAGGGAGCTGGGGAGGATGGGGGCAAAGGGATGCCTGATCTTAGTGTAGTTTTTGGCCCTAGAGTGTCAGTGCCAGAGGAATGTGGGCATATACAGGCCAAGTGCAGGCATGAACCCCCTGTCTTAGAGCATGGGAGCTCCCAAGGCTCAACTTGGCACAGTTTAGTGGCCTCTGTCCTTCCCATCTCAGGATTATTATGGCAAAGAGCTGCAGAAGACAGAGGACCTCAAAACCAATGTGTGCGTCACCTCAGCCAGGCCACTTTCCAAGGCGGCGAGAGATGCTCTGGAGCGCATCCACGAGGAGGTGGTGGCCAGGTAAACCCCGGGGGTCTCTCCTCATCCCCTTGGGCTGCAGCCCCTTCTTGGCTGTGCCACGGGGCACCTTCACCCAGCTCAGCTCAGCATCCGCCCAGGTACTACGGCTGCGGTCTGGTGATCCCTGAGTGCCTCTCATCCTGCCGGATTCTGGACCTGGGCTGCGGCAGCGGCCGCGACTGCTACCTGCTGAGCCAGCTGGTCGGGGAGCAGGGCCACGTCACCGGGATAGATATGACCAAGGGCCAAGTATGGCACAGATCTGGGGCTCCCCCTCACCCTCCCAGCAGCGCCCCCACATTGTTCCCTTCCTCTTGCCAGGTGGAGGTGGCCAAGAAGCACATTGCCTACCACATGGATAAGTTTGGCTACCGAAAGCCGAACGTGGAGTTCTTCCATGGTTACATGGAGAAGCTGGGTGATGCTGGGCTGGCTGACGAGAGCTACGATATTGTCATGTAGGTGCTGTGCAGGCCACAGTCACCCCCAGTCCTGCTGCTGCTTCCCGGGCTGTGGGCTGGGTCTGCATCCCAATGGGTCACTTGCTTCAGAAGCACATGTTAGGAAAAGGGAAATTCCAAGCCAGAGTCTGGGAATATAAACTGCCCTTCTCATGGTCAAATTGCTGTTTCCAAGTCCTGTGAGAAGTGATGGGACACACAGCAGCTGGTGATGCTAAGTATGCAAGAGGGTGTAAGTAAGCCTTGGTCTCCTCCTCCACAGCTCCAACTGCGTGATCAACCTTGCCCCTGACAAGAGGGCTGTGCTGCAGGAGGCCTTCCGTGTGTTGAAGGTGATGGTGGGCTGGTGCCCCTGGCAGAAAAGCGGCCTTGGGGTGGCCCTGTTGTTGGGGTGCCACTGAGAAGCAGCAAATGGGATCCAGCAAGGCGAGGATGCAGGATGGGGTCAGGGGAGGTCATCTCTGCAGAGGGTCCCAAGAAGGGTAGGATTAGGGGGTTCCAAATTCTCCCTGCCCCTTTTGTCCCTTTGCTTCTTGAGGTGTCCCTTCACTCCTTGCTGCCCTCCAGCCCGGGGGAGAGATGTACTTCAGTGACGTCTACACCAACCAGCACCTGAGCGAGACCATCCGGAAACACCGGGTGCTGTGGGGTGTGTATGGCTTGTGGGATGGGGTGACATGGCATGGGGGGACTGGAACTTTGCCTCCATCCCCCATGTCTGTGGTCTCGTGCCAGGAGAATGCCTGGCAGGAGCCCTGTACTGGAGAGACCTGTACAGCATAGCTGAGGAGGTGGGGTTCAGCCCCCCATGCCTGGTCACCGCCAGCCCCATCACCATTGGCAACAAGGAGCTGGAGGGCATCATCGGTGAGGAGCCAGCCAGGGAGTGTCAGCTCTGGAAGCTGTGGGAAGCTCTGCTGGGATGCCAGCCCAGGTGTTCAGGGTCCAAGGCACCAACCTCTCCCTTGTAGGTGACTGCCGCTTCGTTTCCGCCACCTTCCGCCTGTTCAAGGTGCTGGGAGGCGGCCGGGCCGGGCCGGGCCAGGTCATCTACAACGGCGGGATTGTGGGGCACGAGCGAGAGCTGGTGTTCGATGCCAACTTCACCTTCAAGGTCTGGGGAGGCGTGCTGGGGTTCTGTAGGGAAGAGTTAAAGCTGATGAAGCTGCTACTCAGCAGCATCCTCTGTGATCTGGGGGCCAAGCTTTGGGGATGGTGGGTGGGAGCTAAGGGGTTGTGCAAATGCACAGGAGAGGGAGACAGATGCATGCACTGTTTAGTGGTAAATGTAGAAGCAGGACATCCATGGTGGCTTCCCAGAATGGATTGAAGCCTGATGCTTGGGGGTTTGTGGGTGTTTCTTCAGGTTTTGGGCCAAGATGTGTTCCTGCTTTCACTCCTTGTCATCTGGCTGGGTGGCTGGAGTCCCCTAGGACACATATCCAGGACCCCAGGCCTGTGACCATTCCTCTGCTCCCAGGAAGGAGAGGTGGTGGATGTGGATGCTGAGATGGCTGCGATCTTGCAGAGCTCCAGGTTTGCAGATGAGTTCCTGATCCGAGCTGGCGAGGCCAATGCTGCAGCACTGCAGGGCTGCTGTTGCAAGGGAGTGAAGGTCAGTAGAGGGCAGCTCCGTGGCTGCCCTGATTAAGGAGTTGAGACATGGGTGTCCCATGCCATCAGAGTGGCTATGGGGTATCAGAAGGGCTGTGGCATGATACAGAGACACCTGAGTCCTTCTGGGCTGGGCAGGAGCTCATGGGACACCAAGAGTCGTGCCTGGTGCCTGAGTTGGGACAAACTGTACCCCTACCCAAGTGGAGCCCTCCAGTGGGGGGTCTGCCATGGGTACTGGCAAGTCTGACAGCTGGACTTCCTGAGGTCTCCCAAGGGGAGTCATCTCCTCCCTGAGGAGATGGCTGTGCACAGCCTGCCCCAGGGAGGTGATGGCCCATCCTCACAGTTTCTTCCTGCTCACTGCTTTCCTGCCTGCTGATGGAAGAGCAGGTTGGCCCTGGCTGCCAACCCTGACCTTGCAGCACAAAGCATTCTGTCTGCTGAAAGCCACTCTCTTCTCCTTGGTGGTCCCTCCAGCCTGTAGATGGGCCAGGAGAGACAAGGGAGATAACACCCTGCAGCTGCGTATCCCTGAAATACAGCCTTGTACTTAGGAAGGAGAGATTTTCTCAGGTCTCTGTCCAAGGAGGAGGCATTTCTCAGATAAAAGCAGAGCCAAGATCCCAGACAAACTCTTGGCTTCTTCCTTGCCACAGGGAAAGGCAGCTGGAGTGACCCAGGAGCTGCACCCCATGATAGCTAAAAGGAAGGTCTGCTCTGCTGGCAGGGATTGAGCGAGGGGCAAATGCCACTTTCTTGGGTGCCTCTTGCTTCCCACTGGCCTGATCATGCCCTGGGTTTTTCTCTGTCTTTCAGGAGAAGATCCGTGATCCCTTCCAGCTGCTGGAGCGGCTGACAGCCCCTGGTCCTGCCTGCTGTCCTGGTGGCACCTGTGGTCCTCCAGGGTGCTGCTGAGTGGCAAATGGTGTCCCCACACCACTGCTGGAAGCCAGCGGGGCCAGAGGACCTGGCCCCAGTGATGTCTTCCCCCAGAGAGCAAATACATGTCTGTCTCAAAGGCTGTGTGCTTGTAGCTGCCACAGGGCTGTGGGTGCTGTGCTTCTGGCGGGGCTGGTGGGGCAGGCTGTGCCTGGTTGCAGTGAGGACCTGTCCTGTGGGTCCCCTCAGGGTGGGGCTGACAGTGGCTGCACAGCTTGGGCACACAGGCAGGGACAGTCTCTGTCTCACTTGCAGCCCTGCAGCCTGTTCCAGGAGATGGGGATTGCTCTCTTTTCCTGTGCAGTGCCACTGAGGCTTCTGTTTTCCCCTGGACTCCATCTAGTTGGAAAGCCCCGAGTCCCCTGCAGGCATTGCACCTGCAGAGTTTTGCAGGGAAATACAGCAATTCTGGAAAAGCAGAAACCCATCCAGCTGCATCCCACAGCAGGCAAAGAGCAAGGTGCAAGGGCTTTTAGGCTGTGGTGGGAAGTGATGGGCTGCATTCCAGCTTGAATCCCACAGGACCTGGCCCACAGAAGGTGTTTGGGAAAGGCTGCTGGACAGCTAAACTTAGAAATAAGGGACCATTTCCACCCCTCCTCGCACAGTGATTTTCCAGGAGGGACCACCTTTCCCATTTCTGCCTTTTAAGCATCATCTTGCTGTGGCATGGGGGAAGTTAAAAGCAAAACCCAATAAAATTTGGGCTCAAAAAGAAACAGGGGCCGGTGCCCAGGATGCTCTGCCATAGCAGTAGCAGTGGCTGAGGAGGGTCCAGGTGTTTAGGACACCTGAAATTGTTCTGAAGTGTGGAATGACCTCACTGATGGGACTTGGGAGGAAGAAGCTGTTTAATATCACACCCCACCCCCAGCCCTCTTCCTAGATTATTTACAAAGACTTCATCCAAGTCCCCAAACAGCTCATCCTGGGAGGTTTGCAGCAATTAGCTCCTGCTATCAAAGACAGCCTTCTCAGTGGGAATGGAAGAGCAGGTGGGATGGAGGGGTCCTACCTGCAAATCCCTTCATTAAAAAGGCATGAGTCCCTGGCGTGGCCTTTCAACTTGCCTGGAAAGAGCTGCACCCATAGTGAGATCCCTGCTCTGTGCATACAGAAAAAGGCCACAGCTTAAATGCCACTGCATAGCACTATGTTTTTCCAAAATTCTCAGCATGTCAGGGAGGAAGCAGCTGAGAGAACTTGACTTTGATGTGGAGCATTGAAGTAGAGATCCTCACCAGGCTGTGGATGCAGTGGTGTCGTCTCTGCCTGGCTTTAATTGTGCATGCACAGCCTTGGGGGTTTTGGCCCCCAGTGTATGAGAGGAGGTCCTCCAGCCCCGTCCCATATGAGGAACCCCCACATAATCTGTCCAACACTGCAGTCTGTGTATTTTGGTCATTGTAGAGATGTCCCAAACTCTGTTCTAGTGTGAAGCTCTGCAGCATCGATGTCCTTCCTTGGCAGGCAGAGAGGGTGTTGTGATAGCAGCAGCCAGAGGTTGTGATGGTTCTGATTCACTCCAAGGAGAAAGAGAAGGGATTCCTGAGTCCCTGTTAACCCTGTGGTTAGCAGTGTGTCTCTGTGGTTCAGAGTCACCTCCTCAGGGGAGCAGACCTGCAGAACTCTTTCAGGATAAGCTGAATGAGGTTTGGGACCAGGAAAGATTTGTGACTACAGCCCCCAGAGCAGTGTGCTCTGCTCCACACCGTATTGGGTTGCCCTGCACAATTTATTCTTCCATTTTCCAAGCACTTAAACAGCAGGGAGGCTGTTTCACTGCCTCCGAAGGGTGTCAGCCACCACACGCCACACTGGTTGCTCCCACAGCTGTTTGTCTCTGGCTGTCCAGGATGCTGAACTCCTCAACTGAGGGACATGGAGCGATGATGGCCGGGTGTGGGGTGCGTGTTGCCCCAGCTGCGATTGCGGCACAGCAGCCGATGCCTCGGAAACAGCCGGGCTCTCAGGGCGGTGGGACACGGCACACAGGAATTTACAGGTGCTTTTATGAATGGGGCTCTCGGCCCTCCGTGCCTTCATGAACTGATGAGCGGAGCGAGACAACCGGGGCGGCTTTGGACATCCTCAGCGGGAGCTCCAAACCCCGGCCCCGCTCACCCCACGCCCCGGCACGGGACGGCGGAGCAGAGCAGAGCAGAGGTGAGGGAGGAGCGCGGCCCGTCCCCATTGAGTATTAAATGGTTAATTCCGCTCTCAGGTGCGACACAACAGAGGAGATGTCGGTGCAGACGGTGCCGGGGGGCCGCAGTGCGACAGTTCGATTTCTGAACATCGCACGGTACTGCACTGGCGGCGGCTCGGGGCTGAGAGCCGCCCCCGCCGGCGGGAGGCACCGGGATGCGCCCCGTCGGGCCGGGACCACTTGGCGCGGTGCAGCCGCCAGGGGGCGCTGCGCGACCGCCGACAAGTGCGGCGCGCGGACGCGGGGCGGCGCTCCCGGGCCGCTGAAGGGGGCGAGCGGCGCGGCGGGTCGGAGGGGAGCGGCGGTCGCCGTGGGCCGGGGCGGGACAGGCGGGGGGAGCGGGATCTCCCGGCCCGTTCGGCCGCCCCGTGCCTCGGCGCGGGGGCTCCCCGGGCCGCTCCTGCCGAGCCCCGCGCGCGCCGGCCGCACCGCACCCCCATTGGTCGCGCCTCTCCTGAGGCTCCGCCCCCTTTGGCCCCGAGCGCCACCGCCATTGGCCGCAACCACACGGTCGGCCCCGCCCCCGCGCGCCCGGCGTACACACAGGAGTCACGCGCACCCGGGGCTGGGGAGGGGGCGGGGCGCGGCAGGGCCGTGGCCTGGCGCTGATTGGCGGGCAGGCGGGCGCTGATTGGCGGCGCCGGGCGGGGGCCCCTCCCCCGCGCGGCGGGCGGGGCGGGGCGGGGCGGGCCCGGGTAGAGGCGGCGCTGGTCGGCCCGGCCCGGCAGTCGCCGCCCGTCGGGTCCCGCGGGCAGCCGAGCCCGCGCCTCGCCCGCCGCCTCCGCCGCGCCCGCCGCCACCGCTGCCGCCGGGGGAGCCGGGGCACGCCGCAGGCGCCGCGCGGTGATGCGGGGCCCCGGCGGCGCCGAGCCCTGACTAAAGATGGCCGCGCTGCCCGGTGGGAACATGGCGGGGGGCGGCCGGGGGGCGCGGGTGCTGCTCTTGCTGCTGCTCGGCGGCTGCCTGGGCCGGTGGCCCCCGGCCGCCGCCGCTGCCGCGCCGCCCGCTGCCGTCGTGCCCCCGCCGGCGGCGGAGGAGACGGTGATCATCGGCCTGCGGCTGGAGGACACGGACGACGTCTCCTTCATGGAGGGGGGCGCGCTGCGGGTGAGCGAACGGACGCGGGTGAAGCTGCGGGTCTACGGGCAGAACATCAACAACGAGACGTGGTCGCGCATCGCCTTCACGGAGCACGAGCGGCGGCGGGGCGGGCGGGCGGCGGCGGGGCCGGCGGGGCGCGGCGGTGGCGGGGGCGGCGGCGGGTCGGCGGGCAGCGGTGGGGCCCCGCAGCGCTGCGGCATCCGCACCTCGGACATCATCATCCTGCCGCACATCGTGCTCAATCGCCGCACCTCGGGCATCATCGAGATCGAGATTAAGCCCCTGCGCAAAACGGAGAAGAGCAAGTCCTACTACCTGTGCACCTCCGTCTCGGCCCCCGCCGCCGCCGCCCTGGGGCCCGGGGCTCCCGGAGGGCTGGCGGGCGCCGAGGGGCCGGCGGGACCTCCGCCCTGGGGTGAGACCACTTGGATCTACCATGACGGCGAGGACACCAAGATGATCGTGGGCGAGGAGAAGAAGTTCCTGCTGCCCTTCTGGCTGCAGGTCATCTTCATCTCGCTCCTTCTGTGCCTCTCGGGCATGTTCAGTGGCCTCAACCTGGGCCTGATGGCCCTGGACCCCATGGAACTGCGCATCGTGCAGAACTGTGGCACGGACAAAGAGAAGAACTATGCCAAGCGCATCGAGCCTGTGCGGCGTCAGGGCAACTACCTGCTGTGCTCCCTCCTGCTGGGCAATGTCCTGGTCAACACCACGCTGACCATCCTGCTGGACGACATTGCCGGCTCTGGGCTGGTGGCCGTGGTGGTCTCCACCATCGGTATCGTCATCTTCGGCGAGATCGTGCCGCAGGCTATTTGCTCTCGGCACGGCCTGGCCGTGGGCGCCAACACCATCTTCCTCACCAAGTTTTTCATGATGATGACCTTCCCGGCCTCCTACCCCGTCAGCAAGTTGCTGGACTGTGTCCTGGGCCAGGAGATCGGCACGGTCTATAACCGTGAGAAGTTGTTGGAGATGCTGCGGGTCACCGACCCTTATAACGATCTAGTCAAGGAGGAGCTCAACATTATCCAAGGAGCCCTGGAACTGCGCACCAAGACCGTGGAGGACGTGATGACTCCCCTCCGAGATTGCTTTATGATTGCTGCCGAGGCTGTGCTCGACTTCAACACTATGTCCGAGATCATGGAGAGCGGTTACACCCGCATCCCTGTTTTCGAGGGTGACCGCTCCAACATTGTGGACTTGCTCTTTGTGAAGGACCTGGCTTTTGTGGACCCCGATGACTGCACGCCACTCAAGACTATCACCCGCTTCTACAACCACCCACTGCATTTTGTCTTCAATGACACCAAGCTCGATGCCATGCTGGAGGAGTTCAAGAAAGGTGGGCTCGTGCCTGTGGCAGGGGCGCGGTGGGGAGGTGCTGCTCGGGGGCGGTCAGCATACACCTGCTTGCAGCAAGGGAGCTCTGCAGGGGGGCCTCGGGTTCCAGCTCACAGAGGGCTGTGGGAAGGCGCATTCTGGACTCTGAGTGACCAGTATTTAGGCATCTGCCAGATCTGCTCATTCCCTGGCCAGAAAGCTGGTCCACGGCTGGGATGTGCCCCCAGCCTTTTTTTCCCCATTGCACTGGGATGTGTGTGTGGGCACGGTGCCAAGCAAGGTTGTTTTCCTTCTTGCTTTTTCCACTCATCTGTCCGTTATAGTGAGAACCACTGACGGGAATCCGCGCCCGTTCCTTGGCTGTGTCTTCTCTGTGCTTTTTCAGCTGGCCTGACGCGGAGGAGTGGGTGGGCTGCTCGGGTGCCTCTCAGGCTCAGTGCACACACGTGCTGAGATAAACAAGGCGTTTTAGCTCCATTCATAGGCTCAGCCAGCTGACCTCACTCTCTGCTTGTGTTCCAGTTACTTTGATTGACACTTCGATCTTGTAACTCATAAGTCATTTCAATCTCTTAAAATATATTCTAGAGCACCTGTTGGTGCTGTACTTCAGAATTACAGATCTTTTTCCCCAGGCTACCCTGTGCTTCAGGACCACAGGCTCAGCAGAGATGTGACCCTTTCTACCTCTTTGGTGTAGCTTGTGTATTAGTTGCATTAGAACAGGACTGAGGCTTTCCACCTTTCTCTTGGTTTTAGATGGTGCTGACTTGACAAACGCATCTTAATTCTTGTTAGAAGCTCTTACTTATGAAAAAAGAAAAAAACATCTTTTTGTTTTCCTTTTAAAGTCTGTTCCTCTCTGCAAGCCAAATAATAATGCTCTGTGGCCTGTGCAGGAGGGAGCTTTCAAAGTAGTTGTTAAGTGAAATTTCGGACAGTTTGGATGTGTGGAGTCCTGTGCTGGAAAAAGAAAGGCTATTTGGAGTGCCACCAGACTGTTCGCACCCAGGAAGATCTGATCAAAGTACCACGGAACAGCTCAATCCCTGGGAGGTGATTTGCTTCAGAGGGAAAATCTAGTGGGGATTATTTGAGCTCACCTTTTATTAACTGACTAAGGTACCTTGAAAAAAACTTTATGAATCGATGAATGTTCCTTCCAGATAAATTTAAATTATGACTTAGGTTTCGGTTGCTGTTTTGTCCACGTGCTAAGCTCTTGTGTCGTGGCATTGGATATTCTTCATCCTGCTTAACACAATTTTGGGGAGTTGGAGGGTTACCTCATCTTTATTTCATCGTTGTGGGTAGAAGATGAACATACTCCTGCTTTTTACTGGCCAGTGCAGTGGTGGTTATCTTCATCTCTTTCAGCCTGTGTGTAGAGATGGGGAAGTTTTGGTTTTGGAAGTGTTGAAGGAGAGATGAGGGAGAGCCTCCCTCGGCTGTGGTTTCTACACTGCAGGATCTGCAGCTTGGATGTGGGGAAACTCAGTGATGTCACTTAACTGTTGGCTGGTTCAGGTGGATGTTGCTGCCTGTGTGAGTAAAAGGGTGGTGGTTCTTCCCCTCTGTCCCTGTTGTTCAGACTCCAGATAGCACAGTAGGGTTCTTAGCCTAGTGAGACTTGTGGGTGTTTTCTAGTTCTGTATGCAGCAATGTGTCTGAAGAAATGCACTTTATGTTCATAGTTTATTTCCATGGTCTAAAAGGATGGAATGCACTCCTGTGTGTGTTAGCTTAGCAGTCCTTTTATTTAACAGCTGGGAGAATTAGGTGTGCGCTTTAATCCTGGGAGAGTGGCTAAGCCAAATTCCTCCTTAGAGTTCCTGAAACTGGTGCTTAAAATAGGCTTCTTAAAAATTCTCCTGGGTGGCTTGGAAGGTGCAGACTAAAGATCACTTTCTGTGGTAGCCAGTCCCTTGCCTGCACTAGGAAACATCCCAGTAGCACAAGTTCAGGATGACTTCCTAACATGTGTGTTCCCTCCTGAGATTGCTGAGTCCTGGAATAGTCTCTGTTGTTGGGAATTAATTCAGGCTTGTTTTAGCATACTTAAATGTTTACTCCAGAGTCACTATGCTGGTTGGTCTGTATGGGCAAGTCCTGTGTTAGGATCAGCTTTGTCCTAACTGGTTTCTCTTTAAAAAGTGCAGATATAGTGGAAATAAGTGGCTTCCTTTGTGTCCTTTGAAATGAATGTAAATAACTGATAGCTGGCTTGATCTGGCATAGCACAGTGTCTTTTGCAAGAGCTCTTCCAACTTTCTTCTTCAGAGCAACCTTGCCAAATTCCCATGAGAATGTACAAATTAAGGGTGAGAATCAAATTGCATGTTACTCTCCAGTAGAGCGTTGGAAGTAATAAGCTTACGGTTTTTAATCATTCCCTTCCCATCACATTGATCTTCTGCCACAGCCAGCTTGCTTCAAAACTCCTAAGTGTGTTTTTTTTGATACTCAGGCTCCTGCTACCACTGTTGGGTGCAAAAGGCAGCTCATGTGATAGTGCTGTCAGTTAATACTTCAGTTGATTTGAGGAGGGAGGACGGGTTATTTTTTTCTAATAAGTTTGGTAATTAGGTGGGTAGGTGGGGTTTTGAAACTCCCATTTTGGGCAGAAGCAAAACCTTCTTAACTTAAATGTGGAATGGGGACTTAAAAGGAGCTGATTGGAAGCCAAACACAGCAGGATATACATCCTTACACTGTTGCAGAAGATGAAATTGGTAGTTCTGTAGTTGCTCTAGTGCTTAGGCTGAACAGCTGGAGGATTTGGTGGTGGGGCCTATCATTAACATTCTTTGACCACAATTGTAAAATAAGTACCTGTTTCACTTCCATGCTGCCAGGAAGAAAACTTAATTTTAAGAGAGCTTCAGCACATTCCCACCTCCTTGCTGCTCTAATCTCCTAAAGTGTGAATAAACATGATTCCTGAAGCAGTCCACAAGCAAGCTTCTCCTCTAAAAAGCATGGTGTACTTCCAAATAAATAAATAGCTTTTGAAATAGGTGTGATTTTTCTGTTCTAAAAAGAGACCTTAAACTTCAACCAGAGCTGTCAAATCCACCTGTCTACAAGTTGAGCAGACTGAGTTCAAGCTTAACTTGAATTCAATCATTCAAATTTAATGCGAGGGACTCTAAGGTGCCTTTTCTACTGGCCTAGGAAAGGACCTGCCTGACTTTGCTCGGAGCAAAGAGGTCTCTCATTTGAAATGAGTTCACTCCCAGCCAATCTAATGTTGGCTATTGCTGTAAAGGGGAGCGAGGTATTACCTGTTCCAGGATAGATTTATGTTGTAATTCCTAATCTGCAGCAGGGATTGAATGAGCCACAGAATCATTTTTGGAAAGAAGGTGGTGAACTGTCTCCACTGACCTTCTTTTTCTTTTCGACCTGTGTGTGGACCTGCTTTTTTTTTTTTCCTTGTTTTCTGTTCCTTTTTGACAGTCTTCCTAGGTCTCTGCTTAAATGCTCTCTGGCACTTGCTCTTGGTGTTTTTCACAGGCAAA
This sequence comes from Phylloscopus collybita, assembly GCA_027886175.1. Taxonomy (NCBI): domain Eukaryota; kingdom Metazoa; phylum Chordata; class Aves; order Passeriformes; family Phylloscopidae; genus Phylloscopus; species Phylloscopus collybita. Next base: position 25,637,290 of record JAJNNQ010000129.1, read on the forward strand.
TCTCTGCATGTGTGATCCTAAATCCAAAGCATTCTATTTCTAGCTCCCTGTCTGCTGGAGCTACAAAAATTCAGCTTGAAAACCCTCATGTTGTAATACTAATATTTTAAGATTGGCCCACTTTCTTCAAGCCATTCTACAGCTGTGTTCCTGGTGGCATGGATGACTTTGGAGGGCAGCAGTTTCTCAGCTGGAGTCCTCCTTATCTGGGGACTTTGAGTCATATGTTTTGATCTTATTTATATCTGTTTCCACTATTATTTTATACTACAGATCAGAGCATAACAACCTGTTGCAAAGAGGCCACAATAACTGTGCAGCAGTTCTGAGCTCTTATTTTCTGAATCCCATGGCTGCCTTGAGAAAACTTCTAGACTCCTTATTAAAATCATTGCCAACTGGACCTTAAAAGATTTTGTTTTTCCTAAGAAACATTGTCAGATTTAGCTTGATGACGCTTTCTTCAGGCTCTCTTGGTCTTGTATTGTCTGGTTTTAGTAGCATGTATGTTTGGTGGTTGAATTTGGAGTGGACATTGGGGAAAAATGTTGTCCATTTCTTTTCTAGTTTCTCCTCCCCCTTGGAGAGAAAATGAAGTCCCAGCAGCCTGAAACATAAACCTCTGACTTTTGAGCGTAGAGGAGAATATCTAGACCTACTTCTCTTTTGAGCACATAGATGTTCTTTTTAGAAACAGGTAGGATAGCAAATAATTTGTAGCCCAGGGATCCAAAGTCCTCCATTACTATTGTTGGTCTAAGTATTTTTTTTCCTGTTATTAGGTCACTTGGTCTGAGGGGCTTTTTTTGTTATTAGGTCACTTACCTTTCTGGTGCAGCTCTAATTCAGGCTTGTAGGTGGCTTGTTTCCTGATTCCTTTCAAGTTTTATGACCTGCTGAATCTGAGTCCAGTCTTCCCTTGAGTAACTTTGATTTAGTAGGTCTGGATGCTCACTTTTTAATTTATTTAGCAGGTTGTCCGTCTCCTGGGCGCTTTTCTGTGTAACCCTGTGACTGCAGCATTACGAGAAACTGGAAGAAACTACATAAATCCTTTCTGGGATTATGAAAGGCACGTAAAACTTCTTGGAAAACAATATAGTTTTCAAGGCTGCTTAGCTAATAAAAGGCACCTCCTCTGATCCTTTTGGGGAAATTCATATAACAGAGAGAGTATTGAGGAGGTCCAGTGTGGAGACTTTTCTGTGTGAAGAGAGTAGGGGAGTGGTAGGTGGGAAGGAATTTGCCACCAAGAAACAGAAGTCTTAGCATGCTATGCCTGCAGATTTATTCCCTGAACAAAAATTGCACGTGGGGGTGGGGGTTGCCTCGTGACAAACTGTTCCTTGGCTGTCTGACAGCGCAGCACCCGCAGGTACTGCACTGCCAAGAGCTTTGCTGGCCTTGCAGAGCTCCTGGGGGATGCGTACTCGTTCCACCGGAGAGCAGCGGATGTGGGTTACTGCAGGCAGCCCTCCTGTTGGTATGCTGAGGGAGAGGCTCCAAGGGGAATGCATCAGGGAGCAGCTCCAGTTCTTCCTGGGCTCCCTACTGGGAACATTTTATGGACACCAGGAAAAGAGAGGCTACTAGGAGAGCAGCCTTGGTGAGGAGCCCGGCTGAGGAGTCCTGTGCTGAGAGTAGGAAGAAATATGTGTTTCAGGCTGGCAGAGAGAGGAGTAAATTAATTAAATGGCTTGAATAGTAGAGGTTTGACTTTGATGCCTGTGTTGGATATGATTCTTTGATTGCTTTTTAGCCAATTGTTCGCAACTCTTGTCATTTGACAAACACAAGAAGTTGCCTTTTCCTCCCCTCAGTTGTTTGCTCAGTTAGCAAATGCTTTCCTGTGCTGAAGCTGATGGGAGTGAATTCCACCACAAGTGAACCATGCTCCTGTCTGCTTTCTCTATGTCTGTAGAGGTTATCTGTAATAGGCACAGATGTAAACTTCAGGTCAGTCTGTGCAGCCAACAGCATTTCTCAGCCAGTTTTGGAGCAGGATAGACCAAAGAGGCAGAATATCAACTTCTGAGCAAATTCATTAGTGCAGGAAACTGATCAGGTAGTTTAACCATCACTGTGTCCTTCCAGGTCTGAAAATTTTTTTTGAGTTTCATTTTTTTTTCTCTGCCGACGTGAGGTTCTGAGGAGCAGAACATTTTTTCACTGAACTTCAGTTGACTCTGAGGGCATAAGAACAATTACAGCGAATCCTCTGCAGTAGGTAATTTCTGACAATGGCTGGGGCTGCTTAGAGAAAGTATTAGCAAGGAGCCAATTTCTTTTGTTCCCCACGGAGGCTTACTCATCTCATCAGGCTGTGATTCAGGAAGTTCTGGGACTAAAGATACTGTCTTTAATAAATAGCCCTAGATGCTTATTTCTCTCTGAGAGCATGTCTAATCAACACTGAACCTTTGTCAGCTCTTGCACAGAAACAAACACCAGTAGTGGGTGTCTCCTGTGTGTAGCTGTGTAATACTAGTGGCAGAGAGAGGTGGATCTAGAAGTACATTTCTGATAGTCAGTTCTTTATGAAGCCATCCAAAGGTAGCTTTTGTTTTGTCAGGCTATGATATCTAGGTGGTAATTTAGGAAATGAGGGCGTGAGCCACCTCACACTTCATACATATTATAAGCCCGAGTCTCCTCCCTGTTTTATTGAGGGAATCATTATAGTGGTGGGAAGTTGTGGGGGTTATTAGGCCACTTAACTTGGAGCATAAGTGCCACTAGACTGTGACAAGATCTGCTCATCTTCCTGGTGTTGTCAGATTTGGTCTTGCTCACTTGGAGGACACACATCCTAGTGTACAGGAATTAAGATGGGGAGGATTCGAAGTCTCACTACTTCACCTCTTTTAAACATTTGATGTCTGCTCAATATTAAGAGCCCTAAGTCAATCTTACTGCAGCTTAGTCAGGATCAAGTAGGACGAGAGTGAAAGCAGTGGCCAAACAGTGTTGAGTGAGTCTGTAGACCACCAAGCTGGTTTTTTTTTCATTAATATTTAGCAAGTGCTTACTTTGCATTTGCTTATGTGCCTCTACAGAGTTGTGAGCACTTGCCAGTCCAGGTAGGCTAATGGCACTTCTACTGTTGAGTCCCTTCCAAGTTCAGTAATGGAGCTTGTAAAACCAGCCCTCATACCCCAGTGAGTGCGATCTGGCACTCTTGTTAATTTGACAAGGTCCTGAATTACAGCCTACCAGCTACAAATAGGAGTGTAAATACTTGGTGCTAATGAGCTACTGCCCACAGCAAATGGCTAACAGTCCATACCAGGTGGTTAATCCAGCCTCGCTCCTGCCAAGGTCACTGAGTCATTTCAGGGCTATCAAGCGATGGGGGTTTTGTTTCACTTTTCACCAATATATAGCCATAGCAGATGAGATGCATAAATCTGTCATTAGCCTTCTTCTGGGGGAATGCGCCTTTTCTCCTGGCCAAGAAATCTGCATGGCCCAATAGTTGGTAGAATAAGCTATGCTGGGAATAAACTAGGGCTAAGTGTGATGATATGCAAAGCATATGTAGAAGGGCATGGAAAAAAGACTGGTTAAAGAACTGTAAGGGGAAGAGATGACCTCATCACTTCAGTGTAGGTGGTCTTATAGAGAGGTAGATGTAGGGAAGAGGAAGGAATGGCTTGGAATAGGTGAGGTGTTCCTGTAGTGTTCTAAATAGCTTTTTGTACAACATGGAGTAATAAAGTTCAGATTCTGCAAAACATCTTGTTATGAGTTGAGGCAGAGGAACTGAAGTTTTCCCATAGCTTCTTAAAGAAACCTCCAAATGCAAAACCAAACACCAGCAAGAAACCCACCAAAACCCCCTCTAATGTTATGACTCCAGGACATCAAGCCATACAGTATATTTCACAAAATGGGCTTAAAAGGTCACTATTTGATGCTCCAGCTTGAAAAACAAAGTAGCAGAAGGAGAGATGGCAGTGAGATCCATCAAGCTTGGAGCAGAACTGAATGTTCTTTTGACTTGCCACTGGAGTTGCGTGTACCAAATGTTCTTAATACAGTGGCCAGGTCAGCTTATCTTTGCATTCTTGGTTCTAAACAATAACGAAGCTTTGATTCCTTAAAAATTGTCTCCATTAACACTTTCCTTGTTGTTTTTTTTTTTTTTTGGTCCTCCTTTACTTAGAAGTGTTCCCTTCCCTTTTTGTGGCTTTGTCTGTAGTAACTTGCCACTCTGAAGGGTCATAGGTAGGAGCTCTTGGGGATCGTTGAGCCATTGTTGTCATGTTTTCTGTTAAAATTGTCTGGGAGCCTTCCAGAGTTTTGGTAGACAGGCACCTTTCACTGAAGTGGAGAACAGCTTCCAGGATTTTCCAGCTTCCATGCTGTCTGTGGGGCATCATATAGGTTGCTTGCCTTTGAAGATTGGGTTGTTGTAGTACACAACCTGTAATACCAGAGGTGTTTCTTTGTCTGGGTTGGCTGGCATGTTGAAATTGGGATTCTTACATGGGTGTTTGTGGTTATTTTTGTGATTTAAAAACATGACTCAGACTTGCTCTTCACCTACTGGTGATGATGTTTGCTTGAAAGGACTAGTGAAGGAATACTAGAAAAACGACTTGCCTTGCAACCAACTTGTCTTAAAATATCCAAGCCCTAGATTAAACAGAAACCTCAAAGCAAAGAAAGCTTATGTGGTTGAGACTTATTTGTGTCTCTTTATATTGAAGCATTTCACTTGTGAATTGTTTGGTATAATCATTTCAGTGTTTATGAAACAACAGCCCTTCTCATCAAGGAAGCCTATTTTGAAGGACAGAGTAAGTGTGATGCCTGTCAATCTGGGAGCTGGAAACTGATAATTGTGGAGGCTGCAAGAGTTTACAAGTTAACAGGACTGAGTTAACAAGACTCAGCTGCAGTTACTAATTAACTGGGTAGGAGCTTTGCTCAGCCAGAGGCACTGAGGCCAGGAAATGAACACATGCATTCAGCACAAAACATCTGTATAGTTATGTTTTCTGTAATGCTTTCTGTTGGGATTACACCATTCTTTTGTTGGTAGTCCTAAAAGGAGCTGCTCTTCAAATGAGTGGTGTGATAACATTGCTCTCTGCAGGGTGAACTGTGCCTTCGAGACTGCACTCCTACTTCCTTGAGGTTCTTCCCCACAGCAAACGTGAATGAAAGTTGGGGTTTTCTTTACAGCGAGTTTTTCTATGGTAGTTTAATCTCTTACAGTGATGTGACAGTCTTTTGTGTCAGCTGATCTTTGTGGAGGTGAACAAGCCTTTATTTTCCCCATTCGTCCATGGATAATGAGGGCAACAAAAATGCTGATTCTGCCTTGGTTGGATACTCTGCTGCCAGCAAACAATTTTAGGAAGGATCTTGCAATTTGTGGTTTTCTTCCAGGACTCCACCTCCAGCTTTCAGGAGATTGTCCTGCCTACCCTTTGCACTGGGTGGTTCAAAGTGCAGCCTGCGGGACCCCTTTCCATGCAGTAGTTATGTGAGGACAAGGACGATCGGTTGCCTGCTTTTATTGCTTGTGAATTGCTTGTCAGCAATTTCTAGATTCCTACAAATAGGAAGAAAATCTGCCAGTGTGAACTTGTCCTTGATAAAAATTTACAATCTGGCATTGAAAGTAGGTGTGGCTGTGGGTTTTAGGCAAGCTGCAGACTTAGTTCTTCCTATCTTGCCTGGGACATCTTTCCATTGGAAGCAAGAACAGCTCTTACAGTTACAATTCCCATACACAGCAAGTGCAGACAGGGACCTTCAGCTGATATTACAGGGCATCTAGTAAAGAGGCTTCACTTCAAATTTTTACTTGTTAAAGTAGGCCAGAATTGTGAATTAGAGTTACTCAGTAGCTCTAACTTGAACTCCAAGGGACATCATTAAGTTTTTTGATTCAAGGTGGATAAATTAGTGTGATATATTTTGCTCTTTGAATTTGTGTGGGGTTTTTTTCCACTCCGGTGTAACTGAGGTATGTGTACAGATAAAGCTTTTTGGCTTTTTGACTTTCAGCTTTTATTTAAGTGTCTTGATGCAGTGTGTGGGGATTGGGTGAGGAAGAGTCTCTCAAAGTACCTTGAAGACTCACTGCATTAGGTCTTCCTTTTCTCTCAGTAGAATAGAGGATTAAGAGAAGCCTCACTGGAAGCTGGGGCAGTGGACCTGTGAGTAGCTCACCATATGGGCTACATGGTTGTAGAGGTTTGGGATTTATGCTGTTTTTCAGATGTGATCTGGTCTTGTGCGCTGGTTCCCTACCCTCATGGGGAATAACTTTTATCTTCTTGTTGATGTTCTAATTTGCCTGGAGCCTTTTGGAGTGGTTAGGTTTGAAAACACTAATTTCAAAACAGTGAATTTCAAGAACTTCACACTGTTCATGGGGAGTATTTTTTTTTCCTTCTCTTAGTGTTGAAGAATTGCTTATACTATGTGGATGGGATTTCTCCTAGAGAAATCAAGATCCCTGTCCAAATCATTGTCTATATCTCTCTTAATAAAAATGCTGTATAGTATACTTCAGACTCAATGTCAGCTACTAAAGGTTTGAATGCTCACTTGCAGGAGAAATGGGAGACTTTCTTATATTTGTGTAGAGAAAAGCCAGTTTCTGATCCTTCTGTACTAGTGTGTTTGTGTTTTCCTGTGACCCTTACAGGGATCACAGCATGCTTAAAGCTCTGGTCCCATATGATGGACCCAGCCTCTCCACGATAATCAGGACTGACAGTTTTCTAGGTCTTTCTGTTTGTCTGACAAAGGCCCAGTGGGCACTTGTGATCACTAATATGAAACTGCTTTACCAGTAGTGTGCTAGTTTAATTCAGCTTGTGTTGTGTTGTCTGAGGGCTCCCAAGGAGAACCTGGAAATGGAGAAGTTGCACAGTTCACCCTGTAGGCACTCTTTGTGGGGGGTGAAACTTCCAGCGTGGGAATCCCCTGGGGTTAGAGCTTGAGGAGGGCAGCTGTGGCAGAGAAAAACTTAATTACCTACTGGATGCAGGATCCAAGAACTACAGCAATCTGTTGCTTGATGCCAGCCATAGAGTTGAACCTGTGAATGCAGTTGTAGTGTGTGCAGTCCATGAGCAAGCAAATAGAGTAGCTTTCTTTTTTCCTGCTTTCTTCAATGCCCCTGGGGTTAAGGGTGGGGATGGAGGTTTTCCTGTGTGTGTGATGCACCACGGATGGGAATCCCAGTCTCTGCTCCTCCTCTCTGCATGGGAACACTTGCTGTGCATGGGATGAGAGGTCTACCAGGAGAGCTCTGATGTCAATGGTTCTATTCTATTAATGTGTTTTGGTTTTTTTTTCTTTCCAGAGCAGCTGTTTTGAATTTTCCAGTCTTTGCTGTAATCTTTGAACAAGCTTTGTTTTATTATGAGAGAGACACTGCAGAAGCGTGTGGGGTAGAGTGAAGACACGCATACATATTAGTGTCGGGGACATTTTCATTTCTGATTCCTGGCCTGGAAACTGGGTTTAAACTTGGCGCTTGCCTGCTGGTTGAACGTGGTCCAGTGGTAAGAGGCTTTAATACATTTCTTCTTTGCAAATCATCAACCTCACATCTTCCAGTAAAGGAAAGAATTTGGGAGTATAGCTTCCAAGAGTAATAGCCTTCTCAGCCCTATGAAATGCACAGGCTCCAACCAAAAAGTTCCAAGGAAAATATTCAGAAAGGGGGAAGTTGTCTAGCTGTATTTAAATTTAAGCTCTTTGGCTTTCCAGAGGGATCAGTACATGCTTTTTTTCAGACAGACATGCAGCCATCCTGGAACTAATTATTATGTGAACTATCTTAATCTAAGCATGGGTTAGAGAAATTAAGAAAATGTCTCTTACCAAGTTTGTACTGATGATGCTCTGTTGTTTGCCATTGTTCCCACTACCTGATTGATCTCTACCTGGAAACACACTTGAAAGTATTGGAGGCTCTTTCTAGGTACCCTGTTTTGTGTTTGAATCCACCTCCTGATCAATAGAAAGAGTTGAGTGCCTTGAGCAGTGCTTGAAAGGTTTAAAGGAGGATGCTGAGTGAAGAGCCACCATGAAGAAGATGGTAGCTTTTAAGGGATTTTAGTGGTGTCTGTGTCTATTTCCTTTGAAAAGCACTGGGACAGTAGTGTCCTGTTTTTAGAACATTTTAGAACATTTAGGAGGAAATGAAATGCTTTAAACTCCAAAGATTCTTTTAAGAAATTAGATTATTTTTACCATCCTCTCCAGTGCTGCAGTTAGTAGTTGTGACAAGGAATAATGAGTGTGTGCTGTGATTAAACATGTACTCTCACAGTTCAAGGCAGCATGTAGTTCCTGTGAGGAAAAGCTCTTGCTGTGGTAATGCTTGTGTACAATTCTCCTAACAAAAGGAATTCTCATCTCAGTGTTTTCTGTGACTTTGAGAATGACTGGGACATGAAAAAAACCCCTCAAGATAAGACCATATGGAAAAGTTCTTACAAATAGGAACAAACTTGTTTTGAGTTTTCTTTCTTTCTTTTTTTTTTTTTTTTTTTTAAATCCTTGTAAAACTAAGACTTAATTTTCCTATTCCTACATTTTTTCCCTTCAAAATGGAGAAAATGACTCGAGGAAATCAAGGGCATAACTGCTTCAAGTGAGTTGAGAGCTGGGCAAGGATAAAGTGGTGGGTTTTATCTTTTGGATTTCCTAGCACTGTCCAAAGTTGTAGTTGATTGTGATGCCTTCTCCATGTGCTTCAGTTACTTTGCTATCGAATGAGGACATTTTTTATGCCTTTCCCTTATATCAGCTGAATTGGTTTTGTGGGAGCCAGTATGTTTCAGCTTGTCTACTGTAATTTAGGTTCTATAATAGGAGTTTGGCTTAATGTTAATAATAGCTTCATTGCATGATGATTGCAACTTTCTTTGGATTGACAGCCCCTCCAGTGACTCAGATTTTGTTTCTCTTGCCCTGAGTTCCTTGGCTGTCAATGTCTTCAGCATTTTCACCCTCCTTTTTCAGATCAACATGTAGTTCTCCTGGCACTATTTGTTGGCAGTAGGTGAGGAAAAACAGAAAGAGACTAGGTGATAGATGAGATGAGGCCATCCGCTAGGCAAGTGTATAGAGACAGTTAAGGTCAATCTCCCATGGTTAGTGCTCTGTTCTATGCAGCTTTATGGCTACTAAAATTTTTGCTGTAGAGTTCATTGTTGGGTACTTTGTTACTGACATAGAGTGGTTTGATATGTTGTTTTTTTCTTCACTGTGTCAGAAATGCCATATATCCTTTAATCCTGTGGTGCTTGACTTTTACTTTCAGACAGTTTTAAACTAATGTCCAATTTAGGATTAATTATGTACTAAATACTTCCCTGTTTTCCTGGGCTGAAAACCTACTAAGCAAGTCTTTAAGTGGCAAACCTGTTAGTGCTTAAATTCCTACTGTTGAGAGACATGCAGGTCACTGTCCTTTTTTCTTGTTGGTGACAAGGTGGTAACCCAAGTATGATTAAAAATATATTGGCTCTCTCATGAACCAGAAAGTCTTGAGCTCCTAATCCCGGTGCCACTGGAAAGTTGTTCTTGCACCATGGACAGGTCAGTTATACCAGGGAGTATCTGCACTGTTACTCACTGCCACCCATTCCAAGGAATCTTCAGCAAGCTGGCTGAGAGGTATGCAGTGACACAGATCCAAGTCTGTTCTCACTGCTAGTGAATCCTATTCATTTGGGATAAAAAGAATGGCTTAGCTGGACAATTCCCTTTTCCCATGTGGGGTGATGTGACGTGAGGAAAGCGCAGCCCATGAGGTATTTGTCAACAGTTAAGGGGGTGTGCAAGACTTCTCCTTGTGATGGTCCAACCCTGCTCTAGAGTGGTGCAGGCAGCCTCCTCGGTATGCCCCTCAGTGTGTCCTGCTTTTTCTGAAGATGTTGACAGACTGGGTTCTGTCACTGCTCTGATGGTTGTTCCACAGGGTGAACTTGCTTCCATGACACAGAATTGAAAGGACCTGTGTCCTGATGATACCATTATCACTATGTCTCTTTATGCTTCCATTAGTGACTGATGTCTGATTAAAGGGTCTGTTAGTACAGAAGCTTGGTGTTGACTCATAATCCAAGGCACCATTTTTTCTGGCATGAAGAGATGTGCTGTGCTTGTGATCATAATGACCTGGCTCTTTATTGTTTTCTTTGACATAGAAGATAGGAACAAGAGGGAGGAGCTGAGAATTTTCCTGCTTGTCGCATTCAGAAAATGGATGTGAATGGGACAGCGAAGGTGTGATCCATTTTCTCATCCCTGTCCCAGAATGGCTTGTGCAGGGAAGGTGGGGACAGGGATTAGTTCATTCTTCTTCCTTTGACTCACTAATGGAAGAGGTGAGTGAATGGCAACCATCAGTAAAGTGTGAATTCAGAAGTGTCATTGAAAAAGTTGCTACCAAAAGTAACAGAAGTAGATTTCTAGTTTTAGATAAAATTACATTTCCTTAATTTTTAGTCCCTTTGTGTTGGAACAGGGAGTCAAAGGGAGTGATGGTGGGACTAGGTAGGGCAGCCTTTGCAGGCAAGGAGATGATGGGAGTGTTGCAACCTTTGAGTTGTTAACCTTTTGAAGTGGCAAGGGGTAGATGTCTCATTACCCTGGCCTCAACACAGGCACGTTTTATCTGTGACATACCAGGCAAATTGCCTTTTGCCTCAGAGATGCTGCAGGCTGTTAAACCTGTTTGGCTTCGAGGCAGTCATGCTGTGGATTCTCTTTATCTGCCCCTTTGAGGGTCAGGGGGCCTGCAGAGGCCACCTTCCTCTTCCAGGTCTGATGTCTGCTCTGCAGGACCAGCACTTAAGGCAAGAGTTCCTGCATTGGATGAGGGCTTTTTTAGTAAATGCTTTTAAAAATAGCCATAGTTGGTCCCTCCAGGGTCAGGTGAGGGAGCTACAATGCTTGAGGGAGATCTGCAGGCTCAGTTAGAAAAACCAGGGGCTGCTTTGCCCAAGTACAATGTTCGAAGATCTAACTAGAGAAATTGAATGTTAAACTAGCTTTGCAGTTTGATTTTTAACTTGATGCTAAATTCTGGTAGCCAGTTGTCATCTGGTTTTTATTTCCCTATCAGAATAAGCTGTATTTAACATAAATGACTAACTGCATTAGTGTCAGTCAAAATGTTAACTTCAGCATGAAGAAACAATTGATCTGCATCATGATCACTGCCAAAATGCATCTGTGGGTACATGTTTCTTGGTATGTCACATGTCAGTAGCAGGTGGCAATAATACTGAACAGAGCTGTGAGCGTTTGTGTTTGCTTTTTTTTTTTTTTCTTCTCCCAGCTATTGCAAACTCCTGTGAGATTGCTAAGACAAGCCTGTATATAGGGGTGGTTGAGGAGAATCCAGAAGCCCTGGGAAGAGAAGGAATGTAAAAAAACCTGCAGTTGTTCAGTCCATGGGAGAAGTTTAAAACATAAAATCCAGAAAATGAAAAACTACCCTGAAGAGTAAAACCTACTGATGAGAGTTGTCATTAAAGTGTATGACCTCCCTCTGCTGCACTTGTCACAGCTAACACGTTCCTGCCTTGCTGTTTGTTCTCGCCTGTGTTTTTGGCACATCTCTGTGATCCATTCAGTTTTACCAAAACAGGTGCCACACAGACACAAGCAAAAGAGCTTTCTTCTTACTGTTCTACCAAAGGATATGACTCATTGCTCATGAACCATGAAGAGATGGTTCATTTAGTAGAGCAACTAAGCTAAAATATGGAAATATTCATGGTTTCCACTGATAACTCTTTCTTTTGGATATTTTTTTTGTGGTATGGATGCAACTTTTGACTGTGGACATTGGTCTACTGGGAATCGACTTGTGCTAAGTTTAATATATGTGAATCTCATAATGAAGGTGACTGCTTGTTAGTAGAAGTTGAGTTCGATTTCAACCTGTAGAGGATTATTGACTTGATCTTTTAATCTGTCAGCTCATTCTTCACTCCTCTTTCACTCCTCTGTTTGGATGTTGTCATTTTGAGATGTTTTTGGAAAGAGTACTGGGAAAACTTGCAAACATTTTTCAAACAAAAGATGGTTTGTCTTCATGGCTGGGAGGGTTCATTTGGACACTTGCTCTGAATTTTTTTTTTTTTGTTGTTTGGAAAGCCGAATTTCTTAGAAGTTAGATGGCCTTGGCTTTCTTTGTTCTTTCCTCTGTCTCAGACATCTGTATCTGCTCTCTCACCGAGCTCTTTATCTTACTTGGCTTTTCTGTGGATGCCTGGAGGCCTTGGCTCACATTCTCTAGAGTGTCCACTGGTTCAAGAAGCCATTGCTGCTATCAAATTACCTTGACAGCTGTTGTCCCATTTCATATTTGCCATCCCCTCCCCCTGGCTCCCTTGTGATTTTTGGCAGAAGCTGTGGCTATTGAGCAATAAAACTTGGATCTGAGAATCATGTTGCTGGTGGGAAAATGAGATGAGAGCATACTAGTTAATGCCTTGCAACTTGACTTCTTGCTGATGTATAATCAGTAGCATCTTTATTTGAAAACAAAACCTACCACTAGCTACTCTGTTTGTGGATTGAGTGGATAGTTCATTTACTGCTCATCTGGAGTTGAGCCATAGGTGCTGGTCTCTTAAAATAGCACACTCTATACCAAGATGTTTACAACCAGACAAGCTCTTGATTTGGAGCCCTTGACAAGTGCCTGTGCCTAATGACTGCAGAACTTGGATGTTCGTGTTAATGAAAGTAATCCATAAGGGCACATCATCTTCATCTTAGTTTTATCGATGATTCTGCCTGTGTGTAACCTGGAACAGAACTCTTGTGGTGCTATTTAGTACATATTAGAGATGACCCTATAGGGTCTCACTTGGATTTGAATTAATAAAATACAGATACAACATTTGTGAGCTCTCCTTTTCTGTGTGTTTGGGGATTTAATTGCCATTTTTTAAAATGCAACACGAAACACTTTTGGCAACTGACAGAAATGGTGATGATCTTGGGGCCAACCATCATAAGAGAGTTGCCATCTCTGTAAACCTCCCCTTTCAAGATGTTTTGCATTTCGTTTGTCAGTTGTTAGAAAAGTTGGCTGATGCATGGCATGCTTTAATCTCTACTGATCATTCCTCTTGTCCCTGTTGGAACATGTCAGCAACTAAATTTTGTGTAACATACTGGCAAAATTAGGAAGGAAGGAAGGAGCAGATCTTAATTGGAAAGATGAATGTCAGAAAACAATTAATGTATCCGGAACACTCAGTTGAGAGGAACGCATATAGGAAAAACATGAAAAATTCTTTTGCTTGCAATGTGTTTGATTTACTTGCTGATAACATCAGTGTGAAATGTAAAGCTTGTAAAAGGCTGGATCAGACCAGCCTTAGTGCTTGTCTTACAGCTCCTAAATTGCTGTGCCAAAGTAGGAAGACTCAACTCCTACTGAAACATGTGCTGCCCTGTTTAGTTCGTGTCTGGGGAGAAGGGTACTTTAAACAGTTAGTGGATGGTTCTGCTGTGTATGAGTGAAATCGTGAGTTTGGAGTGGCAGTAGATTTGAGGGCTGGGGTCTTGGTGCTCCATCACAGTCAGAGCTGGTAGATTGTGGCACATGATACAGTCTCAGCATCTTGTGTGCTGTGCAGTCCTGTTGGGCCTGAAGAATGGCTGGGGTTGTAGTGGGTTCAGCTGTGAAGTCGGGGGCGAAGCTCTGAAAGCAAGGGGTCAAAGAAGATGTTCTCTGACTTTGGGAGATTGCAATTACATCAATATCCCCTGGAAAAGGAACAGAAGTAAAATAGAGAATGGATTACATCTAGATGAAAAAAGCATGAAGCTGTAATGTTTGAGTTGCAGGGTGGGATGCATGGGTTTTCTGTTGACGTGTGGGGAAATAACATTTTACTGACTATCCTTTCCCCCCCCGAGCGAAAACAAACACTCATAACGCCTCAGTTTGGTGCAAAACTTGATTTAAGCAGGGTTGTTTTTGTTTGGGTTTTTTGGTATTTTTTTGTTTTTTAGGGAAAACGGTGGCAATTTATCCTCCCTGCCCCACATTCCTTGCTATCCTGGCATTTAGCATAGGTTTAAACAAGGTGCTCCTTGGCCTGATCTCCCCATGGAGATTTCAGAAAGCGCTGGAAGGCTTGAGTTTCCTGCGATCCCTGGCATGTCTTCCGTTACGCAGCTACGGTTATTGTAGCAGTAGGGGACTTGTTAGTTTTCCAAGTGCAGTTCCCAGCCAATGTGTCCGCTCTGCGGTGTAGACTCCTGCATGTTCAGTGTTAAAATAGTTCTATAGCTTTCAGGCATCTTGCATTTCAAATATGGGTGGAGAAGCAAGTGTTGGCCTTTAAGGCAGGGGTTTCAAAGCTTTCTGATATCAAAGGCCATGTTGACAACTTGGCAAGCGCTTGTGGGCCCAAGTATTAGATCTTTAGAATAGGAGCTGACTTGCTGCAGGCATTGGGAAGGATGTTTTGCATTGTTTAAATGTATTGTCAGGTGTATTATGTCCTTTCTCTGCAGTGTGGCTGATGAAATGTCTCCTTTTGTGCTAGGGTCCGCTTGCTTTCCCAGCAGCCAGGGAAGGGGTTAATTTGCTTACAGTTCACTCCAATTTGTCTCTTGCTGTCTGGTGTCTTCTCCCTGAAACTGCTCCTGTGGGGATTCCCATCTCGGGAGCCCTCAGCTGTAGCAACGGTGGCTGGGGAGGGTGGACGGGGGCGTTTGGGGAAGGCATTCAGCTCGGCTGGCAGGTTACAGGGTGGGAGGATGCATCTCAGCTGTGAGCTGTTTGCAGCCCTCTCCTGGGTGTGGGAAGCAGGTAGGGTCCTGCAAACTTAGGAAAGCAGCTGGTTCTGGCAGGGCAGAGCTTGTCTATCCTGGTCAAGGTCTCAGAGGTCTTACCAGGTTACTTGCTGCTTGTTGACTGTTTGAAATACCAGCATGTGTCGCTTCCGCTCTGCTCTTTTGCTTTCCAGCCTCGCTGAACTGCAGCTCTGCCTCCTTGCGTTGGGTGCATTAGCTGCCTTGGTTTGCTGTGGGATTTGAGCATCTTTGGCTGCTAGACAAACACTCTACCAGTGCCTACTGCACTGTGTTTGTATCTGTAAGAAGCTTAATTTTCACTTCCTATGTGAGGCAAGTGAAGTGCAGAGGACAGTGCAATAGCACAGTGCAGAAAGATAAATGCAGTACCTAGAGCCATACCAAACCTTTTCTTACCTCAGCCCTGTTGCAGCCAGTGTAGCTTTGAGGTGTGGAGTGCAACCAGGCTAATCGTTTGAATCCTTGTGTGGCTCATGGATAGAGCCCGTGCCCCGCACGGAGCTCTGGCTGCATGGCGGGCCGGAAGGAGCAAAGCTGGCACGGATGTTTCAGCTTTTAAATGCAGTCACAGGTTTTGGTCTGAGGTGGAAAGGTACTTTAAGACCTACATTGTTTTGCATGAAAGACTAAACAACAAATCTGTAGCAATGTGGAGGAGAAGCCAGTTTTCCTAGCTCCTGGTCATGTGCTTTCACCACAAAGACCCCGTTTCTTCTTTTACTTAACTGAAGAATTCCATTAGATCAAAAGCTAGTTAAGGAAAATAGAGCCCCATGTGGTCCTGTGTGGTTACTTAGGCAAGTGCTATTTTTAGGAATCTCAATTGAGTAAGCCCTGGCTCTTACTGCTGTTAAAATCCATGGAAGTAAAATTAAAACTTCTACCTTCATCTCAGCCGCATGTAGGCCACTAGGCCCCAGCCATCCGGGGTTTTTTTCCCCCTCGCTTGTGCCTCCCCCAGCACATTCCCTGCCTTACGGGTATTTTTGCCTTTCCAAGTGAGAGTTAATCAGTTCTTTTGGCGTGGGAGATTTGGAATAAGGCAGGTAGGAAGTAATGAGTAGTTCCCAAGTTGTTCCCCTTGTTAATGAGTGCTTGCCCTCCAGTCCAAGGGTTCAGCCCAACTCTGCTTAACTTCTCACTTCAGCTTTTGTGTCCCAGTTCCACTGATCTGCAGATGCTTCTCGCCCTTACCAAGAGCAGAGGGCCCCGCCTGACGAAATATGACTTGTTTGCAGTTCTTTCTTTGTGGTGCTGCTGAAGAATGTTTTTTGCTCATGAAACCTGATAGACGCCTGATAACGTTTGGGATGGTGGGCATTGATAGAAGTAATACAGTTTGTTCTTGAATAAAAACATAAGAATACAGTTTATTTTATGGAAACAGTTGCCTGATGGTGACCATATACCTCTCCAGGACTTCATGCACCAACTTGCAACATGCAGAGGTTTCACTGGTTATTTTTGTGAGTATTTTTCTGAGCAGAAAAGTAGCAGAGAGGTAAGGCAGAAAAAGAAGCTAAACACTGAGGAAGCTTTGGGTGTGTGGCACCAGGGGAAGCCTGCTGAATCTTTTTGAGCTGGCTGAAAAGGCTGAAAAGTGCAAGCAGTACTGTATGTGATTAATGCTGTTTGCACAAATTACTTCTCCATAATTTTTTTTTTTTTTTTTTAATGTGAGGAAAACATTCTGTCGCAATTTTAAGGCCCCTTTTAAGAGCCTGGAGATTTAGCTAAAGGACTTGATTCAGAAGTGAGAGTGAAAAGTGTTTTGAGTAGTTGTGGTGTGTTGACTGATAGTTTTCTCTAGGTTGCATGATCTCTGTTTGGAGAACTTTATTTAAAAACAAGAGCAAGAGCAAGAAAAAAGCTTCTGAAATCTTGTGTCAGAGCTAAATTCATTGCTTTACTGGCCTGTATGGAGAAGACAGCAATATTCTGTGAAAAATTTGGGATCCTTTTAAATGCTGAGCAAGTAACTGCTGACCTTTTAATCTTGGTTGACATGAACTACTTGCTAATGTTTCATGTCAGGATGGGAAAATAGTCAGGGATGATGTTTGTCTGTGTTGGTATAAATGTAGTTAGATGGGCAATGTTTTCATAATGTTTCAGTTTTCTCCATTTAGAAACCTGGATTGAGTTTGGCCAGTAAAAGAGTGATTTTACTGATACAAATTGCATGTTTTCTTGGGAGCCCCAGGTATGTGTGATGCGTACAGAAACCACAGGTGATTTGAACTCAAGGAACTCCCAAAAACAGCACCAGGGAATTATTGGTCTCGGAATAGTTGTGGATCAAAACATCTTTGATTGTGCTTGGAGTATGGCATGTACAGAGCTACACTGCTGTGTCCTGGGTAGTATGGATGTGGCTGTGTGAATAGATAAGGCTCAGGGATATTTAGCAGATATATAAAGATCTGTTGGCTAAATTATTCCTTTTCCATGTGTGTCATCAGCTCTTTTCTATAGCTGTGATGGTCAGTTGCTTCCATAGGGCAAGAGGTCTTCAGATCAGAATGTGAAATGCTTACATGCAGAGGAGCGATTCTTGTGACTGTTGGGGAAGCGTATTTTTGCTAGTGCAAAAATTGTACTTGTGTCACATTGTACTTGTGACCCCCTTTCATGCTGGGAGCCTCAAGTGTGTTCCAGGACACCAGTTTCTTGCTGTTTGCTTCATGTCCTGCAGTGCTTATTATAATACTCTCATCTGTAAAACTGTTCTACCTAAACTCAGCTTTTTGCTGAGTATTTGTTCACAGAACCCTCAAAAGGAGGATGTGGTTAACTGTTCCTCAGGGCTAGAGTTGTTTTCTGTCTGGACAATTTGGGGGCTTTATGGCTTCCCATCAAAGAATGGAAACACAAGTAAATAATCCTCAATTCTTCGAAAAATGTGGAATAGTTAATGCTTAACTGCCCTTCACATGGACTGGGGATCAGAAGCAGCATCAGTATGTGAACTGCTGCAAAGCTGTACAAAGCTATAGGACTGTGAGCCAGGAATTTTCATCATAAAATATTGATCGCTTTCCTTGCAGAAAAAGAAATTGAGGTAATGTGTTGTTACTGCAGTGTCTCCTTGCTGCAGCTTAGCTAAAGAACAGACCACTGCCACACCACAGAATGGAATTAAGGGATGTGATGGCCTACAGTGACAGCCACTGAACTGACTGGCAAGATGTGACATCGAGTAAAGTCAACATGCATAACATTTCTCACTTTTGTCCTTGCAATTGGAGATGAGAACATGCATTCTGATGTTTTCAGTCTGTCAAACAAACTAGTTTTGTAAATGTGCTTCTACCCCTGCCCCCAGCCTCACACTTTCTGGCTAGCACTGCCATGGATGACCTTGCTGGCTAGCCTGCAAGTCAGTTTTGTTCTGTGTTTTGCTTCCCTCCCTAGTGTTGTTTCCCTAATAGTATTTTCCAGTTATTTGATTTTTTTTTCTTAATTATTCTTTGATATCCAAACCCTATATTTTGTATGTTAACCTTGGGTGCGTTTTCACCTGAAAATTCTATTGGGAAATGGGATGATCTAGGTGTGCCTTGTAGGATGTCTTTACTTTTTAAAAAGATCCTGTTTTGCAAGGACTTGTTTCTTGCAAGAGGCAAGTGATAGCTGCATTTTCAGGGCAGTTAAATCCCAATGCTGTTTTTAATTGTTTTCTTTTGGCAGAAGTTTGTTTTGGTTGGGTTTTTTTGACCTTTTTTTTTTTTTTTTAGGAACAGCTGTGGAGTATTACCATGTTGTATTTTAGAGCATTCAAAGCAGAATGAATGCAAAAGGTGACTGAATACAGATGTGTGGGAGCAGTGATGTTCATTCTGCGTTGTATTTGACTCCAGCCAAAGTGAGCAGAGAGGGTTAGTTGCCTTTAAATGGTTGATAGCTTGGCTAATCTTACTTTGCTATTGCCCTGTGTTTCCCTGCTATGGGAAGGGAGTAATTGTGCTGCTTCTGAGAGTTTCAGGGATGTGAGAAGGTGTGCAGAAAAAGGGCTCTGCAAGAAGCTGGCAAAGAGCAGTTTGGCAGCAAGGGTTTAGCTCTTGCACAGCCACCTATTGGGTAAAGCACCTGCAGATCTTATTCCCCAGCAGAGGAAATAGTGAATATTAAGCAGAGAAGACTGCGTTGAGAATTACAACATTGAAAAAGATCGCTTTGCTTTGCTGTGTGCAGGGAGAGCTGACTCACAGCAACCTGTGCTACAGCCTGCTTTGGGTAGAGCAATTGGAAAACTGTGTCACTTCAGCCCAAGAGAACTGTAAGAACAGAAGTGTGGTAATATATTAAAATTACATCAAAGGCTCTGGGAGATTTTAATGAGATCAGCCCCACATTTATTTTCATGGTTAGGAACAGAAATAACTGAATCATGTCATGGAAATATTCTGGAATGAGGAGATGTAACAGCTAAGACTGTCTCTAAGCTGGTCAAAGGATTTGTTAACTCCAGGCAGGCTGCTTAACTTTAGGGTAGTGAGAACTTGCAGACAGAGGATTTAGGCAGAGCAGAGACTTGGTGAAGGTCCCAAAATGGGAAAATCAGGTGAGCATGGCAGAGTGCTCTTTGCATCACCAAAGGGACTATACCCTCTCTTTACCATTATGTCTCTCTATTAGTCTGGAATTGCAGGATGGATGAGTCCAGTGCGCTGGAGCTAATTCTGGGGGTGGTTGGGCCCCAGCTCCCTGTGCCAGGCTGCTGCAGCAGTAGTTCACCCCAGCTCACCTCAGCAGGACTCCACTGCTCCCAGGGCAGCTCTCAGCTCACGTTTTCCTTTGCAGATAATCGAAGGTACTGCAGTGGGGTAGCGCTGCCAGTTGTTTCAAGGGTTACGTTTTCAAGAGTACTTCATATTGCAGGGGAATTGGTGCTTTTGTTGTAGCTCCAAGAGGGTGTCAGGGACACTGCCAGCTTACCATGTTCTCCTGTCTTCCTTCCCCTGCTTTAGCTCTTGGCAAAGCTCTGGGCCTGTTGGTACTCATGTGCCTGTGGCATGTTCAGGGTGCTGCAGGATGTCTCTTGCTGAGCTGAGGGTGTAGAGCTTTATGTGCATTTGTCAGCAAACCTTTCCTAATGGTTGGGTTTGAGAAGGTTTCTGCACATTCCCTTGCTTTACTCTGCTCTCCTGGGGCCATGTATGCCACTGCTGCTGGTCTGAGGTTTGTTGGAAGCAGGGCTGCTGCTTTTGTGTGGCTGTGATAGGGATGAACATGCTCTCGGCTCCAGCTCCACTTACTCTGCAGCTTGTGGGAATTATCTTTGTATGGCATTTCAGGCTAAGCAAAGGCTTTAGGCACTGGAGCTTGGGCCCTACCCTTGGAATTTTGGGGAAATTCATCAGCTCCCATTGAACTGGATGGTGGATGTATCCCAGAAAAGAGCAGGGCAGCCACAGACTGAATCAGCAATGAATGCATTTGGCCATACCTTTGCACTTCTCAAATGAGCGTTGGGATACTGGTGGCTTGCAAAGATGTAGATGTTAGGCTGGAGCAGTCTAGTCTTCCCATTTTTAAGCCAGGCAAGAGTATGAGAAATAGAGACCTTGTGAAGTGGAAATCACTTCTGGTTTCTGGATGACTAACTAGGAAGCCTTCAGGAAGATTACTTATTAGGAAGAATTTTAAGGTCCTATTTGGAGAAAAAAAAGTTCAATTCTTTCCCTAGCGTTGTATTATTGCTGTTGCACTGATATTAGAGTTGAGCCTCCGTGGTACCTGAAAAACTGTATCTCTTTTTGGTTTGGAAGCTTTTTGAACAATGTTCTCAGAAGATTTACTTGGTTTTCGTGCCTCAGTCTGAAATACTCTTCCTCTTGCCTTCAGCCACATAACATCTGCCATACTAACACTGTATTTTTTCCGGAGCGAACTATATTCTGAAACTCAGCAAAGACACGGGAGAGCTGCATGTAGTGAAAAGTCCTTTCATAAATAAATAGAAAAGTTGCGTTTAAATAGTCTTTTAGAACTTTGGTTTTCTAGATGTCAAGAAGATGCATTTAATTTAATGTAGGGGGGCAGAGGTCAACATAGCCTTTCAACAAGTAGATAGCCAAAGAGAATGCAAAAATTTGTTTTTAGTCTTGGTTAAGTCAATAGAGAGAGTCTAAATATTTTATTAGTTTTTGTTTTTTTTTTTTTTTTTTTTTTTAATCTTCTCTCTCTTTTGGGCAGATATCACTCCAGATAGGTGAATTCTAAAGTGAATGCAAAGAAATTCTGTCTCTGAAGGAACTGCTCGTGGCATAATGCTTCTATTCTTCCAAAAGGCAAATTGCTTAGAAAATGAAGTAAACCAAATATTAAAAATCAGTTTTATCCTTCAACGCTTCATAGAGTAACCTTGATTGTCTGCACCACTATAAACTTACGGTTCAGTCACTTTTAAGGTCTTGGTGGACTTAATCTTGTGTGCCTGATAGTGGTACTTTCCTTTCTTTGTGCATATGGCATGTTAGGAAGGCTTGAGACAATTCTCTGATCTCTTTCTTATCCCAGAAGTGATACCCGATGTTGGTCCTGCTATGCTTTGCAATGGCTGACATTATACAGTGAATTATACCTTACTGAGCTCTGTATTGCCCAGGGGAGGGTCTATGAAACCTGTCTGCTGCCTATGGTGAAGCATTTAGGTCAGTGTAAAAAGAATAAATGACAGACTTTGCCAGAGAATGAGTATATATGGGGAGAGAGGAAGGAAGCTTTTTGAAATGTGACTTGGCTCCAAGTGCCACAAATCTTTAGGTACCCATTTCCTGTAGACTTTGAAGGGAGCAGTGCATCCTAAAGTGGGTTTGATGCTAAGACGTTTTTGTGGAGCAGAGTTAGCCAAGGTCCTGGTCTTGCACATAGACCCCGAACAGAATTCCCTCTGAGGACCGGTCTGAAACATTACTTTAGTCTGCCTTATGTCCAAGAGGAGATGCTTTTCAATTAAAAAAATGCTTTAATTGCCTTCCATATTGTCGTTTTTTGGCTTAAATGGAACATTTAAACATATGACTGCCAAAGATTGAGTCTCCGGGCTCTTTAAAGTAGAGCATGAAGGTTTTTTTCATGCTGAAAATGCTGTGTTACACTTTGATAGAGCATAATAAAATGTGACTGCCTGAGATGAGCAGTTGCTTCATTGTGCATGACAGAGCAAATCAATTTTCCTCCCATTGCTTTTCCTCTTGGGAGATAACATGCCAAAATAGTCAGTACCCTGTACTATGAATGTTCAAGGATAGACAAATTGTTCACTGAAGTTAGTGGGTTTTTTCCTTTCTTTTTTTTTGCTCTCCTCCAATAATGGCTTAAATAATTTTGCCTTTGGAAGTCTTAGCATAGGATTTCAGATATCATAAAAATGTGTTGTGGCTTTATTCCTTCACTAAAGGAATTTTATTGGCTTTTTTCTCCTGTCATCTGAAATGTTTTCTCAAATTTGGGAATCAAATAAAAAGTGTAACTGCTGTAAAAGGTTTAAGGTTGTTGTGGAGAAGGTTTGGCGCAGCTAGATATGTTCTATCTATAAGGAATATCTTCTGGAAAACACAGGTCTTTCTCATTTTCTAACTTTACAGGATTATACCTGTGATATGGATTATTAAAAGTGTTGTGGTGAACTGGCAAACATAATGTTCCTCAAGGAGAGAGAAATGAGATGCAAATCATTTCAATCTGTCAAATTTTGCACTGTAGAAAGAGCAATGCAATCTTCCATGAGTCACTGTGAGCTGTAAACAGAGGTGATTTGAGTGTGGAAGCTATTGGTGCATGTTGAAGAAACCAGGAAATGTACTGGGTTTTGTGGATGTGCAGGGCTATGCAGAGCAGCGTTTCTACAAGTGATACTGTTTGGTTTTCTCTGTAGTCCAGTGTACCAGGGAAAGTATCAGGTTTTTAGGAAGGGTTGAGTGCTTGGTACTTGCAAGACTGGCTCTCTGTGAGGAGTTGGTTTGAACAACTAAGATAGTGCCTGAAAAATATGAGCCATAGGATGAGAAGGGATGTTCTTGAAATTGGCCAGTGGTACAGCTATCTGCCTGTGTAACTCTGGTTGGCTGGGGTTTTGGGTGTTGTGTTTTCGTTTTATTTTGGGGGGGTTTTTTCCCCTTCCTAAAATAGCCCTTCTTCTGCTATTGAAAGAGGATGAAATAATAAATCTACCTCACAAACAACTTCTTGCTTTTCCTGTGGTAAACAACAGCTTGACTGCAGCACAAAGTTAGGGAAATGTCCTGAAATTCTCAGGGAAAAAAAAAAAGAAAAAAAGGTGTGATCAAGAATTTTATTGAATAAATATTTGAGTTATGAGAAGATAGAACCTAAAATCTGACAGTTGCTCATAAAAGCTCCTATTCAGCTGTAACTTTCCTAGATGGCCAAAATGCCATTGTTTATGCCTGCAGATGTCAGATTTGTAATAATGAAATTGGAACTAGGAATGTCACAGATGTTGGTACCTTAAAGTAACACATTCAGGGCTTTGTCTTGGATTCCTCTGTAAGACATTTTGCACAACTGAAAGTGAAAATGGTGCATAGGAGGTGATAGACAAAGGGATCTTTTTTGGTGTGTCGATCACTCTGGGTTTTGATCTGTGTTTGTAACAGATCTGCAACTGAAGGCAGAGCCACCAGTGAGTTCAAGCATGAGGGGCTGGTGGTTAAGATACTTTTAGTCTGCGCTGGCCCTCTGGGCCTGGTAGGCTACAGGATGCTGTTGCCTCTCTGATGAAACTGAATTTCGAAGAAGTCTCGGAGATTCCATGAAGGCTTCAGCCTGAATGATGCATGCTTAACAAAGCAATTTAAACCAACTGGACTTCAAGGACTAGAATCTGGGTGTTATAATGATGCTGCCTATTGTGGTATTATTAGATCTGCTGAAAAGGGGCAAAGTGAATCATGCAGGAGTTGAAGTGTCTCAGTAAAAATAAGTCTTGAACACTGTCTTGTTGGTCTTTCGATAGTTGACTTGCTAAAAGTGCTAAATGACAGCATTTCAGTCACACATTCTTTTTCCTAGTTTGAGGCAAGGGGAGAGGCATCACTTGGTTTTCTTGGTGTACCAGGTTTCATTACAGGCTCTCTTTAGAGGAAAATATGCCTAAATATGACATCGAAAGATGTTACGGAATGTGACATCTTTTTAGTGATGCCTTTGTGGTCAAAATGGCAACAGCCAGTGGTGCAGCAAAGGACAATCTCTGCTACCTCCATAAAACTGAAAAACTGAGACATCTGTCAAGTGACTTAACATAAAACTTACTTAAAAAACTTTCACTTTCCCAGGTATTGCCAAGTGTCTGTTTTGAAACATAGGAAGCCAGCAAAGCTGCTGGAATGGACTATGGACTAATTAGTCTAAAGTGAAGGCAATGTGTGCATGTGTATTGTCCAGTCAGGCTGATGGTGTTCTGATCTCCCTTTGTGATGCTTGGTCCTTGTAACCCACTTGGAAGATTTCTGGTGGAAGGAGATCCTAGTGTGGCTCCCAATACCCTGTCTGTTCATTTAGCTTATCAACGTAATCTTGTCATGCTGCCTTCACCAGAGGGGGACCAACACAGGGTGAGGATAAAAGCTGCTCTCAATTTGTTTTATCTGTAGCCATTAATTAGAAACTGATGAAAGAAACAGACTTTGTTTCAAGGCTGATTCATTCTTCTTCATAATTCAGGCATCCTGAATACAGAAACATTGCTGCTCTATAGCCAAGTAGAACACACAGCTGAAACTCAGATAGCTGGGTTTGTTCACACGGTGACTGAGGATTTATACAAATTATTTAGATGCTGTGTTTCTGGTTGCTTGTAAACAGAGGCTCTTGCAGGCATTTTGAGAGTTCATACTTTATGTATTTGCATGCCTTAATCCTCCAAATGGCTGGTGGTGTAACTGTGTGCTTAGAGCCTTGGGGGGTTCTAAGTGACTTTTACCATTTATCACAAATGACTTTTCCTAAATCAAAAGAATTTTGAATCATAAGAGTGAGGGAGGAGATTAATACATTAGTACAATATGGTTTGCATCTTGTTGAGGTGTGTTGATAAGACTTCTGTTGAGCTCTCTGGTGTGTAAGGAAGGACTTCTGTTGAGCTCTCTGGTGTGTAAGGAAGGACTTGAGTATGTGTCTTTCCTCACTGGTACGCCTTGTCTAGGAGAAGCAGTTGTTGTACTGAAAGTCTGCTTTGTGTGTGTCCACAGATCAGTCACGGTGAAGATAACTCCCATCATGTGCTCTCTAATTACAGTGATGCATTCAATATTTTCCGTCCCTTCGTAGCCATATAGGAGGGGAAAGTAGACAGTCTGTCTGGACAATAAAGGAAACTCAGGCCTGGAAACTCAACATGACAACATGTTCCTCTGTGGTTCATCTGCTTTCAGCCCTGATTTCTCTCTCACCATCTGCCTGCTACCATTGCATCCTGGATTTAGTTGGTGAAATGTATTTGTTGTGGAATGAGGCAGAAGTGTGAAATTACCTTCTGTGTCCCCATGAATGCCACTGAATTTCTGGGCTGTATTCTCTTCCTGTAGCCTCTCTGGTCTGCAGAGACATTTTTCTGTTTCTTCAGGTATTTACTAGTGTGATGCCTCTGGACTTCTGAGTTCAACCAGTCTGAAAGGATGTTTAACACCAGTCTGGGTGTCAGAATTCTTCTGGAGAGGTTAGATTGAGAGAGATCAGAGGATATCCTATGAGGATGCAGACACAATCTAGTCTGATAAAACATTATCTGAAAGAGACATAACCTGTTACGCTGGAGAGCCTGTCTGTTTTTACAGGCTAGAGAATGGGTGCAGCTACTGTAAATGTGGATTTCAAAGATAAATGACTAGACTTGATACTTGCATGGGTTATATATTGGTTCTATTTCAGTTTCCTCACAGAGATACCCTTACCTTAGTGCTTCTTCCAGTGCCTGGGGCACTTCACAGGAATTCTTCATGTCTATGAAAAATATAAAAGCAAAGCCAGGAAAGATGTGGTTTCTTTAAACTGAGGATAGTCCCCCAACAACTAAACCATTACTCTGAGCAGTCATGGTCTCGCTACTCCTTCTTGACCAGAGCAAAGGAAATACTGATCTCTGTTACACTAGCATACCACTTGCACAACACTCAATAGTTCCCAATAGACCCTTGCAACAATGCCTGCTTCTGCCACATTTGCTAAATCCTGTCAAAAGTGAAGTGTGATCAATCCAGTTGGGTAACTCCTACTGGAAGACTTTGAATCAGATGGGGGGTCTTCAAGATGCCTCAAAGCAACTGCTTATATTTCTTCTTATTTTTTAAAGCAGCATTAAGAGGCTGGAATGGAATATGATTCTCATCTAATTCACTTCTGTGCCTCTTTCTAAGACTAGATAAGGGAACAAAGAAACTGGCACGGTGTCATAGAATAGTTTGGTTTGGAAGAGGCCTTTAAAGATTAT
This sequence comes from Phylloscopus collybita, assembly GCA_027886175.1. Classification (NCBI taxonomy): domain Eukaryota; kingdom Metazoa; phylum Chordata; class Aves; order Passeriformes; family Phylloscopidae; genus Phylloscopus; species Phylloscopus collybita. The sequence continues at coordinate 25,663,583 of JAJNNQ010000129.1, forward strand.
CTAGTCCAACCACTCTGTAATGAGCAGGGACATATCTTTACCTTTGTTTAATTGTGCTGATACATTTTTGTAAGTATGGATTGAACTTCACTTTTCATAGCTGTTAAGTCTGTCCTTTCACTGGGGTACTTGGTCACAGACATCCATGTCTGCTCTCCCTGCTCCTCCTAGTGCAGGGACAAAACCAGAGGGGACCATGGCCTGCAGAACCACTTGCTGGTTCAGGCAGGAATCCAACTCATTTGTTGTCCTTCAGGATGCTTTCATGAAGGTGCTTCGCTGGATAAGCAAAATGTTTTTCTGAATAGGCACATATCCAGTAAGCACCCAAAGCCATGATGCAGAGAATACTGTGCTCTGGCAAACAGTCCTGGAGGTCAAGGTTGTTCTTTGGGTGGATACGTTCACAGCCCTGAGCCTGCAGATTCAGCAACTGCACTGAATTCAAGTGGTCACGGTAATGTGGCAGGAAAACCAAGCACAAAACACAAACAAAACCTTTCTTGGGCTAGCATAGAACAGCAATTTGATTTAAGGTGAAAAAATGTCTTTCCCCCTCCTTTGAGTCTCTGCTGTTATTTTATCCATGTGGTCTCAGTAGTGCAGAAGATGATTGAGGATTAGAGAAAACTGTACACCAATGATTCCTTCTCAGGCCAGTGAGGAGGAACTAAATCTTTCTAGGGTTTATGAGCAAAGCAGCAACACTTTGAGCAGTGTCCACTTCTTATTTCATGTTGGTGACTAGTGTAAGTTTAGCTGGCCTGCCACGGTGGATGGGAGATGTCACCTAGTGTGCAATTTTGTGTCTCTGAGTTGACAACCTCATGGGAACTGGAGCTTGTTACAGCAGAGGAAGACTAGTGGGAAGCTTTATTGGATGCTGTTCATGTCATTGAGAGGGCAGGGTCTCTTTTGTGGCAGGAAGCATGTGTTTGACCTTTCACAAAGCTGTAGTCTTCATGCTGGTGGTCATTAATTCCATTCCTTTTAAGGCAGTGGCGAGATTATCTTGATGTCTGAACCTTCCTTGGCTCCTGCCAGATAGCACTGACCTGGGTGTAGTCTGGAGCCTGTTAGTCTGACTGTAACTATCTTCTCCTGGCAGTCCATGGAGACCCGGTCTCTGTTCTTGTATTGTTTGCTCTTGTCAGCTGTCTCTGTAGCTGTCAGGTTGTGTTGACACACCTTTCCTCTTCTCTTAGGTGATCCCCACAGACCAGTGTTGAGTAACCCTTCTGCCCTGAGACTGCCTGACGCCATGGTGCTGTCAATACCTGAAATTGAGAGAGGTGCATAAGCTAGACCTGTCATTGAACTGTTCCCTCTTCTCTGTTTTGTACAGGTGTGCTCTGAAATTCATCCTCTGTAAGCTCTGAAAATTCCTGTGTTAGATGTGGTGTATTCCTTGGTGTACTTGCCTAGCTGGCAATCTAGGGGGGCTTAGTGTGCTTGCTTCTCCTGTCCTGGAATGAGTCTTACTAGGAAACAGATAAGTGAGCTGTGTGTGTGGAGAAGATTGAAATTGGTTTAAAGCCTATTGTCAGGGAAAACCATTTTATCTTTTCCTCTGAGCCATTGGCATTCAACTGTCCCTTTCCCAGCAGTGTCTGCACAGTTCTGCCATGATCCCTCTTCCCTTTAGCATGTGGAGAAAATAATAGGAGGTCAAGCTTTAGGATTGGGTTGACAGGTGACAAAACCTGTCACCAAGCCTGTTTTGTATAGATGACATGCAACAGTCCATTGAAATGACCATGGTGCTGCAGTGGCCCTTGCTGTGAGGGGAATCTTTTTCTTATTTGAAAGATTGCCTTGTGGTATTTGGAATTTTCCCAGACCTTCAGTTTATTGTATTCTGTGTATAATTATGTGATAACAGTATCAGTTAACACTGTTTCCTCAGAAGTTGACCTCTGCAGGGTCCGAGTGAGGGTGAAAGTGCATTTTGCATGTTTGCATCCTGTACAGTGCAAGTAGCTTCTCATATGACTTAAACAGCCAAGTGGCAAAGTGGTGGTTCAGAGTATATCTTGCCTCTTTGACACCAATTCATCTGTGTAGCAAGTGTTTAGAAATTACTTTGAACTTGAGCAAAAGCTGATGTAGAAAAAGGTACTTGCCTCTCTATGCTGGCAAATACTTGGAATCCTCTTCCTTTGGGGCAAAGATTCTCTGACTAGTCATTGCTAGAAATTCTTTGGCAACTGTAAAATGGTGTAACATTGCAGATGTCATGATGGTTAGAATTAGGAAGAAGCACACCTATTAAATTGTTACCATTCTGGAAAGCAGCTCAGCAACCTGCTTTGCAAATACTGACCCTACTGACTCCACTGTCTTTATTCTGCAAGTTCAAAGCTGATAACAAGGATGCTAACTCCAAGTTCCACAAAGATGACTTGGACCTGACTTCTATAAATCGTCAGATAAAATTGATATAGTGGCTATAAATAAGCACAAATACATTCTACTTAAAACAGGAATTCAGAGTTTGAATCCAGTTGCTTACCTTGGAGCTTTGCCAATATCTAGGTAAGTCTAAACAGAAATGTTAATAAATATTGCAGATATAAATTGACTTTAATCCTCAGTACAAGATGGAATATTGAAGGGGGGAAAAAAAAGTTGCAGGAACTTGGAGGTTACTTAGAAGACATGTGCTTATTGGAGAGATGGAAAATTACTGTGAGAATATACAGATTCGATGCTGTAAGCTGCATGCACTGAATTTGGGGCAGGTTAGTAGGGAACCATCATATTCTTGAGGGCTTTTATGAAAAATACATGTGCAAATAATAAACCCATCCATGGAAATGATGGGCCTTAATCCTGCTCCCAGACTTGCACAGCCAGTCAGGCCTCCCATAGGAATCAAAAAGGTGCTCTTGCTCTGCGGACTTCATAGTCTTTAGATAAAACTGTCTGAAGTATCTCAGTGCTCTAGGTTTTGTAGTCAGTCAGGTCCCTCTCAATTTAAAAAATTGGCAAGTAAGTAACTCACCTTTTCTCTTTTATTTGAAAACAAAGTGCAGCTGAAACTTGTGCCTTGTATAGCATGTAACCACGTGTCTTAATTTTTGATGAGTACTGTTTAAAATCAGGCCTCTGCCAAGCAGTTACAAACATTTTTCCTTGCCAAAACCACTGTACTCCATAGACAGCCTTCAAGCAGCTCATCAACCACTAACTCTTCCTGTTATAAAATATGTTGACTAATGAAGCTAAGCTGAGGAAAAAATAAAATGTAACTGAAATTAAGAATTCTACTGGAATTCTACTTAAGAATAACAAGGGATTTTTGTTGTTTGTCTTATCTGTGTTGGGTTGTACCAGAAGAGTATCAAATCCATAGCAATGTCATCAGTTTGCCAGACTTGATCATCTACTTCACATGATCTCCTGCAAGCAGAGCAAGAAGTCACTCAAAAGCAAAGCAGTCTTAAGTTATGACTTCTGCATAGTATTTGTGGAGTTAGTGAACAAGTTAATGTAATAATTACATTAGAGTTTAGAATGGAAAAGGTCTGGCAGTCAGCTCTGCAGGTTAAGGATGCATCTCCTTAGCTTACAGCTTGACTACTGATAAGGAATAAGCAGTGAAAACTGACCCTCTTTAACTATTTATTCCTGCTCTTTATCTTATAAGATTTCTTTGTGGCATCACTCTGGACTTATTGCTTAGTGAAACACTGCCTGTAGGCTTGTGTTGTGTAGGAAGGTAGGGGAGGGGAAAAATCTCCCCTTAGAGAGTTGTGTATTCCACTCTCAAAGATGTTCTCCAGATGATTTAACAGCTTGTCTTCAGCAGCTTTTCCAGATTGTCCTGGTGCTTCAGTGGTAAGGTCAGTACTGAGGACAGGAAAAGCGGTGATGAACATTTTAAGATTTACATCTATTCTAAGCCCTTTGGAATAAGGGAAGTTTCTCTCTGCTTCCAGTCTTCTGCTCTTTGAAACCACTTGGAGGGAGTTATGCCAGTCATGCACATGTACTCATGTTTAGAACTGGGCTAAGGTCATATTCATCCTCATAACTCTGTTGGGGCAACTTGCAAATTAGTCCTGCTTTGATATCCCACACAAAATAGGAAGGCATATTTCACGTCTTTCTGAACTCAAGTACTGCAAAGCTCCTTGCCTTCTTTTTCAATAGGACTGAAAATCTGCTGTGACAGAAGCCTGTTCCATAGCAAGGTTGTGTTGTGTTTCTGACAGCTGGAAGACTGGCTATTTTGGCCTCTCTTTTTTTAAGAGTCTGGAGGTGGTTGAGATTTTTGTCTTGAAGGCAAGATCAATTCGGCTAATGTTTGAAGATTGTGCACAAGAGGAAGGAGTTGATGCATCTTCACCCTGATGCTTCTGGACTGATTTCATGTCAGACATATGGGTTCTGAATGCAGCTGATGTGGGAGCTGTGTTAGAGTGCTCTGTAGCCTTGCTGAAAAGGAGTTGTTAATTTTACATTTGTGAAATTTTCATGCTCCTGAGAAGTAAAAACAACACCTTTTTTTTTTTTTTTTTTAACTGAATAATGACCAACAGGCTTGCGTGGATATTAAATATTAAGTCTTACTCTGAAGGGAGCATACCAATGCTGTGTCTTAAGCAAGAGTTACCACCTGTTCTTTTTCCTCCATTCCCACAAATTCCTCCTCTGGTAGAGAATTAGATCTGGTCACAGTGTATGGAGGTCTTTTAGTCATAACTAAAGTGCTGCAGCGGCAATTTCTGTTGTGGCTGTCCAAGGTTATGCCATTTTCACAACCTAACTCTCAAAACACTTAAATGTGAATCCTCCAGAACACTTAGAGCAGTTCATCTTCGTGAAGCAATGGCTATTTGATTAAAAGAAGACAAAGTCTGAATGCACCAGTGAACAAGATTAGCTTTTTAAATGTCAGAAATGGGTATTCCTTCAAAGGGGAAGGGGGGATGACAACGACTTTATTAGAGTCAGTCAACTACATTGTGCTTAAGGACCTATTTTGAAACAGAAATAGCTACATAAATATTCACTACTTACATCTGGTCTGTTGTCCCTGTTTTATGCCCAAACATAGCAGCTTGTTCTTGTGAGTTACTCGAATTTTGCAAGAGCTGTGGCTGACTTTTTTTCTCCTGACTTCTTTTCTTCATCCACCAAACACTCAGCAACAGGACCGAAGTACAAATCAGACCCCTCAGAAAGTGCTACTGCTTTACAGCTTGGCAGCAGTCATACACAAGCCAGCAGGAAAATAAAGATGACCTTTGAGATTTGATGCTAATAGAGTATTGTCCTGACCTTGTAATCCCAAATTTCAGAACAAATACCTCTAGTCAGCCTCATAGTTAATTGACACAATTGCTGCTGGTGTCATCTAGCAGTAATAATCGTCTCATGATGGGTTGGAACATCTCTGCTAGCATCCCTGCTAATTGGGACTGGGTGAGCCGAGCGCACCGCGGGGCTGTGCTGCTCAGCAGAGCGTGTCCGGCGCTGACAGCCGCTCCTGGCTGATAAGAACACTTCACTTCTCTTGGTACCAAAATTGCTTAAAGGCACAGTCCAAGGGGTAGATAATCCCGACACTGTTGTATTTTCTCTTTGTAGGTTGACTGCCTGGTAACATAAGCACAACAGCTATTAATATCTGCAAAGTGTGTTGAAACTTCTATCCGTACTGATTTTATAAACCAAATTGTGGTTCTAGTTGTGTGTGCTGAGCTTCCAACACGGCATGCCATGCAGCTGCTTGACTTATTGATCCCAAACACAACCTGATGGAAGTAGACTTCCCTGGTGTCCAGGCACAGTATTGTGCCACATACTAGGGTAATGCAGTTTCTAGCTTTGTCAGATCCTTTACGGAGAAGACTCAGGTAATTAGACAAGTTCTACCTCTTTAAGAGCTATGTTGGCATTTCTGTTTTTCAATCTAACAGACTTTAAATAGAGGAAAATTTACTGTACTATCTGCTGGGGCTGTAAAGAAACTTGAAGTGTGTGAGAGAAACTGAGGAAAAATGTCTGGAGATCTTTGTTACACTTTTGGCACAGTAGCTGCGTCTGGCCTTTCTGCCCCTGAAGAATGAACTTTAGGAGTCCTTAAACAAAAAATCTGTAGCTCTCAAACCAGCTTGTTAGTTCTTCCTGGAAAAAGCAACATTTAGATCCAGTATGATGTTGCACAGCCCCTCTCAGCATGTGCTGTTGCTGCTGCCAGCCTGACCACAGGGATGGCTACACTGAAGCTCCCCACTTTTCCATGAGACACCTGGGTGTGGGGTTTTCATGTTTTGTTTTCTTTCAATTTTCCTGCTTTGATTGCCTTGTCTCCTTTGTATTTGTATCTTCCTTTGTATTGTACTGGGGAGCAAGATGTTTTATTTTTGAGGGGAAAGGAAAGGACAAGGGGCAGAACTGAGGCTGGTTTATCAAAAAGTAGCCAGAGTGATCAAGCTTTGCCACCATTGCACTATTTGCTGTGCCTGGTTGCATTCCCACAGCTTAACCGAGACTGTGGAGCTTTTATTAGTAATTAGCTCGTTGTGGCTTTAGGGCTTTCAGACACGAGTAGTTGTTTTCATTGGGGGTATTAATTATGAATCACAAACCTGTAAACAGCTATAGCCAAGAATGTGCACGTTTGCAGATATGACTGTTTTGCTGTTCAGCCCTGGGTTAGCTCTGCACTGCCCTCATTGTTGTTGCAGAGAAGTGTATGGAAAACATGTTTTTAACCTCCTAGATGCTATTGAATTCCTGCATAGCAGTCTATAAAACTGTGGGAAAAAGGGCCCGCTCATTTGTTTTCTAAGCAATCTGATTTAAATATGATGGGTTGAATGGGTTGAAGCAAGGACTTTGAGAGCCCACTTCTGCAAAGGCCGTGCTTTAAGATCTTCTTATAAATACACTTAAAATAATGTGATTGTAATCTTCTGGGAGAGGAGGGAAAACGAGAGTGTTTACACTTGACAGCCTTACCAGCCTGGCATTACTGATGCTGACTATATTTCCAACATTGTTTTCCTGATTTTCTGCAGGCAGTTCTTGACTAAGAAATCAAATTATCTATCAAACTTGATGGCAAATCTTCCTTTTAATTCACTGTAGCTTGGTTTCTTCTCTTTAATGTGGGATGAAGTTGCTCACCGCTCAAAGAGGTAGGAGGTACATACCAGGAGTCTTGGATGGTTTCTGTGGGTGGTCAGGTCTAGACAGACAGAGTGGATACCAGGGACTGGGGTGAGAGCTCTAGTAGAGATGAAGACACACCTGCTTTTCTGTGATGGAAATGTGACCCACATAGTTAGAGACCATTTCCACTGCACCTCAAACAACCCAAGCCACGATAACTGCTTTTTTAAATTCTCTGGTCATGAATTATGAGAAAGCAAGAATTATTTCAATGAATGCTTTGAGTTGTTGACATCTGACAAATGCTGCTGTTATCTGGGCAAGAACAGTGCTGCCCTTTGCTAGCTCTTCTTTCATCATGAAAAAAGCTGCATCTTCCTCTGTTAGACCCCGCTTCATGTGCAGTCCATGTGAAGGTCTGTACTAGATTTAGGTTTTGAGGGACACCAGAAGACTAATTGATAGAGCTAGGCTTGCATTTTTTCCCAACAGATTCCGTTTTCCTCTCCACTGGATATTCTCTTGATTTTTTTCTAAGAACTCTCCCAGTACCTGTCTAAGAAAAAAACTCCAAACTAAAACAAATCTGACCTTGACAAATTTTGTAGAGCTTGTGAACCATAAGCTGGCTTTTGAGAAGTCATTTTCTTGGGTAGATTCTTCAGGTGCTTTCATTACTGCTGATTCCCTTTCTTTAAATATATTTCATAGTGGGATTAGGAGGAAACACAGACAATGTATGCTAGATAATTTGGGGTTTATTGCAAAATATTTCTCTGCTTTATGTTTATGTAAAAGGCTAGGGTAAGGTGTTTTTAACCAGTTTTCTCTCCTCCCCTTCCAAGTTAAGAAACAGATGGCCTGACCTGTGTAATGCTTTAAGTGTTGGAATTGGCATCAGTGTCTTCTTAAGGATTATTTTTAAAAAAACAAAACCCAGGAAGCATCATGTCTCTGCTCAGTGTGAAAGTTGGTCTGTACAAAAATAGCAGGCTCACAATATGTGACTGAGATGATTCTCCTGACCTAAATAAGGAAAATGATTACCTGATGTTTGAAATGTGCCTTTGCTTCTAGCATTTCCTCCTGCTGTCAGGCAGTACTCGTACCTACCTTCTCTTCCCCTGCCCATCAGCACACACTTCTCAGCGGTGTTGCAGCTTCAAATATCTCTGCATGCTTGGATGTACAAGTCTAAGTACATCTATGTCCTGGCTGTTATTTGAATGGCAAGGTTTTTGTTGGAAGTGGGGCTGGTTTGATAGGTACACATGCAGCAGGGAGGAAACTGGTATAGAGTTGTTGATGATGGACAGTAATCTAGGTATAGAGGGTCAACCACGATTTTTAATTAAGCCTAAAGATTTGTTTCCTTTTTGAGTTACTATTTCCTGAGTATAAAGGTAAGGTTATTGCTATTCTTAAACATGGGCAGTTGAATAATAGTTCTTCACAATGTGATGGAGCCCAAGCCCAGCAGCGCATAGATTTGTATTGTTTTCTGTAATGAGTATATTGATCTCTAAGAGAGATACTGTTGGTTAGAAAGAATTTATCAAAACTGAAATCTGTTTAACACCTGTTAGGTTTTACTGGTGTTATCTTTTCAGTTAATGAGATTCTAGACAGGATCTCAGAATCAAATCAAGCTTTTTCTGTGCAGGGTAGCTAAGGAGCATTTCTGTTATAAAATAGGCATAATTACTGTGGTTAAGAGAAAGGAGTCGATGAGAACAGATCCCGAAATGGTGTGCTCTGATATAAAATGAAGATGCTGAGCAAATCCTGGTGAAGTATCTTGGGAGTGGTCCTTGTTTGCATTTGTCATTATGATTCTTCTTTATGGGTGTGCTCATTGCTTTCATTGAGTGAAATTGTCACACTTCTAATTTTTACTATTTTTTTTAAACCTTGCTTCACTATTGCTATATGGAAATGTTTGACTTGAATTGGCCATTGATGAGCCAACCATATACATTTTAAACCTTCATTTGCTCTCACCATTTGCAGTAGTACAGTGTAAAAAAAACCAGGAAAAATTTCGTGGGCTAATTTTTGCTAATAGCTAGACATCACCAGTAGGCTGTGAACTGAATTGCTGGGGGCTGGAGGAACATCCCTTGGAAGGCTGCTGACTGCTTGCTGTGTGCTTCTGTTCCCTTGGCATCTGCTGTTGGCCCTGGGGAGAGAAGAGTTTCTGGGCTGGGATGATCTTTGATCACACTTCTTACAGCTATTTCTACAGAAAACCAATCCAGCTCTGCTGAAGCTGTGGGCATAACTCTGCTCTGTTACTGTGGTTTAAGACTGGTGCTGTGTGCTTGTTAAATAGGGCTGTGGCGGTGCAGGTGGAGAGGAGGGATGGTTTGCTCACTATTGCATTGCTGCCTTTCTCAAGGAGAACATGGGAAGATTACACAACTGGAGAGTATTAGCTGCTTCCTGACCTTTAGGATGCATCTTTAGCCTACTGTAATCACAATACTCTGTTCTGAATAGAGTCTGTCATGTCACTTCTCAAATCCTTGCGCAGGCATTGCCGACTGTGGGCAGCTGTCTTGCTGTAACTCCTTCGTCTGTTGGCATTTCCTTAAACAAGGAGCTCTGTGGGAAAGTGTTCATTTTATTGTAACCTCCTTTGAAAAAGGGGTGTTTGGCACATTTCTAACTGAAGGCAAGCGGTTGTTGAACAGAGTGAAAGTTGTTTGATCTTGGTTCTGTTACAGTATGTGCTACCCTGAGGTGTTATGCTAAGAGCAACACTGGCTTTTGTTTCATGTGGCAGGCCTACACAGGCAGCTCAGGTAGGGAATAAATAACATTCTAATTGCAACAGAGCTTGACCCCTGGGCAGAAGTGGAGCTGGCTGCCTTGTGTCACTGCGAGGGAAGAGTTTCCATATAGGCAGTTACCCAGCGGAGTTAATGAGCTGTGAACACACACCTACCCTGATTGTAGTTCACTGCTTGTGTCACCACAGCTCTGTCGCTCTTATGTGCATCCTGACTTCCTCAACTCTCCAATCTTTGGGATCACATCTGCGCCACTATTCCGCTTATGTGGTTATCTATGTGATCATGCTTGCAAGAAACACAAATTTTGGTGTGACTTGAAGTCAGTTGTAGTAATTTTCTGGTTTATATATGAGAAGTCCCTCAGTCACGCAAGCAAACTTTGACCTGATTTTCAGGCATTCTATAGGTCTAATTTTGTCACACTCGCCTTAGGATAGCAAGGCTTGCAGAAACCTAAAATAACTTAGCTAAAGATACTTAATGCAGATGTTTATCTGCTATTTCAGTTCAGGCCTGGTGGTGGTGTTCATCCACAATGATGTGTGATTGCATATGGGGAGGGGTTTCAAATGATCATCAGATCTCTGGTAATTTGAAGGCCTTTTTGTCCAGTTTCATAGACAGTATTCCTGTGTGGTGTTTTGCATGGGATTTTCTATCTTTGGGGGCATAAGGCTGTTGTGTAGTTTTTTGGGATTTTTTTTGCAAGTAGGTTAGTAATGAGAAGATACTTAAGGGGCCAGGGAATAGCTTTCCCAGTGGAGCTAGTATGTTCTGATGAATCTTGTTCATGGGGTATACTTTAATCTCATCAGGCATAGCTAGCAGGTCTGGTTTGGCAAAATCAACTATTCTGCCAAGGCTTTGAAGTCGCTGATGTTTTTTTTCCCTTCTCTTAATGAACCCCATTACACTTTCCGTAGTCTGACTGTGCATTTGGCCAGGCTGCAGTGCCAATGGGAACAGGGAAATAGATCAGCCATTGTGGAATAACAGGACCCAGAGTCATCTAGGATCCAGGAAAGGCATGAGTGAAACCAAGAGTGCTTAGGAAAACATGAAGGTTTTAGGAACAGGTCCTCTGTGAAGGCTCACCTGTGTGCTGAATTAAGTGTATGACATTAACTATCAAGGGATGATGAAATTGAGAGGTCTTTCATTTTTCAGTCAATGTGAGCTTCTCACTCAGTCTGTTGGAGTGGGCCATGAAATTCTTTAGCAGGACAGGCTCAGCTTTTCTTCTGTTTTGGTGGAGAAATGGTTCTTGTGTGAAGGCTTTTGCTGTAGAAGTTCATAAAACTTCCCTGTTGGAAAAGAGCTAAGAGTATCTAATTAGCCAAAACACTTTAATCCTCCTGCCAGACTACCTGCAGATAAGCCTTCAAGCAAAGTACATGTTGAATTTCAGCTGGGAGTAGGTGTTCGGAAAAATTATGAAGATAAAACAAATACGATAGATTATTCTAATATACTAAAAACTTAGTCCCTTCCTCCTCTTGCTCTCCAGACCTGCAGTTTGGCTCTCACTTACTGTTTGGATTATGGTATGTTATTACAGAATTGCTAATTAATTCTCTATTTGAATTTACACCACTGTGATTCTTTAAGTACTTTAATGGGAGCTACTGTTATCTCTGCAACAGAGGTGAGATTCTTTCCCCCCCCAGCCCACCCAAATATTTGAGTTCTTTTAGGAGGGCATCACAGCTGTTCAAGTTTCAGTGGGAAGGTGCAGTGCTACAACAGTTTCTACTTAATTTCCGTAGGAGCTACTTTCTAATGCTAATTTCACGCTTGATAAATACAGTCCCTTGTTGCCTAGGCAACTAGTTACGGCACAAATGTTCATTACTGCACTACTGGTTAATGAGTCTCTAGTGTTCTGAAAAAATTAGAGCCGGAATTAGGTGGGTTTACTCACTTTAATCTTAAGTCACCCCCAGCCTAAGAAACCAATCTGCAAAATGTTTCCAGTTAGCTGTGGTACCCGAGTGCAATAGTGACTGAGTAAGCAGAAGAGCTCTCAGAAGAGTTTGTTACAGCGCCGCCAGAGTAAATGCACGCTTCGGCCTTGGTTGTTCTTTTAAAGGTCTGCTGGTTTACAAGGATGTCTTTGCTATGAAAAGCAAAATGTAAAATTCTAGAACTGAGATATCTGGAAATATACTTCTTGTCAACATTTGTAGCCTTTCTTATCATTGTCTAGCTTGGCCAAGTGAACCTGACAGTCTAAGAAATTTCAGCATCGTGTTTTTGTGTGCTGACAGAGCTTTGTGTCCAGTCATTCCCAAATTTACTGTAAAACAAATTAGGGCATATTTGATTTGATGTCTTGAGGCAACAGAAATATTTTCTGATGTGAATGTGTCAAGGTAGCTTTTGCCAGTGGCTGGTTTTGCACCAAGTTCTCCATTTCCTTTTTTTATAGAAGATCTCTTTTGTGAAGATTTTTTCAAGTTGATTCAGTTCACATGTAATTAAGGCAAGAATTCCTTGGTGTTCAGTTGGTTGAGAGTGGGCTCTGCTTGTTGACCTTTTCTTTGGTGACTCAGCATGGAGAACTCAACACTTCCCTGCCAGGCAGAGACCATTGTTAACTTCTATCCCATTATTATTTTTCATTTAAAAGCTAATTTGCTCTTTTGCCTTCAATCCCTGTCATACACATTATTCCAACTGTTAAATAATATGAAAGTTTGTCTTTGGCAGGCTGCACATGTCATCTTGCCTTGGGAAATCAAAGGGGAAGGTTACATAACAGCTGACAGTGAATTTGGCTCTAGAATGTCATTAAACTAATGAATGTTGAATTTTCTTTCCCAGCCACAATATTCTTGAGTTCAAAACTAAGAAGTCTTTTAATGTGTAACCTAGAGTGCATGTTGGTGAATTGCAAAACTTCAGGAGCTTTCTGATCCTACACTCTAAACCAGAGCATAATCCTTGGTTTAAGAACTGGAAGTACAATCCAGACATATGGATGTTAGTTGTTCCTAAGCGTATTTAGAATAATTTAATTTTAAAATATTTTTCTGTCTCTAAAGTTACAGCTCCCTAAATTTGATGTGGGCTGGTATTTGCTTTCTGAAGGACTCCGATAATGCCTATTTGAATGCAAGAAAACATTGTCTTTATTTGTGTAAAGCTTTAAAAAACCTAGGAAGAGGAAAGGCCTGGTACAACCACTTAATTATTACATGCTTTTAAAAACTCACAAAGACCTTACAATGAAATTCTGTTGCTGGCATATATGTATTAATTGAAACACAAAGCTTTGGCCTAGAAATGCAAAATTCACCTTTTTATCGTTGAAGATCCTTAATGCCTTCGTAAAATGAGAAGAAGGGAAGAAGAAGGGAAACAACACTTTCATTCAGTTTAAAAGCATAGTTTTAGTGTGAAGCAGCAGTTTACCACATCTTAGAACTTTTCCACTGGTATTTATTGAAAGAATATATTTGACTGCACATGATGCTGGCTTTGTGCTGGGGTACAACATCATAGCTCTGTTGTTTGTTTGCTGTGTTAGAAGCACTGTAACTGCTGCAAGATCAATACAAGTCAGAATGCATTTTAATACAAAAAAGAATTTCTTGCAGTGCTCTGTTGACTCTTCACATGTTTGAAAGTCTACAGTAGGCAGGAATTTCCAAATCAGAAGAGGATATAATAGGATGCATGGAGGTGGACTGCTGTATTCAGGATGCTGTTTGCTATAATGCACTTGATTGCTCCTGCTTAAGAGAAGAAGCTTATTTAACTCGTAAGTCATGTTGTAATTTTTGTTGCCATCTGTTATAAGAGAATACTCAGTGCATTTAGAGACATTTTCTCTTTTTGAATATACAAGAACAAAATTGAGATTCTGGTACTTAAACGAGCCTGTTCTGAAGCAAGCCACGTGCCTGATATGAATAGTGATGATGCCATGGAACAGGTCCTTTAACCCACCACTTTGAGTGGTGGTCTCAAAGTGTAAGAGATTTGGATCTTCATGTCTGTGCATTGCAACAACCCTTATATGAACAGAGTAACTTTGTTTGAAGTGGGGCCCTTGTTACTTAGCTCAGACTCCAGACTTTTCTTACAGAGCAGGCAAGCCTATTTTGCAAACTAATTAGGATCCCAGGGCAGATGAGATGCTTGAAACTTACACACTTACATGTGTACTGGCTAGTGCAGCCCAGATATCAAGGGCAGATAATGGAAAGTACCAAATAAAATAGCGACATCAAGAATAGCCAGATTCATTAAAAATAATTGGACATTTTAATGTATCAGCTTGGGTAATATGCCTGATGCAAAAATGTAGCCTATATCTGAGTCACCACGATTTTAAGAAACTGTATTTATTTTTTGATGATAAGGTAATTTTCTTAAAAATGTACTGTTCTTTCTCTAAAAGTTGTCGCAAAATTTTCAGGGCTCCTGTAGCCATGCCTGTTCATTGATCTCTTCAAATTTGGATTGAGTTTCTTTCCACAGAATGTGTCCCCATTCCTGTTTCTCCATCAAGAAACTGTTGTTTTGTGCAGGATCAAGGCAAGTGACTAATGTTCTCTGAAAATCTATTCAGATTCAGAATCTGCTTAAAATTAAGAGCAAAATAAGCAGCACATGCTCCTTTTGGATAACTTGGTGCTTGCAATCTTGTGCCTGTGCTGCACAGGCAGAGTGGGTCAAGCTGGAAATTGGAATTACAAATGAAAAGTATATGGTCCTATTTACTCAGTATTTAAATCTGTAGTAAATCTTATTTACTGTTCTTCTTGCTTTGTATGCATAGCCTACCCTCCTCAGCATTCAGAGGCAAAAAGTATATTAACATTTAATATAAAATACTTCAATCTGGACATAGTGTTCAAGGTGCTTGCTAAGTGTTTTGTTAAATGTTCAGGGCCACTGCCTCAGGGAAAACAATTCCAGGTGTACTAAAGCAGCATGGTAAGCTGTGATGGGCTCCCCTGCCACCACCAGCACCAGGTTAGTGAGTCTGGGTGGCTGGATGAAGGTGGGTGAAGTCAAAGTCACGTCTTGGTATCCTCGCTTTGCTGAGGTGTTCCCAGGTCGCGCTGTGTGTGCAGTCAGACATCCCACTGCACCTTCCCTGCCCCCAGGCACCGGTGTCTGCAGGCTTTCCAGAAGCAGAAGCAGCATCCATGTATTTAGCAGCATTCGGCTGACTTATTTTCCTTGAATCCATCCAGTTTATTCTTTCAACTCATTTAACTTTATCTCCACTTTATATCCTGAGACACTCTCATCCATGGCTTTAGTGTATGTGGCTGCCTACCTCCTTGTTTGTTTTGACCTTGCTATCATGCTTTATATTAAAAACATGAGAGGAATGGGAGTACACTTGGAAAAGCATTTAGGATGGCAGGATTTGGAGGTAATCTAAAGTGCTATCTTGGCTCAAGATAGGTTCAGCCTGCAGCTGGTAAAGTGCCTGCTTCTTCAGACTTCTGTACTGGCCAGCTAGAATACCGTGTTAATTTGTTCTATTACCACCAGATGTGGGGAAAATATTATTTTAGAAATAATTTTAAGCTGTGCTTTAAACAAATATCCAAATGAGGGTAGTTTCAGTGTCTTAGGTAAATAGTGACCATTGTTGTACTGATTCAGTCCCTGTGTAGGTACGTGACCATCCTTGACTTGTCTGGTTGAATTCCTATTTACCTACCTGCTTACTAAATGAACATTTCTTTTCTGAAAAGAAGATAAGCATTATCTCCCTTTCTATTTATTTCCTTCCCTTCCTTTTCCCTCGTCTTTTAATATCAGTGTTGGTTAATGGTGTGCATTCATTTAAAAATTCTTCTCCCTGCTTAGTCATGTGTTTTCATTGTCTTCCTTGAGGACTTCGTGACTTGTCTTCAAGTCTTCAAAAATGCAAACTAGGGGCATAAGACCATAGTTGAAGGGAGTATGACACAACCTATAACAAGGTTTAGCTATGTATTATTTGACAGAAGATGGGTTATTTTTATACCAACAGTTACAGAGAGAGCTGAGCTGACTTTCCTGGGGCTAATCTTAAAAACCCAAAATGCAGGAGATCCTCGTGCTGAGATTTTCCTGACTGCCATGGGCCTGAAGCTATCCCATCCTGTCTACTTGTGCTAATCTGCTCTCTACTTAGACTAACAAGCTGCAGGGTCTTGCAGATCTGCCTTGGGTTGAGTTGTCACTGTAGCCTGCTTTCTACTTTAGACATGCTCTTTGCATGTGCCTGATGGATACAGGATACTGTAGGATCTATATAAGGTCTGCAGCTGGGAGTATGGTGTTGTAGGGTTTGTCTCTTGGCTAGAACTAGATGGTGATGATAATTTCCCTTAGTGTCTTTCTCCCAAGACTTTGTGTCTTGGTGTAGTTTTCTGATGAACTTCAAAGTGATGACAAGTAGATTAATTTATGGTTGTTTTCAGTCTCGAAAGGACCCTCCTCTACTTCCCAGCTTGTAGAGCTATGAGTAGACTTTCTGTGGGTGTTATCAAGTTCACTTGTCTCTTGCTTTGCCTGGCACCATTCTGCATTTTTCAGTGTGATGCTTGGTAGCTTTGAAACCAGAGCAAGCTCTTGCTGACCATTTTTGCTGTGTTTTTTTTACCCAAGGTCCATTATAGTCAGGGCAACTGAAATGATGTCTCGTCTTTCTATCTGGAAATACTGTTCTGGTGAAAGTTGACACTGTTTTATCTAGGTTTTCTGAAGAAACATACTCTATCCATTATGGATGTCTGCCTTTTTTTTTTTTTTTTTTTTTAATATACTGTACTCTTTGTGCTTTTATTATTCACCTTCTCCAGTGTTGTCCCTAAATGATATAGGCAATCCCAGGGTACTTTGACCCCTGAGAAACCTCTGCCTTCTCTGTGGATTTTGAATGTGTTCTTTGTAGTAATTCTGCTGTCAGGATGTTATTTCATCCTCTGGCAGCTACTGCAACATTAAGTATGTAAACTTCTTTTAGTGTCAGAGGCACATGGGCACTGAAAGGAGAGGTCTCAGGTGCATGTAAGGGAAAGGTGATGCTTGGCCTCTGCATAAGCCAGGTTGTGTTTCAGTAGGAAAACTTGCCTTGGACCAGATAAGTTCTGTTATCTCTTGAGCTATTTCTGAGGCAGCATCAGACCACAGTACCTCTCCAGGTGCATGTTGTTTTCAGGCAATTGAGAGCTCCCCTGATTTGATGTGTGTACACGTTCTGCTGCTGCTGGGTTCACTGCCTGGCATCTGAGAGCCACGCTGGAGGGATTGATAAAGTCAAACCATCCGCGAGGGCACCTTTGTGTTTATTACAGCAGCAAAG
Source organism: Phylloscopus collybita (assembly GCA_027886175.1). NCBI lineage: Eukaryota > Metazoa > Chordata > Aves > Passeriformes > Phylloscopidae > Phylloscopus > Phylloscopus collybita. Next base: position 25,680,821 of record JAJNNQ010000129.1, read on the forward strand.
GTTGGTTACCCTAGAATAAAATATTGTGCTGTAAAGGTACAGGATGCAGGGTAATGCCTGCCTTGACTCCTCAGGATGCAGTCTCAGTGGTCTGGGAAGAGGTCAGTAATATTTGACAGCATAGCTACGAAGAGGCTTTCTGGGAGCAATGGTTTTCAAAATTAGAGATGATGGAGGGCCATGAAGATTGGTCATGTGAGAAAAGAGAGCAGACAAGCAAAGATGAGGACACTGCATTCAGTTAAATTAGAAGAAAACATGAAGGTGTCTGAATTGCTCAGCTGCCTTCTGGCTCTGTTCAGCTTCCCCTGAAGCAGTCTCCTGTGGCCGGGAGGAGAGAAGGTGCCAGGACAGCCTGATGTCTTGTATGTGGAGCCATAAGGTGGTCTCACTTGTCTTGTTCAGAGTCCATTGATAGCTGGAGTGAGATGCCCAGCAAGCCTCCTTCTCTTCTATGCCCCAGTGCCGGGACACCCAGGTCTGTGGTCTGTCCGGGCTAAATGTGCAGTACAAGGGACACCTTTCAGTGTTAGCCAGCATCTGATCTCATTTTGCACAAAGGGTCATGTACGTATCGCCCAGCTAGGCTCTGAAACTCATGTGGCATCTAGCCTGGCTTCAAAAAAAAAAAAATACAGACTGGAGTATGACCAAGCTTCTCATTCTGGTCATTCCATTTCCAGAGGTAGGTTAGTGGTAGGCTGGGATGAATGCATGCCTTGTCCAGTTCCTCCCCACTTCTGCAGGGAGAAACTCTGTTTGAGGGGGAGGGCATGGGATTGCTAGAGTTTGTTAACTTCATGGGGGAGGATCTGACCTCATTGCTATCTCACCATGGGAAAAAAAATAGCAAATTTAGTGACCCTCTGGAAGGAAATTGGTTTTTTCTGTCTAGAACTGTGCTGAGGTTGTGGGTCTGCCTTGCTTCTGCCAAATAAGCTCAGGATAGCTAATGAACTTGAGCAGAAACAGGAGCTGCAGGAGTACTTCTTGCATTTTACTGTTAATATCAGTTTGCCTTTTGCAGCTTTTCCCTTTCCAGGGTCTTGTTACCATTTCTGTTCTACCTCCTACACCTTCCATTTTTCCTTGCATTTTCTGTTCTCTAACCCTTCCCTTTATACACTCCTGTTTGGTGTTTTTCAGTTGGCCAGCGTCTCATTTCTGTCTTGGGAACTTACTCCTTTCTGTGTGTTGCCTGTGTCTGTGTGCCTTTTGTGCTGTGCAGTGCTGGTAACAATGGGACAGGCAGAAAAAAGCAACACTGGAGCTGTAATTGTGGTGGTTAAATAGCTGAGACCTCAGGTTCTCCTAATATAACAGCCAGGTGGGTATCCCTCTCTCCATTGTCCTGGTCCAGGACATCCCCTTCACCCTCCCTCTGCCCAGTGCAGCTGTAATCCCGTGGGTGAGCAGGACTGTGTGGTGCTGCAGGGGGGAGTTCATGTGGCAACTGTTGTGTGGCCAGATGCAGAGAAATCTAGCTTGACAGAGGAGTAAAATGTGGACATCTTAGAAGGATTACAGTCCCGGGCTACAGGTATGTTCTATAGCACAAGAATGTAACAATAATGACTGGAAGTCCCTGAAATATGTAATTTTGCCTATAACTGCTTGTGGTTCCTCTAGCTTTTGTGGAGAACCACCATTTGACAGCAGCTGTCTTCCATGGAGAAGTCCTGATGTGTGTTCAGGGAAGAGCATCTCCTGCTGCAAGCTCTCTACTGGTTTGAATCACCCAGGATTTCAGTGGGAGAAGTCTCCAACAATGTTTGTTCTGTCTGTAAGTGATTTAATGAGCTCAGATACCTTGGGAGATGGGGGAAGCATGGCAAATGCAGCAGAGCTGTCTCGGGAGGCTGCTCTCTCTTCCCTGCTGCCTTGGTGCCAGTGCAGTGACGCAGGCACGTGCTGACACTGAACTGGTGGCCAAGTGCTTCTTTCCCTTGCCCCAGTATTGATCAGCTGTAAGGTGTGGCTGCAGACCATAGTCCCTGCTCCAGCTTGATCAGTGGACAGCTTTCAGGTAGGGACTGCTAGAAAAGAAATAAAACAGAGTTACAGGGAAGAGGCGTGGAGAGCAATTCCTGTGCTTTCCTATTTCCTCAGGGTTTGTGGCTGTTTGGACCCCCAAGCCACCAAATGCAAATGTTCCCAATCTGCTGAATCCCTTTAGGAGGGGAGCAAAAGAAGAGATGGCTTCTTTCCATGGTGAATGGGTACCCATGGCTTGGGAGTGCTGCTGAGTCCAAGAGGATGCAAACCTGAGCAGTGCTTATCCAGCTTGCCTTCCTGCTGCCTGTGGGAAGGGAGTCTGGCCTGTGAATTATAGCATAGAGTCACTTTTAAAAAAAAAAAAAAAAAAAGTTTGGTTTTTTTTTGCCAGTTGTCTGTTAGTTTCCAGCTGGTTGCTTTCTACAGTATTATGGTTGTTAGCTGGGAAAAGTTGGAAGATAAACTCCTAACTTCCTCCTCTAAGCATCTTGGTCTGGAATTACTTAAGTGGTTTTGGTGCTACAGTTTCTAAACTGCAAAATTAGGTTTATCCTCATTGTCACGAGTCCTCTATTTTATGCCATTTGTTTTTGTCATGCAAAAACCAAATCACTGTTCAGTTTAAATGAAATACAGGAGATAAACAGCACAGATGGTGGCATAAATCAAGTCTTGAACTAGCTGAATTTTAAATGTTACAGAGATACAATTTGAAAAGTTTTCATAATAGATAAATAAACAGAAATCCCACTCACCACTGACTTATTGCATCTGATCAAACACTGCTGATGAGAGAGTAAAAATGGTGAATATCCAAAGGACCTCCTGAAGTTGTGTGATCCAACCTGGCTGCTCTATCATCCTCTTGTGCTCTGGCATGCAGTATGCCAGACCAGCATATCTGGATCCCATGTCTGGACCCCATGTCCTGTAGGGGAGACGTTGCACTCTCTGAAGCTGCAGTTCTGCATGTGGGGAAAGACGCACTGGAAGGACATGTGAGGGTTTGTGTGTTTTGCTGTCATTTTGCCTTCACAATATGCATTTGAATGAGTGCTTAGAAGTGTCCTGAAAAGGCATAGAGGACCATCAATGGCAGTTGCATGGGATGAATGTAGAGAGCGCTAAAGGCTTGATCTTGTGAATATTCTAATGAAACTGCCATCTTGAACCTCCCTGGAATAAATATTTGATGTAAACAGCATCTTCTACTTTAAGGTTCCAGTTTCTATTTCTCTGTGGTGTTGAGTGGCTCTCCTGTGACAGTCTCTGTAACCATACAACATGTTAATTCCTAACTCCTTAGGCTTGCTGTGTGCAAGAGCAAATCTTTGAGTGGGCTCTCTGTTGTGCCCAGGGCTGCATTTAACTGGCCTCTGGTGGAACAGCACTACCTGGTGCTTACACCCCTGTCAGGGGGAACAGGAGTGTGTGCTGCAGGAGGCGGTGCTGAGGCAGAGGCTTGAACTTCAGTCCTGCCATCCTCATGTCTGTGAACCTTTTTTAGGCTGTCCCTAATTATAACCTGAAAACTGTCATGTGAGAAGGCTGTGTAATCAGCCTTTTCCTCCTGGTCTGTGCCTAATAGATTGAAGTTAAGGTACTGGTAAATATCCAAAAAATGGGAAACAATCTCTGCAGCTGGGTTCTGACCCTGTCAGACATGCTTATACTCACTGTAGCTCTTTTGCAGAGTTTCCAGTAAGTACAATATTGGAGGCTCCTGTAAGCCTTAAAATGAAACCTTGGCTTAAGGGAAAAAGTTTACATCCTAGTTGCATTTTCTGATATGCCTCAGCAAAGAATATGTTAGAGACTGCTCTCCCAGTGTTCAGGGCACACAGCAGCCCCAAACTGCCCCTTCAGCCTTGGTGACTCATACAGAGAGGCCAATTCCCAGGATTTCAATCTCTTGATGTCCCTAGAAAGCCCCTTAGGTCAGTGGCCACCCACACAATCCAGTAGCCAAATGAAAATGGAATGCATTATGAAAAGATTTTGTTGTTGAAAGGCCAACAACAGACCAAGGGGTTTCTTGGAAATGCGTTTCATACCTGTTCATTAGTAGCCTGTCTTTTTAGCCCTCTCAGGACTCTGAAATTCAGGCCAAAAAAGGAGCTCAGTGTTCCAAGAAAATGAAGGAAATTGGGCAATGCTGATTGCTGGTATTTGCTACTGTCTCTCTGAAGATCTTTTTGATCGTGTTAAAGAGGTAGGAACTTTTTTAATCAGCTTTATTTCTTTGTAAATCTTCAGACTTAATTCTTTTTCCTCTGCCAGTCTAATTGCAAAAATAATAACAGCTATTTTGATGGATCCTGCATGATTATTCTGCTCCAGGTCGTCTGAGGCTCTCTGATATTTTGAAAGTACTCTGAATGTTTATAGTTGCAGAATTGAAGAAAATTCAGTACATGAAATGAATATGGAAATGGGTCCATAGTTTGATAACTGTGGTTCATTTGAGAGGCAATGGAGATTAGGCAGTTGCCTACAGGAACTATGGGCTTGGGTGGCATCCAAGAAGATGCTAAACCTTTTTTGTTCAGGTAAGGGGTGATAGCAGAGGAATGATACATGTTGGCATATGGAGCTATAGTGATAATAATCCCTATTATCAAAATAGGGATATTTGATAAGGGTTGCAGATGTTCTTGGTAGCTATTTTGGCTCATAATTTTTTGCTGGTTCACTGATCATTTAACCATTCACCCTTCTTCCCCATATCAGCAACATAGTTCTGTGTTTGTAAAATATTTTTACATCCCTATGTTGATGCTGTCCTACTGTTTTTCACATTTTGGGGTTTGTCTTATCTGCCTACTGCAATCCATAGTACAGAATTATTCTGCACAGCTTGCTGCTCTAAGTGACGCTTCTTCATTTCATTCTTTGGTGGCTGCAGCAAATTTTTGTGATGCTGTCCTGATTGGTGCTTGGTTGGTTGGTTGGTTGGTTGGTTTTTTTCAAGAAATCTTTAAATATGTGTTCTTGACAGTGTTTCATAGAATTATAGAGTGCCCTGGGTTGGAAGGGGCCTAAAAGACCGTCTAGTTCCAACCCCTCTGTTATGGACAGGGATGCTTTTCATTAGATCACGTTGTTCAGATCTCCATCCAGCCTTGAGCACTTCCAGGAATGGAGCATCCACAGCTTCTCTGGGCAACCTGTTCCAGTGTCACCACCCTCACAATAAAGATTTTTTTCTTAATATCTAATTTAAACTTACTGTCTTTGAGTTTGAAGCCATTTCCCTTTGTCCTGTTACCCCAGGCCCTTGTAAATAGTCCCTCTCCATCTTTTGGGCTCCCTTCAGGTCGGTCCCAGAAGGCTGCAATTAGGTTACCCTGAAGCCTTCTCTTTTCCAGGCTGAACAATCCAAATTCTCTCAGCCTTTCCTCCTAGGAGAGGTGCTTCATTGCTCTGATCATCTCAGTGGCCTCCTCTAGACATACTCCTACATGGTCCATGTCCTTCCTGTGTTGGGACCCCAGAGCTGGATGCAGCACTGCAAGTGGCATCTCACCAGAGTGGAGTAGAGGGGCAGAATCCCCTCCATGGTGCTTTGGATGCAGCCCAGGGCATGGTTGGTTTTGGGCTGTGAGTGCACATGGCTGGCTCATGTCCAACATCTCTCCTGCCAGCACCCCCAAGACCTTCTGGGCAGGGCTGCTCCCCATCTGTTCATCCCCCATATTGATGCCAGGGGTTGCCCTGACTCAGGTGCAGCACCTTGTAGTTGATCTTATTAAACTTCCTCAGGCTGCAATGGGCTAAATTCTCGAGCATGTCCAGGTGCCTGTGGATGGCATCATGTCCTTCAGGTGTGTCAACTACACCTCTCAGTTTGGTGTCATCTGCAAATTTGCTGAGGGCGCGCTTGATCCCTTCATCTGTGCCATTGGTGAAGATATTAAATAGCACTGGTACAGACCCCTGAGAGACGCTGCTTGCCACTGATGTCCATTGGGACCCTGAGCTGTTGATCACTGTCCTCTTTTGTAATGTTTCTTTATGGACAGTTTCCCCCCTCAATAGCAACCTGTTCTGGTTAGTTTTGACAGGTCAGAGGCAAAACCTTGCTGATGGTCTCCTGATAGGGGAGGCTGTTGGCTGGTGAACAGCCCAACTGCACACAGGCTCTGCAGGCAGGAATTAATGGTGTTCATTTAACAGTGTTAAAAATCACTTTCCTTTACTGAGTATCTCATACTGCTTCTGACTGTTGCATCTTTCAGGAGGAGGGTGAAGCCGATACTGCTCTGAAGGGCTAATGGATTTGATCTGTGAATAGTCAATTCTGGGGATTAGTGGATGGGTTAAATCCCACTAGTCAGCCCAATCACCTCTAATCTTATTACAGTGCTCAGCTGATTAAAATAAATGGTGATTCTAATGGGGATACAGCTTTACCTAACCCATTTACTGGTCTTCATGGATACAGTTTTGGAAGCTGCCCTGTGCTGTGTGATTCACTTTGTTGCCCTGTTCCTTACACAGTTGAACCTTTCAGAACTTAGTGTCTAAGCATCACTAATAATAGTATTTAATTGACTGCAACAGTGCTTGGAGTTTACCCTCCTGCTTTCCTGTAATAAAATCCTTGTTAATCGGAATATGTTTCCATGGTTTCTCTTGCATGTTTAAAATCCTTGAAAAAAGAAAGAGGAAGTGAGTGTATTTGTTATGGGGGAAAAACTTGATGGCTTGCCCAAAATCAGTACATCTAGAAGATTAATACATTTAAATAGCAAAAGAAACACTGTGTTTACTCTCTCTTCTATTACTAATAACCCTGGGATATGACTGATCCGATTGGTGCCACGTCCATCAGGAGAAAGTCCCAGTGCTAAATAGTGTAGTGAACGTGATAGCCTGTTAGTGCTACGTGTACCATCATTAGCTGGGTACAAAATATCCCTTGGACAGACTGGACACTTGCAAGCACCTCTGTGGCCTTGAGGGTTTTCTTATTTTTGTCACTTCTCCTGCAAGGCTGTGAATGCTGCTCAGTGAAGGTCTGTGCTCAGGTAAATTGGTATTGGTGCACTGAGAAGACAGTGCCTCGCCACCCTTTGAGTAAAGAATTTCTTCATAACATCTAAACTAAATCTCTCCTCTTTTAGTTTTAAACCCTTTATCCTATCCCTTATCTGCTTGTGTAGAAGGCCTCCCCTTCCTTTTTGTGTAAGCCCACTTTAAGTACTGGAAGGCCTCAAAGAGGTGTCCCTGGAGCCTTCAGTTCTCCATGCTGAACAGCCCCAGTGATGATGAGTCAGCAGCAGAGTGGAAAGAGAGTTAGGATCCCCTGACTCCTACGCTTCATTCCAATTGCTGGACCATCCACTCATCATTTTTTTTATGGTTCAAAGCTGGGTTCATACATGCAGTCACTTTAATGCTGTAAAGCTCATCTCTTTGGGGATTTTAACTATGGCTGATATCCACTTCCCACTTAATTTCCAAAAAAGCTCATGGAATTACACATTCCAGTCTTTGTAGCCAGAGCCTGGTTTCCTGCAAGCTGCCTGGCTGCTGGGAAGAGGGGTACATGTGCTGCCCAGCCCTTTAGGAGTGGGAAAGGATTCTTCCCTGAGTCAGAGCTTCTCTGGGGTTGTGTAAAAATTAAATTCTCTGGTTTGTAGGGACCATCACTCGTGATGCAGAAAAAAATTACATTTTTTGACAAAAAGGCCCTGAAAGTCTTTAAAGTGTCAGTACCATATCTCAGGATTGGATATTTCCCTGTTGCAATCATATTCCTGGAATGCTCTGCCACCTTTTGGCCCCACCAAGACTCTTCATTTCAGTGTTTAGAGCTGAATGTAACAGAAGAGGTATTAAACACACTTTCAAGGTGAGTAAAACTAAAATAAAACCTTTCCTGCCCTTCCTTTTCACCTTGAGAAACCCAGCCCTCTTTGAGAGGTCAGACAAGTCAATGTCTGCCCGGTTCCCTGCAAATGCTGTTTGGAGAGAGACCAAGGGTGTTGAATGCCATCTCCTCATCTTTAATTCTACATCAAATGTTTTCAGTGTTGTAAATGGCTACCACTTTCTCCACATCACCTTTGCCCATTACCTCTGTTCCCTTCTTGAAGTGGGCTGTGGATGTCTGTGCATCAGCCTGTGTGTGTAGCTGTGCTTCGTCCCTTCTGCAGCAGAACTGAATGGGGCATGTTAGGATTTTGGGTGTTTTTTATAACCTTTAACTTACCTCAATTCAGATGGATGCTGAATCTTACCAGTCACTGTGTGTGCCCAGCCCATGTGTGTGTGTACGCCCATATGTTGTATGTGATCTTACATATACACTAAAGGTGTTTACATGAAGGGTTAAACATTTCTTTGTGAAGTTAAAAATTAATTCAATGTAACAATTACTGTCCGCTTCCACCTTTGTATAGCCTAAACTCCCCAGGCCTTGAGGAGCAAGTAGCTTTCTTGTGGCTGAGAAAGAAGAATCAGTTTTCCAGTGATGTAACTAACTCATGCCTTGCTCTATGCAGTGATAGTGCTGTGGAGAAGCTGCTGGTAAAGCGAGTTTTAGGGCACTGCATTCAAAATTATGATAGTCAGGTGTAAAAGTGACCCTTCCCATACAACTGAGTTGTGTTTGAACTTGGATTTCTCAATTCCAAGGAGATGTCTGTTGCAAGCCTTAGGGGAGGATCCTGGACAACTTCACTATATTCCTTGTACCTTAGAAGATTATATTAATCAAAGGATTTGGTGCCAGAACTCATTTTTTTGCCAACTGCTAATTGCTGGGTACTTTGGAGCAGTGATCACAGGGAGCTGTTGCCCACTGGGGTTTCTCCATTGTTTCTCCCAGAAGTTGACGTAAAATTAACCAAGGGACTGAGAATGAGGGCAGCATACTTGGGAGAGAAGGGGGAATTATGCAAAAACCTGGCAGATTTTCTAGAGAAGAGGGATCAAACTAAGGAGCTTTACCAACACGAAGCAGTGTTGGGGTCACTGACCTCTGCCAAGATATATGCCAAGTCTGTGGCTGGCTGCCTGACTGAGGTATTGTTCTGATGGATTTTTCTATATAAAGCACTTTTTCATTAAAGAATATTTGTATTGCATTCAGAGCAGGCTGCATAAATATCTATTATTAAAAAAAATTGAAACTCAAATATTTCATATTGTACTTAGTAGGATTTTTGATTGTGATCCAACCTATTCAAATAATGGTAGCTGTCTTAATGAGACCTACACTCATTAAACAGTCCATGAATCCTGCTGAAGTTTTAAAGTCATTGACTGCATTTGTAGAGGTCACTGGCTGAACACTCAGAAACTTGTTTGGAATAGTAAAGCAACGTTTTGTGGCCATGACATCATAGGAGAGAATATAAAGGAATAGGGAGAGGCTGTTTTGATTTCTGAATTTTAATGACCAAATGAAATCAAGTTGGGAATTGAAAAAGCAGGGTAAAAAAGTAAGAGAAGTCTATCCATGAATAAAAGAGTAGGATTGAGATGATGGCATCTGCTAGTTCCAAGAGCTGATTATCATATGCTTCAGACAAGTTTACTTCTTTCCCTGCAGACAAAATCTCCTCTTTGATGCAAGTTTTAAAATGTAAATCATGTCCAGGTAAATTTGAACATTTAAAGGCTATTTACCTGATGTAGTTAAAACATGAATTATTAAAATAAGCTTAAATGCTGTCATATTTTGCATGTAAATTCAAGTCTGCTTTCTTTCCAGTTTGATACAAATTTTAAGTTTAAAAAACCCAAACACCTAACACCATTTCATAACACAAGAAAAAATCAGGAGGAGTAAGGTGTGCTTAACTCGTTCCTTAAACAGATGTGTTTTGTGTGATCACTGAACCATCTGGTTCAGGACACTGGGACAGAGAGGGATGGATGCTCAGCCTGGCTGTCCCTCTTGCTAAATCTGAAACCACAGCAAGAGGTCCCCCAGTAATTTTAAAGATCCAGGATGTTTGGATTTTTTTAGCATCACCCAGGCTGGAAGCAGATACTGTGCATCTATGGCAGAGAACCTAGTTTTCTACTTGAACTATCCGTGTTTCTTTAGTTTGAGAAGAATGGTGTTTCAGTTCCTGGGGCTCTTACTAGGAATTTTCATTCTAAGTTAGATACCTCTTTTTCCCCGTCTGAAGTTCTACCTGATTATAGTGGCTGATGAACTGCTGAAGCCAGACCCACTGCTTTGTAGTCTCTGAATGCAGCTCTGAAATCCTGGCTTTAAAACAGTACTAGACCCAAACTGTAACAGTTCACAAGGTATCTGCTAAAATCCTGATCTGCTCAAACTGTGAAGCCGAAGAGGAACAGGATGCTGTGTAGCAAGTCCTTATTTTAAGGACTGATGTAGTTTTTTTCATGAACTGAAGCACTTTAAATGATCCTGAAGAGAGCTACTACTTTTCCAAGTTTGTCCTACATCTCTGAGGAGACCACTCCAGTCTCTTCTGTTCCTTCTCTTTGGAGAGAGGATATACATGGAAACTGGTTCCAAACTGGGTTGGGCCTGCCTGCTGGGTTTTGGTTCTCAGTGGATTAGAGAAATGCTGGATTGTAGAGCATGGGATTACTGTGTGTGTGCCTTGGAGGAATATTCATGCTCTGTTAATGCATGTTTACATCTTGCAGAGTGAGCTGCTAGCTTTGCTGGCTATAGACATCCATCTTTCATGCTGAGGATATCATACCTGTAAGACTCCAAAAAAAAGCCACAGTACTATTCTGTAGTCTTTTAATCTGTTCAATCTCCTTTGGGGTCTTGGCTTGCAAATTTGGGGGGTGTTGGCCATTGGAATAATGTGTTGGAACCAAAGCCTAAACTACTGCTATTATTCCACAGGAGATGTATAAGTAGAACTTTCTTTCTCCATTCTGGGCATTGGCCAGATGCTGCTGGACTTGTAGGAGCCTATAAGGATTGCATCTTTGCTCTCTTATCTGTTGTTCCTGCCTTGCCTGTAACAAACCCATAAGCTCTTCTTTTTCTTTACTTGCTGCCTCTCCATTCAAAATTGTTTTGACTACAAAAAGAAATTAATTGCCCAGAGACACAATATAAGTGCTCTTAAATAATTTTCTTTCCTGGTGAGACCGAGGCAACATGTCTACAAGCTCAAGTCCTTTTCCTACTCCTTTTCCTGCGTGCTGTCAGACCCATAGCACTCTGCTTTGTCATGGGGTAAGAATGTGTAGAGGTCAGTCACTTTATCCCAGCTGAGGAGCTGGGGACTTCCAGCTCTGGGAACACAGCTTCCTTAGGCACTCTAACACGCCTTTAGTAATCGGCTCATTAAACACAGGAAGAGCAAGTACATGGTGGGATTTTGACACATGAGACTAATGTAACAAAATGCACAAATAAGTGCCCATTCCTGTGGTCAGTCATATATTTAACTACTGAGAGGATAGCCTGTTAGCAGGTAAAAATGGGGTTTGGAATTGTAATATTTTTCCAGTTTGTTTTTTTTTTTTTTTTAATGTATGTACTTCCTCCCCATTCTGGCTGATTCCACACTGGAGTTTTTTTACTGAAAGCATTGGGTATGTGGTGGGTCCTTATGTTGTTTCAAACCTGTATCTGTACAGTAAGTCAGTACAGCTGTTGGGCAAAAATGAGCCCATGTTTACCTCTGAATTTTAATGAAACAAAGACTGGTAAATTAAACAACTTTCAGATTGAAGACAACACAGAAAACCCTGCTGATAAAGATTGCATACTGCTGAAAACCTGCCTTGTAGCACCAGATTAATTTCTCACTGATATCCCTGTTCAGGTGTTTTGGAAATGCTGCAGAAATGATAACTCTGGTGAAGTTTAGTGATGAAAACTCTTTTTCCATTTCACTGAAAAATGTCATTTTCCAAGCTTCCCAATAAATCTTGAGCATTCCCTAGATCTATGAAAATGACAGATCCCATCAGTCAAATGAAAACATTAGCTAATAAAATTGGATTAAAGTTGATTTAAAACAGGACCCTGTAATTAGGAAATTCTTGCAAAGTTGTGTGAACTTGTCATTGTAACATCCTCAGGCTACAAGCAGGGTTTGACAGCCCTGCTGCGACAGGATTTGAAGTTCTTAAGCTTCACTAAAACACTTGTTTTTCTGACAGCTCAACAAATTACATCCATAAAAGGCAGCATGTAAAGGTAGATATTGTGGACTGTCCATGCTGATTGTGGTCTGCTTTGGCACTGGTTTTTTCATCACCTGTTATATAATCTCTGAAGCTCGTTCTCCCCTGGGGATGGAAGGAAGTTACGAGCACTGCTTTTGTATTCCAAGGTACCCTTTTGCTTCCAAGGAGACAAACTACTCATAGAGTAAAGCCACCTGTCAGTTGGGAAGTACTGCTAGACTATTGTCCAGTGTCTTTCTCTAGACAGGATTGAAAGGATAGCAAAGGAAAAGTCAGGAGATGCAAACATCTATTTTCATAAACCTATTGCAGCTGGAATTAGAATGTAGTCACCTATAGGTACTTTCAGCAGACATAGTGCCATTAATTTATTCCTCTTCTCAATATTGAGAGTTCTTACAAAGAAATAAAAAGACCAAGGTTAGTAATGACAAGTTCTTAATTTAGAAAAAGGCATAAGAAAAGAAACTTAAGTGATGTAAAATTCTTTCAGAGCTGATGTAGAGCCCCCACTGTTAAAATGAAGGCCTTAATGCAGCTTTAACGGAGCAGAAAGCATTCTTTAAGAGTAAGAAGATCAATGCCAAATGCATTATTGAACTTTATGAGCTGCTTGAATCTTTAAGGTGCTCTGGAAGGGAAAAGCATGATACAAGGTTAGTCAAAATTACTTTATAAAGTGCTGCCTTGCTGAAATATGTTCATTATGTTCTTCAGCCTCCCTTTAAAATTCTTGGTGCTTTACATTCCAAGGTATGCAATGGCTTGGTTTGGGTTTCTTTTTATGGGCTGGGGGAAGGTGTGTTGAATGTTACAATGTGATTTATTTTGGATGTCCATACAAGGGTATATCCTGTAATGGTGCTGTCACCTTTTGGCACAGGAGGTCAAGTCAGGGTGCAGTCAACATGCAAATAACAGCAGTGAGAATGGACTGGAGAGAATGTGGTTATAGCCCCAGTGAGCCCCCTCTGTCTAGACTCTTTTGGGAAATAAAAATGCTATTTTCAGTCTATTGCATGATGCAAGTCTGAGGCTTGGACTCAACAGATCCTAGCACCATCTGTTGTCAAGACACCTCTTGATGGCAAGAGTGAGACAAGAAACCTGCCCCAGTAGCCTGTATTTCTGTCAGCTTGGTTATACCAATATCACTGTCTAGGTTGTAAACTGAGTCAGGGAATAGAGTTGGATTTTAAGAATTACCCCTCTCTAACAGTTATTTTTGGGTGTTGTTCATTCCCCATGCTCCCCACAGCCCCCGGTACAGGAGCAACAACAGGGCCATCGACACTTCCCTTGCCAGGAAAGCTGATATGCAGAGCACTTCTGTCTCATTAAATGAATAGCCTCTATTGATGTCTGTCACTCACTGCACAATCCTTCAGTTTTGATTTTTAAAGCATAAACCCTTGCTGTCACAGCTAAAGGATGAGGGGTGGAAGATAGAGGCAAACTCTTACAGCTTCAGCAATGATGCAGCCCTGTGGGAGACAATCAAGCTGTCACTGTATGTCGCAGTGGGTCTTCTGTACTGGGTCACATCACCCTCAGACATCTGGAAAGGGCTGGGTTGGTGCAGCAGGTGGTAATGGTTCATGCACATGTGGTGTTCCCTGGTCCAGGCTCCTGGAAGTGATGGTTTCTTCATCATTAGCTTCTTTTCCTTAGATAACTTTCTGAAGGGGAAAACTGCAGTGTAAGAGTTACCTCAGAGGCAGTTGTGAAAGTGGCTATGATGTACTAAGGGAGGTGCTAAGAGACAGCAAGGACAGGGCACACAGGAGTAACAGATTTGTTACCCTCTGGTAACTAAATGGGGTGGGGAAGATGCTGTACTAGGGTGTGATTCTGAACACTAAAACCCCTGGCAGATAAAGACCTAAAGGACTGCACTGTTTAGAGCCATTGATGGACAGCATCTGCTAAGCCAGCCTCACAGAGCTTTTTTGAAGGGAAGTTGGGTCTTACAAGCAACAAATAGTAGTAAGCAGCAGCAGGATAAACAGATTGCTTTAACTAGTTACAGAGCTATATAAGCATCAGAGGTAAAAATGAAATTATATTGGTTTTCTTAATGAAGAGGAGGTGTTAGTGCAGTTTCCTGTTTGTCTGATCTGAGAATTTCAATCTAATCAAGTGCAGTAAAAACCAGAATCTGACAGAAGTGCAGAAGGACTTTGTGGTGGTGAGTGTTGAACTATAAGATTAAATACCTTGAGGGAAAACATAGAGTCAGAAACAAATAAAACTGGGATCTGAGTCAGTGATGTATCGGAGCTGAGAGTTGAACTCTGAAGTTACTAGAAAGGTTGGTATGGCTTCTGGTGAGAGGGAATTGGTCTTGCAACACAGTAGGTACTTAGAGAAATCTTGGAAATGGCCCAGTTTCTGAGGAGAGTTTAGGCTTAAACTTGGGGTGGTGCTGCTATTTAGCAAATCACAATGCCAACAGGGAGTAGAGGGGCCCATATTGAGACTGTAGTCAGTGCACAGACAGAGGGAAAGGGAACCCTTTGAATAAACTGGTCTGCAAGCTTGGTATCTACCCCAGAGTTTATTCAAGAAACAGCTTTCTGCAGCTTTGCACTCAGTTGTTAATTGCATGAAGTCATCCTATACCCACTGAGGGCCACGAGAATGCACTTTCCATTAAAGAGAAACAGTCTTTTTGATACAAGCTGAAATAACAGGTTTTGGATTTGATGGTTTCTGAGAAGCAACCTTCACATCTATGGGGAGAATCCAGGGTGCTTCTAGCCCCATCAGTCCAAGAATCTGTTATCCATTTATGACTCAGACAGCTGTAGCTGGTGATCCTGCCTACCTCCTTTGGATTACCAATATGAGTGAGGATATGGAGAAATAAAGGAATTTAAAGCTTGTCTTGTTTAGCCTAGCTAAACAAAGGACAAAAATCAATATATTTTTTTTCTTTGTAATGAATAAGAAGTCTAGACCTGAGAAAAGAGAACAGCTGAGTAAAGAACAATATTAGAGCAAGAATGAGTTGATCTAAAGTGGCTATAGATGTATTTCTGCTGGAGGTGTGGGGAAGGTTCTTTCACCTGTACAGCAGTCAAGTCTGGAATGGCATGGCAGTCAGTTATGGGAACAAGATCACAGCAAGATGGTGCTTAAAAAAGGGGCTGTAAAACAATTTGTCTGTAACAAATGCCACATAACCACTCATCCAGTCCTGCTACTGTGTGAAAAGGTAAGATAAAAGTTGTAAATAAATTAGACCAAGGTTATTACCTTAGAAAATGGGGAGTAGAAAATTGTTTTTACTGTGGGAGTGAGCTGCACACCCTGTTAAACCTCCCAGACAAACACAACCTCATTAGAGCTTTGCTTGGCTGATTATTCATTTGTGGCATTTGTGATTAAATGTGTAGGAAGACAAGACTCATTTAATATCCCCTGGTGAGCATTTGGTTCAGGCATTATGATTTTGATGGAAACGCAGCTGTTGACCAGCAGTGAGTTTAGCTGTATTGCAAAAGAAAGAGCTGATCACAAGCACTGGGTAACAAACTGAAAGAGGAGGGATAAGCTCCTATCACTCGTACCAAGGAGGAGCTGGGAGATAGTCTCACTTCCTCCTCCTTTACTACCTGCTCATAAGCTCCTAGTTGAGAACAAGCTGACATTTTTAGCTGAGGCTCAGGATCCTGCCTAGGTGAATAGCCTGTCATGTCTAATTACTCTTTAAGAACTGGGATGAAATTTGGGCAAACTGAAGGTGATGAGACAGAGCTATGCAGGGTAGCCAGCTGCTGTGAAGCATTCAATTACAATGCCTCTTGAGAATTTCATTGGAATAGATTTTGTATTTTGTAATATAAATGTATTGCTTTATTAAGTGCAGTTATTATTTGGCCCCGACCACTGTTGCCAAAGCCTCTTGAAAGAAGTAGTAGGCTGTGATGCTACTACCAGATCTCTGGATGTAAATGTAACTTTATACCATGTCTTTAGATTTTTTGAAACGTAGCAAGGTTATTCCTGACGGAGAGTAATCTCAGAGCAGTGAAGTTTGAATGAGAATTCCCCCTCATTTTACTCTGAGTACAGGATCACAAGTTTAGCCAGTGCTGATGTTGCAGACACAATGCTGATAGAATTCTTTTCTAGTGATTGAAACTGATGTTCTGATTGCAATTTGTAGGCATTATGTTAGTCCTAACTACATACTCTTCTCATTTGTATCATAATTTTCTTTTGTAGTTTAATCCTATTTTCACTTCATAGACAGACACCATTCAAGAAACTTCTGCTTTTGATGTAGATATGGATAAAAATACTATCAGCAGGAGCATTTAAGTATCTGATGCCCTGATATTCAACAAAGTAGGGATACCTCTAAGGGTCCCTCTATTACTTTCTGAATTTAACATTCTTTTCAGGGTCTCGAACTCAACACTTAAAGGCCTTGGCCATAATTATTCTCTTTGGAAAGTTGCAGGAATTCTGTATGTGCATCTAAGGGCAAAGTTTCACCCTTCACTAATGAAAATCAAAAAGAAAAGAATTTCAATAATTATGGTAGGCTGTGATGAAATACTTATCACATAAATCTGTGCAGCTCAGAGGCAGTAAAATTAAGAAGCAGCTGGTGAATTATGCTATAGTTTCAATTTGCCACTAATAATTGTAAGCCTGTTTGAGCCAAGTGCATTTTCCCTTCATGCATGCCTTGGGAAGTGCCGAACCAATGAGTTATTCTTCTTACTAAGAGCAAAGGGTAACATCTACTGCTGTATTTTCTAGTCAGTATGTTTTTATTGGATGTAAAACAATTGCAGAGAAAGTAATAGAAATACCACACGACTGAGAAAAAGGATTCTGCAGATTTTATTGCATTCATCCAATTACTGACATTGCAGCCCTGACTGTAAATCTTTGGACACAGACTGGCTTCTTGTGAGGTTTCTCAGTTGCCTCCCGTAGGAATTGCCAGACAAGGTCATAACTGAGGTCTGTTCAACCCACCATTCTATCCTCAAGAGTAGTTGGGACCAAAGGCTTCAGGGAAACATGAAGAAGCATTTCTTATATGTTAGGACCCATTTACCTACTAGATCCCATCCTGGTCTACAGTAGAGAAGGTTGGATGTACAAAGCAGTGTGATCTTTCAATGTTTGATGCTGCTGATCCTCCTCAAAAGACCTTCTGGATGAGAAAGCAGGAACCTTGGAGGACACTCAGCTCCTCTTTGGTGACTCAGCAGGGATCTAAGTTGTTTTGAGCTTGTTTTTTTCCTGAAGGGGTATTTTGGATAGTGGTACAGTGCCATCTGTAGGGAAGTAGTTAAAGAAGCAGATAAACTGGAGTGACTGTGTAGGAATACAGATGGTAAAGGGTATGTCCAACTGCTTCCCATTCAGCCACTGTACACTGTATTACATACACACTTGGGTTTTAGTGGGAATAAGTTACACTTGTGCACCCATTAGGCTCAGTGCTGCTTGTTGGCCACAGGATATCCCATGTATGTAAGTCTGACAGCCAACCTGAACTAAACCAAAAAGTGATCAGAAGCTGAAGAGTTTATAAATGGGGCTGAAAGTTCTAAGTACCTGGAGTTTCAGTAACATCTTTTTGTGTAGATGATTTAAATGAAATGCTGGTGTAGCAAAGATTATCCTTCTCTGCCTGGATTCTGGTGTGAATTTAGCAAAAGTACGTAAATCCTCAGGGAATTCCATATATGTGCTTGGCATAGACTGGCAAAAAACCAGGATTATGGCTTAAATGTCCCTCACACGGCCATGCAGTGCTGGTAGTACAGACTAACATTGCCTTTGAGGCTGAGCCAGAGCTCAGCCTACACATTGCTGTGATTCACTTTGCAGGTCCATGCTGAGTGGGCACCTGAGGGCTGTTTCTAAGAATTTGAGGGGTATAAAAACCCAGGGGAGAAAGTTTCCACTTGGTGATGCTGGGACAAATATAGATGATGCTAAATAAAGAGGAATGCAGGCTGAGATCATCTGCAACATGGGAAATAAAAATTGCTTTGCAATCATGAGTGGTAAGTGCAGTTTCTCTTTCGAGAATATCAGCCATCTTTTTTGAGAATATCAACCATCTAAAGAACTTCTCTTCACCTTTCACCTCAAATATAAATGTATGTAGGAAGGTTAAGATGGTACTTCCCAGACAACGTGCCTGATTGATGCAAATTTTTTCATTTGCAGATGTCTGAGCTTTCTGTCTTTTCTAGTTTATTGTCTTTATATGTTAGGCTCTGAAAACACATGTCAGATATTACCCTTATATCTCAGATTTGTTCTAGCAAGAATTATACAGCTTTTCAGGCAAGCCCTCCAGACTCCTGATTGAGAGCATATAAAGTGTTGGTACAGACTGCCATTTAAAGAGGTCTGTTGGTCCTGTGTGCTAAGCAGTGTGTTAAATGCTAAATGCCCTCATTGCTTTCAGAGAGGGCTCTTAACAAGGGCTGGGACATGACTGTATCATTTGCAGTCTTTGTCTTAGAGGGAACTTGTCATCTTAATTTGGGTGCCCTGTGTAGCTGTAAAGAGGCTGCAGAGTAGGCTCTGTGGTCTGCAGCAGAACCAAGGCATTTCAGGCTGTGTGCCTGCCTGATTGAATGCAATTGCTGTTGGTACTGAAATGGCCTTTCCCATGCTGAGGATGGAGTTAAGTACCTGGGCAGGTGTTGTCTGGACCTCAGGTCTCCTGACTGTCCAGTGTTTGATGTGTTGAAGAAGAAGGCAGTGCTTCCCCCTTGCTAAAGTCCTGCCCTCTTGTACCCCGGACCCACACTGAACTGGCACATTTTGTCATCACTGAATAACGTATTCACATGCCTGACATTCCTGGAGAATTGGAGGTGGTATTGGACAAGTTCCTTTCAGAGCTCATAAGGACTTTCTCCTGGATGCTCTGAGGTAGTTGAATATTTGTTTTTTCAGATCTCTACAGGATCAGCTGAAGGCAATAGCTTGGCTTTTCCTTTTCAGCTATCCTAAGGTCCCTGATAGTGGATTCTTCCAAGGGAGGAGTTTTGCACCTTGTCTATGCACAGGGTTGTGTCCTGAAGGAAGCAGTTGGGTGATATCCTCTAATCCCCAAGTAGAAGGGACAAAACCTTAGGTGGGAGCTCTTTGGATGGGAATGCAGGACTCTCTCTGTTGACAGAAGTCTGCTTATGCTTTGATTCAGTGTCTTCAGGAGAAAGAGGAAAACTGTCAGCTTCCAGGAAAATAAAAGGAATTTTCTAGCTCTTCTTTTGATGCTTGAGATTACCCAAAAGTTACTGCTCTGACAGAGATGCCTGTAATATTGATAATGCAAAACTGCATTTTAGTGAAATCTTGATATTGAGCAGTTGGGGATATGCAAGCCACGCTGAACGATTTTGTCTTCCATCTTAGTTAAAAAACAGCTTAGAAATTTTAGTTTAAAGCATCGATGATTCTGTGTTTTAATGACAAATCTTACAAAGTTAGTCCAAACCCACAAGTAGATATTTGAGTAGACAGACTCTATTATTTGAAAACCAGCTTTCAAGTTAACTTGATATCTTCATGGGAAAGGGGTTTTTCTTCTCTGTTACTGATTCAGACCTACCAATTTTCTTGTTGATGGGATGTTTTATAAATCAGTGTATTTTGCAAGAGAGGGTCAGGAAAATGTCAGCGTAAGGTTTATGATGGAAACCCAGTGATCTCTTGGCTCTGGAGGGACTGCTCTTTATTCACAGTGAGATTCAAGGAGTGTAGATTCCCTGGTGGGTCAGGGAGTGTGGGCTTCAGCGTCCCTCACCTGAATATCAGCCCAGGGTGGGCTGCAAAGGGAGGGTGCACATGCAGATGTGGACGGGGTGGAGTCCTCTGGCTGGAAGGTCACTGACTTCTTCCTGAAGGCTGCGTGACCGCTGGGAGCAGAACAGCCGCGAGCTCTGAAGCCTCAGTGCCTACGGAGATGGGGAAAAAAAAGTAGTGCCCCTTGACGCCAGCAGTGCAAGGCTAAATGGCTGTGAATGGAACAACTTACCGGCAACATTTTCCATTTGCAGCTCCATGTTGAGGTAATTAGCCCAAATGAAGTCAAACTGCTGGAAAACTGCAATAGCAATGGAAAATAAAAAGGTCACTATGCATTGCAGGGGTTAAACAGCTGGACTTGAATACCTGCAGTGCTCTCTGCATTAAAGGGAAAAAACTGCAGTCATTCAGTGGGTCTAATAACGCACCGAAGAACTTCTGAGATGCTTACAACTTTTGCTCACCTCTCTTAATTTCATTGCTTGAATCAGAATTGTTTATATTTCTCCTTAAGTTTGGCTTTAGCTTCATGGTTGGTGAAAATTTGTCAGGGAAGAGTTCAGTCTACCCCATAATTATGCATGTTAGGGCCTGGTTTTAACAACCATGCCAAAAGTAACAAACAGCACAGTGGCCCCTCTTCAGCACCCTTTTCCCACCAGCCTCATGGCAAATAACTTCATTTTTAAAGTAGCTTAAAATATTTTTAATATTCTTACTTCTTTAAAAGGCCAAAATTGTGAATTTTTGCTTTGAAATTTTGTTTGGCTTAGTTAGAAATCTGGTATTTAGCACTGGCAAGGTGAACAGGGGAGCTGGTTTAGATGGGTATGTCCTAAGTGTGTTTTTCTGCCATGAACTCTGTAGATTGTTTCCCATGGAGGAGACTAAGCTCACAGGTATCAGTTGATGCTGTTGCTTTCTGAAACTGAGAAGAGGATTAGAGTAAAGAGGCTTTCAGTAACTGAGCATAATTGCCCTAGAGCCCTTCATAGTAGAAATAGAAAACTGCTGATGAGAAGTTACAAGGGGATAGGAAGGGATATTGGATTTGGAAAGCAAACTTACATGTACACATACTCTTGCTTAAAATCAGTTATTCTCTACTAACAGGAAAGTGTGAACATTTGTATTGTTTGACCTACTGTGCTGTTGCTCACACACAAACTGGAGACTTCGCCTTGCTATCTCTGTCTACCTGGGGGTATGTTATTTTTAGAACATGGAGCTAGCAAAGAGAGCTCCCAGATTTGTCCATTTAATAATTCTTTCCTTTGTTTAATTTCTGTCTCTGTTCTTAATCCAGTGTGACTGTTTTTACCACTGTGGATGTGTTCTTTACCATTTACAAGCCCTCAAGCAGAACCCTCTATTCCTTTGTGTCCTCTCACCCCTCTTCAGTTCACATTTGTTGCTAGGATGTGGAGTTTGCACCTTGTCTTGCCTTGGTTTTTTCCTTCTCATGTGATAGGCTTGTGACAAGCAGTTCTGAGCATTTCTAGTGAGGGATTATAAGGAGAGGAAATTCATGTGCAGCTCAAATTCCTAGAAACATGGAAGAAAAAATCAGGGGCTGTATCTACAATCCTTTAGAGATAAGTGAGCCGTGACAGATTTCTCATCAGCTCTTGAGTGTTCTTACAGCCCCAACTGGAGATTTTTTCTCCCTGAAAATTTACCAGAAAAACTGAGCCAGTCAATGGTGGTGGTTTGAACTGTATTTCCAAGGGGATCTGTCTCAATGGTGTGGGTTTTCTCTCAGAAGGTCTTGCTCTAAATTACTTCTGTCAGCTGCAGGTACTCATAAGCCAGAGAGTCCTTAACATGCCCTAGTTCATCTTTCAGCTTGTTAGAGAACAAGGACTTGAATCTTACCGCATGCAACAGAGCAATTGATAACCACCTGATACAAGTCTGGTGCTCCCAGATACTCATATAAATACACAAAATTCTTGGTAACAGTTAATTGCAAGTTTACTATATGTCCTTTGAAGGAACAGTAATAAAAAGATAAAATTCTGTTCTGGTATGTGTAAAGAAAAGTCATAAATTTGAAATATGGTTGATTATATTTGTATGTGTACTTCTACCCTTGGATCCTCCTCATATTTTTATGATTTAAATATAAAATTCCTTTTTTGTGTGTCGTGTCAGTCCCACCATGGCCACCCCAGTACTTTTCCATACCTAATCTAGTGGTGAGTCAAAATGGTGATCTTTTTTTTCCCAGATGATGCAGAACCCAAAACTTTTTCTGTTTTGCTTTTTTCCCCCAACACTTTGAGAAATGTCATTTGTTGAGGTGGGGAAAATTTTTTTGTGTCTACTAACAAATAAGATGTGAGACTGAGTGAGTGGAAGTTCTTTCAGGGAAACAGTTGAATCTTATACTGACTTAGGCTTGATAAGAAAGCTTATCTCTGCACACTTGAGAAGCCACAGTAGGTCCAGTGACTTCTCTAACCACACATTTGCATTGGTAAGGGGCTGTTCTTTCACTCTGTGTAAACCAAACCACCGTGACTGACCAACTCTTCTTGCAAGAGGTCTGTACACTCCTGCCTTTGAGTTCATACTGGTACAAGTTGGGATGATGAATGAGCAGTCCTGCAGGGCACGTGCCACACATGCAGTCCCTTTACCCCTGAGAATCTGTATCTGGGCAGGGAGTGAGACATCTCCATTCAAGGACATCAGTGTGGCTACAGTGCAGTGTATCATATCCCTGCATTCAAACCTTCTCTGCCTAGAGAGCTGCAGAGAGAAATGTTGAAAAATATAAAAAACAAAAAGCATCTTTCTGCATAATTTTGGATAAGCTGTCTGATAAAAATTACTTTCCCAGGTGGGATTTTCTAACATTTTCTGGTTTGTCTGGTTTAGTATATGTGCATAATTTTAGCTACTCTAATATGGAGGAGAGAGTATCTGTGCCTCTTCCTCAGTAATCTCAGTCAGTGAAATTTGATTTGTTTCGTTTGCTAACCTAGTGCTGTTACACAGGACTTGCACTTCATAGAGCAAAAGCTGAACAAAGGGATTAATGAGCAGGGAGGATCCCAGGGCTGGCCAGCTATCAGTGACATGTTTGTAATCCCTCTCCCTCTTTGCCTGAAAATCTTAGAATGGGCTATGACTCCCTGTATGATCAATGTCCAGGAACTTGTTGAAGCGTGGTGCAAAGCAGAAGTCTCTTGCCTTTCATTTTAGGCTATTGAGTTCCCTTCTGTGTTGTTCTCAGAATTAGCAGGCTAAACCCTTATACTTGGGTTGGTGTTTGTCAAAACCCCCATACACAATCCCTTCTTCCTGCAGATCCAACTCTTCTGAGAGATAACCCCTTATCACAGAATAGTTTGGGGCGTTTAGGCTTGGGACGTTTAAAGTGTCTGAAGAGCACACCAAGCACCAAATTTCCTGCCTGCCCAATGTTCTTCCTGCCAAGCAATGATCTTGCATTGGAGTGGAGCAGGGACAGTTCACTGGAGAGCCCCCTGTACTGAGGCTTGGGCAGCTTTCAGTCTGGTACTCCATGTGCTGAGGCCTTCTCCCATCGGGAGCCACAGGTCACATTCCTCCCCAGCTCTTACTCTAAAGCAGGGGGCTTTGGTTGCCAAATAAGTGTTTTCAGGCAGGAAGGAATGTTTTGTGGAGGGGATTTACCTGTTAGTGGATTAGGCTATCCCAGAGTCAGTGGCCTTGCCAGCTCCAAAGAACCTGCCCACTGCTGCCTACTTTGAAAGCTTTTCTTTCTTGCCTCTCTTGCAGTCATGCTCTGCAGGGCTGTGCTGCTTGT
Source organism: Phylloscopus collybita (assembly GCA_027886175.1). Classification (NCBI taxonomy): domain Eukaryota; kingdom Metazoa; phylum Chordata; class Aves; order Passeriformes; family Phylloscopidae; genus Phylloscopus; species Phylloscopus collybita. The sequence goes on from JAJNNQ010000129.1 coordinate 25,704,564, forward strand.
GGGAAATTTGCTTGTTTCCCCAAACTCTTGAGCAGGTAATCCTAGGAAAGGTGTTGTTCTGGACTACTTTTTTCAGGGATATTGTCATATCTTCCAGATGGGAGACCAGAACTTAACTTCAACAAGACTTTATAAGCATGTTGTCAACTCTTAAGTTGTCCCAGGACCTCTGAATGACCAACTGTCAATTAACTCTGACCTCTTGTGGTTTCAAAATCTGCATCCAAATGCTGTGGTTGGACTCTGTCTCAAACCCTGGACCACAGTTGCTGTTTTTAAGCGGGGATGGAAGGCCATGATCTTCTGGAACTCATTAGCTTTCCCCGCTGCTGCTTTGCCCAGCTCCTTCCCCATCCATCAGAGACGTTGCTGTGTTAGCATGGACGGCTCATCCTGTTCATCACTGTTGTAGCTTGGGATATCTCTGCTGCCTTTGTGTGGTGCTGAAGCCTCTCCAGGTGGCCTCATTGACTTAGGAAGCAACTTCCAAGCTCAAACTGCCTGGTCTTGGCATTTTCTTCCTTCACCGTGGCTTGCCCTTCCTCTTCTGTTCATGTTTTTGTTTTTCTTGGGAACATCCCGTAGTGTGTTTGACCTCCTATGGGTCAGGGTAGAGCTACAGGCATTCCTGTAGCTCCTTGCTCAGCTGTCTGGCTGCCCACACCACACTTGTTTTCCCATGGCAGCTGACCACCTGCTGATGTCCAGCTCAGCCTCTCCACCGTCCGACGGCTCGGCAGAAACCCCAGGGGCTTTAGCCCTCCTTGCAAAGCGCCAACTCGATTATTGGATTTGGGATTAAAGTAAAGGCTCTGGGAGCACAGCACAGATCACAGCCTTAGTCCACTGAGACGTGTGCCTAGCAGCAGGGGTGTGTTTCCTTTGGGTTTCATATTGGATTAGAAATGCTTTCTTTTGGGGGCCAGATTGTCATTCTCAGACACTGTAGTCAGTCTTACTATCAGCCCCATGAAGACTAAATGTCTGAAGGAAGTGACAGAAATAGATACGTTTGTTTCCAAAACAAAACCTTTTGGTCCAGGGAAAAGATACCTGCCTCTTGGGAAAGAATAGAAGGCTCCCGTCTCTCCTACTTGTCTGAGCTCAAGGTCTCTTGTCCTTTGTCTTCGACTTGTTTCCCATCACTTATCATTTACTAGAAAAACATTCCAGCATCTGTGCAATGCTAGACCACCAAAAAAGATGAAGAAGAAATGGATGCACTGCTGCTTCGCTATTTATAGGAGGAGAGAGATGAACCAAAAATGAGATGGGAAAATTCAAATCTTTAAATACTCTGGGAGAAATGGATGGAAAAAGGGGCTGCTTTCATTGTTCACATGGTCCAGGAGGCTCTTGTGAATAGCTTGGTCTAATCCCATGGGTAGCTCACTCCTATGACTGGGGGAATTTCTGTGTACAAACCCCCCTCTTGTTTTGATGTATCTTATTTGCTTCAGCAAGTAACTGCTACAGCAGTTGTACCTTCTTGTACTAGCGTGTTCTTACTGTGTTTCCCCTTGCCATTTTTGAAACTATTTCCAGGAGCACCACAATCTTCTCTCAGACCTCCTCTGCTACTCAAGTTTTACTAGCCCTGGTGTTTGGAAAAAACAACTCTTCTCCTATATTTGATGAAGACATTGATGTAGTATTTGCTTGCAGATCAGTGGTTTTTCTAAATTAAAGACTTGGACCTCATGCTCTCTGCTCTGCCATCAGAGGTTGGCTCAGACCCATTGCAATGGAAGAAGAAACTGTGTTTTCAGTCTGGGCTTTTGAAAGGGTGTATCATGGCAAGGTGTTAAAGTGGGAGGTGTAAGGTTAGAATGTGGTGTTGCCTTGAATGCACCGAGGCATTTAAGGCAGGGGACGGGGGAGGGGACCAAGGGCTTGTCATTGCAGGTGACTGCAGGGTGGCCAAGAGCTTCCCATTTGTTCTTGTACCATTTTAAATATCTCGCCCCTGCACGTCTAGAGCAGCATCAACTTCAGCTGTGCTCTCTGCCACAAGCTCTTTCAGACTGCTCCTTTTGCTCATAAAATGTTTCCTAGCATTAGCTGCAAAGCCTTCCCTCAGATCTCATCTCTTGTGATTCTGGCAGGAAGCAGCCATTTCGCAAGGGCCACGCCACCAGGCCAACTTGCTGATATTTATATTACTGGAATGGTACATGTGATGAAGTGCTTGAAACAATCATACGCTCCCTGCCATCATCTTCCTGCTCCTTCCACTGACTGCTCCCTTTCCCCCGGGTGAGGCTGGGGGATGCTGGCCTCTCTCTTTCTTGCATTACCATGGTTCCCATGTGGATTACTGTACAGGAGCAGGCAAATTACTAGGTACTGTAATGAGCTGGGGCAGAGATGGTGGTTTGAACACTGATTCAAATGCTCCCACAGTGGAAATAACATGAATCTAATTTGCAGTTCTCAGAGTTCCTCCCTTCTCTTCCCCCTCTGTGATATTTTGTTTCTGTTGATAATTCTCTAAATGCTGCCTTTAACAAAACCACTGTCTCCAGTCCCTAATTTCAGCTTCAGCTTTCTTTAGAAATACACCCATGTGGGATCCAGCCCTCAGTGTCCCTCTCAGGGTTGTGCTTGCTCTCCCTTTCTGCCCAGGGCTCTCTGGTGACCAGCACTCCGTGCTCTCTCTGGCCTGCAGCTCTTCTGCCATTGAGTTCCGTCATTTGACCACTCCATGTGGTGATTGGTCTCTATGCTCATCATGTAATCTTAAGCTAAAGTCACTAGGAAGAATATCTTTATTGTGTAGGGACCTGTACAATATTGTATACTGTAAGGAAGATTGCTTAATATTTTCTAGAAAATTATGCAGCATGGTGAACTTATTTTTTTTTTTAGTTTATGTCCAAGGACTATTTCAGGTGTCTCAATAAAAGGTATCTTAAAATAAGCCTTTTGTCAGTAGAGAGCTCAGTATTACAAGGTTCTGCATTCCCACTGAGCATTTTTAGCAGTCCATAAATTGAAAAATGTTGAAGACCATTGTTGCAGTCAATTTGGCAAGTCATTTTCTTTGAGCTGTTACACTGCGTAAATATTTTACTGTCCTGCCAAGAGCTGTTGTTCTGCCAGACATGTCATCATCTCAATGAATAATAGATCTGAGCTCCTGATCAGTTGTGGTCTTAAAAGAACTTGGCGTTCCTGTGAAGCTGGGTAGATGTGCAGTTCCTGTCCCAGGATCTAGAACTATTCTTGTCCTGTGGTCACCACACTGATCTAGTCTTGCTCTAGGTTAGAGAGTGGTACTCTTGCCTTGTGCTCTGAATAGCTGAACCTATTATATAATTCATGATTTCCAGCCATCAAGAGATGATAATGCTGTGAGATGGGACAGAGATCTGCAAAGTTTTGGTAAGAAAACCCTGACATGTTATTGTTTCAGTTGCACAATTTAGTTTATTCATCCTCAGTCCCACTGGCTTTTACAATTATTTGATGCAACAGCAGTTACAGGGGAAGAGACAAGACAACTTAGCATCAACAGCTTTTTGGTAAAAAGGGAATCCAGTTGTCATGGAAATAAGCAGGTGAGATGCCACCAGCCTTTAAAGATCGAAAGAAATACTGTAATTTCTGTAAAGCCATCTGCCACTCCTGTTACACACAGCTATTGTCTGAGTCCCTCCACTAAGTTCCACGAATAGTGCTTTGCATTAGTTTAACTTAGAAAAAAACCTTGATCTGCTAATTGTTCAGGTCATGCAAGTGTTCTTTTTATTGACAGTAATTGTTGTGGAACTACTACAAAAGTGTGTGGCCTTTATTACTGAAAACTCTCCTTCTCACCAAAGCGAGGGTTTTGTACTCGTGAAGGAAGGCATTCAGGCAGGGGGTTTGGGCTGTGTTAAAACAGGCTCCTGTGACAGTTTCAAGTACTGAAGTGGATAGGGTAGTGCTTGAGCAGATGTGATGAGATGGGTTTGAGAGTTGGGGTATTCATCCATTTTACTAACTTCCCTGGGGGCATAGAAAGAGTTTTTAGATTTTACCTCTTGAAAAATGTCTCTCATATTTTCTGCTTGTTTTATTTCCCTCAGCTTAAACACCGAAATGGATTAGTCAATTTTACATTCATCTTCTGGTTAAATGCAAGACATGTGGTGTTTGGCACACTAAACCATGGAGGAATAATCAGAGAGGAAAAGTCAAACCTTTCAGACTTGTGTAAATAAGTCTTGAAGAACTTTTGTCACCTTCATGTAACTACCAAAGTACATTTTTTTCATGCAGATGGGGCATTACATTGTGGACCACGCTCAGAAGGGCAACACTTGTGGTACTCATTTGAAATGCTTTACCTTAGGGAAGCTGATTGTCTTCTGTTCCCCAGGAGATGGAACAGAAGAGGACCCCAGGAAGACCTGTTTGTTCCTCTCTTGTGGTTCATGGCAGATTTTGTTGGAATGCAGGAGGAAAAAAAAAAGGAAAAGAGTGAACTAGATGTCTCTTCAGTGAGAGCCTCTTGGACTTGTCTCCTCATTTGTTTATTTTGTTGTGTGTTTCTTGTGTCAGAGAAGTTCTCAAGGGAATTTACCATTCAGCATTTCATGCAGAGATTATCATAAATCCAAGAGGTTTTTTTCTGTCTTGTGTACTTTATGGCAAAGCTCCCTGGAACTTTAATTCTTGCTGCTGCTGTTATTGTGTGTGACTTCAGTTCCATGAACTAATATTAGTTATACAGTGAAGAGACATCTATATATAAACACAGAGTTTTGTATGTTTCCATATATACTCATGTTTCTATATATAAGCAAAATCCTTTCATAGGAATATTTAAAAATATGTGTCACATTTTGTTGTGTATTTTATGGTGGGAAAGTGTAATCGGAAAAAATGCATTTAGATCTTGTGGGACAGTAAGGTAAAATAGCTACTTGTGTGAACTGAGTCTTTTTTTAGATGCAGGCACTACAGAAATAGCCAAGTGATAGCCCCTCTGTGAACTCCAAATGCATTTCCTTTTGCCAGGGCTCACTGGTCTGTTTGTCTAACCCTTGTAAGGACAGGGATGCAGTGGCTGTGGCCAGGCCCCTGGCTCCTGGAAGGACAGGAACCTTCACAAATGAACCTGCTGTATGTTGAGATGCAGAGCACTAGATGATACATAGTCAATATTATTTAGACTAAATGTGTATTTGAGCTCTACTCGAAAATACGTGAAATACAGTTTCAACTAAACTGTGCATGTCATTTTTATTCATGGCTTTCTAGTAAATTTGTTTGCGTTTTGTTCTTTACTATTGTGAAGGAATGACAACCTCTTTTTGCAAGTGGAAATTATAGCAATATTTTGAAGTTTATTGTCTTCTGTCATTTGGAGGCTGACACAGGGTCTGCCCTGCTACTGCTGTGAAGGAGGCTGCTTGGGGGGATTAGTGGAGGGTTTTTTGTCTGGTTATTTTTATTTGATTTGCTTGGGATTTTGTCTAGTTTATTTTTAATCAGTTTGTTGTTTATTTTTTTCCTTACCTGCCTTAGTCCTCCATAGCTTTAAAAGTAACTGACTTACAAGTCAAAAATACCATGTTTCTGTAAGTTTCATGAAAATGTGGTTTGTGGGTAAGAGAGGAGATTTTTCCTGTTGCTCACTCTGAGTTAGAGATGAGAGCTCAGCCCTGACCTGTTCTGTGCAGGCAGCATCACCTGACTCTATAGCTGCATTTGTGGAAGGATCTTTCTTGAACAAACAGAAGATGCAGGAAGAAGCTCAAGAGTTGCAGACTCAAGAAAGGGTCTGGCTGGGAATCTTTAGTTTTCCAAACTCTCGTGCCCCACTGTCTGTGGAATTCTCCTGTGAACCCCATACAGTGACAGACATCCGTTCTGCTGTTGTTAATACACTAGATAAATACTGTTGTTTATATTAGAGATTTAATTGCAAGTCCTCAGAGCCTAGTAGACTGGTTTTCTGGTTGGGGTCTGTGCTGTTGTGCTGTACCCAGAATGTTTGGATTTATAAGCAGTCACAGAAGATAACAGGGAAGCATGTGTATTGTATGTTGCATGACCCAGTTGTCCATGTCTCTTCTTGCAGAAGTTTGAGCTGTTTTACTTTAACATTTATTGGGATGTAGAAGAATTCAGCCTAATCCTAGCTAAAGATAAACAAATGCAAGGCAGAAATCATGGCAGCAGGACGCTGTTTCTCTGAGGCCATTTCCATGGTCAGAGTGTTTTAGGGATGCTGGTATTGCATCCTTAGTGTGGGTACAGTTTTACGAGCAAAGCTGTACGGATTACATGAGGTTTAATTCACCCTCTGCCCTCACAAGGGATGTTAAACTGCCCTGTGCCAGCGGGTTCAACCATGATAATTGAGGTTGTCTCCAAACCTAGCGGAGTTACGCTTCACTGTAACTCTTGTGAGTGTTGCAGGAGTTGTTGAGTACATCACGTGAATGGATCGAAGCTGTGTGCAGCAGATGATTCACACAGACACTTGTGAGCCCTTGCTCTCCTGAGATACCTGGATGCAGTGCTGTTACATGGTGTTAGTATAAGAGCTTAGACAGCTCTATGTAAGTGTTAGGCTTAGGCAAAATCAAAGAGATGCTCTAACACACACATTTACAAACAAAGGTGAACAGTCTTAAAAAGAGATCTGCCCCTTGCCAGAGGAGATTAAATGAGAAACTGTTCTGCTTAGATCAATAGCCCCATTCATTCCCTATGAAACGTTATGCCACAAAGGTTGTTCTGGAGTAAAATTGTCAAAATAAACAATCCCAGAAGTCAGGGATATTAAAGCTGGTATTTAGGTTATTTGTGAGCAAATATGTTCAGATTAGTTTTGGATGGGGCTGAAATAATGATAAAGAATAATAAAGAAGGACTATCTCTGCTACATCTTCTCTGAGCTAAGCATCATGAAAGAAATACTATTTTCACAGAATTCCTGTTATGTTGCTAAAATATTACAGCTCTTCATGTAAATATTTGACAAGGAGAATTTGAATAATATTGTAATGTAGGTGTGAGTCACATGTCATCCCCTGTCATCAATACCCAGCAGTTGGAAAACTGTTGAAGCAATCCTGATATAGTCTTCTGGAGCAAAGGAACTTCATCACAGCAAAAATAGCAAGTGGCAAGTTCACAAATTCAATCTCTTAAGACTTCTTTTTCTCCTCTTCATTTATCTCCAGTGTCTTCTTGCTCAGGGGCAAGGCTCTCACTTATCTCCAGTTCTCTCCAGTGGCTGTTGCTGATGGAGCAGGGCTTTGCTGTCTTATCTGAGTGGTTTCCATCCTCCTTCAAGAGCTCTGGACAAACTCAGCCTACCAGAGGTCTGTGCAGGGTGGCCCAAAACACCACTAATTAGATGATTGTTCACAAATGGAAACTTCAAGAAGTTTTTGTATCAAGTCAGTAATTAAAAATATTAATAGCTTAACTGCCACAGAGATTTATATCTGTGAAGTTCCCATTTCTAAAATATGACCCAGTAGTGCCATTTTTCAGAAATTTAATCTTGCCTTGTGTGGTTGAAAAGATGATGTTGTATTACTAATTCACTTGAAAATCTTACATTTATGAGTAATTGATAACTCCAAGGAACAAAGCCAGGCAATTTATGTTTGTTCTTGGAAAAGAGTAAGAATGCATTCAAATCTACCATCAGAATTGTCATTCTTTCAAACGAGGCAGTTTTCTGTAATCTTTTCTTTTCTTGGGGGTGATGAATCAGCATTTGAACCAATTCTTGCAGCTTTTTTGTGTGATGGGCTTTAAAAGTAACACAAGATCTACTTAAATCCGTAGCAAAATGCAAAATTAGGGGGTTTCCCCTTCTCTGTATATTATTGTATTATTATTTTGCAAAAAACCTGCAGTTTGCAGGCATTTAGATATTTGTGATGCCCAGTTCTGAAATCACAGGTGCTCTTCTGCCCTTCTGCTTTGGTTTCAGACAATTCCAGTATGGTTTTGTGTGATTTAATTTACTCCCCCTCCAATATCCATAACAGCTGTTGTGTGTGTGTTCTCAATGAAGAGGCATGGATCTGGATCCAGCTGTGATCATGAGCTAAAATTGCACCAAAGCAAAGTGAAAATGTGACCTATGAAAGTTTAAATTGTTTGCTCCTGTGAAGTTCTCAGTTCTGTAACTTTGGGTGTATCTTGGCACTTTTCTACATTTAGGTGTGCCATGCCTTTTAGTTTTTAAGAGTCACTTTGCAGCCAGAGGATATTCCCCTTTCCCCTTGACTTTGCTGTCAGTGTGAATCAGTTTTGTGGCAGCCCTTCCTGCAGTGCTACCCCCCACGGGACCTGACCCAAACTAAAAGTCAGTGGGAGAAGGTGGCTGCGTTTCTCCTGTGTTCCCTGTGCCTGCAGATTGCTGCAGTGTCCTTGGTGCTCTGTAATGGCAGTGTGTGAATCCCTGTGCCCGTGTTGCGCTCCAGAGAAACAAATGTGCAGTGTCAGAGCTCACGTGGCCCCGATCCTGTGCTCGTGCAAAGTCAAGGTCACTGGCACTGGTTTTAGGGGTGTGTTTATCCCACAGCTTCAGGCGCTGTGGCAGTGCACACACTCTCAGTGCTCTTGGGCTTGTACAAACCCTGCTGGATGAAGGTGGTGTCACCAATTTAAAAAGTTAACAGGGTAGCTTTTTGTTAATCTTCCCCTGGCTTCTGCCACAATATGAATTTGAAAGCCTTGCACTGAGCTTGAAAAATCTGATGGCGCCATCGACCAGGCTGGGTTTGGAGCTGCTGGAATTGCAAACTGCATGTGATATAAATGGCCTGAAGTAAAACAGGTCATTAAAATAGAATATTAATGAACTAAGATGCTGGTAACACAAGAACCCTTTTAAATTTATATCCTAAATAGTGAACTAAAAGTAAGCTATAGAAGCTGATGATGATAACAAAAAAAGGAGAGTATATCCAGTCCCAAATTCCTTTCACGACCCGCAGTCTCAAGATGCTGCTCTTCCTTTTCAGCTCATGCTCTTTGCTTTCAGCACGATTTAGGTCCTTATGTAAGCATGCTGGCCTCAGCTAACCTTCTCCTAATGTCCAAACATGTTTCTGTTGTGCCTTCTAGTACTTCACCTTTGTCGGATTTAAAATCCCATGGTGTAGATGCCAAAATTTAGAAGCTCCCTGAATTAAACCCAGTCTGTTCTAGGAATTGAGGGAGGCAGGATTAGAGGACGGATTAGATCAGTAGGATTTTTGGTTGTGGTGATGCAGAACAAGGCTGTTGTTTCTGTTAGTGTTGTGTTTTGGTTACCTGAACATCAAAGTCATCCGAGTTCATTGTTGTTTTGGTTTGACTTCTATTTTTGTTGCTCATAAACATACATCTCTTGTTCTTGTTTTCATTTAGTAGATTAACTCTTGGTTTGTGGTAGCAGCCTGTTGGACTGGAGGTGACAGTTTCTCTCCTGAGCCCTTATAAAAGGCTCAAGAAATTGTCCCCCCCTAGGGCTGGGAAGGCAGAGGAAGTCGGGGTGGGACAAGTCATAGCAGCCATGCAAAGCTGCAGGAGGAGATGCTGAACAGGCCAGGGCAGACAGGGGTCATTGCTGTGGATCCCAGAGTGAAGGACACATCTCTCAAAGGATTCAGCATCCAGCCAGCAGCCAGGCCCCTCAGAATCCAGGACCTCTTCTCTCCATCTGCTGGACTGAGGTCTGGGGAGGACCTGGAGCGTGGAGCTCAGCAAACCCAAGGTTTTGCACTCCCTCTGCTGGCGGCACTTCTGCCGGCCGGTGCCTGCTCTTCATCCCTGAAGGAATGCTGAAATCAGTAGGACAATCTTGAACAAACAGGGAAGTAATAAAATTAGTATGGCTCCTTTTTAGGGTGCTTGAATGCTAAAAAAAAAATTCCTTGTTGATCATGCTGTGGAGGTGCAAGTCAGTAAGGAGATGCATTTCTTACACTTCTTTCCAAAAGGTCATAACTTGCCTTGGGAAGTGAGAGCACGGGGGAAATCACATCAGCATAAGTCACACTTCAGTATCTCTTGAATCCGGTGTAGAAGACTTGAACCATGACCAAGAGTGACTTCAGTATTCTGTTTGCTTGCCTTAAATTTTATCTGAACTTTTTTGTTCTGTGTCAGTCCAAATAGTCCTAGGCCTCTCTCCAGATTCAGTATTTTCTCTTCTTGTTGCCATATCTTCTCCCAGCTTTAGTTTGCTGCACTTCTGAAGTGGTTCCTTAATTTTGTTTTTGAACTTCCACCCTGTTTGTCATCTCAAGCCACCAGTGTCCTGGTGTCACAACCTTGTACTCAGGTTAGAGCCTCAGACAGGTGTCCAAAAATACTTTGGTTTTGGGAGAGGTTTCTTTCTCAAGTGTTAGGTTTTCCTTCTCTTCCTCTCCTACTCAAATCCAGTGGATACCTCTCTAAGACAGAAAAATGCATCCAGTTCTGGGATGCAGCTTGTGTTTGTTAATTTACTGGGCTGAACTCACAGTTCTGGCCAACCCTGAGAGCAGTCCAGCTTGTGGTGTGCATTTTACACCCTCGTGGAGCCTGGTTATTGTTAACCCCAGCCATAATCAGCACAAATTTCCTACTGCAGAAGCACTGCCTGACTGGGAAGCATTGCCATGCTATTCATGGCAAGGGAGTCATTAGTAATGTTCAAGGAGATTCTGAAACCTTTTCTCTCCACTTTTCAATTTCATTTGTGACGCCTGCCTATGCCTTGTAATAGGTTTTGTAATTTTGTAACCTTAAATATTCTCACATCTGATTCTTACCTATGATTTCTGTTCTGATAGCAGAGCTCTGAGTTGAAATTATCTTTTTTCCTTACACTCAAATTATTTCTGGTTCCCAGCTAATTTATTTTACTCATGTACCTATGGAGACTTCCCACCTTCTGATCCAAGTTGGTTGCCAGGTTCGATTCAGTTGCAGGTAAAAGCTGTGGCTCTCTAGAGCTGTGCTCTCACATTTAGAAGCAGCAGCAAAGCAAATTAAGTTTGTCAGTACGTGTCTCACCGAGGTCCTACCAGAAGGGATTGAAGGGAAGGCAGCAGCAGTTGAGTTGGAGTGCCTACACCGACTGATAGGCTGGTGTGGATGGAAAATGTTAGCTCATCGCTTCTCTTCCATCTGCCACAGGGCACTGGAGAATTACTGAGTCCTTTCTAGGAGCTTTGTCCAGTCAAGTTTTCAAAGCTGCAAGTAACTGAGCTTCTGTTGTTTCCCTTGGGAAAGTATTCCTTACAAATACAATTCACTGTCAGGAAGTCGTTCTGAAACTCTCCCTGGTTTTTGCTTTTTTTGGTGTCCTCCCACTAAATGGACTTTTAACACAAAGAGTCTATTTAAAGTGCTACTTTTTTATTTTCCTCTGAAGGCTGCTGTGGTTTCTAGTTAATGTTTGTACGAGACTGAGCGCTCTGGCTTAAAGAAGAATCACTGTATTCCCAATGGTTGTGCTGATACTTTCACTCATTTCCTTTGAGGGTCTGCATGATTTTCATGTGGCTGTATTAAATGTATATTAGTTATCAGGTTCCCTTCCCAAATATATATTAAAAATTATGTTTTGCTGCAGAAGAGAGCAGGATCTAAAAAGCCTACTCAAAACCTAGATTATGTTTTTGTAGAAGTTTTGAGTTTCTCTTGTTTTTGTGAATGGTGTTGTGTTATGAACCCAAAGGCAGTGTGCACAAGTTTGTGTGTGTGTGTGTGTTTGGAGAAAGTAGCAATCTGAAAATAATCAAAGTGAAAAAGCAAACAGCATGAATGCAAATTTCTGCTAATAGAAGGGAGATTTACTGTCCTTGAACTCTGGTACAGAAAAGAATTTTAGGAAAACACTTTTTTTTTTTTTTTTCCCCCTTTGGTATAATTGCTTGCAAGCCAGGCTACTCCAGAGGGAGTTATTTTTAATGGATAAATTATACAACACATTTTAAAATTGATTGTTTTGAATGATGTGTTGTTGAACCTGTGAATCTCACTGACAGACCAGTGTTTACCTTTGGACAAATCAGTCAAAACAAAAACAGTCTCGTAAGATTAAACAGGGAAATTTTTCAGAAGCACAGATTGTTAGTTAGCAAATTCAAGGGCACCTAAACACCGCATGGGATTTTTCTCCATGTCATTGAAGACATATTAAACAGGCTATGGCTAAATGTTCCAGGGCACTAACCAACAGCAAACAGATTCAGATTACTGGTTTTAACAAAAATGGACTAGCCTGATTCTTGTTTTACCACAAACTGACTTAATAAGAATCTTCTGTTTTATAAATGTCTACCACAGCTTTGATTTAACACTGATTTTTCTTTTTTCTTTTTCTTAAGGAAACTGAGGGCCTTTAGTGAGATCTGCTGCATGCAGGGGGGAAATAACACCTACAAATCTTCCCAGTTATAAACCTCCTTCAGCAGAAATAGAGAAATTTCAAGTTTCTTTCTCATAGTGCAAGCTTATACACATCACTGCAGGTTGTGGCTCACTGCTCAGAGCCTGTAAGTTACACCTATGCTGTTTGATCACCCATTCCTGGGAACCTGTGTTTGCTTTAAAGCCATGGCAGCAGTATGGTTATTTTCTGCAGCATAGTCTGGCTAGTAGTATCATTTTGTTATTACATTTGATCACATACAAGGCCAGATTGTGGCATTCTAGATCAGTAAAACTTGCTGTCTTTATATATCCTTATGTACTGAAAGTTTTGCAATTTTTTTAGAAATTCAGGAATGAAAATTCAGCAATGAAGTTTGGCCTGGGATTTCAGCCAGACCTCCCTTCAAAGTCTCGTGAAATCACTGGATAATTTAGGAAGGGACTTCTGGAGGTCATCTGGTCCAACCCTCTCTTTGGAGTGGGCCACCTTTGAAGTTGGCTCAGGTCACTGAGTTTTGAATACCTCCAGAGTTGGAGATTTCACAGCCCCTCTGGGCCCCTGTTCCAGTGTTTGACCACCCTTGTGAGGAACAAGTTTTCATTATTTGAAGAGAGTCTCCGTGTTTGAAATTTGTGTTTATTATCTCTTGTCATATCAGTATCTATCTTAAAGGACTCTAGTTTTGTGTTCTCTGTAGCCTACTATGAGGTACAGAAAGACTTCTAAGTTCTTTCTTTTTTAGCCTTTTCTTTGCAGGACTCAACCAATGCAGTGCGCTCTGCTTTTCCTTGTGCATCATGGGCTCCAGCCCCAGCCCATCTTAGGATCCATCCACCAAAACTGTTTCAGTTTCTTGATGTCCTTCTTGTACTGGAGAACCCCAAACTGAATGCCAGTGCTGCAGGTGTGGCTTCACAGGTGTCAAATAGAGAGGAATAATCCGTTCCCTTGACCTGCCAGCTGCACGTGTGCTGATGTCAGCACACAATTCCTTTTCATTGCTTGCAGGGACACACTCCTGACTCCTGTAGTGTGTACACCCAGTCTGTCAGTCCCCAGTGTCAGCACATGGGATTATTTTGTACCAGGTTTGTGACTTTGCATTTGCATTTATTGAACTCCATAATGTGTCTGTCATCCCATTTCTTCTGCCTGTGTGTCTGCGGGGAAGTGACATGTGAGAGTGGGATGGGTACAGCTCCATCCAAATGGCAAAACTCTTCTTGGAGTCAAGATCCTGTGACTGACCAGAGCAGATCTTGGAGAGATGTTTTCATCTTTGGTTTGTGAACTGCATGATGGTATTCTTGAGGTCCTTGCTCTAGACGTATAAATGCCTCAGGATCAAAGGGAGGATTTTCCCCCATGACGTATTTTTCAAGAAATTGTCCTGGTACAGTAAGAGAATGAGTATTTCAGGCATTTCTTTCTTCCAGTTCTGTTCTGTGTGGTCAGTAAATCACATGGACTCCCAGGAGCTCATTCTAGGTTAATTTACTCATGTGGATTTAACACTAAGCATCTTCATGTTTCATAATTAGCTTAATAAATTAGTCAGAGGTTCTACAGAGCAAAATCTAAGCTGAGTGGCAGGGCTTTGAGCAATGGGATAAGACTGGATTTGTTTACCAAAACTGCTTGGTGCTTTAGTTGCCTGTGAATGTAACTGAGAGATTAACATTTGTCACAATTGGTGCCTCGGGCCGTATTCAGGTATCAGCCCTTGGTGGTGTCACTGTGCTGGGGGGAAGCTGAGGCAGAAAGCAAACCCTGCCTGCCTGTGAGGAGGAGACTCCACAGAGGAGTTGTGGGTCACACATCACGTTTCTGCCTTTATTGTCAGACCTGGCAGTTTTGCAGAGCTGCCCACTTACTAAATCTCGTTGTATCAACACTTAAAACAAGGGATTAAAGTAGCATTAATGTCATCTACAAGGTGTGGTTAGAGACTGTGGCCAGAAAATCAGTGAAGGGCAGAACTTCCCATACACCTGTTCTCTCTGTTTTGTTTGTATTCTGTTCTCAAAGCCCTACGAATATTATATGCAGTCCAGATTTTCTTACCTGCTGGATGTTTACTTTATTCAGCTCCTTACTGGATATGTACTGTATGTCTTTAGCTCTTTTTCATTTGAATGAAGTAGTATGACAATTGCCAGTGGCCTGATAAAGTCTTTGAATAAAGCTGTAGCCAATTTCTGTTTCAAACACTCAGAGGAGTCATTATTTTACTTACAGGCCACTTTTACAGTTGAGCACATGCTGTGTTGTGCTCTTTTACTGTGTATAAAGAGGTCTTTGCACTCCAGCTTTTCCTTTAGCCTTTTATGTCTTGATTACTTCCATACGTGCAGGGTATTTTGCAGTCTGCTGTGGTGAGAGGGCAGCCAGTCTGGGAATGTATCTTCTTGACATCTCCGTCACTACCTCTGATGTGTGTTCCACTGTCTGCTGTTTTCTTGCAAATTATTGGATCTGGGTCAAAATTATCTTGCAAAGACACAAGAGATGTAATTTTCAGATCTGGTCTGTCTCATCAAATAATTTCATGAGCATTGAAGCCAATAGAAAGGCAGGAGAAAACTTGGGAGCAAAAGGCAGCCTTTTAGGGGCAGCTTATTAGATTGGCTTAAATTCATCTGACCCCAGCAAAGTGTTGGGTTGATGAAAGTCTGGAACAGGAAAACTTGACAGTCAGGAGGGAAGAAAGGTTAGTGTCACCATGTGTGTGGAAAATTCATCTCTTCTCCACAGATAAATTCTCTGTAACGTGTAGTTTATTTAATAATGAGGGTAGAACTGAATATTGATGCTACCCACCAAAATCCAGTGATGATAACAAGTTTCAATGGTCTTGATACTTTGGATGATAAGTAAAAAACCCTTAAAATTGGAGATTATGTCAGAGCCAGAGAAAAGTGTTTCTAGCCTTCTTTTTCATTGTAGAAAGTGCAAAATTCCAGATACCTCTCCATAACTCCTGTCTCACCAGTTCACTTTGCTTAAGAGAGCAGCAGCTGGTACAGATTTTGGTCACTCGTCTCACATTAGGTGCTGTTGCTTGGATCAGAGTCCTGCAGCTGCTCAAATGGGGAGAACATATTTTAGTGGTACTGAATTCTGGTGGGGACCACTCTGATGGGAAGGGCATGCAACTTGTTTTGTAGATGAACCTTGTGCACAACTTCCCATTGTATTCCAGCTCCTCAGGTCCTTTCCCAATCCCATTTTCCTAAATCTCTGACATTGCTTGTAGATTTGTTCAGGAGTCCATTTTTAGAAAGACTGTTCTTTTCAAAATTTCAAATTTCATCACCTAGTTCAGCATTATCATAGGCAGTGCAAGAGGAGGAAAAGGCTGGAATTTGATGATTTTGATCAAAGCTGAAACACGAGTTGATAGCATTGTCTTTTTGGCGTTTTTGTTGTTTTTGTTTGGCTGGGTTTTTTTGTTGTTTTGTTTTTTGTTTGTTTTGGGTTTTTTTGTTTGTTTGTGGTTTTGTTTTTTTGTTTTGGTTTTTTTGTTTTTTGTTTTTTGGTTTTTTTTAATTTAACCCACTTGAACAGATCTTATCACTTACTAATATGTGAGAACAGATATCCTGAGGAATCCTGAGTGCCCGAATAAGCATGTGCTAATGAGCTGCTTTGGTCTGTGATAGAAACGATTCTTGAAGGAGCCCACCTTTTGACTTGAAAGCATACATACTAATATCTGAGCAGGCACTGGGAAATAAATTAGAGTATTTGTTTTGTCTGACTAGTTGGGGTTTTTTTTGTGCTGCAGTTCTTATTTAGCATTGCTATGTTGAAAGGATATAATTGGAGTGATATATTACGGGGGAATTGGAGTAATAGTAGTGCTTAAATCTTTCATGTTTTTATGAAGTCACTTTAATGCTGTTCATTGAATGGTAGAAAGAGCTGGAAGTCTTGCAAGGAATGCAGAGAAATAAAACCCATAAAACCTGGCACAGTGAAAGACTTTCAGTACAATATGAATGTTGATACTTTAAAAATTACAAATCATCTTTCTATTAATTCTCTGTCGAATAAGGTCTCCTCAAGATAAGACTCAGCAGTGCTGTGTAGTTGGTATTTAAAGTATGTCCATCTGCATCTAAACGAGTTGCTCCAAGACAATCAGATTATGCAGTAGTTACTTTGGTGAGAATATCGCCTAAGTGGAATGGAAACTTCATTTTGAGTCTAATATTAGACCCTGCTTTGGAAAATTCCTTTTAAATGATCACAAGCTGGGAATAGCAAAAGAATTTAACTTTCGACAGACAGCATTCACCAAGAATTTGTTTTTAACTGCTTATGTTGGGTCCCTGGGAAAGCAGATGTGAAAAACTTACCAAAGTGAATTGACTTGACCTGATGCAATGTTTATATCAGTAGTTGATAAGTTTTCCTCCCTCGTCTAATTTGTTCGGGATATTTTCATTCTTTAGGCATGAGTAAGTCTGGGTTGGAATACTTTAAATGCTTGTTAGTCTAATAATCTGAATCTTAAAACAGGCAGACATTATTGCCTATAAAGGGGTCTGAGCAAAGTTGAACTATTTTGGTTGTATTCCACAGTTGGGGATAAGTAAAATTTTTAAGACCAGCAAGGAGGAATGTGAGACACTGTTTCTTACCTCCTGATAGTTCAGAAAGCATAATGATGTCTGGTATTTGTACTGCAAAGTGCCACTTACATTTGGTGGACCCTTTGAATGAATGCTATTATTTATGCAGCTTTACAAAGCTTTCAATGGCTTTCAATGGCAGCTGGAGAAACTGGCAACCAAAGGTATCAAGGCCAGTTTGAAGGGTCATCATGATGATATTCTTACCATCATTATTCCTGTGGCAGAAAGGACTTTAGGTATTCACTGTGAATGATGCACAGCTCAGGAATCTTTAGAACTGCTGCAAAATCTCTTCTTTGCTTTTCTCTTCGTTGATCAGACAGTTGCTTTGAATATTTTAATTAATTAATTCCTAAATAAGGGGTCATCACCCCATATGGAGAATATGTAAATAAATTATTTTTGAGGCAGAGAGGGGAAAAAGAGCTGATGGATGGGGCTGACTTCTCCCTAGCTCTGTCCTGTCCCTGTGCTTCTGTGGTTTGGTCATCGTGTCTGTTTTTTCCAGGCTTGAGGAGAACATCCATGGGATTTCACTGCAAAGGAGGGCTCCAGCCTGGCCTTCCTCTGCCAATGCATGAGACAAGAAGCAGAACAACAAGATAATGTGATGAATTCAATGCCAGGCTGACAGTTTTGCTGGGAAAGACATTAGAACAAGAACATTGATCTCTTTGGCTCTCTTTTAGGGCATAAGGTGGATTTCTGTGATGCAGGAATGTGTATCTCAGACAGAAATCAAATTATGATTTTAAGCATCTATTAAGCTTTGCCCCTTTTTTCATAAAGCCTGACACCAACCTGTCTTTTTATTTATACCTGCATGTCTCTACTTCTGCTAAATTTCTGATCATTTAGAAATTTCTAAAATGTCTAAATTGCTGATCTGTTTTCTTGCAGGCAAGTCTCACCTGGCTATAGTGCAAAGAGTAAACAATGAAGGAGAAGGAGATCCTTTTTATGAAGTCCTGGGAATTGTCACTTTAGAGGATGTGATTGAAGAGATCATCAAGTCTGAAATTCTGGATGAAACAGATCTATACAGTGAGTAGAAATATTTGCAATTTGTTTATAGATGAGAAGAAAGACTCTATGCAGCAGCGATTGTATTTATAGCTGTGTTTTGAGATATGTTATGTAGCTGTTTTAAAATCTCAGTAGTCAAATCGTTGAGGAAGTTTCCTTAACTAAATGACCTGCAGATCCCTCAGATGGTCAAAGTAATTCTGTTTTTGCAGCATGTGAACCTCACTCCCTTAGGCTGTGTTAATTCAGAAGCAGGACAAATTTCTTTATTTGATCCTTTTACCAGGAAGGTTTACATCTGCAAGAATCTGTTCTCTCCTGCCAGCTGTTCACCACCGAGGCTTGTTAAACCTTTGTTACAGTGCTCGGGATCTCCCACATTATCCCCTATTGTCCCTCTGCCTCAAGGGCCTGTAGCCCATGTACTACCACACTTCAGCAAGAGGCAGGCAAATATGCCTCAAGGAAGAGGAATGAAGTCTCTTTGGAATATCTGTCACTCACTGAAAAATCTTGAGTATAGCAAGTCTTCCTCAGGGCTGAAAACCAGCCTGTCCTAAATGCCTTCTTTTTTTATCACTCAGTACAGCTTCTTCCTTCTTTGTGTTGATGTCTGTTGAGGGAGATGATGCTGCAGGTCAGCCATTACCTGGGACTTGAGAGATCTGGACTCTTTTCTTTCCCACATGAAAGCTTGGCCAGTTACCTAAAGTGTCTGCTTCTCCCCCCATCTGTACAATCTGGCCTCTGCATACAGGACATCCTTTCAGTCATTCTTCATCTGTCTTATCTGTAGTTTGATCACTTGCTGGCAGATGCTATTTTTCACTGTGTGTTTGCGTGCAGCACAAGGATGTCTCCAGATTCTATTATAGTAGAAATAATAATTTTAAGTATCTTTAGCACTCTTCAGCTCTCCTTTGCTTTCTTTCTCTTTCCTCACGGAAGGGATCAGAATGTTTCTACAGCGTTTTTTCAGGCCAACCCAAGCATCTTCTATCCTCCCTCCGAGCCAAATGCCCAATGAGCACTTTATACTGTGGGATAGACTTACTTGTTTTTGCCTGAAATGCTTTCTGTACCTAGTCAGTATTTCATCAGTATTTATGTACCCAAATGCTCATGTAAATCTTATTTTTGTTTCACTGTGTGCTGAACAGTCTAATTATCATGTAAATCACACAAGTCCAGTTAGTATTGATTTCTTTTTATACCTTCACAAATGAATTGTTGGGCTAATCAGTTACAACGTAATGCTTTTGCAGGCTGAATTCAAACCCTTTTATACTCCAAAAAGATACTATCTTTATCTACCTTTGAGGTATTTTCATGTGTCTGTGAGGGAAGACACTGCATATGCTTTCCCCCCCCCCCTCCCCCCGCCTTGTTTGTTAAGAGAAAAAACACAGATCATACTGTTTTGTTCTTCAGGACAAAAAAAGCTTTGCCCATTAACAGGATGTTAGAGGGCAAGGAAATGAGAATTTAATTTTACTACCTGAGGGCTTCCTATATTAACCAAATAGAGCTGGTGAACATTGAGTTCACTTGAAACTCTCCTTCCGAGGATAACTTTTTATTATTGAAAATTCCTCATTCAGAACAGGAAGGAAACTTCCTAGGCCTCCTGGAAGTGCAGGAAATTTTAGGGGGTGACTCCTGCTAAGTACCATGAAGAACGTCTAATTTCTTTATGAAGCACTGGAGAAGATTCCACTGTTTAGACTGAAGGATACTGTAGCAGTAAGGGAGAGAGCAGAAACGAAGTTGTGAGGATCACAGGAAGTGTGAGAGGGTTTGGACTTGAGCAGCCAACCTCCAATTGGTTTGGTGATGAGAACATGTATGAGAGCATGGTTTTACTGAAGGTACTTATAGTTCATGATATGTTAAGGCAGGTTATTTTTGGTGTTGATATCACAGTGTCACTGTTAGTAGCCCCACCTCTGATGATGTTCATTATTGTAGCAGTCTGGCTTGCTCAGCTCAGAGCAAGTCAGCTTGAAACCCTTGGACTGATTTGCTCTGTACTAGGTGTTTACTTTTAAAAAGAGCTTTTGAAAATTTCTGGCAGCATTGTTATGCTTTGTTCTGAAGTTTTAAAAATGTTTTGTTTTGCTTTGATGGAAACTTGAAATTCGATGAAATGGCTGACCTTGGTGTTGGAGCTGTGCCTTTCTGTTGTTTCCATGAAAAAACATTTGAACTGTGTTAAGGTGGAAGCAGTAATGTATTTACAGTTTTTGCTGAAAGCTGCTCTCACTGCTGAACTCTGCAGCTGAATTTCTGGAGGGTGCCAACTAAATGTGTGTAATATCTTCATGTGGCTCTATTCTGCTGTGGCTTGCAGAGATGTTGGGAGCAAGGAGAAGATGTGAGCAGGAAGAATTATTAAATATGTCTGACCCGTCAACATCTGGGTCGACTGAGTACTTCTGAGGATGAAACTTTGTTTTGGGGATGCTGAAAGGGTGGATGTTTCTGTCATGACACATGACACATTTCAGCCCATGTCATGATGAAGAGCTGCCAGTATGTTTGGCTCTTAGTACTGGAAAGTTGTAGCATTTTTTCATGGTTGGCACACTACAGGAATCTGGCCTGTGCTGCCTTGGCTCTAGCTGTGGTGGGAGAGCATTTCTCAACTTTCTCAAAGACCCAGGAGAGAAAGCTGTATGTTCTGTGTTCGACTGCTCAGACTGCTTGTTCGTTCTTCTGGTCCAGGTTTGACTGGTAGCCTGCCTTACTTAGCTCTTTCTGCTTGAAGATGAATTTCATTATCTCTTTGTCTTGTCTAGAGCTCACTGCAGATGTCTCCTCTGTCCTAAAAACAAAAAGCACAGGAGGAGAGCAAAGACTTTCCCCAGCAATTGCCTGGGTGCATTTGCAGTGCCCATCAATCTGCCTGCCTCTCCAACTAAATGGAGGTTTGAACTGGCTGTTCTGTAGCTTCCTCCTGTCCAAGCAGGCTCCTTCAAGGAAATTCATGCAATAATTCATCATGTTATGCATCAGGCATCAAAGTTTAGGATTATTATTACAAGAGATATCACAACCTTAATTTTGTTTTGACCACTCATCCTCTGGAGTTCTCTACCTCAGCCCAGAGTTCATGGTCAGGCTTGTTACCAATGATTTGAAGGAAAAGTCTAAATACTCCCAGAACCTACTGAAGATGTTTGCAATATTTGTTGATATCTCACCAGAAATTGTAGTGAGAGTATCACTTATGCATTTCATTGTTCATGTTGCAAAACTGAACAGCATCTCAGCATTCTGTAAGCAGAGATCATTTCAGCATGTCAAGGTAACTTCAGTGCCTGCATCTCCATCTCACTTACTGGAGAAAGGATAGACGGGAAATACCTGGTTCACATTCAATTACATTGGTCACAATCCAGTATTTGGCTCTTATGTCTTACAAGAAGCTCAAAAGTTGTTTGGATAGCAAAGAAAAAATTAAGACCATCCCTTGCAAAAATAAGCCAAGATAATGGCTTTAAGCCATGTGGCTCTGCTATAACCATGTAATGTTTTTCTTGAGGGAAGATTTTTGGATAAGCTGCCAAGGAAAAAAAATAGGAGGAGTTGAAGTTGCCCATCATTTGAATTAGAGCCTGGGTCTCTTACCTTGATGACCATTATGGACAGAAAGATTCTGGCATCTTCCCTTGTGTGATGCTGGTCTTGTTTTCAGGTACCAGTAGTGCAGTGTGAAGCCTGCAGTGTAGCTCTTTCAAAGGAGAAGCACAGAGATGTTTTCCTGTCCCAGGGCCAACACTTGCACTTGTGAGTTTTGCCTCCCTGAAGAGAGCAATGATGGAGCTCCTTATGAGAAAACACCTCAGATACCGTGCTTTAAAAATTACGTTCTCTGAGCTTTTCAGAAAAAGCAGTTTCTATTCTTCTTATCTGTTACAAGAATTAGGACCTAGTGAGAGCTTCTAGGCGACTTTTTTTCCTGTTAATTTTCCTTTGCTTTGGTATGCATCTTTCCTTTAACTGTAAGTAACAGATAAGGTCTATCTCAAACTATATTCCTGAGGCAGGGATTGTTTTTAGTCTGTAGCCACTCTCTTCAGTGGTTTCTATTCCTGCTTTTGGAAGAGAAACTGCAGTCCCTGATGTGGTCCAAGTCTTGGGTAAAGTACTACTAGAGTAAGAAGCTTCTGTTTTCAAAGAAGAAAAAGGGCATGGGTCATCATTGTTCGTCTCCATGTGCCTGGGAACAAGTATCTCAAACTTTCTGGTTTGCACTGCTCACAGAATACACTCGATGAATATCATAGGATATCTCAAATAGGTAAATTACTGTCAGCACAGTGACAATACTGTGATAGTCTTGTAGTGGAGGCATGTTCCTGGGAAGCTGAGGCTCTAGATGTACTTACGTCTAGAAGACTAGGTGACTTGGGAAGATCTAGAAACCTGTAAATTACCACTATTGTGCATTTCCAAGCCTTAGACTCAGCCACTCTGAGCCGTAGTCTGTAGCATGTATTTGGACTTGTAAAGGGCTCCAGATCTCAGTGGCTTCCAGTGTGTCACTTCAATCATCTGTGCATGTATAACTCAAAATGTGAGCAAGCACCTAGGAGTATGTGCAGTTCCACAGTGTCAGCTTCACCTACACCTCTTTGCGTGCCTGCCCAAATCTTGTGCTATGAATCGATGTGCCAGACCTGCCTGTGGTCTCTCGGAAGTCCAGTCATTTTACACCAATTGACTAAGGGGCTGATAGACAAGTGGCTGCAGTATTCTTAGGATCTTCCCCCTCAAAGGCTCTAGAACCTGAGCCACACCTCATCTCTGAGGGCCTCACAGGAATTGCCTCAACATTTGGGTTTCCTGCACTCTGTGGAGCTCAGAGCTGTCTGACAGCATTCTGCTGCTTTCAGCCACTGCCACCCTACACATGGTGTCACCAGAGAGGAGCAGCACCCTGCCATCTGAGCAGAGACCTCATACCCGTAGCTGTCCACTTACCTGGTTTCCTAAACATTTTGGGGCATCAGCTCAGGGGGTGGATGGTAATTCCTGGGCTGTTTGTGTCTCTTTCATGTTGTCTTTCACAAATGGAGATGCCTCACCACAGAGCCTGTTTTAAGATGCAGATGAACCAAGTGGCAAGTTTTTAGCTGAATAAAGGACAGGAGTCCAGGATCACTAGCAGGCAAATACTCATATCTGAATTTCTGAAGCTTTCTGTACTTTATTCTGGCTTCAGTGACTGTAAAGTGGCCAGATTCCCACCTCCAGGCTGTACACCGTGTCAGCTTTTGCTGAAGTTTGGACAGGACAAAAGAAACTGTGAATATTTCAGCCAAAGGCATGCAGATTTTGCCAACAGCTGTGCAGAGTCACTGAAGCCAATGGTACAGCAAAAGAAATAAGTTATTGTCTATTTCCTCTGTGTACGTGCTGGGAATTTTCTAAGGAATGTATATGTAAAAAACAGCTATCACAGCTCTGCTTGTAAAACAACACCTTTTGATGTTTAGTAGTACTGAGGAGGACTTCTTCCCACCTGAAGCGTAACGTGCAGAGCTGCTCTGCAATCAGGTGTTTGCAAGCAGAGACTTTCTCCTGACCAAGGTGACAGAGACATGACAGAGGCTGGGGTGCCTGGCTGTGCAGGACAGGGGCCCATGGCCACACAACTCCTTGATTGTCTGTGGTTTGGGCTTTGCAGAGGGATCTGCCTGCACCTTGTGCTCCGTGTGGCCACCCTGGCTGACTTTGGCCAGCATGGTTCATGTTGGACCCCGTTCTAACAGAAATCGCTTCCTTCCTTTCTTCTCCCACCCTCCCTTCCCCAGCTGATAACAAGACGAAAAAGAAAGTAGCTCATCGGGACAGGAAACAGGACTTCTCTGCCTTCAAGCAGACAGACAGCGAGATGAAGGTTAAAATATCACCGCAGCTCCTCCTGGCAATGCACCGGTTCCTGGCAACAGGCAAGTGCGGGTTGTCTCTTTCTGTGATCGTGCCAGAGCCTCGGAGGCAGTTTGTCAGCAAAGGCCGGTGAGGTGGGGGGGACAGTACAGGCGGGAAGGGAGGCTGGATTGTGGGGTGACAAATAATGCCACTGTTGTGTTTTTCTTTTTAAATTCTCTCCTCTCCTGTGTTCAGTGTCGGCATGAACCCTCTGAGACATATACCAGGGGTGGACCAGTAACTTTAAATTGGTCTGAAAGGTAAGGATGAATGCCAAGTGCCGCACTGCATGTCTAGAGTCCGTCAGATTAACGACTAGCAAGTACACCCCATTAGGAAGAGCTCAGGGAACAAACCAAAGAGGACTCGATACCACTGGCCAGCTGGCTGTAATTGCACTCTGGCGCCTTCTCCAGAAAGAGATGCTGGACTTTTTGCAGGAAGGTCTAAACCTGTTCCATGAGACTTTATGACTCCAAGTGAAAAACTCTCCTGACACATTTAATGCAGACTGCACAGGTGGTTGAACTGTACTCTTTAAAATGGATTTCTGTCTGGCTTGTGTGACCTCCGTTGATGACTTCAGAGGTTTCAGAGGACAGTTGTCTCCATCCCAGAACACCTTGATGCTTTAGCCCTTGGGTGGGCAGTCTGGCAGAGAGACCAGGGCCTTGAATGGTTTCTTGCAGCTGGTATTGCCTTTCGTCGTAAACTTGGTCCTTTCACCTCAGAGATGAGGCCTTTAACAGGAGAGCTTGTGGAAAAATGCCTTCCTGTTGCTTGTGCTGTCTCTCTTTGACATATAAATACTTGCCACGTGCAGGCCTTTCAGACGGTCATCTTTCGCTGCCCTGTTCAACATATATTCGTGGGTGGAAAATTATAAAGTTGCTTTGTCTGAAGTTTGCCAGCTCCACTTGGAAGTTAGTACTTCCCCTCCTCTAAGATGCAGTAACTGCCTACCTAGATGCTCCTAGTCTGTCTTCATGCTTTATTTTGCCTCTGTGACATGAAAGAAATATGTACATGATTGGTTATCACATCTCAGCTGAGGGGCAGTAATCCCTTAGAACGCTCGGACTCCCACGGCTCATGAGCAAATGAGCGTGTCCTTGGTGAAAGGAAGCAGTTCAACAGGAAGATGTGGATTTAACAGCAAGCAAGGCGTTGTTCATGTAGTGTACAAGACTCGATGGAGTTCCATAAACACCTGCTCAACAGACATAGTCTTACAGTGCTGCTTCTCTACTTGTTTTGTGGATGAAAGGATTGTGTAGCTTAAATACAGGTCTGTCGGTGAAGCCACTGCTAAAAAAGATGAAAGCTACAGTTCTGGTTTCTCTGTTCTAACTTGAGAATAGTATCTTTGGCAGATGATGGGTTGTTAATGGTCCTGTTCTGAAATGAGGTGTTGGGAAAGCTTATCAATTTGCATGTGTAAGAATTACGGGTGTAATTCTCGTCGTCCCTGGCTTACCTCTCTCACACAAGGATGAGCTTTTCTGCTTCAAACAGCTCCCGTTGGAAACACTGAAGATCAAGTGGATAGGGATTGTGTTCTGTGTGTCAGGCATTAATCCCACATGGTTTGAACTGACCTGTACTTTCTCTCACTTTGAGTCACTCTTCCCATATGAACCTTGGCAGCCCCAGTTGTGTCTGATTTGTGTAGAGCATGTCTCTAGAGGAACTTTCTAGGCCCCAAGCAATAATTCATTGTTCTTTTTTTTATTTTACTAAAGCTCAATAAATGCGGTGACTTTAATAGCTTTTAGGGAAGGAAAAAACAAATTCAAATGTTCTCTGTGTCTCAACTGTAAAGCTCTTCCATACAACTCTGACTCAGAACTCTCAAGAGGTCAAGACCATCTTTTTCTTTTCCCTTTCAGATGAAGACATGATTTTTGGTTGTTTTGAAAAATACTTCAGTAATGGAAGTGTTGGGGTGTTACTGTGTTTTTTCCCCCCTGCCCTTTGCAAATCTAACAGTCTCAAAAGACAGGAAACCTGCAATCCCATAATGGATCTCTCTGCATCTGTGTGTCTTTTATAGGCAAATGCTTATTAACGAGTATTGCTAACTTCTTGCCAGGCATATGAGGTGTAATGCCAAGTTGTGTCTTGTGTTATAGAAGTAGAAGCATTTGGTCCATCCCAGATGTCAGAGAAGATCCTTCTCAGGCTGCTAAAACATCCCAACGTCATCCAGGAGCTGAAATATGATGAGAAGAACAAGAAAGCCCCAGAACACTACCTCTACCAGCGAAACAAGCCCGTCGACTACTTTGTTCTCATTTTACAGGTCAGACATGTGATTGTGTAGATATGTGCAAAACCTTGTATCTCCTCATATATCCCCCTCTACACCTGTTGCAGTTGTTGAAGTTTGTATTCTTTCAAACATGGGAGGGAAACTATGGCTCCTGGGAACTGCTCATGCTTCCTTTATGACCTTGCCAACCTTAAAGAGCTCACCCAGCTGCTTTCACCCTCCATTAAACCAGTTGAGAAGGACAGAAAGCATTTCCCACTTTCAGTCATCTGCCAAGTTACTTATGCTTTCACTGTCCCAAGGATGGACAGTGTAAAGGAATCCCTATTGGCATTGCTTGGAAAATAGGGGTGCAAAAATGCTATGTCATAGGAGTTTGACCAGCATACTTTATCTGCTGTGCCTTTTCCTTTTGCAAGAGGAGGCATGGGGAGTTTGATGGTTTTAGAGAAATTTTTCTGTGCAGTTTTGAAGTCTGTACCTGAGGTGTAGTGAGAAGCACAAGTTTCAGTGGGGGCCTTGTGCCATCTACTGAGCTGATGTCACCTCCTGCTGCAGCCCAACAGAATGCAGACCCTGGGAACCCTGCCATCCAAGCCTTTAGCCTGCCCTGAGATCCCTGCACTTATGTGGCTTTTAGATTGGAGCTCTGGGTGGTGTGGGAGGACTGCTTTCTGTGTGTTCTGTACAGGATTGCTTCCAGTGCTGGCATCTCCCAGGTTTTGTTATCAGTCAGGAATGGTTGAGTGGCTTAGGTAAAGCTTTACACAGAAATGCAGTTTCTGTCTAGCACCATTTAAACAGGAATAGTCCTTTCAGAGAGATGTTGCTGGAAATGTTCTTCTCTGTCCTGCACAACTGAAAATCAGTTTTGGTTGTAAAAGCACAAGCATTGTAGCTGAAATTTTAACACAGGGCTTGAAATCTTAACATGGCCTTTAAAATAGAAAAGGGGAGGGCACGAGTTTAAACACTGTGTGATAAACAGTTATGAGAGCATTGGGATATTACATTGTGGATTCAACATAATTCTGATGTTAAAAAAAATGTATTTTTTCCCAAGTGTTTGAGGAGCCACTGGTAGGTCTTTAACAGCTCTTTCTTACATGCTGAATTGTTACAATCTGAAATATTCCAAAGGCAAGATAATCCTCCTGATGTAATGCTGCAAAGATGTAAATGGAGGACATAGGGATACAAAAGAACAATCAGTTCTTTCTGAGCTATTTTGCAATCAATAAATATTTAGCAAACACACATGCCAGGTCTATAATGCATTTGGAAAAGTGAGTGTTGCAGTAAATACATACTACAAAAATGGCAACAAGGTTGGTTCTGCCAGGATCAAGAGGGGCTAAATACTCTGCTTTTGTTATTTGAATGGATTTGGACTTATTCTCTCACACTAAGGGACCAAGAATGTCTTCACAGTAAATGCATGCCAGTTAAACAATTAAATGTATATTCTTCTTGTGTGTAACCAGTCTTTGTGTGACAAAATTGTACATTTTGGAAGGCTTATAATGAAGAAATAAGCTACTTTTGTGTCATAGAGTGAAATTGGTTTTAAAAGGGATTTATATGAAGCTGTTGCTTGTGATAGCAGGAAAGTGGATTTGTGAGCTGGGCACTCTCTTCCTGCTAGGCAGATTTTGTGTTTTTTTCTCATCTGGGACAGTTAGATAAACTGACTTGGTATTGGGGCTCATGCAGGTTGAGTTCATTATCACCTTTTTCTGTCCTTGTCCAGTGCTGTAAATTTAAAGGCATGATTATTTATTTTAAATGGGGCTTAATGAAATAAACACTTAGAAATAAATTCTACCTTTTTGGCCTCATTTTCACCCAGTTGTGTTCAGATGATATTCAGTCTTCTTAGTACACCTGGGATGGGGAGTCTGTCTCCCCTTCCCAACCTAGCCAGAGGAAAAGCACTGCAGGTATATTATGTTGTTTGCCTGAAATTCCAAATTTCGTGTAGTTCAGCCTAAAAGCTGGATGAGATCTCTTCTGTCTGTGGTGGTGTGCTATGAGTCTCAGTGCAGTAAGGATGGATGGACATGAAAAACAGGCCCCACTAAAAAGACAATTATTTTTGGCTACTTATATACCAGAGTGACTGGGATGTTTTACAGCTATGTTTGATGTGTGAGTTCTGTTCTGGAGTCCTGTGTAGGACATAATGTTATACATTTGGTTGAGCCCACATCAGAAACAGGTGTACTTGCAAATGGTAGTTTTGTACAGCTTGGGAAGCACTGAGGGTCTACTTGCAGAGTAGGCAAGACTGCAAAAGAGCAGGATCTTGGTGCTGGGATCTGTAAATCTGCTAGAAATCATGAAGACCAAAGTAGCCTCAAGGCTGCTCCTTCAGGAATAAGGGCTTTATTTCTGTGGGAAATATTTCTTATTTCTCACTGGTGTAGGCAGCCATCCTCCTCACACGTTATCTCCCATCTCCCTTCCTGTGTTTGTCTTAGAGGGAATTCTGTGTGAATGTGAGCTGTGCCCCAAAATGTCTAGGTGCTTCAAGATCCCAGATGATTGTGCTACTTTTAGGCTTGTGTTACTGGAGGAGTATTTTTTCACTTTGCAGAAAACGAAAACAGCCTGGCAACACTTGGAGCAGGGCAGTAGTACCAACCCAGAGCTGTGTGGTGATCCTGGTCCTGTTCCTCTGCAGAGACTTATGCTGCCCACAAGGTAGCATAAGTAGCTCAGTAGCTCAGGGCACAAATGTCTGTTGGCCTTCAGGATCTGTCCCTGTTCAGGCACTGTTACAAACTGCAGGGACCATGACACTGCTTAGGGATGTCAGGCAAAACTATCTTTCAGGCCTCAAGTCTGATCTTGTGCCTTGAGACCCATGGTCCCTTTTAATTGCAGCTCTCTCTCCTTTTCCTTAACAGGGGAAAGTGGAAGTGGAGGCTGGGAAAGAGGGGATGAAGTTTGAAGCTGGTGCTTTTTCCTACTATGGGGTGATGGCCCTCACAGCATCACCAGGTATGTCCTCTTATCTTCTGCTTCTGGAACAGTCTGAGCTCTCCTGCGCGGTCCTGCCCGGCTGTGTCTGGGGCTGATGGGTTTGGCCCCTCCTTGCCAGCACAGCCTGCCACAGTGTCCCTGGGGGGACTGGCTGGTGGCACTGCTGGCACTGACTCCAGAACCCAGCAGTTGGCAGTGGTTTGCCAGCTCGCAGGGGATGTGAGCGTTGACTTTAGCGAGGGATGTGGTTGGTACTGGTGGAAGGCTTTGTAGTTTTGCTCGTGGCAGGGTAGCAGGGAGTGAAGTAAGGGAATAAATAGTGACAGAGGGACATCTAGTGGTACGAGGAGCAACCGCCCGGATAGGTTGGGGATGATTCTCTTTATCAGTCTTGTGCCTAATGCTGTCTCGAGAGAAAGGATGGAGCAGTGTCAGAAAAGCAATTGCTCCTGTCAGCTTGTGTGGAAATGTACCTGAGAAATCAGCGAGGGGGAAGAGGTGGTGTGTGAGGATGAGTGTGAGCCACCAATCAGCACACAAATGGTAGCCACACAAACCATCACCTCACTGGCACAGGTCAGGGAATTCTCATATAATCCCCCAAGAGCTGGGTCCAGTGCTACATTTCAGCATTTGGTGATGTATATTATTGCCAGCAGTCACCACTTAGGTCTTGACCTCAGCTGGAAATGTACAGTCCCGTTGGGTGAGCTGGGGCACTGGAGCTGGTGTTGGCCTTCTGCTGACACAAAGGCGCTTGTTCAGCTCCAGGGAGAGATATTTCTCATGCTGAAATTGTCTCCTGTCACAGCAGACTTTACATTCTGCTTGAGAGGCAGCTTGTTTTAGCTGTACACTCAGGAGTGCTCCCTTTACAAAGTGTGTACCTGTGTATATGTACACTAGCAAATGGTGGTGGAATGGAAATGGTTTTGTGAGTTATGAGTGTAACCTTGTTAGACTCTACAATCAGCAGCAGTTCTCTGGACCTCTGTGAGCTCACTTTTACAGGCAAGACTAATTCCTAAATTATGTGCACTTTAATTTGGTCAGTAGCTTATACTTTTAGAGATTTGAGAGATTTTTTAAAGCATGCAGAGCGCTGTTTGTATTTTATCTCAGTAATAGCAGCTATGTTTATGAGGAATTGTGGCACATGTGTACAACTGCATCATACCCTCAGCTTTTGCAATATGGGCCAGACATGGAGCCAGGGTGGTCAGGCATGGTCACTTTTACCAGGCTTACACTTGGAAAACACCTGTGGCATCTCTGTTTTGCCAGCATTGTTCAGTTTGAATGTTTTCATGTGTTGTTGGGTTTTAGTTTATTTTTTTATGTTCCTAACCCTCCCCACAATCATGCCAGTTGCCCCAAGTCCTATCAGGTCAAATGGTCTGAAATCCATCTTTAATTTCACCATGTCACACTTATGAATATGCACTACTGTAAGGTAATCTTGGCCAATCTTGAATTTACCTTCAACTGGTTGGCTTTATTCTTATTTTTTTTAGCTATAGCAAATCCATTACTTTGTTGGCTTTGCCTCCAGGTTCAGGGAATTTGTTTTATGATGTCTTGTGGCATCCTGAGATTTCTGTTGAGATGAGCTCATAAAAATAAGTTCCTGTTGCTCTGTGTAGACAGGAAAGCTCAGGGAAAGTGTAAGTTATTGTGGAGTAAAAGAAAACTCCTTCTCTTCTGTATGTCGTAAATAAACTACATGTGCTTGCTCTCCCCACCTGGTAGATGAAGCCACTAACAGGAAACACTAAAACCAACAACAAAAAGCTAAAATAACCCAAATAAATAAAACCACAGAAAATAAACAAACAAACTCACAGGAAAATAAACAAACAAACCCCCAAGAGAAGCGTGAAGCTTTTTTTCTTTAACTACAGCTCCCTCCTCCTACAGGGGAGGGATTTGCAGTAATGATGAGCAGTATGATACCCATCCCAACAGGGATGAGCTTGGAGAATCACAGCCTTGCTTGATATTTTACTGGAAACTTGAAGAACTATGAAGTATCTTCTGGCTTTGTTTATGTTATTTGACTCCTATAAGGAAGAGCAGCCCTGAATGTGTTCTGGCTTGTTTTAGTTCTTGCCTTCCAGGCTGGAGTAGGCACCACTGCTCCTTTTGAACTATTTCAAAACATGAGTGTACCTTGATGGACTGTTTGGTGCTAGATAATAATTTAAAATAGCAAGTGAAAATTACTCACTTCACTCCAATTCCTTGGTCCTGTTTTTCAGTTTATTCCTTAATTTGATTGTGGGTTTTTTTTGTTTTGCTTTTGTTTTAACCGTTTGCTTTTTCACAGTTGATTTGCACTTCTGGTTTTAGTTCATCAGTTTGTCAGCTGGCTCCTTCCCCTGTCGAGTGTGGATAGCTGCCACCTTTCTGGTCGTGATCTCATCCTTTTTCTCTCCCTCTTCTAGTTCCCTTGTCCCTGTCTCGTACCTTTGTTGTCAGCAGAACAGAGTTGTTAGCAGCAGGTTCTCCAGGTAAATCTGCATGCTTCTATTTTCACCATTCTTGTGACTGCCCTGATGCCATAAAAAGTCAGCTGCAGTCTGTATTTGTCTGACCCCTTTGCTTGTTAGGGAGAAGTCCAGCACAGAGTTGTGCCTCACAGGTAAGTATCCTGAACTTCTGTTTATGGTAACTGTTGAGTCATCAAAATGGGAAGAACTAAAAACATATTTAAGAAAATATATTTGGTAATGTGTACTTGTTCTTTTTTCTCATATGAGCACTAGTGGAAAATTAGGAGGGGAGATTTTTTAGAAGAATGTATTCTCCCCCAATATGAGGCATAAAAAATTCTGAAGAAAATGCGTTTGGCAGAGGAGAATGTCTGCTGCTAAACTGCCATAAAAGGAAAACCTACTTAATGAAAATATTTTATATTCTCATATGGGTAAATTCTATGGTTTGTGTACAGTCTGGCCATTTCAGTTCCTGGAAAGCTTTGAGCTTTCTCTCAGTGAGGTTAATGCCAGGGACCAGCACAGTGATCTGCTGAGTGGATGGATTTGCAGTGGAATGCACAAGAAGGTTGTGGGAGGATTTTCTGGTTCCTGTTGTTCTTAAGACCTTTCCTTGCTGTATCACCAAGTTGACTGGCACAGAAATTCCTTTGGGGAGCAGAGACCAAGAAGGGAACAAACTGGGCCAAAAAGAGCTCCGAGATGTAGTTGAGAGATTGTAAATTGGGCAGCATCAAGAGCTGAGCTTTGCAGACACTGCATGCATGGAGTGGTTGGGAAAAACGGAAACCCATCCAGAAAGTCTGTAGGAAGAGCAGAATCCTAAAATAGTTTGGGCCACAGTGAGCATATGTCTTCCTTTTGAAGTTTTTTCCAGTTTTTTTTTTTCAGTTTTTCCCCAGAACTAAAAGCAAACAAGATAATGATATGCATATTTAAGTGAAACATATCTTAAACATTAATATATATCATGCATTTTATACACTTTCACCATCTGCTTCCTGTATTTCACCTTCTTTCTTTAACTTTAGAAAATGTATTTCATCATTGGTCCCTAAATTATCTTCATGCACATTCTGAACAAACTACAGGTTGTTGCCTTGCAGGGGATTTTTTTCCTCCCCTGTTAAAATTTTCTGCTGCTAAACACCAAAGAAGGGGGAGAAATTTAATCCTCCTTTAATTGAGGTACCTGATGGCTCTCTTTTAAGCTTGGCAACTTCCATTATCTTTCTTGGCTTGGTTCTTTTGTTTTGCCAGGTCTTCTTTTTTCACTTTTATTTTTCCTTTTCCATTCTACAAATAAATATACACTTTACACAGGTTGTTTCCAGTATAAATGCCAAGCATACTTTCATAGCTTTTCCCCCAGTTAAATAAAAAAAATTACGAAAAATAAACAAGGGAAAATATTTGTGGGAAGAATCTCCTTTGTAAGGAACTGATAGTGTAAGCCTGGTCACTGTGGCAATGTGGTAGCAGTTTTGATGAAACTCAGACCTTTTGTGGGGTGCTTATGAAAATAATCCTGTTGTTTAAGCACAAATTCATAATACAGTTGTACTGATGTCCATCTTGTGGCTTGTGCTCTTTATCCCCTCTATAGAAAGATGAGGAGTGTGGGAAGACCTGGGTAGAGAAGCTCTAAAATGGTCCTACCTGGTGTTTGTCATCTGTTCTTTCTGTACCCTTTCCTTTTCATTATCTTCTCCTTCCCTGAGCTGAATGCAATCCAGAAATCATATTGTTTCCCTCACATTTTTAGAAATCATACCTTTTTGTTCTGTCCTTTTGTCTCACATCTCCCATTTTTTTTAATTATAATGCTTTGCCATGTTGCTCTATATCCCTTGTTTTTTATTAGTAATGTACTAATCTAAGTAATGTACCGAGATCCCCGGTGGAAAGAAAAGGCAGATGCACTAGTGTGAAGTTGTTCCAGATGGAAGCCTTTATCCCAAGCAGCAGTGATGCTGTTCTTGTCACACACAGCCATATTTTGTGTATACAGGTGGGAAAGAGGACAAATTCATCTAGCTTTCACAGTTTGTTCTTCTCCAGGGGGAATTTCAGCATCAAGCCCTGCGTGCAGGTAGAGTTTTGGCTCCTGGTAGCAGTTATTGGAGCCTTCTGTGGCTTTCAGGTTGGCAAGTTGGCACAGAGGAAAACCTTGCAAGGCTCTGAGTGCTTCCCCCTAAGCCTGCACTTGGTGTTGCCATAGGGACCTGCACTAATTCCGTACTCCAGAAATGGTGGGGAAATTATCAAGTTGTCAGAACCTGTATTTTTTTGTTCCCCTTTTTAAAATTGTAAGAAAGACAACATCAGAAGGATTTTAAGTGGGGAATAAGAGTCAGGACAATTCTGCATTCTAAAGTGTTAGGTTGAGGAAGGGCTGGATTCAGAGATGTGGAACAGGCCGTGTCATTTGGACAAGGAGATATTATATTTCTAGTGATTAATGTGGCAGAGGTAGGGTTAAATTGAAGGGAAGTTTTTGGGGTATTTTTTTAAGAAATAAAATTATATGTGGAAAAATCTTCAAAAAAGAATTTGAAAAGCTTGTAAGGATATTTTTGTTTTGCTCAGAGACTTTGTATCTTAAGATTATATGAAAATGACCTTTCAGCTTGAGAATGGAGGTCATGTGGTGAGCAGTGTAGTTTACATCAAGTTTGAGTTTGGGCTGGCTGAATGAGTTTTAAGTGCATTAAGATCCAAAAATTCTTTGGTCCCAAAGATAGTTCTTTGATCAGTATGTACTCTGTGTGTGTCCGGGGAGCAGCCCTTCTGCAGGAAGGGAATCTCCCTTAGGATGTATTTCTGCCCTATCTTCTGGGTCACCGTGTGGGTGGAAGCCACAGATGCAGAGTGTCTGTGGAGTCCCAAAAGCATGTTTGCTTTAGATAGACTGTGTCCAGTCACACTCACAGGGGGCAGCTGTGAGGTCTTCAAGTGAAACCCTGCAGGACTTAAAGGCCAGTGGTGGAAGATGATGTCTGTAGTGTTCTCCTTTCCTGGACACAGATTTTTCTCTGTAGCATAGACTGTTTTGCCCGTGTCACTGGCTGGCATGTACTACATGGAGTTTGCTTTCCTTCATTGTGGTTTTGCCACTTACAGCACTGAGAGGAAATGTTGAAGTAATTGTCATGTGCACTGCACTCTGGTCCACTGAGGACTCTGTTACTCCTACTGAAAAATGTCTGCTCTAGCTCAGGGAGCAAGGCATATGTAGGTACCAAATGAAATAAGGGGGCGTAAGGTTCAGCTGGAACTGACTATGGATGAAAGTAATAATGATTAAGAAAAAAATATATTAAGCATGATCTATCAAGAGCTCCTGTAAGGAAGCCTTGGGAACTTACCTTTCTGTGGTAGTTTCTGCCCATTGGCTGTGTTCTCAGGGCATGTCTGTGGCAGCATAAACAAGTACAGGTTTGTTTAGGGCACACTCAGTGATGCTGGCTACCAGCTCTTGACTGAAAACGTACCATTTTTCAGGATAATTTGGTTGTTTAGCCACATATCTACTTATGAATGGATTAAACATTTGCAGTTTATTTGTGCTACATCCCAATTTGTTATGTCCCTTTGCATCTGGTGACTTTAAAAGTTTTCTACTTGATTTAAGAAATCTCTTGCTCTTGCCTGTTTCTTAGCCGAAAACAAATCTCCGCCTCGGCCCTGTGGCTTGAATCACTCAGACTCTTTAAACCGGAGCGATCGCATCGACGCAGTGACCCCGACGTTGGGGAGCAGCAACAACCAGCTGAACGCCTCCTTCCTCCAAGTGTATGTTCCAGACTACTCAGTGAAAGCCCTCACAGACATTCAGTTTGTCAAGGTAGGAAAAAAGCTAGAAAGACCCCATTGGAAAGTCGGGCTTGGCTGGTAGGATGGAAAGCCTGGGGAAGGGAATTCCCTCTAAATTCCTCTGTGAGTAAATAGCTTTATGAAAGCAGCTGTTTAAAAGTTACTTTAAACTACTTTTTTTCCCAGTATCTGCTGTCCACTGATTGGTTTTCATTGTTCTTCTCATTTGGACTTGTAAGTAGGTTCATCACATAATTTTCTGGATTTCAGGTCCTTTGAGAAAATATTATAGAAAATAACCTCTCTGCTTTTAGTCACCTATCCTCGTGAAGCTTTTGGACCCATCTGAAATGGAGACCCTTCATTATCAGACGCTGTCTTTTTCTAAAGGATGAGACATTTACTGTTGGTTGCAGTTTTTATTCACTTCTGATTTTGGTTTCAGTTTGGGGTTCTTGATCTTACTTTCCGACTTGCTATCCTTCTTCTGGTTGGAGAAGTCTTGGACATTTCTCTTTATCTTAACTTCACATGTATTAGGCTCATGTCTCATACTACCAGTGAGTTGCTGCATGAAATACAGCTCTGTCCCCCAGCATGGTGCATCCCACGCTGAAACGTGTGCGAGTCCTGTGGGAGAGGAAATCTAGCTGAGCTGAGGAACAGCTAATGCTGACAGCAATTCCAGCCCAGCTGGGAGTCTAGGGAAGCTGATGTCCCATGGCCAGAAGTTGACATTGATGCTTTTCTTAAATTAAGTGTATGTTCACAGTTTGTATGCAGCTCAAGTGATTTGTGAACTTAACTTCTGTTGTTTAATTCAATGTTAAGAATAGGGCAGATATACTAGAGTGCTAAACCGAGTATTCTGTAGCCAAATTTTAAAAGGAAAGTCAAGTCTTGCTGTCAAAACTTTGAGATGCAAGCATACTGGTCGATGGTTCAATCCTTCAAAGATTACATCAGTAGATGTTTATCACTGGGCGAGTGATTCTCATTACAGATTTCAATAGCTAATCTGCTGTACAGAGCAGCTGCTCACCCTATGCTGGTTTATGTGGAGTCCTTCCAAATCTCACTGTGTTCATACTGAGGCTAATGGATGTTAAACTGTCCTGGTATCTCTGCAGTCAGACTTGCACACCTCTTGCATCACTCTGCTTCACGTGTAGGTCAGAGTACTCAACATTACTGTTTTCACTGTGCCACATGGTCATTCATTCAATTAATACCTTGTAAAGTCGGGGTTGTGACCTGCTCATGCATGTTTGGATTTTGCTTTTGGGGTTGTGACCTGGTCCATCTGACTCTGTCCATTTCCAGTCCCTCTGTTGTGTTGCTACTGAAATCTATGGTTTTCTAAAAGTCATTTCATCTCTTCCACCTTCCTGCCTGCCAAGATCACCCACTGCTGTGGGTTCATGGGGCTGCCGGTGCACATGTATCCGCTGCCTGAGAAGGTTGGCCTGGAGGAATTCACAGGGCTGGTTGCTTGTGGCTCCAGAAGGAATTCTGCCCTCCACCACCACGTGCAGATGTGCAGGGGCTGTGGGCTTCCGTGTCCCTGGGGCATTGTGGGCAGTGACACTCTGTGCTCTAGGCCAGCTCCTGTCATCACTGTTCTGCTGAGTGCAGACAGCTCTTGCAGAGACCAGTGGAAAACGTCATGGGTTGCTAATTTGGACTCATCTCTGTGGGCATCCAAGTGTTTTCTAGAATCAAATGTCCTTATGTATAAGGCTGTAGCTCCTGCTGTGTTTGCTGGCCTAGACAAGAGCAGGAATGCTTGTACTCTGTACTTAGACTATAGAGTTGGCTTGGCTCTATAGGGACACTTAGAGCCTCACCAGGAGCTCACTGAAGTTGGGAGAAAGACTTCACTGATCTCTGGTTCTGGTCCTAAAGGTGTGCATGGTTAGAGGGAAATGGAGGCCTGATTTAAAAATCTCTGCATAGAAATAAATCCCTGCCTTTGAACAGCATGGTGATTGCATAGCACTGTTCTTCCACTCTCCCTGGAAATGTCACCATGCTGTGGGTGTTGAGCTGGGATGCTCTAGGCTTGCAAAGTGCAGGGATGTTTTATGGAAACAGGTAAAGAGGGGTTGAAGTGTGGTCATCTGGAAAGGGAGGAAACTATCTTCTCAGTCTGCTCCACAGGAGACATAGAAGTGTGACTGACTTTTTTTGTTTCTTCCCTATTCTTGGAGCAGATCTCAAGACAGCAGTACCAAAATGCCCTGATGGCATCTCGGATGGACAAAACACCTCAGTCCTCGGACAGTGAAAACACTAAAATCGAACTGACTCTTACGGAGCTGCACGATGGTTTGCCAGATGAGACAGCAAACCTGCTGAATGAACAGAACTGTGTGACTCACAACAAGCCCAACCACAGTATGCACAGTGAAGGAGCCATCTAGGAGCTGACTCCCCACAACCCACCCATCCCATCTCCTCAGCAGGACCAGCCCTCGCTCCTTCCTGGCTCCTCCCCGAGTGTGAACACCGTTAGTGCGTGCTTGCAACACTGCTGCATCCAGTGTTCTGAGACCAAAGACTTTTGCATCCGTTCTGGGAGCAGAAGAGGAAGAAACAGGAAGAAAGGAGCAAAGAGCAAGAGAGACTAAAGACCCAAACGTAATTTGGGAATGGTGAGCCACCCATGAGAACGATGAAAATTCTTCTTGCAAAGTAGAATTATGTTTATTTTTTATCTGTACTTTTGATCCTTGTTGGGTTTTTTCTCCTCAAACACATATGGGGAAGTTTAAAAGCTCCTCCATTATTTTTTCAAGAGAGATCATGTTTTTAAAAAGTATTTTGCAGAGTTTTAAATTGTTTCTGTCCCTCATGCACCTCAAATGGGCTCTGTCATGGTTTTGTGAATTGGCTCCAATGTCCGTAGGCCTCTTCTCATCCCTCTGTGGTCCTTTTTGTTGCCCTGTTGAAAAAGTTAGTAACTGGTACTTGTATGTTGTTTGTGTCCTAAGAATGAGCAAGCTTCAAGGAACCTCTGGTTTCAGCCACCTGGAGGACCAAGAGATGAGGATTATTACAGTCTTGCAGTTAATTTTCAGGGAAGGAGTGGTTACTTTGGTATTTAATAATGTTTCAAATTTCAGAAGGTTTCTTTGTTAAATAGGCAAAAGCATTGTTACAGTTTTGTAACCTCTGAAACTTTTGTGTATGTTGAAGATGATACTGGGGGGAAGGAATTAATTAGCAAAACTGCAGTCTCGTGAAATGAAAGCCGGGTGTGATATTCCATAGTGAAGTAACTGGGTGATTTTTCATTGATGTTCCTGACAATTGCATGGTGAAGTAATGTGTGCACCCTAAGACACCAAGTTTTTAAACACTGGTGCTGTAGAGGTCTGTGCACCATTACCTTGGCCAGAGCAGATGGTGCAGCTTTTGCTGACTATCAGAACATCAGTCCCTGTCCCCCCTGTAATCTCTGATATTAACACAGAAGATGCTGCTACAATTACACCCAAAGTACATGCTCCAGGTGACAGTAAACCTCTGCCAGTGCAAGGATGGGCACTGCTGAGGAGCCAGAACCATCCTCTCCTCTCCAAGAGCTGACAAAACTTTACAGACGCGAGTGTATTGCACTTCAGGGATTCAGAGAGGTTCATTTCCAGGCTGTTCCCAGCCACATTCATTCCTTTGAGTGGATTTAGTGCATTTCCTTCTCTCTTGCCCCTTTTAACAGTCGTTGTAGGGATTACCAAGGTAGCAGAACAGAGAGCCTCCCACCCACATGCCACCAGTGCAGGGCAACACCTGCCTTGGGCAGCAGAAACCAATTCCTCCACCCCAAAAACCTGAATACAGACTGAGTGCCAGCAAGAGGCACCCTATGGCAGTTGTGCATCACCCATTTCCACAGATGGAGTCCAAGTCCTCAACTGAATAAAAAAAGAAAGCTGTCCCCCCGAGTACTCTCCCTTTCCAATGCTGTCTCAAACAAAATGTGAACATTGCCCTCAGTATCTGGATTAATAAATCAGGCTTTGAGGTTTCTCTGTTTCAAGACCCTGCTATGGCCCCTGGCAATGTAGCATTTCCCTTTCTTTACACGTGGATAATCTCTTTGGGGACTCCCAAAGAAGCCCCCAGCCTGAAATGCAACTGCCAGAGCTCTCTGTGCCTGCAGCCTGCCCCGTCTCTCCTGCTCATGAGCTGTGCAAGGCACTCGCTGCAAGTTCCCGTGGTCCGTCTGTGTGAATGGTGGCTGGAAAGGTGCAATATTCCATTGCAGGGTCTCCTGTGGGAGTGTGTGGTGTCAGAGCCAATTGGGTTTGCCTGTCTCCCTCCTCCTCCTCCTCCTCTTGCTTCTGGCTTCCTGCTTCTGAAAGCAGCCCTAATTTTTGCTGTCCACCCTGGCAGGAGCCACCCATGAGGATGAAGTCCCTGCAAGGGCCATAGAAATTGCACAGTATCCAACTTGTGCACCCAGTGAGGAGGAAACAGGCCCTCCAAAGCCTTGCTCTCACATGTAGCTTTTTGACTTTTTCCCATCTAAAAGTGTTTCCTTAGCCTCCATCCCACCCTCGCTGTGATGTGCACCAGCCCAGCACCGCTGGGAGCGCACGGCTTGGCGGCAGCATGGGCTGGCCTAAGCCTTGCGCCTTCCCAGGGAGCTGCCAATATTGCACCTTTCTCACAGAGCAAAATGTCCAGATGTTACAGCGTTTGTCCTCAGTGAGGGACTCCTCTCGCCAGTTTTTATCTAGTGTTGCTGAATGTAAAAGTTTGTTGGAAGTGTTTGACATGGTGGTGAACTTGAGATGCAGTATCCGTTTTGTCAAACCTGCCAAAGGAGGGAAGGCTCAAGTCAAGGCAACTCTCTCCAGGGTGAGTTTGCTCACTGGATCTGACTTCTGCTTCTTATGGCAGGTTAAGGATTTGTTTCAATGTCTGTTTCCCTTTAAAAAAAGAGAGAAAAGAAAAAAAAAAGGAAAAAAGCACCGATTTTTCCAACCAAAGCCATGTGATCCCAAAGCAAATACCTCCTGCTTCTGCCCATGCTGCACTGTTCCAAAATTTGCAGACAATTTTTTGCATGACTGTTTTTCATCATTTGTACAGATCAAATAATGGAAAGTGAAGTAATTTCACTTAATTTCCATAAAAATAGTTGATTATAGATGTGTTTCATACAGAAATACATACCTGACCCAGAGGGGTTAGGAGCTGCTACTACTAATTAGCTTGAAGAACAAAGCATGGTCCTCTCCCTGGAGGGGAAAAAATCCAGTCTCCCTGTTCTCAGGGTATTTAGAGTTTTACTGTTTAACAAATGCGAGGGGTTCCCGGCCCTCCTGGTGGGAGCCATCGGAGCAGAGGAGCCCCGTGCCCAGCTCGGATCCCTCTGGGCCTCGGGACGGCGTTTGCCAATGCCAGGGCTTGGCTTTCCTGACTGGGGTGGAGATGCCACAGCATCCGCTCCGTGCCCTTGCAGGGGTGTCCTGCCCGAGCAGATCTGCCCCCTCTGCCTCGCCTGGCGCTGGGATGCCGGGCTGCAGGGCCACGAGGGCACACGGCCGCTCACCACAGCACAGGGCACCAGCTGGTGGCTTTGGGAATCGTTGGACTTGACCTCAGACCTTGGCCAGGCTTTGACTTACAGAAAGGATACTGCATCTTCCTATGTCAACTCCTGCTGCCACCTTTGTTCCCCTTGCCCGTCTGCCTCTGGTGCAGGCAGCAGGGTGGATGATGGCCTGTTGGCCGGGGGAGGCTGGGGAGGCATCTAGCCATGGTTTCTACTGTCAATACAATTTTGCACAAGAGTTCTTTGAAGTGAGGTTTTCAACACTAATATCTTAAATGCACAACTGTGAATTATATCTTTTACACTCCTGTTGGTTGAATTTCCTTTAAACGAAATGAACCTGAATCTGTTGTAACTATGATTTATTTTTTTAAATTCTGTGTATTGCCAAATCTTTGTAAAGAGTGAAGGAATGTTCCTGCTTTCCAGTGAGAATCTTTCTCTAAATGAGACTGACTCTGGTGATGTGGAGATCATACGAAGCACATTAGCTGTGAGAGGAGAGGGACTCAGTGGGGGGCTTAGCAAACCAGCCTCAGGCACTCTGTGCCGAAAGCTCAGACCCTTTGGAGTTTACAAAGTGTTTGTTGTTTTATTCCCAGCTTGTCCACTCCCTGAAATCCTGGTGCAGTTGGAGACTGCAGCCCT
The DNA here is from genome assembly GCA_027886175.1 of Phylloscopus collybita. Taxonomy (NCBI): domain Eukaryota; kingdom Metazoa; phylum Chordata; class Aves; order Passeriformes; family Phylloscopidae; genus Phylloscopus; species Phylloscopus collybita. The sequence continues at coordinate 25,746,319 of JAJNNQ010000129.1, forward strand.
GGAGGAGCTCTGCATGGGTTGTCCCACAGTGGGATGAGGAATGCTGGCAGAGTGTCTGGGCTGGCTGGTGGGTGGGGGCTCCGAGGCTGGTATGGCAGGAGAAGGTGCTTCCCCCATCCAGATGAACCAGGAGAGGAAACTCTGCAGGGCAGATCCTTCTGCTCACCACTTCTGCTCCAAACCTGTGTCATGAATAATTTCCTCTCATACTCTTTTTGCCCTGTAAGCTCCTGCTCCAGACTGAGCAGGAATGGGATGATGCTGAGACCTGCACGGGGGCAGCTGGAGCTGGTTGCTGGGGGTGTGCAGTTCTTGGGCACACCCCCAGTTCTTGTTGGAAGAAGGGTTATCCACTCATTTACATTGTGCTTGCTTTTCTGTTCCTCCTCTCTTCTCCTGGATTCACTTCCCTTTTCGTCAGCACTGGGGGCTTTTTTGTTTGTTTTTCTTCTTTTCTTTAAGTGCCTTTTTGTGTGAGTGGAGCTGGCAAGAGTAGGAGTCTTAAGGTATGTCCCTTTGCACTCAGACCTGGAGAAGGCTCAGGAGTAGCAGGGTGAATTGCTTCGATGGCCCACACACATCACTCGTTGCTGCTACTCAGCCTTCAGGGCCCAGCGTGGATGAGGATGAGATTTGGCACTGGTGGTGTCGGGGTCTGGTTCAAATCAGCCCAAAGAAAACCAAAGAGGTAGCTTTGTGTGAGGGGCTGCTTGGGCAGCAGTGGTGCTTCCTGTGATCTCTACAGTGCTCAGCCAGGGGGTGTGGGGGTGCCGATGGCAAGGAGCAGCCCTTTCCTCCTCATGAGCATCCTGCGTAAGTATCCTGCATGCTGGAGAACACAGCTATGTTCTCCAGGACCCCTTGGTACATGCATCTTCCTTGTGCAGAATTACATTCTCAATAGAAATCATTCCCACATGAAAGATGTACCATATTTTATACAATATCTAATACACACATCTGTGGTTTTAAATCTAGTACCTGTGTTCCAGTTGTCAAGTTGTCCAGTGTCTGGATTACCAATAGAAAACTGGGGCAGAGGGTGGGGAAGGATGCTGCAGAGTACCTCTTGTGATGCTGACTTGATGCTTCATCCCAAAGGTGCCCACCCAGCACTGAGGGGTCTGTGTGTCCACACTCTGCCCTGTCCCAAGGCAAGAACCCTGGCTGTGGTGTGGTACAGCCCCAGATGTACTGCCCGTCCCACCACCTGGCTCTACACTGGGGCTCTACATAGACCCAAAGAAGTACCTGTTCCTGGATACTGAGGGTTGGTTTGGCCCAGTGGTGAAATGATGAGCTTAACCAACACAATCGGGCATCTTCCCATGGCACGGATGGGAGAGCAGCCTTCATCTGACTTAGCCAGCAGGGAGGACAGGCTCTGCACCACAGGCTGGGCTGGGCAGCTGCCCTCATCCCTGCGCTGCTCTAACACTTGGTCTATCAGCTGCAGGTCTCTTGTTGGTGTGATGTCTCTGATGGTTCTGGCCTCAATCTGGTGTGTGGGCAGCACAGGGGATCCATGGCTTCCTGCCTCAATCCTTCCTCAACAATCCTGCTTGGTGTCTTGCTCTTGTCCTGGAGCCTGGCTCATGCTGGGTTGTGTTCCTCTGGGCCAGTCTCAGGGCTGCATCCTGATGAGGAGATGCTATTACTGTGGGTCCAAGGCGGTACAGTTGAGCTTTTCCATCTGGTGCATGCATATTTTCCTGAGCTTCAGGGATGGGAAAGGGTTGCTGGAAAGCTGCCTCTAGCCAGTGGCATGGTACAGGTGGCAGATGGAGTTGTGTTGTAGGGTGGTAGCACTGAATTAGGTTGAAGTGATGTTTTCTTCTTATTATCCTGAGGTCAGACTCTATAGCAGTTCTTCACATTGGAAATACGGTACTTAAAGCTGCTGGTCTTCTGTCTACAGCTGGAAAACATCATTCTCCTCTCAGGTTTTGCCTCTGGGCTCTGTTTTCCACTGAGCAGGGCTGATCACTGGAATTCTGCAGTGGATGGTGCCCTGGCTGCTCTTGCTCCTTCAGTGCATATTTCTGGCTAAGGAAGTGATTGGTGTTTGATCCTCCCCCAGAAGCAGAGGTTTGGCTGGACTCAGTAGAGGTGGCCTGTCATGGAACAGGGCTAGAGGTTTGTCAGCTGTAGGGAGCCTGAAACATGCAAAGGCTGCAGGTGGCTCCAATGCTCCAGAGGTGGGTTTGGTTTCTTTGTTATCTTCTCCTCCAGAAAGCAGTGTGGCAGTTGGTTGGTAGCAGGATTTGTTGGGGAGGAGGGGCTTGTCCCAGCATTTGGTGCTTGGTGTAGCAGTCTAGCATCCCTTCTCAACTGTTTGCTGATCACAGAGCTTTATAATAGGAGGTGGTGTTTTATCTTCTGGGCATCACTGTTGAACCAAATACTTCCAAATACAAGTGAAAAACTAGTTTGTGGGAGATGCCTTTATTTGGAAGTGCCAATATGGAATGCATGTCCCAAAGATCACTGTGGGAGAGTGAAGGGTTCCTGGATGAGCTCCTCTTCTCAGAAGCAACAGACTGGCCAGGCCTAAATCAGCTCCAGTGTCATTCCTGCTTTAAAATCTCAGGTCCAGCAGGCTGGGCTGGGCTGGCTTGGCTGGCAGGTTTTCACCCAGGGTACGTGCTCTGTCCTTCTGCATTGTGCTGGCTTGGATTCAGCCGTGTTGCTTCTGTGACTGCTGTGTTCACATCGGCCACAGTTGCTCCTCTGCTCCACCCGCTGGGCTTTAGCTGAGTGTTCAGGAGAGGGAGGTGCAGCAGTCAGGAACAGGCTGTGCTGCAGCCATTCTGTCTTCATTTCTCACACTGAGGGTAGAAGATGCTGCTCAAGGGACACTGCCTTTCTCAGAGATCACGTGGAATTTGGAGAGTGGAAACCCACCAGGAGCCCAGCAGCAGTGCTGCGGTCCCATTTGATCCATGTTCTCCTGAGCACAAGGGTGGCTTACAAGCAGTTCAGGGTCAGGCTCTGCTGAGGGACCTCAGAGCTCTTGGCATACTTTTTTTTTCCAGCAGAGCCAGCCTTGACACCTGAATCACTGGGCAGGTGCCTGGATGCCAAATACAATGAATCTGAAACCCCAAATACTTGAGATGTGTTCCTGGAAGCCATGAGCAGCTGGTGCTCAGTAGCCAGAGGTCTCACACCAAACCTTTCTCCATCCTGGCTGCCCCGAGCCCTGTCCTGGTTGCTACTGGCTTGGCCTTGGTCCCCCCATTCCGGGACATGGTGGCTCTCCCTTTGCAGTGCATTTTCATGGCTGTCTGATCCCACTCCAGCCAGCTCTTCCCTGTGTCTTCTTTGCCATCATATGTGGTCTTTGTGCATTGTATCATATTGTACATGACTTCGGGTTTCCAGAGTTGTAGTATTCTGACTACAGTGTTTCTGTGTGTGTACATAAACCTGAATAAGCACAACTGAAATCCTGAATGAAGTGTATACGTTTCATATACTGATTGTCATACAAATTAATTTTATAATTATTCCAATTTTGTTGTAGATTTCCAATCTTTCCTATTTATTTTGTACCAGATTTATTTGTATATTTTGTGATTTTGTTTTAAAGCATTTTGTTTATTTCTATTCTTTTTAGATAAATGATGATTTTTTTTTTTCTGTTGAACATTCCAGTTTATGCATTTTTCCCTCTTCTATGCTCCCCCCTCATTTCCAAGGGACAGGTTTTGGCATGTGGGTGGTGGGGCTGATGTCTGTGATCCTGTACCCAGGCTCTGCTACTGGCACATTTAACAGTCTTTAATCTCCACTTCAGCTGCCAAGAGCCACAGAGAGGCCAGATCTTGTTCTTCTAGAGGCAGGTGTTGCTCTTTGCTTTGGTGGGCCTGGGCCTGTAAGTCCTCAAGCTGGGAGGGCTGAGGGCTGTGCTGGTGGCTTTGCTGATCAGAGGCTGGCTGGGAGGCTGGTGGCAATGGCAAGCAGCTGACTTTTTGAAGTTCCCTCAAGGGTGAGGGTCTTTTTCTTTCAGTAATAAAAAGCCCTTATTTACAACCTGCTCTCCATAGGTCATGTTTGTCTCTGAGCGTAGATGCCGTCTGTCTGTAGCGTGTGTGTTCCTGCAGCCGGGGCTCTCCAGTGAGGGAGGTGGCCGGGGATGATGGCAGCTCCATGGGATGGAAGAACTTGGTGGAGTGAGTCGGTCCATCCCCCTGCACTTGGGCAGTGGGTTTGGGCAGTGGAGAAGCTGTGTGGAGCCTGCAACAATAGAGACATTTTTGAGCAGGGGAGCGAGCCTGGGCTTAGTCCCTTGTCCACCATCACTTCCAGCTCACACTGGTGGAGGAAGAGCCCCTTTCCTGTGTGTCAGATACAGCCCTGCCATGTGCCCATACTGTGCTTCTGCCATCCCTCAGCCCCTCTCCTCCTCACAGCTGTTCCACCCAGCTGCTCCCCTTGCACCCAGCTTTTGTCACGCTCAGCTCAAGCTGCCAAACCCTGGGTTAGCAAGATGGGCAGCAGCTGCTCAAACCTTGTGGGGATTTTTGCTGCATCCAGTGCAGCAGCCTCTGTCCCTGCTTCTGTGCTGCAGGATGGCCCCATTCCCCTGGACCTCGCTCCCCCATGATGTATCAGCAGGACAGAGTGGCAGGTCCTTGAGGACTCCTGCTCCCCTGTGTGTGCCTGTCCCTGGAAGCTGGTGGGATGCTACAAGCACAACGTAAGTAGAATTAATGTGGAGGCCAACTTTGGGGCTGGCTCTGGTGGTAATGAGCAGCGGGAAGGAGGGGCAGGATAGAGAGAGCCCAGGACTTCTGGAAGGGAGGGTGTAAGATCCCTTCAAGTAGGTGGGATGTGTTTTGGCTGCTAGGTTCAGGCTGCTGCAGCAGCTGGGCAGGAGCAGTGCCCAAAGCTGTACCCAGGGCTCTGTGTCCTCAGGGCTCCAGCAGTACCTGCTGCCATGGCCAGGCTGCACAGCCTAGTGGCCCACAGGGCTGGTCTCCTGGAGGGAAAGCACCCTTCTGCAGGGCCAGGGTGGACCGGTGGCTCTGCAGTTACAGAATTTCATTATCCATGTTTGCCGTGCTGGGACTTCAGGCCGGAGGTTGGAATGGCTGCTCAGGGACTGGCACAGGGCTTTGCACCCTCCAGCAGGGTCGGGCATATCCTGATCCAGAGCTGCAGCTGGGCCTTGCTCTGCTGAGTGAGGAGGTGGGATAAGGGAAGAGGAGCTGGGAGCAGCTCTGATGTCTGTGGTCAGAAGCAGCAGTGCCCAACACACGATGTCTGCAGGACTGTGGCTAAGGGCAGGGAGCCTTGGGTTCCTGTCTCTGGTGGGGTTTGGTTCGTGCAGCCCCTGTGAGCCCCCTCTGGCTCTGTGGAGCAGGGGAGGTGGATGTAAGGTGGTGGGGAAAGTGGGAGAAACCAGAAATCAGGTCAGTGAGGGGGTGAGGCCTGTTCCCCCCATGCTCGCCTTGCTTCCACCAGGCTTTTGCTGCAGGAGAGAATATTGCTGGTGGGCAAAAGCAAAGCATGTCTGTCCCTGGGCTGGGGACAGGTTGCAGAGAGAGCAGCAGGAGCTTTCCCTGAGGCTCTGCAGAGTGATTGGATACCTGGCAGTTACTTCCAGGCCATCAGCTTCTGGGAAGCGGCAGCTGGTGCAGATCAGCCATGGGCAGCTGCCTGAGGAAGGTGTGGGCTGGAACCTTGGGCTGTGACCTCAGTGCCAGCTGGGGCACAAAGTTTCACCCTGGCTCTTGGTCTGTGGTTACAACAACTTCATGGTGGAGCCAGCACAGGATGGATTGGATGGTACAAGGCTGGGCAGTGCCTGTGTTTCTCTCAGGCTTTGTCCGACATTTTCCCACCATGAAGTGAGGGTCAAATACTTTCCATTGCTCCAGCCTTGAAGACTCTTCTCCCCATCTCAGTCAGAAATAGCCCTGGGCTGGGAGTGAGCTATTTGTGGCAACTGATTGGGAAGGAGGAATGCATGGAGCTCCCCAGATCTCTCTTTGTGCAGCCACATGCCTCCCCCAGCTGCTGAGCTAAAGCTTAAAAAATTCAAGTAGCTATACTTGGAGAAACGAAGTTTAAACATAGCAGAGCCTAGCATGGCCTTTGGTGAAAGGGCTCGGGAACAGCTCCCTGCATCTTCCTGCAGCCAGCCTCACTGTGGGTACATGTTAGCTCCTCTCCAGCCCAAAACTGAGGTGTCAGGGACCTAGGGAGTTTCCAGTAATCCCTTGAGTGTCCAGTGTTGGCCATCAGCTGTTGCCATTTAGTGTTGCTTTTCTGTCTGGCACTTTGGCCCTGGTACTGAATATCCTTCTGTAGTGGTGCTGATGGGGGAACCTCCTCAGGTCTGGTTTGGTTGACATGAGGAGTTTGTTTGTAGGGGAGGGTTGAGCTCAGGAGAGCCCGGGACTGCCTGTCTTAGCTGGGCACAGCATTTTGTTGCTGTGTGGCAGCACTGGCCTTCCCTGGGTATTCTTGTCTATTTAAGCAGGTTTGCAGCTCCTGGTGAGCACAGCCTGTGCTGTGCCCTGCTGCCACCCTGGCCATGTGTCTTGCAGGGGCAGAGGGGCAGGAAGTTGTCCTTGGTAACACCTGTGGGAAACAGCCCTGGCAAAACAATGTTGGAGGTAGTGGCAGTGTAGGGATGTTCCCCTTCCCACCATGAAAAAGCCCCTCCTCACTCTCTGTGTCAAAGACAGAATGTTTCTCTGCCCTTCCCATGCTTTCCCGGCTGATGCAGATGGTGATAACAGAAGCCTCATGCCCAGGTGTGCTCTTACAGCAAGATCCACTGCCACTGCTCCTCAGTGCTTTACATGACCAATTCCCAAAGATGCTCTCACTGTTCCCCAATCACCCAACCTGCTGGCACCCCACAGACCAGTCCCATCTCTTCCTACCCACAGCCCTCATCATCTCAGCAACACACCACAAAGCACCAGGCATTTCTTAGAAACATCATTTATTGACTTGAACAACTGCCACTAGGAGCAGCATTTTCCTGCTCAGATGTTGGTGGTGTCATTTTTCTTCTTTTATTTTCTACTAAGGTACTTTAAAATGAAAAAAAAAAATTAAATGAGTTTATGGTACTGAAACAACAGTCAAATTCATTACAAGAGGGCCCTCGTTGTAATCCCTTTGCAGCGAACGGCAGAGGCTGGAGTAAGTGAGGCTGCACGCACGACTCAGAGGAAAACCACAGGGCACTGCCACCCAGCTGTGTGCCAGCTCTGTGCCTTCCCTGGGCTGGCTCTCGGGCACAAGGACTACCTGCCCATCCCTGGGACACCCCCGCTCCCCACACAGCTGCCGTCACCCTCCTTGGCCAGGGACGCAGCCCTGCCCCCCAGGGCCGGCAGTGAGGCTCCGCTTGCTCCGCACCCGACCAAAGGCCGGGGCAGCTGCTGGACGGCCGGGAGCTCCCACCCTGGGGCTGGCCCTGGGGCATGTGCTGTTTCCTAGTTTAGGGCAGGCCCCTGTGGCCCGCAGCCCTCTGGCACAATAGGCCCTTTCACTCCAGATGGTGGCTGGGGTTGGTTTTGGGATGCTTCACTTAAAAGTTGAGAGGACAGAAAGGTCAGGAGGAACACAGAGTGACTAATGTAACGCTAAAGCTTCAAGCTCCTGGCTTAGTATTTACTGCTGAAATTGGAGGAGTTGAGAACAGCGTGCAGCTCAGCTGTTTGAGAAATGCCCTGGAAATTATGCATCGCATGGCAATGGTGAGAGAGCTTGGAGACACTGGGAGAGGGTAACAAGCGGCTACAAGGTGAAACGTGTAGGGCAGCAGATGTGCAAGAGCTGGAATCTCACTGCCAACCATGATGGCTGGAGGAGTCAAACCACTTACACAGAGAAACTCATACCAACAGAAGGTAAACTGAGTGCTGGAAGGCACAGCAACACCCTGGCTAACATGGGGAGGAGGGATTATATAACCCAGGAGCAGAGGGTTAAGGGCAGCAACCTAATGGGCAGCAGGATTTGGGTAATTTTGTCTCCTGCAGGGCCCGGCACGTCCCTTCTGTCTCCGCAGAGAATGTAACAAATGCCAAAAACCGTTCACAGGACACTGTTCAAATGAAAACCAAATGAAACACATCATGGGAAAGGGAGAAACATGCAGCATCCCAAAATGTAATGGGAGTAGCATAACAGCACAGGCGGGCAGTCCAGTCTGAATGCACCACCCAGTTAGAATCCATCAGCTTTTTGAACCGTCTGCAAAACTGAAAACAAGGGTCTCCTCCTAATTAGTGTTAATTTGTTAGAAGTTTCCAAATACTTTCAAAATGTGCCTTTGCAAGAATCACACCCCCCAACCCATCACCCCAAGGGCCCCAACAACAGAATCCATTCCTGATCACTGCTAGAGTCATGGTTTATCTTCAGAAATACTTGGTTTTTTCCTTCTTATTCCTCTTCCTCCTCCTCTTCCTCCTCCTCTTCCTCTTCCTCATCATCATCTTCATCGTGGCAATGTGTGATTTCCTGAGGTGCCTGGGGGAAGAGGTTGGGCGGTTTGATCTCACTGATGGAACGGGTCAGTTGGTGCCGCTTGTAGTCGGAATCTTTGAAATCCACCGAGGTGCGGTTGCGTGTGGCCATCGGCGACTCCTTCTCGTTGATGTCGACGTGCGTGTGCTCTACTGTGGACTCGTGTGGCATCTGCACATGGAACAGAGAGAGGAGGTGACAAGGGCTGTCCCAGTCCCAGGCTGCCTCCCTGAGACACATGGAGAGCAAAACCCACATGGAGAGCAAAACCCAAAATGCAGTCTACAGTCTGTCAAATGCCACCAAACCCTCCAAGGTGCTGTTGTGTCCTGTAGAAGTGATGATGGACACGAGCACGGGCACCTTTGGGACCCCTGCCCACCTCGCTGGGATTGCAACTCACCAGAACGTGGGCGGCTCTGAAGAGGTAGCTGAAGGGGTAGTAGAGGAGGTTGATGAAGGAGGCTGCATAGAGGTCAGCGTAGCGCATCACCTGGCTGGCAAACAGCGTCTGCCGAGAGCCGCTGCGGAAGAGGCTCCCCATCATCCCGTAGCACATATCCATGTCGTGGGTCACTTTCTGTGAGGAAAGGACAGGTTAGATCCTGGGCCAGGCAGGCAGCACCTCAGAGCCACAACACTGAGGCAGAGCACCCTGAGGGCTGGGGGCTACATGAGACCTGCAAGGATCTCCAGCAAGGCTTTCTGTGCTTTGCATCCTGTGGCATCAGGGCACAGCTGAGCCCCAGGTAACACAAAAGGAAGGTGGCAGCAGGCTCAGGGCCAACACTGCCCTAGGCTGGCACCCCAGGGCTGGCTGAACTAGAGGCTACAGCCCCTCTGAGCCTGTGTGTGCCACTGCCACATGCTGCAGCAGTGAGCACCCTCAGCCAGTGCTGCTTGTGGGCATGAGGAAAGGAACCCTATTCCAGACCAGGCTGCCTTTCAGGAGAGCCAGTGACACCAGTGAGCTGAGACAAAGTGGCTTTGCCAAGCCTGCTGTGCCCACCCAAAGGCAGAGCAAAGCATTTCAGGACTGAGCAGTGGGGTTGGGTTGTTAAGCCCTTTGGGATCCAGAAGGATGAAAAGGGATTTTGATGATTGGTACCTTAATGCGTCTCTGGATGGAGCTGATGTCGGGGCGTTCATTGCTGCTACTGTCCAGATGCCTAGTTACAGGCGAGAAGGTAAATACATGGTGTGAAAAGTCTTTCAGAACCAGATGCTGTGGGATGGGGCTCGGGGGAGGGAGGCTGGTCTGGAGGGGAAGGTTGGCCTCGTGGGCAGAGCCCAGGCCCAAGTCAAGGCTCTGGCAGCAGTGCCACTAACCCAACCCCAAGGTTTCGTCACTGCCGCTCATTAGCCAGGAGAGGCAGCATGAAAGTTGTCACTGTTTGAACACTCACTTGTACAGCTCGGCCAAGAAAATGTCCAGACTCTGCAGCTCTTCAAAAAGCGCTGGAAAATCCAGAAAATAAAGGGGAAAAGGGTAAGTTTAAACTGTTGGAATGAAAAGTGCCGAAAGTGAACCCACTCCCTGCCCACTCCCCTCGCATGGTGGCAGAGGGACGCTGGAGCAGGGACACTGGAGGCATCTCATGGCCTCTGGGCAGGGAGAGGAGTCAATCACATTCTGTGGCATGGGCAGAACTTTGGGCTTGGTTTCTGGTTGGCCCTTTTGTTTTCGAGGCTGAACCTTTGCAGCTCTCACCAAAGCCTTCCAACCAGCCATGGGGCAACTTGCATAACCCCCAGCCCTATTTACACACCAAAGGGCAAACCTGGGAGAAAAGCAGGAGCGCTGGAGGATGGGAAACACACAGCACTTTGGCGGCAGAGCAGCAGAGGGAGTGGGAGGAACGAGGAGGAAGCAGCTGGTGAATAGGGACTCCCTGCAGATGGGAGAGCAGTCATGGCTCAGGCATTACAGGGAGAATAACCCAGGCCTTGTCAGATATTTTTTAACATAGAAGCTACGGCTCCATATGTGCAGAGGGGGAGGAGGTGCTGGGGTTATTGATGAGGAACAACTCAACCCCACCCAGCTGCAGCTTCTCCCGCGGTCAAGGCAGCACTTGGCTGATTACACACAAGAGCCTGGGAAAGAGCACAGGAAAGGCCTGGGACCCCAAGGCCAGCCCACAGAGAGGCACCCCAGCTCTTGCCACCAGCATCCAGACCCAGTGAAAAGGGCCAAAAGGAGAAGTGGCAAGTCAGGGTGATCTCTCCCCTGCACCCCTAAGCCCTGGCGATCTCAGGGGTGCAGCATCAGACAAGCAAGAGCAAAGCCTGGCCAGGGGCTTGCCCGGCTCCTGACCGCTTTTGTCTGTCCAGACGTGCAGCTCCTGCGCCAGCTCGGGGATCACCAGGAAGGTCCGCCAGCCCTGGCGTTTCTTGGACTTGAGGATGTCTCCAAAGATATGGTCTCCGATGTACAAGATATCCTTCCCTTTGGCCCCCAGCAGGTCACAGACTGTGTCCGAAGAGCCTGAGAGAAGAATGGCATGGCTCAGAACAGTGAGCCAAAACAGGTGCATTTTCCTGCCAGAAACCTCCATCGCCTGACCATGGCTGCCCTGGACACTGCTCACGTGCCTGGGAGTTCACCCAGGAGCAGCTTTGCCTATGCACACCCCTACATGAATGGCAGCAACAGAGGCTACGCTGCCTCCCCCACCATGTGAGAGTAATGGAGCCCTTGGTGCCACAGGCAGCTCTGTATCCACCCACTGCCCTCCCCTGGCTTGGTGGAACCTTCCAAGCGTCCTCACGCTGGTGCCAGCACCTTTAAGTACGGCTGGGGACACTGCACTGGGCCAGCTGCAGCCACCTCTCCACCACAAGCCCTGCAGGCATTTCCCAGACCCTCCCTGGGAAGGAAGAAAAGGACATTTGAGGAGGAACAGGTCCATCTCTTCCCTGCACTGTGCAGCTTTGATCATGGAGAGCTTCTGGTTCAGTGTGCAGAGGGCACAAAACAATGTGCTTTGGGAAGCACAGCTTTCCCTGGCACAAGTCCTCACAGAGCTGGAGTGGCTGAAGGCCACATCAGAGCCACTCCACACAACAGGAAGGGCTCCTGCCTCACCTCCCGAGTACACAATGCCATGCTGCAGCGGGCCAGTGTAAGTACCAATCTTCAGCTTCCCAGTCACCTGTGGAAGGAGATGTTCTGTTAGTGCTGAACAGCTGATGGTCTGGATCTTTTCTATATTGATACCATTGACACATCACTCTTTGTCTGTCTGTCTCACCCCCAAGCAGCCCAGAGGCAGCTTTCCTACTGTCACCTGCAGTATGTAGGGAAGCCAGCAAAGCCTTGAGGTGATGGGGTTGCTCAGGAATCACTAAGAGGGGACTCCAGCCCACAACCTCTAGGGTAGGTCCTGTCCAAACACTGCATTGCCCATTGTCACTGAGAGATGCCAAACAGGAGGTGCAGGAGCCCTTCAAGCCGTGGAGGGACCCTCCAGTGACCGCTCACCGTGTCCACCTGCCGCAATACAGTCCCTTCCCCAAAGAAGAGGGGTTTGCGTGCATCCACCAGGATCAGGTCGAAGTAGGACTGCCATGGCCGATGGGCACTCCCAGGCTGCAAAGGCAAAAACAAACCTCAGGTTTGGCACAATCAGGCACCACACAAAAAACCACAAGGAGTTTAACTGGAGTGTCACTGTCCGTAGCCAGAACCTTGTGACGTTGCTGGTCCATCAAATCCCTTAGCTCATGCCTCCCGTGGGACAGTGCTGTGTTGCCAACACCATTTCCTAAAGCATTCCCCTTTTGCCACGAGCCCATCCCATCCCAGTCCTAGCAGTGGGGGCTGAGGACGTGGTGTGAGACAGGAGAACAGCACTGAACATCCCTGTCAGGGCACAGCTGCCATGTAAAAAGATGCTGTAAATGACACCCTGCCACTGTTCCTGAAGGTGACATCCTGCACAGATGCAACTGCAACTCCATGGCTTCAGCTTACAAGGCCATGCTGGTACTTTTGCCAAGAGTGGGAAAATGCCTGGACTCTATTCCAGAGCATGGCTTTGAATCACAGCCCTGCCCAAAGGATACCAAGCCCTTTCTGCTCTGAGTTTCTGCACTTTGTGAAACCAAGACCACAGCAAGGGGCTTCTTTAGCTATCAGTTGTGGTGAGTATCTATGCTCTCAAAATTTCCCTCTTGGCTGCCTTCTGCTTTTAAAGCAGTATGAGAACACATCTTTTGAATATGAGACAGCCTCTCACTGGGAGACTGAAAGAGCAGTATAAATTTGTATCATAAACCTTTCTCCAAAAGTTGCAGGGCTGAGTTTTGACCTCAGAGAAACAGAAAAAAATCATGACTAAAACTCTGGAGTTGTGATAATTAAGGCACAATCAGCCATAAATGTTTCTCTGTTTTATACAGATATATATTTCCTTTCCATCGTGGCTCTTTTTAACAAAATCTAAACCATTGTGCATTATTTCTAAGAAACCTGGCTACAAAATGCCACAGTTGAAACGTTTTGTCACTAAAATAATGTTATCATTAACACAGATTATCATTTGATACCAGATGATGCCCCTTTTCTCTTTGTTATATTGTATTTGCTTTGATCCCATTCAAACAGGACACAAAACAGCAAGTGTATTTTAACCAGATTAAAGCAACTAATCCCATGCAGCCGATGAAGCAGGATTAAAATGCTTTCCAGCTACACAGATAATTAGGCACATCAGTGTCTACTGCAACTGCAGTCTAGAATTCACATACCTTTGGTCCATGTGGAAAGTCAAACAAGTAAGTCATAATTTTCTAAAAGAGAGAAAGAAAGTATTCAAATATGTGCTTTTAAACACGCATTTGTGTAGTTTATAAAAGCATACTTTCCTGATTTTATCTTTTCAGATGACAAAACTTTTAGAACTTACATAGAAGTCAGCATAAGATTTGGAGACAAAATGAATGGAACAGGACAATGACAGGAATTAAACCAGTAGTTTTTATAATCAAATAACACAGTTGCCTCAGAAAACTGCACACTGCTTCAGGCACATCTTGCAACTCTTTAAAATGGTAGATATATCTTTAGATAAGCAGTGCTACAACATCCTGACATTCACCTGGAGTTGGAAGTAACCATGTTTATTTCTCAGCTTAGCAGAGAGCCTTTTCTGGGTCTCACACCTCTCCAGGACCTTGGTTTGGTGACCTGTCTGTGCTCAGGCTATCTCTCTTGAAAGGAAAAGTCTGTGTTTTAAAGGATGCTAAAATCACAGACTGAGTATCACTTTCCCTTACAGCCTTTTAATTGCTGAGGAACTGAGTGGAGCACAGAGGGACTTAAACCAGGCCTGTACTAGCTCAGCACCAGAACCAGGACAACAAAAGGTGACTCAAGACTTCATCTGCATCCACCACTAACCCATCCTACATGTAGATTAGAAAACACATGATTCTCCACCAGAAGATGCCCCATCAAAACCCATCCAAATGACTGGCTGGCTTCTGCTTATTCCATGATGTACCAACCCAACAATTCAAGCAGCACTTACGTCTGTGTATTTATAGTCACTGTTTGTGACGAGAAACACCTTCCCCACTTCATTCATGCGGCTGAGCAGCAGTGGCAGCTTCCCCTGGAAGCCAAAGGGAACATCCAAGTCACACACAAAAGTTGCAGATATTCATCATGGGAGAAACACTCAACTATGATACCACCAGACAAAAAAAAAAGGCAAATCAAACCATCGAGCAAGCAAACTCACGTGTTGTGCACTGGCCAGAGCCAGGAAAGCTGCTGGTCCATCCAGGTAACCCCTCCAGAGCACAGCCCAGGGGAGGAAGGCGAGGGGGAAGGGCTCAGCAGGGCTGCAGTGCCTTTGCCAACCACAGTGCCAGGCACCCTGTGCTGCTCCCACCGATCTGCTCCAGCTCCAAGTCCGTTCCCGAAATGGGCCCAGAGGCAGGTGAAATCTGAGCTCACGAGCCACAAGTTGGAACGCATTATAATTCCAACCTCAAATTAGGGAGAATTTATTCCTGGGGCTATTTTTATTGAATCTGAAATCTCAGTCCATTGCCAAAATAGCTGATTACCTCACTGAACAGTTACCTAAGAATTCTGTAGGCGTGTAACTAGAAACAAGGTTATCTGCTTTAAAGCACTAATCTACCACAGAGCTCATCTAAACTAAAAAATACTTACTCTGTAAGTGGTCCAGAGGGGCCTTGTACACTGCAGAGGTGGCAGGAGTAAGGGGACCACTGGAGCTTGCTCAATTAGATGTGCTGAACACACATTTTGGGGTTATCAAGAGACTAGACACTGGTGAGTCTTTCAGGATCTTTCCCTCAGTCCCTCATGGCTAAGTGTAACTTTTGGTCATGTGGCTAAAAAGATGCTCAACTGTTGCTTTTTAAAGAGAGGTTTGCTTGGGCAGAAAAACATGGGCAGGGAACACAGTTGCATTCACCATTGAAAAAAACAACACGAGCTTTGCCAGTGTGCTCACCGTGATAACATTTCCTCTGGCTTATATATTTTATGTATAAAACTGCACATCGATACAAAATCATGTGGATCACTGGCTCAGAATAAAGGCTGCATCCAAACTTTCCACTTGGTCTTTTATTTACAATAGAAATCACAGTCTTATCTGTTTTGTGATTTAGTAAACCAAATCAGCACGTTTATTTCTTGCCTGCTCAGTCAGTACCGAATGTCACACAGCACAAGTAAAGTAACTTCACACTTACATCTTTCACCACGTACTTCTCCAGATTCTCAAGGGTCTTTTCCTTAAGCGATCCCTGAAATAGAAACAGAACCCAGTGAGGTCATGGAAACTTATGATGTAAGAGACAACAAAGTAATGCCAACTTTCACACTTTAAAATGCTGTGAAAGTACAAACCAGGGCGAATCTGAACCAGTGACTCTAGAGATGAGAGGCTTTGAGTAGCAGGGACCATCACAAACTCTGTGATCCATCGATTCCCTCACCATGGTAAATAATCCACTTCAACAGCATTTTAACCCTTTCAGAAGGGAATACAATAGAAACAAACAAAAAATAGATTTGCCATACCAAACAAGACAGTTAACGACCTGTCTCCAACACTAACCATAATGCTTTAGTCAAAGGCCAACTCCAACATGTATCACACAACACTGCATAAGGAAAGAAAAATAGATTCCTGACTTCTGCATGGGTAAAAGTACCACCACAAGTACAACTGTGAGCAGAGTTCTCCTGTGATGGTTCTCCATCCCACCCAACAGACTGCTAGAATGAGGGAGAACAAGAAAATCAGGTCTTTAAACATACGTTAATGCTCACAAAATTATATTTTAAATTTGTGCACAAGTGTGTGCAGAAGATGAAATGCTTCTCTCTAATTAGAGAACAGCTGATCTGTTTCTCTCTTTAATGCCAGTACTTTTTAGACAACATAGGATAGTGCCAATGTAAACAATTTGCAGTAGAATACTGCTTTAATAATTAGGACAATATACAAGTTGTGGACTTGAAGTGCAAATTCCCTCACGGCATCATGCTCTAAAACCCATGAATTACAGTACAAAAATGAAATTTGAGCACAATAAGAAGGAAAAGGAAGCCAAGCCAGCCAGATATGTTACCATGCTAGGAGGGGAGTTGAGATCTTGACTTACTCCCATACAACTGCAATCTATTATTTGCTCACTAGGCGGCAAAGCAGGACCCTTGCCCCGGGCAGGCAAAGAGCATCTGAACTCAGGAGTGACAAACCAGCCCCTCCAACCCAGTTACAACCACACACATCCCACCGAGTTCTTGCAGTCACCTTGTAATGAACCCAGTCAACAGCATCTCTGACATCCTGGAACATACTCCTGAAGGACATGAAGAGGTCTCCATCCTTAAACCCTGTTTCACAGCTGTGAGGAGACAGAAGAGAGATTTTACCAGTCCCAGCAGGTAAGAAATACACCAAGGAGCGAGACAGTTCAAAATGCTGTTTGGAGCTTGTGTTTTCATCTTACCATCATGTTTCTTATCTACCACTTTACTGCAGCCCAAACTTGAAAGAAGGCTACAACTGCAGTTTAACAGAGCTGTGTTACCCAGGAATGTCTGGGCCTCCACAGTAGTACTACAGCTCTCTGTGACTGTAACTCTTACTTCTCACCCACGTTACAAGAAGGCAAAAAGACTGCAGAAAACTGCAAAAATGCTGTTTGCAGCGTTGAACAGAAGATGAAGGGTACTGAGGGAATAAACTGAGTGGTGCTCTTTCTCCCTCTCTCCAGCACTAAAGAAGGGAGCGTCATGGAAATCAACTAAATGTAATGTTGCTGAGAGGAGGAACTGCTTCTATATTGAACACGTAGAATTAACATTAGAAATCACAAGATACTTGGGAGGTATCTTTGAGGCAGCATGACAGCTTGCATCAGAAGAAATCAAGAAGGATTACACAGAGCTGTATTTATTATGACAGCAATCATCATGCCTCTCCTGAGAAAAGGTACTTTACCTGATGGATTGCCAGCATAAACAGTTCCTCTGCTTCCAGGTGAAAATCACATTACACCTTTGCCTTCCACTCACATATGTGTAAAGATGACCCATCACATGAGGTGAGAGGAGCACAGCAGCATTCACATTTGTCAGTTCAATCCACAGCTTGTATGTTTTTGACAGCAAGGGAAATACTCATGCTGCACAAACAGCCTTTTAACCACACTGAGCTCTTCACCTCTAAGTGTGCAATGTGCTTTATTACCACATGAAGCACTTGTGGTAACTGGCTGAGGAAATTCAGCCTTTCAGTTACCAGTTCAGACATGGCTCCAATGGACATAGGTTCAAAATGAACTGAATGGTGCCTGTAATCACTCTGTAAAAAGTGTGCAGTCCTAGAAACTGCCTCAAATACCAATGTCCATCAGTATGGTGGTACTGCTGTACCCTGTGAAGGAAGCTTTCATAACCAGCCTCTGCTGTACACACAGATCAAGTTAGCACCACAAAATTGTAGGAGGCCCACCAAAAACCATTTGAGAGGCCTCCTCGGATATTAAGAGCAGCTCCACCTGTGCTGTATTGCTCTTGTATAAAATAATAACAATCTTACTGTTCCATCATCACCCCAAAGTGGAGGGAATACCAACCTGGTGTACCGGTCACAGTTAGTAAAGAAATCAACCAGGCAAGCCAACAGGTAGGTCTCTGCAAGGAAACAGAGTGAGATCATAAGACAAGGATAACATCATACAGCCAGCTAACTTTAGACCTTGTGCCCAAAGGAAGAAAATTCATGTAAAAAAAAAAACCCAAACAGAAAAGCAGAGTGAGACATCAATAAAGCTTTCCTGGCTTAAAAGGCACAGAAAGAGGCCCGTGTTGGCTCACATTAGACTCACCTGGTAGATTGAATAACGTGTTCAAAATGTAAAACCTATCTGTGTCATCCCTCTGGATAAATTTATTTGGATATTGCTCCCGTGTTTCAGGCCTGAGAATAAATAAAGTGGAGAAGAGTGAAACCACAAAACATAAGGAAGATAAAATGTGCTGACCTGCAAAACGGAGCTGTAGCAGGGTCTGCTAACCAAACTCTGCTGTGCTTTAATCAACACCCAGCTTCCCCACATGCACTGCTGGCACAAGAGCAAAAGTGCATCCAGGGGTGTTCCCTGGGCCACGCTGACTCTGGCAGAGCCAGGACAAAGCCCTCATTGCTGAGCCAGCAAACTGAGCAGAGCCCACACAGGGACACAGAGTGGTCCAGAGTCCACAGCTCGACCTTAAGCCCCATGCTGCTGGCTGGGAGGATGCTTTAAATCATCTGCACTTTCATTGTTTGCTTATCTTAAACTCTCCCCCACTTTCCATGTGTTGCTCTCTGCTCTCCCAGCAGCTCTCAGCCAGAGGCATGCAGGGCTCTGCTGCAGGAGGCTTGCTTGGGTCCCTCTGCAATTCATCAGCAGGGTGGCAGTGACTGAACTCGTATCACCATTCTGGTCCCCTTAATTTCTGGAGCTACTACAGATCATTTTAGGCTCACAGAGGAACTTGAGTGCACATATTAGGACTTTTTTCTAAATTTTGGAGTCCTGATGCAAGGACTAAAGAGGCCTGCAAAGGACCAAGGTTTGTCACCCTGGGGCCCCTGGGCTTGCCTTGCCTTCCATTCATATGCCCTTGCAGCAGGAATGTGGGAGGGGGGATTTGCTGGGACACATCAGGAACATGGCACTGCAGTCCTCTCTGCTTCCTACAGCACCTTCTCTGGGATAAGAAACACAAGCAGCCAGGGAAGGCTGCAGGAAATGGCATGCAGTCCTCAGTTCTGACACCCTCAAAGGTCAGAAACACAAAAGGGTAGAGCAAGATTGTTCCTACTCCTACTCCAGCTCAGCCCCTCAAACCTTCTTAGCAATGGCTGTGGAGCTGACAGTCTCATGGGGCACAGGTCCTCATGCAATGGCTTTGTCTTGACTGACAAGCTGCTGACATTAAACTGTGCCAGGACAGGTGAACAACCCCTGGATGATCCCATCAGCTCTTCCCTACAGCACAAGTTCCTCTATTCCCAGCACACTACAGATGTGCCTGCAGTGGCACAGCCCTTTCCCTTGAAACATTTGTGCTGTTGCTGTACCTGAGACCCTCAAATCATCCACAGCTAATCCTGGAGCTGTAGGAGCACCAACAGAGCATCTGCTGTTAGTAGAGTCCCTGCAACTCCATATACAGTGGGTGCCCTGAAGATAATTGACACAATAGTGTATTAAGTCAAAAAGAACAGCCAAGAGTCTGTACTCACCCTCTGAGGAAATTAAAGCCATGTGCACATACTAGGAGGTTCCCATAGGCATCAACTTTCAGCAGGTTTCCATAGTGGGTGTCAAACACCAGGCCTCTGTTAAGAAAGCAATTTAGGATATGAAAAGGCAAGTCCATTAAGGGGTGACCATTTTAACAGCAGCTAGAACAGCTCTAGAACAGCTTTGCTCACTTGGCATGGGGCATCAGAATAGAGCTGCTGTTATGATGCAGATGGGGTCTCTACTGTCCCTTTTAGCTGACAGCAGGTGAGCAACCAGAGCCCAGCACCACCAGGCAGGAGAGACACCTGACCTGCTCCCCACGGCCCTGAAAGCATTTAACCTGAGAGGCTCAGCTGTGCATCTACCAGGGAGCCACAAAACCTGACACCCCTGTTGGGCTGCAGGGAACACTGAGGTGTGATAAAGGAATTTCTCTCCTGTTTTTCCACGGCTCTGTCACAGACAAAGCCAGATGGGGTGTGTAGCCATGGCACAATACTTCGGGCATGCCCGGTTCTGACTCCAGCAAAACTCTGTCTCATTTATCTAGCAGCTTGCATCTGGAGAACACAGCCTTCCCACAGAGATATCTTTCTGTCTCCTCCCTGGGATGAAGGCAGTGGATTTAACAGAGCTCTCACCACAGGTCTGTGAGGGGCTATGCCTTGTTAACAGGCAAGGGCACAGCCAGCAGCAACTCTCAGTGTAAAACACGCTGAGAGGAGGGAAGGCAAGAGGCTGCCAGACTGAAACTGGAAGAAACCAACTGACCCTCAAGTCCAGTCTTTTGTAAAGAAACTCCAAAGGAGTCAAAGAAGCAAAATCCAGCAAAGGCACAAGTGGGAAGAACTTGACGGTGCAGAGTGAGATCAAAAGCTTTGTTCAAAACAAACAATGCCCTTTTTACCTCTCCCACCAAAAGACAAAATATAGGAATTTGGTAATTTTGCAAAGTTATAAAATCAAAAAGTTACTAAATCAAATGCTTTTGACATTTGATTCATCTTGACAAGAGAACTGGAATGGTCCCATTTCTAGTCTTGTTTACTGTCAGCTTAATTTTCAGGATGTTGTACCACGACACTACTAATTAAAAATCATTCTGAGACATCCCAGCAGCCTCTTGGACAGAAATGGCTCCTTCTCCCCCTGATTCTGAGTTCACTCCCAATCCAATTGTGTCTCTGCTGCCTTTGCTTTGAAGGGCTATTTTTGGACCATGTATTCAGAAGGGTTCTTTTCTTGCACATTCCCTCTTTGCTGGCAAGGGTTCGTGTGTGCAAAGGCTCCCCACATACTGGATTAGTCTTCTCTCTTCCCCATGATCTGTGGCCAGCCCCAGGCTTCACATCCCCAACTGAAAACCTGGCCTCACATGTTGTCTGTGAACTTCACAGACCAAGTATTTGAGGCCTTGAGCAGGCGGGGTCGGTATCTGTTAGTAATTTACCTGGTAGGGAATGCAGGATCATACACAAAATTGAGCAGCTCATGAGGGTATCCAATGGAAACTAATCTTTCTACGGTCAGGTCAAATCCAAGAGATTCGTATTCAGGGGATTTATACACTGTACCAAGATGAGATTTCAGTTAGAAAATTTGAAAACAGCTAGGGGGTTAAACAAAAAGGCAATTAAAAGTAATGTACCCATTCTCCCTCCTCCCTCCTCCACATACCATTCCCTCCTTTGATGCCTCGGCTCCCCCAGCCCAGAGCATGGTGGGATTAGCTCCTGCCCAGGGCTGCAGTGAAGCAGAGCTGCAGTTTGAATTTCAGGAGCAGGGTACACCAGACAAAATATCCATCAGTTTACCATAGCTCTCTGCATCAGGAAAAATGCATTTCAAACAGCAGCTCCTCTCCCTGCAGTCCTGTTAGGCAGATGCATGAACACTCCCTGTTCCATCTGCTCCAACAGGGTTTTGGTTTGCTAGGTTTTGCAAAGCCGATAAAGAAACCAATAAATTGTGAGAGCACATGTATTGGAGGTTAGAAAGCCTGAAGTTCATCACTTCTGTGCTACTGTTACTGCTCTGGATACAATCCCAAAGCTTAGTATTGCTCCAGATTTTACCTCAGGGGAATTAATGTTTGCTGCAGACTAAGTTAGCGTGAAGGTAAAGCTGTCAAGTTAACATATGATTTGTTTGTTAATAACACCATATGGTACTGCAAAAAAATCTGTTCGTTATTACCCTTGTGCATCAAAATGCTACTTTTTTAAGCAAGCTCACTGCTCTCACATGTCAGAGGAGCTGCTCCTCTGGGACACACACCCTCCCTTTGCTCCATGCAAAAGAAATGGACTTGTTCAACTAAGTCGTTCCTACCACGCGGCCTCTCCTCTTCCTGCAAATGACCTTCCCATGTACTTAAAATGTTACTGTTTAATCAGATCATTAAATTACATCTAAAAGGCAATCAGGACAGATGGAAATCACAGGGTTTCTCTGGCAGCGTGTTTATGCTCACTGCATGTCTGCAGAAGCCCAGAAGATAAGGGGCTAATGTGCATGTTTCAAACACTGAGACAGCTGGATAGTCCTGAAGCTGACCAAGGATTGTTGGTAATAACAGCCAGGGATTGTTGCTAATAACATGTTGTGAGAAAAAACAGGATGTGGCTGGAGAAGTGGGCTATGTGGAGGTAAGGGCAGCACTTTTCTGGGGCAAACGTCCTTGTTCTGGCTCCCAGAGATAAGCAGAGCACAGCTCAAGTGCAGGAATGAGGTCGAGAAGTGGGCATGGACTGTATGGGGGAGATCAAGGCCACCCAAGACCCATTTTCAGAAAGGGTTGGAAGAATAGAATACACATGGTAACTAATTTCCATAGAAAGCACGAGCCCTGTTTTCCAAGCGGGGAAAACTCATCTATAAAAAGATGCCCCCACAAAGTCCAGGCATGTGTGTGCCCCAGAACATGGAGACCTCCTCAGTGCTGCTGCCAGGACTGGTGATCTCCTCCCTTTCTTCCTTTCTCTCTCTCCTCCCCTCTTTAATTCATCTCTTTCTCTCTTCCCTTTTACCCTACCCCTTTATCCAAACCCCACTGTTGTGTGCTTATACTAGAAGGTCAGGGATTAGCATACCAATTTTCATGCCAAGTGTAATATACTAATAGAACTTTGTAAGCTTCTGTGGACCCTCTGACTTGCATCATTCCTCTCAACCACGAGCACAAATCCTGGGTGCTCCCTTCCCCTTAGGAGTAGGATACCATAATGCTGCTGTCTTAAACTGATCCTAAGATAAATAAATAAAACCCCTGACTGCAATGAGGGTTACCATGGTTTCAATGGGTCCAACTGCCTCCAACACTTGAATATTTCAAATTTAGCTGAAAATGTGCAAGTTACACAGTAAACTCATTAGAGAACAGAGTGCTTTTCCTGAGAGAGAACTAAAACATCTCTGGGCCTCATGATATATATTAATACACATTGTCTATACTGCCCAGTAATCATCAGCACATATATACACTGTGGGATACAGAAGTTTATTCTGAGAGGAGAAAGAAAATATATAAAATACTAAAAAAAAATTAAAAAAAATTAAAAAGGCAAGGACTTTAGATGAAACAAGACTGTCAGAAGACTGAGATCCCAGTACCCATGACAGAGGGCTCCTGTTTCTCTTAATAACCTAAAAAGCACCAGAATCCCAAGAGTTAATTTTCCCCATTAAACTAACAGCATTAAAAATGTAATAAGCAAACCTGTTACGGTCTTAAACAGATAACTAAAATCAATAAAGCAGTTATCAAAATCTCCAAGCAATATTATACCAATGGCAAACATCAACAACATGATAAAACATTCAATGCACATAGTCTTGTCTATCCTTTAGGAAAGGAAGGATTGATTGAACTATAGATAGGAATAAGCAATCAAAAAGTACAGCTAATGAAGAAAGCAGTGACTGACAAGGCAATTCTGGGGAGTGAGCTAGAGTTGGAGGGAGCAGTAGGCAGTTAGGTGATGAACAAAATTGTGAGAGTGACACCAGAGCATCATCTGGAAGAAGGAATTCCTCTGATTCAGGACAGTAAAGGGACTTCCCAGGGAAAACTCTTACAAGTACACCTGCACATACTCTCAGAATGTAAAAGCTCTACAAAGCTCCCCAATCCCCCACTCTGTCCATGGAGCTGCTGCACTCTTCTTCTTAACCTCCTGGGAAATGGACCATGCTACCAACTTCATCCGTAATAAATACATCACTTCCAAACAAAACATTTCTCTGAGGACACCCTGGTTTTTCTGAACTCACCAACCATGGTGATGCTGCCCAGACAGGAGCCTGGGCAGGAGCACACTGGCATCTCCTCTGGAAAAGCAGAAGTGGCTCATCAACAGCTCCAGCAGAGCCTTTCCAGGGAAATTGTAGGGCTTTCTGATGAGCAATCTGTGTATCTTTTTAACACTCCACCAGGGAACAGCTGTGTGGGACACAAGGTCAGCTGCTCCCAAAATACCCTCAGTCGATTTATTTATTTATTTGTCCCTCTGTCTTAGAAAATCCCCACAGACCTCCTTTTAACGCTCTAAGGAGACAAGCTGAAGCACCATTAGGAAAAAGGCTGAAGAAGAGGTATCAACCTCAGCCTTCATCACCCAAGTCTCTGCTGAGGTGGTACATTAATTAGGATGAATCTAAAGGTTTCTTTTGGAGGGGACAGTTATTCCCCTTATCTCTCAAGCCTTAGATTTTGCTTCCTTGATGTCTCTTTGAATAAAACTAAGCTATTTAGCTCATTCATGCCTCAGATCCCATCTCTATTATTCTACTACTCCACAACATCTGGAAAATGAGAGCCTTCTCCTTGACACATGAACTAAAGAGAGACACAGAAAACTGGACTGGTGAGAGGGACAATAAATGTTCTCTAGTTACCAGCATAGTTACTGTTCCAGGATAAACTTTCTGTTAATTAGACACACAGCTGGGAAGAGACAGAGTTCCCTGAGTCCACCCTGACAGCATCCTACACCACAGCACTGGCTGCATCAACTGAAACAAGCCACAACCCCCTGACATTTCTCATAAGCCTAGTTGAGTAACTGGAGCAAACAAATCATCCACCTCCTCAGATCAAGAGTGGACAGACTGACACCACTGCAACTCTGGCAGCACATTTGGGGCAGATGCCCCAGTTACAGGTGTTACGCCATTATTTCAATATTGTACTCAGGGTTGGTTATTCTCTCTCATGTCTTCAGGCACTCATGAGGAAACAGAGTAGAGAGGATAGAACAATACTTTTTTCTGCAGCTGCATGATGAAAACATGTTTTTAAACTTTGTTGGAATATCCCCTCCCTCAGACCTGGTTGCTGAATCCTGGTACCTCTGATGGAGATAGTTTGTGTGTCATGGCAAAGTCACGAATTCAGCTATTTGCAGCAGTCTCCCATGCCCAGCTCTTTCATCCAGCTGAGAAGGGCCCAGTCTTCGAGCATTCCCAGCTCTGTGACAGGGGAGGAGGCAGAGCCACAAACACATTTTCACACCATCCTTGCCCAACACACATGGGATGACAGTAAAACCAAAGCACATGCCACAACTTACTCTGATTTCTTTTTCTTACTGCTTGATGGCCATGTCTCTGCCACAATGCCAAGTCCCCAGCTCCAGAGGAATTGTTATTTTAATAGTCCTGTTCCAACACAGGCAAATGCTTTAGCAGCATAGGGCAATCAGAACCCAGTGCTCATGGATTATGCAACCAGGGTGGAAAGAAAACAACTAAAGGTTTAAAAAAAAAAAAACAACCAGAAGCCAGTTGACAGCATTCCAGCTTCCTCTTAATACCATTACTTGGCTTAACAATACACCATTAAAAGGCAAAAAGCAGTACCCCGGAGTAAACACTGCAAGCCTTCAGGTCTGTGATGAGTGCAGGCATCCCTGACTGACACGGGATGTGCTAGGAGGGAAGCTGGTCTGGAATGAGCAGGGGTTGTGCAGTAAGGTATGCAATTCTCATGCATTTGTGTGGTTTGTGTTTACCTTTGCTGCCAAGACACATACAGTTACAATTTTTAGCCTTCCTGAAAAGGAAAAAAAAGAAAAAAAAAAAAGAAAAAAAAAGAAAAAAAAAAGCTCTCTACAGAGGCTCCAGCTTATGCAAAATGCTGCTGCCAGGATTTTAACTCACATGAGGCAGATGCAGATTCAGAGTGTCACTCCAGGCTTGACGGAGTTACACTGGGCTCCCCTGTTAAAGAAAAAAATCAGACTGATTTTAAAACTGCAACAGCTCTGTGCCATGTGGGACGGTGTCTGCTGGAGCTCTGTCCTCTGGTAAGCTCAGAAGCTGGCCTGGCAGTTATTCCAAATACACTTACAACTGATTTATAGAAGAGGCACAGTTGGTAATCGTGCATCCTGCAGGCAAAATTCTGTCCTCATATCCACAAAGCAGTCTTAGATCATCAGCTCAGGGATAATTAGGGTACAAGCACATTGCCCAAGTGATACAAATCCTTGATGTTTCTCTCAGACACAGAGGAACTGGTTCAAGAAAAGGTCTCGCGCCCTTTTTGGGGCTTTGCCATCATGGTCCATTCCTCAGTCAGTGACAAATTACTCCTTTCAGGACACTCTCTTTCACACCATACAATGCCTGCATGTGCCAATGCAGGAGACTGGGGAGACTGAGTCAGGAGCTACTCTGGGAGCCTGAGAAGAGAATTTTGCCCTACACCTTGAAGGTGCTCCCAGCGAGAGCCTCGCACACCGGGTCAGTCTGTGGTGTGTGTCTCATTTAACATACACTTGGACACCGTTCTGCTTGGGCTTTCATGGGCAAGGCAGTGCAGGATAAACCAGCACCAAACCTGCACACAGAGCTGCACTGCAGTGCTCTTGCTGCAAGCACACACAGGGAGAACACCAGAGATATTCTGCAACTTACAGGTGTGCACAGAGGAATCAAGAATTATCTTTGAGATTCAATTTGCACTAAATACAAAGCTGAACTGGTTGGAACGATGTTGCAAAAATGACCCACAGAAGTATGCAGACCTCCTGGAAGGCTTCCTTGGAAATAAATGTTTAAAGCTTGTTTTGTTTCAAAATTAATAGCTGGCTGAAGAGCATGTGATGGCTCTGCTTAAGCTGTGGGGTGAAAAAAGCCTTTTAGGGGCTGCCTGTATCTTCCCTCGTTTGTCCTACATACAGAGATTCAGGCAGGGGAGCTTCTCATCGAAGACGTACTATGGTTTGTTCCAGGGCTTGCCAACACTTCTTGCAAGGTACTCATGGATCTTGAGAGAGAAGTCAGGAGTTGAATTTAAATAATGACTCCTTTCTGCACTGCTTCAGCCATCTCCCATTTGTGAGATGTATTTGCTGTCTCAAACTGCACACCTGCAAGCAGTCCTGCCTGCCATTTTATTTCCAATCATTATGGATTTGGTGCTGGTAAAAGCCCTAAATTGGAAACAGCGACAACACACTGATTTCCCATGCCACCGAGGCAGCTTTGAGGAAGCAGCTCCCCTTCACCAGAACCCTTGTTTGGGAAGAGGAAACTGAGCTCAGGAGGTTGCTGCAACAACAGAAGCCTGCACGGAGAGCAGCTCCTCTGGGCAGAGAGGCAGAGCCAGGACAACTACATGATGACCTGAAGCATCATTTGCACCTGCCTCTGGTTTTCCCCCATCTGTTGCTCTCTTATGACCCCCTACCACCTCCTGAAAGAGTTTTATCCTTCCACCTGCCAATTTCTCACCTGCCTTTCCTCCCAGCTGGAAGGCAAGAGCAGCCCAGGGAAAGGTGCTTGTGATGTCCCCCAAAACAAACCCACACTGTCAGGGCACTTCACGGGAGCAGCTGCTTCCTGCAGGTGGTGCATCCCTGCTCTGATCCCTTGGGCACACACAGTCTCCACTCCTTCCCCACACAGGTGCTGAGAGCACTGTCTGTGTTGTTGACTTTCAGGTGTCCAGATAAGATCAGTATTTCTTAAACTAGAGGTGATGACCTCCTCCAAAAGGGTAGCAAAAAGCTTTAACAAATACTCAATCTCCAGAAATGCTACCCACTCTCTGGGTTCTCCAGAGGTCACACAAAGACAGATAAGCCAAAATGTAGACAGATAACGCACACGGTTTCGCCTTTTCTCTGAAGCACAGGAAATGCAGTCCAACTACTTTGTGTTTTAAGTCTTGAAGAAATGAAAGTAAAATAGCTAAAACCAGTTTTTTTCAGTTGCTGCTTATTCTCCAAGTGAGTAAGGCATGCAAATCAGGCAGTTAGGGACATACATGGGCAGGTGGAGAGCTGTTATCCAAATTTATACATCTCGGGCTCAACATGCATAATTAAGTTTGTACAAATACATTTCTGAAATGACACAAACCTGACTTAAAGAGCAGGATCAAAGTGTTGCTCTGAATTGCACCACAAGTAATGTGTAGTGGGTTTGGTTTGCCAAGTATGCAAGTGTGTATTAGGGATAGATTTATATCAGTGTTGAACTGACAAAACCTGCTTAGTTAAAGTCTTGAGGACTCAGATCCCCTTTTACAAACCCATTCCCTGTAACAGTACAAATATCTATGTATCCTGCCTCAACAATATTTATCAAATGAGATCTTAGTGTCTCACAACAGGATAGATCTATCCCCAGAGCACTCCATTCTGTCAATATCTCCTCTGCACATGGCCCCAAAGCCAAGCACTCAGTATCCACTACACTGTGTCTGTGACAGTCACCCCTCCACAACAACCACACCACTGATTATTTCATACAAGCTCCAAATACTCATCCCTTGGCACTTCTGATCACCCGACCTGCAACTCCAGCTGAGAATCCAAAGGGAAACAGCCAGTGACCAGCCTTGGAGGCATTTGGGACTTGATTAAAAACCAAACCCCACAGGAACAACAATACCAATTAAATGTACTTCTAAGTGTTGGGCAAGCATTTCACATACTGCCACAGTATGAGGAAAGTGTGTCTCAGCTTTAAGGCCAGAGGTCTGAGGATCCCCAGAAGTAACCAGGCGGTGAGGAATGCCATCTGACCTCTACACACTGACCCTCCTTTCAGGGTATCTTATCTTAAAATTTGTTACAGAGCAATGCCACTTCTCATATACAAGTGGAAAAGGGGAGGATTTCTGCTCCAGCATACTAATGACTTCAGCCTCTGTGTTACTACAGGGCCTTTTCTAAGTAGGCAGGTATTGTCAGGTACTGCCACTGAAATGTAACAAAAGGGGAAGGCTAAGGTTTCTCAAGCTATGCTGCTTTCCATGTTAAAATAATTTATTACTTACACAGGAAGGAATGTGAAATGTCATGTTTAAGATTCACACCTGGGTGTTAACTACCCTCAGTTTTGACAGTGCAGTCAGACTGCTCAGCTCTGATGGGAGCCCAGACTCACGCTTGGCTTGCACAGCCTGGCAGGGTGCTGTCACTTTGCACTGGAAATAAAGCTGAGGATTTTCTTTCCCATGAGAATTAGAAACCCTGCAGAGGTACCTGTAAAGTGGGACCCTCTGTAGAAACACTCAGCTGGCTTGGCAATCCCAGGAATGGGGATAAGCACAGACCTCCAGATCCCCTTGCCTTGTGTCTCTCTTTCTAATGACACATCAAGTGTTACCCTCAACTCCTGCCACAGCTCCTGAAGCCATTTCACTTCACAGTATCCTCACTGGACATGAAGGGGAAAACATTCCTATTTAAAGTTCTGGAGTTTCCAGCGGTGGTTTGGGTCATCTCTGCCCACATAAACATGTGCACTGAATGCAGGCAATGGAGTCGAGCACCTTTGTGCTGTGCTGCCCTGGGAGCTCAGTGCCTGTAAACAAACTGACAAAGTGGTAAACGTGCCTGACTGCAACCACAAGAAATCCCAAATGAAACCCATGGGACGACTCATATGTTTTCAATTTGGAACGTGGTGAACTTCTGACTTGTCATTTGTTTATGAACTCGGCTGAACTGTGACCATAAAGGGTTTGTCTACAGTCAAAATGAGTTGAAAACCAATTAGGAACAGACTCCAGTCCTGTTGACTCCTGGGGTTTGATTTTAAGCACTAAACCATAAATAAAAATGCACAGTACTATGGAAAGCAGAATTGCAGCATTTGAGCCTATATTTAAAATGACTTTTCATAATACCAAACAAATTGGGTAGCAATATTGGTTTATTTCTTTGAATTTTTAATTTTTCAGTCTAAATGAGAAGAAACTGCTGCCATATTCAGTATGATTTTCACTTACCCATAGAAACCTTTGCAAACACAGAAGTGACCTGTGCAGTAAGATGAAGTTTAGCTTTAAAGCACACTTCAATATTTAATATGCCTTTTCTATTTCACTAAAAATTATGTATTTGTAGTGACCAGCAAACAATACCTTGACAAAACCTCCAGGTGGACTCCAGAATACTTTCGTATGCTTAACGCACAAGCTGCTCTGCCCTGCATGAGCAGCCAGATCTTGCACAGCACCTTTGTGCCCACAGATGTTTTTGACAGTAAACCTGATAACAGAAACTAAGGCAAGGGTCACACTAATCATCAGAGGGCTGAATCTTTTGGATGTGAGCTTCAGTGGTTCCACTGCACCCTTTTCTGATGATGCCAAACCCCGAGCTCCCTACAGAGCAGCACCAGGGCTCTGCAGTCCCCAGCCGCAGCAGAGCCCATAAAGCAGCGACGCACCCACTGCAGCCCAAGAGCAGTGGAAAATTCCTTACCTCTAATGCTCCTGCAAACATCCCCAAGTGCACAGCACAGCTTTCAGCTCTAAAACCTCTAACCTGGAACTGTATCAGCTCCCCTTCTCCCGCTCTGCATGCTAACAGGGTGTGTAAAGGCAGGATTTGTTGTTGCTTCAAGGACTGACACAGCACTGTATGTGCAGCCTGGCTGTGAATTGCTGGGTCTACACGTTGTTTCTAGCGGTGCATTTCTACTTGTATTAAAAACAAGTGTTGTCAAGTATCATCAGCTTTAACTCTTCCCAAAGCAGGCTTATTAGTGCTCTCATTGGTAAATTCCAGATATTTTTATCTCTCTGCTGCTGCACTTTGTTTGCCTCCGATGTAACAAAGATTTGGGCTGCTTGACTATGCCTCAGAGGCTGACAGAGCAGAGCTTAGTGTTGGAAAGATTTCTTCTGCTGAATAAAAATGAATGGCTTGAGGTAAGAACAGCAGCACTGAGGTCACATTGTGCATGTTGAGAGAAGCAACTCAGACAGACTCTGCACTTCAAGAAAACTTCAGTTTGTCTATTTTAGTAGTTGGTATAACTTCCCTTTGCACTGGATTAATATATTAAAAATTACTACAGAGTCTTCTGTTCTGTCACAGGAAATTTCTACTCTTTCCCTGACACAAGAGAATGCTTTTTGTGCTTAACAAATGTCCTTCACAATTTACCTCTCTCAGATACAGCCCACTGTGAGTTATAATCCCATATTGGAAATATCCCTGCATTTCCATGGAAACAAAATACTGTGCCAAAATATGGGCTTAGTTCTTCAATAAAGACTTATGAACAGGGAAGAAATAGTTGCTTGGGCTTCAGGTTCAAACATAATTTGCTAGCATCTAGAAATAAGCAAATTATTTAATATTGTATATTAATACAATGTATCCAAGGCACATTTGAGGTTTATCAGTGTCCAAACAGATTCAGCTTCTTCTTTTTCTCCATATTCACTGAAGAGAGTGAGCCTCCAAGGCTACACATTTGTTTGTGTGCACCTGGGCTCAGATGCAGCACAAGTGCCCATGCTGGCAAGAAGCCACATAGAGAAGTTTTTCTGTACTGCTAAAATAAGGCATTCACAAAGCAATGGCACACATGTGATCTCAGAGTTAAAGCCTCCTGTACTCTCAGCTTTGGTTCCTCCTACAGAGTAAGCTGTTTGAGTCATCACAAGGGTATTTGCAACTTAATAGTACTTCTGTTGTGGTATTAGGATTACTAGATAAGGGGGTCGATTAGATTGAAAAATGCCTCCCTATTTTCATCGTCTGGCAAGCCGAGAGCTCGCCTTGGTATACTAACAGCCTGCTGACCCAGCTTGGTGTTATCATCATGTTTTTAAGAGCAAGAAAACAGAATATAGCAGCTTTTGAAACTTTGCTTACACTGTGAAGACTCGTTCTTTCAGCAGCTTCTGTTTATCACTCTGATTCTTCAAGAATCCACAGACAGCAGATTAGCAGTTTGTCAGTCAGTGATTTACTGGGACAGAGCAAGCAACACATGCTTTCTCCACTCCTCATTCCCAAAGCCAGCATGTGAGATCCCACAGCTCCAGAACTCATTTGCTCATTACACAGCTTTAAATGGTCAGGCTCTGAAGAGCAGCAACACAAAGGGAGCAGGGACAATAACCACTGCGCTGGTATTTGAAAAGACATCCAGCTCAAAGCATACTCAGAACGACTTGGCTTCTTCATCTGCCTTTAGCTTTAAAACACCAATGGCTAAACCAGCCTCTGAAATCTGCAAAATCTGCACCTGTCAAACTGGCAATGTGCAAATGTGAAAAGGCAGACAGCAGATGTGCAACAGTCAGGGCATCTCCCGGTCCTGGCTAGGAGAGCTGGAAGGCTTCTCCTGCTCATTTACCAATTCCTTTCTCCAGCCATCACATTATTTCTGTATGACACAATGAACTCCATTATCCAGCAAAAGATAGAAGCAAAACTGCTTAGTATCTCTCCAAAAGAGCCTCAAAGCCTGTAGTCCTTACATCATGATGAAACTAAAGACAAACCTTTAATCCAAGCAGGAGAGCATTACAACACTTGCATTAGAGTTCAGCACTAACAAACAGAAAACAACAGCACCTGAACTGACATTCAGATACGCTGTAGTTGTTTACATTACAAGCTCAGTAGTTTAAGTATTCAGTTCAGGCTTTCATGTATAAAGCTCCCACATTTAGAATTTGTTTTTCATTTGAGCAATCCAGAATTTTTTTCATACAAGGTACAAACTCATGAGTCCCGTTTCTCAATTGTGCAAACAAACACAGGAGCCTGACAGACTCAGCTAAAGTAAAAATAGTAGATGGGCTGAAGAAGCAGTTCTCAATTCTGCTGTCACCTTTTCTCTCAGATCACACACAGCAACAATCCAATTCTACCTTCTATCTGAGTGTTTTCCAGAGTCCACAGGTAAAGAAAAGCATTTCAAAAATAAGATGAGGGTGTGAAAAATTTTCCTGTTCCAAATTGCTAGGATGGCTTTGACATGAACATCTGCCTGAGGAAAAGGCAAAACCTGTTTATGCATGTTGCACTTTGAATTGAGTTGGGAAAGACTAAAGCTGTCTTTCCCATATCTTTTCCCGTGTGATGAGAAGGGAAATGCTACACGCTGAAAGCATAAGCAATTTTGCAATAAAATCTTTGCAGTGCACCAAACCTTGGCATTAAATTGGCAATGATTCCAGGACACAAGCTATATTCCAATCAGATTATGTTGCATTAATCACATTTGCACAGAATAAATCCAGTATTTTCCAAGCCTCATTTCCCCTCTTTTTTATTGAAACTGTTTTCAGCAGCCATTGATAATTTCATTATCAGTTTCTGGAGAACACAGAAGCAGCAATGAATTAAGCAGAGGAAAAGCATTCCAAATGAAAGCATCCTGTCTACTGATATTACCTCTTATCTACTTCAGATAGAAGATAAAACTTTCAACAAGGCTGTAACTTCTGTAGAAGAAGAGTAGTCACAGAGGAATCTTTTCAAGCACAATTGAATTTGTAATTCTTACTATCCCTCTTCATCTGCCAAGAGCCCAGCGTGAAATTACAGCCAATTTGGGAACCCCACTGCTCTAGCTCTGCTCCTGTCCCTGTCAAGGGACATTTATCCATCACCTCATTGTGCAGCCTGTCCCATTTAAGAGCCGGTAATGCCAAGGCCTCCTGCATTATTTGGATCCAGATCTAATAATTAAGTGTAGCTCACACTGAGTGGGAACCAGCCAAATAAAATGCTGTGTGACACCAATCTTTCTCTGCTGCATTTCCAATGGGTGTCACCAACTCCTCAGGCTCAGGTGAGTGTCACAGTGAAGACCCTCCACTGACATCTTTATTTTACTTTCTGCACTTAGCAGTAAACACAAAACAGAGAAGGCTGTGAATCTTTTCAATTGCATGCAACATTTTCCTTTACCAAAGCACGGGCAGTTTCGACGGTACTGGTGAAAAAAGGCAGGCAGACCAGAACTTTTAGTGACTGTTGGTCTTCTGGCTGGATGAATAAGCAGAGATGAATCATTCAGATCATAAATGAAACTACTATTTAACAAACAAAAAATAACTACAGAAGGGCCTTCAATCTCTCTAATTTAAACAGGAATTGTTCAATAATTCTCAGTTCTGCCCTGACAGCAAGTTCAGCCCTGGGTGTAATGCCGTGGCTTCCCAAGGAACAAGGGCACCGTAGGGAACCAGCAGGGCCTCGCTCCCAGGCTGGCAGGCAGCAAGGTCAGAGGCAGGGAATGAAGGGCTGCACAACATCACAGAAACTTGTCTTAACCTCCACTAACAGCAAGGGCTGAAATAGCTGATGACTCTTGCTTGTGTCAACTGCTGCAACACTAAACAGCAACTAAACTAAGCACACAAACCACAGCCAACCCCTGCTCTTCTTCCTGCTCCTTGTACTTGCCTCCCAGGACCACCTAGCTAAAAACCCATTATTTTATGTACTGAATGTGATTCTCAAACAGATTGAATAGGAAGAGGATGGCCAGTTTCATACATAACACAGATTTCTGAGACTCTAGTACTAGTGTATCCAGAACATTAACCTAGGGAGATTTGAGAGTTTCCATACACGTAAGAGATCTTATTCACCCCATAAGAAAACAACAACAATCCTTTATGGGAAAAACAAGAAATCTAAAACCTGTGAGAGTTAGTTCAATTTGCTTTCATTTTATTTGCCCAGCAGTCAAAATAAATTCTACATGTAATCACTGTGATTACAAATTCAGCTATTTAAGGTCCATCATTTCTCAGAAGAAAAAGCTTCAGGCTCTTCTACACAAAAAGATTTTGTTTGCCCAACCCAACCATTAACAGTATTTCTCAACCCTATGCAAGGAAAGAGAGAAGCACAATCAGGGAACACAGGAGTTATTTACAAAAATTCGAAGTTTAACCTAATTTTGGCTTGAAAGTGAACAAAACCACTGCAGAAATGCTGTATCAGACAGCCTTGAATTCTTTTAAATTCTGAGTTAAGTGGTTCTTTAATTTAATAACTCTAAGAAATACTACTCTATAAAATAACACATGAAATTGTACTTTATGTGCAATGTAACATGATGATACTAAAACTGCTCTCAGCTGGCAAGCTGACATTCTCAGACATGCTGGTAGTAGAACACGATCACTGCAGCGTGTGCATGGTAGCTGTTACTACAGACTTCAAAATGGAAATGCCATGTCCCTACCAAAATTAGATTATTCTAGACAGAAAAGATGGTTATTGTAAGTAGATCTGTGTCCTTAAATTCGTAAGGTACAAGAATAAAACTGTCTCAGGCTTCTTAAGTTCAAAATGCATGAAATGATTCTGACTTTTCTGGTACTGAACCACCTCCTAAGGAAGACTTTTGGTGCTACCAGTGGTCATTGATTTGGAAAGAAGAAAGAGATGAGACAGGAGTACTTCTTTACAAGACAGGTAATTCAATGTATATCAAAATAATCATTCTTCTGAGATGGCAAATGTATGACTGCCATCAGTCTATTTCTGATGTGAAAATACACAACAGAAGGGGATGTCACATACAGATTTTGGCAGGGTCAATGACTCTGCCTGCCTTAAGTTGTTGAATAGGAAGATTGTGCTTGGGATATTTGAAAAGTTTTACAGAAAAGTGGCCTAGCAATGTCTGAAAGTACAAATGCAGAAAACTAGATGAGGAGCTAATGACACTGGGGATGTTTCTGTTCTTTTCCTTGGCCTATTTACGTGTTTTGAACAGTCTCCAAAAGGCTTCTGTTCAGCATGCGCCATCTGGTATGGAGATACCATTTCCAGATGTTAAATTACACATAAACTGGCTTTTTACATTGTTTTTTTTTTTTTTTTTCTTTTTAATCAAGACAAGCCACATGTCCATGTGAAAGACTGGGTAAAGGATAACATGACCAATCAGAAAACACAACAGAGTCTCATGAATGCACTAACTATAGCATATTACTGTAATACTTCACTTGCCCCCCTTCTTCATTATAATTTCCAATTAATTTATTGTAATTGTAATCATATTCTAACACTGTACTCTTTAAAGCCCCTGCAGTGGATAAGTATTTTTTCTTGCATGAAAGCTATAAATAGCTAATAATGGTCAGATAATAAAAGCCCACAAGGAGAGGAAAGGATGACTCTGAGACATAAAAAAATAATCAGGTAATTTCAAAAGTTAATTTTCAGTTTGAGTGGAAAAAAGGGAAATAGTACTTACCAGTCATAATGTTTTTCATCTGCAAAAGGCTTTCCAACCTAATTACATTCTCACAACTCCTAGTGAAATGATCTGCAACTATTATCTCTGTTGTACCATTGAAGAAGTCACAGGACAGCAGCTTACCCCAGAGGGGTCCATATTTCCAATTTTCTGCTCAGACCACATCCCATTTCTTTTTCTGCATCACACCCTGTCACTCAACTCCCCCAAATGCACTGACTTTGCCTGCTCAACTGGAGCACTGTGATCTTCCAGCCTTGGAAGCCCCAGGTTTTTATGTCTCTGGTGCTGCTTTAGGATGCTTGAAACATTCATATTTTTTTCCTTTCATCAAATCAAGCATCATTTTGTGGACAGCAACACATTTGCTCTGTGTTTACTGGAAAAAGGAACATTTGAGTAAAATGAACAGTCAGGTAAGTGAGGACAGTGCTGAAGCTCTCCTTCTGTCAGGATGAAAATTAGCAACAAACTTCATGCTCCACACCAGCCCCACTGGGATCACCTGAATCCTTGGGAAGTGCTGCCACTTCCTTTGCAAAAAGCACAGAAGTTGTTTTTCTGTTACTTAAGTGAAACCCACTTTTTCTTTTCTTTCAAGCATTTATTCTTGAACAACTGTTTTTCATGCACCTCTTAAAAGCACTGCCATAAGACTGTCACAGCTGGGAAACACAAACAGAAAGCACGTGCCTGCAGTCATATCCAGCACAGATTAACAATATACTTCATGACTTAAAAAGTGCAAGAACTTAAAACAGATATATAAATAAGGTGTTGAACAACCAAACCTTTTATATGTAACTACTTCCTTGTAGATAAAAGAACACAAGGAACTAATCTAAATATAAACTGCAATTACCTGCCAGTCTCCAAAACTGCTCCTTGAAGTTGAACCATGGAAACCTTCCTGCCCTTCACTTAGCCTCTGACCCCAGCTCTGACCCTCACACTGTCCCCAGTCACATTACTCATCTCTCATTCCTTCTCAATACACAGTAACCAGATGACCATAGCTGACATACTGCATTAACCTATTATTAGGTGACCCTGACACTCTACCTCACTTTTTCTCAGTTCATATACACAACTACTCTAAACTGAAATATTAATGGTGATAGCAACTTTTTATCCATCACCTTGGAAGCGGTAATGAGAAAGAAGGCAGGATGGTACATTACGTCCTCAGTTACAGCCTCTGTGATACTATAACCTAGGAAAGTGGAACTGAGCATTTTATCTTTTCCTTCCTTAAAGTACATGACATGGAAGTCTGACTATGAAGAAAATGGTAGCTTTATTTCCTCTCATCAAAAGTCTCAGGGAACTTGCCTGCTGAGTATCTGAAAGATGGAGAAGTCATGCAAATAATTTTATGAGACTAAAAGATCTTATGCAACCTCCCAAAGTTTATCTGTCATAAAGACTGGGCAAAGCCTCACAAATTAACTCGTTCAGCTGACACAAGGCAGTCCCCGTGCCACGCCTCTTCTCGAAATGAATCACTGATGTGGCTAACCCAGGAAGGACAAAGAGGAAAAGCTATTCAAAAATTATTCTCCCAGGATACAGGAGAACCTGCTGGCCAAAGCTGTAGTCTGCTATATGCACCAAGGATGAAAGATATCACCTTGTTATTCAAAACCAAGCATGCACAAGGGGCATTGCCAAAATACGGTGGCATCTAAGGAAGCAGACTTATTAAGCTTTGGTTTTCTCAACACGCATGATCACTTGAAACTGTGCCACAGTAACATGGCATGTGACCAAAACCAGCTTGCAGATTACAAATTTAAGGGAAACACCTAAAATGA
The DNA here is from genome assembly GCA_027886175.1 of Phylloscopus collybita. Lineage (NCBI taxonomy): Eukaryota > Metazoa > Chordata > Aves > Passeriformes > Phylloscopidae > Phylloscopus > Phylloscopus collybita. Next base: position 25,783,923 of record JAJNNQ010000129.1, read on the forward strand.
AAATGCATCAAATAGTGAAAGATACATTTACTAACAGAAGCAGCATCTGTTAACCGGAGTAGCCCAATCAGCTTTTTTGCTGTTTTTTGCTCAGCAAGAAACAATATTCCAAACTAAGTCAGTGTTCAAAAAACTTAAGAAGATACTCACCAGCAAGTGTATAGTCCATATCAAAACCAAAGCACTTTATCTTTTCCATGGCTAAACTTCTGTTTACAAAGACCCTGAAAAGAGAGAAGAAATATCACCAGAGTTAGGAGCATTTTCAAAATACTCACGTTTTAGAACAAACACATTCTGCCACTGTCTGGATGTCTGGCTTCCATAGGTCAAAATCAGCAAATATACCTGAAAACAGAGTCAAGTCTCATTTTTTGCGAGCTCTCCTGAAGCAAAGCCATGGCTTTGTGGAGTTATTCTAATTATTGGTGTGCTGTCCAAAGACATACACACATGCATGCACACACACACACGGCCTTCCATGTGACCTGCAAAAATTCCTAAGAATAGAAGTGCAAAATCTCCTGAAGCAGAATTCAGACCTCAAAGGATATGAAACTGGAAGCAGTAGATGCAAAGCAATATAATTCCCCTGATTAAAACGAATTCTTAGTAAGAAGTGAAAAGGAAAATAAAGTAATATTTCTATGAATAAATTCATAGCATTTGCCTCTTCTTTTGAACTATGTCTGTAAATTCAAAGCAAACCCAAACAGATCCATTTTCACATTTTCACCAATACCATTAAAATAATTTCATAAAGCTCTTAAAAAGAGCAACTGAGAAAAATTTTCATACACAAGATATGCCATTTCTATTGTGAATATTTTTATTTATAATTCCTCTGAAACTTGCCAACTGCTATTTTGTAAATTCGACTTTTACCATTAATGCTTATTACAAAGAGACTCTAGGCTGAATACTTCCAGGCCCTTTTGGATGACAACATTAATACATGATATCCAATTTAATTCAAGTAAATAACACGGTAAAGAAATAGGTCAGAGAATACAACAAAAGCTTTTTTTGCTTCCTGTTCCAACTACGACAGCAACTAAGCTGCTTATGCTTCCCCAGAACTTTAAAGCATCAAGCAGATCTGTAATTCAACAAGACTTCTTTCCACTGGCTTATCTGAACTTTAAAAATGCGAGTCAGAACTCCTCTGTGGGAGGGAAGCTGAGCTTTTCAACACCCATCTCAGCCCGAAATCCCATGCACTGCTCGAGCCGTGATGCCAAGACAAAATTCCCCCGCATGAGAAAAGTCCCAGCGCCTTCACTCGGACTCTGATTTCAGCATGTGAAACTTCTCCAAGTATTTACTAAAGGCAGCGCCCTCAGCGCGGTAATCGCCGCCGGAGGACGCGGGACCGGCCGCGCTGCGGGGCTCAGCGGCGGCAATGGGGCCGGGAGGGCAGAGCCCAGCGCCGCACGGGGCCCGCAGCTGCTGCCCGCACCGTCCGGGCACAACCTTCGCCCTTCCACCGGCCCTGGCGATGGCAACAGCCCGCAAACTGCTCAGGCCAGGCTGCTGTGCCGTCCTCTTACCTCATCTCTCACCGACGTGCTCCTCGCTCGGCTCGCAGCAGTCTGATTCATCTACTTGTCTGAATCGTATTACAGGATTCCTTTAACGCTTCCCTGGTACCCATGCAATTTTGCTTGGATCTGATTTGACTTCAGAAGATCATTACGCCTGAACCAAGCCTTAAAGTACTGTATATCTTCTTGGACAGTGTTCTAGAAAACACATCTGTGGCTAATTTAACCAGTCACTGGATATTGTTGTTGTTCCACACAAATCCACTTGGAATACAGTTTCTCTGGCAATAGTATACTTTCCCCTAACCTTGCACACTCTCTCTGGGAGTCACTGTTTCCTGGCAAAGTGCCTGCCTTTGACAATGGGGCTTGTCACTAAGGGGCCTTGGAGGTTATAGATGATGCTCTTTTCTAATAGATTTCTGTATCACCTAAAGAAGACAAAGTGATAGGATGAGCACTGGAAACTGGTAAAGAAATGCCTTTTGGAAATATGAGATGGGCTCGTAACTCACTAAAATTTGCTCCTGAAATAGCTGGCTTTTGAGTAGGTGGAGCAAATTATCTGAATCTGCAATCTGAATCCATGTTTGTCTTTTAACATGGAGACAGCTCTGATTTACAAGAGACTGAGGAGAAGCACTATTTAGTACTAAATACAGTCTGATGCCTTGTATAATGCATATGATTACGTGCTGCTGCTGCTCCCGCTGCTGTGGGGAAACACAATTTATTAGCTAATTCAAGCACATAATTTCTGATCTCATGTTCGTTTCTGAGAATGCAGAGCTTTAAGAAGGAATAACATACCTCCAGGAGACATTAGCAACATTTTTTTTTTTAATCTACAGAGTCCAGTTCTGCTCTTGCCTTTAGGATTAATCCCCGCAGCACAGTTTTCTGACTGTCTTTACAGGACAGGAGCAAGAAGGGAAATTTAAAGAAAATCACAAGATCATTTCAGAATTGCAACATTTGGTAAGTTTCCCAAATGAAGACAAAAACCCCAAGTACTAAGACACAGCTGAATGCACTCACAAAAAGGGTAATATGACAGTGCCTGTGAAAGGCAAAAACAAGGGAGCTGTGACCCAAAAGATCTGTTCCAGTCCAGCCTGCCTGTGTTTAGATGATGATGACACCAAACTGACCAAAAACCACGGAAATATTTCTAAATGTCTGACAGACTGTCATGCTTTGCTTTTGTAGTTCAGAAACTGAACCCAAAGCCAGCATACCTTGAGACTGAAGATCTGGAAAAGTTTTCTGAGCAATGAAACAAACAGCACCTATTAGTATATTTTTGTTCCAAAATAAATCTTTTGACTGAAACATGAAAATTACCATAGCAGCACCCTTTGGTAACAGCTGGTGAAGATGCCTTTTCTCCATCAATTTGCACTTATTGCCTATGACCTGTAAGCTGCACTGGCAGGGTCTCATCAGACCCCAACCTGGCAGAGTTCAAGCCATCCTACCAACTGATCTGATGTGGTCATTACTTCATCCACCAGTGCTGGAGTGAGACAGAGCAAATAATAAAAAAAGCTAAACAAGACTATTACACAACATGTTCTGGACAGGAAATAAGAACACTTTAATCAATTTAAACTTGCATATGCCTTGGCAGATTAAATGCAGACTAAACAGTGGTTAAAAAAAATAAAAAGAAGAAGAGACAAATTTCATTTCTCTTATGAAGGCCCAGAGAGATATTGGTTTATTTTGCAGGGCCTCAGATCCTCAGTTTTAAATCCTGATAAAGAAATCTCCCACGAACAGTGCTCCCCTAAGCACAAGGGAGTAAGTAGCTACTTACAAATATTTACTCCCAGAAACTGACTGGCTTAATTCGGGGTTTTACTCAAAGCAGTAAATACCTGCAGTGTCCTAGAAACTAAAATTAAAAGCTGAGATTAAATCTCTAGGACAGTTTCTGGGAAGAGCCAGGTGCTTCTCAGAAGCTGCAGACTTAGCCCATTTCAAAGCAGTTCTTAAATTCTAACCGAAGGTACACTCAGCCTGACTAAAAGAATACCAATCAAATCATAGGATCACAGAAAGGTTTGGGGTCGGAAGGGACCTTAAAGATCATCAGATTCCAAGCCCTTGCCATGGGCAGGGACACCTTCCACCAGATCAGGTTTCTCCAAACCCCATTCAACCTGACATTTGTGTCTGTTGGCTACAGAAAGGTAACATCTCCTCAGAACAAATGTTTTAGAGAAATTAAAAGAGTTGTTCTTAATGACTATAAAGCAAGAGCAACCTGAGGGCCCTAAGAACCTCAACCACCTGAGGGAAAAGATCCTCTGGTCATGAAAGGATGAAATAAGAAGTTTTTTACAGCTTATCCAGATGAACAAAAATCAAAGAAGCTTCTGGATTACGAATAGAGAAATAATGTCAGAATAAGAGGAAAACTAAAACGATCTAACATTTTTAGGCAAGGAAGTTTTAATGTAGAATAATTTCTCTATGTGCCAGAATCAGAAGAAATCACACTCTCCCTTCCCCTGAATTTGGTTTTTTCCATTTAGAAAATAGCCACTTAAACTGGAAGCACTTGAGTTAAAATTTAAGCTGATCTAAAAACTTAACAGCACTGGGCAGTAAGACAAAACAAACTGTAGGCACAGCATGAGAACACCGTCTGCATTTCTTGTGCTGAGGCAGAGGTCAGTATTGCCTAAACCCAGCTCCACACCTGTCTGCACCCAGAGCATCTCCCTAAACAGGACACTGCCTTTCTCTTGCCTTCATCCTTTCCTCCTGATGAAAACCCAAGCTTTACATTTCTGCTCTGAGGAATGTGAGCATTTTGGACTCCCTGTGCAGAGTGGCTGGAGTGACATAAGGTGTGGAGCATGTGGGGAAGGTGGTTGAGGGACAATATTCCAGCTCCATAGGGTCCCTGAGCACATCTGGGACTGGGGGACCAGTACCCGGACTTGGGGTGGCTTAGCCTGGCACAGATGCCCACCTTTGGAAAAATGCACTTGAGGAGCTCTTTTAGGGAAACTTTGGTTTCCTCTCTAATGAGTTCCTCCTCTGCAGCGTGGCCACAGCAGACGGCTCTCAATGATGACAGTGTTTATTTTCTTTTTGAGCTCCACAGATTGTGCTGGGTAAGAGAAAAATGTGTTGTATTGCAAGGAAGAAGAAACTGCTGAGCATGCAGCAGGGGAGTCACACAGTCCTGACAGCCACAACTCTGCAATTCATAGTCCTTTATATTTTCACAAGAGAACTGATCTTGGTTTTGTTACTGTTCTTGTCAATCAATTCTGCAGCAGGAACCTAAATCCCAACTCTTCTCAAGTAACACTGTAGAGGAGCAAAAGCAGAGAGGGAGAAATGTTTTTATTTTATTTGTGCAAAATCTCTAAAGAATTGTGTGCATTGAATGTAATTTATGTATAATAGTCTTGTAGTTTGACCAACAGAAAAAACAAAATGCGGAGAACTTTACAATTAAGGAGGAACTTGGCACATGGCTCACAATTTCTCATAGCAAGGCAACGAAAATGAACAATGTGAGGCAAGGTTTCTGGAACAGAGCACTTCATAATAATTTTCCAAATGTGTCTAGAAATACCTTGCAGCAATTAGCATTTTTCTGGGCAGTATGTTTCACTGGAAATTAAATAAATACAAAGAAAATTGCAACACTGCTGCGTGGAACAGCAAATACAGTGGGAGCTGGCTAAGCATGACCTACACGTGTGTTTAAAAAAGCCTGTGGTGGACAGTTGGCCTTGAGCCAACCACAAAGCAGGGACTAACTAGCCACAAGGCTCAGATTCCCACTTACTCAGGGTTTAGGAACTTTAGTTAATCTTCACTTTATGGACAACTTCCATTTTTAATAAGCTAGAAGAGTTAAAGAGAAATAATAAGAACGAAATGGATTAGCTTTTAATAGTCTCCCACGCCCAAGTTCCCTGTGGCCTCTTTAAAAAGGCAAACAATGAAATAAACATCCCTCCACTGTTATGACGACTCAGTGTTCTCATTACGACCAGCTAGTCCCCAGATATGGTCTGCTTGGGGACTTGTGTCACTGCATGACAGTTCTGGTCACAGGTGACTTCCACCAGCAGCAGCAAACTCCCCCACTGACCTTATTTATCTGGTACAAAGCACGTGAGCAATCTAAAGAAGATACTACCACATCATCAAAATGTCTCATCTTTGGGTGCTGGATGTTTTGGTAGCTGCCTTAGAGAAGAAAGAAACTGCTTTAAATTTTTAAAACCAATGAAATTGTTCTTTTGCTAAGTCCTGCCTCTTTAGGCAGGTATTGACCATTCCATACATTTATTTTTTTTCACACCATTTTCGTTTATTTTTGAATTCTAGATTTTTTTTTTGAAGGAGTTATACTTTATTCCTTCTTAAACCAAAGATGAATATTCTGAATATTTGTAATCGTATTTAGATAGTAATTGGGCTTGATATAACTGTAGGGGATGAAATTGTATCAGACAGGGGAAACAAAAGAAGGGCATAAACATTTCCTGGACACTTGTAGTAACATTTCCAACACCATGCCTCACAATTTCCCAAGTCAAACTGTCCTTGCACAGCTGTAGTGACATAAAACTGGAGAATCCAGTAATGACTGGAACTTCAAGGCGTGATGAGGCTGTATCCAGAAACACAACTATGAGCACTTCCCTCTGAAATTCTGCAGGAATCAGATGCAAAGAGATAGCCTTGGCCATTTCTGTTTTCATTGTTTGGGTTTTCTTCCCAGGCAATAGCAAAGTGCCAAGAAGCTCACATATGGCTTCCATCCCAAAATAACACTTATCTGCTCCCTGAAACTATTAAAGCTAAGGATCATGGGACATTTACAATGTAATTTCTTTATTATTAATTTGGCAAGTGGTGTGCTTTTTTATAAACTCACCCATTCTGCAGACTTGACACTCCCTCTCCCTCCTCCAGTGTCAAAAGCACTGAAACAAAACAGAGGAAGCCACTTCTGCCCTCTGCCACGCACATGCCACCACAGAGGTCCAAGGAGGCTGCTCAGACACACAAGGACAGACCATGGCCAGCAGAGCCTCCAGAGGTACCCAATACATGGAAACTCCACACGTGGCCTGTCCAAATGTGTTTCATGAAAAGAGCACTTTCTAATTTTCCACCTCAATGAACTGATCATTTTGAAGAGACTTTAAGTATAGCCACCTAAACAGATGAGCAGTTTAAAGTCTCACAGACTTGTTTATTCAACATTTCCACCTGTTTGCAATCACTGATGATCCAGTAACAATTAAGTGAAGAAACAAGATTAGCAGTCAATAGCCCAGAGTCTACAAATTTGAACAAGCTAAAGTACATCTTTAATCCATTAAATCAAAACAACCAATTGGCAATCCTTTTGCTTTGTCACTATTAAAGTATATACTATTTTTAATCCAGAATCTCAGTGTACAGTAACAGCTAAAATCACTTATATCACCACCATAAGGTGCTCTGAAAGCAAACTGAAGTACAAAACCATGAAGCAATTTATTTAATACACTATCAGCAGCATGCCACATGCCCTGCACTAGCCAGTAAACAAGAGAGCAAGAAAAAACCCCAACAATTAAAACAACAACAGAAAGCCCACATTCAGGATGAGAAGTCTCAAATTATTCTGATGCAAAATGGTAGAAGCCAATATGTTTAACAAAAAGGCCATTTCAGCATTACTACTCTGTTAAGCCAAAACCACAGATAAATAAATATAAGTGCAAATACCTGTTTCCTGGATCTTGGTAACTGTCAGTAACAAGAGTGGATGGAACACCAACTTTTTCCATTATTTCCTTTAACTAGATGTGGCTGCTATTTAAACCCTAAAGAGCTATGTGAGATAATCCAGAGGGTGCCCAGAAGTGCTCACTCCAAGTTAAAAAATAGACACTACGGCAATTTGATGGCTCAGAGTCAACCTAGTTCTTGCCTAATTACAATCACATTAAATGACAGTACTCGTCCAGAACAAATGATCTAGTGATTATCCTCTACCCGGAAAACTCAACGAGCAGCACACGAGGGTGGTGGCCTCACACAAACACACACACCAAGGAAAAGCCTCCCAAGAACTACACAACCATTTTATTTCCGAATTAAAATCTGTGTTGCCAACAGCACAGTAATGCAGTATCCTCTTACCAGTGACCTCTGCTAGAGAATGAGTAACATGTAGCTTGCATATTAATTCATCTTCAGACCTCACCTCCAACAGGCGCCAGCAGTGTTGTGTAACAAAGTTCTGACAGCAACACCAGCTAACCAAAACCTTTCATTAAAGTTGTCAGAAATTCCCTGAAGATAAAACCCTACCACTTCTCCTCCCCAACAGATTTTTCTGATTCTATAGCTATAAAAATTTGATTCTGAACATTCTTGCCCATGGCATTCAGACATCATTATGATATAGTCATCATACTCTGAGTCAGGATGCATTACACCAGTTAAACCAGTTTCAACTGGGACTTCTGCCAACAATTATTATATGTTGAACATCCATCCATCAATTATGACATAATGTGTAGCACCTAAAAAACACATTCCAAGTAAGAATGACCACAGTAAACCTTGACTATTAGAGTGGCATCTTCAGAGGTGATTTTAAAAAGTTTTTTAAAAGTTTCATGGCCACAAGAACATTTATATATCTATTTTTAAGGTAAACTATTTTGCTTTTGGAAGCCCTTCCCCTTATTTCTTCTGAATTCTTTTACAATTCAAGCGTATCATATCTGGTGTACTTCATGAGAACAAGAATGTTAAATTGATCAGTCTAGGTATCTCCACTGGTATTTAAGTAAGCATGAAACAAACAAACAGTGAAACAAGTTTTTTAAATTTCACACTTCAGAAAACTGAAGCATTCCTAGCAGCATTTAGAAAAACTGCTGAATGACTTTGAGCTCAATTAGGCTTTCAACATAGGTAACAAAAGCTAGTCCCAATTATGCTCATCTGTAAATGTGGTGTAGCTGCCAAGCTCCTCCAGCCTTTCAGACTGGCCCATAAAATAACTTTGACCAGCTTTAAGGTAACAAAAATATAACAGGTTTAAATTCAATGTTCTTGTTGGTTTTGTTTCTAAGTCATTTTAGATTCATGTTTTCAAGGATTTTTCCTTTAGCTGCTGGATTAATTAAAAAAAACAAGACAGAAAAAAAAGACTAAAAAAAAAAAAGAGAAGAAAAAGAAGAAAGAAAATAATCTTGACAACAACACCTTGTATTTTCCATTTCTTTTTTTCATAAAATTTGCAGTGCCTCAGCAATATCCAAGAGTCAGAGAATATCTGGACCTTAGTAAAACAAATTTATATCCTACAACTCGTGGCTGTGATCAGCAAATGTATTCTGCATCTGAAGCATTAATAAAACACTAAAAACTATAATATCAAACACCAAGGGGAAATAACTTCAGTCATACTCTACCGTGTTAAGTTTGCACTTTTTAAAGTAACATCACATCTGTTAACACTACGACCATGAAAAGTACCAGAAATAGAAATCTGACAACATTGCCTCTGGAATGAGGTTGTTTCAGATTCTCACAATACTGGATTATCAAAATAACTCCCATGAAACTGGTATACCAAAGCCATTAATAGCACAGATTTATACTACAGTCTTGGCATCAGGTTCTCTCATTCTCTCCCATTCCTTCCCTCTCTCTCTCTTTGAAAGAGGATAGCAATTCCAGAACAAAAATGTGCCTCCCCTTAATGTATTTCCAATGTTGTGTTTTCCATGAAAACCTGAGATGCTAGCAGCATTTCTGCTCGGTATACTTTGCACAAGGACATTTCTAGATGCTAAAAGCAGGTATCTAAACTTTACCACAGACTAATTTTGGGCTACCAGATCCCAGCTCCTAGTGGGAAACTCTCCTTTACATGACTGCCCTCCCATCTTCCATAAAGTAATTCTTTCTGGAAGTAAGGACTTCTTACACAAGTAAGAGTAAACATGATGAAGACTTGAATGTATGAGCTCTTAAAGACAAGCACAGCTTCCTTTGGATCCTGTACAACATTTAGCAAACTGTCAGCACTTAACCATAACAAATGTTAAGGAAATACTTAGAAAAAAATATAGGCATTACTCTGACTTGATTTCCATCAATGTGAATCAGGAGTAACACAGCTGAAGTTTTAAATAAATTTATGACACAAAGGTAAACCTGTCAATAACTGCAACAAGATGAAGATTTTTTGACAGGGAATGGCATAAAATCCCTCTCTTCTTACATGCTATATATAGTTACATTCATTAAATGCTTCCATATCTGACAAACCAGCTGACAGAGAGATCCAAATAATGCCACCACTTAAGACATGTTGCTCAAACATATTCATTGGAAATTGAAAAGCCTCGGAAACGCATCACAGGATCCATTTCATAGCCCTGGACACTGCAACTTGCACAACCTGGCCAATCATATGATGCACTAAGGCGTTCTTCTCAAATTAGATTCCATTTGGAGAATCAAAAGATATCTAACACTTCGAAAACACTTCCCCAGAAATACCACCAATGTGAATCACAAATGCAACATGGCATTTAAGCATGAGGTTGAGAAACTTGACTTCTTTTTCTGTTTCTACATTAGACATACATTTCCCCTTCTGCTGAGTATCCTCTGATCATCACACTGTATGACTTCTCAAAATAACCAAGCTAAACTTTGAAGATACACCTCCCACAAACAGAATACTGACAATTACTAGATGCTGTTGTTTTTAACTCTGTAGCAGTCCAGACATCTCATAAGGATATAGACTTCATCTGTCTTTTATGCTCTATGCTTGGAACCTTGAGAGCTGTGGACTAAACTCTTGGCTCAACCAAACCTCCAATGTGATCTTGTAAAAACAACCAAGTGCCTGCACTTTGATTCCCCAATTATAAGCTAAGAGTGATAACATTCCTTTTATTTTGAACTCTGTCTTCTTTACTGCAATTGTTTTTCAGCAAAGATGGTTTTAGGTACACCTAAGAGTGAAAAGACTGGGCCCTTGCCTAGTGCTCCTGCATGCTCCTGTGGTCACACAGTTAATCATACTAGGTGTAATTCTCAAATAATTTCTGACCCCATTTGATTTCCTTCTTATTCATATTTGTGCATTCCAGTGTCTAAGGCTCTGCTCTCCCAGTGTGCACTGCAATAATTATTATAAAACCTCTGTCACTGAGTATTTATTGACTTGAAAGCTTCCACCCAAAATCTGACTTAGATTAATCTTTTGACTGTGGTAAGGAGCATATATCCTTTCTCTCTCTAATAAGTGTATCTCAACTCAGCTGTTTGCAAACTCCTGCAGGCCAGTACTGTGGAGTATCCTCTTCTATGCTTCCTCTACCAACACTTCTATGATGAACAACCTTTCTGTTTTACTAACAAGCAAAAAACAAAAACAAAAACAAAACACCCCAAGAAATGTGGGGTTTATGTTTGATTTTGGAGGTTCACAGACAACCTACCGGTGATAGGCTTCCCGGCGGTACTTTTTCAGAGCATGTCCATCCATGTTTGCAGGGAGATCTGCTGCATTCTGGAGTCGGTCGCTCCATGAGGTTGTCATCTTCAAATGCTTACTTATTTCTGAAAGGTATAGAAAAGAAAAGCTTGCTGAAGTGCAAGGTTTGTTTTGCCAGAAAGTTGCCTGTTTCCTGGTATGAAGGAACTCTGGTGCCATTCAGGAAGTCTTGCAAAGTACCCAGTGGAATGACCTGAGCATGCAGGTCAAGTAAGACGCTGCTCTTTGAGTTGTTAAAACAGAGAGCTGGGAAGGCTGTTCTACATTGTTGCAAAGATATTCCTATCCATTGTGGTGAAAATGCATTTACAGATACTTTGTTTTCATTGCTGAAAAGGGGTATTTTTTTACACTAGAGTTACCAATATGCATTAGCTGGAGGTGATAGAAAACTCTTAATACATGAGATAAATTCAGCAACGTAAACCATACAAGCCCCACTGGGACTGACCTTGCCACTTATACCACAGAGTGAAAACAAAGATCCTTGTTCCTGGCCATTTGATCTCTAAGCAAAGACAAAGCTTCAAACTGATGCTAAATTAGCAGAAACAATTGGAAGGAAAGTAGAAAGATGATCCTTTGTCCTCTGCAGGTCAGACACATTCAGGCAGAGCAAGAACATACTGCAAACCTGTAACATGAGCGATGCAAATATTCGCCAGCAGATCTTCACAAACATGAGCATCCCTTCTCAAGTGCTAGCTGTCACAACCAAACCACAGATAGTCCTCCTCATTGGGAAGGCCTGCTGTGAGGAAAGAGGGGCACCTTTCCCAATTTTGTTATTAGCACACTGGGGCAATCCTGCTCGTCTGCTCCTCCAGCCAGACACATGTGTTGCTGCATTCCCTGGCATCAAGTGGGGTTGTGAAGCAGCCCCATGGTGTGTCAGTTCAGCTCACCAGTCCAAGTCCTCACCTATCAAAACAACTGACCAAAGGTGAGGAAAGGCTGAGTAGTCCCCACTGGTCAGCTGAACTCAGGCTGAACCCAGGTCAACCTGTCACAACGCTGTCATTAGAGCTGGTGTGGAGAACAGGGTGGGAGACACAACCCACAGTGATACCGAGTTAGATATCACATGAAACCACATTCTTGTGTAACCCACACAGGCCTTGGCTTGTGTGCTCTTCTTAAAAGGAACAAAACCACCCACAAACTACATGGGTAACGATATAGCAACTACATCTGGACACCTATAAAATACGACTGCATTAATTTTACAGAAGGGAATTTATTGATTCCAGCAGAGAGCAGAGCAAGTGTTCAAACCAGCACTAGAAGTCACAGCGCTCTCAAGTGTCACATGCATGCTCCTCAAGGAAATCTGTATAATTTTTTCATTTTAAATTCTATTACTGAGCAACAGTTCCAATTGTCACAGCCCTTCTTAGTATATTTACCTACTAGCTGCTGGTCATAAACATCAGAGAGCAAACAGCTTGTCTGTAAAAAATACGCTCCTCCTCCTCCTCCAGCATTCTCTGCTTGTCTCCCAGTTACTATAACCAAGGTTTACAAATGCATCTTCTGCCACATCCTAAAGGTCACCAAATTCAGGCCCTGGCAGGCAGCCCAAGAGACCGCATACCTTTGCTGAGAGCTCTCCCCCTGAATTCCCTGCAACACACCCAGGAGAGGAGGTCACCACAGTGAGAGGGTGATGGGCCACTCCAGCCAGCCACAACTTCCACAACAGGGCATGCAGGGAGAATCAGCTTCCAAAATAGCCCCAGCCACAGCCACCAAGGGCTTTACAAGTAATTACCAGCTATCTATTTAAGCCGTGCCCAAAGGCAGACAGAAGGCAGCACAGGACACAGAACTCAACGCCCCTCAAGCACCGACCTGCTCCCATTTCACTCGGAAGGCAGGGCACTGCCTGCAGCAAGGCTCCTCAGGGACAGCAAGGGCTGCTCAGGAGAGGAGCAGTGTCCCTGCAAGGGTCACAGACTCAGCCAAGACATGCAGCAGAGGGACTGATCTGGTAGCACCCCAAGACTGCAAACTACAGAAAGGGCTTGTGCTCTCTGAGGGTGGAAAAGCATCTACCCCATGCACATTTCAAGATGGTCCAGATCATCACCACCTTTGTCTGTCTTAAAGCTACTACCCTAGAGCTCCAGAGTCGGATCTGAGAGACATACTCACTGAAAGCCTCTAAAAGGCACATTAAACAGCTCTGAAAAAGCTGTTGCATGGCTGGCCTTAGGATTGTTAGACAGCTCTGGGTCTAGGTCTTCCAAACAAGTCCACATCCAAGCTTCCTGCTGTTTAGAAGGGGTACACCACCCTGCTTCCCCAGCCAGACACATAGCGAGATTCAAAGATGTACACCCACAGACTACACCAGAGACATCGTGTTCTGCCAGCCTCTTCTCATTTCTTCTGCTTCCCATCACCACAACACCACATCAGATGCTGACACAGGTACTAAGCTAGGACTGCTTCTAGAGGCCATCCATGCCAGACAGTTGACAGTATACACTGACAGTATCCTACAAAATACCCTAAAATCCAGACGACAGAAGAATTTTAGCAGGCTACCTTTATAATATCCCTTCTAAAATAAGGAATCCGTTTGAACTCCTATGTCATTAAACTCTCCTCTACAGTATGAGAAACCAGACAGCATCATTTTGTGTGTGTTGGGATTCAAAAAAATGGGACTTGAGGAAACCACAAAAAATCTCACTTTCCATAATTAAGCAAAGAAGGCCTGAATTATTTTAATAATCCAGCAGTATTTTGCTGTAAATGCAATTAACAGAGTTTGCAGGCAGGACAAGGTCTGTAGATAGAGGCAGTATCTTTTATTAGACTAACTGGTATGGCTGGAATAAATACACAGGCTCTTGGGTACAAAAGCTTGCATGAGTTTTCAAATCCTAAAGGTTCCTCTAACAAAAAATATTACCTCTACCTTCAGGCTTTGCCCTGATTTATTAAAAAATTTCTTCCAATGTTAACATAGCATTAAGTAGCAAAAAATTTTGCTAAAGGTTTCTATTACATGTACTCAAAGGCAGGCTTACAGCTTAGCAGGCTCCACTGACACTGTGACAACAGCTTGCTGCCCTGCAACAAAACAGTGACAACTGACAAAATATATTGGGAAGGATCTTCGCCACCCAAAAGTCTTACTCATACAAAAAGCCTCATGGACTTCACTGAAATTATTCTGTGCTTCAAAAGCACAAAAATCAGCCTGCTATCCTGGGTAAAAAACCTGGAACCTGGTCCCTGGATACAAATTCCCTCTTCCAAATAGAGGGAGAAAAATAAGGACAGAATCAATCCACAGATTTGCAAGCCACAAGAAAAAACATCTAAGGGAGCAGGCAGACAGCCGGGCAGGATTCTCAACTCCAAGCAACTGAAATATGATGCATCTTTCTTTAGTTACAAATCTATTTTTGAAATCAATAATCTGTAAATAGCTTCACATAAAAATAGAAATCTTTACATAGATAAAGCATGTCAGAACACATCCCCATAATTTATTGCAAACATGCTCCTTGCTTGTGCTGTCTTAATTAAGCATCTGATAGCATTTGTGGTACAGGATTCCTTTTGAAAAGGTATTTAAATCTCAGCTGCAAAGCTTTGATACAGAGTTGTTGCCCAGCACATAGGCTTTGGTCCAAAAGAACGTGAGATTTTTAGCATATATTTTGAACTAAGTCCATTTGTCAGATTTTAGATGATTTAAAGTATGATCCATACTGTATTTTTTTCAAATACTCATATAAATGAAATAAAATGTTCCTACACATTTCCCTTCAAGTTATACTATTACTTTTTAAATCTTTTTCGGGCAGCAAATAGTTAGAAATTTCTGCACCTGATAATATCTGACATGTTCGTGTTAAATGCACTGACAGCCTCTCTCCTTTTTTCTGAGTTCATCTTGACACTTTGATGACGCAATGCCAAATCAGAGGCATACACACTGAAAGGCAGAGATGAACAGAACCCTGGTGACACTATTTCCAGGATATTCTCCGAGAGCTCGTAGAGCAGAAAACAAAAGCATCCCTAACTGAAGCCAAGGTTGTAGCGTACGCACACTGACTCACCGTGCACTGCATCTGCCTCTTCTCACACGTTCTGCTTCAAGAATCATTAATACCTTGGCAGCACAGCCCACACACGTACGTGCACAGTGGAAGGCGAACAGAGAGAAAGCCCTCACACGCAACGTTCGCTCCTCAGGAGCTCTGTGTCTAGTCGGAGGCTGTGGGAGTACAGACGAGCCTTGTGACGCCCTTGCCAAGCCTGGAGCAGCTCCTGGATCCCCGCTGCAGTGCTGCTCCACCTCAAACTGCTTTGTGGGGTCTCGGCAAGGGAGGAGAGAACCATCCTAAAATCCTGAGGACTGGGAAAAGCAAAGGGAGCCGGAACAGGGTTGGCTTGTTCACGACTCACGTCAAATTCCTGGTCTGGGCCATGACATAGCCTCATGAATAGGGCAGGGGAGGGGAAAAGCAATCTTTTCTGCAGCTTAGAGGACTGTCCATGTAAGGGTGGTTAGGAAAAGCGAGTGACTCACTTTCTAGGAGCATTCCACTCCCTTCACTGAGGGCAGGACTGGCTTGCACCTTGTTCAGGCTAGACACTTGGGACAGCAAGCACTGGAGGAGGTGAAATCCACTCAGGTTAGCATCATATACCTCCTGATCCTCTGGGATGGACAGCAAAAAGTGGCCAGGACTGTGTCATCCCCCTCATTGGCACCTCCCAGTGCCACTGTGCAAGCAGTGGCTGGGCAGGCTCCTGGCCTCATCAGAAGTGCCATTCTCACACCTGCAATCCCAAAGCACTTCACCAGCTCCTGTTCACGTAATACATCTACGGGCAGCAAAAGTGCTGTCCCCATTTTGTCAGCTAAGGATAGCAAGGCACAGAGAAGGTAATAACACAGATATAACAAGAAGGAATCAAATGCAGAACCACTAATTCCTCAGTCCCTGTGCTAAAAGTCAGAGCTCCTAGCGCTGTCAGGATGAATCACAGATAGACTGCATGTTCCTAGCACGGTATACTTTTACACAAATTCAAATTTCAATACTTAGCATCAACTGGCAGACACAGAGAGGTCAGCCTGTACTTCTGCGTGACAGAATCCACAGAGCAGGAGGCTGATGGGCTCCAAGGCACAGGGATTGCATGGATGCCAAATGACACTCTGACTTTATTCTGAATTGCAGCCCTACACATTAGCTCTGTTAGTTCATATAACTCCTTCCCTCTTCCCCACAGCCCTGGGATGACAATTCAAACCACTCTTGTCTTTTACTGCCAACACTTCTGCTTGATGGCCAAAGGCAAACTGTTTCCAAAAGGTGTTTTTAATTAGTGATGCTTTCGGAAAATTACTACGTCCATGACTTGAGAGATAAGCAGTGATGCTTGCAAATGATCTAAACCAGAAAACTGACTTTTTTTTTTTTTTCTCTCCTCCTTGTGCCTGAAGTTAAGATCTTCAAGTGAAGATCTTCCACTTTTGTGCGGTTGCCTATCTGACAGCAAGGCTTCACATTCATTATGGCAGGATGAGCAAAACATATCCTTCATATTAGAATATTAAATTACTTCCAAGAGACACTTCAAAGAGTACTCTCACCTCATGGTAATTGAAGTTGGCTTTAAGCAGGATAATTCTGTATTCTGATTACAGGGTATTAAAGAGGTAGAGAGCTGCTGTTAAGAACCTGTTATGGATAACCACAGACATGTAGTGAGCTTACAGGTGCCACTTATGGTATCCAAATATCCACTGGATTACATTAGATTGGTAACACTCTCCTTGCTCCATGGATCATACCAAACCTCCTAGCTCCAAGCCTGCAATCTCTTGACACTGGTTCTGACTCTTCCTACAAGAAGGGGGTAGCAGTTACTCTTGGACACCACCGTAGAGCTTACATCATGAAGATGCTTTTTCAAGAGGATGCTTTTAGTGAAATTGGTAAAGCATTCCCAGTCATATATTCATTTGACTATGATCTGACTGATAGACAATGGTAAGTCATGGACGGTTTCTGAATGGGTAAGATATAAGAAAGAAGAATTCTACTCATCCCATTTATTATGGGATTTGATCTAATTTCAGGCTGAATTTTATCTCTGTTTCAAAGCCAGAAACTAAAGTAATGTCTGTGTATCAAATATGTTGTAAAATATATTTAACAAAACCCTGTTTATTTTATGTGGATTTTTAAAATCAGAATATTTCTACTGACAACCATACCCACAGCATGGCTGTGCAGCTCCTAGAGCTGCAGCAATACTCCAGGACCAAAATGCACTAGACACACAAAAACCCAGAAATACATTAATTTGAAATTTCTTCTCATGTCCGTCCATTTCTATTCAACGAATTCTATTCTTTCAGGAATTCCAAGCAGCACTAGTTCATTAAAATATTTTAAGTATTATTTAATTATCATCCATGTTATGGATGGTTAGAATAGAATTCGGAAAATGATTAAATCTGCAGTGCAACTCTGAGAAGCAAACCTCAAATCTGACCCTTTCTGAGCACCATGAGACCATCCATTCTCCTCATCTATCTGCAAATGAGTTTAATGCCTTGAAATAGGAACTCCATCCTCCAGTGAGCTAATAAGCATATTTTCTACATTCCATATAGCTTGTGCTTCTCACTCTCTCTTCCAGAACTACCATTTTAGTTATTTCCAATTTACTGCTTCTTACACAAAGAGTTTGTTAGGGGTAATGCTATTTCTCCACTTCTCTAACTCTAGTGTACCCCATTCTCCCAGCAGTAGGAAAAAAAGGAGAAGGACCATACTTCAGGAATGTGAGATGATCCAGAAGCACAAGAGCTATGCCACAGAGAAGAATTAGCAAACATGAGCTCTCAAAGAAATGCTGCAGCTGCAGGTCAGATATTATCCTTGGATGTACAAGACTACCAAGCAGGACTCCATGTCTCTCTCTGTCACAAACTCTGCTGGAAAACTGTCTTCAGCTGGCTGTCCCCATTCAGATTATACTGAGAAAGGAATAAAGCTGTGAGAGAGAGTAAGGCTGGTGGAAGGCTGCCAGTGTACAGAGAATAGCTCTGTATTTGAAAATGGTCTAGAAGCACTTGCACACAGGCAAGCAGCCTGACTGTGGAAGGCTCTCAGTCTAGCAATGACAGAACAAGACCCCGTAACTGCAAGTTAAATAAATCAACCAACACAAAAATATTAACAGAGAGGAGAGTTAGCTATGAAACAACAAATTTCTGAAATACTTTTTCTGTCATCAGAGGGCTCTAAATGAAGTGTGTGGGTGTTTCAATCAGCCTTTTTTTTTTTTTTTTTTTTTCCCCACACAGTCAGGAATTAATGCAGAAAAGTCAAACGGTCTGAGCTGTACAGCCGGTCAGCCAAACTGAGCATCATGCCTCCAGAGACTCTTCTTCACCTTATACCCCAATGCCTGGATATGAGACTGAGGCACAATCAGTATTCAAAAGAAACCTTCAAAGAGTGGATTCACATGGAGAGAAGGTGAATGGATAAACAAAGGCTCTTCTGAGCCAACACCAATATAAACCGTGCACCCTAACGGCCCTGGGAAACTCTCTTCCTTGGGAAAGGCCTTCAGCAGCAGCCTGCAGCAACCTCTGCCACGGAGGTTCCCAAACTGCTGTCCAACTGAGCACCTGCCAAAGGCAAGCATGGACCTGCCTACCAAGACGTTCTCACTGCCTTTTGTTTCCAGCTGTTAAATTCCAGCAAGAAACATGTAACATAATTCAAATACTACACTCATATTGTTTTTCCTGTAAGCAATTGCTCTAGTTGCCCAGAGTCTGGGAAGATTAAAAACTAGATAAGAATTTGATCCTTTTGCTGTATTACAGCTCACCCTACAGAAATTATTTATAGTATATTTATTTTAAAATATTTATCAGAGTTCACATATATTTTCTTTAGCTGAAAAACTGGGCAGTAAACTTTGATGCCAATGCCCACCACAACAGGAATTCAATGTCTGAATGATACCTGCAAATGCTTATCTTTGCTACACAGATGAAGCCTGACAGCATGCCAGCCAAGCTGTAGGTTAACATGAAGATCACAAAAGGCAAAAATGTCAGCATGGAAGTACACACACTGAGTTCTGCAAATCAGAAAGGGAAGCCAAGATAATTTTTTTTATCTCAATATTTTTTTTTTTTAACAGCAGAACAATGTACTGGCAAGTATAGACAAATGTAATCCCTGGTGCTCAGCAGACAGAATCTTTGCTCCCCATTCTCAAAGGAAACTGCCACTTTCTCTTCCCTTCCCTTGTCACCCCTAAGTAGCAGCACTGATGTTCAGCCTGTTCAAGGGTCTATTCCCAACTTGGGACAGCCAAACACTGTGTGAGTCAGAGTTCCCAAAGCGAAGGACAAGATGAGACATGCCATCCCCAGAGAGAGAACTGGGAAGCCATCCTGCCACATACCAATTTCAAACCAAGGAGCAACTGCCACTCTAACCTGCTATTAAGGATTATACAACAGTAGCTCTTTTGGCAGCAGATCAGTGTTTCCAAACAATGATGCTTTTCATTAGATTCCACTGTGTTTCAAGAAGCAAATGCAGATTACCAGGCCTTTCCAGAAGCATGGTAGCAACTGACAAAGTATTTGAGATGCACAGCTGGGCTCAGTGGCACAGTCATTCTGAGAGCATGCAAACAGGACAGCTTGGAAAATGCAAACAGCCAAAAGTTCACTTCATCTTCTGAACACAGAAGCTGAGGGAGGACATTTTTATTGTCCTTCCTTACTGACTGAGTTTACTGGTAAAAAACCCCTCATCTCTGAAGATCACATCCCTGCTTCATTAATATTTTATGGGAAAAACAAAGA
Source organism: Phylloscopus collybita (assembly GCA_027886175.1). Lineage (NCBI taxonomy): Eukaryota > Metazoa > Chordata > Aves > Passeriformes > Phylloscopidae > Phylloscopus > Phylloscopus collybita. The sequence continues at coordinate 25,803,916 of JAJNNQ010000129.1, forward strand.
TACTGAAACTTCATTCTAGCTTTTTTTCTAGTCTTTAAAAAGAAGGATGATTTTTTTAGAGACACTTGAGCCCTCTTCCATGAAGGACGGGCCCTCTCTACACATTTATGAGATACACAAACAGATGTGACAGCAGAATCAGCATCTGACCCATCTCTGCAGGCTGGAAATATGAACTCTGATCTCCTTCCAGCCTCTGCAGAAAGCATCCCCTGCTCAGCCCTGGTGAGGAGAGCCAACTGGCTGGTCAGCCTGCGTCCCAGGCCTCCAGACACAACACTTGCCAAGAGACAGGCTGTGAGTAAAGAACTGGGGAACACTGGCTCCTCCTTCATTAAAAAAAGGGATTGAAAATAAACACTGAGATCAACAGCTGAAAACAATCCAATAATTCTGAGAACTGCTCTGTCAAAAGTGAGAACTTTCCTTCCCTGCTAAGAGTTTTCTTCTCCAGAGCCATTTCCTTCTCCTCTCAGCTTCTTTAAGGAAAAAGCTGACCAAACGCTCACATACTAACCTGGTCTCTCTTTTTGACAACTTACCCAACAATAGGAAACAGATCTTTGACAAATAAACCCATCTTCCAAAAAACCTATGGAAACTATGCCAGACATAGAATAATACCCAGCAAAGCCAGGGACTTCATACACAAAACTCAGCCAATTTTCAACTTGCTATTTGTTCACAAAACCCAAACCAAAATAATGAAACTCCTCAGCCATAAAGAGCACTGTGAAAATAAATACAGATAATTCAGTAAGGAGGATCCTGATTCTCTGCTATCCTAACATACAGGGCTCCAGACACATACAAGCCTAATTCAGACTTCACAGGCTTCCTGCTTTCATCCATAATAATGGTTACCCATCTCCCTTCCAAGAAGCCTTCCCTGAGGCAGATCCAGCCTCTCAGGTGAGAACAGCCTTTGTGCAGGCTCAGCTCATGGAAATCGACCCTGGGCTGGCTCTCATACTCTCCTGAAGTGTTCTCAAAGGCCAGGAGTACAACTTCCTCCTGCTCTGCTCCTCCTAGTACCTCTGCTCCTCCTTCAGTACCTACAGGTACTCCTGCCCTGCACCCTGTGACACACCAAAGTCCTCTTTACCCCAAATCAGAGGCTGGCCAGTACCTAGCACTCACCACGGAGATCACAAAGGCATGAACCCAAACCCTGTACTGCACTCTGTTCTCAGCAGGCAGCGGCTCCCTGCCGACTGAAACAAGCCCCACAGACCTACCAACCGAGCAAGCAAAAAGATGGAAAACTGGGGAATGTGAAGACTGTACGTGTTTTGAAGTGCTCTTACCGTGTGAAGCTCCACCCCCCGCCCCTTAAGGAGAACAATTCATTACTTTTCTGACCTGTTTTTTTAATCAGAGGCAAAAATAGTAATTATAGCCTGCCTGATTACAAATGAAATTACAAATCTGTCCTAAGGGCACAATACTGTCCCTACCTAGATGTTATCAGCCCCCAAATCTCATTTAATCTTGACAGATGTGTCGTACCAAGGCACCAATACAGGAAATTCTACCAGTAAATTAATTTTATGAATACTTTGCAGTATATGCTAGCTCTTCCAAAAGACTGCTAATTTGTGCAGCTTTTGTTAGGCATCCTATGTGACTAAATTAATCAGTAAAATAACAGAAAATCTATGATGACTTTGAGCTCTTGCTAGGTTTCTGGCCTCTCTTTGATAACCTAACCGACTCAGCTTTATCAAGTGATTCCAAAGACCTACATTAAACTGTTTTCCAACTGAATCAACTTCTTTTCTTTGGAAACTTCTTACTATCTGTCCAAGCAAAACACAAACCACTAAGTTAATTTGGGGAAACAGTCATCTTTCAGTTCAGTTCAGTTCCCTATGTTTTATTATTAAATCAATCCTGCTGACACAGGAGACTGTTCTCAGGCAGGAGCAGAGAAGGACACAGAGTGTTGTCTCTGCATTTGTCTCAGCATAAGCAGTTCTCAGAAGGAACATAATGAAGTGACAGATCAACCTCATCAGCTGCAAACTGCAAGAAACCTGCCAGCCAGAAGGGTGAGAGAACATTAACAAACAATTAAGAAGGCATCATCAGCATATCACTGTTATACCAAAACCTGAGCTGAGAGTTCCAACACTGAACCTTCCCTCTGGCCAGGACTTCTCTCTTCAGGGAACCTCAAGTATCTTGTCGACGTAGACTTGCAGATGCATTCAACAGTGCAGTCTTGTCCTGCTGCAGATGACCAAACAGCTTGGATCCCCTGGGTTCTGAGACACCTTTAAAAACCTCTGTCCTAGCAGAGCGATATGAAAGCTCTGATTCACCCAGGATTTGTTTTTCAGCGTGTTACCTGACCTACTGTAGCCACTAAAAGAAAGAGCTGACCACACGCCCAGCCAGCACAAAGCCTCCTGGGCAGCCACAGAAATGCCTCCTCCTAATTGCTTTTAAATCAGCAAATGAAAAAATCCCAGCCTTGCTTTGAGCGTCACAACACGGGAACACAGTTCTCTACATGTTCTAACCTTTCCAATATTTGTTCCTGACCCCACCAGCACACATTGATTTATGAGGCCTCACAGTGCGTTTTATTACTGTCTTTGTTAATATCTACTCTCTACATGACTGTGAAGAAAAATGAGTGGTAGATGAGTAAAACACTGTTAGTTTTTCATCATCTGTTCCCTCCTGATTGCTTAAGTTTAGCAAGCAGAGTATTTTGGCCTTGGCTCGTAAAACTGCCAGTGCAATATTGAAAGAGAAGTTAAAACACATGTAAAACAAGAGGTTAAGAACCTACCTAATCTCTTATCACATTAAAAAAAAAAGGAAAGGTTAGACTGCAAATGTGTTTTTAACTAACTCTTAGGAAGGCTACAGCGTTATGTTGATCAGACGAGGAAAAGTCCCCAAATTACTGAAGGCTACATATGGACACTCCATCTCAGGTCACAGCAAGTAAAACTCTTTCCAATTTGTATAAATTTGCTCATATAATATCACACACGTCTGCTGATAATTCCAGAAATGACATTTTTAACATACTTACTCCCTGTAAAATCATTCTATTTCAACACCACTGTAAGGACAATTCTAATAAACAACAGAACATGCAAGACACATTCTGCTCAGGACGCCTGCAGTCACCAAGTGGTTAAGGGTACATGGAAGCTAATGCCTTCTAGAGGCTAAATTCACATAATTAACTTCAAAGGACTTAGGAGAAGATCATCTGGTATACCAGTCACTGCTTAGGACAGACACTTCTGGGAAGAGCAAGCATTTTCAGATAGAGAAGATGGGGTTTGTCTCTACTTACCCGAACCACTTAAACAGCTCTATGCAAAAACACTCATTTTTTCCCTTTTTCCCTAGCAGAGCTCTACCCTGCTCTGTCTCCTGAAGTCTTGCTTTTAATTACGGGTGGAATACAGTGGTCTGCTGAGCACTTCTTCCTTCAGAGAGACCTGGTTCACATGTTTGTATTTTCCTTTAGGCTATGATTTATATATATATATATATTTTTTTTTTTTTTTTTTTAACAAAGGTAAGCAATGGGGAAATGCAGCATCCCCAAACACTGAAAGATTTCAGATAGGTTGTCTTGCTGACCTGTTCTTGAACATCACTGATGCACCGACTGATACTTGGAGCATGAAGCAGAAAGTGAAATTTGACTCCTGCCTCAGTTTCCAAACAGCAGAACTAACAGATGATTTACCAGTCTGGCTTGCTTCTATGCTAAATTCCTCTTTCCAGCTTCACTCAGCCACTGGTATTCAATGATGAGAAAGCTACAGGAACTGAACTGGAAGAGCAGTGTCCAGGGTCAGTGTTGAGTTAACTGATGCTCAAAACACCTGCAATTTATGGTCAACTGATCAGTTTTTTGCTTTAGGAAATGAACTCATCCTGACCTAAAAGAACACACTGAGAGTAACACTATAAAAGTGGAACTGAACAAGCAATGAAAAAGAAACAATTATGCAGCTATTACAGGCATCTGCTCTTAAAAGCTCTCAGGGAATACTGCATAGGGTGTCAGAAAAAAAACATGATTTAAGCAGGACACTTGGGACCAAATTTTACAGCCCTTTCCTGTGACTTCAAAGGCCACATACATCTTTGCATAGTCTTGAAATGGAATTGCTTTGTAACATCCAAAAATATCAGAGAGAAACATTTGAAATACCTTTGCCAACATGTTTAGTTATTCCTTTGGGGGGAAAAAAAAAGTATCTTGGAGACAGAGAAAGCAAACAAAATCAACATTAAAAGATTATTTATTTTTGATTGCAACCGTTCTATTTACTGACTTCCAAAACTACCTATGCTGCCTGCCCTTTGCTAGCACCTATTCTTAGATGTTTTTATTGGTGCTTGCTGTGTTATGATTACAAAGCTCTGGTATAAACCTCAGGACCTCTTTTGGGTTTCTGAGAGCAGAATATTCACATGGTCTTCTCTGACCTCATGTTCCTAATTATTCACTGTGCATGCCTAAATGTAACTCACCACCAACTGAATCAACCCAAACACCAGCAGCAAACACTTTCAGCTACTCTAGAGAACTCTGGGTGTTTCATGCTAATCCTTCTTCATTCTTTTGAATTTACTTTCCTTTCCAGGTTACTTTACAAACTGTCTACAAAGCTCCTCTTGTTACACCATGGCCAGACACACTGCATTTGATGCAAATGCCAAGAGGAGCACAGTCCACGCAGTAAAGTATGAGCTGATTCCCATCACAGCCAACATTCTCCAAAGGCAATTTCAGCAGCAAACACTGCCTGAACAGCTAAATGCTTCCTTCTGAACCCAATGGACACAGCTGGGATGCAGCTGTTCCTACCACAGCAGTACAGGCAGCAGCTGCTGCCAGGGAAAAGGCAGCAGCAGCTCGCACAAGAGAGGGACAACCCACCCAGAAAGGTCTCACAATCCAAATCTGGCCACCACGACTGCCAAAACTGGATCATCCCAGTTGGAAAATATTTTGGGGAAGTGTACCTTCCTGGAAGGTTCAGTGAGAAGCTGCTTCCTGAAAACCTAGCAAGAATGTATCTTAAGAGTTTTATCTATTATGCCATTGTTAACAGGGAGAACAACAAGGCCTGGGTCAAAGCCAGCTAATGAAAAGGCCCACTCTTAAATACACAGTGGAAAACCACTCTACTTCAGAGCCTCCTGCAGAAATATGTACAGGAAATCTCTGGTTTACCCCTTCCTCTGAACCAACTGTGCCAAGCAAGGTTTAATGGTAATCTTGTAGCAAGCACATAAGCAAAATAGCAAGTCTTTGAAAATATCTGAAACACAGCTAGGAGCTGTGAATACTTTATAACTAAATTAAGCTAAATTTGGACCACATAATGACTTCAAGGAGCGGTTGTTTTTAAATAAATCACTTGTGGTGAAAAGAGCCGGAATGGCAGTTACAGTGACCACAACCGCCGCCTTCTTTACAGGCTGGGTGCAACACGAGCTGCACCAGAGCACACTGTTCCTGCACATCTGCTTCTACTAACTTCACTTTGGAGCCACCTTCCAATCTCAGAAGAACCACATCTTGGACCTCCCTTTCTTCTTCCATCCACCTACAGAAGTTCTACCCACACATTTTTCAGTTTCAAAAGAGAAACGAAGAGGTTTCAGTCCCAGCATAATTTCTACAGGTGTCTCATTACTGTGGCTCCTGCTCTCCACATCTGAGGGACTCACACCTTTGCAGAACTTAAGTCACTTTGAGCCGGTATGATGCACAGGGTAAGAACCCACTTGTTTTCTTTCTTGGTTGTTAAAAGAAGCATGCAGATGATCACAGTGGGGTCTCCAACCTCCCCAGTTTAGTCAGAATGGTCTCTAGTGAAACCACCAAAAAAGGGCTGACTGTGCTGGTATTCATGCCCGGAGGATGATAAAGTCACCAGCAACCACCAGCAACCCATAAGTTTAACCTCTACCATGCTGTACCAGACTTGAAAAAGTGACAGGACTAAGAGTTGTGGCACTCAGCCACTCACTGCTGCTATGTCTGGGGACCCAGTTGTCCAGGAAATAAGAGTAAATATGCTTTTGACTTTATAGTATGGTGCACACACTGTTACACATTCAGGGAAGAGTAAAGATTCAACACAGACCGCCATGGGTTTTTTAGGCTGAATTACTCAAGCTCCCTCCTCGATTTCATACTGCCATATAAAAAATGTATTTCTCCTAATATGGCTTCATACAGGAAGGTCTCCTCAGCATCTCATGGAAACACATGCATGAGACTTAGTAACTACATTTATGTAGGCAGGTTTAGATTATCAACTGCTAACAGTGGCTACCTTAAAGACCGATGCAATTTTTTCCAGATGTTGCTAAGGTCTGTTTACCAAACATAAAGTTCTATTTATGGTATATGTTGGATTCTCTCTGCAGTTGTGTTGAAGAAGCAGATTCATGCTGAACACATGATCTCTGTGTAGAGTACACAGTCCCAGGTTTTAGGAACCATTCCAGTTAATAAGTCATAATGATTAAAAAACAAAATACAGCTCATTTGTACAGGCATCATAATCATGACATGTAGTAATTTTTTTAATAGCACAAAACAGACATTTTAAAACAAGAAATATTTGTAGCAATCTGCTCTTCAAAGATACTCATAAAGAATACAATTCAGCACAGAATAGCCAACTCTTGAGGACTCGGATTGTGGCCATTTCAAATAATTCAAATTATATTTGTGCTGCTGACACTAAATAAATAATTTTTTTAAAGTAGATGCAGTACAGACAATAACTAAAGGAATCCCCATGCACTGACTTGGAAACATCTCTTTCCAAATACATCCCGAAGAGCCAGGCAAGGCTTCCCCTCCCAAGCACATTCTGTTCAATTTTCTCTCCTATTATTCTCACTGCTAAAGAAGCCACAGCTGTTTTATATCAGGACACCCAGTGTTTGTGGGCCACCCCCAGGCAAGGACCTGGTGCAGAACAGGCACTGTGAGCTCATCCCAAGGCACATCACTCAGGCTGTGCCCTGCTGGGTACAGCACTGTCCTCAGTTTCCCTCGGTAGAGGCGGAGTGCCCTGCTCTCATCACTGGATGGCATGTGAGTATTTCTTATCCTGAGGTGATTAGCTACTGAGGTGCTCTCTCAAAGGAGTGAAGGCACAGGCCTGCGGAACAGTGAGCCAGTTCCTATGACAACTTTCCACTGCAGCCTGGCTGGAGACCACTAATCCACTTTCCCCAGGCCAAGCAGCTTCTCTGTGGTAACGCTGCTTTGTGCAGGATTGTCACCAGTGCCCAAGCAATGGCAAATCCCATGGTAATGAACCACCCAGACTCCACTGCACTCCCTAATTTAAAATTCCCGCAAAACGATGGGTTCACGGAGCGCAACTGTGTGACAGCACTTCTGTCTCTTGCTCAAGATATTCAGGGAAGAGCTGTGGTCAGCCCTTCTCCCTGCACCTCCTCACAAGTCAGTATCTACAATTCCTGCAGGATTCAAAGGTTGCAGACTCTCTCAGCTTGACCTGGAGCACCAGACCTGCTCTGCAGCCAGCCTGCGCAATGCCCAGATAACAGCTCACCCACCCACCTATCACTTTCCAACACGCATTATTTTATTAAGCTGAACTGCAAGTAACTATTATGATGTGATTAAATAAAGCTATCTGTTTTTTTCAATAAGCATCACTTAAACATTGTATTATAAGAGTTCGCTTCCCTTTTTATTCCAATGCAAAAATAATATACTTGTATATTTTTGAAGGAAATAAAACACTCCTTCCAGTGTTCTCCAAAAAGCACAATACCACAGTGTTAAGCAGTAAACATCACACTAAACTTTCTGTTTAAAAAAAAAAATTCCTCTGAAAGTTAAAAAAAGTCTAGGATAAATATTTCTAGTGATTTAAAGAAGGGTCTATTAGCTTTCTCTTCAAGTTATATTAGGAATCAAACATGACAAGGAGTGACAGTTCTAGGGGGATATTATTATCATCATCATTATGATGATTAAAAATTGCCTACAAACTGGAAATTTGCCCGGGAAAGTTTCAGGCTGTGCCTGATTTTCGCTAGCGTATATCCCAGAATCATCATATAACACTACTGCTACCAGTGCAAATATACTAACAGGCTGCTAATTTCAAACCTCAGCTGAAAACATCTCTCCCATTCTTACAGCTTTTCTCCCCATTTCTCTCTGCAATTGTACTTAATTCAATGGAGCATTCTAAACGCAGTTCGGTGGTGCATTTGCCATACAATTTGTTTGAATGACACTGTACAGAGTAAAGGTTGTATTGTGCTATATAATGAAACCACATCTATGCTTGAACAAACCCCAACTGCTGTTAATCAAACCAGCAGGTTCCTGAACGATCCTTTGGACTGTGGACTAATGGCAATAGATTATTTTAAATAGCAGTTCCACTCTAAAATATGTTTAGGTTGACAAGGGCTGACATGGACAGTGACAGACTTCCTGAGCTAAGCTGATTGATTTGCATGTAAAACACTCGGGGTTTTGCTTAGTGCTGGAACTACAAATTCAGCACTTGAACCAAAGATCAAAACGCAGATTTGCGTTTTGTTTCTGGTTTTCCGTGAAACCACGCAGCACCTGAAGGGACCTAAAAGCTTTATATTTTCAGTTCAATCACTAGTGACAAATGAGTATTTGGATCAATACATTTTAGTTGGTGACGATGTTACTCTAAACTGACAGGGAGACGTTTCTAAGTGACTACTTAGAGAGCATTTTGCAATCTTTGATGTTCAAACAATAAATCTTACAGAGCTAAAAAAAATGCTTTAGAACATGAGTGATTATGGCTTGGGAGGAATGTTCTCAAGACCACGTCAAAGAGGAGCCTTAGCATCCAGCTTGGCAGCCTTTAGAAACACTAGCAAGGGAATAAACTTGAGCGTTTCATAATCTCAGTGGTTCCAGGAATTTTCAAAACTGCCTGTGCTGCAAGAAGCAGTACTGTCGTATTAAGTCATCCGGTCTATCAGAGAACCAGTGTAGGTTTGTTTCCATCATACATTTTGCAACATTATTTTTGGCATGCAAGGAGGGATTTAAAAAAAAAAAAAAAAAAAAAAAAAAAAAAAAAAAAAAAAAAAAAGAGTAAGCAAAATGCGAGGAAAGCAATCTTGCACTGGTTTCTTTTATTTATTTATTTACTTGGTGCCTCGCTGCCGGCTTTGGGTTATCAGCGCCAGCCTGACAGAGCCGGACTGTCGAGAGCAACTCAAAGGGAACGGGGCGGGAGCGGTGACAGCGAACCCTCGCCCCGACCCAAGGCTGCCCGGGACGGCGCCGTTCCCTCCGCGCCCAGGGACGCGGCATCGCCGCCTCTCCGGGCCGGGCGGCGGCCGCCGCGGGAGGACCTGAGGGCGGGAAGGCGCCGCCGGGACCCTCCGGTCCACGTGGAGCGGAAGGAAAGCGGAAACGGAGGCACCCGGTGCCGGCCCCGGCCCTGCTCACAGACACCGTGCCGGGGGTTCGGGCGGCGGAGCGGGCACGGAATCACCGCCCTGCCCCGGGCGGGGGGCAGCTCAGGGGGCTGAGGCACGGCGGGGAGCTGCCCTGCCCGGGGCGGGACGGGGCAGCGGCGGCTGCCGGGGCAGGGCCGGGCAGGGCGGCGGCGGGCGCTGCCCCGGGGGTCTCCCCGCGCCGCCTCAGCCCCGGCCGCGGGCTCAGCACCCCCCTCGCCGGGGCACGCGCCCGAGGGAGGGGGCGCTGCCCCCACCCCGCCACCCGCCCCAGCGGTCCCCGGCGCGCACCCGCCCCGCGCGCGCACCCGCCCCGCGCGCGCTCCCGGCACCCGCCGCGCGCGCCCGCGGCCGCTCTCACCTCCCGCCGCGCTCGGGTGGAACTGCCCCGCACCAACTGCCGCAGCGCCCGCGCCGCCCGCACTGCGCAGGCGCCGCCCGCGCCCCGCCCCGCCCCGCCCGCCGGCAGGGAGCGCGGGCAGTGTGCGAGCCCCGCGCCGGCCGCACAGCCCGCGGCCCAGGGACCGTCGGCAAAGTGCGAGGCCGCTGCAGGGGCGCCGCCCGCGGCCGCCAGCGTGAGGGGCGGTCTGGAGCGTCCCCCGTGTGAGGACACACTGCAGGAGCTCGGCCTGTTCCGTCTGGAGAAGAGGGACTGAGAGGGGATCTCATGGACGCACATAAATGTCTCAAGGGCGGGTGCCGAGCTCTTTTCGGTGGTGCCCAGGGACAGGATGAGGAGCAATGGCCATAAACTAAACCACAGGAAGTTCCACCTCAACACGAGTCGTAGAATCACAGAATGATCTGGTTGTTAGGAACCACAGTGCATTGGCTGGTCCTGCCTCCCACTCAAGCAGGGTTAATCTGAGAGGACATGGCACAGGATTGGGTCCAGATGGTTCTTGAACGTGTCCAGTGAGGGAGACACCACGTCCTCTCTGGGCAACCTGTACCAGTGCATGTTCACCCACACAGCACAGAAGTTCTTCCTCATGTCCAGGTGGAACTTCCTGTGCATCAGCTTCTGCCCATTGCCTCTTGTCCTATTGCCCGACACCACTGAGCAGAGGCTGGATCCATCAACTTGACACCCCCCCCCTTCAGATATTTATACACATTAATGAGGTCCTGTCTCAGTTGCCTCTTCTCGAGGCTGAACAGGCCTCAGGCTTTCCTCGTAAGAGGTGCTCCAGACTCATGACTTTCTCTGATGAAGAAAAACTTTATGCTGAAGGTGGCAGAGCACTGAACAGGCTGCCCAGGGAGGCTATGGAGTCTCCCTCCCTGAAGACATTCAAAACGCACCCAGACACGTCCCTGTGTCATATGGTCCAGGTGGGTCATACGGCAAGGTGACCCTGCCATGTCAGGGGAGTTGGACTGGAAGATCTCCAGAGGTCTGTTCCAGCCCTAACAATTCTGTGATTCAATGTGGCAACTCACAGAACAACCACACAGCCCCTCCTCAGCATCTTCCTCCAGACAAAATCTCTGGGGCTGCACCCCCAGGCCCGCACCTCCACGGCCTGCCTGAGCTCCCACAGTTCTGTCAGCCAGCCTCGTGTCACTGTGTGCCACAATGTTCAATTTCAAAGTCTGTTATGAGGCTACTTTGTGTTAGATTGGCACTGAGTTACAATACCTTGATCTAGGAGCTTAAGGAAGCATAGGCTTCAGTATCAAATAAAAGCATAGCCACTCTGCTTTGACATCAGCTTCCCATGGTGCACAATGTTCATTTATTTTTAAGCTCCACAATGGCTGAGAGAGCCAGAGCTCTGGCTAAAATGATTAATCATTGATACTTTGGGGAGTGTGTCTTCAGCATGGGCTGGGACAAGGTTGGGGTCAGTGTGTGCCCCATCTGAAGGGGTCCTCAAGCAGATGGGGTGGCAGGAGGTGATGGCTGGGGGCTTGGGGGACAGTGACCACAGCAATGGGCAGGTGTGTTCCACCCCAGTCTACTGTGAGCACAGACTATATCACTCATACCTCCAGGCACGGCCATTAAATTGGACAGGCTGAGGGGGTCATTGTGCAGAGCAGAAATTGCCCTGTGGTGCCCCCCAAGCTGTGCCATGCTGGGTCAGCACCACCACAAAAAGTGCAGAGGAAAACAGCCATCCCCAGCAAAAAGAGCCTCCCTTTTTCTGTCTGTTTTTCCTGGCCCTGGAGGGGCCAGAATCACATTGGGATCCCTGCCAGCAACAAGGGTGATAGCAGCCATCCATCTACCCCACCTCATCCAGACTGCTGTGCCAGCCCACTGCAACACTCATTCAATCTTCTTTACCATGCCTCAGTGGTAGCCAGAGGCTGGGGGTGTCTGCCTCACTCTGGCAGCAGCTCTTCTCTCCCCACTGCCATGATGCTTCCTTTATCTCCCCAAGGACTCCCTCAGCTTTTCCTATTGCCCTTTACTCTGCTCTGGGTGATAAGGCTCTGCCACCACCCTCTGGCACGGGGACAGAGCTGCTGCCAGAGGGCACGGTTTTGCTGACTTGGATGCACTTGGCCCATTGTACCTTTCCAGGCTCTGTCAGCCTTGCTCCATCCCCTTCCGAGGGGAAACACCCAATGGCACCAAAACTATTAGTTCTGGCTGTAGGAAAGCCCATATTTGGTGCCAGGCCTCTGGCAGGGAGGCATTGCTTGCCAGGGAAGCTCAGTTTGCGCTTTCCAATACCCTGGGGCATCTTACAGTGCCTGCACTGGGCCCCCAAGCAGGAGTTTTCACTTGGAGATTCAGACACCTGTATTTGTCATTTCCAGGCATCCTCATGGCAGGGCCCCTCCTGAAATGTCTGTCTGTGTGTCTTTCCAACACATAACTCCAGAAGAGTCACTAAAGCCAACAAGGATGAAAATGTGAAATGGCTTTTCTGTGAAGGAAAATGAAATAGGCAAAAACCTTTCATCCTAGGAAAGAGGTGAAGTGGGGAAAGGCAGAGGTCTGCAAAATTCTGCACAGGGAGGTGGGTGGGAGAAACCATAGCCCAGCTCTTCTACTGTGTCCCACAAGCCAGGACATGGAATGAAATCAGCTTGCAGCCACTCTCAAACATGAGAAAAGATGTTAATCAAACTGTGGATTACAGAGCACAGTGGCATGCAGGACATGAACTTGCACTGATTAGATAAGGGCCAGCAAACAGAGATGTGACTGCTGTCCAGGGAGCCCCAGAGCTGCAGACAGAACCAGAGAAGTTATATCAAAGAAGCATGAATCTCCCACTGTGAAAAACAAACTCCTGCATTAGTGTGATCCAGTAAAAACCATTTTTCTATTTTTATTAGTGTGTTTGTGTGTGCACAATTAAGCACATGCATCTGTTCTCCTTACATGTGTGTTTACCACTTACATGTTTTCTCCCTGACTTTGCTGCCCTGACCTAAGGAGCTCTCTCTCCTTCAGGGGGTCAGACCCACCTATGTCACAGGAGATCAGGCAGCAGCCTCCTGGAGGACACTGGGATCTGCCTTTTTCCCACTGCTTGCAAGCATTTCCCTCTCAGGAAGCTGCTGTGGTGAGGCTGGGTGGTGAAACAGCTCCCCAGAGCATTAGTTTCACGGGCTGTGCTGGCCGGGAGGTGTGTCCCATTGCTGTGTGTGCACAGCTCAGGGCACAGCTTTTCCCTGTGACTCACAAGCCCAGGCAGACTGCAGCTCAGGAGATAAGTGGTCTAATGAGCCTCATCAGCAGGCAAATGCTGTGCAGAGAGTATCAGAGAGCTTTAAGGAGTCCTCCTGCTGTCTCACATACAAGACTTGAAGTAACTAGGAAGTACAGAATACTCCTGGGTAATTTAATCCCTAATAAAACCCACTGTTGTTTCATTGGTGTATAATTCTTAGCTATGGGACTATTTCTCTTTGGTTTTCTGCTTTTTTTCTAGCCTTATAAAGTTCCTCCTGATGCCACATGTCTCTGTGTCCCAACAGTTACTCGAGTGTCAAGGTTTCCTGATGCTGAACACATCACAGGCACTGCCCTGCTTTCAGTTTGTGCCCACTTGTCCAGCTTGTCATCTCATTTCAGGTCTGACATGCCGGTGGTCAGCTTTTCTCTGGCCATAAGAGTCACAGCCTTGTTCTGCAGGACAGCAGTGCTCACTGTAATTTAGTGACTCTGACCCCTTGTACTCATTCAGCCACACGGCTCCAGCAGTCACATCAGCAACTGGCACAGGTCTCAACTGTTTCATGCAGCCTCCTTCTGGGTGTGTAGAATGATGTCAGAACACCTCAACCCACTGGGAGGCAAAGGGATTTGATCCCAGGGTCTTTCCCCATGGAAGTCAGCACTTCTATTACCTTGTAGTTCTTGTGTTGAAGGAGACTGTGACACTCCTAACTCCGCTGTAAGGGTACAAATGTATGGCAGTGCTAAAACAGCATGAGTGAGGAAGGCAGGGTAAGCTGCACTCCACTTTTCCGTGACAAAAAGAACCACAGAAGCCTCTATCATCAGTAATAAGCATCAGAGCAAAGTCATCAAAGCAATGCCATGCACATAACTAAACAGAACTGGAAACGTCTCAGTTCTGTGATCAGTCACTCACAGTAGTAACCCCCTGACTTAGGATATTGTAATGCAAAGTAGGAGATATTGAGGAAATGGTAAAATGCACTTGTGTGTGAGGAGTATGTGAAATACCTGGGGGAAAAAAACAGACCAAGGAGAGGATTTCTGCCCTGGCAGTGTGAGCCAGGCAGCCCAGGCCAGGGCAAGGACAGCTGACAGCCCCACCTGTGCTGAGGCTCTCTGCCTGGGGTGCAAAACGTGAGCTGCTTGGATGACGCAAGTGTGCAGCTCATGCTGTAGCTGCACATCGAGCTACCTGCACTGAAGGTATTGATCAACCACAGCAACAGCTCTTTTGGAAGTCACAGCTCTCTCCAATGCCAGCCCTGGCTTGTTCATTCTCCCTGCTCATTTGCTGTAACTCCCTTATGCTGTCCTCTGGTCACTTGTGAGGGCAAACAAGGATAAGTGGAGTAGAGGAACGGGGCATCAGTGCAGATCTCTGTGGCACCAAGATGTCTAGCAAGGGACAGGATCCAAATATTTGCTCATTTCACCATGTTTCTCACACTTAGATCACAATTGTTTTTCCATCTCACAGCTATATTTTGTGCTGCTGCTCCCAGAAATCAGTCACTTCTCACTGGTCTCTTGGAGGTCTTGCACTGGGGTGCAGGCAGTGCACTTGGCCTGGAGGTGGGGTGTGCGTGTACCCCCCTTCCTGTTAGTGATGCAGCCCTGCATACTCCCAGCAAACCCTAGCCAGTGGAGGGCCCAGCCTGCTTGCGTGGACAGTAGAGAAACGGAAGAGTTTCAGTTCCTGGCAAACAACCTGAAGGCAAAATCCTCCCTCTGTGTGACCTGTGGTACATCTGGACTGACCACTATCAGTCTTTGTCCTGGTCACACGTTCCTCCAGGCATATCTCCAACCCTGCACCCCAACAACCCCCATCCCCATCCCATGGAGATCCCATACAGCCATGGGCACCCTGGTCCTTATCAGAGAAGAGGCTGGAACCAACCCTCCCAGGACACCTTCAGCCCAGACACAGATGCACAGCACAGCTTCCCTTGAGCGTTGGAGGGGACAGCTGGGGATACCCCAGCAAGAGTGATTTGTGTGTGTGTGTATGTGTGTGTATCTGGGTGTCTGTCTTTTGTCACTCTGGGTGTCTGCCTGACTCTCTCTCGCCACCTGCCCATTTCTGCCTGCTTCCTCCTCTCTTCCTTTCTGCCTCTCCTTGCCAGTGCACCTGTGTGTCTCTCTGAAGGGCTGCTTGTCCCTTTGTCTCTCTGGATCCCAGCATGTGGACGTGTGTGTCTTACCATGAATGCGCCTGACCCTTTTCACATGCCTGTGCATCCATCTGTCTCTTTGTGTGTGTGTGTGACCCCGTCCATATGCCTGGGTATGTTTGCATGCTCCTTCTGCGTCCGTGCGTCCGCCCATTCCCCACACACATCCCCCCGTACATCCATCGGTCCGTCCGTCCGTCCCGCCCTGTGCCCCGCCCGCTGTCACAGCCCTTCAGCACCGCGGCGGACGGACAGCTCCTGCCGCCTCCTGCCGCGGCGGCACCGCGCACCGCGCACCGCGCACCGCGCTCCGCACCGCACCGCACCGCCACCGCACCGCACCGCACCGCACCGCACCGCACCGCACCGCACCGCACCGCGCCCCCTCCCCGCCGGAGCGCTCCGCCCTGCGCCCCCTCCGCGCCGCGCTCCGCCCCGCCGTACATAAGCTCCGGCACCGCCGCCGGTCCCGCTCCGCCGCCATGAGCTACAGCGCGGAGCCTGCGGCGCTGGCCGCCTCCTACCGCCACCTCTTCGCGGAGGCCCCGCGGCGCCCCGAGATGCCGGCGGGCCGGTGGGCGCGCCCGGGCGCGGAGCCGGAGGCGGTGCGGGAGCGCGGCACGGAGCCGCGGCGGGCGCGGGGCAGCGAGAAGGAGCAGCTGCAGGGCCTCAACGAGCGCTTCGCCGGGTACATTGAGCGGGTGCGGGCGCTGGAGGAGCGGAACCGGGCGCTGGCGGCGGAGCTGGCGGCGCTGCGGCAGCGCTCGGACGAGCCGCGCCGGCTGGGGCAGCTGCTGGGCGGGGAGCTGCGCGCCCTGCGCGCCCGGCTGGAGGAGGCTCACGGGGAGCGGGCGCAGGCGGCGCTGGAGCGGGCGCGCCTGGCCGAGGAGACGCAGCGGCTGCGGGCGCGCTGCGAGGAGGAGGCGCGGAGCCGCGCCGAGGCGGAGCGGGCGCTGCGCTCCCGGCAGCAGGCGGCCGAGGCGGCCTCCCGCGCCAGCGCCGATCTGGAGCGGCGGGCGGCGGCGCTGCAGGAGGAGCTGGCGGCGCTGCGGAGCGCCCACGCCGAGCATCTCGCCGAGCTGGGCGCCGCGCTCCCGGCCGCGGCCCCTCCGCCGGCCCCGCGGCCCGACCTGGCCGCGGCGCTGCGGGAGCTGCGCGCTCAGTACGAGGCGCTGGCGGCCCGCAACCTGCAGGCGGCCGAGGACTGGTACCGCGCCCGCTGCGCCCGCCTGCACGAGCGGGCGGCCCGCAGCCAGGAGGCCGTGCGCGCCAGCCGCCGGGAGGCCGGCGAGTGCCGCCGCCAGCTCCAGGCGCGCCTGGTGGAGATGGAGAGCCTGCGCGGCGCGCACCAGTCCTTGGAGAGGCAGCTGCAGGAGCTGGAGGAGCGGCACAACGCCGAGGCCGCCGGCCTGCAGGTGAGCCGGGCGGCGCCGGGAACCGTCACTGTCCCCTCCCCTGACACCGGGCAGCGTCGGGCACTGGGCGCCACCGAGCATCCTCTTCCCGCGCCATCCTCACCAGCCGGCACCTCCATCCCAGCAGCCGCCCCCTATAATGTGTAGCACCGGGAATCTCATCCCACGCGAACGCCCGATACGGTGCCGCACCGGTACCCGCGACCCCGGACTCTCCCTCCCGCGGTCCTGTGCAGCGCAGAGCATCTCCGCGGCCTGCGAAGTGCTGCAGCGCAGCTTTGTCCCCTGCAGCAGCCCCTCCCGCAGTTCTGTGCAGCTCTGGACTCCCCGTCCCCATGCGGTGCCCCCCCCACCTCCCGCATCGCTCCGCACCATCGCCTGCGCTGTCCCGGTCAGCGCCACGCTACACAGAACACCCCCAGCACGGAACGGCACCCACCCCCCTTGCCTTGCGCAGCACCCACCCATGCAGGCAGTGCCCCTGCAGCGCTGTGCAGCGCCAGGCATCCCTGCAGCCTTCCCACCAGCCAGCATTGTGCCTCTCTGCTCCACACACAGATCCTGCCCCACCACAGCATTGCCTTCACCCTTTATCCAGAGGCAAAACCCCACAGGGCAGATTTCGGGGAAGCAGGCCAGGACACCCCCTCCAACACTCCCTTCCTTGCAGGGGACATCCCTGCACACGGTAGCACTCTTTGGGGCATCGATCCGTCCCTGTCCCTTAAGCATCAGGTCCAAAATTGCCTACTCATCATTGTGGGTAATTCCTCGAAGCTGTCTGCCCAGGCTTGGCCCTTTGCCCTGTGGCCTGGCTCTTGGCACCTGCACTGCAGAAATTGGAGCTCTGCAAATGTTAATTCTGGATTTGCAGACAGATCCCAGCATCTTTATGTCTGTAGAAAGACTCACGTAGGCCGACACCGAGTGCTCTATGTCTCTTATTCCATTACTGCAGTATTGCCATGTTCTCTTGCTACAGGGAAATGTTCATGATGTATAATAAAATGGATCATGAGACTGTTCTATTATACGGCTGTTAAATAATCTGTGATTTCTAAATCAAGCTGTTTCCTTCTAAATACTGAAACAACTGCTTTTAATCATAGCTGGAAGGCCCAAGTAATGCCTTGTCATTTCCAAGGCCAAATTTTGCCAGGCGCTCTAGAATTCGTGACTTAGTTCCAAGATGCCTGCAAACTTCCTGAATTTTGAGGTGGTCTTCAACATTTTTTGTGGAAATAGGCAATATAAAATATTACCTATAGTGAAAAAATTATACACAGTAATCTTAAATACTCTTGATGCCATGTGAAAGAGGGATCTTGGGAGCAACCAAGATTTGGGGGAAAAAAATTAAGCAACTGGATTAAACAGCACCATAATTGAAATTGCTTTAGTGACAGCGTGGCAGTGCTTTCCTATATGACCCTCAGGATCTGCTTTATGTGTAGCAATACTTAGAAGTCTTTTGAGCAACGTGCATGTGTAGCAGTTAAGTAATTTCCCTGGCTGCAAACAATGGAAAAGGTTGGAGGTGCGTCTTAAAAGAGAACATTCCTATTGTCTCAGCTTTTAAAATGATCCTGCTAAAGCAGGGTCATGTCTTTATACTTGTGAGCTACCTACTCAAATCTGAACCAACATGCAAGAGCTTTTTGTTAGGGGACAGGTTTGCAGTGGTGTGAGGAGGGGGTTTTTATTCTACAGTCTGGTAGAGCTGGGGTGTGGAAGAGAGATGCAGGCTAGGAACAAAGACAACCAGTTTTGAAAGAGCTTTTTGTTCATGTGCACTACAGGCAGAGGGAAGAGGACTGAAAGTACAAAGAGTCACAGCAGCAAGAGTGGAGCTGTCCCAGGGTGGGGATCACCTCAAGTCATTCCTTCCTGTCCTGGCTTGGTGCAGCAGCAATCTGTCTGCACCGGAGCAGAGGCTTTAATCTGTACAGCAGCAGCAGCCATGCATGTCCTGGGGCTTTTCAGTTGATGCCCCAATGATCTCCTCAGAGGCACACCTTCTTGCAGATCTTTTGCTATGGAAAACGGTCAGGACAGCACAGGTCAAAGCAGAGACCAGAAGGATGGCTCCTAAATGTCCTGCAAGGCTGGTTGTGCCCAGCTAATCCGATTGTGACATGCTCTGTGCTGCGTTCAGAATGAGCTGCTCCCCCAAGGGGCTCTGCTCGGACGGGGCTCTCACTGCATCAGGGTCAGCACAGCTCCCTGCTCCGTGGGCAGCTCCACATGCCAGGACTGCCTCTGCACTGTCCACGAGGAAGGTCAGGCAGTAGAGGAAGCTGGGGACATGATAGGAATGGGAAGGGGACAAGGTGAGGATGATGTGATCCTCAAGAAAAAGAGATCGTTTGCTGGAGCAGAGGGTCTGGAAGCAATTGCAAAGGCCTGCCTCTGGGAGGGGGTGCAGGAAAGTGGAGGTTGCCAGTGGCCATTGCAGGGATCTGTCGGAAGTGCTACATCGTGGCTTAAGTGCAAACTGCTGACTCATTTCTGTTCCAAATCACGCTCCTCTGGTGGCACAGTGGGGCAGCTGGCAGCAGGAAACCTGATTGGGAAGAGCCGTATGGGAGCAGGCTTCACTGCTTTAAAGCTGCTGCTTAGATACCTATATGCAAGTGGGAAAAATACAGACTGCTTGTTTTCTGAGAAAAAAAAATAGAACAAAAGATTAATCTCCTTTGTTAGCAGGAATTCTGGCCTTGGAGTCCCCCACATCTCAGGCAGAACTGGTTATAAGGGACAAAAGGCAGGGCAAAACTGACAGAAGGACACCGTTGACCAGCTGAGCACGCTGGCTCTTGCAGGGCAGAGCCCTGTCTCTGTAACCTCCTCAAATCCCTGCATTCAGAATCCCCCACTCTGGGGCTCTGAGGCATTTTCTCAGGAAGGTGACAGACTTCCAGCCTGGAGGGGATCCCTGGAAGCAGCACCTCTCCTTCCACCTCCTGGAAGCATGTTCCCAACCCTTCTTAAGCCCTGCAAATGCAGGCTGCAGCCTTTCTTCTCTGCTGCTGCAGTGCAGGGTGCTTTCACTTGTCTTGTTGAGCCACTGCCTCTAGTTTGATGATGTTTAAGCCCAAAACTTCCCTCTGTAGCAGCCTACCCTGTTCTCTGCAAGACTGGGGGTCCCACCACCACACACTATTTGCCCACAGATCCTGCTGCAGATGGGAAACTACATAAATCCATCAATGGCTAAAGCCTCCCCCATCGCACACGCCCACAAGCCATGCTTGGTGCCCTGCCTGGTGCCCTGCTTGCTTCTTAATCCCTGCTAGCATGCCACTTCATAGTCCCCAGCTCCTGGTGGGATGTGCCACCATGGATCAATTGCCCATTGCAACTTCCCCGTCTCTACACTGGGCAAAGCAGAGTGAGACTGTGGGAGAAGTCCTGTTCCAAAATACAGGGCTGAGCGTCCTTGCCTTTGCAGGACACTATTGGACAACTGGAGGATGACCTGCGAAACACCAAAAATGAGATGGCTCGGCACTTGAGGGAGTACCAAGACCTCCTCAACGTCAAGATGGCCCTTGATATCGAGATAGCTGCCTACAGGTAAGGCTGCTTTATTCCTGCTCTACCTGGACACTTCCCAAGCCCAATCCCTGGACCCCACTAGGCTGCAGTATTTTCAAGGGCCCAGAAAATACTTGGGTACACACTCAAGGAGACCACAAGCATGTTGTTCATCTGGATCTGCCATACTCCTGCCTGAGGAGCAGCAATGGTTCCATGTCCTGCCTTGATCTAGCAGCTGAACCATATCCCTCAGCCATCCCAGAAGCAGTATTTTTTAATGGGCACACTTGGGGTTGGAAACTTGTCTCTCTTGCAAAGTTAAAAGTATAGGCAAAAGGCTGTGCTTCAGGAATTTATTTTCCTGGTGTTTCTGGAGAGGAAAGAGGGAGAAAGTTGCTCTTGTGTACCCCGTATTGCAAGCCCTCCAGAAATGGTTGACCAAAATATGATTTTGAGTCAGTTTCATGGTGCAGTGTGACCTGTGGCGATGGCTTGGACTTGCCTGCAGGGCACAACTTGCTCTCAAGTCTTGCAGATGTTTCACATCCCCATACTAACATCTTCCCTTGTGATGTGCTTACAGGAAGTTGCTGGAGGGAGAGGAGACCCTCTTCAACATGGGAAGCGGCGGCCTTCCATCACTCAATTCCCTCCCCAGCCCCACTTACTCCTTCCAGCCAAGGAGCTTTAGTTCCTCTACTCTGTCCTTCAAAGAGGAGGAGCAAGGAGAGGTTATTAAAGTGACCTCTAAAATATCATCCAGCAGGGCTGAGGTGATTGAGGGGACTATAACCTCTGTCAAGAAAAGAGGGAGGTTAAACCTGCATGGAGGAATCCTTGCAAATGCAAAGATGTAACCATCAGGACCCTGTTCACAAGCATTTGAGGGGGAACAGTCTCCACTCGGCCTTGAAATTGCTCCTCTGGGCACAAAGCTGCACTGGGCTCGCAGGAAGCCTCCTTTAAAACCACATAACCCCCCTGGGGACACCAACCCAGGGATGGCTTCCTTGCAGGTCCTGCCACACAGAGGCCGAGCTTGGCACATTGCTCCCTTTTAAATGGGGTGGGGGCACACTGGACAGGTAGCTAGAGATGCATGTTGGACATTGTGGTGGTGGCACATGGACTCGTAGCACACTCCCTCTCTCCTCCAGGGGCAGGCGAGGGGCAGCCAGCTGGGAATGCTGCTGAGCCAGCTCTCCGGGGAGGGGAGGGAAACAACATGTTTACTGTAACTAGTTTCAAGGCTACATACCTTCATCAACTATCCAAATCCATGTACAGCTAAACTCTTCCCCACTCCTCAAACTGTAGCCATCCCCTTTTAACCCTAGAAGCACAGAAATAGCCATACTGGACTGTAACCACACCTGACATCTGATCTCAGCCACGTATGTTTTGAACTATAAGGAATGTTAATTTTTCTTTGTACTGACAAATCTTGTTTTCTGACAGCACTAGTCAAGCCAGGCACATGGGGTTTATAAGCAGCAGGCACAGGGCAGGGAGCTGTTACATTGGAGGTGAAGGTACCACCATGCTGTGGGGTGCACACCTCATGTGGTATCACTGTCTCCAAAATAGGAGGGTCTGAGGGCCCCTTGTTTGGCTGCACAGTCCTCACATGAAAACCCTTTACCCAGATTAGCATCGTGTCCCAGCCAGCACTGGGAAGCTGCAGGACTCCTGAACACCAGCCCACAAAGCATCCTTGTCCCTGCTCTAACTGTTCCAATGTGTGCCAAATTTGAAATAGGATTTAACAACCATAGGTTTCCTTCAATGCCTTAAATTGCCAGCGATCGCTTTTGCAAGAGCCGGAGACTGCGCGTGCTGTGTGTCAGTGCCCTGGCAGGGTTATCATCACCAGACCTCGCTGCCCTTGCAGTGCTGCCAGGGTAGTTCCTGGAACCAGCAAATTGTTTGCTCGCACTCTTTCCTCTTCAATTGTAAGGCACAAGTTAATAATTAAAAAAAAGAAATAGTTGTGTGGATCAAACCGAGCTGTTTTGTCGTCTTTGCTGCTGCGTCATCAGGGGAACACACCTCAGTGTCTGGCCCACAGCTGGTTCAGTGCCCAGCAGTCCCTCTGGGCCCCTGCAAAGAGCTCAGTGTTGGGATGCAGCTGCCAACCCCTCCTGCTGGAGTTGCAAGGTGATGCTGGAACCACCTATGGCAATGGGGCATGTCTGGGGCTCCCCTCAGCTGCCTGTCATGGTGACCCTGCTGGGTAGAAGAGTCCATGGCCAGCTGAGGGAGAAAGGTCTGCCATGGCCACGTGCACCCTCATTTGCTCAGAAAATGAACTCTGAGGCTGTGATTTGCATCACACCCCTGACAGGTCAGTACCAAGGGACCTGTCATTTCCTCTCCGTGCTGCCTGTGTGCTCAGGGGTTAGAAACAGCTTTGTGCTCTGCCTGCACAACTGAAGATAAAGTGATTTACACAAGAGCAGATGAAGAGAGGAGGGTCCACCCAACTCCCAAGTAAACTCAGCAGTCACAGGTGCTGTGACCAGCAGTGGCTTATACTTGGAAGATGCACTTGTTCTGCTTGAGATGTGCCTGTAGAGGCAAAGAGCACAGGCAGCTTCCTGCTGAGTGGTCCTGCCAGAGCACACTGTCCTGCTGCTTTTCTACTCCCGCTTTGTTGCACCACATTGTGGCAACCCCAGAGTCCCAGGGACACAGTGTGACAGTCACAGGCTTCTCCATCAGAGCTGCAGGCCAGGTGCAGCCTGGCTACACCTTGATCTTGTCACACTGGTAACCTTTGGGAACCATTCCTTGGACAGGCTGCTCACCATAGAGTGACAGCCCTGGGGAGGGCAGCCCTGCAGGTGGGTGAAGCAAGGAGCACTTTCCAGAGGCAGGGGAAGGGGCCCAGGGCATGGCTGGAGCAGTGCAGCTCACCAGCAGCCCCCAGCAAAACAGCACTGACCAACTGGGGGTGCCCAGACAGAGCCTGGGGAAGCCAGCACCTGCAGAGTTAAGTACAAGGCACTGGCACATAAAACAAGATCAAGAAATGTCCAAGTATCTCCTGGCTCATTTGTCAGTTAGGAAATAAAAACACAGTATTTCTCCCAGTCCACTGGGGGAATAAAAAGCAGATGTGACTGTGTAGCTAATGAAATATATTCTGCATCTCAAACACTCTCCAATGCTGCTGCTTTCTGTCCCTTGAGCATAAGCAGCCTGACCTGTCCTTTGTTCCCAGAACAATCCTCATTCAGAATTCCTGCTTGCTCAGCTAACTGGATGCTAATAATGATGCTGGGAATTTTACTTTGGTGATATGAAAGTGAAGGGCCTGCAGTGGTGGAGCAGGACAGAGGAGCTGCAGGAAGGACAAGAAACTATTTTGGAAAATGGCTGCAGTGCAAGGACCAGCCCAGAGATTTCCTGCATTTCTGGAGCTCTGCAGCAGTTTGTTGCTGTCTCGTGGTGTTAAACTCCAGAGGTGACAGAGGGGCAAACAGGCAGAGAGGCCGATGTCTGTACTCATTTTCTTTATGAGAAGAAAAACGACAGCAAAGAGGGAATATGTTGCCAATGCTGACCTTTCCCATTGCTATCTTCTTCAAAGTGGCTCCTTCTACCTGCTTGCTTATATGCACCAGAAGGCTTCTACAGTGAAACCATAAGCTGGAACAGGACAATAAATCCTCCCTTATGGTCCCATCTTTCTTACTGGGTTAAACACCCAGGCTGCCAGAGGGAAGGAGTGAGTCACACTGCAGATGTTGGAAGATTTATACCTCTATGAAACCTTGACCTCTTGGATAGAAGGCAGCTGTGGACACAGACTGCACCCTCAGCTCAGGAAGCAGCAGAGTGCAGCTATTTCTCCACGATACTGCATTTCCTTCATCTTTATGCTGGGGAGAACTTGAGCTTCCACACAATGAGACAAATTCCCACCACTGGACTGGCTGTTTGTTTCTTCCCTGAATGTAGATGCTGGCCCATGCAGTGGAGATGTACAGCTCCTTGAAAACAAAGTTGCTGCACACGGAGAAGTCTTGCTAATAATGCCTATCTAGATGCTGCAATTCATTAAAAAGCAAGCCAAAGAAAAAGCAGCCAAAGGAAAAAAAAAAAAAAAAAGACCAAAAAACCACAAACCCCAAACGTTTTCCTTTGGCAGGAACACAAACATCTCCTTTTTCAGACTGAGGAAGAATGCTGTCATTCAGCAAGAAGGAATCAATAAGGAATTCAGAGCAAAGTCTCTTCCGGCACCTTTGGCTGGATCCAGCCAACTCTCTCTTTGCCAGCTCTTGGCACAGACACCTCTTTAAGGAAAAGAGCTTCTTCCTGCAAAGAGTGACCCACAGAGAGCCCTAACACCAGCAGCCAAACAGATGTTTCTGAATGATCAAATGTCCCCATCACTGGGGTTTGACACTTTGAAGCAGAGTTTATGTCAAAATAGCACAAGCAATGCCAGCTCATTCATGCAAGACTTCACAGGCCTGTGGGAATAAGGATCATGGGGCAAATGCAGCACAATGTGCAAACAGAACACTGCTTGGGGTGGGGTGGGAGAATTTTCATGGACCCTGGTCTGTTCAGTGCTTCCACCTGAACCAAAGGGCTGCAGAGCTGGGGGGTCAGGGGCAAAGCAGTCCTACAGATTGTGCAGGGGTCTTCATCCAAAACCCAGCTCAAGCAGAGATGAGCCTCCAACTCTGTGACAAGCAGTTGCAACCTTGTTAGACTTTGTGCTGGCCAGAACTGACATGGAGCATAACATGAAGAAGGAACAGTGTTCATGCTAAACATCTGCTTAGACAGAAGGGAAATACCCAGAAAATGTCAGAGTGCAATTCCAGAGCCCCACATACACATTCACTTGCTGATGGCAGCAATGCTCTTGAGGTGGTGTATCAGTTCTGAAACAACAAAGTCCAAAAGTCCATTCCTACCACAGCAGGGTCATTCTGCTCCTTTGCCTTTGAATCAAGAGGCAGCTGCTGCCTGCCTGCATGCTAGAGAACACAAGAAGAAACAAGTTCTTGGCTCTCCAATGCCCAGAGCAGCCTTATAAATGCTCTGACAGACACATAGTCATTTCCTGAGATGATGCACATGCAGGCCCAAGTGTGGTCTGTAAGAAAAAGCTGTTTGGAAATGCCATTTGGAAAAGCTGAGATCAGACTGAAAAACATGGTTTGCGCTGAGGCTCAGAACATCATTAAGTTTAAGCAAATTTTCAGTGGAAATGCAAAAAAAAAAAAAAAAGCCTCAGATATGACACCTCATTAGCAAATTCCTAGTCTACCAATGAGACTTGAGAGATGCATGAATAAGAATGCCTGAAGCAAGCCAAAATGATTCAGCCGGCCAAAATATTTAGGCTAGATTCTTAAGGAAGCAAGGATTATAGGACCACACTGTGACTCCAATGTCCCCTTTACCCCCTGCATCCTCCCCATATCATTTCTTATGCTCATCAGCTTAACTTCAGCCACATTTGAGAGCACTGGAAGCGTTCAAGATACCAAACCCCTCTCAGTTTCACGCTATCAGGTACGCAGGTGAAACATCCTCATGGACTGAGAGGCTGAGCTTCCCCTACTGGACACCAGAAAATCCATTCAGAGGGCAGAGGTTATGGTTGCCTCAAGACCAGAAGCTCCAAAGCAGCTCTCACAGGAACGCACAATTTTTCTCAATCTTTGCCAAGTCTCCACCACCCACTTTTCTACCATTAAATGTTTTCTTTGGAAGAAAACAGACATTTTAAGCTTTCATTTCCAAATAGCCTATTTTACCACACAATTAGAAAATGCAAGTTCTCTTTTCCACTTTGGGAAACATTTCTGTTGCAGATCACTGCTGTATTTGACACAAACACACTGTTTTACCTTAAATCCAAACCCAGTTAAGATGGCAATGCAGCTCCAGCAAGAATTCTGCAGTTGCAGGGCAGTCAATCAGTATTGCATTTCATCTCATTACCATTTCTCTATCAAAAATAATAAAATTTGACTTGTCCAGTGATTAAACCTGTATCTATGGCAACATTCTGAAACCTCACTCAATGTAAATAACCTTTGGCTCCTTCAACAAGAGTCTCTTAAAGATGACATGGTAAAATTCCATTTGTGGCCACCTTACTTCTCTTTCTGCTGAACTACTTAGTGTTACAGAAGAACCATGAGGTAGAAAAACCCAAATAAAAAGCAGAAGTGAAGAGAATGCACCATTTGCAACACCTCTCCATCTCTCAGCAGTTATTCATGACAGCCTAAAAAGTACATTTTAGAGAACCTAAAGACTCAGGCTGGCCCTTGGTGCATTCCATTGAGCATATTAAAAAATTCATGGGGGCAATGTCTTTAAAAGAAAGGCATGCAACACATAAAACCTTCTATATCTGTTAATAGTCTTTCTCTCAATTGCTGGAATAAATCCCTCCATTGATTTGTATTGACCACAAATTTCACACAAATGATATTCCACAGTGAAGAAAAGTAAAACCAGAAATGCCAGGGATGTAGTTTTCCTAGTGACTGTTAAAAATGTATTAACATAAATCATTGCACATAAATGATTAATAGTTCCCTGAAAATAAATTCAACATGGACTAGTATTAGACAAGCTTGAATGGTTTTTCAATAAAATTCTTTGGTTGTCTCACATCTACAGAAATAAGCTTTAAGAATTGCCCTGGCTCACAAGTGCCACAGTCTGGTGGCAGTGCAGAGCCAGGCTGGGTGCACTGTTGTGCTCAGGACATAAATGACAGCTCTCCCTGGTCATTGCAGGTCCCCTCTGCTTAGGGGGCTCAGCTGCACTTTTCACCCATCTCTTGAACCTTATCTCCTTACACTGAACCTGTACTGAACACAAAGAAAACAGGTAGAATGTAACCAATATGACTGCTCACAACTTGATTGTAGCTTGATTTTGCATTTGTAAGAAATCCAGAAACTAAGGCTCATCATCTCTTGCTGGGAATTAGCAGGTCTGCACAGGAACTCAGAATTATGCTGCATTTATAAGCAGTATTTAATAAGGATCTGTGTTAGCCACGATGCTATTAAGAAGATAATGAGAAAGGAAAACCAGAATTATCTCATGAAGTAAAGAAACAATAGTGTCTGTAAAATGATGAATGAGTCCAAGTACACCTTGCCTCACTTCCAGAGCACAAGGCTGGCTCATCTCCCATGAGGGCAGAGATGCCATCCCATAGACGGCCTCTTGTTACAGATGCTCTCCTATCATCAGGACCAAAAGTGGCTGGAAAGAAGCCAAGGTTAAAAGGAGACCAACAGAAATAAAACAGCAGCAGGAGAGCTGAAAGAAGATTGGCACATTTTAAAGCAAGCAGGCTGATTATGCAGGAGACCACAGAGCCTCAGCTCAGCCCTGGCAATAGCTAAAGGTCACCCCGCTGCACACGGATGTGCCCCAGGGGATCTGCAGCACTGGAGGGAAGGAACACATCAGTGCCTTCAAGTGAAAGAAAGCAGGATGTCCAGCCAGGAAAACTATGCTAAAAATACACTTTCTGAAGGCAGGTGAGGAAGAAATAGAGAGAAGTGGACAAAAGGGAAATAACAAGTCACTAAGCATTCATGTCAAAAATACCACAGGCTACAGACCTTCAGTCTTCCTCATTAAGGCATCGAAAGGGTGAAGAAGGGGAGTGTTGGCCTTCTGCATTTTAGCCAGCATGTGATTTACCCTGCAGGAAAATCCTTTGAAGATATTCAGGAGGCCCTTTTTTTTTTTTTTTTTTTTTTTTTTTTTGGGAAAGCAGAATTTGACACTGACATTAGTGCCAGTGGCAGCACAGCCCTCTTGGGGCCATGCAAGTCAAATGCAACCTAGAATGACATTAATTTGAATTAACTATCAGCTTCTATACAGCTGTTAAACTCTGCACATGAGCCCTTCTGTAGACATGAAGTTCAAACCAGGGTTAAGGGTGAATTTGCAATGTAAAATGTGACTATACTGATAATGACTTTTTAGCACAGAGCTATAAATTTGAAAACAAACCCCTAAGTGATAATGGAACAGGAAGGGGCAATAGTGAGTATTTGAACCAGATGCCTTGATTCCAGTGGCAGAGAGTCAGTTCACAGGGACTCAAGAACAGCCATAAACACGAATGACAATAATTGAGAGGTGGCTTTCACAGAAAGATATTCTTGTTAATGAAAAAAGGGGTCCTTTAACTACGTAGGATTATTTCTCCTGTATTTCTATAGAAAAATCATCTTGACTTCTTTACTGAGCCATTTCTCACCAAATCCTCATTAAAAAGACAGTCCCAGAGATTTCATGTTACTCCAGCTAAAAATACCACACTTAGTTCCAGTGGAGACTGGTATTAAATTACCCTTCACCATTCAGCCTCTTAATTGAAATTCGTCATTCTAATGAACCCAGACCACATTCAGCAGTTTTACTATCACCTACTGTAATTCTGAGGCTGACACAGGAAACATGGCATGGAAACACAAGAGCTCAATTTTAAATTGGCTAAAATAAAGTTTATTTTACTGTTACAATATATAGTCTTTAATCAACACAACTCACGAGGTGTTTACAAAATAATCTCATTTTCTGCTGCATTTTAAACACTACTTTTATACAAACTTTAAAGGTAAAATAGGAGTTTGTAGCTAAAAAGGCTTTTTGTTACATTTTTTAGAAGCGAGAATTACCTCAAACAAAACTTTTTTTTTCTTATGGTGCCACCTTCACAGACAAAACAAGGTTTACTGTAAAGACCTGAGGGAGGATTCATGAAAGCTTTCTTTAGACAAAGGGTGCCAGTCCTCTTAGACTGAAAGTGAACAAATACATTTGAGCCCTTGCCCTGGGGGTGCATTGGGAAGAGCGTGGCCAGTAGGTGAAGGGAAGTGATCCTACCCCTCTACTCAGCCTGGTGAGGCCACATCTGGAGTGCTGTGTCCAGTTCTGGGATCCTCAATACAAGAAAGACAAGGAGCTCCTGGAGATGGTCCAGCAGAGGCCACAAGGATTGCTCTGCTCCTTAGGGACACTTAAATGGCCCTTGCTGCTCCTGGCAATGCCCGCTCCATGCCTGACTGGCTGCCAAGGGCTTCCAGGTCTGGATGGAGCTTGGGGCTGCTCCTCAGTTGTCCCCAAGCTCCAGAACCCCTGTACAGCTCAATCAAACCCTAACCCCAGCTAAATCACCAGCTGACTGAAAGAAAGAAAGAAGTACTTCTTTACATTGAGGGTGGCAGAGCACTGAATAGGCTGCCCAGGGAGGGTGTGGAGTCTCCCTCTCTGGAGACATTCCAAACCCAACTGGACACATTCCTGTGTCACCTGCTCTGGGTGACCGTGCCTTGGCAGGGAGGTTGGACTGGATGATCTCCAGAGGCCCATCCAACCCTAACAATTCTATGGTTCTGTAACTTAGGTGCTCTGAAATGCCTTACAAAGGAATCTCTTCCTTCTCCCTGCACTGACTGTAGGGAAGGGAGGGAGCCTGGGGCCTGATGGAAGCTTTCATGAATCCCCACACTGATGACCCAGTATGCAGCACAACCATAACACACAGAGCTCTCTGGTCCTTAATGCTGCACGAGACAACACGGAAATCTTAAAACAGAAGAAAATTTGAAGTGTTACAGTTGTCACAAAACCTAGTATTTCAACATGTTAAAATTAAATCACCTAACATGTATGTCCTCTGTGAATCTGGTAGTAACAGGCAGGTATTACATTACTCAACCCTCCACTACAATGCACTAAAACACATTAGAAAGAGTGGAAAAAGTTACCATTTTCACAGCTGCTGGAGAGGTATGTGCTAAAGTGAATGGATTTATGCTCCTGACAGTCAAGTCAGTTGTTGATGGATTTTAAATCAGGTTGACAGTGATTATTTTATATATAGCAAGCAGGTAGAAAGAGGTGCTACTTCTTTTTTTTTTTCATGCATAGTTTAACCAGCTTACAGCCAGCTCATCTCTATTCAGACTAGAGATGCATGATCCACCATTTGGTATAAGCCAAACTACCAGCAAATATATTTCCAGTGCAAAGAAAATTGTCTTTCTTCAAGAAAAACAACAAATTTAATGCTACTTCTCAAAAAATAATGCTTATGCTGCATCATTTTCTACCTATTTTGGTCTACATTTCTGAAGTTTCCTTCCTTTCCCCAAATCACATCCAAAGATAGATGATCACAGTATACTTTTTTTTAGGCAAATGACTGTCTCTTCCCCAAAACAAATTATACTGCTCATGGAAGATCATCCCTGAGAGCATTGTTCTAGCTAGACACTTAGACAGCAAGAGAAATCTCAGAGCTTAGAGGAAAAAAAAGGCTGTTCACCCTGTGAAATCTTGTGGTTTTAGAAAGTAAAAAAAATTAGCTACTTCGAGCATTTAATTTCCCTGAGCTGAGTGAAATTTGAAGACAGTAATTTGTAACATGAAGCATAGCAACATCTACAGCTGTACTTACAGAAGCTGCAATTTTTTACAGTGGTAGAGTCAGACGTTACATTACAAGCACACAGCAGTTGGTGGTGGTTCCTTTCACTTGCCTCCTGCCACAGGAAATGCGACGGCTTCTTTGGTGAGAAACAGCAGTGAAGAAGCTCCCACTGACTTCAGGTTCTTTTGCCTTCTGATATTCCAGACACCTTTAAGTTAGTGGAGATACCACCAGGCCATAGTGCAGCACAAGTAGACCATCCTAGAGAGAAGAGAAGAAACTGTCTCATTGTAGCACTTTCCCTTCTCCACCAGGCACTCCTGTCACCACCTGGTACAACAACTGCTGCATGGCAGGACCCCAGCTACAATCTCACCATTTTATACCATGTCCCTTCCACATGGAGAATGCAAGTTTTGAAGTATCAAGGCAAATAACTGTATTCCCCTCTCCTCTTTCAGATGGAAAAGGGTGTTAAAAATAAAGTAAAATCTGGTACTGCTTTTATATTAAAGTTATAACGGCATCATCATCATCATCAAATAGGCTCTTGTCTACAAGTCATGCTGATTTCCACAAGATATTGTGGAGCAGAGAAAAATGTAATCCATTAAGTGGTTCTAGAAGGTGCTGCCAAAAGTTGTAGCACAAGAGTCCAGACTACCACTATATACATTCATTAAGTAACAAATGCATTGGGTTAAAAAACCTCCAAATGACAAACTATTAGTTTCTTAACTCATGTTTCTCCTCTTCCAAGACTGCCTGACATAAAAAATCCCTTTCACCTGTGAAACAAGAGACTTCTGACTCATTAGTCTTACTTAAGTCACTTAATTCACAGGCAGCTGCTGAAAGTCCTAGCCCTTAGTCTGCTTCCACCACAGAGCCACTGGGAATCTGACATTGCATTACACCTATTTATCTGGACAGACTTTAGAAAAAGTTCTCTTTTGAAGAGAGAACTATATTAGTACCAACTGACATTAGAATTTTTACTACATTTTGCTTCAGATGTTTTTATCTGTTAATACACAGGATGTAAGATAATGTATTAGTACCAACTCACTAGCTTTTCTTCATTTTCTCACCCTGTTAAAACCAGGAATCTATTGCAAACTCCTGAAAAGATATAGGAGGAGGCAGGAGCTTTAACTGACTAGGTGATTAGCACAAATTGGGATAGCAGAATTGCAAAGCAGAACAGGTCCTAAGAGGTTACTCAGGAACCTCTTGGCACATAAAAACGTTGTTATACTTCCCCAAATGTACTTACTCCTTGTGCCCACTACTTCCTTCAAAAAAGAAAGTAAGACACAACCAAACTATATTTTTGGAGAAAAACTGTGGTCAAAACCAGCTTTTCCTCTATTTTCCAGTTTCTTAAAGGAAGTATTTATACAAGAAGAAAATGCTACAATGTATTCTTTGATGAATAATTTTGAAATTGTACACCTGGCAGTAGGACATGTAAAGGCAATAGCCCTGTTAAACCCAAGGTCAAACCCACTAAAATTCCTTCTCTACAAAGAGAAGCTGAGAGTTACCCCAGTACTGGCCCTTCTTACTCCGTAATTATTCACTTGTAAAGTATTACACATTTCTATCTACATTCAGCTGTTTTCTCTAGATACTGTTATTAAAAGGAAGTCCAAACAGAGAATGAGCTCTCACTGCCCATTACAAATCTCAAGGCTAATTCAGACAGGCATGAAAGAAAAACAAAGCTCTCCGGTGTCCTTTGACACACATTTGTGACTCTGACCTAAAAAATCGCAAAGGATCCCACCTGTTACACCCAACTATAAACTTTAGAGTGGAACTGACAGCCCAAAACATCAGAGCATACACCCCTTTTAATGTTCTAAGAGCAGCAGCAACAAAAAGTGCCCCACTTTCCAAATTCAATAACCCCATGGCAAAGAGTAAAACACTTCCATAGGAAATGTGTGCTGGAAGGTCACAGTAATTAAATCAGAGCACAGCTCTTGCTGCCTAGCTCAGGAGACCAAAAAACCAGCACAATAGCATTGGGTTACAAAAAGGTGAGAGCTACAAAGAGACCTTTATAATCTGCCAAACCTCTGTGCCAAGGGCCAAGGACATCAAGGAAGCTACTCCTTTTAGCTTTTCCCATGTGTGAGCTCATTATATCCATCAGTGATGCAGAACTCTGAGAAGGCCCAGTTTCAGACAAGTGGAAATAACCAGCAGATTGGATCAGGTTGCATTTGTGCAGCAGAGGGGAGGAAGGTAATACAGGGAAGAAGTTATATTCCCATTTAGTTAATAACAAGCTTCCTTTCTCAGCTACTTGACCAAACTCTTAATTACAGGCAGATCTCAATGCCTGGTAACAAAACTGAGCCTTTAAAAGTCTCTGTAGGCGTCTTTGATCAATCCTTGCAGTAAAGTCCACAAGTTTTACACTGTTTAAAGAAGAAAAAAGCAAAGTAGTTTCTAATTAGATAAATTCTGTCAGTGAGATTTTGATGTTTTTGCCCTAAACAGGGCTACAAATCCTACTTTCAGCTAATTAGGAAGACTTAACCAACCACTCAATTTCAGAAATGTCAAAATATCTTGACATCCACAAGATTTAACAAGATTTATTCCTGATTCTTTTTTAGCCTTCTAGCAACTACTCAGAAATGAACATATTAATTGCTTACATTCAACCACTAAAATTAGTTGCCTGTTTACTCCAAACCACAACAACCCAAACAGGTTACT
This sequence comes from Phylloscopus collybita, assembly GCA_027886175.1. Classification (NCBI taxonomy): domain Eukaryota; kingdom Metazoa; phylum Chordata; class Aves; order Passeriformes; family Phylloscopidae; genus Phylloscopus; species Phylloscopus collybita. The sequence continues at coordinate 25,837,384 of JAJNNQ010000129.1, forward strand.
ATGGGATCAGTGTCAAGAATATTTATTTTATCATCAGATCACACTTGGTCTTTCCACACTTGTTGGAAAGGCAGAAATGTATCCAGAAGAGCTAAAATCCTGCCAGCTTGCACTTCCAGGAGATTTTCATTTACTCAGGCTTTAAGGCATCACTACACAGTGCTAGTCAGTACGAAAAAAAAAAAAAAAAGAAATACAACACTCAAAATCTTCACAAGCAAATCTTAAGAACCATTCAGTGCTAAGTAAAAGCCACTAAAACCCCCACAGTGATTATGGTTCAGAACAATAAATCACATACAACATATGTGATGTTGCACTGAAATGCTACCAAAGAATGCACGTTAAAATTAATATATTTGCCAAAGAGAAACTTATCTACACTTTTATAGTCACTTTTCCCAGCAAAAAGAGTAACTGCTGACATGAATGAATTTGCAAGTGAAAAATGTGACTCAGAATAGCAGCTATTTTTCTCCTCTAACAGTGGTTGCACTCATCTAAATAAAAGAGCCCAATGTTTATTCCTTCAAATGACTTTCTGTTGCAGAAGTAGCTACTGAAGCTGTTTTCTTTGCATGAAGCATCTACAAAAAACCTCAGAAACCTGTAAATGACAACAGCAATTTTGAACAGTGTCTCAGCATCCTGGTGAGAGCTGTTAGGGATATTCCAAGCTTCAACTCTGATTTGGAAAGGCTGGAAAGTTACAAAGGCAAAGATGCCCTTGGAGTTTAATGTAAAATTCATCAAACCTTCCTCTGTACTTGTAGTTTCACTGGCCAGGACAACTGTGCCCCTTATTGAATTTCAGATCATGGTGAGAAACAAACAACCCTGACCATTTTAGACTTGACCTATCTGTTGGGATTTTTTTTTATAGGTGATTATCTAAAAATATTTTCCAAGTTTTTATTTTAATCCTAGAAATGCATCCTCTTGATTTCTAAAAAAATTGTAATGTTAGACTAAAGAACATGAAAATGTCACCATTATTTTAATATCAAGAAAAGAAACAACATTCCCAACTATTTGGCATCCTTACAGACCTTCTAACAATATGAAGAGAAATTAAAGATGAACCCATTCTTTCAAATTTCCTGTCAAAAGTTGTCATAGTACAGTTAGTTGGTCTGCATGTAACAGAAAGTGACTATGAAAGAACAAGGCTTCACAACAAGCCAAGATGTTTCTTTTCTATTTGTTTGTGCAGTAGAGAAGCCTTGAGAGAATGAACTGCTAGCATACTGATTTGGCAATAAATGAGATTTGAAACATCACTGGAGAATGCATCCCAAGACAACTGCTCTCTTTGTGGAGCTGCTGACTGGTACTTTATCACTAAACATCAATCAGGCAGACCCAGTTCTGACAAGAAATGAAACTGCTGCAGTATTCCTTGAAGTGCTGCCCCAAGAGCATTTCTCATACATTAAAAGCTCTCGTGCTAAGCTCAAGTCTAAAACCATACAAGTGATTATACCCCTGGACTGAGAAATTTATCATCCCTCTGCCATTTACTGAAGCTTTTAGTAGAAGGCACTTCCATCACTATGTGCTGATTGCTGAATTTACTTACAGTGATTCACAGTGTTAGAAACAAGTTTGTAACCAGTACCCATTTCCTCCCAGTTTCTATCCCCTGCTCCCCAAGCTGGATTAGGTTATGTCTAACCTAATTTCATTTCTTCTTCATGCTATTATAAAACAGCTAACACATCAGCTGTAGCATTTATTCCCTTCAACTGCAGAAACAGCACAAGCCTCACAGATTTTAATGTCTGCCAACATGAACATGGGCCAAATACCTCTGCCCTGACTCAGGTACAAGTGATGCAAAGTCCAAGAGATCTCAAAATCAGCTTTTTGCTTCCTGCCTCCAACACAGAAGTCTTTCTGTAGCAGAAGAGAGCTCAGCAGGAATTTTAAATGTAAATGTTTGTGCACAAACAAGTGAGGAGAGCTTATTTTGCTACTATTTTAGCCCTTCTGCTATCTGCTAAGATTGCTTTCCAAATAAAATACCAATCTAATCCTATTTCTTCCCATTGTATTAAACATTAATTTTTCAGACTTCCAAGTTCAGATTAAGACACAATTTACCATATATCACCATTTTTCATCTCTATCTTATGATGCACTTGGCAGAGTACTTCACTGTTTTTGCAGTACTTCTAAAATAGTGTGATCCTTTAAAGATGCTTTGAAAAGATTTCCAAAGAATTAAAAAAAATGGATTCTTATTTGCAAAGCCAGCAACACTAAAGACAGCTAGTTATCAACAAGAAATAGCTGGCCATATGCTCATGCTGTGACCAGAGCCAATACAATATGCATCAAGTGCATTTACTGCATTCATTACCCTCTATCTTTGGTTTGTGTTTTTATAAGCAAGTTTATTCTCCTGACCCAGTCACAAGGATAGCCTTATTTGGGATTTGTCCTCTGATTTCCCACAGAGATGCAATTGCCAGAGAGGAAAAACAATGAATATTAACTAAAAGATTGGCTGGTACATTTTATCACTGGTAAGATGGCATTTGTTTGGGGGGGAAAAGAAAAACCCCAAAACAAAAGCCAACACAAAGCCCTCGTATCCAGAGCATCATGAGACCAAGAAGAACAAGGTACACTGTCTTACAAGATACTCTGCTTACAAGATAAAAATGATTTTGCATAAACTGCAGAGATTTTTCTAAGTAACTTCTTCAGACAAGCTGGTGCTGAGGGCTTAAAAGAGGTCTTCTGTTTTGAAACAGAAAACCTGGAGCAAAGCCCCAGCTGCCACGTACCTGTACAGCACTCTCTCCTATGACTTGACGGATTTCCCTCAGTGTCTGGTAGTGCTCCAGCAGGTGATCACCACATATTATATCCACCTGTGGAAAAACACAAGCATGGGTAAGTCCAACTTGCCTTTGCAATAGCAAAGCAGTATCCAAGCCCTTTCAATTTTATTAGCAGAGTTCAATGCTAGCATGTTAGACACTAAGGCCATCTTTACCTCTGTTGTCCAAATGTATTTAGCATTCACAGCACTATTGCACTGCCCTAATGCCTTCCATGGCCCTGACCTGGGCTCACTGCTGAACAGGGAGGACAGTTTACTGTTTCACTCAGTTTAGTGTGTCCACTGAAACAAGCTATCTAGTAATAGCTGTGATGAAATTAATGGGAATTTAGACCATGCATTAAAATGATCACACAAACATCTGGCATCATTCATCAGTTGTAAAAGAGGGAAACTTGTTTGTGCCACCAACAAAAGAAGAACCATTGCCCTCCTCATTCTTGAGGGAGAAAAAACATGACAATTCCACTTAATATGTGGAAGATGTGCCTTAATAGAAAAGACCATCTTGGTGCATGCCACTGTCAGCAGTTACATCACACAGTCCTCCTTCAGCATGCACTCAGTCAGTATTCCTGGGATGCAGCTGCAGAGCACACTCAGCAGTTCCATGCACTGTCCTCTACTGCAGCTGAACTCTGTCAGTGGTGCCTGCAATTCCACAGGAGGCACTTTTGTTTAGTAACTGCCCATAAAAAATAATTTTGTGAAAAACAAACCTTAATCAGGTATTTTGAATTCCTTGCCTTGATTATTATGAAAAATAGGCTTCTTTATAGAGCTACCATGGATTTACTGTGCATAATGTAAATCCAGTCTCTAGCGTTCCAAATTAGAGCAGCTAACCCAGCACTGTTTTTCTCTCTCAACTGGAGCTTGCTTACATTTTCCTTATTAGCAATTTCTAGATAAGGAAATGAGCGTGCTCTCATTTGTGAATTGACAAGACCTCAAAGATAAGCAGTCCCACAGCTTTCTGCGAGGGAACTGCCTAAGCTCTGCCCCTGCAGCACTCGGGGAGCTCACTGCAATATCATGACGTATTGCCTTAAACAGCCACTTTCCACCACAGGATGCACTCTGCTGCAGCTCTTCCACTCCCCCAGGTTTGTCTTCTGCAGGCTGATCCACTACCTCTCTCTTGTTCTTCATGGAAAGATTTAGTAAGATTTATGCTGGCAGACCACATTGTTCTGAGACTTGGGAATGCAGGAATTCTACTCCTCAGAGGTTCAAAAAGGACTAATTCACTGCACCACCTGTACTGTATGAGAATGATGCAGAATACTCTGTGTATACTCTTTTAATATCTGTGTTTGATTCTTAATGTGCAGAAGATGTAAACTGCTTAGCAGTACTTCTGCTTTTAGCTTCCAGAAGGAAGCCAGGAAGTAAAAATTTGTGTGGACATAACAGTAAATACTGATCAGCTATTGATCCCTATATACTCATATATTTAACATCCATATTTAATGTATTTAACACAGTACTTAGAAAATACATCTCTTTTCCTTTTGGAAAACTGTCTGTAGTTCTTTCTGCTATCTTCCATGCATTCTTAACCTCTACAGTTATTACTGCAGGAAGACAAACATGACTGCTTTGCTTTCCAGAGACATGAGTTTAATTACTTTTGCTTTTATAAGCTTATTTCTACATTTTTTATAGCATAAGGCACTGAAAATTGAATCTTGCTCCCAATGAAACATAATACATAAATGTTTTATATATTCTACAGAAATAGAAAATCTAATCTGCTTGACCAATACAAGATGCAGACAGTCACAGCTGCTGACAATCTCCCAAAACAGAATTAGAATGCTTGTTTGAAAGTACACTGTTGTACCTGCTGCTCTAGTTTCAAATGGCAGTCATTAAAGAGCCAGTGTCTAGTAATAAATTGAGAAAAGTTTTTCACATTTACTGTATTTGAGTTCTCTGAATACCAAATGCTTTAATCTCCCAGTTCTAGTGCCAAAGCCTGAAATTCTGCCTGCTAATTGTTAAGATAGCATTCATTCTGTAAGGATAAGAGAAAAAAACATACAATGGAAAAAAAAATCCACCTCAGGCCAGTGCAGAAATAAGTTGTGAAATGTGTCTCAGAGGAATCCTTGTGTCATATAGGAATGAATATGTTCCATTACAAAAGAGGTACCAGCACCACAAGTGCTATGAATTTACTAAAATTTCAAATGACGGATAAAATTGAAGTAGTAACTAGTACTGATTGCCTGAGACAGCAGTAACTGTAGCTTGACATTTTGTTGAAAGGAAGCATGAAGGTGGATCTGCTGAACACTCAGTCACTTCTGTTAAAATTCTCACTAAAATAAAGTAGGTTTTCCATTATGCCACTTCTCTTCTTTTGGTGGCATGTCTGCTATTAGAGCTATTTCTCTAAAAGCCACCATAACAGACAATTATAAATTCATGCTCACTAAGTAAGACAGAAATAAAAATAGAAAAAAGGTCATGCAAGGGACATCTCACATAAGACTCATCCCAAGGGATAATTTGGCCCAGAAAGCAGTAGGCTTCAATGAGTATTTTCCAAAACAAGTCATACTACCCAGGGAAAGACAGCAAAACACAAAGTTTTAGAGACTGACATGAGTGTTTGGGCTAGTTATTCAAAAACCTGTCAGATTTTCCCATTTCCTCCAGCTGCTGTTTACTTTCAAGAGGCCCTGGATGCTTTTATTCCAGGGTCTAAGACTGGCATAAAGAAACTGCATCAACAACTACACCGTGTATGATGAGCAGAGAGTCCTTTCTCCCAGTCTCCCCCAAGACTGCAGGTCACACACTTCTAGGAATGCACATCTGGTTACAGAACATTTCTGTTCCATCAGCTGCACTGCTGAATTCCAAGCAGTTGAGCTGCAAGTCTTTCAGCAGCTTCTCTCATCCTTACAGAAGAAACAGCAGGAAGGAATAAAGGAATACTGCTGTGCAGGAGGAGCTCAAAGGAAATCACACTCTAAAGAAAACTTCCCATGCCCAAGATAAGAATCTACTGGGTTTCAAACACCACAACCCGTATTTAGCTCCTATCAGATGTTACCTAATTAGCTATTACTGGCAATTCCAGTTTCTAAGAAATTATTTTCACCCTCTCCCAACAAATTCCAGCAAGAATATTCAAGAGAGACCTTGTAATTAGAAGTATAAATAAACACAAAAGAAAATTAATTGTTTTGAACAATTAACTCTATGCCCAAAGCATAGAGTTCAAAACAAAGCATCAGAAAGAGCAAACTCCAGTCTGCCAACTCAAGTGATAGATAAAAATAAATGAGCCCTTAACCTTCAGATAAACTAGGGAATTTAAATCATAATCCATTTGCAAATGCAAATACAGAAATCCAAAAGTAATCTGAAGCCTCAGAGTAGGAAAAAAAGAACAAAGGCGGTAGCTTCAAAACTGCTTTTTAGACTTTTATATATACTGCCACACACGAGCCAGATGGCTTATTTCACATTTTCATTAAGCTAAACACATTGCATTTCTGCAGGTCAATGAGGACGGGCAAGTATTAGCTCATATTCCACATGAAAAGATTAAGTCTGAGATGTCCCAGCAGAGCCAGGAGTTCAGGGGTGTGGGTAACAGTTTCTATCACTTGGTCACCAAATCAGCTCTAAAAGGGAATGACAAAGATTATCAAATAGTACTTTTGCAGACTGTTAAACTATGCTGATATTCAGTAGGACCTGACTGCACACACAAAACAACCACACCTAGTGTACTCACAAGAAGTTTCAACAATGAAACCAAAAATGCAATTGATATACTGAGGAGATAAAGGAGAAAATCCTTACAGGCAAATCTTTCAAAGTCCCAAGCAAGACACAATTTAACACTCTTGCAATAAATTTTCTGTAGGTAAATGGAGTAAAAAGTACTGCAAATGTAGTGCATTTTAGCTCAATATGCCTGAAATGTAAGTTTCTGAAAGAAACTTCCAAGCTTCACAAGGAAATCAAATTCTAGGACTCCAGTCCCAACCTAAACACACCGAACTCAGGACATTTTATATAAAAATGGATTATTTTAGGTAATGAAGAGAGTTGGAAAGCAAGACTAAAGAAGTAATATTAAAAGGAAGAGCTTGTTGTCCAAAGTTAGTATCTATTTCTTTTTTAACATACTTTGGGGAAGCTGACAGGAAATTAACTACTGCAGTCCTCAACACTTCCAGATTTCTAGAGCAAACTAAAAAAGCAGTAAAGAATCTTCTACATTTAAATTCTTCGCACATATGGTTTGTAACCTAGTTCTCTAAATTCTTCTGCTTGTGCTAATTCAGAATCAGGTTCTCCTTAATTTTGTTTTACAGTTTATTAGCCATCCTGGGAAGCTGGAGTAAGACATGATTCATTAGGCTTAGTAATCTTCAATGATATATATGACATCTCTTTCACTTTCTGCATGTTTACCAACAAACCATCAGCTTCAGTTCTGTGTACTACCATGAGAAGGTAACAGCTCACTACATAAATTCCTTTAATCTTAGTCCCCATATGACAAAGAAATGGTCACTCAGGCTAGAAAAAAATACTTCCAGTTTCATTTCCTGAATTTCCAAATTTTTTAAAAATGAGCCTGGATATCTTCAAGACAACAGTCATGACTTGGGTCATAAAAATCAACTACAGGTTTCTAAAGACCAGCACAGACAACCTGTGACTGCTACAGCAAGTGACACACCTGACAAGCAGGGTCTAGATCCATTTTTCTTCTGAGGAATTTCTCCACGTGTCCAATTGTTGCCTCCCCGGAAACACGCACAAACTTCTTTTCCAAAGGCTGCACAGGAAAAATAAAGATTTTAAGTTAAATTGAAGTTAAAGGTTTTGGCACTAATCAAACCAAATCCATCCAAACTCCAGCAACAGCCCAATAACAGGGAAAAAGCTTACATTTTTGAACCCTTCTCTGATCTACCTGCAGATTACTTCACCAGGAAATACCTATTAAGAGTCTAGATGCTATTTAAACATTTAAAAAATAATAAGCAACTGATTATTTTTAAAATGTTTTGAACAGCCCTATATTCTGTGTGGCCCAAAACCCCCAGGATAAACAAGACAGAAGGAAGGGCAAATATGAGACAAAAAGGGTAGGAAGTGATAATGAAGATGAAAAAAAGATGATGAAAAAAATATTGTGATGTATATGGATAAAAAGAAGAAAAAAATGCTGGGTAGGTGTTATGTTATACTACAATAGGTTTGAACTACACTGTAATACAAGATTGGTCATTACCACTCTGATGAAAGCTCTGGCTGCACTCAGTATTCTTTACTCAAATAGTAAAGAAAACCAAACTAAATTAAATATACTCAGGTTATAATTATTTCTGAAGTAAGCTGTAAGACAAAAATTTAATCACATTTGTACCTTAAAATTCCCTGTGCCTTCATTAGCTCTGAAAAAACAAAAGAGTAAATAGTCAACATTGCTAAGATTATCAGTTATTAATATCCTCAAGCTCTTTATTGTAACTGACTTACTCATTTATGAGCCTTACATATCCAACTTATTTTCCCAACTCAAGCTCCTCCTTTCATTAAATTGCTGTACATAAAATAATATTGGAGTGAATTTATATATCTTTTTCTCCTACCCTTTACTTTTCTGCTCCATTTTTCTTGTGAATTCAGCTCTTCAGAACTCAGAAATTCAGAATTCACGTTGTTAAGTTTTGTCTACATAAAATGTGACTAAAAACCAACACAGCCTAAAGTAATTTTTAAACACAAAATAACATTAATTTTCACAGGAGTAGGTTGTGATATTGATGCTGCTTAAACATCCATACTTCATGATCCTTGATATCTGGAACCTTAACAGACAGTACCTAAGAAGTTACTGACAGAACACACCCAACCACATAAGGAGCTCTCTGGGCAAAATGTTGGCTCTCAGACTGTTCATATGACAAAATTAATGCTAATGCTATCTAGGAATTCAGGAAAGCAGCATGTGTTTCTTTGGAATGTGAAGTACATATAAAGGTGACAAATAACCAGATTTCCAGCTGGCTTCAGCCAAGGTTCACTGATGCACAGCCTGAGCATGTGATCTGCCACTGATCACCTATACTCCACATCTCCTTCTTGTAGTGCAATGTGTACATTTCTCATTTAAGGCCAATACACAACATTTCATTATTTTCATATTGTATTAGCAAGTATGTACATATGAGAGAGGAAACAGTGCAGTATTTTCATTGCACTGGAGATGGCAAAAAATCAAACATTGCTATAAATCAGCTGACTATTTGCTATAGCAAACAAATGTAACACTTGTGCAGACCACACATTAACACGGCACTGCAAGTTACTGTGATTGATTATCTCCACCTCTAAATATGTACCAGGTATGAGATAGAGCTAAGTAAACCTGTCATGAACTAAGAAACAAACATAAAAACTCTTTTCTACTATGGCTGTCATTTTCTTCGATACAGTTCCACAGCCATGGGTGACCACATTATAAACTGCAGAGACACAATGTATACAGTCAGACTTTCAAAGTAACAATTTCTTCTGGCTGGTACAATCTATTCCAAGTTTTCTTTATCCAAAATGCTTTACTAATCTCACACTGCCAAGATAATCTCTTGGATCTTGACTATATAAATTATCAAAGATTAAAAAGTCACTAGAAAAAAATACAAAGTAGATGGGTTAAGCCATCATCTTTTTTTGTTAGAAACATTCTGTGCTTCCCTCCATATAAATAACAAAACCACACTGGACAGTTCTACATGATAGAGATGGTATTGGCACAGTATTACCTGCTTTCTGCCAATGCTGGACATTTAAAATAAAACTAGCAAAAAGCCAAATATAACAGATTCAAAAGTCATCTTGTTTCTCAGGCAGATACAAGTTAACTAGGTTTGAGGTCTAAATTGACTTCTGCAAGTCAGGTATGAAGAAAATGAACACTGCAATTAAGGCAGGTATGTGGATTCATTATGTTAAAAACTTTCTATTATTTGAAAGCCACTGAGTGCTTCCTCCAAGCATATCCAGCATCAAGGTGCTGCCACCTACAGGGATCAGGGATTGGAACAGACAGGGATTTCTCTGTTCAGTTTACTGAGACTGCACGACTTTGTTAAAACACATCTACATTTTAAAACTATACTTCCTAGGAATTTACTTTTAGAGGAAGATACATCCTAAACATTTAATTATCTGCATCATCTACCTGTGCATAGCTGGCTGTCACTATTGCAGTGTAAGTTAAAACTGGTTCCCCACTACAGTTTGAGATGGAAGAAATACACATTTAATGAAAACCAAGAGCCATTTAATGGTCCATCACATGCTAGCAGCACCCTCCTGTCAGTCAGTTGCTTTTACATTTGCCCACAGCTCACCCAATAAATTCCAGAAGTATGGAAATGTCAAGTTCTGGTGGGATCCGGAATACTGAGCCCAGAACTTTTCGAGGTCTTCCTCTGCTCGGTGGAACTGGCTGTGGGACAGCTAAAATATTCAAGTAGCCAAAATGCAAAGATAACTTGAAATAAAAGCAGCATAAGATACTAACATGCACTGAGCAAAACAGAATAGCTCACCAGGCAAAAAATGCAATTCATCTTCCTTTTATTACTTAATCAGCTCTTCCTACGTTCCATGCTGTGTAACTGAATCAGAATTGTAATGGCTTTCAGCACAGCACTCTCCAAAGAGCTTTATTTGATAGCAAGACACAAAATTATTAGAATAATCCCTCACTGTTTAGCAGACTTTGAAGCTCTCATTTTTATTCCTTTGTAATGTCTATTACTTATTAACAGACAGAAAATAACATTAACGCACATTTTATATATATTTCCTGGTTGTAAGCAAAATATGTAGTTTAAAATAATTCAACCATGATGAGGGTTTAAGTGTTGCCAATTCATCTATTTTTTGTAATCTGAGATCTGTGACAAGTTATAATTTACAGATAACTAAGAATCCCATATTTCCAGTAGCACTTCCATCTTCAATTATGAACTAGTATTTTAAAGAAAGCCCTTAAGAATAAATTATATGGTAAGTATTTCATTAACAGTGTTTCTTAAAGTGATCACAGCTCACCTGGTTTGGGCACCTCTAATCCTCTTTCTTTATAGAAGTCATGCATTTGTTTTTTCTCTCCTGAAATAAAAAAAACACACAATAGAGATTGAAATGTTTCAGATGCTGAGAATATCCATTCTCCTTGACCAATTTTCAACAGTTAGAGCAGTAAAAACTTTCCAAGTTTGTACAGACCTTCACCATCATTAGTATTTCATGAGGCTGAGATACTTAAGAAACCCAGATTAAAATTTTATTAGTAAAAACTGGGAGGAAATCAGAGAAACTGAAATAGCTGTAAGAATCAGTATCCTCCTGACTGTCATGCCTCATGACACGACATGGTATTTTGTAACATGTTCATATGGAGCACAGTATTTTTATACTGTATTTATATATACACAAATATTTATATATATACATATATTTTTTACATATCTGTTCATGATATACAAAGCAATACCATCTATACTCCATACATATCCACTAGATTGTATATTTCACTCAGCCCACCCAGAGGGACTGTGCAGGATCTTTGGCTCCCATAGTTGAAGATAAATGAGATGAGACAGCAAACACATCTAAAATCAGACAAGTAAATATGGCAATAAGGAAAAAATAAAAGCATTTGACTCAGTCTTAGCATTTTCTTTCTACTGAGCCAAGTGAACTTTTTACACAGAATTATATGATATAGTTCTACTAAAGTAAGTGCAACGACTATGAAATATTATCTGCATGTTTATCTGGATACAGTGACAGCTGTGTTTCATGAAACAAGGTACACACCACTACCACAACAGCATTTAGCAGCCAGAAAGATGCCAGTTGTCACAGTTAATTCATTACAACTTATAACCAAATGTCACAACACTATTTTAAAGAGTCCAGAACAGAAATAAGGCTTTGAATTACTCTGTTTTCTGTTCTTTCCAATCTCTAGACAGTAAAATAACAAAGGGACTTACTTTCCTCCAGATTGACAACTAATTTATAGACTATATCTTGCAGTTGTCGGTCCAGTCTATGAAATAGGAAAAAAATAATAAGAGTCTTTAGTGCAAGACAAAATGGTTTCAGTAAACTGTAACAAAGATGCCAAATACAACATTGAAATGGTATGTATAAGGAGTAACAGCAGCAACTCCACATCTCTCTAAATACTCATCCTGACAGCAGAGTCCAACAGAAGCCATGTAAAATTAAAGCACCACCCTTCATGAACAGCTCAAGGAACTAAGACTCAATTTCTTGAGTTAATAAATGTACTATGCCAAAAAGTCTTAATCTTAAAAGGAAATCAAAGTGAATATTTAAGTGTTTGTATCACCTGTAACACTGAGCAAATGGATAAAAAAACCCAGGGCAGGGGTAACAAACCCTAGAAATGGATATAATCTAGATAAAACAATGAAGAGAGTATTTTTATCTTAATTATAGTGGTGAAACCCATACTAGTGAAGAACACAATGTGTTTCTTGCAACCATTCCTTTGTTTCAAATAGGAAAGCACTGCAAGTCCATAAAACAAAACATTTAAAAGCAAGTAGCAAATCTATAAAAATGGGACAAATTTATTACCTGATATTATAGAGGGGCTGTGTCTGATGTACAACAATATTGCACTTTGGACATCTGTTGCTATAGTAGAAGTGTCTCACAATGCAGCTTTTACAAACTGTAAAGAAAAGAAACCCCACAGGAGTCACATGTCCTTTACACAGTGCCATCTGTTCAGGCAGAAGGGGTAAATTCACCCAGACCTCCCATACAAAATTTGTCAGAAGCAAAATGAAGTCACTGAACACTCCTAATCCAACAGATGCATGGGTGAAAGTTCAATGTGTATGTAGAATGTGAGTAGAGGTAAGGCAGAATATTGACTACTGAAAAGCAACCTACAAACACTTTCAGTAAAAACAAGGTAAGAAATCATAACTCTGCCATTTTCATTGTGTTTCACAAGTCCTTTAAAATTTCTGAAGAAACACTACTAAGTGGAAATACCTAGAATAAATAACCTACTCTCAAGTCAGCTGCCCATCAGCACAAACAGAGGAAACTTTTCCATAACATTTATCAGGAAAGTTCTAAGACACCACCACAGTTGCATTTGCAACATTATTCTGTCCTTACTAACAGTTGTGCCTCTTTGTAAATGGCAAACTGCTGAATACTTCCTGCTATAGAACAAACTAGTGAGTAGTGCTCCAAAAAGGGGAAAAAAAAAAGAAAAAAAAAAAGAGATAGAGAAAGTTTTCCCTCTGTGCAGTGTGAAAGTTTGGGAGATCTAGTAAACCAGGATTCTTGGATTTAGGTATGAACATGGGTGTGGATGAAAGACTCAGCTTCACAGAAGGTGTTTTATTGGTTTGGAGTTCTGTTAGCACTGGGAAAATTGTTGGCACTAAGATCGAGGGGGGAAAAGAACAAGACAAGCACATTGAAATCAGTTATTTATTACCCACCTATTTCCATTCATCAGACTATAGACAAACTGTCCCATGGGTGCAAACCACTGTTTCTGTATCTGAACTGGTACTCTCACACAGGCGCTTATGGGGTTTTGTGAATTTACAAGCTCACATCAACAACAGCTTAGGAAACTTTCCAGTCCATTAAAAGCAGAGCCACTCAACTTTCTTTTCTCAGTTATACACTCAAATTTCCAGAGCCTACTTAAAGAAAAAAAAAAAAAAAAAGAAAATGTATGTAGTAGCTCTGCTTTTGTCTTACTTGGGTTTTATCTTTTCCTACCTCTTTTTCCTTCTTAATATGGAAAGCTGACTTCATGATGGACTGATCTAATAATTTTCTGATGCTCAAAATACCCACAAATATACCTCGCTTAAGGAACAGAATAAAAGAAACACACGTTCACTTTGAACAGAGAATTACTTTTCTGAACTCAGAACATTTCAACAGCTGAATTGGTTTGAATTTGCAACTAAACCCTTAGACAATACTGACAGGTACTTACAGGTGTGCAGGCATTCTGTAATAGTTGTAGCATCAATAAAGTAACCTTTGCAGATGGAACACAGGATGTAGGGGGTCAGCTCTGCGAGGTTTATCATACGCTGCAAACAAAAATTGGTAAGAGTTTGAACACACAGGCTAAGCCATGAAATTCCCTGACTGCAGCTTCCAAAATATGATAGCCTTAAAACCATGGGAAAAAATGGGATCAATATGTTATAGAAAGGGGTTTTCTTAACAGATCAGTTGCTTCTCATATACAGCTCTTCTCTAAAGAATTTTACCTAGTCTTCTAAATTGAGCTTTTTGACAACAGTAATCCAGTTTGTTTCAGGAATCATACCTAAAAAGAAAACTTTAAAAAATCATTTTGGGAAAAGTTATTTTAGATAAACTCTTTTAACAAAATATAACATAGCCAGCAAGCTCAAAGTGGACAGGGGTGGCAAACAACATCATTATTTGAAAATGCTCAGCAATGCTCAGTCGGAATCCCAAATCACAATATAGAGAGAGTTTGTACGACAAGTCATTTCTTGTTTGTGCACACAGTTACGGATTATACAGATACACATAAAAGCAAAAGCTGAAGTTTCACTGCTTTGAATCCTGGTCATGAAGAACATTTACGAGGAACGCACACAAGTAGTCCCACAACAGCCTTCCTGGCTGAATAATATTATTTCAAAAAAGAAAGAATTTCTTCAGTAGCGACCATCTGAGATGTGTCTGAAAGAGGTGACACACTAGATTCTTACGTTTCCTCTCGTCTCGAAGCCCGACTAAAGGGCTTTCTTTCCCTCCATAACACCATTCATTTCGCCCACGTGCCACCGTCTACCACCCTCTCAGGCACGCCAAGAGTTTGTAAGGGATTCACTTAAATGAGACAGATGAAGTGAACTCGGGTAATAATGAAATAAGTGTTAAATAACAAAAATAATAAAATTGTAAAAATAGTAAAAAGCCCATTACCACACGCGGGGCACGCCGGGAGCGGGGCCTGGCGTGCCCCGGGCACCCTCCCGCCCCTTTTACCTCCCGGTCGTCGTCCGAGTCGAGCTCCCCGTCATCCGTTCCGAACCGAGCCCTGGTGTCGCCCTCCATCTCCTCCTCCTCCACCTCCTCTTCCTCGTCGTCTTCGTCGTCGTCGTCCTCATCGCCGCTGGACTCCGAGCGACCCCGCTCGAACTCGAAGGGGAGGGAGCGCGACCCCGAGCAGCTGGGGGCCCCCTCCATGTCCCGGTCCTCATCGGCCGGGCCCAGGCCCTGTCCCGTGCCCGCTCCATCCCCGCCCGACAGCGCCGGGACCCCGGATCCGGTGTCTCCCTCCATGTCCACGGACCGGGGCTGGCACGGGTCGGTCCACTGGCCGGGGCGCATGCGTGGGAACACCGCGGGGCAGGCTGGGAAATGCAGTTCTAAAGAACGCAGGGCTGCGCTACCGCGCGTGCGCTGAGCGGTATCCGGTTTACCGGATTTATCGTTTATAGTCCCACGGCTTTTTAAAATTTTTTTTTTTCCAAGCGACTCGGCAATGAACGCTTAATTTGTCCCGAAAGATTCTCAATCACACAATACCAGTTTCATTCAAAATAAGATTTTAATTCTATGACATAATTAAATTGTTTGGGTTGCAAGGGACCTTCGTTATCATCTAGTTCCAATCGCCTGCAATGGGCAGGGACACCTTTCACTAGAAAGGATTGCTGAAAGCCCCATTCAACCTGTCCCGAAACACTTCTAGGGCTGGGGCATCCACAGCTTCCCTGGGCAACTTGTGGCAGTGCCTCACCATCCTCACAGTAAAGAATTTCTTCCTAATATCTAAACTAAACCTGCTTTATGTTAGTTTAAAGCCATTCTCCCTCCTCCTATCACTACATTCCCTTGTCCAAAGTCCCATTCCAGCTCTCTTGTAGCCCCTTTAGACACTGGAAGATGCTGTAAGGTCTCCCTGGAGTCTTTTTTACTCCAGGCTGAACACCCCCAGCTCTCTCAGCCTTTCGACAAGTATCACCGCATCTCAGTTTAACAGACACGATTCAGAGAAGGAGTATTAGATATATCTGGACAACTCAGCGGGCCAGCCATTAATTGGGCTCCCGGCCCTAAGGGTACACAGGGCAGACAGTCCCAAGGCCTTCCTCGGTCTACTCTGGGGAGCCCCGTGAGCCCCGCAGTACCCACACAGCCCCGAGCCCCTCACAGCGGCACCGCCACCGCCGCCCCGCCCCCGCTGCCACAAAGCGCCTCCGCCAGCGTCGCAAAACGAAGCCGGGCGTACCTGTGGAGGCAGCGGCAGCACTGCCCTTCCTTTGCCCTCACTGTCGCAAGGGCGGCCGCGCCTGGCGGCGGCCGTGTGCCGCCGGCGAATTGGAGGCGGCGCAAGATGGCGGCGCTGCATGAGGAGCCGGCAGAGGTAGCGGCGGTGCAGCCGGACCCCGAGGCGGGGACGCCGCCACCGCCGCCCGCGGTGCCTCCCGCCGCCGCTCCCGCCGCCATCCCGGCCGCCGCGGCGGAGGGAGAGGCAGCGGGAGCCGGTGGGGATGCAGCACCCCCAAAGCCCGCGGCGCCGGGCCCGGCCGCCTCCCCGGCGGCGTTGGACCGGCAAACGCTTGTGGCCGTACTGCAATTCCTGCGGCGCAGCAACCTCCGCGAGTCCGAGGAGATCCTACGTCGCGAAGCCCGCCTGCTTGGCGACGACCTGGGTGCCGCCGCCCTCAGCCCCGCCAGCGCGGGGCTCCTGGGGGGCCCCGGCAGCGACGCGGACTCCGGCGAGGCTCTGCTCGGCCGGGGCACCAGCGCTGCCGCCGTCGCCATAGGAGGCAACGTCGCCACTGTCGCGACTTCCAGCCCCGGGGTGGCTGCGGTTGCCGCCGTGCCGCCGGGGAAAGGTGAGGTCCGCGGGGAATGCGGGGTCGGTCCCTCCTCTCGGCGGGAACCCCGGGAAGTGGGGAGCCCGTGTGCTGCTCGCAAGCCTCGGGGGCTCTCCGTTATGCTGGGACACAACGGTCGGTGTCAGGTTCTCGGTGCCACCGAGAGTCTACCCCAGCCTTCCTGGAGGTCCCTGGATGTCTCATCTCCCCATAAAACCCGCGGAGAAATTCGCATCTCCTGGAACAAGGGACCAAGGACAGGATGTCTCTCGCATTTGCAGGTAGCACTGTGAGGCGAGAAGTGCTCTTGTCTTTGTGTCCCATCACAACTGATAGCAGGAACAGGAGGTTTCCATTGCAGTTAGTGAGCATTGTCCCTGGCCTGGCTGCAGGGATGAGAACAGAGGTCTGATGTGCGTTTGGTGTAGGAGCCATGGGATATTTGTAGATCGGGCTTTATGCATTTCTTTATCGAGTTTCTGAGTACTTGAGATGTCCTTTGGATAATTCAATTCTAAGTGTTGTTAATCAAGGTGTTCTGTGAGGCAGCTTTACTGAATAATGGAATTTCAGGAATTGCTAGTCTGAGTTCCAGTGAGTGTACAGCATAAAGTCAGCTTGTTCCTGACATCACCAAATATGATTGTTTTTATATAAAAGACAAAACAATGGAAGTGTGTAACAACTGCTGTGTAGAACAGAATTGTCAGAGTGTCCCTTCTCTCTGATGGTTGTGTGGTGGACTTGATGAATTGTTCACTTAGTCTGCTTAACTTGCTTGTTTACTGGAACCAAAATAATTATAGTGGGTAAGTATTACATTCTGCTCCTTGTTTAAGAGTTTCTAGCTCTAGCAGTAAAATAACTCATTCTGGTGATGTTAGTAGTTTCTTCCTTTACACTTAAAACCCTGGCTGAGTTAGGCACTAAGTGCCTACCTTACCAGCAATGTTGGCAGGGAAAGTCCAAAAGACTTCTGGAGAGAATTGGCTGCTGGACCAATGCGCTCTCACCTGTATTGTTTGGACTTGGTGCTGAATGTGCACAGGATGTGTTTGGCTCACCTGACCAGGGGGTTGTGGCCACTGTTTGTTTGCTGGCTCTTCCAGACAGTCTGAGCAGCTGTTGTTGTTGGCTGGTGCTTTTGCAGTCGGGGGCGCGGTGGTTGTGGAGGATCAGCCGGACGTGAGCGCGGTGCTGTCAGCCTACAACCAGCAAGGGGACCCGACACTGTACGAGGAGTACTACAGCGGGCTGAAACACTTCATCGAGTGTTCCCTGGACTGTCATCGAGCAGAATTGTCTCAGCTCTTTTATCCTCTCTTTGTGCACATGTACTTGGAATTGGTCTACAATCAACATGAGAGTGAGGCAAAGTCTTTTTTTGAAAGGTAATTAATCTTCATTTGTACATTTACGTTATTATGTGTTTGCTACTTTGGCTAAATCTGTGAGTTATAGTAGTATAGATTTATATATATATATACATGGGTATGTATTGTTTTTCTTCTGTAAATTTGAAGATATTTGAAATCTGAAGCAACAGCACCGTGTGTTGTAGTAACTTCTTAAATTCTTTTCCAGTCTTCTGTTAGAAAGATGTGCAAACTATTGAACTGTGCATTGGCAGAGTTTGAATCATGTTAATGGTGTGCTTTTGGGCTCCTTGCTGCAGAAGTATCAATGAAGAGATTCTGCATCTTTAGGGAAGGATCGTGGGGTCAGTTTTTACTTCTGGAAGACTGCACTGAGATGCCAAAATAATGAATGCTATAAATATTTGTTGATATTATAGCATGTACATTGAAATTCTTCAAATGAACTTATTTCTGTACTTTTACTATGTTTCACTTGTTATTCACTTGAGAAGAAAATAGAATTTAATTTGTTTCATGGAATCAGACCAATACTTCAATCCAAAAGGATAACTTTGTCTCCCTTCGAATGGTTCTGTAAATAGTTAAAATGTCCCTTGTCACAACGATTTTATAACAAGTTGGGTGACTGTACCTTTTATCATATCTTAAATTGTTTCAATAGATTTCATGGGGATCAGGAGTGCTATTACCAGGATGACCTGCGTGTATTGTCAAGCTTAACCAAAAAAGAACATATGAAAGGTAACGAGACCATGCTGGATTTTCGAACAAGCAAGTTTGTGCTGCGCATTTCCCGTGACTCTTACCAACTCCTGAAGAGGCATCTTCAGGAAAAGCAGAACAATCAGATCTGGAATATTGTTCAGGAGCATCTTTACATTGATATCTTTGATGGAATGCCTCGCAGTAAACAACAGATAGATGCTATGGTTGGAAGCTTGGCTGGGGAGGCAAAACGAGAGGCTAATAAAGCAAAGGTAGGAGACAAAGATTGTTGCACTTTTTACAAATCTCTCTGTTTTTTCCAGGGAGATGCCTTAGGATAGATTGACAGTTATAACTTGAGATCTTAAAAGACAGCATGAACAGAACAAAGGAAGAGAACTGTACAAACAGGTATTGACAGAAGTAGAGAGATCAAGATGTATTGCTGTCAGGTGGACAAAACTGCTGAACCCTTTTGAGAGACAATCTTGTGTTCAGCCCACTGAACTAAACTTAAACTAACTCATTAATTACTTTGGAGTTTTAAAATGCTCACCTGAGTATTTGGCTTCCTCTTTTGTACAACAGATAGTAATGTTGACTTGCTATCAGTTGTTACTAGAAGAGCTGTGTGTGTAGAACCACAGTACTATACAAATAGTAGGTGGAAACAGGAATAGGAAGGGTGGGGATTCCTCTTTAAGCAAGGGCTAAGAGATGGTGGAAGAACTTACAGTAGTACAGATCAGTTGGCTGGGTAAACCAGAAGAACATGTACTACACTCCTTTTGGGCTAAACAGTAATATATACTGTAATATTAAACAGAGCAGCTTTAAAGGGGCAGCTGTATTGCTTGGACTACTACATTGAAAAGTTACCATTAAAAAAATCAGTTTTCAGTAAGAACAGGAATTACTGTTTTGTCTTGTGTGGTTTTTTTATTGGCTTGTAGGTTTTCTTTGGCTTATTGAAAGAACCAGAGTTTGATGTGCCTTTGGATGATGAAGATGAAGAAGGAGAAAATGAGGAAGGAAAGCCAAAGAAGAAAAAACCTAAAAAAGATAACGTAGGGTCAAAAAGTAAAAAACAGGACCCTAATGCTCCTCCCCAAAACAGGTACCAAGGAAATGATGTGTAGAGAAGTCTTTAAAATCCAGTCTTGTCAAGCAAAATCTGCATCTTTGGCTCTTCTCTCAATGGCATTTTTATCATTTTGGCTATACACAGCTTTAGCTGTAAGACTACTAAGGGAGGTCATGGAACCCTTAGCATATAACCCTCTGTCATTGCCCATCAAGTCAATCTGGATTTTCCATGCTGAAATTTTACTTGGTTACCCACTAATCTTTTGAGGTCATACTCAATTGTTCATCTTGTTCCAGTACCTGTCTGAAATTCTGAAAGCGACTGTCTCTCTTTCTTGTCAGTTCATCTTCTACACAGTCTTTCATTTTTCCTAATTCTTATTATGATATAATACTGAGGTATGGGGTTGCATGCAAAGTTTTCGCTTTTCTTTCTTTCGATTAACAGTAAGGAAGGTGCTTTTACTTTGTACAAATGTGTGCTTCTTGTGTAGAATTCCTCTGCCAGAACTGAAAGACTCTGACAAGCTGGATAAAGTAATGAATATGAAGGAAGCTGCGAGGCGAGTGCGTCTTGGACCAGAGTGCCTGCCCTCCATCTGTTTCTACACATTCCTTAATGCTTACCAGGTTGGTAAAAGAGTTTGGGTAACAGGGGAAAGAGAATCAAAATTATGAGCATCACTCTTGCTAAAGAAAAAAGCTGTAACAGTATTGGTAAGGGTAATTGGAGTATTTGGATTAAGCACTGCCAAGTGCTTAATTTTATGTTCCAAAATGTTCAAAATTCTCTTCAAAGACTCCTTAAACTATAAAATCACTATGTTCCTTGATTTTGCTTGGATTTTGCTGTAATTCCTTCTTTTGCTTTTCCTGTCCTGTGTTTCCTGCAGAACACAGTAGATGTTTTTCACCAGAGTACTGGAAAGCAATACCTTTTGCCACTACTGACTGTACTTCATACATAAAACTTTATTTTTAATGGGGCAAGAATTTGTGTGTGTTTATGTTTATGCTACAGTAATTCTATTTTTGTAAACAAGTCTAATTACCTTTTTAATAGTTCTTAGGATTTTGTGATATTTGCAATGTATCATGAGAGATGCAAACAATATAACTGGATATTTTGTGTGTAGGGTCTGACTGCAGTGGATATTACAGATGACTCCAGCATGATTGTAGGAGGCTTTGCTGACTCTACTGTCAGAGTGTGGTCTGTGACTCCAAAAAAGCTACGTAGTGTGAAAACAGCTGCAGGTAATTAAGACAATAACACTTAATAAAAGCATACATAACTTGGGACATTTGTGTTCTGCCTGAACAGGCAAGATACCTGTGGCAGGAGAGTTGGCTGCAGTGATTAGAAGCTTCACTTTGACAAAACAGTATGTGCACAGATACATGATTACATCTTATGTGCTACCATTAGAAACAGTTTTAAATGAATGAGAAATCTGGTCATGTACACCTGTTTTAAGATGGTCAGTGCACAGAGCTTGGAACTAGCCATAACTAGTGTGGAACTAGCCATCTTGCTTCTTAACTGGATGGTAACTACAGGGTGTAATAGATGGTTGAGGTTGGGTGATCTAGGGGAGAGGCTAGAAGTACCATGGGGGAAAGGATAGGAGGGAACTCTGAGAAGGCTGGAAAAAAATGTCCTTAGCTACACATCTACACAAATTAATGGAAACCAGCCTGCTTTAATTCTGGTTTTTGTGTAACAATGTGTTGTGGTTGAAGCTGGATACTGTGGAAACGTTTCTTAATCTTGATATTTAACTGAGATGATTCATGATGATATTTATCATTGAACTTCTAACAATTATTCTGGTACATGAACTTTGAAATCTTGCAGACCTCAGTCTCATTGACAAAGAATCAGATGATGTCTTGGAGAGGATCATGGATGAGAAAACAGCAAGTGAGTTGAAGATTTTATATGGTCACAGTGGACCTGTCTATGGCACCAGCTTCAGTCCTGATAGGTAAAAGTTTACAAGCTAACTAGTTTGCTTGTCTTCAGTTTTAATTGCATGCTACTCAATGAGAACATATTCTTAATGAGGCTTTTTTCAAGTTAAGGCAATTCTTGCTCATGCAACTTTTAAGAAACTGTGTAAATCCTCATAAAGTTCAGGGTGTTGAGCACTGTCAGCTGTTACTGAAATCAGCTATAGCTGAGAATACCAGCACCATTTTGGACTGGTAAGTACTTAGGACTTAGATGGCAAAACTACAGTTTTGCAAACTGTAATTTAAGCTGTGTTTTTAACTAACTGATATATAGAGAGGAAAAGTGCTTAAGTGTTGCAAAACTTAGTCTCAGTAGCATAGCATTGCACTTCAAGCTTCTCATATTCTATTGAGACTTTATTTTCAGAATGTTTGGAACAGTATCTGTAAAATAAGAGATTTTAAACCTTTGCATAAAGACGGGAGTCTGGACAGTGGAAAAGAGGTTTAAATGTCTTAGGTTTTGCTTTTGCTTGTGTTTAGTCAGGAAACAGCCACCACAGAAACAGAGTTGAGAAGTAAACTTTTTGTGGAACAAATATAGTCTATAATTATTAATTGAGAATGAAAGCATGATATGAATTCTCTTTCAGGGAATCATGAAATTTTATTCAGAGTTGTAATAGAAGATCTTTAAAAAATAGTACAGTGTAGCAGTTTACTAGTCATTTTTTCATATAACTGGAATTCCTGAGTAAAGACCTCTGTGGTGTGGTTTTTGTTTTTGTTTTTTTTTTCCCCTCATTCCCCTCAGTATTAAGTGCCATCAGAATTAATCATCAATGTCAAATCATCTCTTTTTTTTGCATAAGGGCCTAGGACTGGTTCTGCTTGAATTGGTTATTGTTGCTTACTGCACTGAAATGCTGATTTACAGGTGATGTGCCAAACTGTTGCTGCTGAGAGAACACTTCTATCATGGACATCTCACACTGTTTTTTGTGCAATATTTATACTGCCCCCTTGTGAGTTTGATATATTATATGCTATACTTTCTCCTGTGACAGGAACTATCTGTTGTCCTGCTCTGAGGATGGCACCGTGAGATTGTGGAGTCTCCAAACATTCACGTGTTTGGTGGGATATAAAGGACACAATTATCCAGTTTGGGATACACAGTTCTCTCCTTACGGTTATTACTTTGTGTCTGGGGGACACGACAGAGTGGCTCGGTAAGAAACTGCATGTGTTTTTCACTTGTCTGGGTCACTTTGTGGTGGATCAACCCTGAAAGTCATTAGCTGATATACCCTTGCCTACTGTATTACTCAAAATAAATTTTATGTCAGATAAAATACTGAACAAATGTTTTAATGCAGTTTTTCTATTTTTTAACACACATTACATTACCTGATGATAAAGAGATGATATCCTCCTAAGTGACCCTCTGATAAGAAGTCTTCTCCTCTAATTGTTGAACAACTTGAGAGAATATTCTTTATTTCTCCATTCTGAAAAGTATATTTTTCCAAAAAACATCCTGCTAATTCAATAAATTGACCCATAAGAAATCACTCCACAATTACTTATATTTTTTTCTCATTGTGCAAAAGATCATAAAATCATGGAACAGTTTGGGTTGGAAGGGACCTTTAAAGGCCATCTAGTCCAACAGCCCTGCAATGAACAGGGACATCTTAAACTAGATCAGGCTGCTAAGAGCCCCATCCAACCTTACCTTGAATGTATCCAGGGATGGGGCATCTCCCACCTCTCTGGACAACCTGGGTGTTCCACTACCCTCATTGTAAGAAATGTCTTCCTTATATCTAGACTAAATCTACCTTCCTTTATTTTGAAATCATTATCCCTTGTCCTGTTGCAATAGGCCCTGATAAAATAAATGTCTGTCCCCATCTTTCTTCTAATCTCCTTTTAAGTACTGAAAGGCCACAACAAGGTCTCCCCAGAGCCAACTCTTCTCCAGGCTAAATAGTTATCCTTTCCCCATTGCTGAAGTACTCCAGCCTTCTGAGTATTTTTGTGGCTGCCTCTAGAGCTGTTCCAACAGATACAGAGACTGAATTTCTTTAGGGTTCTTTTACTAATAAAGCTTTTCTTTTCAGTCTGTGGGCAACAGATCACTACCAGCCATTACGGATCTTTGCTGGCCATCTCGCAGATGTGACATGTACCCGATTTCATCCAAACTCCAACTATATTGCTACAGGCTCAGCAGACAGGACTATAAGGCTCTGGGATGTTTTGAATGGGAATTGTGTAAGAATATTCACTGGACATAAGGTAAAGGCAGATCACTGACAGTGTGAAAGTGATTTTATTTCTGTGCTGAGATTCTAAACAGTTCTGTTCTGAACACAGCTTGACTGACTGAATGTGAGTAGACTTAACTGGCTTTGCTGCCTCCCCATGTCTGTTTTAGGGACCAATTCATTCATTGGCATTTTCTCCTAATGGACGATTCCTGGCTACTGGAGCAACAGATGGAAGAGTTCTGCTGTGGGATATTGGACATGGCTTGATGGTTGGCGAATTGAAGGGGCACACCGACACTATCTACGCCCTCAGATTCAGTAGGGATGGGGAGATTTTAGCATCAGGTAAAATTCTCAAGAAACAGTGAAGTGTCCATTGTATTCCATAACTCTGAAGAGGAATGATATAATTAGTTCCTTAAATTGAGAAAGACAAAGTAGAATCACTTGCTTAGCAAAAGCAGCAAGGACTGGTAACTTTTATGTGTGCATTCAGCATACTATATGAGGCTTGCTATATAGTCTTTTGCTTTCTGAGTTTTAATTTCTGTTAACTTGCTCTCCATAACTATTTTTTATATACCATTTTATTAATAAAATACTTTAAATGTGGGGGTTTTTTTGTTTTTAGGTTCAATGGATAACACAGTTCGTCTGTGGGATGCTGTGAAGGCATTTGAAGATTTAGAAACCGATGACTTTACTACAGCCACTGGACACATAAACTTGCCTGAAAACTCACAGGACTTGCTACTGGGCACGTACATGACCAAATCAACCCCAGTTGTTCATCTCCATTTCACCCGCAGGAACCTGCTGCTGGCTGCGGGAGCCTACAGCTCACAGTAGATCAGGAAGCTGAGACTGACTGTGCCAAGTCATTGCAGTAGTGACCTCAGGATGTGAGATGAGACAGAATGTCTTGAACAGAAGGACCCCATGAGTCCATTGCAAGGAGTGTAATTAATGCAAGCAGCGTTTCTCAGTTCTGCTGTTTCATATTTATCTGCAGTTTGAAAACGCTGGAGATCGACAAGACATCGTGGCTGTAAAAGAAGGAACTGTTGGTGGTGCTTTTGGTGGCATAGATATGTACATATGGAATGAGCCATCTCTTCCCAGAGGTGGTACTGGGCTCTGCTGAAACTTGTGAGAAGTTAACAGCCTTTACATGTGTTCTCAGATTTTTTTAAAGCACTTAATTTATGGTTAGCAAATGTTTCATCAGTCTCAAACACAAGCAAAACTGTCCATTTTCAGGAAAGAAGAATGTAGTTTGATTCACTACAGCCTGGGCTGGGCAGCAGGCGTGGTGAGATCACAGCAACAACCAGGGCATTGACGGAGTGGACCCAACAGCCCAATGCTTGTGGGGAACTGCCGTGAAGCTCCGTGCAGTTTTTATGCAGCCAAGTACTAAGTCCTAAAAAGATTTCAAGCTCGTGCTCTTTTGAGGTGTCAGAAGCACAGATCTTGTTACTGTTTTCAAAGGTAGCCAGTGCTGTCAGTGTGATAAGCAACCAGAAGCGCAATGTGAACTTTATTTACTTTCATACTTTATCGTATGAGAAAATAAAAAAAGGGTAACTGATGCACAAGTGAAATAGTCACTATCTAAAAAGTGGACTTAAACCCTTCACTTTGTATTAGATAAGAACATTAATAACCTGTATCCTTTCTGCACAAGTTTTAACATAAAAAAACCCAGCAAAACTAGCCAAGAAATTGAAACATTATAGCATGAAAGGGTAAGTGCATGGTCAGTTTTCTTTTGAAAAGCCAACTTGTCTGCTGAGTGACAATTCCTATCCACAAGAAGATTGTACCCAGGGAGTCCTCCTGGACTCCAATAAAGCTGTGTTTTATTTCTAAGTAAAACACGCAGAACACTGGGAAGAATGTCAGCGTCTTTGAACCGAAAACACCACCACCAAAGCCCAGGTCCAGTGCAGCTTGGCTTTGGGTTCACTTTTGTTCTTTACCTCTTACAAGATTTGTGCAGAGAATCTATTTTGTGTTCCTCATTACTTCACAGTAAGGACTTGGACACTTGAACAATCTACTGGCTCTCTAGTGAAAATCAAAACAAGACTTGTCATTTCTGAGGTTAAGTAAATGGAGAACTACCTCCTCTTTCATCTCGTCTTGCTCTAACTCTTAAGAGTAAAGCTCTACTACAGGCATTATGCATCAAAATAAACTGTGGAAAATTCACTAGGACACCTAGACATTTTCTTCAAAGAAAAAAGGGTAAAACTTAATTTTTTTTTGTGTAATGATACCTCAATGAAAATTTCCTAGTTCTCAATATGACCAGTTAGTTTTAAGTACAATTTTTGACACCTTAAAGAAAACACTGCCAAATT
The DNA here is from genome assembly GCA_027886175.1 of Phylloscopus collybita. Taxonomy (NCBI): domain Eukaryota; kingdom Metazoa; phylum Chordata; class Aves; order Passeriformes; family Phylloscopidae; genus Phylloscopus; species Phylloscopus collybita. Next base: position 25,863,952 of record JAJNNQ010000129.1, read on the forward strand.
CTGCCTTTGTGTTTTGTACAGTTTTATACTTTTGATATTATAATAAATACTAAAACCACAGTTTGTGTCTATGTTACAAGAAGATATTTACTTCCCTTAATGGCTGCAATGGAAGCAAGAGCAATTTGTAACCGTGACAACTCTGCTAAGAGAAACAAAGTAATCAAATGTTTAAGTTGATGAGTAGCCATTCTCTGTAAAGCTTGTTCTAAAGGAAGGCGACTGGTTCAACCTCCTGAGATTATTACACTCTTACAGCCACCTTTCTTCAGTGGTTGAATTAAATACAGCTGAAGCCACCTATGCAAACACTCAGAAGGGAAAGATAACCAGATTTGTTCAGCAGGCCCAAATTGTTCAGCATGTACAAAAATGGCTTTAAGAAAAAATGAAGTAGAGAGAGCATCAAGACCCTGTAAACAATTTTTCCAGCAATCTTTCCTACATCCTGCTGCCCTCAGTTTGGGAAGGGTGTTTGCAAGCTTTAGCATGATTCAACCCCTGCTGTTGGCAGAGTCCACATGAGCACTACTGTGACATCTAAGGAAGGTACCAATTGTTAATTGAGCTACAAAAAGACACTGTGGACAATCTGATAGATTTTAGTGTTGGGCAGGGAAGAGGCTGCACACACCTAACTGTGGTAGAGCACTTCCTTTCACAAGAGACAGGAAAAGTAAGCACTGGACTATTTGGGTCACTGTTTATGAATGTGCAGAGTTACAGGAGCTGAACATCAGCAGGCTAAGCCATTTTCCTTCTCCCCTCCACAAGAGAAGCCAGTAACAGGAAAAGCTCAAATACCATAACTGGGTCAGCCTGTTTTCAGAGGTCTTCCATCAAAACCAAGGAGGTTCTGTACAAAATACAGACAACTGAGGCAGAAGATGTCATGGTTTCCATGTAAGCTACTAGATTGGAATGCAAGAAGTGGGAGCACCCAGGTGGCTGCAAACCATGCAAGCTGTGACACGGACGTGTGGGGATACTTGGACCAGCTGCAGGCCCTGTGCAGTGTTATGGCTGTGCAGCTCAGGTCCTTCCTAGGTTACTGCCTGGTGCTCAGAACACCTTTGGATGTATTGCAACAGCAGCAGAGTTAAGGTAATAATGACATGATCAGATGCTCCATCTCTGCTACAAGCAACTATTTTTGACAGAGGAGGAAAAATGAGAAGTACCACGCTTTAACTTTTTTGGACAATTTCATAGTTCCAGTAAAACAAGTGATTATTTATATTTTATTAGCCACAACAGTTCATCATCTTGCATTACATTGACACAGATTGGAGGTTCAGACATGCCAGGAACCTGCCAAGAGAAGAAAGGTCAAACATAGCAATTGTTGCACAATGTTCACTGTGCATCCCTCTGCCCCAAGCCCAAACTATTTTAGCTATGAGCAGCCAGATTTCAGCACACCCAGGAAGAAGTGACTGATGTCCCCATAACACACAGCAATAATGCTAAAGCTCATTGTTTTATAGCCCTTTCTTCGGGCTATGAGGACAGCCCATAGGTTTTGCCAAAATGCCATTTTGGTGAAAATTCTTTATTTGAAAATGACTCCAAAATTTTGTAACGCTTGGTTGTTGCTATACAAATCCCATCACTTCTACATGGGCTTTGAATAATTATGTGTGCAACATACACAGTTCCATCATATGGTGCTTGTTTACTCTGTTCAAATGAAGGTTTTAACAGATTGCATTAATCGCTACTTGGAATTCTAATACAATCAAGAAAAATGTCCTTAAGTACTACTCCACTATTTCAATAACCTACAAAGCAAGCTATCCCTATTTTACAGCAAAAGGGCAGATCAGAGGCACCTAGTGTTTGTAGGCAAAGCTCCATGTATCCTGCTGCAACATCCTTCTGTTCCTTCCTCCCTGCATCCCATTCCTAGTCCCATTTACCATGTCAGAAGAACAAGAATACTGTTCCCATACTTTCTGCACTCCCTTTAATAACCCACTTCATTCAGAATGTTCCTCCAAATAAGCTGATGCTATAGTTTATTTGAGGTTTAAAATGGTAAATAGGAAGTCCATGTGCCTGTGTTTCTGTCTCTCATTACACCGTGTTATCAGCAATTAGTCCCTTGTCACTGCTTCCTGAGCTGGCACTGAAACATTTTGGTCCTGGAGGAACATCAGGCACTTACCTTTTACTTATCTGTCACAGCAGGAGTTTGCTTTTTAGGCCTGAACTTGAAATACAAGACAAGGAGTGCAATACCTGTGTACGTTGCTATTACATACTGGAAAACAGAAAAGTTAAATTCAGTTTCAGTCTGAGCCCCAGAAAACACCATTATACAAGACCACCAAACAATGTACATAATACATACGTTCCTCCTGCCTACGATAGTATAGGAATTGAAGTACTTCTGAAATCCAGTGAACTGGTGTTGAGATCCCGAGTCATGGCCAGCCATGGCTGCTTGTCCTAGCAAACAGCACAGGATAGTTAATTAGTTTGATTTTCCTATTGATCCAAGTGACTTTAAATTAATCTCTACACTGAACTTCATAATTCCATTGTCTGCTCCTTAATCTGCTTTCAGGACATTTGATAAGTAGGGGATATACGCAAGGAGTAAGCACATCCAGAGCATTCTCTCTTGAGGTACAAAACAGGTGATGGGAACAGATAAGAAAATAAAGGGGTTCACTGCACAATAAAAGCAGAGTGGTTTGTTTTTTTTTTTTTTTTTTAATGTTTAGAAATATATTTTTCTGAAGAGGATGTTATGTTTAGGACAAACATTTTCTGCTTAGCTTCTGCCTCGCCCCAAAGGCACCCCACACCCGACACAGTTCCCCAGGCCGGCAGATGCTGCAGCCCCCGGTGCCCCTGCAGCAGACACGGAACTGCACTGCAGGTGCTGCGGTCACTAACACAGCTCCGATGTCTCTTCCATCTCCTATCTAACCCACTCCAGCAGCGTTATCTCTGGCGTATAACCAGGTAAGCGTTAGCTCGGCTGACTGTGCAAAAAGCTTAAGGAAACGGCCCCTTTAAACTTTTGCCACACACTATTGGCAAAGACTCGAGAAGCCAAGGTCATCTTTTCTCGTGCCTGACCGATGCAAAGGCCTGGGCAAGAGCCGAGGCGCCCTTGCGAGGACGGGAAGGCACCCCGTGACAACACGAGTCCTGTTTTCCAGAGGAGCCCGGTGCCCTTGCCCGGCTACACTCGCGACCCCGCACTCGCGTCGGGCCGGGAAAGGGACAAGCTGCGCCCGGAACTCAGAGGGAGCGACGCCGCGGCTGAAGGTCGCGAGTGCCCCGGCGCTGCAGAGAGCCGCCCTCCCACCCGGCAGGAACAGGACCCGACTCCGGGCCGGGACCCGACCCCTCCCGGGCCGCCCCACCGTACCTCGGCCGCCGCCGTGCCCGCCGCGCTCTGCCCTTCGCCTCTGCCCTCCCACAAGATGGCGGCCGCAGGCGCCGCGCGCAGCCCCCGGGCGCGCCGATTGGCTGCGACCCCCAGTGCCCGGCCTGGCCCCGCCCCCTCCCCGCTGGGCGCTGAGGAGCGGCTTCGCCACTTCCGGCCGCCCTTTGCCCTCCGCCCCGCGCGCCGCTTCCGCCCGGCGCCGCGTGCGCCTCCCGCTCCCGGGAACGCTCCCGATCCCGCTCCCGGGAATCATCCTGATCCCGCTCCCGGGAACGCTCCCGATCCCGCTCCCGGGAATCATCCTGATCCCGCTCCCGGGAACGCTCCCGATCCCGCTCCCGGGAACCGTCCCGATTCCGCGCTTCCCTCTGGCAGCGGCCCCGGGCAGGTAAGATGCCAGCCCTGCCCGCTCCAGTGGAGCCGGCTCGGTTGCCGGCCGTGGGAGGTGTCTGTGTTCCTTAGCCAGCCCTGAGGTGAAGCGTGCCTTGATGGGCTTTCGCCTTATCATGTGCTCTCCATTTAAAGAAGTTTTGTATGTCTAACAGATTGCCTCAAGTTTGACAACACAGGGTTTCAGTGCTGTACTTTGTAGAAGTACTGTTGGCTAATAATAAGCTATGGTATTAGTAGTAGTCCAAGTTCAATAAGCAATAATAATATAGTACTAGCAACTACTTTTATCTATTATTATTTATTAATAGTAGTAACAAGTGAATTGTGGCCTAATAAGCAAGGTGTTGTTTATTGATTGAAACAGTAAGGTTAAACATCTATTTAATGCACGTATACTTATGGCTTAGATAAAGAGGTAGCAAGTTATATTAATCATAAGTAGCATTCAAAAACTAAAAATGCAGGCCAAGCTTATGTAGTGTTTTGCTCACAGCTGTCTCCTTGATGACTGAAGTTGGTAAATTCAGCCACTGAATATAATAAAGACTGGTTTAGGAAACAAAAGGTTAAAGCAGTTTTATGAATATGTATGTGGCGTATCTAAGTGCTTTAAAAATTAATACTGTAATACTTCAGTGGAACTGTGCAGTACTAAAAAGTGTTATGGGTGTGCATATTTAGATGGACCATTGCAACACTTTGTTGTAGTCAGATGTTAAATGCATTGGGATGTTTCTGTTTTGTCACTAAGTAGAGCAGCCATCCAAAGTCTTTCTTATTTTGGAGGTAGTTCACTCTTACGTCACCTCAGTATTAGTGAGGAACAAGCACAATAACTGCTTCATTTCTGCTTTGTTATTTGTCCCAGAGCAGTGCAAGAATGCCATCCATGGAAGAAAACTTTCCTCGAGGGGGCATTCAGAAGAAACCTGCAGAAGGAAAAACACCCAAGCCAAAGTTAGAGCGGGACAATTTGTTTGATGTACGTTGTTTGCATGTTCTTGATTAACTTCTCAGAGCTCTTCCACTGTCAGAATTTGGCTGCAACCCTCTCTACCTGTTACTTCTACAGTAAACTACAGAAGAGACTCCCAAAAATAGATGTCTTCGGGCATCTGCCATCCTCCTGATCTCTGAAAGATCGCTGATATCTGTTACGTCTTGAATATGATGACTGAGAAAGTTCAGTCAAAATTACTGATCGAAGTGTAGCTTTTAAACTTTCCACAGGCATCTTATCTCAAGGTGCTGCATGGTTAGCCTGGTGTTACTGGATGCAGGCTAAGTTGGTCTTTCTGTTCGAGTGTGGTGCAGATCTCTTGCATCACTCTTTTCCATTCCCAAGATTCAGCCTCAGCCCAAAGGAGATAATTTGGAAGATTTGCATATAGACAGACAACAGATAGCAAGATGGTTGGGTTTTTTTGGTCCAAATCAGTATTTTATTCATGGCAGCAGAGTTCTGCCATAGTGCAAAGTTTGTTTCTTTATCCACTTTTATTTTTTAACCTTCGTGCTTGTAATCTGCTTTAGGTTCAACATGAAGAAAAATCCCAGAAAAGAAAAAGGAGCGAGAAGGATCAAGGAAAGCAGAAACGGTTCAAGGCAGACAAAACAGCTGCTGTTAAAGACAATGTTATGAGTATTGGACCACTCACAATTGAGGTTGGTGCATGACTGTTTGATTCTGTGTCTCTTTTCTGGGCTACATAAAAATGGCATGTTTTTCCTCCCTAACCTGCCAAATACATCTGTGATCCAGTACAAAATTCAGCTGGTTATCTCCCTGTTATCACTGGCTTGCCAAGATATCTGTAGTATGCTCTTTTTCCTGCTTTCCCAGGCACTCAGTGAGGGGATGCTGCTCCTTGGCTGTATAAAGGAGGTCAGTGACTACGAGCTCGCCGTCAGTTTGCCCAACGGCCTCTCCGGGTTTGTGCCGGTCACGCAGGTCAGCGATGCCTACAGCCAACTGCTGACCAAGCAGGTGGCCCAAGGAGAGCTCCTGGAGGTGAGACCTGGGACTGGGGCTGGGATTTGTGCTTGGAGCTAGAGAGTGTTGTTAGTACCTCAGAACCAGCCCTCAGGTCTTGCTTAGGAGCTTGACATTGACGAGCCTTGGTTTGGAACTGGATTTTCCAAGCAAACTTTGCGATTTCCTGGTAACAGCTGACTGCTAGAAAGAAAATAAAATTAAATTATCAGCTGCCTTGCCTCTCTGGTGTCAGTGGTGCCTAAGTTTTCCCAGGGTGGAATGTGGGATTAGCACTGTCCCTTTGCTGGTGGTGTTTTTGCCTGCTGTAGGAGGAGGCTAGGTTAGGGTCACTGTTGGCTATGTAGATGTTTCACTGTTTCCTCAGCTGCAGTGTTCTGACTCCAGCTCACACAGTGTTTTTAAGCAAAGTCCCTAAGTCTTGCTGACATGACATAGTGACATCCCTGCCTCTCTACTGAGATCCTGGTGTTTGTATTTATGTTTGTTATGTTACATAACATTTTCTGCCTGTTACTGTAGTGTTGACAGAGGAACAGGACTTTCTGATGGGATTTTCTTTTCAAAATATGCTTCAGTGACAAATTCTAGCCTTATATTATTTAATATTGTAAAAATTGTATATTTCTCTTTTGATCATGTTGCTGGGCAGGAGTTGAATTCGCTCCCAGACATGTTTTCTCCAGGGACACTGGTCAGGTGCATCGTGACCAGCATTGAGAAACGTGACAATGGAAGTCGCAGTGTCAAGTTATCCATTGACCCCAAGAAGGTCAACAAGGGCCTGAACTCTGCAGCACTAGCAGCAGGCATGGTAAGTTTTCTGGGTCTGTCACAGCCTCTCATTTCAGGCTCTCAAGAGCCTGAAATGCTCTTGCATTTCACTTGGTCCGTACAGGGGATCAGAGCAGAATGTGGAGCTGCTCCCACCATGGAAGAGACCTGTGATGAGAGGGTGGGTTTAGTTCTTGTCTCCAGGTTGTCATTCATGAAATTAATTCACTTTATTCTGTTTCAATATGGCCAAGTTATTTAATATTTCCTTTCTGAGCAGGTTTCTTTGTTAATTTTTACAGAGAGTGATATATAACATGGATTGCAGAGGTGCTTGGTTGTTTATGTTTTGTGTTTTCAGCTGTATGATTGTATGCACCTGCTATCTTTGAGCATTACAATTCTTTTCCTACTAGTTTGTGAGCTCCTTCTGTGCGTAGCTGGATAAAGACCTCACTGTTAGCTGAGCTGTGTAATAAGAAATAAAGTAGTATTCTTGCTACTGCTCTGAAAAGCTCAGTTCTCTGTCCATACAAGACAAGAGAGTACTTTGATGGGGAATCTCTTACCGTATATTCATTCTTTGAAGACCCAGCTGTTTCATTACATTACTGAGCTGCAATGCTTTCCTCCCAACAGTTGCTCTCTGGCTCTGTGTTGAGTGTGGAAGACCATGGCTACCTCATAGATATTGGTGTCACTGGAACTCATGCTTTCCTGCCTCATCAGAAAGCCAAAAATTACATCAAAGCAGCCAAGAAAGGTAAGAAGTAGTGCAGGAGGATCTGATGGGTTAACATGGAGGTGGAGAATGACAGGGATTAGAATTATTAGTATTATATCTGTGGTGTTAGTGCACCTTGGTGGGATTTGGTCAAGATGGAGTCTTTGCAGGTTTCTGCAAACAGCAGTTTTGTGGCTGGTCTGCAAAAGGCCTTTGTGTTTCAGCCCGTGATCTGACAGACTGTGTTCCAAGCCCTGCTGGCAGTAAACTTCACTTAGATTGAGAGGGAACTCTGTAAAAGCTTTGGAAAGAGTGGGAGGAAATACTGAGTGTTCCTGGTAGAGGTTTTATTCTGTGACTTGTCTTTGTAGGGCCTGCCTTGAAAATAGGCCAGAACCTGAACTGCCTCATTGTGGAAGTGAAGAATGAGGGCAGGGTGGTCTGTTTGTCCATTGATCGATCCGAGGTGGCTGCATCCATTGCCACAGAGCGACAGAGCTGGGCACTCACTAATTTACTGCCAGGGCTGGTGGTGAAAGCTCGAGTGCAGAAGGTAAGCTCTGGTTTGGGTTTCTTTTGTTGGGTTGGTTTCTTTTGAGCCTTGTTGAAGGCAGGTGACAGGTGAAGCAGAGATGAGAGTTTATGCCCTAGAAAATTTCTGGTTGTCCAGCAGTAACAAACACAGTCTGCTACAGTAACAAACACAGTAACAAACACAGTTACCTCCAGCAGTAACAAACACAGTCTGCTACACACTCCTCTCCCCTGCATTCACCTGAGGTTTGATCTCAGTTCTGATTGTGATGCCCTGAGTATAAAGGCTTCAGACTGAAGCAGGTGGTGGAGTTTGAAGCAGAACAGGATTTATTTTGTGCTTTCTGGCCTTTACTGCTAAAGTATTCTACAGGATAGCAGTAGTCTTCAGAGTACACACAGCATTATTAAAAAACCTAAAGGATTGTTTTTCAACAGAGTGTACAAAGCAGAATTTTTAGCAGTTTTTCTGTCTCTTTTGATGTGCTTGTTGATTAACACTGACAGTGCCGTTTTTTGAAATGTGTGAATTGCTCTCTGTGCTGCATGAAAACTGAGTGTGGAATTTTTTTGGCATCTTTTTGTTCCCTTTCTTAGGTGGACCCACTTGGGTTGAAAGTGACATTTCTGTCTTACTTCACTGGCATTGTGGATTTCATGCACATGGACCCAGAGAAATCCATGAGCTATTCTCCAGATCAAGTGGTAAGGAGGATGGAGGATGCCTGGAGTTGTTATGTTGTTTACAACATCTCTTATCTTCTCCAATGTTTCTGTGGAATTATCTTTGAAATCTTAAGGCTGATAGTCTTCTTTCATCTCTTTTACTTACATACACTTACATTTACTTACATACACAATTATTATTGTGGCTGCTTTAAAGCTGTAAAGAGCAAAGCCATTCCTGGAAGACTTGTTTGGGAAGCCTGGAGATTTGCAAGGGGTAGAACCATGACTTGTGTGGTCATGTTCCCCTCCCTGCACTGATACCAGCCTAGTCCATAAACAACAGACAAAAGCAAAAATCCCTCCTTTGGTGGAGCTGTTAGAAGCGAGTGATGTTTTAGCAGCAATACTGGAAAATGCTTGGACAGAGAGCTCAGGTGCCAAGCAGAATGTCTATGAGCATGAGTGAGGTGCCTTTGTCCTCTTCCATTTACTGAGCACACTGTGTTCCAGGTGAAGGCCTGTGTGCTGTCTGTACACCCCACGTCGAGGGCGGTGCGGCTGACGCTGCGCTCGCCCTTCCTGCACCCCGGGGCAGCCCCACGCCAGCTCCCCGGCCAGCGCATGGGGGCAGTGCTGGAGGAGGCCACAGTGAAAGCCTTCTACAAGCAGTTTGGGGCTGTCTTTGAGCTTGATGATGGCACTCTTGCATTTGCACAGGTAAGTGCCAGGCTGGCGGGGCAAATCCTCATATCTACCTTAGCCTGCTGGGAAAGGGGGCCAGGAGAGGGTTTATTTTTTTTGCCTTTATCCTCTTTCTGTGCCAGTACGATAAAAAATTAAGACAGCATTCAAGGTGTTTGTAAAATGATACATCCCCTTGTTTGAATTGAAATGTAGGAGGGTTGTTGTAGAAGAGCTGGGGAAACCTGCACAAAGGGAATGTTAGAATAACCAATTTGTCAGATTCTACCACTTCAGCCTAAGGCCCATATCAGTGTTTCCACTTTCCAAACACTCACTTGTAATTCCATTTTTTCTAGTTGAAGCATCTTTCAAAAACCAGAAAATCCATTAAACCTGGGGCATTTAAGGAAGGTTGCAAACATAGATGTCGGATCATTGACTACAGCCTGATGGATGAGATGTGTATTGTATCTCTGAGGCAGTGAGTATGATAGACTCTTCCAAAAAACTGGTTGAAGAATTAGAAAGGTGTTTGAGAGTAGAAAATGTTACTGTTTTGCTGGACTGGAACTTGCCATTTAGGATTTTTGACTTGTATCTGTGTTGTGGCACATCAGGTTGTCTGAGCATCCTGCCCAAATTCCCCATACTCTGCAGAATTGGGACACCATCAATATTGTTGGTGAGCTGACACACAAGGAGGCTAAATTAGTTCTGCCATGACTGTGTCAGAAGACCATGGCTCAACAGGAAATTGATCCTTGATCTTGCAGCTCATTTGTGTTATAAAGTCTCTTGTAGTATTTCCAACTTTGTGGCTTTAAGCAAAGCAGATAATGGGTTCTCCATTCATGAGGCCATAACTGTGTGACTGTCACCTGGAATGGAGCCTGTTGAACCTCCCTGAACTTTATGTCCTGCGAGCTGTTTTGGGAGATTGGTCAGTTGGAGTAAAACACAGCTCTGGAGTTGTAGAACACTGGGGAGTGTGTGGAATAATGGATATATGGGACAAGTCAGAGATGGGAGTGTCTTGTCTTATCCTGGATTTCCTTCAGGATAACTGACGGGTGTTCTCTTTGTATCTCTTCTCTAGTCAGATTATTGAAGCACGGTTTCTGCAGTACCAGGATATCCACGTGGGTGATGTGGTACAGGTGAGCTTCTCAAGGACCTGAGCATGTTATACTTAAAACAGTAATCTTGCCAATGTGCACTTCTTCTGCATAATATGCGTGTCTGACTTCTGATCCAGACTAGTGAGATAAAAATGAGAAAAACCTTGTCTTGCAGGGCTTGATTAATGGAATGCAATACTCTTCCCATTTTGTTCATGATTTTATTCATTATGTGGCTAAGGCAATTAAATTTTATCTATGGTTAGTCATTTATTTGTGGCTGTGAATACATTTTTAGAAAGACTTGAGTGAAAGGAACTAAAACTTGCCTTGCAGTCAAAGTAAAAGTTCATGTATGAACAATCACAATGAGCTGATGGGCAAAAAGTTACTCATTATGATTGTCATGTCTGAGTCAGGGCTGTATTGGATATGTTTCTGGAAACAATTCTAGTTTGCTGGCATCAATAGGGATTTTGCAGAAGTAGTCTATGCTTAAAGCAAAGAGGCTGTACAACAACCTTATGAAGTATATAGAAGTTAACGGGTCAGATTAGTTGGGTGGAGTGCAGTTTGGTCTAAGATTACTTTTTTTTCAGATGTGATTAGATTTGGTGATTGTAGGTGTTGTAGTATCTTGGCTGCTTCCTACCTGACCACAGTCTGCTTTTCATACTGAATTTACCAATTCTTTCCTGTATTTTGGGTTCTAGGGCAGAGTGCTCTCTCTAAAACCCATTGGGATGCAGGTGAAAGTGGCTGATGGGATTAGAGGACTCGTGCCATCCCTCCATCTCTCTGATGTGATCCTGAAGCAGCCTGAGAAGAAGTACAACATAGGAGATGAAGTCAAGTGTCGGGTGAGAGCTGCCAGACAGAGTCTTCAGCTGCTTTGCACTCTTCTCTTCTGAGTATTTAGCAGCTGGATTGATCAGGCAAGGGCAGACATGCTTTTTGAACCTCTGTACTCCATTCTTGTAGGTGCTAGAGTGCAATCCTGAAGGAAAGAAGCTGATCCTTACTCTAAAGAAAAGTCTTGTCCAATCAAAGCTTCCAGTCCTCTCAAATTATGAAGATGCAAAACCAGGCCTCATTACACATGGCTTTGTAGTGTGTGCAAGGGATTTTGGCTGCATTGTGAAGTTCTACAATGATGTCAAAGGTCTGGTACCCAAGAATGAGCTGGGCTCAGAACCTATATCTTGTCCAGATAAAGTCTTCTATGAAGGCCAGGTAATGTACCTCTGCTGTGCCATATGTTTAAATGTGAAAGAGAAATCTGCAGTTGAGTTGGCTTCAATGTGGATTTTCTTGAGGAACCAGCTACACCAGCAGATGTCTATGTCCTTTCACTTTATTACTTAGTTGTGTTCCATTTAAACAGGGTAGGCTGTAAAAAGGGCAGCTCTTATTTGGGTATGTCTGACTTCCCTTTGTTTCTAGGCTCTTTCTGTTCTGCAGGAGAACATGGCCACATGGTATGTGACTTAGATCTCACTAGAAGTTTGGAGTTCAAGGCTGCTGTTTCTCCTAAGGCAGTTAAAACTCTTACCTACAGAATCATAAGGATGTTTTCTGCCTCAGTGTTACTCTGGTTATCCTGTTGGTTTCAAATTACAGGCACTTTAGGAAATGTGTTATTCACAGTTCAGGTTTTTGTTGTGGGCAAAGTTACAGAGATCTCAGCCATCTTCATTATTTTTTCTGGTGCTTTTCTTTGTCTTTAATCCTGTTATTTGTTAGCTGCCTTAGGAGAAAGGTAATTTTCTAGTCAGAATTTCTGACTGCACATTGGGAGATCTGGCTTTTATTCTCAACTCTGCTACAGACCTGTTATATACTTTCACAAACTCATTTAATGATTATGTACTTCTGCTTTCCCTCTGTGTGATCAGGACATTTGTCTGTGGTTGAACCTGTTAAGTTCTAGCCACTGGCCTGCTATGCTCAGGTGTGAGAAAAAAGTGTGTTGTCTATGTATGTCCCTGTCTTGTTTTGTAGGTGGTACCAAACTGAGGAGGATGGTCAGCTGAACTTAACTTGTGTTTTATCCTTTTTTTTCTTTTTGCTGCAGGTTCTTAAAGTAATGGTCTTAAAATGTGAGCCTCAGCAGGAAAGACTCTTGTTGTCCTTCAGATTATCAAGCAGGTCTGGCCCTGAGGACAAATGGAAATGTACGTCTAAGGAGAAACAAGAAGTGAAATACCAAATAGGAGAGGTATTGAATTCAATGGCTTATTCCTTTTTAGCCTTTTCCTACTAATTTTCCACATGATTTGGTGTCACTTTCAATAGCTTCACTTTGAGAAAGCTGATGGTGACCAGGAACTAGCATTAAATGTGCATTTCTTACTGTGTGGTTGACCTCCTGGATCAAAAACCATATCTCAGTTTTCAGAGATCAGGATAAAGGAGTCCCAGGAGGGTCCTTCTGGAGGTACCAATTAGTGCTCCTACTCTTAGGTGGAGTCCTCTTTTTCATTTTCTGGATGCTGCTGATTTTCTTGCTCCAAAAACAGCTGCTTTTGCTCCCTAGGAAAAAAAAAAACCAAAACCAAAAAAAAAAAACCAAACAAACTTTAGAGAAATGTTTTGACCATGTTTCCCTGTTTTTGCAATGAACAGTTTCCAACTCCCTGCCGATACTGAATGTAGGAACAGGACAGTTCTAATCTTGATTAAATTATTTCTTTCGCCCTTCAAATGAAAAGTCACAACCAAGAGAATATTTCCAGCTCTTTATTTCTCTGGGAGCTGAGAATTAGTTTTTGTTTTACCTGCAGCATTGGCATGCTTTTTAGGTGAGCCCTGTTGATGTGAGAGTTTTTCATGTATAGCTGGGAGGCAGTGTCAGATCCTCTGCAGTACGTCACATCCCCTGTGCATCAAGAGATGACTTCAAAAACACTTGGAATTTTATATCACTGTACTTGTTCTCTTTTCAGATAGTTGATGTGAAAATATTGAAGAAGAAAGGTAATGGGTTAGAAGTTTCCATCTTAGAAGATGAAGACAATGTGGTAGCCTGGATCCCCATGCTGCACCTCTCTGACTTTGTTGCTACTTCCAAGCTTCTGTGGCACCTGCTTCAAGAGGGAGATGTCCTGCCCGGAGTTATGTATCTAAGTGACAAGGGAGAGCACATTGTATCCTTTGCCGCTTCAACCAGGCAAACAAAGTCTGGGGAGGGAGGTATCTCTCAGGATTCCAGAGTATCTGCAACAAACATAAGATTACTGTAGTTAGTGTGAAGTGGAAGTGCCTGTCATGCTAATGATACTTCAGAGAGGCATTGTAACTTGTGCTAGAAGTGAGGCTCAGCTGGGGCTACAATCTTTTCAGAACTAGGTTGTGAGCTGACTAGTTTTCCCAACCAGCTTCTGGGCTGTTACACCTATCACAACCTTAGGAAAAAGTTTGCTGTTTTTTTATCAAAAATCTTGAACTGAATTGTTAGGAAGGTGATATTTCTGCTACTGTGAAGCATGTGTCTTTAATGCTGAGCGGTTTAAGAGACATGAGTTGCTAAATTTTTGTGTAGGAAGATCAAGACAGAAATTGGAATTACAGCATTTAGAGCTCTAACTTGCAGCAAGTGCTTTAGCCCAGTGGTTAGCAGCGCTGAGAGATTTGCATGGCATCATGCTGCTTTCATTCATCTTTCCCCTTTTTCTTAACTGGTTGTTCAGATCTTGAGTAGAAAGTCTGCAGTGATTTCTGCTGTACAGGAGGAGCAAGTTGTGAGAAGCTTCTCTGAAATCCAGCCTGGCATGGTGTTGACTGGTTATGTGAGGAATGTGTTGCCCTTTGGAGTATTTGTGGAGTTCCCTTTTGGTGTGACAGGACTGGCACCTAAAGTGGTAAGCAATGCCTCCACTTCACTGAGCAGCATGTGTGTGAGCAGGCTGCTGATAGTTTTAGCAAAGGTACAATAACAAGGAGGGAGCAACTGGGCTGCAGGTCCTGCATTTGCACAGCTTCCTGCTGCAGGGTAAAAGGGTTTAGGTTTGCCTTTTAAATCACTTCCAGAATGAAACTAAGCACTTCATTCAAGTGAGCTTAAGCTTTACAAGGATTTCACGTGACCTCAGTAATTCATTTTAATTAATGGGTTTTTCTTAGTGTTTGTTAATTTCTCTCATGCATTTACATAAGGTCGTAACTCAAACGCTTCTGAACAGCTCTGTGGGTGGTTGATCAGTACCAGCTGTGCTCAGTAACCTTGCCTTCTGTTTCCTTTGCACAGAGCATGAGTGACAAGTTTGTGACAGACACCAAGGACCATTTTGTGGTGGGACAGACTGTGACTGCAAAGGTGATGAGCATTGATGAGGAGAAGCAGCGTGTGCTCCTCAATCTGAAGGTGTCTGAGTGCAGTTCAGGAGATTCTGCTGCAGAGAGCTTTGCCCTCCTGAATCAATATTTCAAGGAGCTGAAAGAAATCAGGAGCTTGTTGAGAAGAGGTAAAAGATAGTAAATGTTCTGCTAAAGGGTATCAGATAAAAAAAAAAGATGCTCTAGAGGAACAAGAAAAGAAAAACATTTAAGTGAAAGAAAGTTCAGTTCAAGCAAAGACTTCACTTTCCAAAGTAGCTTATTAGAAAAAGGATGTGTGTGCAATGTCTGCCATTGACAAGAGGCTTTTTGTAAGTACAGCTGGAACAAGTCAAAGAAACTGCTCTTTTCATTGAAGTCTGCTAAGCCTCTTGAATTGATTTTGGGTCAAATGCTTGTGATAACCCAAACACAGTACTCACATGAGGATGAGTTTGTTCAGATAGATTTACCTACATGCATTACAGCTCCTCTAGCAGGGTTTTCTCACATGCTGTTTTTCTAGTGTTTTTGTCAAAATCTGACTTTGTCTTCTTAGATTCTTCCTACGTTCAGTACTTTTTAATGTTTGTTTCCTGTAATTGTGAAGTGACATGTAAGATAGGAAAATATTCCCTCTAAAATCATTAGGTCCTTAATGTCACAAAAGGGTTTCTACTTTGATTAACTCTTAGAATTAACTTTGTATTTCTATGGATTCAGGAGCCTAGGCTTTATTTTCCCTTTTGAAGGCAGATGAACGCTTCATGTACCACTGAGTAAATGCAAAGGCTTGCCTTTGTTTTGCTAAGAAACAGCATAAGTAAAACTGATTTCCTGCTTTTTCTTCCCTTTATTTAGGAGAGCGCAGCATTTGTGAGTTGGTGCCTGGGAAGAGGGTGCATCTGGTGGTGCAGGATGTGAGGGAGGATGGCTCAGCACTGTTCAGTGGCAGCTCTGTCACAGGCTTGACTGTAATTGCCACCCGCTACCATTTGGGAGGTGAGGGTCTTTCCTTTGCTTGTCCTTTGAAACCTCTCCCAAAATGGATTCTGCTGATGAGGAACTAACAGGGAGAAGTCTGATCAGAATAGGGATGGCCTTGAAGAGTAGTTAAGTTCCCCAATGTCTTGCTGGCCTATTTGTGTGATTCAGAAAATATGATATAAACCTTCTTGTGCCTCTGTTAATCCTGTCTCATATTTTGGGCATCTAGTTTGTGCTCAGAGATCTTTATTTGAACCATACTGTATATAGACAAGTATGGATACAAGCTCTAGCTTTCTTGGGTTTTTTTTTCTTCTTCCTTTAGAAAGAGCATACTTCAAGGAATATCTATCTGAAATTGCTGTCAATTTTTCTTGAAAAATCAATGACTTTAAAACAGGACCATAATTTTCCAATACAGAAATTAAAGACAGGTGTCATATTGTGCAAAATCAAACAAATACTTGCTGAAGTAAAGAATAAACCAGTGAAAGCAAGATAAAACCTCTAACTTCAGCAGAAGTAATAACCCCAGCACTTCTCTGTCAGAAGGTCTGAAGAGTTTCTTATTTTTTTTTCCTTAGCAACAGATTGACTGATGATAGTTTTGTGCAAATGTTAGGGAAATCTTTTTCAAAATGTATATTATCTTGACCTTGTTTTTAGTCAGCCTTCTCTTCATTATTTAAGAGTTGTGTCTTTATAAAATCAACTTAGTTTTTCCAAGAAAGATCAGACTTTTTCCAAATACAAGGCTCTTTTTTTTCTCTCATTGCCAGTAATGTTGGAAGAATCTGTTCTTAAATAGATTTATTATATGTTTGGTACTAATTTGGTTCAGATACAATAGTAATTAAGCAGTCTTTGGTGTTCAGGAATTAAACCTTTTGTGTTTGTCATGTACCTCTATCACAGTTGCTCAGAATTTTTCATTGTCATCAGGACATAATCTCCTTATGCTCATTTGTAGACAAAAATATTGCTCCTGGTGAGAAAAGGAAGGCTTTTGTTCTTCATGTGGATGCCCTCACATCTGAGGTATATGTTTCTCTTCGGGAAGAACTGTTAAAGCAAAGACCCAAGCGAGTGAGTATGTGTTCAGGTTTTGGGTTTGTGTGTTTCTGCTTGTCTGGCAAGCCGTAGGTGATAACAAATTTCAAGGGGGGTTGTTCCCTCTTTTAGAACTGTGGGAGGTAGAGTGGAGGGAATCAAAACCTCAGCAGGAGAAGTCACTCTGTCTGTGCATTTCTGTCTAGCGGCTCCGAGAGAACTCGCAGCACTCTGCGGTGGTGCAGCATGTCACAGAGCACTTTGCCCTGGTGTCCCTGCTGCAGACAGGCCAGCTGGCAGCCGTCCCCATCGCCTGCCACTTCAACGACACCTTCCGCTTCGACTCGGAAAAGCTGAGGGTGGGACAAACCATCTCTGCCACCTTAAAAGCGGTGAAGGAGAACGACCACGGAGTCTTGTTAGCAGTACAAGGCCCAGCCAAGAAGAACGTTTTTGTGAGGGTGAGGAACGAGTCAGAGACAGCATTAGAGGAGATGCTTCCTGCTGTGAAACACTCGCTCTCCCCCGGGGATGTTGTCACTGGTACCGTTAAATCCGTCAAGCCCACCCACGTCACTGTTGCTATTGATGACAAGCTGACAGGTTCAATCCATGCATCCCGGATCCTGGATGACGTGCCCATAGGCTCTTTTCCGACTTCTACTCTGAAAGCCGGACAGAAAGTGACTGCTCGAGTCATTGGAGGCAGGGATGTGAGCACTCACAGGTGGGAGAACATCTACATGGTATTGCTTCTGGAGGACTGTAAAGGATGAAACAGTTTGTGTTTCAGTTCAGGTCATCTAGGCCCTCTGTCAACAGATGCTGTTACAGCTGCCTTTGCTGGAGTAGTTGAGGCCTGAGGAAATCTATTATATTCTATCCCAGATCCAGCTTTCAGTAAATTAGCTTTCTACCTGTGTCGTTGTATTTGTCTTGAGTATGGATTGCAAGAAAAAAAAGTGTCTAAACTATGAAGATCCAGTGGAAGCCCTGACTATAGGCCCCAGAGACTAGATTTGCTGGGGTGTTTTGGTTACCTAAATTGCTACTGAAACAGTAATAGGAAGAACTGGAACTGGAAGGCTCTGGTAGTTTTAGAGGGCTTGCACCTGGGTTTTTTTGCCAGTGCAAAGGCATTAAATGTGGGTGACTGGGTCCTGGGGAGATCATGAAAAACTTTGATCCTTTCCCTCTTCTTTAGGTGCCTGCCAATCACCCATCCACACTTCACACAATCCATTCCAGAGCTCAGCATTCGACCAAGGTAAGTGCTGGCCTCTGTGCTGTCTGCACATGCTTTACAGACCTTGTGTCCTTGGATATCCCATCCCTTGTACCTCTTATTCATGAAGGAGCTGGCCATGAGCAAGGACCTCCACATGTATGCAGTGAGGCAAGTTACTCTCTCTTTCACACTAACTTGGGTCCTGTAGCTGTGTTAAATATCACAGTGCTCTCCTATCGCATGATTTCCTTTGAATGTTCTTTTGGCTTCAGGTTCTGCCAGTCTGGACTCTGTCATGTCTATTTCCATCAGAAAGATTTCCTCTTACGATCAGGGAAGAATTAATTCCTGGCAGAAAAAATGCAGCTGGGGATGGGTGAAAAACATTGTCACCATAGTAGTAGCTCATCACATTCCCCTGGGTTTCT
The DNA here is from genome assembly GCA_027886175.1 of Phylloscopus collybita. Taxonomy (NCBI): domain Eukaryota; kingdom Metazoa; phylum Chordata; class Aves; order Passeriformes; family Phylloscopidae; genus Phylloscopus; species Phylloscopus collybita. The sequence goes on from JAJNNQ010000129.1 coordinate 25,882,251, forward strand.
AACTTCCATCTTCATCATTGGAACCAAAGCTGTTTTACTGTTGTCCTCTTTCTTCTTTTGCAAACAGTGAAAAAGAAGGGGAATTCACAGCAATGCTGAACCTTAAAGAGGAAAGTTCCCTTAAGAAACTTGGACTCTACAATGCTGGACAGACAGTCACCTGTTTTGTAAAGAAGGTGAGGTCAGAGTCTTAGGAAGTGTGCTGGGGGAGGCAGCAAGTGGGTGTGGGGGGCCTTAGCTCAGACCTAAATACTGAAGACCATGGTCTTCATTAACTGTCAGGGCAGCCCATGGCAACTGCAGTGTTGTACCAGGAAAGCAGAGGAAGGAAACAAAAATTTTTGGTACTTGATAGGGTCAGACTGACTTGTCCTCTTTGACCTGCCTGTTTGTTGCTAGCAGGCTCTGGCCTTTGAGTATGCCACCAGCACAAAGTGCACTTGCTGCTGATCCTCTGTGTGCACTTGCCTGTGAACCACAGCAGTGTTGTGCTTGTAAGAACAGAATCCAAACCACCATTTCTGCTTGGTGCAGAAGCCAAGGCTGGACTAGTTCTTTTTAGCCTTAAAAATTAGTAAAAAATTTCTGCCAGGGAAGATTTTTTTTTCCCCAAGGTGTCATGCTGTCTTCTCTGGTTATTTGGTGTCTTTTTAGTATAACGTGTTCAAAAATTGGCTGGAGGTAGAAGTCGCCCCTGACATTCGAGGAAGAGTTCCTCACCTGCTGCTGTCTCTGAACACCAAGGTAAGAGACTGTTACTGGTGAGCTACACAGACTTCTTTTTCCATATCTCTGGCCACATGTAATGAGTGCAGACACTTCTGACATCGTGTGAACTCCTAACCCAGTGCTCTGCCCTTCAGGCATTGCTGCCCCTTGCTAACAAGCAAGTGCTGTGCCTGTAGCTAGTTTGGCTCAGGATAGCAGAGCCACTGAAGCAGTGCTGAGCTATCAGTCAACTGCACATCAAAGATGTTTATAGAAAGTGTAAAGATTCATAGGGGAAACACTAGTCAGAGTTGTGCAAAGCTCCTTTTCTGGAAATAAGTGTAAACGTGTCTTTTATTTCAGGTCCTAAAACATCCAGAAAAGAGCTTTAAAAATGGCCAGGCAATATCAGCCACAGTGACTGGAACAGATGCCACCGAAACAAACCTCTGCTTGTCACTCACAGGTATTGTGGAGCCTTAACAGCAGGACCCCACCACATGCAATGCTTTACTCAGAGTTGGGCCTGCACTGACCCCTCAAGTGAAGATGTTACACTCCAGAGCCAAGCTGTACCTCCCTGTAGATCAGAACTAACCACTGGGACCCTGACTTAGATGTAGCAGCGTCTATGACAAGCGAGGTCAGACCTCTAGAATAAAGAATCACTTTTCTAGTGTCTCAGACTGAAGCCCTTGTCTGAGCCCTTCTGAACATATTCCCTTCTAATCTCAGATATGAGGTGGTACATTAATCAACATGAGTCAGTTATTCTGGATCTTGGAATTGTGCAGATAAGGGACCTTGTCTGGACTATCAAGGTAAACGTGGCTGTGAACAGAGATTGCAAAGACTGCACCTTACCAAAAGTTTGTGTATTTGATATGTCAACTGTTGTACTAGGCAACTAAAATCAGCTACACTCTGTTGCTTCCTATTTTGAAGTATGATGTAGCCCTTTTCCTCCTTCACCTTTTCCAGGAATTCAGTCCCTGGAGCAGGACACCATCTCTGTAGGCATGGTAACAAAAGTGACCCCACACATTGGTTTGACCGTGGCTCTGCCAGATGGGAAGACTGGCAAAGTCAGCATCTTTCACCTGAATGATACTTACACAGAGGATCCTCTGAGAAACTTCAAAGTTGGCAAGATTGTCAGGTCAGTAGTTGTCTTTTTGTTCCTTCAAGCTGCAGGGCTTAGAAATATTCTCCTTTGGTGACAGGCTTTTCACTGCCTTGAGGTAGTGCCAGACTATAAGGTCAGTCTGTGGCTAAGAAGTGATGCTGACTTTCCTTATATTTGGGTGAAAGTCTTGAGTTTTCCATTTATGAAGAGGCTCCTTTTCAGCTGCCTTCATGGACTGTCTTTTTGAGAGTAGCTACTCTGTTAGCTAAGGTGCTGATGGGGCTAAGGGTAGCCAAGTATCCCAGCTCTGCAGTGGTTCTGTGGGCTGTGTGGCAATTGAGTTGTTTTTACATTTGTAATGCACAGGCAATTGCATTTCCCTGCTTCACATACTTGTTGGGAATGTTGGAGAGTGCAACAGCCAAGTGATTTTGGTGTAGCACTCTTTAACTCTTTTGTATTGGCAGTAGAGACTGAGTAAATCAAGTAGACATGTTTCAAAAGCCCTTTATCTAGTTTTATGAACTATTGTGTCACGCTGGTTTGTGTTAGACAGAACGTGCTCCAAGGAACAGAGTGTTTTGTTTCATTTTCTGCTAGTGTAAATATTTATTTCCAATCTGTGGCTTTTTTTTAGCATGCAAAAAAAGCTTTCTGTTTTCTCCCCATCCTCTGCCATGCAGGTGTTACATCCTCTCCAATGAGAATGGTAAAATCCAGTTATCTCTCCGGCAATCCCGGTATGTATCATCCCTCTAGTCTGTTGATGTCCTACCAGTGAAAAAATTATCATGAAATACAGTTGTTGTTTGTTTGGGAAGGTCAGTGAGAAGTGTTAAGGGAGGGTCTGACACTTAACATAAAGCTGCTCAAGTGGGTTCAGATTTAATTTCTGTTTGTCATAGCTTCTAGGCCTGCCTTATATTTTTTGTTTTCTTATTTGGGATGAAAGTTCTACCGCTGAATTTGCAATACAAACATGTTATGTTTCAATGTTCAGCTGCGTTTTAGCAATTTTGATTAAATAATAGACTTAGCCCTAAATGTCTCTTAAAACTGAGCCTCTTGCTTTGTCTTCCTCATGGAACAAAAGTATTTTGGAAATAAGTTGGGAAAACACCAAGAAAATGCTGTGCAAAATTTCAGACAGCATTTTACTCTCCTCATTTTCTTAGTGTCAGAGAAAGCCAGGCTGATGTGTTTGGCTTTTTTTGCAGCAGTATGTGTATTCTCTAATGCTAGGTAGAGCTTGGCAGAACTGCAGGTAGTCCATTAGTACATTTCAATAAACTGGAGGGTGTCTCTGATCCAATATGTTTTCCAGAGAGTATTAGCTGTTGTTAATACTGAACTAATTTTTTGCTGTCCAGAGCAGAATGTGAATTATTCATATGAATGCTTTATCTTCTAACCTCTTTTCTTTTAGGCTAAATCCAAAGATAAACAGCAAAGTGGAGGATATTGAAATAACAAGTATTAAGGATGTTAAAAAAGGCCAGCTATTGAGAGGCTATGTCAAATCAATCACTCCATCAGGTGTATTCTTTGGGTGAGTAGCCTGAGAAAATTATTGTTGCAAGTGATGTGTCTTGGAGAACTTACTTTGAGTATACAATTGTGGAATCTTGTTCGGGGATGATCTCTGGTATAACGTGAGGTTGCAGAATGAATTTACTCTTGGGAACCAAATTGTCATGGAGACTGTCTTGAGCCTGTAAAATTAAAGTAGGGGCAGTTAGTGAGACAATTTACAGAACTGGTGGTGCCACATCATCCTGCTGTAGAATACTTATTTTTTGATTTTCTTCCTCCTCTCAGATTGTCCACTTCTCTCCTGGGCCGGATCCTGTTCCAGAATGTTTCCCCATACTTTGTACAAGACCATTCTTTATATGAAAAGTACCTTCCTGAAGGAAAACTGCTCACTGCCAAAGTGCTTGGGTAGGTCCAATGTTCTTTAAAAAGGGCTATGAATTAGAAGAGAGGAGAGGATGGAAAAGGGGAAGATAAAAGGAAGGTTTGAAAGAAGTTCAGAACCTTGCAGTCATTGTAAATGCTCTGATTTTTTTCTTATTCTTCTGTCCTCCCTACTCCTGCACCACAGGGTAAATAGAAAAGAAAAACATATTGAGCTCTCTCTCCTGCCCGAGGACACTGGGATGCCAAGTGTCTTGCCTGAATCCCTAGGCCTACCACAGTATGGAGCAGAGGAAGAGAAAAGAGAGGCAGATGATGAGGAAAAAAAAGAAGAGCCTAAGCTGAAGACAAAAAGAAAAAGAGGAAACAGTGAAAGTGGTCAGGTATGGGTGTGATTGCACAGTATATGCTAAAGGACTTTGTTGGTTCTAATACTGCAGTGATTGGGAAGATCCCAGTCTCATCCCAGAAGGATGAGGCTGAGCAATTATACAGGCTAGGAAAAAAAAAGATGAAATTGCATTGGAGATTACAAAGATCAAAAACTATTGCTTTTGGGTAGGAGCTGAGATAACAGCCCAGCTGCATTTCCTGTCCCTTTGGTCTTTGCACCCTATCTAGGTGAGTGTGGGTTTATCTTCCACTGTCTCTGTTAGCTGAGAGAGTCGTGGGGGATTCTGTGCCAGGGCATTGCCATCTCTCTGCTGCCAGGCTCTTTACTTTGTGATCAGAATTACCTTTAAGATCGTCACAGTTGTTGTCCTTCACTGTCCACTCACTTCACTTGTTGCAGGAGACAAAGCCAAAGAAGAGGAAGATCTGTGCAGCAGATGAAAATGACAGTGGAATCGAGGTGTATTACCGTGAGGAGGAAGAGGATGACCAGGAGGAAGAGGCAGCTAAAAAGAAATCTAAGGTGAGAACTTTGGAGGAGAACCTGAGCCTGAAATGGCCTTCTAGCCCTATTGATATGTGTCACTTTAAGATAGTAAGTATTACTGCTGCAGATAGGAGTGAAGGTGGTGTTTGTGTCATCTGAAAATGGCTTGAGGTGGATGGAATTTAAATTCCAGCAAAGCTGGTCACAGAGTTAATGATTTGCTGATGGGCTGTTTGCAAGTAGAAGTCAGTATTACTGAACAGAGAGATGCCACAAGCAAAAAGCAGTTGTCTGATCTCAGTTTAAAAACTTAAAATTTAAATTAAAACCCAGGGCATTTTCTGTCTTTCTCCAAACAGGTAAGGAAGCCTGGTGAGGCCCCCAGGCTGCAAGTTTCCATGGGCTTCATCTGGGATGAAGACAACGCAATGGATACACCTGTGCTGGATCAGAAGGAAGAGAGCTCAGAGAGTGAGGAGGAGGAGGATGTGAAGTCCAAGGTATTGTGTAATTGTGTTGTCTGCACAGGAGACCCCACACAGTGGTTGTAATGTGATGTTTTGGTATTTGCTTGTCTGTCTGCCCTGTAGCAAAGCCTTTTAACCCAAGGGAACATCTTTGACAGCTGACACAGAACTTGTTTAGATATTTTGAATACTGACTTTAGTAGCAGATACCTCTGAAGCAGAGGAGAAAAGGTCCAATTTTAGCATGGCTGCATGAAAAACAGGTTTTCTCTTGTTGACGTGTTAAAAAAATAAGTATTTAGAGTCAAATGTTTTAATGAATGCAAAAATATTTTATTTAATGTCAGCTCTGTTTTTTACTTTCCTGAGTGTCGTAAATTTACAGAAAAACCTGGAGATGAAAAGGCTTTCAAGTTATAGTCCTCTTATTTAGGAAAACACCAAAAAGCACCAAAAAACCATCTTCTTTTATGCTATAACCTTTAGAAGGGTTTTCCAGTGAGAGCAATTCAGCAAAATCAGAAACAAGCTCATGAATTCCTTTCACGTTTGCTCTTCAGGATTCCCCCTGTCCCTTAAAACTCGCCTCTGTAAAGGCAATGCGTGGCTGATGCTTTATTGCCCAAGGTAACAAGGCAGAGAACTATGGCACTGTGGGTTCCAAATTTAGACCTGAGTCACCCTAGTGATCCAGCAACACGTCCTAGTTGTACATGGGGAGAAATTGTGTTGGATTTTTACAGAGTGAAGGAGGGTAGTGGCAAGTACTGGCCTGAAGAGTAAAGATGGAAGAATGAGAGGGAAGGGCAAAGTGCGGATCCTGCAGTTGGGGTGCCAGACTAGCAAAATATTTGGTCCCTGAATGTATTTCATTAAAAAAAGGGAATTTTCATGTACTGCTGCTTATCTTTGAAGTGTGAACTGTGTAAGAAGGGATGGGGGTGTGTATCATTTTTATCCTCTTTTTAACAGTTGGTCTCATCTCTTCCTGTGGAAACTGCTTAACCTTGGATATACTGAGGACTGGTTGTACTTTAGCTGGACCTGTCTATTCTGGCATGAAGTGCTTGCCCTTCCTCAATCCTCCTGTTTTGCTCTTTCAGCTAAAGAGACGAACAAAGAAGGAGAAGGAGCTGGAGAAGCAGAAGAAGGAGAAGGAGCTTTGCAAAGTCGAGGCGGCTCTAATGGACCCGAGTCGGCAGCCGCAGTCGGCAGATGACTTCGACCGCCTGGTGCTGGGCAGTCCCAACAGCTCCATCCTCTGGCTGCAGTACATGGCTTTCCACCTCCAGGCTACAGAGATTGAGAAGGCCAGAGCTGTGGCAGAGAGAGCACTTAAAACAATTAGTTTCAGGTAATAATGGAGCTCTGCTTTTCTTTGCCCCAAAGAATAAATCATGATGGGTTAGTTATGGTGGAAGAATACTGGTAGTATCAGTGTGAGTCTGTGTGTGTGGAGTGACAGAGCCTGTTTTAGTGAGCTCAGAAGCATTAAATGGTAGCAACTGTCAGGTGGCCCTTTGAAGGTCTGGTCTGAGTCACCACCACTGGTCCACAGCTGACCTGCTGCGGGTCCTGAGCTTAGGAGCTCCTGAGGGTGTCACTGAGTGCACAGACATTGTTCTGGGCAGTCAGGAGCATTTGGAATAGCATAATGCTGTCAGTGATGTCCTTGAATCAAAACATGAAACAAATGCTGAAACTCCTGTTGCTTTTGCCATAGGGCTGTACCTTAAATCATTTCTACTGCATGGTTAAGATTGTGCTTTCTGGTTTTTAACTACACCTTCTGGTTTTTAATTACAAACAATAATGATAAAAAAACTAGTATGAATCAACTGCTGTGCTCTATTTCAAAAGCGGTGTTTCAGGGAGCAGTATGTCCTTTTTCTTGTCCTGGAGGCCTGCTATAAGTCAGTGAGTCTGCAGGGCAGTTCGCAGAAACCTTGTGAATACTGGCAAAAGGCTGAATATTCTTGTTCACATCTGCTTTAAGGGAAGAACAGGAGAAGCTGAATGTCTGGGTAGCTCTGCTGAACTTGGAGAACATGTATGGTACTGAAGAGACACTGATGAAGGTCTTTGAGAGAGCAGTTCAGTACAATGAACCTCTGAAAGTCTTCCAGCATCTGTGTGACATCTATGCCAGTTCTGAGAAGTACAAGGTAAGACAGTGCAAGCAGATCCCTGGCATGTATCCCATTTAGGCATGCCAGTAAACTGCAAATGCTGACTGTGTTAAGCTTCCTGCTGTCAGATGTTGGGCCTGTCTTGTTCTTAACTGGAATTAATAGTTATGATTGACAATGGGCAAGGATGCATTGATGTTTGCTTTTATGTCATAAGTGTTCAGAGATACCTAGCCAAAGAATAAGCGTCTTAAAGCTACAAGGTTTTGTTATGAATGTGTGATCTAACCCACCTCTGTCCTTCCAGCAAGCAGAAGAATTGTACCACACAATGCTGAAGCGTTTTCGTCAGGACAAATCCGTGTGGTTGAAATATGCCTCTTTCCTCCTGAAGCAAGGCCAGGCTGAGGCTACACACAGGCTTCTGGAGCGTGCTCTCAAGGCTCTGCCCACCAAAGAACGTAAGCTCTCTCTGCCCCAGCCTTATTATGGACCTTTCTGTAGACAGGGGATGGGCTGCTCTCTGGTATCTCTGCCTGTGACAGCATTGTAATAAGTGAAAAGTGCAGGCAGCTGACTCTCAGGGGAGGAGAACTTTCAAGCTGGATGTCACTGCTAAATGCACGTCTGCTAAAGGCACCAAATCAAATTTGCTTTGATGCACAAAAGCAAAGCACCCAAAGCAAAGGCAGCTTTGAGTTTTACAGCCCTCTAGAAGAGTTCACTTGGTCTAAGCCCAGGTTTCTGGGGCTGCCCATGGGTACTGCATGATATGTTATTGAATATAAAAATAAACCTCTTTCTCCTGCAAAGAGCTGAAATGGGAAGTGAACTGTGACCCTTCTTTCTCCCACTTTGATACCACCTTGGTCCAGAACCTCTTTACAACAGAGCCTTTTGTTTCTGGGTAGAGATGGTGCTGTCTCTGTGCCTGCCTCTGTTCTGTGTAATTCTCACATGGAAGAGAGTTGCTGTGGTACCCTAACATGTCATTACTTTTCTCCAGATGTGGATGTCATTTCAAGGTTTGCACAGCTGGAGTTCCATTCTGGGGACACAGAACATGCCAAGGCCCTCTTTGAGAGCACCCTCAGCAGCTATCCCAAGCGGACAGATGTTTGGTCCATATACATGGACATCATGATCAAGCACGGCAGCCAGAAGGAAGTGCGGTGAGTTGTGGGGCAGCAGGCTGGAAAGGGGCAGAGCACACCTGAAAAGAGCAGAGGTACCCTGCACTGTGAGGTTGTAAAGGGCTTCCCACAGCACAGCAAAAGGGATTTTTTTTTTTTCCCCAAAACTGGGGTGTGTGGAAGAGCTTCTCCTTGCTGGGACTGAAGAGACCCCAAAAACTTCCATAGGGTAAGAGGGGGACTGATTTGTAAGTTGTGGCCTGCATGACAGAAACTAGAGGCCTTGGATTGAGGTTCACCTGTCCCTCTGCAGGAACTGCTTTGTGTCTGAAGGGTGAGATCAATCTTGAATAATCAATCTTTGTATCTTGTAACGTAAAAATGGAAAAACGTATTTTTTTCCTTTTTTTTTCCCTGAGATGTGACAAAAGGAAGTAATTTTCCACATCCACTTAATGAATGCAGGGTCCAATGCAGTGTCTGGATCTTTGTTCAAGTTGACCAGAAGCTTTAGTGTTCAGCATGCAAGTAGAAGGCTTCTACTTAGAGATTTTGGCCAATTGTCAGGAATCTCTTTCTTCAAGCGAATGTCTCCCCTGACTTTTTGGTCTTTGTTAAAAGACACAGGATACAGGGCTTGTATTGATCACTGTCACAAACACAGTGATTTGAATCACTTTGGTTTCTTGCAGAGACATCTTTGAGAGAGTCATACACCTGAGCTTGGCACCAAAGAAGATGAAATTCTTCTTCAAACGATACCTGGATTATGAGAAGAAATTTGGTACAGCAGAAAGTGTCCTGGCTGTTAAGAGAGCAGCACTTGAGTATGTGGAGACCAAGAGTTCCCTCGCTGACACCTAAGTGTGGTGCAAGTGAAAGCAGAGAGACTTGGCTTTCCATGCAGTGTGGGAACTGAGAATTGTGCAGTTCTGCTGTGACTGTCCAAGGACAGTGAGTTTCTGGAGAGTATTGGTCTGTGACCAAACCGGCTTGGAAAGAACAAACAATCAAATGAAAAGATTTGATAAATGTTTGCAGCTTTGTCCAGATGTTACAAATAATCCTGGTCTGTTGAAGACATGTTTTTAAATATAGACTGTTTTATAATCAAAAGAAACATCAGCCATACCTGTTTTACTTTCCTGGGGAAATGGTGCAGTTACGACACACTGCTTTTAAGTACAGTAATGTAACCCATCACTGTTCAGAGGGCAGAGAAGATTCTTTGGATGTCTTTTGGATGAATTAACACTTCAAAAGATTTATCTCTGGTGCCTTTGTGCTCTAGAAATTGGCAGAGCAACACTGGATTGTGGCATAGTTGAAACTGGAAGGAACCTCTTGATGATAATCTTCAAGCTCCTGCTCAAAGCAGGGGTTAGCAAGGCTAAGTTGCTCAGGTGCACTCCCAGTTTGGTTTTGATTTCCCCAACTACAGAGACTTCACAACCTCTCTGGGCAACCATCTGTTTTAACAAGTTGCTAGGGATTAATAACAGAAAAAATAGTGATTTTCAGTAGTCAGATTTCCAGTTGTCTCTTAAGAGAAATCACTGAAGCCAAAGAAAAAAGTGGTTTTTCTATGCTGAAAAAAAAGTTATTCCAATGTAACCATCTGCTTAGAAGAAGCCAGGTATTTTGGGCACTTAAAAGAGCTGTCCGTGATGTCAGTGCCTTATGGTCCATATCCTTATAATTCTGTATTCCTCTAACTTTCCACTGAGATGTGGATATGATCAGCCACGTTTTACAGAGGAAGAACTCAAGGCAAGGGGAGAAACAGGGTATGCAAACAGATGTGATTATCCAGTGTAGACCCTAGCAAGTAGATGCCCAGCTTTGAAATACCAAACTTGAAGAGTCTTACTCATTGTAGGTACTCTAAACTCAAAACCAGAGCTCTGTGGGACCCGTCTCTTCTGCGTCTGTGAATGCCCAGTGTTGGCAAGACTGGTTGATTCAGCATTTATTTCATTCCCAAGTCCTTTGGGATCCAGCAACAAGTTACTTCTTGCCCCCAGGAAGAGCAGAGTGCTGTACTCAGATTTCATTTAATGGTCTTGTAGTGGAGGAGTCTGATTGCACCATCCAGTAGCAACTGCTGCTTTTTTTAAAAAAAGAACACAGCTTCGATGATGGTGGCTCTTTCTTTTGATTTAATTAGTTGCATAATAAAACATGTAAATAAGCATTACAAGATCCCTCAGAGGTATTGTTTCTTCTTCACTACTGGGGTTATTGTAGTCTCTGTAGTAGGCAAGAAAAGTGAAAGACTTGTGTGTAATTCTCTGTACTGGAGGAGCCTGGTTTGAACCCATCTTGCTGCTGGGATCTGTGACCTGTGATGGGATTGTTGTTGGTCTTTGGAGGAAAAGCAGGGTGTGTGAGCTCACAACTTGTGTGATCCAGCATGCCAGGAAGGTAGGTGGTGCAATTTCACTCTTGGCATTTCAGTGAGAAATCTAACCTGGCTGCTTGTGTGTAAAACCATGTGGGTTAATGTTCCTCACCTCAGCATTGTCACTGGGGGTGACAGCAGGGATATTCCCGAGGGTGCTGATGTGCCAGGAGAGGTAGAAGCCTAGGGCTGTCTCAGTGGGGATTGTGCTCAGGGTGACAGGGGAGAGGAGGAAAACCAAATCCCTGCAATTGCAAACAAATTTCTGAGTGTCTTGTTCCACTCCTCACTGACAGCTGTCCACTCAAACATGCCTGTCCAACAAGAGGGAGGAAAAACAGACAAGCTGGACAAGCCTGTAGCCCATCCCAGCACATGGAAAGAGAGTGGATTTAATGCAGGAGAGAAGGGAGGTAAACAGAACAAAAGATGGTTTGTGCTCATGGTTTATTAGGATAAAAATCCATTCTTGAGCATTATGTGTCTTGCCCCTTTCCCTCAAAGAAGGGAAGGGGAAAAGAAGGGATCAGAGTGGAGGTGGTTCAAAGGAATAATTAGGACTATCACAGAGGAAGGCAAGGGAAATAAAGGAAGTTAGAGGAACTCTTTGTTTCAGCAAGTTACCTTGTGTCTGCTGGCTGTGTGGGGGTGGCATGCACGTCTGCATGTTCACACTCAAGGGCCAGTGAGAAGAAATGCAAATGAACTGTGCATCCCTTTCATCTCAAGTTAATGCAATTTAATTTAACTTCCATCTGATTATTTATGTGGATTAGTTGATGGTGAGGCTGAAAGGCAAGCCTTCCCACAAATCTGTAGAGAGGCTGAACAGGGATCCTGGGATGCCTCGCCCATTAAGCAGTGTTCCAGCCTCTTTATGTGAGGGAATAGCCTACAGCTCTTTCTTGCAAGACACCATACTTGTCAAAATATTTTAAAATTTCTCTCCTTTGCTGCAATTGTGTATCCTGATATAGAAGATTTGTGTTACTCACTGCAAAAATAACTAAAAATCCACATTACTAACTTGTAATATGTAGTAATGTTGTAAAACATTCTAGGATGATCTGGCTAGGAGAGGATCTGAATCTTTAATAGAAAGAAAAAATAAGTTTGCAGTCCTTGAATTCAAAGAGAATATTAAATTATGCCTTTTGTGCTCCCTGAAAAAACCTCAGAAGGCAATGAAAAATAACTCTCATTTAATAATTTATTTTAAATCTCCTTGTGTGTTAGCCCCTCTGAGTTCTGTGGGTTTGAGCTGGTTTTTGAACATCTCATTAAGGCTTCTTGGTAAATGACACAGTGTAAAAAGAAGTTGTACCTATAACAAAAGAGTTCAAGTATGAAAAACAAACTTCTCTGTTGTTCCAGCTCTTTAAACAGCTTTGGGTACACAGGATTGACCCCTGGGAGAAAACAGACTGCAATGCCAGAGGAGCAGCCTTGAAGCCACAGTCACACAGTGTCATGGTGAGGGGAGTAATTTTACACCTTTTAGGTTTTACTTTCCCAGAGTATGGCCGAGTCCATAATAGAGGCCTTCTGCTCCAGTTCTTTACTAGGAATATTAAAAATAAAAATGTAGTACAAAAAACCGAACAAATAAAAAAAGAAAACACTGACAGAGTCAGAATACAACCTGACACCCCATTGGTCAGGGTGTTGGTAGCAGTCCAATTAAGTCCTCCTGGAGTGACAGATGGGGTTCTGTTGGAGCAGAGATGATCCTGTAGAAGAGTGTAGTTTTGCTCTGAAGGTCCAGTGGTGGTGAGATGGGTCTGGTCTTCCTCTAGGAATCCAGTGGAAACAGGCTGTCCTGATGTTCTGAATTTCAGGTTTTATCCAGGTAGGTATGCTTGGTTCCTCCCACTAGGTGGAGCATCTCACAATGGGATTATGTAATTTTATCAGTCATGCAGTGAGCCTTAATGGCCCATTAACAGAAGATATCCCCCAGAGAGAGGATAGGTTGTGGAAGTGATAAAAAAACACCTCCCCAGTCAGTTTCAACAGATAGTGATAGAATACATACTGCTGGCTACATTTTGCTTTGCAACCCAAGACACAGGGAAAAGAGAAACCTCAAGAACCAGGGACATATATGGACAACAGAGTTGGGCAAGGCCTACACGCCAATGAGAAAAGCAAACTGAGGTAGATTAACATAATATTGTATGTCAAGGTTTTGGGGCGTCTTCACTGAAGAGTATGGCGATGGGTAGTTATAAAAGAAGTTTTTTATTGCATCATTAAATCAGTCCCATGAAGGCAAAGTTATTAGAGTCCTTAGCAGTATGCAGAAGCCTTCTAACATAAAGTTTCTAAGACCCAAGCAGAAGCTGCAGCCAAAGCAGCAGCCGAGGCATCAGCAGTCTGTGTCTGTGAGCATCTTATCAGTAGAGCTGCAGCATTAGCAACAACAGCGGCATCGGTGTTTTTGTGAGTCCTATGTGGATTTACGTATTTTAGTTCCTCTGAAGGTTCTAATTCAATCCTCACATTTCTGGGCACTCCTGGGCCTGTATGGATTTGGCCCAGGGGGATTCCTACTTCAACATCTTCCCCCTCTCTTTAAGCCATGAAGGCCCCCTTAGTTGCTTTATTAATCATTTGTTGAATGCATTGGAACAAACAAGGCGTCATTATCAGCACAATTATTATGATGACTGATATGTATAGACTCATTCTTAAAAGTTCTTTCACCCATGATGTTAAATTCCATCTATGTAATGGACTATCCAAATCCCATTATTAATTCTAATTTTTGACACCCTCCTTAAGTTGTATGCACTTATGAATAGATTCTGAGTGATCAGATAAATTCATAGAAGACATTCCTTCAAAATCTTCACGCTCGTGTCCATGTGCTGATAAGAGAAATTATTAAATGCAGATTGAGTTAAAAACCATATGCTTGCACCAATTAATCTGATTTTGTATGTATAGTGACAGGGAGAAACATCCTTGACCAAAGATTGATCATTTCCTGTATAGTTAAATTTGGCAAAAAGGTCATGCTTACAGAACTAAGGATGCTTAATTCACTAGGTTCAAAAGATGCCTTGGGAAGGTGAGGAACCCACCAGTCCCATGCATCTACTGGGGACCATAGATCCCACGTGGATGACCCTGTGAATGTACCTTGAATGGTTCTGTCAATCTTCTCTGGCATTGGCCAAGCATCCACTGGAATGCTAATTAAACAGGTAGAAAGTGTCTTTTCTTGGATTGTGTAGGAAGGACGTATGATACATAAATCTGATGCACTGGCTAAAGCCACCCAGACGTTTGTTTTAGGTTGACTAACTGGAAAATTTGCATATCTAAAAGCAAGCAAATTACTAAAATCAAGCAAGCAAGCAAGCAAGCAAAAAGCATAAACATAACCTTTGACTGAACCCCATATTTCCCTTAAACTATTATCTAACAAAGGAATGCTACAACACTACTGATCCCCACACATTGGTCTTTGGTTAATTGACAGGTAAGGTTGCATTGCTGAAGGCAAACAAAATAAGATATGAACATGATACCTGATTTAACTTAATGCTTTTTCTTTGGTTATTTTTTGATTTGGGGCACTTTCTTCTTCATTCTTAATTTCCAAGCAAATCTTTTAGCACATTCCCTTTTTGTTTTTTCCCAAATTTGTTCTGGGACCAACCAAATATGAGGCAATTGTTTTGTTTGCGTTCAACTCTGCAAATTTGAATCTCTTTCAATTCTCTTAAAAATTCTCTTCTACATTCCTCCCTAAGAATAGGAAGATGGGGTTATCTTCTTCTTCATGGCCAACTAAAATTCAGTGGCTTTGTACTTTGTTTGGCATTCTAAATCATAACATGATGTACACCACATTTGTGCCAATAAAGCTCTACGGTATCAACAGTTCCCACACTTTTTATAGTGACACACACCCCAAGGTTCACAGTTCTTGCATGTGGAACAAAAGATGTCTGCCATCAGCTACAGTCTGTGCAGTTCACATCTGCATGCTTGCTTCTTTGTTCTTGGAGTTGTCAGAGTATTTCTGTGCTTGGTAGGGCTTCATGTTCTTTGCTGGAATCCACCTGCATTCTATACAAGCAGAAACACAAGCAAGCCCTTTGCCCCAGGTTAATAGAGAAAGTGTACCTTTAATTTGTCCTGATTCTGGATTTCTAGATTTTAAAGGATTTTCTTTTTATTTTCCCTATGTGTACCGATGTAAAATTGCATTTAAGGGTATATCCACTGATATACAAATGGATATTTGGTAAGATCTGTTTGCTATAACTGCAAGCTCCGCAATCCTCGTGGGTTGATTGCTCCCATGAATACAGGAGGTTGCACTAGCTGGCTCACTGGGCATATATTTATGATTGCTTTAGCCTGATCCCTGGAAATATGAAACACTGCATAAGTGCACAGGTGCTTTGATGAAAAGAAAAATAAAAAATGCATGACTCCTGTTAAGAACTGACAGCAATCAGGAAAAATTCAGGTACAACAATTAAGAGTATGACAGGCATACTCAGATGACAGGCATAATGGATGACTGTTAACAATAACACATGTAAAGCTGGATGACTGTTAATTACTAAAATAGTGTACCATCACCCCAGAGTCTGTGAACAGCTGACAAACCTCTTTCCAGTGAGGACCCGGACATCCTTTCCCGGGCAGGGTGCTCAGGTTCACTCCAAAAATCGGTCCAGCTGTTATTTTTATAGGGTCAAATTGCCAAGTCAAAGTGACTTGTATGCTGTTTTGATGCAGAAAACATCTGGACTTATTGGCAAAACATCCCATCTAGGTAAAGTGAGGGTGTGGCCAGGACCCCGGCTTTAAACTAGAGTGGTGTCCCTTAATACATTTCTAAAACAAGGCTCTCAGTAATAGTAGTTATGAAATGCTTAAGCAGCTAAAAAATAAAATGGAAGGATCTTAAAGTGACACGTGTCTTTTGAATAATTAGAAAAAGATGTTAGAGCATATAAAAAGTCAGCTATAAATACAGAAAATTAACAAATTCACATGATATAATCAATATATCAGCACTAATCATCTAAGGAATTTGAGATAACACTTGTCTAAACTATCATGTACTTATGACCTTGAGATAAAACACAAAAAACTACTGAAACAGCTTACAACCAATAACAGCCACAATGTGAAATGACACTTTTCTGTGTCATCTATGGAAGAAAAAACAGCACAGATTGTAACAAATAATAAAACCTTTCATGAAATCAAGGGTCCAGCAAATTGTATCTTCCATCCACAAACAGTGTTTACCAATGTTTCATCACAGCTGTTTCAGTCAAAACCATCTTATTTTGAAGAAAAAATAACTGAAATTTGCAAATTAGATAAGCATATTTTAACAAAACCTAGGATGATTTTAAAATTAAACAATACTTAAACTCAATATGAATAAATTTTGGCAAAAGAATCTTAAATTACATGAAGTTAATAAAACTTATCATTAACAAAATACTAAAATATATCTTAACTCAGATCTAAGAATAGTAAAGCTTAACTACACTTAATTCTATCAACACGTAATCTGTATCAAATGAAAATATAACCTTGAGTATAAGTCATAATAACTGCAGCTTTACTAAAGAAAAGAGGTAACTTGAAGTTTGACAAGCTGCTATTCAACTTTGCTGCATTCTGCAAGTGTCTGTTTTGGTGCAAGCTTCGATCATTTGATGTAAGGAAAGCTATGGGTCAGGCAAGGATCTAATTATTCGTTTATATTCCTCATTAGCCCTGACAAAGACAAAATTTTTAAGCAGATAAAGACATGCCAGGTCATCCTTGCACTGTCTCTCTATTGCATCTGTTAGATGATCTACAAATGTCATGTATGGCTCTGATGTTCCTTGCTTTATTTCTGTATATGCTTGCATAGCTAGGAGCCCCTCATCATCTCGTTCCCCCTCATTCCCCACTCTCTTTGCATCACTGGAGGAATGTGAGATGGGGGGTCAGATGCGGGGGCTGAGGTATTCTCAGGTGTTGTGACATCAGTCGGTTGTGATTGTCTCATTCTGATTTCAGGCTGCTCCCCTAGCCATGCTTGCGCCGGTGGTGGAGGTGCTAAAAGCCTCCTCAGCCGTGCTCCAGGGTCACCTGTCCCCTGGCTGGCAACCCCTGCAGCAGGGGGGCCAAGATGAGCCCCACTGGCAGCAGTTGTGAGCCGCCGCCTTCGCTGCCGATCGGAATCGCGGCGTCTCCGCTGCTGGCGTTCCGGTGCCACCCAACCCTGTCACCGGCAGGGGGGCCAGATCTGGCGCTGAAGCTGGAGGCTGTAAGTCTCATGGTTACAAAATGGCATCGGCGGCATTGTGCATGCTCCATATAGGGTGCCACCCAACCCTGTCACCGGTGCGGGGGCCGGATTTGGTGCTGAAGCTGGAGGCTGTAAGTCTCATGGTTACAAAATGGCGTCGGCGGCAGTGTGCATGCTCCACACAGGGCACCGCCATATTGCTGTACGCCATCGGAGCCTGGAGGCCGTGCTGCCCCGCGTGGGCCAACGAGGAGCCATCGGCAGCCTCACTGGAAACATCCCGGAGCCATGGACCCCAACGAGGGGTAGTTGTGCTGGTGGGGGGAGCCCCTAAAAACCCTTCCATCCACACTCCGGCAGGAAGACCCCTGTCTTTAGGTAGAAGTTCATCAAGTAACTTTTATGCAACTGAGTCCCAGAATGACTTTGTAAAGTAAGATGATGGTTCTACATCTGGAAAATGTTTTTGAGCAAATGTAAGAGCTCTTTTAAATCCTTATTTGGGACTTCATAGTCATTAGATATTTGCAAAGATCTTAAATGCTTATATATCTGGTTTTTCTCTTCAGAAATATTATTACCACCCATGTTAATAAAACTCTCCAGAGCTCACCTAAATCTAAAACGTAGGTGAATGTCTTACGAGCCCTCACCAGTGTTCCGGCTTGTCTGCTTCCTGTCAGTAGCAGTTCAGGCCTTGGTATATCCTTACTTTTAGAATCAATTTCTTCCTTCCCGGGATTCTCTCTTCTCCAAACTCTCTCTTAAATTTAGTTCTCTGGAAGCACTTGACCATCAGCAAAAAGCCTTTTTGCCACACACAGTGGGCACCATATGTCAAGTTTTTGGGGCGTCTTCACTGAAGAGTATGGCAATGGGTAGTTGTAAAAGGAGTCCTTTATTGCATTGTTAAATCAGTCCCACGAAGGCAAAGTTATTAGAGTCCTTAGCAGTATGCAGAAGCCTTCTAACATAAAGTTTCTAAGTCCCAAGCAGAAGCTGCAGCCAAAGCAGCAGCCGAGGCATCAGCAGTCTGTGTCCCGTGAGCATCTTATCAGTAGAGCTGCAGCATTAGCAACAACAGTGGCATCGGTGTTTTTGTGAGTCCTATGTGGATTTACGTATTTTAGTTCCTCTGAAGGTTCTAATTCAATCCTCACATTTCTGGGCACTCCTGGGCCTATATGGATTTGGCCTAGGGGGATTCATACTTCAACAGTTGTAGAGCACCACGGGGGATGCCTTTTTGCTCACCCTAACCTATGAGGCTTTCCTGAAGCCTATGGTAGATTCTTCCAAGGCATTGGCCTAGAAGTTTCCTGGACAGGCTCAGGGGCCTCCACAGGGAGGACTGTTCCCAGTACATCCCTCGGGTGAGCACCGATACTGGAAGGCCTGGCAGGCAGTCTGGGGAAGTGCTGCTGGTGCACATCTGTCTTAGGAAGCTAAAAACAGCAGTTCGTGGCCTTCTGGGGTTGGCCCGTTCCCTTCCACACCTTTTGCCCATTTGTGGAGGCGGCTGTAGAGGGGGAAGCCCTTGTTCTCTCGGTAGATGTAGACACCTGTGATGGCATTCCACTGGGGGCTTGGCTGGACGCCCTCCACCGGGAACTCCTGCACCAGCTCCTTCTCCTCCTTGTCCAGGGCCACAAAGCCAAAGAATTGTTTCACATTCTTGGCTGCCAGGATCCTGGAATGGACCTCAGCCGTGCGTCGGAAGAGCTTGTCCTCGTTGGAGCGGTACTGGGCCCAGTAGGCCTCCTGCCGGTAGCTCAGCGGCGAGCAGCAGTGCTTCAGGCACTTGGTGAGGAAAACCAGGACTGCAACGATGCCGATGAGGAGCCAGCCGAAGAGCTGGGAGAGGAGAGAGAGGCTGCGTTAGGACACGGCAAGGTGGTCTTACCCACTGCCATGGGGTGATTTTTTTTTTGATGCTTGTATCCCCAATTGTCTGTTCTGTTTGTGCTGTATATTGTGTTCTTTACCTTTAAGACTGGTTCTGAGAGCAAAGGAGGGAGAAGGAGAAGTGCAGAGTTTGTTTTAAAGAACAGCCTGACTCCTAGATGTTTCTTCTCCAGACAGTGCTCATCTGAAGCACAGACAGCATCAGGACAGAGATCTCCTGTGCTTTTAGTTAGTTTCACTAGCTGAGGCAGAGAAGCTCTCTGAACCATTTTTTCCCTTTTTCTTGGGACTGTTTAAACCTGTCCTAGACTGAAAAACCCAGAGAGACACCCAGACCTCACACCTGTGTCCCCCGGGGCCCAGGATGGCATTTTCCCAGCACTGGAGGGACTGACAAGAGACTGAGCAAGCTGAGCTACCCACAGCAAGGACTTTCTGAATTTACCATCTCACTTCAGAGCAACAAGAGGTTTTAGGTTTTCTCTGAGGAAGTTCTTTTACAGATTGGTTGAGGAAGGGGCCACTTGGGTTTGCTTCCCAGAGGGACCCCATTCAGGGGTTTTCTCACAAATTTGCCCTAAACCAGCACACCCACTCCCTGTGGCTTTCTCCCTGCTGTGCCTACCTGGGACTCATATCTCAGTCTCCGTGTCACCTCGTCCCTGAACTTGGTGAGGTTTGCTGGGACGTCTCTACAGGGGAACTTGGCCAGCACCTCGGCCCCATACTCAGCTGGAAACTTGTCCAGAGAGGATGGCTTGACAAACTCGCTGAGGGCACAGATGTAAGCTTCCCCACGCAGCAGCGAGATGACCGACCAAGTGATGGCTGCCACAGATGCCCGGCCCATGATGGAGCCGAAGAGGAGGAAGGTGGCAGCAGCAGAGAAGTTCTTGGTGCCACGCTTGTGGCACTCGGCCACCAGGTTCCAGGTGTGGTTGTTCCAGATGACACCAATGAGGAAGAGGACCAGGGCTGGGACGCCAATGGCAGCCAGGCCATAGATGTAGTTGCGGGCAGGGGAGCAGGGGCAATTGAAGGCAACGACTGAGAAGAGCTCCTCACTCCCCACTGTGCCCAGGGCCACCAAACCATTGAAAATCATCACATCTTTGCTCTTGAAGAACAAGGAGAGGAAGCGGAAGTTCTCAGCGATGAGGGCGGCCATCTCGTCCAGGGGCCGAGGTGTGTGCTGCAGTGGGGGCCGTGCTGGCTCAGCCCCCAGCACTGAGGAGCACTCCAATGGGGGATGAAATGGCCTGGTGCTAGCTGATGTGCAAGGAGCTGTTCCAGGAGCAAGACACCTTCGCTGATGTCCCTTCCTCCCACCTGGTGTCTCAGCCTCTGGATCTGGTTGCTGATACCAGGGATACTGCACAAGGGACTGAAAAGGGACTTCGCCTAGGCAATACGTGAAACTTCAGCCATTTTAGTTTCCCACTAAGCCCTCCAAAAGCTTCACTACAGCAAAGATGACAGGTGGGACCTCCCTTTTGTTCCTCTCAATTGCATGTTTGTCCTCTATCCTTCTGTTTGGTTTTAGTCACTTCCCACAGAGGCAATTATTGTCAGCATCACTGGCAAACTCTTGATGATCTCCCAAACCTGCAACAAAGGAGGACACCATGTTACTGGGAAAACTGGACCAGAGCAGTGGCATTAGGATGTGTCCCCAGCCCTGTCACTGACTCACAGTAGCCCAGCCACATGTGGCACATGGGTGCTGGGGTTCTGCTGCTTTGAAGGTGCTCTGTGTGGCTTTTGCCTCCCTTTTTAGAGCTGATGAGTTAATATTTATTAATAGACACTGGTATGTGAGGAAGGCAGCAAGGGGTGCTGTGAGACATCCCAGCAGATTTGGGAGCACAGGAATATGGCATGGGAGGCCCAGGCAGGAGCAGTCCTTGCTGAGAAGGATGAAGGGATCCTTGGGGGCTGTTGCTACTAGCAAGAGATGCTACTTTCTGGGAAAGCTTATCCTGATGTCCCAGAACACAAACACCAAATGCTTGTAGAGCTGGGACAGCAATTATGTGTGAGTTTTTGCTAGGATTAGGTGTGGCAGGATGATCTCCCATCCTGCTGCTGATTGACATAATCGTACTCCCTGCCCTGGCCTGCAGTCCCAGCTCAGCCTCTTAACTGCTGCCCTGAGATTGAGCCCTTCTACCTCGCAGCCTCAGTGCCAGAGGTGCTCTTTGGTGCCCCTTGCCTGTGTTATACCCCACCAATAGGTCTGCAGGCACTTGGGGCCAAGCAGGGAAAAGCATGTGCCCTGATTCTTTTTTTAAGGGCAGGGAAATAACTGGGAAAGGTATCCACACTCTGCAGCCATGTCCATTCCCCCATCCCATCTGCAAGCTGGATTCAATCAATTTTGTAGCTGACTTTCCATCAGTGCTGCATCCCCACAGGTTTCTCCTCAGGAAGCCTTAAGCACCTTGCAAGCTCTGGGAACCCTCCTCCCGTGACAAAACCCGCTGGCCTCAGAGGAACTGCTGTCACCAGAGTTTGCTGGAGACAGGAGGGACCTGGGCACCCAATTAACCGTCTCTGGCAGCTTTCAGAGTGCTGGAAGTACATGGCCCACAGGGCTGCCCCAAAGCCTTCCCTGGGCCACTCCAACTGCAGGGACAAGACTTCAGGGACATTCAGGCAGAAGAGACAAAGATACTTTAATTATTATGGTCTTTTGCACAAGGCTTGCTCTCACACTTTGCTTTAAATCACTACTCTGCCCCAGGTCATCTGCTGCCTCAACAAATCCTGGTTTACTTCCTTTCTCCGTGGGGCAGGGGTGGGGAATGGGGGCAGAAATTTGGCCTCCGTTCTTTGCTGTGTCTAACCCATGGCAATCCCTTTAAAGTCACATTGTGATACTGCCGAGTTCAAACATAAACAGCCCTTAATGTATTCCTGCAGCTTCCCAGTTTTCCATATGCAAAACTTCCTCTGCAAAGGAGACAGACCAGCTGAAAACTGCCACCACGTGATGGGGAGCCAGGCCTCCATCTCCATGCTTGGTAGAACTCCACGTTTGCAGCCAGATGCTAAACCCACAAACTTGCTCTAGTTCAAGCATCTGTTGTTAGTTACTTACAAACAGTCCTGATAAACACGGCCCTGTAACCTTCCTGACAGAGCCTGGCAAATAGCAAAGCAAAAATCTGAGCAGCTGGCAAAGAGAAGTATTGGCCATTTAGAGGTCACCCTTCCTCTGCTTGGTAGTTACGGTCTGGGACAGAGGGCTGGGTAGAAGGGGAGGAGAAAAGTTACTTGCAGCAGGTAGTTTTTTAGGAGCCTCTGTTTCTTTCCCCAAAATATATATGAAAGGAAGAAAAAATTAAAAACTTACTTGAAAAAGTTGTTGAAACCAGCTCTGGTGCCTTCTCAGCCTTTCCTGTGTTCTTTTTCACTCATGCTCTGGTCGTGGGGGGTTTCCAGCAGCACACAGGTCTGTGCAGAAGTCGGGATGCAGCCGAGGCTGGTCTGATGGGCAAAGTGGAAGCTTTTGAAAACATCCTTAACAGTTTGCGAATGCTTCCTTATTCAGTCCGAAACATACTCCCGCTGTCGGCTTTGGGGAAGAGGCGGGAGGTTTCAGTCCCTGAGCTTGGGTGGGGCAAGTAACAGGCTCAGTCTGCTCTGTGCGCGGCTGAGTGTGACTGTGTGCCTTTAAAAAAAAAAAAAAAAAAAGAAAAGGAAATTAAAAGCTGAGAGTGAGAGAATGAGCTACTGGAAAAAAACACATCTCAGACTCATGATGCAGATGTGCAATGGCTGGCCCGGATGGCCGGGAGTTTGCCTGGAAATGGTGGATCTCCCCAGCCTAGCGCTTGGGTGCAGCCCCCATGGTCCCCAGGGGACGCAGTCATGTCGCTGGAGCTACACCAAGCAGGCAGGGACAGCGCGGGAGAAGCCCATGGTCCCACGAGAAGGGGCAGAAACTTCTGCTTTAGCACATGGGAGCCGGCTGAGCCAGCGGGAAGGTGCCCGCCTGGGTGGGTTCTCGGGGCATCACAAGCTCTGTGGGGTGCCCGGTTCCGCTTCCCCCTCCGCGGGACCGAGCAGGCTGGGGGCTGAGCTGGGCTGGGCGCAGCTTGATTTTTGGCGAGTGTGGTGCATTCCTGCCTCAACTTTTCCGCTCGCTGCTTCCTCTGCTTGAGCGATGCCTGCGAGGCAGCCGAGGGTGCCTCACTTTCTCTTTGCTCCCTCCTCTCCGCCATCTGCCCCTCAGCTCCAGCTCCTGCCCAGCCTGTTGCAGATGCCGGAGGCCCTCATCCTCTTTCCCCACCCCTCCTTGCCGTCTTGTCTCTAGGTTTAAACCCAGCTCTCCCTAGAGAACGTCTTCTGCACAGGCAAATCTTCAGCAACGCCCACGTTCCCCTCCGCCCCGAGCAAATGTAGCAAACCTAGCAAATCTGCTGGCAGTTCAGCCAATGGGATTTTTGGACCGTCTTCCTTTCTAACCCCGGGTCTGGGGTCCCCGGGCGGGTTTTTGCACCTCCCGGTTGTCTGGGTGCGGTGCATCCCTCGGCAGTCCCACCCGCTCGGTGTTTGTCTGGGGCTGGCTCCCCTGCCGGCGTGGTGGGGACCGTGGGGCTTGCTCTACGCTCAGGGCACTGCAACAAACCGGGATCAGCACCGGGACAACAGCTGAAATCCCGGGGGCTGTATCGGCTTCCCTTGGGAAAGCTCTCCTCCCAAAGGCAATGAGCAATGTACCCAAATTCCAGCACGGGGAGGAGAACCTGCCTGATCTACGAGGACTCTGCAACTGCTAAATTTGCTGCATGGGAGCAAAGCTCTATTCCTAAAAAAAAACTTAGTTAAAAGTCCAAAAGCCTCCATTGCAAATGCATCCAGTTATTTTGATACCTTAATGGCTATGCCACGGAGCCTGCCATCCCTCTGCGCTGCTCACCATCGTGGGGACTCTGAGCACACCTTTCTCAGTGAGCCATGAACAGCACTGAACTGCAAATAACAGGAGTGGAAACCACCTTTTTCTTTTAATCTCCTTTGCTTTGTAAATCAGGTTTTGCGCCTATTAATTTCTGGGCAGGCCTTAATTAAAGTTTGGGTGTGAAGATTAATGACAAAGCCATGTCACGCTCCCTTCTGGGAGTTGGCCAGATTCAGCCTGCCCTTGACTATGAGCTTGCTAAGATGCTCTCACAGCAGTCAGGAGGATTTCCTCATCATTTTGGTCCTTTGTTCTCTTCTCCCTAAAGCCTCTGTGGAGTTACACACTGATAATTAAGGTTTATGCTAATGACACCTCAGTTACTGGCCAACTATAATAAGTTGTTTGAACAGGAACACCACAGCAGAAATTTCAAGTGGATGAACATCTCGTAAGGGACGTGCAAGGGCCTGCATCCTGTCACCCTCTGTTTCTATGGAAGTGGGCAGCCACCTTGTATTGTATAATGTTGACAGTCCCAGCTCCTCCTCTGAGGGCCAGGGCTGGCTGCTGCTGGCAGTCATGCACTGGCAAAACACTTCAACTCACACAGCCTCAGTACCTCAGGCTTGGCCTGGGGACTCTTCCAGTCCTTTTCACTGCATCTAAGTAAAGAAACACCAACAGCTTTTGTAAATACCTTTTATAAATCCTAGTGTCTGAGCGCAGAGCCTGAATTATTTATTTGGCTCCTTAAACAAACACCCAGGTGGGTTTTTAACAACAGTCTTTGTGTCAGGGAGAGATACAGAAAAAATTGCTAGAACAAATCGTCCTGAGGCAGATTTGTGGCAGGGTGTTGGCCTGGCCCCCTCTCCACTCCCTGCTGCTGAATGCTAGCTGCTCTGCTTGTCTGAACACTTCCCTCAAGGAGCGTCTCTGTGGAATCCTCATGTAATGGTACCTGTAATACCAACCATGCTGTTTCTATCACATGTAGTGCAATATGGGATGTTTCTTCACTAGCTCATTGCTTTGATCAAATTTATTTTAAAGCTTTTCTTGGCTTGGGAGCTGTGTGTCTGTGGGAATGCAGTGTGTAGTGGAGGGGTAAAGTGATCTTTTAGGGTTTCACAACTTGGCAGGAGAAAGGGGCACTCTCAGCTTGTTTCCCCACCAGGTGATTTTTAATACTGCCTAAACCCAAATGCAGTGCTCAGTACTGAGCACGTCATGAAAACGAGGAAGTTTTGCACATCTGGTAGTGCCTGTCTTGGCAACTGCTACAACACAAACCTGGTGCTCGGTGGTATGGGACACATGGCACATCTGGCTGCCATGTTGCACCTTTCAGCATCCCTGGTGCTCGTCCATCGTGGCTCTGCAAAATTGTCTCTCCTGGCACAAAACTCATTACCTGAATTACTGATGCTGTAGGACTGGATGTGAGAGCAGATGAGAGCAGATGGGATCACACTGGCACCACTGAGCCTGTTGGGTGCCTGTTCCCCTGCAGCTGCTGTGGCACTGGCCCTTGCCTGTGCCCTGGCTTCTTCTGCCCTTTCTGCAGCCCATCTCAGAAAAATGTGATTCTGCCTCTGCACAGCCCCACGGGCCCTCACACCCAGCTGTAGTAGGCAGCTGTCTCTCTTCGGGGCACAGAGGGGTGTGTGGGGGGCTGCCCTTCTCCCCCCCAGCCATTTCCAGTGGGAAGGGCAGGTGGGTGGAGGTGCAGTGGGGGCTTGCATCTGTGCCAGCTCTTCAGGGCCATGTTCATGGTGCCCTGGTCGGTGATGCCCAAGAGCTTCTCGGCAGCTTCCCCTGCATCAGCAGGAGCTTTCCTGGGCAGGTGGCAGCGAGCAGCCACCAGGTCCGTGCTCATGCCCTCAAAGAACTGCTGGATGCAGACCTTGGCAAAGCTCCTGGCGTGCTCCGTGCACGTCTCATCGAACAGCTTGCGCTCGATGTCGATGTAGTGGGACCAGTATCTGCTCTTCAGGAAGGCAGCCTGGCTGAAGCAGGGCCGAAGGGATCTGACCAAGAAAGCCAGAGTGGTCATCAGCAGCACAAAGCACCAGCCCAGAGCCTGCAGGGATGAAGGGGAACCAGAGCTGTCACAGGCAGGCAGAGCACATGCCCAGCAGAACCAGCGAGCAGAACCCCCCTGGTTTGCAAACAAGCCTGACTCCACTTTGCGTTGTTTGACATTTGGCTGTGTTTACACTGCAAAACTGGATGAGGAGGCCCTATGAACCATTTACACTGAAATGTGCACCCACAAAGGCAGGACCTCTTGCTTCTTGCCTTGTAGAGCATCAGCAGGCACTAACCATAAATAACACCAGAGCTGAATCCTGCGCCCAGCCCTTGGTCCTGCTGATAGGACGGTGCCTCACCTAGGTCTAGAATAGCCTGTGTCCTCTGATTTGCAGTATTGTCCTAGATACTCCTTGGTTTATGCAGTTGTCTAACCTTTTTCCAGGCTGTTAAACTTAGTAACAACTAGTGTGAATGAGCAGCAGTGAAAGCTCCCCTGTTAATGGGGTCTGACAGGAAAGGTGAGATGAGGGCAGAGGCAGGACCAGTCTGTCTAGCTCAGGCTGCCTCCAGGCTGTACTGGCACAACTCCTGAGGTTCAACCCTCCTGGAAATGCACCTCCCTAGAAGAGTACCTGGGGGGAGGTGCTATCTGGGACCTCTTGTTTTTCAGCTCCCAATACTTTTCAATTGGGGCCTGCCCAGGAAAATCTGCTTTGTGTCTTTGGAGAAGTCCCTGTGGCTCCGTTTCTCTTAACGGGGATAATAATTCCTCTCTGCCCTAAGGAGGTCAGGCAGAAGGGCTGCTTATAAATGGGAGTGCATGAGTGACAGGTATTTCAGGCCATCCTATCTCCAGCATGGCCAGGAGCAGAGGGCTTGAGTGGAATTAAGCACAGGACAAGTGGTTAGTGGTTAGTCTTCATTTGTGGTTCCCTGGCATGGTTAATAAACACACACTGGCTGTTCCCATGCAGCAGCAGAGACAAGTGGCATGGATGGTTATTGGCCCATTGCTTGCACATGTTGTAATAAGAAGCAAGAGCAACTGATGGGTTATTGGAGAGGGTGACGACATACCAGCCACTGAGCAAGAGCCATCTCTGCCCCTTCTGAACTTGCTCTGAATAAATATATGCAGATGGTTTGGCTGTCACTGCTCTGCAGCCCGGGGCTGCCCAGGCAGGAGAGGGGGCCAATTATCAGGATGACCTACAGCTACAGCCTCTGCACCACGCTGGAGGCATAACTCCACAGAGCTGAGTCTGAACACCTTGTACCCGTGCAAAATCACCAGTCTCTCCTCCTGCAGCTTGATTTCAGCAAGGAGATTCTGTGGAGGGAAGAGCTAAGGCTGGCAGTGTCTAACCCCAAGCCACCAGTGAGAGCACAGCCTCTTACCTGTGAGATGCAGCGCAGGTACCTGACGGCCACTTCGTTGGCAATGAGCTGCTGCCCATTGTAGATCTCCTTGCAGGGGATTCGGGCGAGGACCCGCTCTATCTCTCCCTGGGAGAGGCGGGGGTGGCTGGCATTGCCCAGGGTCTCCACGGGCACCGAGGTGCAGAAGGCACAGGTGATGCACTTGCCATCCAGCAGTGTCACCGACACCCAGACGGCGGGGGCGATCATGGCCCGCTGTGCCATGGAGCAGAACATGTAGCGCAGGACAGACGGGTCCTTCCCCCGCTGGCCCTGCGGCCGCCTCCACTCCTCTGCCAGCATGGAGATGTTGTTGTTCAGCACAAAACCCAGCAGGAACAGGATGAAGGGGGGCACCAGGAGGATGCCCAGCCCATAGGCCAGGTTGTAGTGTGGCAGGCAGGGGCAGTTGAAATCAAAGGCTGAGTACATCTGGGTGCTGGCAAGGGCCATGATCCCACAGATGCCATTCATGAAGGACTCCTGGTTGGACTGGAAGAACTGGAAGATCATCCGAAACTTATCCATCTTCGCTTAATTCCTTCCCCCACCAGGGTCCAAGCTGTGGCCTCAGTTTATTTTATTCTTTCAGATTTCCTCTTCAAAGATGGCATCACCAAATTTCTGTTCAGTTCACTGTTTCATTCATGCACTCTTACAACCCCACTATTTAAAGCAGAAAATGAAAATTTTTTTTTTCTGCTGATTTTGCTGCTTAAAAAAGTTTAGAGTTTGCTTCCTCCTGCTCTTCTTTGGATCTGGGACCTGGGCTGTTTCTGGTTTGCAAAACCTGATTTCATCCTTCTCCACATCCCCATTTCTGCAGTCTCCCAGCCACCAGTCCTCTTTGCTGGAAGGTGCAGGTGTTACCATGGCTGTGTACCAGGCACTTTGTGACCTGGGCAGATTTGGCTGATTGGCCACTGTGAACCTGTTTGCAAATGCAGGGAGTGGGTGCTCCTCCCAGGACTGAATGGGACACCCCACCTCTGCAGTGCTGGCACACATGGAAAAACTGGATTCCAGAGCTTCCCCCTTCCCTCCGTGTGTCTGCCTTGCCTCAGCAGCATCTGAGGCAAGCACCTTGCAGGTCTGCGAGCCCCTGCTTCTGTACCTGCTTCACTGGGAAATACCTCTTCTTTTTTATTCTGCAGAGGGAAGGAAAAAGAAAAGGAAAAGCAGAGGAAAGAGAGGTAACATTTAGGCTGGGCTTGACTTCTACAGCACAAACCTAAAAGAAATGGATGGTATTGATGGTGTTGTCCTGCATCTCAGTTCCCAGTTCACAAAGTAGCCTTGGTGCACTCAGTTGCTCCCTCAAGCGAGATGAGAGGGATTACTGGGACTACAAGTGGCTGTAAAACAGATGGTGGCAATTGCTCAGTTGCTCCTGTCCAGGCACCACCTGAGCTGTTGACGTGAGGATCAAGATACATCTGACTGGGCACCGGTGTGGCTGCAATGGTGGTTGGGGACATGTCACCAAGGGAAGCTGTACATAGGTGGGTGGCACACGGAAGACACAGGAGAAATATTCTCCCCCAAGGTTTTGCAGTGTGTCAGTACAGAGGCAGGAAGCCAGACTGGCATTTTGACCATTAGTGAGTGCTGCAGGTTCTGAGTCTGCCCTGCACCAGTCCTGGGGCTGATTGTGCTGAGTTCACCCTCGTATGCTCCCGCAGAGGTGAGCACAGAGCGCAGTGGGTCATACCTGAGCAGTCTTAGCTCTGCCTGCTGTGGAGAGGTTAATTGCATGATCTCATCAAATGGGAAGAGATTTTCCTGCATGAATATAGATGAGGCATATTGTATTGCTAGCTAAGAACTCAGACTGGCTTCTCTATTCACCGGGCAAGTGGCTTTTTGAAGGGTAGTTCACATCAAAGCCTGCGTGAATCAACCCTGTAAAAAGCTGAGAGCTTTTTGATCTCCAGGAAAACGCTGCCTTTTATTAAACATGAATGAAGGTGTGCTGAGCCTGCTTGGTGTACTGCACTACAGTTCTCACTGAAGCCAACAATAGGCCAGTGGCAATCAAAAAAGAGCCCATAGAAGACAATGCCTGGGTCTTCCTTTCCATGTTGCCTTGTTAGGAAGGACTTTGTTTTCATGAGCTTCCCAACAGAAACTTCACTCTAACTTACTTGCAAGGGAAGGCAGAGCTGATGATTCCTCCTAAATCCCAACTTATTTGTGCTCTGGGAACCCTGTCCTGAAAGAGATGGCACATGCTCAAGTCCCTCCCAGGACCTGGTCCTGCACCTGCACACCAAGATAGACTCCAAGGTGTGGAGTTTGCAAGTCCCAGTGTAGGATATAGAAAGGAGGGATGTCAAAGCAGTAACAATTCCATCAGGATTGTTTAGGAAGTGACTGGGGAAGTTGTCTTTGCAGTCAGCTCTGCTGTTTCACAGGCTCTTGGCAGGTGAGGATCCCTAGGGATGCCGGATATATCTGCAGGTCAGGCATCACAGCAGCCCTGAGAGACAGAGAGCTGCTAAAGTTTGTGAATTACCCTCTCTGCCCCAACTTCCACAGGACGTACACACTCTTAATAGAGCTGGTGGGAAGAGACCTCTGGAGATTTTTTGGTCCATCCACCACTCCCTGCACAAAGCCCATATAAATGGGATGTAAATATTTCTACAGATGGAGGTGCCGTGGACTTTCTGGGCAAGCCTTTCCATCACCCTCAAAATCAATGTTTTCTTCTGTTTAAATGGAATTTCCTGCATTTTGGGTTTATTGCCTCGTATGCTGTCATAGGACGCTAGACACCACTTGCCACAATGGAGAAGAGTTCTTGGGCTTTAGAAGGAGACACAGGAGGAGACTCAAGGAGGCTAGGAGGAACGAACACCCATGGCCCCAGCCAACTGGAGCTACTCCATGACCAGATCAGACTCTCCCAACAGCATGTGGACCTTTGAGATCTTCAAAATCTATGGCAGCACCCTTAAACCCTCCTGTTTTCTCCCTCCTGGTACAGATAACAAATCTGTTCTACTTCCACTTTTTTGCATTTTGTATTTTGCGGCCACACTGGGATGACTTAAAACCCGAGAACATGGAAAGCAGCATGCAAATGGAGCTGCAGACCTCAGCTCTGAGCATGTTAGGCAAATAACCAATTTGACTAGTATGGAATGGTGAGTCCAAAGTGAGCTGCAGCCTCAGATTTGTGATGTTGTGATTTGTGGTGTCTGATAAAAGCAAACCAGAGACACAATTCAAAGTGCAATGCTGATTTCAAATAAGAGCTCAGAAACTCCCTGGATCTAAAGAGCTCCTGGGGAGAGGACCACTGTGTTTTTCCTTACCAGCACGGGCCACAGCTTGCTCTATGCAGTCTCCTAGCATATCCAAGGGAGCTCAGGGATTCATCCAGATCTGATTTTGCTATGCAAATAAGAAAAGCTCTACAGCCCATCCCTCTGACCCTGCAGCTCCTGACTGGGCCTCAGTGGGCAAAGGGGTGCAGTTGCCCGTGGGTAGGCTATGGAGTTATTTTGCCTCCCAATGTTTTACCCAGTACATCCTCATTCTCTGGCCTGTGCATACAAACACTTGGGGAGGAGGTGATCCACCTGCCAGCAGCTTGACAAGTCAGTTTGGAGGATGAATATGCATTTTCATTTTGATCTCTCATTTTGGATTTAGCCCCAATGTGATGACAGGTTTCTCTGCCCCTATCCTACCCTCTTCTTTCCTCCTGGAAGCCCTGCTTACCCCACTTGTCCATGTACACACAAGGAGACATTTCTTCTTCACCCTCACATCTTCCCAACCCCTCCACATTGCACTTCTCCCTCCAAGAGACAAAGTAGGCATCAGTGTGAGTTTCAGCCTGGAGGAATAGATATGTCTGTTCTGGGTTAGTCTGCAGTAAAGACTTTAATGCATTCAAGCAGCAATGCTGGAACAGAAGTACCAGTCAAACTGGCACTATGTACAATGGGGAGCTGGAAAAGGCAGCTGAGAAAGCAATTACCATTAAAGGCTACATTTAAACAGTTTTGAAACTATGGATGGAAATGCCCAAATAGGTGTTGCAAGGATGATCCTCTGGATGGGTCAGTTTGTACTCAAATCTAGCAGGGGAATGTATAAAATCTGTGTTCAGACTTCTCAGGCGGAGTCAGTGTGTCCTTTCCATGGCTTAGCACCAGTGCTTACAGCAGCTACCTGAACCCCAGCATAGCCCTGTGGTTGTGTTACCACAACCTGCACAAAGCCTCCATCTCCCATTCCTTCTGTAAATCCAACCCAATCCAATCCTTATTCAGAGGTGTCTTCAACTGAAGTTGTGCTGCTCCATGAATGTCAGTGTGTTGCCATATTTAATTTTTAAATGCATTGAAGTATTGATGGGTTGTTAGAGGAAGGCACAACAGTTTGGCAGCTGGGCTGGGGGCAGCCAGAGCTCTCAGCAGATGGGAAGATGAAGGAGATGGTTTTGCCTTTTTGAGTAAATATGTTGGTGTGGTACTAAGAGAGTTGCCAATTAGATAATTTCTGTGTCAGCTTTGATAACCCTTTGAACTGGAGTGGGCAGGAGCTTCTCATACCTCTGCTTGTGTATGGTTTGTGTATGCAGCCAGATGTTGCTGCTGTGGTTAAATCATTCCTCAAGCCAGAACACTTATCACTGCTGTAAGAAACTGCAAACTCTTTGATATGACAAAAATGCCCCACTGAGCCTTTGTCTGAGAAATGTCATTAACAGTGACTGCATCTGGGACCCTTGGACCCTCACAACCAGCTGACTTTTGGGGTTTTGCTAGGCATGCCTTGGAGTGGAGCCTTTGGGGTTGGAGTTTTGGAGGAGGATATGAGCACGACTGTCGTCTGCCTGCTGGTCCTTGCTTTGTGCAGAGGTTTGGCAATGCTCCTTCTGTGTCTGCAGGATAAACCCCCCTTTACACATTGGTGTGCTGGGGGAATTTGGAGTGGGTGCTGGCATCTGCCCAGGGCAGAGGGGATCTCTCTTGCACCAGGGGATGCCTCTGGTGTGCCTGGCCAACATCCAGGGGAGGTTTCTCATTGTACCACGTTGTCAGAAGTTTGTTCACCTGGTCCTGATCTGTGATCCCCCGGAGAAGATCTCCCTCAGCCTCCTCTCCCTCCCTAGGCAAGCTGAAGCTGTGCAGTTTGATCTCCTGCTGCATGCTTTCAAAGAAGTGGAGGATGCATTTGTGAGCAAAGAGCCGGCTGTGCTCACAGCAGGTTTCCTCAAAAGTCTTTTGCTCAATGTCAATGTGGTTGCTCCAGTGGCGTGCCTGCAGGAGGGTGGCCTGGTTGAAGCAAGGTCTGAGCCAGCGGGCAAGGAAAGCTGCTATGATAAGGATCAACAAAATGCTCCAGCCAAGTGCCTGTGTGATAAGAAAGAAGCAGTGAAACAGGAGCAAGACAGACACAAGGACAGGCACAAGCTCTGTGCCTGTATCAGAGAGACAGGGATTTGTGTGGCTGGAGGGGAAATGTGATGAATCTGGACTCCTGTCTTTGATCTGTCCCTGTAGTCCAGCACCCCACGCTGCACCCAGAGGGTTGGTGTAATTTCCTCCCAGAGAATATGGGGTATTTATCTGTGCATGAATCATTTAGTAAGGATAACTGATAGCAAAATTGCCTGGAGCAGGCAGGCATTTGCTATGAGCACAGGAGTGCCCCAGGGAAGGGGGACTTTAGTGCTTTCCTTTGGCATTTCATTATCTCCAGTGATCTTCATCTGCCACCTACACTAACTCCAGGGCCCAGGAGGCCCCACAGCCGCGTGAAGACAGCCCAGACTATGGGCAGCTCCCTTTGATAAGAAGGAAGGGCTTGTTTTCAATGCCCTTCCACCTGTCCTGATACTTGATCTGGTACTTCTATACCAAGAGCTGAGGCCAGTCAGGGCTCCACTCCCCATTGTGCCCTCTTCTATTGCTCCTGAGCAGGCTGATTTCATCTGTCAAAGCTTGCACTGTCCTTAAAACAGTGGGTCCTGTCTGCAGGGTTAGCAGTTAGAAAAATCTTTTAACACTGAACAGGGCTTTAGGAGACACAACACTTTTATTATCTGGGCTTAGAAGCTGCTGATTCTTTTATTAAACCTATTCATTATTTCTTTCCTTTTTCCTACCTGACTCAAGATTATCACTTAGCATAACAACTATTGGAGGCAAAAAGAAGCACAGAGCAGCCTTGCTCCCAGCCTGACCCCAATGAAGTGATGGCAAATCAAGGAAGAGCAGATGCCACATGCCTGGTCACCTCACTGACATGAGAGGCTCTGCCAGCAGTGACCCACCTGGGACCAGCAGCGCAGGTACCTGGACACCGCCTTGCGGGACGTGCTGTTCTTCATGAGCTCATCATCTTTGCAGGGCACCTTGGCCAGCAGCTGCTGTGCTGTGAGCACTGTGCTCACATTGGCAAAGCCCACAAACTTCTCGGGA
The DNA here is from genome assembly GCA_027886175.1 of Phylloscopus collybita. Lineage (NCBI taxonomy): Eukaryota > Metazoa > Chordata > Aves > Passeriformes > Phylloscopidae > Phylloscopus > Phylloscopus collybita. Next base: position 25,916,008 of record JAJNNQ010000129.1, read on the forward strand.
TCCACAGAGCCACTGAAAGCACAGATCAGGCATTTGCCATCCAGGAGGGTGACTACGATCCAGACCACAGGGGCAACCATGGCTCGCTGCACGATGGAGGAACACATGTACCTGGAGCAGCAGAGAGAAGGGTGAGTGGGTTAATGCTGGGAGCTTTCTCCTCATCCAGAGCCCTGAGGGATGCAGGCTGTCCTGTGCCAAGCAGACCAAGGGAACTGACTCCCAGGGCTGCCCTCAGCATTGCTCCAGCTTTTGCTTCTTCTGCTCTGGGATGTCTTTGTTTGTTCTGCCTCTCAGTGAAACATGCACTAGCACAGGGCGTGCTCTGTGTGTTGTCTGCACTCAGTGCCCAGTCCCCTCATCATGTGCTTGCCCTGACTGTACCCTTATGTCTCCCATGCCCAGATCTTTGTCAGCTCTCCCTTGTCTTTCATATTCACACTTCCTTTTCTCATCAGTTTCAATCTGGAAAATCCCCTTTTTTCAGCAGCTTTTCTTGCCCCTCTCTGAGCCAACCTGTGTATTGCATAAAACTTTGCATGTAACAGATGGAATATGATTCTCCTCACCCTTCCACCAGTACAAATTAGTAAAAAATCAGGTGAAGGGAGGGACACCATGAGGCTTTTGGAGAAAAATGACCGTGATGAAAATGCCACACCTTCTGCATATTTAAAAGGAAATACCTCATCTTTTTGCACATGGAAGACCCAGGAGACACCCTGTGAGCTCATGACAGGGCAGCAAAGCTGTTTCCCAGGGTGGTGGTATAAGCCCAGGTGTTGAGGCACTCCTGCTCTCCTTAGCTGGGATGGAATGAGACTGCCTTAACTTCTGCTGGATGTAAATGCATTTCCCATACTCCTGCTCCTCCAGGGTCATGGGGAGACATCTCAGGAGATGAGCTTACAAGAAAATTAATCTACCAGGAGGATCAAAGCTATGGAGAAAGACAACTAAAGAGGAGGTAAGAAGAGGGATGCTACTACTGCTGCAACAAACCCCACCTGATGACAGCTAGGTCCTTCTTCCTGCGCCCCGCTGGTCGCCTCCACTCCTCCAGCATCACCAGGGACTGTCTGTTGAGGATGAGGCCACACAGGAAGAGGATAATGGGGGGAACGAACATGATCCCCAAGCCATATGCCACGTTGTACTGGGGCAGACAGGGGCAGCTGAAGTCAAAGCTGGTGTACATCTTTACACTTGCCAGGGCCAACAACCCACAGATCCCGTTCATTACAGACTCCGAGTTGGACTGGAAGTACTGGAAGATCATCCGGAAACGGTCCATCGTGTTCTTTTGGCCAAGGGTGCTCCTCCTGGGAAATCCCTGGGCTGCCCAGAGTGGCCTGTCTCCCTTTGTCCCTCCTTCTGCTGCCACAGGGCAGGGGATACAGCTCACTCCCCAGTCAGCAGGAGGACGAGGATGGAAGAGAGCTGCAGTGATAGGGGGAACACCCTGTGCTGGGGCTTCCCCACTGGCACACAGCTCTCACAGGTCTGTTTCTCACCCAGCACTTGTCTTCCAGGGCAGTTGGTAGCTTTTCTAGGTGACTTGATGGATACAGACTCCAGCAGCCTTTTTTTCCACCTTGTTGTTAATTTTCAGGGCTGGCCCACATGGCAAGCAGTGACAACCTCTAGTAGTGCCTGGTTCCTTCCTCCAGGGGATGATAACTCTCTATGGATGCCTGTGAGCTGCTCTCTCTGCTGACTGAAGCCTTTTGAGTGATTCACCACCCAGGAGAAACCAGATAAGTCAAATGAGCTCATCTGTGTTTCTGCTGCCCCAGTTCTCTTTGTGTGTTCCCAGCCCTGTGTGGGGCAGGGGGGAAGGCAGGGAGCTCACACCTGGCTCCCACTGCTGCTGCATGGTACAAGCTCAGATTTCCCTATGAAAATGGGCTGAGAGGACCAGCCCTCTAGTCAAGAGGATGTGAGAATTGATAGCTTTCAAAGCCTGGAATGACATCTGGGGGCAATGGCCACTCTTGGCTGTGCATCCTATATTCACTGGGGTTTTTGTAACATACTACATCCATGTCTGAGGCTCTTGCACTGGGACATTTCTGGCTCCCCATCAGAGGGCACAATGCAATCAGAGCAGCTGGTTCTTTTGTCCCATGGGTCTGGGTTATCATCTTTTTGTCTCAAAGTTCATTTTACAGATAAAAACAACTCATTGCCATACAAGGAAGTTCTGGGGTTTTTTTCCTGACGTATTGAACATAATTTTCCTGTCCCCAGCTTTCCTCTGAAAACCCTTTCAGATTTCTTCTCGGCTCAGGTTTCCAAATGCATTCAGGAAAGGGGGAGGGAAAAGAGTTTTACTTTTTTGTTAAAAAAAGAGAGGAATTATCTCCTCTGAAGTACCAGCACTGAGGTTTCTGCCCATGCTCTCTCTCACTGCAGGACTGGTTGCCTTGATGGGATCACGTTGAAAGGGATCAACAGGGAGGAGGTACCTGCAGTTATTCACAGACACATACAGATGAATCACTGATGTATGTCATCTCCTCCAAGCTGAACAGCAACTTGCACAGTTACTTTAATGAAATGCCTTTGCTCCAACCGTAACATTTGTGCTCTCCTTTACCTGTGAGGGAATTGCCTGTTAATGTTCACCCATCAGCAATAAAATCCCCTGGCTAATCAGCTCATGTTTCCATTTTGCCATTATGGGACATCAGGACCCCTCCACATTGCTGTTATAGGGCATCATGACCCCTGGCTGAACTCCATAGTTGATTTTTAGCCAGGGTGCAGCCGGTCTTGGTTCTCACCTGCTTCAGTGCTCTGTGGTTTTCTCATTTAATGGCTTACATTTATGTGCTGACTCGGCTTCAGAAAGTGTTGTGCACTCTCTGTAGAACAATTACTTTAGAAAAATCGTTTTGCCTTTCTAGCTCTCCTGGGCAAAAACATAGTAAAGGCTAAACAGTTCCTTACAGCTCAGGAAAATAAGACATAAAAAGAGTAGGAAACATCTTTTGGACAGGACAATCTACAAGGGAATTTAACTTCTCACAATTGCCATCTCCTGACCTGGATATTAGAGGTCTGTAAAGGATGCCTCAGGGTAATCAGTGTTGTGATTGGGATCTCACCAGTGATTCAGAGCTGAGACATGGAGTTGCTGAACTGTAGAAGAAAGGGAATATTCCTTAACTGACAGAGAAAGACATTCAGAGCTTCCTGGGGGAAGAGAAAAAGGCCTGTTGAGGTAAGTAAATTGCTAGAGATGGAGTGTTCAAGATATTTCTCAAAATGTATCAAATTTGATTACTTAGTTCTTAGGGCAAAATGAAGAGCAAACAAGGATTTAAAAAAGTCTTTCTCCTCTCCTCCAGCAAATGGGCCTGCCCCGTGTGCCCAGCAGTGCAGTCACCCTGCTGAGCCTGCTGTGAGGCTGCCTGCAGCTCTCAGGGGCACCATCCTCAGAGGAAGGCAGCTGCTCCTTGATAGCAAATCTCCAAAACCATGCTGGAAGCTGTTGTTTCTCAATGCATCTTTTGGAGGGCCATGTTAAACAACCCTTTGCTTTTGCCTCAGCCTTGCAGAACACAGTGCAAAGCAGGGGGCCTCCCTTCCTTGCCCCTTTATGGGAGTAAAATACCAGCTGTAGGCTTTTTGCCTCAGATGATGGAGAGGGTGGGTACAGGTGTGAGAAGTTCCTCTTGCTTTGGAGACAGGGATGATTTCATCACCAAAAAGTGAATTGGTCATTTAAAATAGGATACGTTCAGCAGAAAGGTGTGCTTGGATTTGTGCCTGAGCCTGTGATCCCAGAGCAGCACTGATGCTGTGCATGTGTGGCTTCTGGGGGTGTGCATACCCAGAGCAAATCCTTATCCATGTGTTTTGGTGGGGAGCAGAGGCCAGCAGTGCAGGTCACACTCCAGTCTCCCTTTCCTCTGCTGGGACTGGATCATCTTTCCCATGGGAAAGCCAGTGTCCAGGAGCAGACATTTCACCCATCCTGAAGCCTGTTCTGCAAGAGACTGGCCTTTGCCAAGAGCACTTTTCCCAGCAATCCCCAGCATATTTCCCAGCAATTTTCCCACAGGCCTCCTGCAGGAGCACTCCTGGCCTGTGGCACGGGAGGTGATGGGTTGCATCACTGGGAGCCATTTGCAATTGTTTATAACGGATAAATTGTTTAATTACCTGGACTGATTTTTTTTTCTCTCCTAAATGTGTGCCTCAGGTAGAATATATTTAGAAAACTGTTAGTGGGTAGGTCATCTGTTCCTTAGATGATGTAAGGGCTTTAAAAACAAAGTGTGTACACACACACACACACATGCACACATACATAAAAAGCACACAAAATAAAAAAGGGCTTTTTTTCCCTTTGTTAAAAGCGAGGGGTTGTACAGTTGATCTGAAATGCACAGCAACTCTGACACCCACCAGAGGTGCTGTCCTGCTCTGAGTGGGTGCTGCAGTCAGGGTATCCCCGAGCACCACAGGTCACTGAGTTATCACCCTGCTCATTTTTGTGCCTCTGCTGCTGGATGATAAATCAGGATGCAGAACTGGCCCAGCACATCCACAGACTGCAGGGCATGGCTATGAAGTGACTTTAGTTCTGAATGTGTCTTTTTTCCCCAAAGTCTTGGCTCATTAATTGCCACATGGGGGTGCCACCTCCACAGGGTGTTTGGTTAAAACAAGCACTGTAGGGCCGCAAGGAGCAGGTACCAAGCAGTGTGTTCCTTGCCTCGGTTTCCCTTTACAGAGTTAAGAGTGGATCCACATGAACACTTTCTCTGGGTGCCAGGAGGTTGAGTAAGTCACTGGTGAAATGTCACATCTCTGTGATGTTGGAGCATCCATGCTTTCCTAGGTCAATGTGAGAGGACTGCAGCCCAGTCTCTGTTTTGGGCACCTCTCAGCTGATGACCTGGAAAACCCCTTCCATCTGGCTGTATTTATTCAGAGGACAAGGGTTAATGCTTTTTCAAGGCTTAGAGGAAATTTGTGTCATCTTGTGTTTGACTGAAGGCCGTTGCCTCTGTAAATGGCCTTTCCCAGCAGCAGTGTCTGCAGACCAGTTTCTCATTTCTCTGCAGCTCAGGTGAGCCGGTTGTTAACCCTTGGGCCCACAGGGAGACACCCCTGAGAACCCCTGTATACTTGACCAGCAGGTTGCAACTGAGCTCTATCTTCTGTGGCCTTTTTCAAACAGTTTGGGGGCCAGGGCCCAGCCCCCCATTGATATTTGAGGTCAGCAGAGAAACATGATTGCCTTCTTTTTTCTCCAAATCTGGCAGAGGATTTTACTCCTCACTTCCTGGAAATCATTCAGCATCTTCAATTTATCACAGCAGAAGTCACCTTCCATTTCAACTGCCCAAGAAGATGGACATAGGCAGTATTTCCTCCTATGTAAACTTCTGATGGTCACTGGCAGTAGAGACAAATTACAGCTTTGTTAGCTCCATGGGACAAGGGACCACCTGAATCTGTGATTCTGTGGGTATTTTTCCACAGCTGGGTATTCTGTCCAGGCTAAGAAAATAATGAGTAATGACCATTAATTGATTAATGAGATGCTAGCAAAAATAATGGCAGTATTGTAAAATGTAGTTTGTCTTCACTAATGATGTTCTCTGGAGATTAGGTACTCCTGTGTTCTGCCTTGTAACTTCATTAAAGCATGAAGCTGACTGCCAGTGAGGAAATATATGGCTTAGCTATGTGTTGTTCTTCTTAAGAGCTCATTATATATTGCTGTCCTGGCCATTAGCACTTTGCTTTTTGGCTTATTTAGAAGCCTTATTTCCTGATCTCTGCGTTATCCCAATCTTGACCTAATTCACACAATTTCTGACTGAGAGGGATTTTTGTAAGGCTGTTTATCTTCTTGGCTTGGAGCTGATGCTGCAGTGACATCATTTGAGACAGAGTCTCTTCTCAGCTTAGAGGGAATTGGAGAATAAGATGAAACAGACTGATCTCTACACATTGCAGCTCAGTGATTTTTCAGACTTTATTTCTGATTTGCTAATGCTCATATATCTACTGAAGTTTACCTAGGGTTTTGTGTGTGTATGTTTTGTTTTGGGTTTGTTTTTTCCTCCCCTTTTTGTTGTTGTTTTCAGACACTCAAAATTAGGTTCCAGCCCTGGGGAATCCACAGTTTATAGGATGAAAACCACTGATAACAAACTTTTCTTGAGACATCAGAGATTTGCAGAGATGTTATAGAGACTGTTTAGGTGTTTAAAAGGAAATGGAAGCTGAGTGACAAAACCCATCTCAGTGCTGTGACTTTGGGCTTCTGCATTTGTATTTAAGGCTTTGTCCAGTATGACTACTCTAGGAAGCAGACCACATTCTTCAGTAGCTGGATTCATGGCTTTTAAGTTAAAATTTCTCTCTGTACTGTGTCATTAATTCACCAAAACCCCTTAGGTCAGTCATATCTAAAAACTGATGTTACAGATCTTTTGTAAGGAGTGATACAATATTTCTCTAGTTTGTGTGCCTGGCATGTAAAAACTTCTAAAGATAGATAATTTTATAGGTAAATTTTGCTTTTTTTTTCCTCCTTTTTTTTCCGATATTTTTTTTTTTTTTACTCGGAGGATTAAGCACAGCCGACTGTTTTACAGTCAGGCATAGGGCTATGAAGTAGTATCCCAGTATCACTGCTGTATCCTGGGGTGCAGGGGCTTTAAAACTGGGGAGTGAAAGGTGTCTGCAGGCAGAGGGATTAGAGCGGGGTGGAAGGAAGGAGGCGAGCAGAGCAAAGCCTCGAGACGGCGCGGAAACAGCTTGTCTTGGTGCCACAAAACGGGATGCATCGGTCTGAAGCAGCGCGTTTGAGAACAGCGAGCTGGTGTCCTTGTCCTTCACTTGCAAAGGGACCCGCCACCACAGAGCGGTGCTGCGGCTCCTGCGGGCGCTGCCTTCCGTCCCTCCCCTGTCCTTCCCATAGTACTCAGAGGCAAGAGGGAGATTTTTCAGGAGAGCTGAGCATCCTTGGAAGTGGTGCCGGGCGGATCAGCACTGCCAGCGCTGCTGTGGTGTGCTCAGGGATAGAGTGGTCAGAGCTCCCATAGCACCGATGTGATGCTGGAGGCTGGAGCACAGGTGTCCTTTGGGATGCCTGGGCTCATCTCGTGTGTGTATCTCCACTACAAATCTTTATAAAGTTTTAGCAGACATCAGGCATTTTCTGGGCAGAAAATGTGCTAGAGCAATGTCGAGCCTTTCTTATGTGCAAACAAACTGCAGAAATAACTGAGAGAGAAGTAATCCCACTGTCAGGGCTGGGTGGTGGTCAGGATCCACTCCTCTGCTGAAAACTACAGAATCATAGAATATTGCCAGCTGGAAGGGACCCACAAGGGTCATTGAGTCCAACTCCCTGCTTCTCACAGGATTACCTAAAACTAAATCAGGTATCTAAGAGCATCATCCCAATGCTCCTTGAAACCTGTCAGGCTTGGTGCCATGGACACTTCTCCGAGGAGCATATTCTGACTGACAATCCTCTTAGTGAAGAACTTTTTCCTAACATCCACTCTGAGCTTCCCTGAGATCTGCCTCTAGGTATATCTGCAAACACAGAGGTACCCATAAAATAGAACTAGTTAGTATGGGGATTTTTTTTTTTGGTAGACCTTGAAAAAGATTTGCAAAGGGGAAAAAGAACCACAACATTCAGAATGGAATCCATGAAGCAGTTTCCCAAGAAAAGCGAGGTATGCATGAAGACTTAATAAGCAAAACACTACAGGTATTTTCTTGTTGCAAGAAAACCCAATCTCTCTCCACAAGTGCTAAAATTCATTTTGTCTTGGTGTTCCTTGGTGCTCTGAGATTGAGATTTATTCTTCCAGTGCCTTCTGTCTCATGTGAAGTGATGGTTAAAACCCCCTGCCTCTGACAGAAGGAAATATATCAATATTTAAACTGCTCAGGGTTTGGATTTGGATTTGTCTTCAGTTTCCTTCAGGCACCAGTGCTAATCTGAATTTGCCTCAGAGTGAGTCGAAGACAGAAAACTCAGCTCGTCGTGGCCTTTCTCTGCAAAACTCCCCAAAACCCAGCTTATCTCTTTCTCATCAGAAGCCCGCGGTCACATCCCTTGACAGCCCCCTCGCCAACCATCCCGGCCCCCGGCGGCGCAGCCCCAGGGACGGAGCCTCGGCGCTCCCGGCCCGGGCAGACACGGCCCCGCACGGGCGGCAGCTGCGGCCGCTGTCAGCCCGCACCGAGCCCGAGCCAGAAGCGCTGAGCCGCTCTGACATCTCTCTACCCCTGGCTGCTGCTGCTTTTCTAAACGCCTTCTCTTCTAGACAAAAAAAAAATCTCTCTTGTTTCTTGTGGGTTCCTGTGGAGCAGCGGGCCTCAGCTGGAGGGCGGCCGCCCTTTCAGGTGGTTCATTCCAGAGCAGCGGTAACAGGACTGTTTAGAGAGAGGGGATCTTAATAATCCCGGCAAATATCAGTATTTTCTCGTATAGCTCTTGTCCTTATTTGGTACAAAGGAGCTTTTTCAAGTATCTGGGGTTCAGGTAACAGCTTAAATATTATGGAAGTTGTGAGAGTTTGTTACCCACTGAATGTGTACACACACATACACACACACACACACACACACACACACACACACACACACACTGCTGTTTGGCCATTAGTTCTTCTGCAGAGTAATAGGTGACCTCCAGTCCTAAAAAATCCATGTTCTGATATAAAAGTATCATTTCATTTTCCTACTAATGCCAGAGCCACCTGATTTAAAACACACATCCCTGAAGCATTTAAAAGTAGGTGCTTCACAGTGGCTGCAATCCATCTTCCAGCAAAATTAGAGTCCTGTTTTGCAAAATTGTCTTGTCATCTAGCTCTTGTCTTTATCTGTGTTTATAACCCACCCACACATCATTAATCTTCCTTTCTGTGTATATTTGTAATATTTGTATGGTGTTGGGTGTCTCCAGAATGCTGTGATCACAAATGCAGTTATCTGCAGTTACTCTGACTTTCCCAAAGGAAAATGCCATCCTGACTTAACCTTCTTGAGGGGTCTCTCACCAGAAGCAGATATTCTCTGTGATAGGAAGAGACTTGTGGATGATCTCTGTGGCAGATTTCATTTATGCTTGACCATGATAAAGGGGAAATGAACAAAACCTAGGAATCTCAGCATGTTTAGGCTTGAAGATACAGTTTTCCTTTCTTTGCTTAACTCTCATTTCATCTCTCTCACACATTCTGACTTTGGAATTTTTTTTCCTCAAGTTTAAAAGCTCAAGCTCTAACACCTTTTCAGAGGGAAGACTGGAGGAGGAGGTGTCTGCAGGTGGGTTTACTGCTGCATTGCTGGGCTCTGGCAGGTCCCTGCTCACTGCCTCCTGCTACATAATCATGAGGAGAAATTAATGCATGCTCCTAGAAGAGGCAATTCCAAGAAAGCAAAAAACTTCCTCCAGAACAGCAGATAATCTTATAGAAACTGTAGGGTAAAACCCACCAACCGTTCCAGCTGCACCACCATCACTAGTACCCCAATCCACCCCCTGACAAGCTCTTTTAAAGAGCTAAGGAGAAAAATATCAGAGGCAGATGATTCATCACAAAAGAGACTCTGCCCTCTCTGTCCTGGTCCTCCATGCAGAGCACAAAATACCTTTTAAAGACAAGATTATGGACCGAAATTTATAACTTTACTTAATACTAACAATCATGGACTCAGCAGAAATGGTCTTTTAAAGTGCACTGCAATTTTCCATATCCTCTGTTCCAAGCTAAATTCTTATGGCTGCACAGACAGTAATTACCTGCAGTGCCTTGTGTTCTGCAGAGGATAATCATCTTCTCATGCTGCCTTTGGTAACATCCCTAACTACTCCTGTCTTTCCAAAGCAAATAGCTAGAATCACACTGTGTGGGATGATGGGATCCTGTGGCACCCCTCTGCTCCCTGAGGTTTATCTGCTGTAACAGGGCATTGGGTATGGGCCTTTTCCAAGAGCTCTGAACATCCCTGAACTGTTCTGTGTTAAGGCCTCCTGGGGAGCTCAGTGTCTTGGCTTTGGTGCCACACACAGAATAAATGTGCTGTTGTAAATTAATCCCTGTCGCTTCATCAAGATTTCTCATGGCCAGACCCCCATGTCCCCCCCATGTCTTCCCCTCCCTTCTTGTCTCTAAACCTCATTACATTTTTGATTTTATTTAGCAGAGTAATGTGCTGTAGTGACTCTGAGGGGCAGTACAGGAAACATTTGGGATCCACATCAGAAACAACAGTGAAGTGACAGCACAGGTGAGTGAGGAGCTTCACGAGAGTGCTGATCCCTCCCTGGCTTGGTCTCAGCCAGAGTCCTTAGCAGTTCAATGCTTTCTTGCCACCAATTTCCCAGCCATGAAGCACCACCTTCAGCCCAGCTCTGTGCCTTTGACCTGTTTCTGGTGTTCACTTGCACTTTCCCAGCCATCTGGCCTTCCCAGCCTCATTGTCAAGAACCATCCTTGCTCCCTAGAAGTAAATCATCTTTGTGTGATTGAAGATGATTGATTTTGGGGGAACCAAGCCAGCACACAGTGGCTGCAAAGCAACCACAAACTGGCTTCTCTGGCCCTGGCTACATGCAGCACCTGGATCTGACTTCACTTGGATGTTTGCTGTCTTAACAGCCACAGCTTCCCACCCTGGGGAGCAGAGCAGAACTTATGGTTAAGCATGTAAGTGTAAGGCAGGGATTGCATTTTGGGCTATTTTACTTTAACACATTCTCAGTGTCTGATTCTGGCATGATCATTGTTTTATTGCCCGTGTGCTCTCTTAGCTAGAAGTGCACTCTGGAAGAAGACAGAAGCATTGCAGATCCAGGTCTTGCTATTGAATTCCTTCCTAAAATGAGGATAGATTCCACCATAAAGGTTTTTGACTACTGCAACGATAGAGACAGTGAAGAAAAGAACTATAAGAATAAAAGCAAAAGAAAAAAGAATAAAAGCAAAAGCTTTGGCAATTTGCCTTAACTGCTAGCAAGGCTGTAACCAGGGCCTTGACCTGTTCCGTTTGTGCAGAAGAGGGATGAATAATGGAACTACAATTCATAAGTATCTACTTGGCCTTTTGGATCAAACAGAAAAGTATCTAAGAAACTCCACTGACATGGAACCTGCAACTCAGCAAATTCAGACTGGAAGTTGTAGGATTTCAACTGACAGTCATTAAAGCGTTGCAAAAATTAGCCTAATAGTGTAATAGCTTTTCCTTTGTTTGCAGTCTAAAAATTAAAGGGAAATCTGTTCCCTAAATGTCTCAGAGACACTGAAAATATTGTCGGTAATTCAGAGGCAGAGATGCAAAATTTCCTTTTGAATCCAGTAGCTATAACTCATGCAGAAGCTTTTAGAAGAGATAATAATGTCAGGAACATGTTGTCAGTAAATGAGAGCTGAAAATCTATATCTGCTCATGAAGTGAATAATGATGGGTGCTGCTCAGTTACTCGGCTGTGATGCTGCCTGCAGGATTTTGGTGACAGCATGAACAATGCGAACAGTGCTGTTTGAATTGGAGCATTTATTCATATGGAAAGGGAATGTTTAGTCCTTGCATCCCCATTTATCAGAGCCCAGTGACAGTATCCGATTTCATATTGTGATCTGTTACGCAGACTGGAAATTCTGAGAAAATAATGTCTGTCAGCAAGATTATTCAAATATGTGCTGTTGGGGATTTGTGCTCTACCCTGTTCCTCCCTGGTTTAGTTGAGCATTTCAAGAGAACAGTTTTGAAACTCATTCTAGCCAATCCTGGCTGTTAAACCAAAATTAAGGCTAATATTTGTCTGTGGGGGTTAATCTTCACTGCTGGGACCAGATTGTGTCCTTGGAAAAGGAAATGGTTGCATCTGATTTGCTGAATGCAGCTGTTCATGACATTCTCCTGATGGGAAGTGCTCCTCATCATGATGCTCTACAAATTGAGAGTTAGTGGAGCTTTATGATACCAAACTTGACATTTCTGAGTTTGGGCTGGCTGCCTCCCACCATTTGCATCAAGGAGCAAAGAGAAAGGGTGGCTTCAGATGCTACCAGCAGGCTACACATCCAGTGCCACCAGCAGGGCTCTGTAGAACGGACAGAGAAAGCGACTGCTGCAGTTTCCAGGTCATCTTTTTGAGATTCAGCCGATTTCCTTGCCATCTGCCTGGAACTCCCTGCGTGGACTAGGAGGGAATTGATGAGCAGTCTCAGCCTTTCTGGGGACCTCTGAGGGTGGTGTTCAGCTCCAGGGACTACACAGGGCCTGACTGACTTGGATGAGAGCTTGTCAGGAGGACAAGTACTGAACACGTCTTGTTTCTACAGCCAGTTTAAGGCTGAGTCAGGTGTGGGAAGATCATCTTGGTTGGCTCTTTGTTACTGCTTGTTTCATTCTGTGTGGTGGTGCTGGCTATGTGCAGGCTCTGCAGACCGTGGAAGACTGAAAAATCAAAACCCAGACTTTTCTTATTGTTTTAAGTTTATTTGGAGTTTATAATCTTTGGAGCCTGTGAAGATACACTGCTATCCTGGAACCACATGGAGAAAGGAAATACTGACCAGTATACCAAAGCTGTTGGATGCCTTTGATAATCTAACCCATCATTTAAGGTACTGAGGATCTCAAACACATTTAGAGGTTCAGGCTAACATCCTTAATACACTTCCCTTTTGTCTAACTCATCACATTTAGTAAATATTTGGTTTTTTTCCCAATATTCCCAAGCATACTGACTTCTCAGCATGATGTAAAGTTGGCTTGCAATGACCCATTTAGAAATCTGGGCACCTCCACTGTTAATTTGCACAGTAAATTCAATTAAGAGCAAATATTTTTATGCAGAAATAGGATATGAGGTTGGCACTGGCATCTGTCATGCAAGTCTTGATATATCCCTCCTTTAAGTTGTACTCATTTAGATCTGGAAAGAATGTAGGATCTTTTTTAGAAGGCAAATGTCCCTCAGAATCTGTGTTCTGCTACAGTGGACTGTCTGCCACCTTAGTAGTAAAATTCACCATCTTGACAGAGATATGAAAGTGAGACTGAAAGGAAGGTCCATTGCCTAAGAAAAGGTTTCAAGGGAGAATTTCCCCAAAAGTTAAGTGAATAGGAACAAAAAACCCTGCAACACTGGTCAATCTATGAAGATAGCAAATTCACTGTAAAGTGCTAGGGAGAAATCTCTGGCTCCTATTGCTGGAAGTAGGGGTTCAAGCTGTCTGACAGCCAGTGAAACTCCAAAGGGAAGATCAAAGGCTTGACTATTAGCTGTGCTAAATTCCTGTTAGATTTCTCCTGTAGATCAAAGGACCCTTTAAATAGGGAGGAGCTGATTCCCCTGGAAATATCCTCTACTCAGTACTGGCCTTTTATGTAGGCCCCAGCTTAGTGGTGAGATTTGGGCCACTGGGATATGGCACAAATGTGCCCGTTGAAGCTTTCTGCCATGGGAGGAAGCAGCCTTGGGCTTGCTCAGAAATACACGTGGGGCTCAACAGGCCTCACTGAGTTTCCCAGTATGAGGAGCACAATAGACTTGAATGAAAAGATACTTAAACCCTCCTCACTGAGGCATTGCAAGAGTACAATTGTGCTTTCATGTCAGAGATCAAAAAATATGACCAGTATATGTGGAAAAAATTAATATTCTCTAACTGCCTGTTTGTCCTCCCCCAGGTTTTTTTTTTTTTTTTTTTGTGTTCAGATGATTGTCTTTGATCATAGCTCATAACAAATACCTGAGTAGCACTCTGCAAAATGGCTGCTAAAATATGTAAAAGCCTCTTCTCATGCTCATCCATTGCTGATGAATGGGAGAACTGCAAATGTAAAGGTCAGAAAATAAACAGAATTAATCTAAAGCATCAAGATGGCTGTACAAAGCATCTTTCCCAGTCTGCACACTATACAGCCAGTATGTCACAAAAGATGGACACTTCTTTCCTGTCCCACTCATATAAAATAAGTATCTACATTTCTTACATTAGAGGTGACATAGTTGGTGATTTAGTTTTCTCAGGGAAAAAGCACAAAATTGGATGATCACTTATAATGATTTTTTTTTGACTGCTGTCTGAGACTAAGCATTTTATGAGGCTTTAAATCTACAGATCTTCTTCCTTTCTTTGCTTTAACCTATTATCTCTAGAAGTATCTTCTCATACTGTTCTGGTTGCTGCTGTGAAATCTGTTGTGCTGTTAGACAGAAACATAAGCACACAGTTGTTCACCTGTGACTGAGAGTGGTCCCTTGTCACCCTGTCCTATTTTAACTCACAAGGCCAAATTTACTTCGGTCCCATGTGAGTCTTACATCCAGTTTTCATAAGTTTCCAAGATGACAGCAAAGAAGGTAAAACTTCCTGATGTAGTGGTTGCAGGGTATTTCATTTTGGGATGATGTATGCCACATCAAGAATGCCTGTTTCATTCAGGCAGTTTAAAATACACAAATTAGGGATTAGCCCAACAATTAGATGCAATGAATATCTCCCAGATGATCTTTTCTCCCTGCAGCATGCAGATCTGTACACTTCATGGATAGGTGTGTCATTTTCTTCCACGTCTGTTGAAGTTCTCATGCCAGGCATTTAATTATAACAATTAAAGCAACAACTTTTGACATCCTCCTTCAATATATGAGGGAAAGAATTAGATTAATGGGTATGTGAAGTCATCAGGGCCCAGTGGATCAAACCTTGCTCTGGAAGGCATGTATGGTATATTTCCATTCTCAGACCCTTTGATGTTTAAAGTGCCACATTCTCAGCACTCTCACTGGTGTGTCAGTGAGTGGTCGAGGCTGCTGGACCCCATAAGTTTCAAATCCAGAAGGGCCTGGCTAGTGCCCACTCACTGCTTTGTGTTTTATCCCATGACATTTATTCCCTGGGTCACATTTCCTACTCGGAGCATCCTCTCAGAATATGAATTCGGATGTGTTTGCCCACATTTCAGGGAATGGTGACTCAAGCTTCATCTCTACACCTGTTCTTCTGACTCCTCATACTATTCCGTGATTGTGATTACCTGGTTTCTTGTGAAACCCCTTGAGGGCTGATATGCCTAGAAGGCACAAACATAGGCTTTAATAAGGGAAATTTTAACTACATTGGCTTCATTGTTGCACAGTGCTTCAGAGTTAGAGACCTTTGGAAAATACCCAAAGTCCTTAAATGCGAATGCACTCATCTGACCTTGCCCCCTCTGCAGTCTGAAAGCAGCCCTGAGAACCCAGCCTAGCAGTTGGTTATCTGCCTGGTTATCATCCAGCATGCAGATACTACCCTCCAGCCTCTCACAAATCCTCCTCCACATCCTGTCTCTGTGGTCTTTCACATATGCCTGAGCTGAACAGCTGCAGCTCATCCTTGCACTCAGCTCTTGGGTGGAGAATTGATGGGTGGTTTTGCGACTTTTGTTCCATGAGCAGATGTGACTGTGCAGAGCCTTTCTCCTTGTGTTTGTCCATAATTATAATCATGATGTTGGCTGATACTAACTTCAGATGAAATTCATGGAGTGGCTGTATTGTCTCCATTGACTTCAGTCAGGTGCCCATGCACAAATTCAGAAAGTGGAGGGGAGTTTTAAGTCACTGTAAGCTCATCCTGCTCTGTCACACAGCATGCTCTGCACCAGGTCCCCACTACGTGGCAGGGCTGGTACCGAGGAATTGCATGTCTCTAATTAGTCAATTCAACTGATATCACTAACACACATGGAAAGTCCTGACTTGCTGGTGTGAAAGCCCTGCAATTTTGGCAAGCTGTTTCAATGCTCTCTGTTGCTAGAGCACAGGAAAAAGGCAAAAACCCAGAATCAGTGTGATCCTGTTTTGTCTATCAAGGGCCCCTGTGATCACAGAGCATATTTCTCACCCTGCTCAACATTTTTTGCAGGAAAAGCTGACATAAGTTGGCAAGGACAGCAAGCAGCCCCTCCTTCTCACTCCTTCTCCAACCAGTAGAAGCAGCAAATTCAAAGACTCTTTGATAAAGTGAACCAAGGTACAACCACAAGAAACCCCTGGTGCTGTTTTGCATTCTTCCCCGTGGTGTCAGCTGCAGGCTGCTGTGCCAGGCAGAGCAAAGCCCATCCCTCATGGTAGCTGAACATTTTGCTAAGCCAGGCCTATAAGGCTTCCTCCTGTCAGTGATGAAACTATGCTTTACCTTGGTTATCCAGGTTGAAAAGGGAGGTGGCTGGGCACAAAACACAGCAGCCATGTGGGGTACAGTTTAATATTCACACTATGGCACCAGTGTCAAATTGGTGCCTGTTGTCTAAAACTCAGAGTGGATTTGGTAGAAGCAGAAAGCACATGGTCCTTCTGGGAACAGGTTCACCACGTGGTGAGCTATCCCACACGGCACAGTTAGCAGCCTGCACAAAGCAGTGTGAGTGCCTGTCATTGAATGGATGACTGCACAGAAATCTTGCCTGTGCTATTACATGGATGTTCCCTATGCCTCCAGTCCAAAGCTGGCACCTTTCCTTTTTCAAGATCTCTTTTATACAATGGAAAGATGCCTTTTTCCATTATAATTTGCCTATGTTGACACCTCTTTCCTGCTGCATTAAACATGAAACTTCCCAGAAAAGTGACAGTCCTTGCTCAAGATCTCTTGCAATTCAAGGACAGACAGAGAGAGAGATTAGAGAAAAGAAATGGAGAAAGAACAGTTTGGTTTTTTGTTGTTGTTGTTGTTGTTGTTGTTTTGTTGTTGTTGGTTTTGGTTTTTTTGTTTGGTTGTCTGGAGACAATTAGGTTCAACAGGATGGAAGGTATTGTATGACGAGGAGTTGGAATTTCACTTTTAAGGGCCACTCCATTCTTGTGTCACAAATCACAAAATATTCTGCATTGAGAGGGACCCACAAAGATCATCAAGTCCAGTTCTTAAGTGAATGACCCACACAGGGATTAAACCCACAACCTTGGTGTCATTAGCACCACACCCTAATCAACTGATTTCCTCTCAGGATCCTTTGTTTCTTTTTGGGCTTACTGTAATGAGCTAGCTGGAAATATAGGATTCATGTTCACAAAGGACCTCAACAAACATGTGACTCAGTCTTTGTGTCACCTCTGCTCTTGAGCTTCCTGCATGTGGAGGCAGCTGGTGGAAGAACACGGGGCCAGGGCAGGACCCAATACACCTGAAAACTGAACAGAGGGCTCATGTTTGAGCCAGACTTCAACCCCACTCTGCCATGGCTTCACTCTGACTGGTGTGGTTGTTCCTTTCTGCTTCTGAGAGAATGAGAAAGGATGCAAAAAAGGTGCACATCTCACCCACAGTGCAATCAAAGGCTGGGCAGGACAGTAATGATTCTTCACCCTGGCTCTGTGCATCACACATACCAAAAGAAATACTCATCTGGATTTAAGCATTATATTTTGGTTGAGATTCTCATTATTTCTTATCAATATTTCTAACCAAATTTTGTTATTTAACCTCAGAAATAACCTTCTGCTTCTCCTCTGAATCTTAGGTACTTGTGTGGTTTCAGAGAACAGGGGATCTCCTGGCTCTCTGGTTGAGGAAATTGCAGCAGTAACTGTTTTCAGGGTGAAAATGTCCTTGACCAGGAAGGGCTTTTTGTACATTTACTAAGAGGTGGGAAAGTGGAGGGAGGAGGCAGATGGATAGATCGGAAAAATCACCTTTTGGAAGAAAGCTGAAAATTAAATTATTGTTCTACAGAAGGTAGGAAAAAGACATTTTACAGCCACAACATAGCTGAATGGAAGGTGGCCTCTGCCATCAGCACCCACTAAAATTCTAGATGAAGCTTATAACCATGTCTTCAGAGCCTGTAGTCGTCTTTAAAGACAAAGGTAATGTAATTATGCAATAAACATCAGCCATGGGTTGATCTTACTGTGGTACCAACTGAACAACTCCAGGTCTTGGCTTGTGGCTGTCACAGGAGAAATTCCCCTGTAGCCAAGCTGCTGCTGGGGTGAGGACAAGGGGAATTTACCCATCCTGTATAGTCATGGCTGCTTTTGTGAGGCACCTCACCGGCCTTGGTGGCTCCGGGGTGGGCAGTGAGAAGACATCTGGTAGTGGACAGGTGTGGTATTAACCCAGGACCTTCTCTCTAAGGGCAAGAAAACGAGCCATGTGGGCGTGTCCTGGGATGTACAAGTAATTTGTGTGTGGCACTCTTGCTCTTGAATATGGAGCTGTGCAGAGGCTCACCTCTGCTCAGAGGGCTGCAGCCACACAGGGCAGTCCCAGCTCACTGGGATGTGGGATGTGTTTGTGTCGCAGCAGCTTTCAGAGGACACACGTTCAGGCAGTGCCCCATGATGGTGCTTCACCAGTATGAGCTCCTGACCCTACAGAGATCTGCCAGTGAAGTGTTTCCCTTTACCCCATCTCTACCCTACTCCAGTTCCCTGAGCCTGACTGGATTTTCACTGCTTTGAGCCCCTGGGTTGAGTGAAGTGGTGGCTGCAGGCACACACACAACATACTGGGTAGGTCAGGGACCAGCAAGAGACCTACTCACCCCTCTGACTAGGTGCCTACTTGTCCACTTGCCCTAGGACTGTGCAAGGAGCTGCTTGCCCATCTTCTTTGCCTTCCCTAGTGTGGCTCTGACACGTTTGTATTAATGAGAAAGCTAATTGCTTTAGGACAGTTGCATCCCGCCACAGCTGGTCTGCTTGGGTGAGTGTCCATGCATGATGCAGCTTCTTTGAAGAGTCTGGATTCTGGGCTTCGCCACAAATTTCCTCTCTGGAAGCAGGAGGCTGGCGAAGCGGGCTTAGGGCCAGCAGGTGTGAGGGAGGTCCCGGGCTGGCAGTGGAAGGGAATAATGTCCCCGACCCTGCGTCTGCCCCTCGGGGTTTGTGGTCCTGGGCATCCTTGTGCTGGGGGCGGGAGCGGCTCCGCGTGCCCCCACCTGTCGCGCCAGCGGTGGCACATCTGGGCGGGGCGGCGCGGCCCCCCCGGCGGAACAGCGGTGTCTCCATGGCGACGGGCGCGGCGGGGGGGCCGCGGTGCCGCCTCCCCGCCCCGCCTAGCCGAGCCGAGCCGAGCCGAGCCGAGCCGAGCCGAGCCGAGCCGAGCCGAGCCGAGCCGAGCCGCCGCGGAGCCGAGCCGAGCTGAGCCGCGCCGCCGCGGAGCCGAGAGGGGCGGGGGGCTCGGCGGGCGGGACCGCGGCTCTCGGCGCTCTCGGAGCCGGCGCTGCCTTTCGCCCTCGCCGCTACAGCCCCCGGGGAGAGAGACCTTGCGCGGTGCCGCCCGGCCCGGCCCGGCTCGGATGCCGCCATGGGGAGCCGCTTCTCCAGCATCCCCGCGCTGCCCCGCGGCGGCCAGGGCCGCCTGCACCGCGCCCGCCACCACCGCCTCAAAGGTACGGCTCGGTCGGCACCCCCGGCACCCCGAGCATCCCCCTCAAGACGGGCACGCGCGGTATCCCGGGGCACCTGGGGCAGCCCGGAGCGGGATGGGTGCTCTGGGCAGCCCGAGATGGGATGGGCACTCAGGCAAGACACGAATCCTGGGTACCGCAGGGACCCCAGTAGGGATTAGATCGTTAGGTACACACAGCACCGTGAGTGCCCCACGCCGGGCAGGCATCCCGGACACCTTGGGACAGGCTGTGCTCCCCGGAGTAGGATGGCTCCATGCCTGGCACCCCGAGCCCTCTCGCAGTGTGAGCCCCCTGCCCTGCTCGCGGCACGGTCATTTCCTCCCCAACAGTGCCCCATGGGCGGCTGATGAGTGCACGGGTCCTTCCAGGCAAAGGTACCATAGGAAAGCAAAGGAGAACAATTTAGGGGAGTAAGACCATCAAGAGTCCCCAGGTCCTTATTGGTGAATGAAGGCTTTGCTTTGGTGTCTCTTCTGAGTGCTCCATGAATGTGTGTATGCATGGGACTGTCAGTCCTGTTTGGAGGAGGGCAGGGGGTATTTGGGGTTTCTTGTCTAGCTGATGTGGCTATTCTGTTCCTCGTAAGGATGCCATCCATCCCTTTCTGAACTCCTGGGGACCTGTTGGCACCAAGTGGGATGGGGGTAACTTCTGTAATGTGGACAGGGAAGCCTGCCAAAGGTCTCCTCTATCCCTGTTCTTTTTTAGCCCCTTTTGTTATAAGTTGGGAGGGTGGTAGCAGAAAATAGCCCATTGTTCATGAATGCAATTTTCTCAGGCAGCAGTACACACACACGGTGTGTGTTCAGCACTACCTGGGTACCTCTTCTCTAAGGTCATTTTCACAGTCAAAGGCACTGGCTGATGGTGGTAGAGCATGTCACACATCTCTCTGTAAGCAGGGAATGAGGGAAGGTGCTGCTCTAACAGCCATTTCAGATTACAACTTGTTGCAGCTTCCTCTATGTGTTGCAGAATTCGCTGCCACCGGCGTGGAAAGTAAGGATGCTGCTGTTCACCCTCATTTTTGGATACTTCTTTGGCATGCTGTAAAGGAGTGGAAATGGTTAATGATGAGCTGGGCAACTGGTTATTATATGGAAGGATTTTCTGATACTTGCATTATTCTTCTGCTGAATCTCTCTGCCCCTTTAGTCTGTGATTTGGAGCAGTTGTGTGAACTGAGGGTGGTTTATCATGGCTGTTTCAGTGGCCATGCAAGGAGATGTTAGCAATCTTCATCGCTCTGTCACGGACAAAATCAGTGAGAAACTCAGCCCAAGCAATGGTGGTGCTTCAAATTAGACTTGAAAGGAGGGGGATGCTGAATCCTAAACATTGAACCATCATCCTCCATCAGTGCAAACATGAAGGCACACACAATGCTGCAGTTGCTGGTATGCAATTGTAAACTGCCAGGGAGGATTTGTCTCTTTAAGAATCATGCTGTCAGCTGGAAGTCTTTCTGGAGCAACCTTAAGCAGATAAGAATTTATAAACTGAAGCCAGAAGGGACAGACACTGCCACTTAATCCATTAACAGTGGCTTACGTGAGATTTGGAGGATGCTCTGTATGAATCACCTGATTTTGGGGGGCGGGGGGGAGCGGTGAGTTGTGTGTTAATGGCACTTTGTTTGTGTATTTCACCCTTTAATTTATATTGTAATTAATTTTCTACCTGTGCGGAGGCAGCAAGCAGAAATATTCTCAAGATTGTAATGCAACAGAGCACTGAAATAATTTTTATTTGGAATAAAGAGTGAACAAGTCACTGCCTTTGTTGTAAAAACTAAGCAACTGCCAGGGACAATATGTGCCTTTTCTGTCTTTTTGGAAACCAGACTGCCTCAGGTCCTACATTTAAATGCAGAATAAACAAGTCTGATTGCATTTGACAGGTTTCTGTAAAATGGACTCGAGGCATAGCAGTGAAAGTATGAATGTCACACAGTTTTGTTACATATCTGCCATTTAACATTTTGTAAAGTGTATTTTAGTTGGAGGTCCCCAGTTTTTCTTCCTTCAATGTCTGGTTTAGTGTTAGGGATACTGAACTTCTATAAGCTGGCCACCATGTAATACTTTCTTACTCTGTGACAACCTCTTCCTAACCTGGTGCTGGGGTGACTAGAGCTTATTCTTACTTCAGAAGAAGATATGACTGCATTGTTTCTTAAGGTGGTCTGTGGACTTCGAATTCAGTTCCTGTACCTTACAAGTTCATCTCACCTAAGTAAGAAGTAAGATCTCTGCACATGGTAGAGCTGTCGCCCACTTGTGCTGAAAATTTTTATGTCTTTCTCTTAGTCCTGCTAAAAATGGTCATCTTTAGTTACATAAATCTTCTGAAGACCATGTGATGCTTCTGGTGGTGGTGAAGGCATAACACACAAATCTCATGAAGACTGACATGGCTGGCAGAATATTCACTTTGCTTTAGATGGTTGTGCAAAAGCAGGAAAACACACAGCTTGATTGTCAGGCTTCAGCTGCAGTTTTAAAGCCAGGTATCTGAAATAGGCAGGTCTTTACGAAGGAACCTGCAAGAGCAAAACTGGAACCCCAGGCTGATGATTTTAGAGTTGCTTTTGAGTAAGGTAATACTTTAAAATCTATTATGTCCAGCTGTTTATAAGAGCACTACACATAACTGTTCACTAGGAATCACTAGAGTTGAGTACTTTGGAATTATCTATTCCAAAGCAGTATGTCATTATGAATCCAGATTTTGGTGCCATAGTTGTGCCTACAGGCTTTGGCTGAATCAAAGACAGAGAAAACTGAACTCCCCCAGGACTGCAGGTGATCTGATGCCATGGTCCTCATATGGCTGTTAACCTTTAAGTCCTGGCCAGTGAGTGGAAGGAGATTTTCACTTGGTGATGTCATGATGGGGAGGTTGAGGTGAGATTATTTTCAGAATTCCTGTATTTCCCTTCCCATAACCCAGATGTAGTTTGTCAGGGTGACAGAAGGTGATCCTTTGTGTACTTTCCTAATGCTGTGCAAAAGATTATGATTATCTGGTAACAATCTCCTTAAGGATGCAGCCAGATAAACTCCAGGAAATTTTTGCTGTCCACCCTCTCTGAAATATGGTTTGTGATAACTAGCAAATAAGGTGTGTGTGCCTGTTTGGAGGGGAGCCAAGTGGGAAAACTCCAGCTGTATCTAATCTCCTGAATTCTGAAATGAAAAGGATCAGCCTTCTCATCAGTGGCTCTGTGCACTCTTTATTTACTTGTGTCAGGGCAGCCTGCATTGAACGAAGCAGACTTCTATTATTTCTCAAGAGATGCATCCTCAGTTCAACCTGTCTCCCTCCCACAAGGTTCTTCCAAGATAGTCTATTCAATCTCCTCTATTAACTATTGCCTTGTGTTACGTCTTCCCAGTCTCCGGCTTTTGCATTCCTTCCTTAGGTACTGCTCAACCTTGCTGGAAGTGTTTAACTCTTCCTGCTGTGAGGTGTGGATTGTGTGCTCTGTTTGGGCTGTGCTGTAGTTCCCAGATGTTCTGGTCCAGGATGCTAGAAATGAAGTTTTTCTAGTTCTTGGGTCAGAAGTGAGACACAACACCCGTATGCCATCTCCTGTGCTCCATGGACATGTAGCTCTTTGTCCTCACTGTTCTCATGTCTTCAGCTTCAAGAAGGTTAAGCCATTGCTGTAGACAGCAGATCAATATTACATTGTAAAAGCTAAGAAGTATTACTGTCTTCTCTCTTAAATCCTCTCCTCCAGCCTCCTACTCAGGTTGGTACTCTTTCCTGAGCGTCTCTTGCCTTGAAAGGTAGAATTCCATGGTGAGCGGCAGCAAGCAGGGTTTCTTCCTGTTGATTTTCTCATAGGTCAATGCACCTGTGATATTTATGAAAAAGAATGCATGCACAGTATTACAGAAACAGCCCCAGCTGCCAGGGATCCTCTTTTCAGCAGTGCAGATTACTCACGGGTTCTTTTTTATTTGTGTTACAGTGGCATCCGGAGGCTCCCATCAAGATCTTAGTCATGTTGTGCTGGGTGCTCCTGTGGTTGCCTGTACTTATTGCTCATTCACCCAGATAGCTTGTACTCATGGGTCTGGGTGATGTCTGTGGGACGATTTGGGGTTTATACCTTCAGAGTATCACATGGAGCAGTCTGGCACCTCAACAGAACAATTCTTAGTCCTATCTTTTTCTGGGACACCAGCAGTCAGAGTCAGCAGTGGTTTGCTGGTTACCACCTCTCTGGATGGGGGCCTGCAGCCCCCAGACTGGCAGCCTGTTGTGCAGCACTTGACCAAGAAGGCAGAGGCTTTCCTGCTTTCCCTTGCCCACAGAGGGTACCAGTCAGGATTACAGAGTCTTTGCCTGCATCTCTGCAGTTGCAGTTCCAAACATTATATCCCATTGACATATAAACATGTCAGACTTATCCCCCATTTCCCTGGTGCTTTATGACCTTCTAAAATACACGTAGAAGATAGTAATCTGGCAGGTGTAGGCACTTCAGTAATTGTATGTTGTTGAAAGACTTTCCTGCTGCCAGCTCCATTTTGTGCACTCACTAGATAAAACTAAGGGGGCAGTAAAAGGTTATCAGCAACTGATGGTCATAGGGCTTAAAAGTTGGGGTGCATCACAAGCATTTTTAGGCATCACAAGCAATGCACTGGGGGGATACCTACAATGATACTGTGAGATAACCTCAGCTCCCATTGCTGTCATAATTGGTTCTTCTTTGAAGTATTATATTACTTTCTTCCAGCCTCACAGGGTCAGAAGTTTCATCACTCAAGGCTTTGAAGGATGTGTCCTGCTTCCTGCCCTTCTGCTTTTACTCTGTCCTGGGTATGCTTGTCTCCCTCTGACCTGTCAGTGTGTCTGGGCTGTGGGTATAAAGTTTTTCCTGCCTGAGGTTGTCAGGTTTGTATGACCTTCTCCCAAACACTAGATTTTTTCCCAAGCTACTGAACTTTGATTTATTGCATTTAAACTGCCTAAAATTGCTCAGTGTTCTCAACACAGCAATTTATTGATCTTACTTTTCCTTTCCCATTGTCTGTTTCATAAGGGGATGAAGCCTGTTGGTGAAGCAGGTACTGCTGCAGCTTCTCACAATTTTCCCAGGAATTCATGTGGTTTTTTGCCCATGGGTGATTCTCTGTATTTTTCAAGTGCAAGAAAGTCTACTTTTGAAAACCAATAGGAATCAAAACATCAGATGGATGATTGAGCTAAAAATATTAGTGCCAGGCTCAGTAATTAAATAAAGCAAATTAAATACTAAAAATTATAAGGGAAGCCAGAGGAAAATAGAGGCCATTAATAGATTGTTGTGTAAATGTGTATCTATGTATAATTCTGGTTCTTCCCATTCCAGAATCTCAGGAAAGATACAGAAGAACTGGAAAAGATTCAGACGTGGGCAACGAGGATGGTCATAAGTCTGGACTAATTTCATATAAGGAATGATTGAATAAACTAGGACTCTTGTCTCTGGGAAAAGGGACAACTGGAATGGAAATGACTGGCAAGTGAGGAAGGGGAAGAGCTCCACTGTCTCTTCCAGTACAAGAGTTAGGAGGATGTCAAATGAACAAAAGGGAACTGTAGCCATCTGCGGTGGGTCAGTAGAGCTCATTATTGGTAGATGCTATGGATGCTAAAATGGGTCCACTTTCAAGGGAGATTGGAGGAAGTCATGAAAGAGGAATCCTTTGATGTTTGCAACAAAGCACACACATTTGCCCTTCTCATTTTGACTTCCCAAGGGCATCTTCCTAAGGCTACCTGTGTTTAGCTGATAAGAATAGTGCTGAAATGAGAACTTAAAGCTTCAGTGGAAGGTGCAGCTAGGTTGTTCAGACATTGCAGTGGTAGATGGAGGGATAGAGCCTGCTCTGGTGTTGACTGGTTTCTAGCTGGATCTATCCTCTTTATCATAAGCATGCCTGTCTGGTTTACAGAGTGGTTCGTTGCCATGTCAATGTCAAAGTCATACATAGAACATCCAGGCTTTATTTGGGAGGCAGAAGAGATTGTAACTGGGTCCCTGTACAAGCTCTCTTGGATGTGACTGTGTCTGCTGCACACTGTGATTTTGTCAAATACAGTTGCTTTTCCATTTGTGGGCTCTTTTTGAGTAAGAGAAAGCAGGTTCTCTCTGCTGACAATGACCTCCTAATGACAGAAACCTACATAGCCTCCACTTCCTTTTGTTTCCTAGACTGTTGAAAGAGCAGGTTCTGTGGACATTCCCATATCTGGGAAGATTTCTAATACAGCGGCTTGGAAGATTTCTGATTTGGCAGCTGTTCTTACCTACTGCTGCTAGGATAATTGCAGGAACCAGCTACTTCTGCATGGCTGAAATTGTTGCCCGTGGCAAGTACATAAGTACATGTTGTTTTACTTACAGTGTGTACCTTCATGGTGGCTACTTATTTCAAGCTGGGGATCCACATGTGCTCTGACTCTTGGTCTGCCTTGAAATTTTAGGACATCTGAGTAATCCAATTCTGAGCTGTGTCAAGGAGTGGGATGCACAATACTTGTGTTTCAGGATTGTCTTCATCCTGGAATGGTTGAGCTAAGATTAACCTTAATCACAGCAGTGTGCAGGTGCTCAGTGTTGTGCTGCAAACTGCCAAATCCAAAAGTAGTTTCTCACTTTAATCACAGCACTGTGCAGGTGCCCACTTTTGTGCCACAAATACCAAAGTAGTTTTGGGGATGAGAGCTGAATTTTGACTGAAAGTTAGGGTCTAACAGTGCTTAAAACTTCTGTTGTTAGTGTGATGTGTCCATGAGCTGCCTTTTGGCCTGGCTAACTGGGGCATTGCTAAGCTGAGTAGCTGGCAAGGAGGGCAGACACTTGGATACTTACCCATGCTAATATCTGGGTTGCTGCAAAACTGTGGGTTAAAACTGAGGTGGGAATAGGTTTTCATCTCCATTTGTTTATGGGGAGCTCGAGATGGTAAAAGTGTGTTACTATAAGATGCTAGTTCATGTTTACACTCTTGGTTATTTGGCCTTTCAAGTACAACATTAAAATAGAGTTTTGTTTTAAAATTATTGGGTGGAGGATGCCATGGTGGTATTATGTTTATACAATAGTCCATTAGTCCACCTCAGTTCAACTTTTTGCTGAAGCATAGGGAAGGAATCTCAGCTCTCAGAAAACTGTCAGGTTAAACTGTAGGGCTGTTTTATGCAAAATTTTGAAAAGTAAATATTAACAGTTCTTTGCCAGCTTCAGAGATAAAATTCTGTGGCAGGTTTTTTAGTTTCAAAAAACCCGCTTGGTGTAAACTTTTTCTTTTTTTTTTTTTTTTTAATAATAACATTTTAGTAAAAATTTATTCTAAAATATGGACTTTACTTGTGGAGTGTCCCTCCTCTATTGTTTCTTCGTATTCAGTATTTGAGTTTCACGCTGGTAATACTGACACTTTCCGGATGTTCCTACATGGGTGTAGGATGGATTCCCTATTGACTTAATCTCATATTTTTATGGTATGACCACAACACATCCTATGTCTAGCACCAGTGCTTGGGGAGATCTATTCATCAAAGCAGTCACTGGGGTGTAACTAACTGGTGCCACTGTCAGTAACTAGCAGTGGGTTAACAAAGAGGGAGCCTGGCTTCCAAAGAGACAAAGGACAGATAAGGCAAGCAGATCTAGATACAGAGCTTGTTTACCATCCAGATTCCATATTTTCATCAGAAGGTTAGTTTAAATCTCCTCCTTAGGTGGTATCTCTTTAATATAGCATTAATTGTATTGGTATTAGTCATGATTTCTTTGATTTGGGTAAATGGTGCCATTGTGTTTCTAAATATCTATCTTGCAAGATGGTTTTTGACTGTGATGAATGCCTATTTTACATACTTAACAAGTATTTACTAGGGAGGAATGGAAGAGATGGTTTCCCATAGAAATATTGAGTCACTGCAGAAGACAGGACACAAATAACTGTAAATGTTGCAAAGAGAATCTGTTTCTTACGTGAGAGAGTGAGTGAGTCACTTCAATAGATGGGCCAGAAAAATGGAAAAGACAAAATGTTCCTCACTAATTGATTATGTTCATCAAATACAGAAAGAGGAGAACTAGTTGAAATTTACTTTCTTTATTAAAAATGCAGTAAAAACATAATGAAGGACCTGGGTTACCTCTGATGTTAGTACTGGATTTCTACATTCCTACTCCCATTTCTGTATGTCATTCAGTGTTCTTGTTTTAATGGTATGACCCCTCAACAATCACATCCTTAACAAGCATGAGATAAAATAAAGGTGCAAGAAGTTATCCCTAATTAAAACCATGAATATTTTCTTTACAAGGTTTAGAGTTGAGATGCCTTATAAGAGATAAGTACTGACAGCTGAGAGCTTTGCTCCTTTGCTTGAAATCTGCCTTACATTAGTTGTGGAAGAAAGTTCTTACCATCTGCTGGGTGTTCTGTGCATTTCCTCTGGATAGTTGCTCTCAGGTTGTGTACTGGAGGGCTTAGCAGAGAGGTTAAAAAGTAGCATCAGGTTTCGTGCAGGTGGGACCTGTAGCAGTGAAAGCAGTGAGCTCTGGTTGCTCTTGGCCACACAAAGTGTGTTTGGTGGCTGAGCAGACACTGTCAGTCTCCTGTTGTCAAGTCCAACATGAAGCCCAGGAGGAGAAATTACAGAGTGATGGGTGGGAACAATGACTGAGGGTGAACTCCCAATTTGGAAATGTTAATGCTACATCCATTATTAATAACCCGACTGCAAGAGAAAAAATGCCTTGCTGCAAATGAAGTTGTGACACAGGGAAGTAGCAGACAAAATTAAAATTTTATACTTGCTGTGGTCTTACAATAAAGGTTTTGTGATACACATCCAGCAATGCTGCTATAAATAGTCTCGTTATCTAATCTTCCAGCTCAGTGTATGACAGAAGATTACAAGTAAGAAAACAGTTCAGTGTAGGTTTTAGCTGTTTTCCCACTGCTTCCCTTGCTCCTGCTGGAGCATTATTACTGTGTCCCTTGTAATTCATATGGAGACAACATTATTCAGAAGTACAGAATGTCACTAGGAGGAGGAGAGTTCAGAGAAAACCCAGAAGATTTATGACATAGTTTAGATAAGGCCATGGAGGAACTGACATGAGAGAAGTAATGACAATTCACAGTCCAGCAGTGTTTCTGAGGGGGTGCTGAGAACTTCTTCATGCCTACTCCATCAGGTCAGATACAGCACAGAGCATGCTTTAATAAGGTGTTCTACATGCTTGATTGCAGAGGGAACCCTTTTGCTAATAAATAATCCAGACACACTGAGCTCTGCCCACATGGGTCTAGGACCTGATCCAAAACCAACAGAAAGTCCTTAGAAAATTTTACAGAGGCACAGCAAGCACAGAGAAAACCTCTTTTTCCTTTTGATCTTATTTCTCATGGGAGAAGGAGGAGCTAGTTGGTAGACAGGGAGGTTCCTTTCCTCCTCTCTCTGTGCCTTTCTGGTAATGAAGATCCTCATTTCTGATCCTTCCTTGGAGATTCCCCATGCCTGTTTCACATGGGGCACCTGACGCCACTGATGGTTGCTGGGTCCTGGGAAAGTTCCCCTGAAGCAGAGGCAGCTAAAAAGGACCTTCAGCAGCCTGTGTGTGTGGACACAAACAACTCTTCCCCACAGAGGACAGAAGATCACTTTCTGAACTGTCATGGAGTTTTCTTGTGTGACCATAGGAGGAGGCATGAGGGAGTATGGCTGTTGTAGATCTGGAGCCCCATGAAACTTGAACCAGCCCTTTTTTGTTATATGAGAGGAGGTAGGAAGACTTTGAATGTTTGTTCAGACTCCAGCACAGGTCACCTGCTGCAGGGTGTCTTCCCCACCATGTGGCTTGGAGGAAGCTCTCCACCAGCACTCTGTTGGCACTTGTCCATCCACCTGAGTGGAGCATGGTGATGGGCACACATGTTCTACAGCCATGGCCAACTGCAGAAGGCTTCTTCTGTGTCTTCATCACACCTTCTTATGGAGGAGCTAAAGCAATGATAAAACTGGAGGAACCTCACCTCACCACAGCTGTTGCAGGGAGGGAGGAAAGAGCTTGTGTCATCCCCTCATCCTGAAATAGGCTGACCTGGAGCCTGATACTGCTAGGAAATTCTTTACCAGTCCAGATTCTGGTGTTCCATCTTAAATTCCCAGACATAAGCAATAACAAGGGCTGGCAGGTGAAATGCTCTCTGGACATGGGCTTTCTTGTGCTGTAGCCTGTTCAGCACAAGGAGTTACCTTCTCCTGAGTAGATTCTGTAGGCAGATCCAATTTGCTGTTGGAACAGAGATTTTATATATAGTAAAATGCTCCCAGATGTGCTTTTTAGTAGTGCTCCTGGGCTAACGCAAGGATTTATTAATAAGAGGCACCCAAATATTATATTATGCACCACAGCAGAGCTGGAACAGGGTGCTTTTGCTCTGATTCAGGGAGCTGATTGAATTCAGTGACAGATGCCAAGTATTTATGTCCTTGCCTGAGTTTATCTTTTAAATTTGAAAGTGTTAAAAGCAAGAGTTATTTTTGGAGTAAACATATTAAATAGTGATGGAGAGCTCCATCTGGGTGTTTGTTGGTGGGATGGTATTTTGTTGCTACATGTTATTGACCAAAATGTACTGCTCAGACCATCAGAACAGAAAACTCTGGGGGTAATACATTGCTCTAGATTTGCATCAGAATACTGGACCTCAGAGGGCCCAGTGACTTTGCCTGTGACATTGCCCAGCATCATGAAGAACACAGTAAAATTATATTTATTGTATATTTACAATAAATACAATACATTGTCACACAATTGTAATATTTCTAGTAAAGTTCCAGACAGCTGTCCATATTTCCACATTAATGTGTGTGTGTGTACAGGAGGGCTATTTGAATTTTATGTTTTTTATCATATTGACAAATATCCAAACTCTAGAGAAGCTGTTAATTGCCTTGGAAACCACTGCCACCCCACCTCTTGGTTGCTCACTCTCCCTCCTACTAGTAGTCTTTGGAGCTTCTATATTTAATTTATTCTGTAACATCACCTAAAATTACCCCAGCCTTTATTTTTTGTTTATAGCTAGTCATTTATAGTTTAAAAGTATTTCTGTTTTATTATCTTATCCATAATGAGTATTTTACCATTTTATTTAGGGTAAAACAAGCAATTATTATTTAGCTGTTTAATCTTTCCATGGGCCATCTTGAAGCCCTTGAATGGTGACTCTTTACAGCTGAACCAAGTCTCAGGGTGAGGATGAACAGCTGACCCATAAACTCCAGGCAAGTTGTCGCATTTCCAGTGCCTCTGAGCCATCTTGTGCCTCAAAAATGAATGCTACTTACAAATTGCCTTCTGCCGTGCTCCATCAAATGCTAAGATGCTGTAATTATTTATGACAGTTAAAATCTCCTGATGCATTTAAATAAAAGCCAAATATACAGGGAAAACACGTCCTGTGGAGGAAGGTTGCAGGATGAAAGATGGATTGTTTGGACTGCAGGTCACGTTGAGGGGCAAGCTTGAAATACATGTAAGAGATGGAGACCTAGATGTGCTAGATTTTCAGGGGAAACTCCATTGCTGCTGTCATTGGACTATTTTCAGGTGTTTGGATGAGTGAATGACCCAAATATAGTTTAAGCCTGTGACTGTTCCATTTTGATAGCAATGCAAATACAGTAGGTGAAGGCATAGAGCGCTGCATCTGATTTAGCAGTGTTGCTTTAGCAACATCGTGCAGGATGCAAATAGTCTCCTTGGTAACACTTCCTAAGTGTCATTAGATAAGCCATGGTTATAAACACGGAAGCAGATCAGAAGGAGAGACATGCTCTTGTGCTGTGCCTTTTTATAGCCCTAGACATCACGATTAGCAGGATGGCAAGAGGAGAGAGGAAAGCTGTCATGGAGCTTGTAGCACTTGTGGGCATTTGTATGTTGTGGTCTGGAGAGCCACACCAATGGTGATGGGGTTTTCTGACTCGGTTTGAAAAAAACCCCTTTAAATAAAGGTTTTAAATAAAGGGAGGTGGTTGTTCCTGCCCTGCCTGGTTTTCACAGATATACATTGTGTCCTCATGCCTCTCCAGCAGATGCAGATTGCAGATGTTTACACTTCTCCCCTCTAATGGCACGTTCGAGTCTTGGTGAGTTTTGAATCTACAGGTTGGGAAGAGGGAAGGAGACCTCAGAGCTCAGTGTGAGTGTGACTCTCCCATGTTCACCCTGGAAAGAATGTGGAAGTTGAAGTGGTGGTGAAGGATCTGCCTCTGGGCTGGGATTAAGTACAGCATCTGCTCCCCTTCTGCTGATCTTGCCCTGTTCCACTGTCATTGTCAGTGGATTACCTCTCCAGAACTAGATTTGGCTTTGTTGAATTCCGAAGACCCTTTCCTAGAGATCAGCAACAGGGTAGAGATAAAAGTGAGAAATGGGGGTTAATTAGTGCTCAAAACCAGGGCAGCTGTTTCTGCTGTTGGCATTGCCATATAGAAAAGAGTCATGAATTGAGGCAGAATCCCACTGGTCGACGCCTGAGGAACTCATCCAAGGGATGTGAATGCCTGATGACGTCAACTGGAGCACATCAAAGACAGTGGAAGGAGCCAAGTCCACAAGAGCACCAAAACAGGTTTATTCTGGTTTGGGATGAAAGTCTGAAAGACCAGATGGTTTATTTTATCATGAGCTTGACCTTGTGTTAGTAGAGGCAGACAACTGGTAGACTTTTGCATTTTTTTTGGAAATCCTCTGAATCGAAGCTAAGCCAGACCCTTTCAGCAAAACCCCTCCTGATCTGTAACCTTCAGGTCCACCCACAAATCCATTGGCTGGAGACTGGCCAGTCCAAGCAATCTCTTTTCATTTCAGTGGTGTGTAGCAGTTTGCAATTTAGATAAATGGCAGAAGACCTGCTGCAATTTTCCCCATTCTAATAGAAAAAGGTATTCAAGTATCAATAATCTCTTTTTACAAGGAAAACTCAGAATAAGCAGAACAACCATCCCCCACAGCCTTTTTTTGCTCCCTAATCCTCTTGGAATTTATCCATCTTCATATCACTCATATCTCATGGTCTCTGTTGTAAATGTCAATGCTAATTAATGAGACCTTGGCCCTCTGTGTAGCTGAGTAACAATCCCAGGTTTGTTTGTGAGATGGCTGCCCTTCCATCTCCCCAGGGGATGGCACTGGGGCTGTTAGCCCAATGTGTGACAAGCTGCAAGAGGCAAAGTCTGAAACACCTCTCCATCTCTACAGTGTTGAAAGATGCATGTGAAGCCTTCCTAAGATGGGTGAGAAAAGTGTTTCCTAAACCTTTTAGAGATTAAAATGAAATTTCTGGGGTCCTCTTACTGAACTGCCTGCATCCCATGGATGTAGGCATCCATGGATGGCTCTCATGCCATGCCATGCCATGCCATGCCATGCCATGCCATCCCTATGCTGGGCTCCTGAGATCCTAGTGGAAGGCACTTGTGAGTTTTCTGCTTTGAAAAGGAAACATTGGAGTCACACAGAATCACAGAATCACAGAATTTTTTAGGTTGGAAGAGACCTTCAAGATCATCAAGTCCAACCCATGCTCTAACACCTCAACTAAACCATGGCACCAAGTGCCAGATCCAGTCTTTTTTTAAACACATCCAGGAATGGTGACTCCACCACTTCCTCAGGCAGGCCATTCCAATACTTTATCACTCTTTCTGTGAAAAACTTTTTCCTAATATCCAACCTATATTTCCCCTGACGCAGCTTAAGACTGTGTCCTCTCGTTCTGTCAATTGCTGCCTGGAGAAAGAGACCAACCCCCTTGACCACAACGACCCTTCAGGAAGTTGTAGAGAGTCACTGGATCACAGGATGCTTTCCAGTCCTAAGGCAAAACATTGCTACTTTCTCTGTACAGCATAACAGCCTTCATGCAGTGGATCCTGGGACTGATGTGAAGGTGAAGTTTGGCTCTGCATCCAAATTGTTCTGCAACAGAGGATCTGAGTAGCTGTTCTTCACCATTGTGGTCTGTGGCTTAGTAGGACATGAGAATTTGGACAAATTGTAGCTTAGCTCTCAACCTGCCCTTCCCTCTGCTGTATGCAGAATGGAGCATTTCTCCCCAGGACAAATGTAGCACTTTCTCATTGGTCACAGCCCAGGGTGGAGTTCAGCTGAGACTCAGTTTCCATGACAGGTAGCACCACAGCAGCTCATGCAGGTGTGTGCAGTCCTTTTTCACCTGTGGCCTTCTCAGCTGGGTACATTGGTCCTGCCCATCCCCTGCATGGTTGCTGCAGCCACCCTGCAGCCTTGCTGTGAGCCAGCTCAGGCATTTCTGCACTTGCACCATGGTCTCATCCTGAGCAGCATCTCTGCACGATGCTGGCTCCTTGTCCATTAGGCAGAAGGAGTGATGCTTTTGTATTCTCTGCCCTGCCCTTTTGTTTTCCCTGCAGCACCTGGGTTTTCCTTGGATATCTCCTATTCACACATGGAGCCTGTCTCCCTTCCTGGGGCTGATATGAGTGCAGAGCCCCACACTGAGGCTGTGAGACAGAAATGCCCCAGTCTCACCTTGTGCACCTGAGACTAGAGGGCTCATGCTGTTACACAATTGCAAACTTCTTCAAATCAGTGTTTCAATACAAGCAAGGCAGTTCTGGCTTTTCTGAGACTTTGTGTGGTTTTTTTTGTTTGTTTGGTTTTTGTGGGTTTTTTGTTTGTTTGTTTCTTTGGTGTTTTTGGTTTTGTTTGTTTGGTATTTTTTGTTCATAGTGGGAATCAGGAGTTCCACATCTACCTGTGGCTTCCTAACCCTCAAGGAAATCTCTTCTTTCCTCTCTTGATCAGTTGATGCTGATGTTTTGCCATGCAGCCTTGATTAGAGGTGGGGGAGAAGTGGGATGACACTGTGGCTCTGATGAGGGATGCTCAGTCCCACTGGGGCAGTGACAGACATTGCTCCCCAGCTCCTCACCTGCACCTCTCCTGGCTGCCCTGTATCTGCCAGCCAGGCTCCCCCACAAAGGGACAGACGTTCTCCTTGCCCACCTCCTGGCAATGGGGGTGCTCTGTAGATGTGGAGTGTGTCCCCACAACAGGATGGCATCCCAGTGCCCAATCCAGCCAAGAGACTCTTCTCTCTAACCTGCCTGTCCCGATCTCTGGCGCTTTGCTTTGCTGCCAGTTTCTGGGAAAACGCTCCTTTTCGATTCTCTTCACAAAAAATTAGAACAGACCACAACCAAGAATCCTTCCCAAGTAGCTGGTGCAGGCACAGGGCAGCTTCCCCTTTCACACAGAAGTCCCTCATTCATTATTCACCTCTGAGGAAAGCTGACTTTTGGCCACTCTCTGCTTGCTCAGATAGGGGTGTTCTCTGTTGCTTGCTGGGTGCTTCCTCTGCAGCTGAGAGCCACTTTCAAAGCATGCAATGACCTGCCCTGTCTTGGACTGTCACCCTTCTCTGTTATTTTTATATTTTTAGTGGCCTTCCTTGTGCAATAACATGAGTTATTTTTTTATTTGATAAGCATCTTCCTAGCAGAATATTAATGCATATAATTAAGATAGTATTTGGCTCTTGAATCACTCTGTTCATCCTGAAATTGTCTTAATTACACAGCTGCTCCTCTAGAATGAAGCTCTCTTTGTTTAAAAGCTTAATATGGAAAAAGGGACAAAATTTCTTCCTCCAAGGATAAAACCTCCATTTCACATTTCTGGCTATGTGTGAATCAGTGGCTTCTTTATTTTAAGGAAGGGGAGAAATCAAGGGAATAATAATGCTGATTTTTGTTTTAATCCTCTGCTTGGAGTAAACCACAAACTCTCTTGATTTTTTTTTTTTCTTTTCTGCATTATTGAAGGCAAAAATCTTGAGGATCTTGCATTCTTTGAGTTGGTTCACATGCAATTCCTCTGTTTTTTCTCTCTCTGACATCTGGAAACTCAGGCATCCCTAACAGCCAGATGAAATCTATCAGATAAGGTACTTGCTTTTCACCAGCTTCCAGTTTGTGAAGCATAAACCTAGCTTTGACATGAGCCTTAACCTCTTAGTGTTACAACAACATATTAAAAAATGCCTCAGACAAGTCTATGGAGTTACTTCAGCCTTCTGCAAGGCAACTGAGAAGTTATGTTCATTTGCTGTCAATTCTTCTGCTTTAAACATTGCTGCTGTAAACTATCAGCCTCTCCTGTGAGTACATTTGTGTTTGGAATGATGCAGTAAATCAGATTATAGCTGTCCTTTATTAACTCTGATGCACAAGATTTCAGCAGTGGAGGTTTGATTCACAGAAAATGAATGAGGATAGTTAAAGTCAAATATAAATAGAGCTCATTAAAAAACAAACAAACCAGCCTCTGTTTCATTATGTGTCTCTTAATTGTACCATGAGTGTAGAAGTAGCTCTTATTAAATTCTTCTGGCAGCCACCTTCTCTTCATCTCCTTCTGCAAACTCTCCCACAAACTCCCAGGATTTCCTGGAGACATGAACCCAATTTGCACCTTGGAATGGACACAAAGGGACAAAGCAAACAAAAGAAGCCTGTCTGCATGTGCGCTCAATAAAAAGAGCATAGCATTGCCAGTCCATCTGCATGTGTGTAGGCTACCACCACTCACCTGCACCTACAACCCCTTTTCTGCACTCTCAGTGTGCAGCATCGTCCTCACCTGGCTGGGCTAAGCCAGAGGAGCTCTCTGATTTCTCCTCCTGTGTCCTGTGCCTCAGCTGGGGTTTGTGCCATGGGTGCTGCTGCTGCTGTGGAGCCAGCCCCACGCTCCCCAGGCACAGAGCTGCAGTGGGAACACACAGCGAGGTGGGGTCAGCATCAAACCCCAGCTGCTGAGGGAAAGCAGCCCCTCTGTGGCTCTTTGACCAGCACAGCAAAGCCCAGCATTGCCTATAAAATGAAAGTAAGCTCCTTATTGCTGAGTGCAGCCTGTGGGGAGCTGCTGCCATTCCCTCAGCACAGACACAAGAAGAGCTCAGAGTCTGCCTTACACACCCGCCATCCCTGTGTGGGTGGGTTTGTTCATTTCTGGTGGGTTTTAAGTACATATGTTTTGGGGGAAGAGAGAAAGTGAAAAAGTAGTGATGGAGTCAGAGCATGGAATAAATCCAGCTTTGGTAACAAAATACAGTGTATAGCAGTCTGTGCTGAAGAAAGGAAGGTTGCTGAATGGTACCCAGTACTTCCAATTCAGTAATGTGCAATTACCTTTAATGAAGCTTCAGCTATTGCCTTAATGAACAGGACATGCTGCCTTTCTGACATCCTGAGTGTGAAGGTACAGTGAATGGGACAATAGTCTTGGAAAGACTACTGGACAGTGTTTGAAGGGAAGATCTGTAGTTCCGGAAGAAGAAGCTACTTTTCAAGCAGAGTTAAAACATGTTTTCTTTTAAGAAGAGTCTATTAAAGACCCTGTGAGTCTCATTACTGCTTATGCAGTAGCACAAGTGGGAGATTAATACTCTTCTTGAGGGAATAACACTGCAATATCTCTTGAGCAAATCTATTCCCACATGGATGAGCGTGCTCAAAAGCAAACAGCAGCTTTATGCTATTTAGGATTTTACTCCTGGGTCACATGTGCAGCCTGCAAGGGCCCTGGCAGTATCAGTTGCACTTTTCTCATGGTTTCCTCCTGAAGTTCAATCCCACTGTTATCATAAACTCAGTCCCAGCATTACTGGGATCACGAGGTCACTAAGTCCTTGGTATTTTAAAGCAATGCATCAGCTGCTCCTGCTCCCTGCAAGCTTAACTGGTGTGGTGCCTGAGTGCCCATCAGAAGGGCTCCCACTGCAACAACTTTACATGGAAAATCATTCCAAAGTTTTAATTAATTTTGATTCATAATCACAGAGCAATTTGGTGTGTGCAGATGGAAATCAGTAGACAAGTGCTAGTATTTTCATGTATACATATGTTTTACAAGAAGAGTTGCAGTTTACTCAGAACCTAGGCTGGACTGCGACTGTTTAATTACTGTTCACACAGAAGTAATTTGCAAAGTGGTGGTTTCTGAAATCAATGCACTCTAGTCCAATAAATATTTAATGCTTCCATCTGCCATTTTTAAGTTAGTTACCAACCCTGCTAGATGAAGTCTGTGAAACAGTTATCTGTTGTTGACATAACAAATGGTTTTGAGATCCAGCTTTCATTGAAACCTAGAAGAAAGCAGGTTTCCTGAACCCAGCTTTGTTCTCTTTATTAGGTTAAATATGGGTATGGACAACATTGCATGTAGAGACATGTTCATGGCAGGCAGACCAGTGTAGAGTTACATCTTAATTTTATGAGGGAAAATACATTGAGTTTTCCCTAGTAAGACTATGACTGCAGGTTCTAGGTTTGGATTTTGGGAGGAATCTAGTTGGAGCACGCAGTATCTTTTCCACTAAAGATAATAAATAGGAATAGCCTAATAAAGTGAAGGGTGTGGTGGCCATTCCAAGGAGCAAAGAGGAGGTGAAGCCCCTCTCCCTGCCTGGACAGGAGGGAGCACGTGGGGCCGTGCAGGCAGCTGGGGGTCCCATGGGTTGTGGCAGGGTCTTAGCCTCACTCTCTGCAAAACTGGATGTGGCAAAACCTGTCTGCCTCTGGCTGTGTGACAGACTATTTAATTACTGATATTCATGGAGGATTTGGAGCTCTGTGGATGGGAATGCCCTGTGCCAATGCAAATGTCACTGCTCGTGGTACAACACAGGGCCCTCAATGATTAGTTCTGTTTTACTGTTTTTCTAGTACAATTATGTTTAATTCATGTGTTGTTTCATCAAAGTGTCTGTCACTCAGGGCTTGGCCTCATCTTCTTAAATAGCTGGATATGAAATTACAATGTGTTCCTGCAGTGAGACCGTATTTCCAGAATATCATCACAGCTTTATGATGACACAGGGCTTTCTGTTTAGCTGAATGGATACACTGAATCATCATTTTAAAAAATATAAAAATATCTTAAGCTTGGATCATTAGACTTGTGCCATCTCCCATACTGGGTTACTGTGAATCAGCACAATAAAGAACCTGTGACTTCAGCATTTCTTGTTGGGTCAGGGTAGACCAGTAGGGTCCTGGGCAATTGCAAATTACAAAGCACCAAACAAAACAAGACTGATTTTTCAGGAGATGTTCTTTCTTTGAGCCCTTCCTCGGCCTAGTGACAGCTCCCAGGGGTTGTTTGGAAAGTATTGAACTTGTCTGAATGACCCTCTTGTGCCTGTGGTGCCTAAAGCTCCTGGAGGAGCATTGCTGCCAGCATCAAATGTTTCAAATATCAGATCCCAAAGTGCCCATGGGTGCATGCAACAGCAAAGTTCTCATTGCACTTGAGGCTGCTGCAGTAGTGGATGGATGGCTGTGGGGATGGGTAGGTGTGTCAATCCATCTATAATGAGGCTTCTGGATTGAAAATGTTTGCTGGATTATGGAAGAAGCTTTGGAATTGCTACTGTGATGGGCTCCCCTTGTGTAACCAGGTACTACAGTCTCTTTTTGGCTTTCATGTGGGTGTGATGTGCCAGAAAGGAAGAAAAAAAAGAGAAGCATGGGAAATAGTGTTGGAAGCATGATTTGCAGTATTGCTTTGGTACAAGTCCCTATATTTTATTTGAAGATGGTTTTTAAACTTTCTGGGGCAAGTGCTGAATGGTGCTCCATGGTTTGATTAATCAGCATGTAACCTCAGGAAATCCCCAGCAGCTGTAAACAAATATTAAATTAAGTAATATTTTGGCTAATGGCTGTTCCTCTACTGCCCAGTAAAGTGGTATCCTGGGCAGTTTTTTGCTGCTTTTATCCAGTTTTCCTGAGGGAGCCAGGACCACTGCAGTCAGGTGAAGTGCAGGGGGACAGGAACCATGTCTGTGTTTGTTACTCTAGATTTGGACATGTGCATGGTGGTAGGACACTCCCAAAAAGCATGAGGCACTTTCTGTCCCCATTATCTCCTTTGCAGCAATTTCTGCAGGAGAATGGAGTCTGAACACTGCAGAAATTGGCTTGGTAATGTGAGATAGCACGGTCTACTAGTCACAGCAGGGCTTAGTGGAGATAAATCCATGTACTTGATATTCCTAGTTCTCCCATGCAGATACCAAAGCATTTCACCTCTCTGCACCTCAAAATACTTGTATGAAGGGATAAAGGAAGTAGAGACTTAGAGATGTATTGTTGTTATTATGGTATAATTCTAACCAGAAACAAGCTGCAGGAAAGAACCAGCAGTTCCCAGCTCCTGCTGCTGTCATTTAGACCCAGATTTTGACTCAGTGTGAATTAAATGGAGGTTGGAGGTGGTCAGTGTTGGGTCTGCTGCGGGCCCCCATTTCACAACTGGTAACCACTCAAGAAAATATTTTTCACTGAAAAAACCTCCAATTCCTTTCTCCCCTACATCTTATTTTGAAAAGTTAGTTTTCATTTGCATCCCTGAATGGACTTGCTGTGCCATGCAGTGTATCCTGAGGCGAGGGATGGGGCAGGATGGTCTGGCCCGGGAGAGAAGCCAAGCCCTCTGTGTGGAAGGATTGTCTCATGTGGCTTTGCTGAAAGTTAAACTTCTTTGGGGGTTTTACTGAAGACTGAAGGCATGTCTGAACTCAGGGTGTGGGCTGTCATTTGACCAGCTTGTTGCCTTAATTTGATGAGCTTTTGAATGATCTAGGGAAGATTTTCCTCCTGCTGAGACCTCTTCTGCGCTCTGTGCACGCAGGTTCCTCCTGGAGATGACAGCATGTGCACTGATTTTCAGGGCAGTCCCTTGCAGGTTCCAGAAGGATGGTGTCCCAGGGATGTGATTTTCACATTTTTTTGAACGAAGAATATATCTGTGCATCAGGGATTAAGCAGGAGGAGCCAACAAGGCAGCCGTGTTGTAGTGCTTCCATCCATGTTTCTCCACCACTGGAACCTCTCTCCTGTCTTGCACAGAGGCCAGGCAGGATGCTGGGTTTGTGGGATACTGGGATACTTGCAAGACAGTACATTGCCTCTTCATCATCTCACAGCAGAGATTGTGTTGCCTCTGTGAGCTTCAATCTGGGAACTTACTTCCAAAGATCATATTAGTATTCTGCACAGAAAACAGGAGTGCTTTCTTCATTGAGTCAGCTCAAAGGACTAGTGTGGGTCAGCTACTGTGGGAAATAAAATGGCTGCTGAAAAAAAAAGATAAGCATTTAAAAAAACCCCTTATGTTCTGCTTTGAATTACATAGGTTCAAAAAATAAGTTGGTTTAAATGGGTGGGGGCTGGTTCAGGAGAACAATGTTGTGAGAGCCAGCAGCCCCCAAGCCTGCAGGGTGAGATCCCTGCATAGAACTTGACTCCTGTGGTTTCTGGCAGAGCAGCCAGCACAGAAAGAACCTTGTAAAAGAGAGAAGGAAAGACAACCTGGGGAATAACAGCACTTCCATAATACTGCACTTTCTGGGTATCAGAGTAATTCTATGATAAGTATTCTATTTAATAGTACAAATCTGGCTGATAACCATTTTGGTAAATAATAATAAAAGAGCTGTGACAGTTCAGCTCTAGCATGACTAATGTAGTGATTTTATATATCTTGAAGAGAAAAATAGACCAGCACAGAAAGTTCCTTTCTGCCATTTGTCAGGTGTGTAGATGCCATTGGGTAACATTTAGGCCCACGTAAAGGGAGCAGCAAACACACACCTTTGGGTCTATTTTAAGGTTTGTTAACATACCCTGTTTCTATGTCCTGAACATCTGTGCTTGATGCATTTCAGCTCCTTCCCATCTTTAATGTGGGGATTGCCTCTCTAGCAGTCAGGGAGATGGCAGCCCAGGCAATCTGCTTCTCCTTTACTATATTAATAGCATTTTCTAGTGTTAAGAGACCTCTACAGCCCTGGACAGCAGTAATGGTTAGTGTGTTTTTTGTCTAATGACTAGGAGAAGCAGAGATCGGTGATAAACCTGGCTAAGCATCAAGTGCTGAATGACAGGGCTTGTCTCTGAGCAGGTGGAAAATGGCAGATTCATTGCTGTGCCTTCCTGCACCTCCCCAGGCATACCTTATGGCATTGAAGGCTTGGCATTGTTTCCTTTTGGGTGGAGTTAATTGGAATGGGCTGCTGAGTTAATTGGAATCAATTAGAATGGGGGGCTGAATTTTTTCTTTCATACTGTAAATTAATACCACCTCACACTCTTCTTCCCTTTCCATCTGATCAGAGAGTAGAGGGAAGAGGAGGCTGCCAGGTGATGTCCATGTGGCAGAGGTGGGTGTTGAAACTCTGAGACCTGGCTTCTCTCCCCTCAGTGCAGTAACTGCTGAGAAATGCTGCCTTCCACTAACATACTTCATTTGCATTTCCCTCCTCTGCTCCTCTGGTTGCTGAGGTATCCCACCTCTTTTTTTTTTTTTTTTTTGTGCCTGGAAAGACACTGATGTTCTTGTGTGACTAGCTCAGGAAAGGTCTACCTTTAGCAACAAGGAGATATTGGGAGCTCTGCTTTTAACTGCAAGTATGCAGTTTTTCATCCGTAGTCCAGATGAATTACCAGCTGTGTTTTCATTTAAAGAATGCTTCTTAGGACAAAGAATACAACATAAAGACTAACTTGGCTCTCATTTGCTTGGGTGAGAATGGGCTCTAGCTTTCAAAGTGTTAATAACCAGTGTTGTTAGAGTTTATCTTACAGCAAGCCAGGAGCCTCCTCCAGGATTATGGTCCATGTGTTCTGGTGCAGTAAGAAATACACAGGCTCTGCCTTGGACAATGTGTACTCTTTTTAAAATGGTCTCCTATAGATCTTTATGACTTGCCTGTCAAGCTTTTAGTGAGCTCTGAGTTTAAAGAGACAGCTTTAAGTGCCCAGAAGTTCAGCTTCATTCTTCATTCATTTTGGTTGTTGTATTTAAAGCAAAACTAAATTAATTAAAATGGCCACTTAAGTAAGGTAATGTTATTTCCAGCTTTCTAAGAAAGTGTTGGAAAGGAAAAGTGCAAACCTTTGCTAGAATTGGCAGCTGCCTTGGAAACTCTATCCCTGTGTGAGAGTGCATTAAAAATAATGCTCTCTGGCAGCACTTTTGGAGTCTGGAAGATTAAAGATAGTAACCAGCCCTGTATAACAGATATCTTACATTAAATCAGAAATCACAAGTATCTTAGACTTACTACTCAAACTCATGAGGAGGAAAGCCCCTGGTCACACTTAATTTTAACAATGTTTCAATATTGCCTGTTCTTCCTTTTCCCCCAAGCACCACGATAAGATTTGTGCTTTCAGATGATAGCACAGGATGAGCCTCACTATGGCTCTCTGGTGGACAGTTCCTGTGTGTTAAGCTTGCTTGGAGCTTCTCTGCTGATGCCTGCTGGTATATTGTCTCTTCAGCTGGGACTTCAGCCAAGTTTGTAAGCAGAGATGAGGCTCAGCCTCTGAGTTTGGACCTAGCTCTTGAGTTTCCTCCTGGGGTGCTAACTGGCCAAGTGTTGGATACCAACTGTACTATCTTTCCTAATAAATTACACTGTCTCTGGTGATAAGAATGGGTTTCTAAATCTAGGATCCCAAAGAAAGTGGTAGCTGCTATACAGTGGGAAAATAGATTTATCCTGCCCCCCAGCTGTCAGTAGTTAGAGACGTGTGCTGTTGGAAATGTCATGGGTTTTTTTTTCCTTTATGCCTCTTTTCCTTTTTGCATAAGGACTTAGCCATTCAATGCTTGTCACAGTGCAAGAGTATTAGTAAACATAAGCTTGTTGATAGTTGGCATTCTGATGCTTGACTGGAGGGAAGATCTACAACTTAAAAGGGGATTGAAATAATAAACCCCCAAGTGTAACCTATGCTTGGGAAATAGCAATGGTTGCTGTTAGCCTGAAGGGTGTTGGGTTTTTTGTGTAGCAGTGAAATAAGATCCTTGAATGAGAACTGTATAATTGTGCTGGAGCTTTGTGTCTGGGGTTGTGGCTCCTGTTCCTTTTCAGTGTGGTGTATGACCTGAAGAATTGCTGTGCTAAGGACACTGAGATGTAGTGAATTTACAGGTATCTTCACCTACAAGTTCTCTCTTTTATTCCCTTAAGCATAAGAATCAGCCACTTTGCCTCTGCTGCAGACAGGGTAATTTCTCTATTTTTAATTCTTTGTTATCTTAACTAGCAATAATTATTCCATAGTAGCATCTGCTCTAAAAGAAAAAACAAAATTGTTTTCTCACTTCACACAAAGGTTGTACATTAAGGAGAGCGGGATGTGTGGCTCTAGAGAGGAGGGTGAAGGCACAAATACTGGCTTGAAAAAGCTGTGTATGCAATGATTCAGTGAAATTCACCAAGTCTTCAGATCTTGATCCTCTTGGGAT
Source organism: Phylloscopus collybita (assembly GCA_027886175.1). Lineage (NCBI taxonomy): Eukaryota > Metazoa > Chordata > Aves > Passeriformes > Phylloscopidae > Phylloscopus > Phylloscopus collybita. Next base: position 25,959,830 of record JAJNNQ010000129.1, read on the forward strand.
AATCACAGGGGTCTAATATTGCTCCCTTTTCTCTTGCTCATACATCTTGCTTTGATTTCAGTGCTTTCAGCTTGAACCCCTTTCTGTGCCCTTCATATCAATGGTGCAAGGTAAGTATTTTGTGCAGCAGAAAGCACCATAACCTCCTGAAGAATGGCACCGTGGTCTTTTCCCCTTGTCTTCCCAGACAGCTGTATGTGCCTGATGGTGTCAGTGCCCTCTTTTCCCACCCTCTGTCTCCCCACTGCCTGGTGAAGTACAGCCCCTGTGAATCAGTGACTCACTGCAGAGCCTCTCAGCATTATAAAAACCCCCACAAAACCAACCTGCAAAGTAATCTTTCTTTCCCAACAATTTTCTGATTTTCTTTCTAGGGTTCTGGCTTTGCTTGCAAGGGGCAGAGCTGTCACGTTACTTTTGCCTCAGCAGCCTCTAGTGGGGAGAGTTAATGTGGTTACATCTGGGGCAGGAACCTCCAGTGCTATCACTTTGCTGGCTTTGTAGGCCACCCAGAGGAGCGATTTAGTGTCTGGAGTCTGAGATGAACTCTGCTTTAATCTGTGTTATGAGCAAAAGCTGACGAGTAGGAGAAAAGGCTATTTTATTTTTTTCTGAAGAGGCCAATATGTTTTTTTTTTCTTTGTATTTTAAATGTGTAGGAAATAAAACCATCTAGAGGTGAATGAGTCACTTTCATGAGTCACCAATAGTGGGAAGAGGGGATTTAATATTTGTGAATCAGAAGCAAAAAGTACAGTCTGTTCCCTGCTTGGTGTGAGAGAGAAAATAATGGACAATTTAAAAAAAAGCTGTTTTCTCCCCAAAAGAAGAATAAGAATGAGGTTTCAGACTCTGCAGCATCTGGGAGTAAATGGCTGCCACCCCTCCTGGTGCTGTGGTCCTGCTGGTCCCTTGACTGACTGCAGCCAGAGGTACTTCTTATCTTGTGGCTTTTCCAAACTTCAAGACTTCTGTCCCACACTGCTGGTGGCTTTCTCACTATGACTTTGGTCATCCCTTTCCACTGCTTGTCACACAGTTCCTCCTTTATAATATGAGACCTTTGCCGGTAACTTAAAATGCACGAAGAGCCAGACGTTGTGCCTTTGAGGAGCCCCTTTTCTCCCCCACAGCACAAAGATGGGCCAACGCAGGCAAGCGCAGCAGGAGGGGAGGATGAGCAGAGGTGGGAAATCCTGCCCTGGCCCTGCTGGTAACTCTCTTGAATGCCTGGCTGGTGGTGCCTAATTGTGAAACCACTTGAATCTGACTGTCTCTCCAAGGCTCGTGGGCTGTGACTCAGCCTAAGGGGAGGAGGAGGAGGAGGAGGATGTCCGGGGCCTTCCTCCTGTGTCCGCCAGCTGTCACTGTTGCTGCGCACACCCGGATGGCCGGTGCCTCCTGTCCGGCTGGGATTTACAGCTGCCCCGAAGTACGGAGCTTGTTTGGCTCCTCCGTGGTGTGAGAGTGTTTATCCTCATTTTAACAACCTGTTCCTAAATCCGCAACTTTATTGCCTACTAAAAGGCTCTGTGAGAGCTCCAGAGATAATTTTAGTCCATACACATTTTTTCCCCCACCTTGGTTGTAACAGTTTCAGATTTTTTTTTTTTTTGAGGCATTGTTGCAGAACTAAAACTCCCTCAACTTGCTTCTCTGATTAAACAATGGTTTGTAAAACCGAGGGGGTTGGAGGTAATAGTAAATTAGGAGAAGTGGTCACAGCAGGATCTGTTAGGCTTTGGCAGCAAGCATACGCACACAGATACCCACATATCTGTCTCTGTGTGTAGGCATTCAACTTCTTCCACCTTGTATTCCATATGAGTTTGAGAACTTGAATTAATGAGAACTGCTTGTGCTTGTAAAGTGAAGAAGATGGATTTTGCCTCCCCAGTGTGAAATGGCTCACAGATGGAAGTATGGAGGTGTTTGCTGAGGGCTATTCTAAAATTACTCTTAGATGCAGTAAGCATCTCTTCAAGTATTGCATTTTCACCATCTGAGCTGAAAAACACAAAATTTGATTGAGCAGATGTAGAATGGACACCAGAAAGAATTTCTTCTCTCAAGGGGTGGTCCAACATTGGAACAGGCTGCCCAGGGAAGTGGTGGAATTGCCATTGCTGGAAGTGCCAGATTAGATGACCATAGAGGTTCTTTTCTAATCTTAATGATTCTGTGAAATTAGCCTGACATTCACTCTATGGTTCAAGAGGCCTTATACCAATATTGTAATCAGGTTTTGCTTGAGCTCAGATGTCCCAGAACTTTACTCTTGAAAGGACTGAATGAGCATAGTGTTACTTGATGTTAGTATGGATGTACATTGTGGAGATTATGCAGCAGCAAACAGCCCCATCATGCTGTTTTTTACCTGTAACCATGTTTTGGATTTGAGGTCCCAATACTTATTGAACCAGGTTCTGCTGTAAGAGACACAGATGTAAACTGGAAGTTGTGCCATCCTTCAGCAGTACTGCTTTAGACTTGCAGCTAAGAGCAGCATCTGGCCTTTAAAATGTAATTCTGATAAAAGCAAGCACCAATCTACACAATTTTCTCCATTTAGATTAGATCCTGCCTCGTGCAAACATAATCCAGAGGAGAAAGTGAGTTCCTGGCAGAGACAGATGGAAAATCCCAGTCCCTGCATTGTGCTCACGTACTTGCTGATGTCTCCTTTCAAACCTGTATTTTCTTGTCAGTTGTCTCTCTTGAAGCTAAGTGTTAAGAATACCAAATTGATGTTTTTTAATAGTTTTCTCAATTCCTGACCAGATTAGGAGCACTGAGTAAAAAAGGGAGGAATCTGTGGGTACACGTGGCTGTGCACTGCCAGACTTGCATGGGATGAGTCCTGGGAAGAGCTGGCTTGAGCTTTAAATGGGTCTCTTGCATTCACATCACTGTATCAGTCTGACCCCTCCTGTGCCAGGTGGCTGATTGGCCAGAGGGAGAAAAGGCACCTTTCCCATCTGCATTTCTGCTTTTAATTTGGCAGCTCAGAGGCCTGGTTTGCTGCCAGTTGAGTAGCTGTGCTCACGGCCGTGCCTGCGCCCTCCGCGTCGCTGTGTGTCTGTGCCACGGGCTTGGGGATAAAGAGGAGGCAATTTGTGATCAAAAAGGCTGTTTCTTTCTCTAATGAGGCATTTATACGTGCAGCTCAAATAAACACAACCAGAAATGGGGTGTCCTGACGTGTGCTTTGAAAACATGGTCGGCCTTATGGATGTGGAAGGAGGCTGATAAGGAGTTTGGTCTTTTCCAAGCTCTCTTGCTGCCTCTTCTGCCTGCAGCTCACTGCTGCTACTCAGTGCTCCTCCAGACAATTTCTAATTGTTTTCTACTGATGTGGTGACTTCTGTCTGTGTCTCCAGGGAGCCTGCAGTAACACAGGTCGTGCTCCCTGCATAGCAGTAACGGTGGAATGGATCCTTATCTGGGATGCTCCTTGCTTTTCTGCCTGCAGTAGCCCCAGTGTTTCCCACTGGGGGTGGGGAGCTGACAGCCCACTGCACTGGCTTCTGGGAAGAAAAAGGCTTCTCAATAGCTTAATTATGTGTCCTATAGTGTATTAATGGAATTGATGGGACTTAGTCTTGATTTATGCAAGAGGAGCTGAGGATGGGTTTCCTCTAAATTTTTGTGAATGATGGGGTGTGCCCTTGCTGATTTGTAGGACCTTTCCTTGTTTCTCTTCTTCCTCTCTCCCCCTTTGTTTAGCTGCAAGCACTCTATTGAAATTCTGTTGCTGAATAAATGTCACATCCTGGGTAGTATTGCCTTTGTTTTCTATATTTCTTTGCCACATTGAGGCTCATCGTATTTATCAGGTTTGAATAAACAGCCTGTGGCTGTGCAGAGATGGGGAGAAGCAAAGGAAGGGTTAAGTAGGCAATACTCAGATCTTGCCAGCTGGGATGTGAGCATATGTCCATGTGGCAGGCAGAGGTGAATTCAGTTTGCCTAGGCTGAACCTGAGTAAATAAGCTCTGCTGAGACGTGGTAATATTAGGTTGAGCTCAGTGTTGCACAAAAAGTGGTCATACAGCTTCCTTGTGGATTAGTGGTCAGATAGAGTAAGAATGCATCTGTTCAAGGAGTGCAGCCTAAAATTACTTAATTCAAGCCTTGCAGCACTCAGTCCTGATAGTTAGAAAGACAACTGAAACCACTTAAATAGCAAGAGGGAAATGAAAATACCAGTTCTGATTTACATTCATGACAGCAGTTAAAAGAATCTATGTGGTGCAAGTTTGCTGTAAAGCAGTGAAACTTCCCTTAATCTGACATTTAATAGATCAGCTTAAAAAAAAAAAAAAAATAGCAACCTGGCTGTCATCCTGGCAAAAATAATGGGGAAATACAACAGAAAAACTGCTGTGGGGCCACACACTAAGCCTGGTTCACACTGGGAGAAACTGGAGGGAGACGTGGTTGCACCAAAATGCGATTCGGCGCTCGCACGTGTTTACTCCTCACTGAATCCATCCCAAGGACTCTTGGGAGAAAAGAGATAACCCGGTGCTGCATTCCCTGTGGTGTGGTTTCCAAAAGAGGCCGCTGGTTGTAGGACTCCCCTTCATCTGCACTCTGGAAACAAACAATCAATTTTTCATTTTTAGTGGTTAATTCTGAAAATATGAAGGTCTGTTTAGTCTTGTCTCCCTAACATAAACCAGCCAGAACAAGGCAGCTTGAGGGGAGTTTGCAACAAGTTCCCTTATTAGGAATAACAGCCACTGGTGTAGTGTGGCAGCTGTGGGACATCCCCAGCCCGGTGGGGCTTGAGGGGTTGGGATATTCTTGTGATGGATCACAGGGCTGTGTTGGGGGAGCTGTGGGGGCAATGGACACGTTTGAGGAAACACAACGAGCACCATTTGGTCCCAAGATCTGCCTGTTACACCCAGTTTGTAGGAGCAGGTTGTGATGTGAATTGCATCTGGAAAGGTGAAATGCAGAAGAAAATAAAATTTGTGTTGACCCAAACTTTTTCATAGAACTTCCATGGCTAAGACTTTCTGCTTTTCTTCTGTAGGGCATAATACTACCCTACAAAATCTTCCAGGAAGAGCTGCTGTGCCCTGCCAGTCAGGTGCTTGTGGGCAGGTGCCACCCTAACAGGATCCTTGTGTCATGGCTGTGAACAGGCTGGAGTGGTGGCTGGATGTCTCTGAATCTTCTTGGCACCTCCCTGTCACTGCCCTCCTTCCTCCTCCTCCTCTCCACAGCTGTTCTCACCCTGCTGCTCAGGAGGACTTGGATCCTGCAGAAAGGAGCCTGGAATGGCCCTTTTGCATGTTGGATTGCCCTTAGTGCCCTTTTTCTATAGGCTTCAGATTTTTGGTAACTTGCTAATTGCATGAACTTGTAAGTCTTTCAAATGTGCAACTTTCTGTGGCCTGAAATGACAGCCCTTTTTTCCTTGGCAAAAAGGGAAATGCGTTCTCTGAGCTCCTGCTGAAGATGTGCTGGGAATTTGGGTTTGGTGAGCTGGGCTCTGCTCAAAATATGAAATGTTCTCCATGTTTGAGGTCTGGTTATTGTTTACCTTTGACAACAGCAGGAAAAAAGTGCATTTCATTTACATATGACTTTTAAGTTAAACTGTTGCCCCTTATGCTGAATTATTAATTTACACCCCCCTCTAATGCTGTCTTCCTCCATTCACTGGTGGTGTAAGAGCTTCCTTTTGCTCAGCTGCTGCTGGTGAGTCTTTCCCTTCCTTCCCTTCCTTCCCTTCCTTCCCTTTTGGAAATACATTGCACACTTGTTCTATGGCAGATACTAAGAACATTTAGAATATGATAATACTTGGATATGCATTCATCACTGAAAGAGCCTATTTTATTTTTATTTGTTCAGTAAAGCATGAATGACAAGTTCAGATCCCAGACAAACTCTGTTTCCTCCCAAGATTTTTTTCAGTATAAATAAATTTGGTTTTAATACAGCTGTCTAATAAATTTGCTCATGAATTTGGAAGGTAAACTTGTCTCTATAGGTAGATATTTATCATTTCATAGTCTTCTAACTAAACTTCCATAAATGGTGTTTTAAGCACTGTCTAAATTATTTCCATGCCATCTCAAATGTTTCAGAGACTGTTTTCACATCCTAATGATGATTTTAAGACAATGGAAATCTGTCTTGCCATGAAGAAATGTTTCCTTTTCACATTGCTTTTTTGAAAAAGTCATTATGATAACTTGTATTCCTGCTCAAGGTGTTCTGCAAAATCTGTTAGTTCAACAATCCACCCCTACTTAACAAAACATTTAAGTGTGTATTTGTATTATACCTGCTACAAGAGAATGAATCCAAGTTCACATATCAGGAACAGGAAAAGATCCAGAAGGACCTCCTCCCTGGCCCTTAACTATACTGGAGGATCTCAAGACATTCCTGTGAGTGCTGCAGCTGCCTGTCCAGGGTTTAAGCCACAAAATCATTCCAAGATTTCTTCTAGGATCAATTAAGATGGAATTGGGGGAGCCAGAGCACATCTGATACACTCAGCACTCTTGTCTGTTCAGCATTTGTTAAATCAGTAAATTTTGGAGGAACTGCTGCAATTAGCTCATATTCTGTGCTTGAAGGATGGAGCAACGTGGGAGTTGTCCTGGCTCCAGGGACAGAGGCAGCGGGGTGCTTCTAAGAGCTCCTCAGTCCTGTTCATACTGCATCATCCCACACCATTTTTGAGCAGCCAAGCCCTTTGCTTTTGCCTGCTTACTCAGATGGGTGGGATGAGCTCTTGTACATTTGCTCTTTTTTCCTAATCTTTTCCTTACTAGCACTTGGTCTTAACTGACAGTCAGAACCACAGAAGTTTATTCTTCCATTCCACCCACCTTTTCCTTTAAAATTCCCACTTCTAGAGTGAGCGAGAGTTACAGATGCCTTCAAATTGCATTGCTCTCTCTGTAAACAAAGAGCCGACATCTGGCATATTTAGAAGTCAATAGGCTCCGTGTCTGTCGTACCTCAGCGGCAGTGAATGGATGGATCACTTCCTGCACGGAGTGAGGGGGAGAGGCCCTTTCCCTCTGGTGGCCACAGGCTGGAGGGTTGATGCCCTCAGGGCTGATGCTGTGAAATAGGGACTGTTCCCACACACTCATGAGTACCTTGGTGTTACAATGCTGGTTGGAATCACAGAATCACAATGGTTTGTAAGATGAATGGACATAGATGGAAGAGACAAAGTGTTGTTAGAGTTTAGGAATGAGTCAGTTTTTGGGTGAAGCATTGTTTTGGTAGACTCAGATGTAGACCGACATGAAGCTCAAAGTATCTTTTCCAGATTTAAAGGTTTTATTTTCCTTTTCCTTTCCCTTCTATTCCCTACTATGAAACTCTAGAGTTTTGAGTGTGGGCCAGGTGTTTAAGTAGGTTTCATTTTTAAAAATTTGGAGATAATCTGCAGAATTTCATCCATTGCTGTATAGTTGGAAAAAACCTCAAAAGCTTCAAGCATGATGGTGTGGAAATCTTCTTTGTACAGTTTGAAATCCAAAAACAGCCAATGGCAGAGAACCAGGAGACTGAACAATGGTTTTTAACACTAAGGTGATGCCAGCTCCTCACTCCATGTAGCAATCACCTAACTAATTGGTGCTGTTGGTTTTAAGATCACATTTCCTGCCTCCCTTGTTGCTAAATGTGGCCTTAAAAATCATTAACAAAGGCTCTTTTCTGCTGAGGTGAAAAGTGTTGTTCCTAATTTACAGACTGGGGGATAGGCAGAGGGAGGTGAAATGATTTGTCAGGGATCATAGAGGAGGGTTAGTAGGGTCAGTAATTGATCCCAGGTATCCTAAGATCTCACTTTTTTGCTGTGTTGGGGAAAGCAAATTTTCTGCACTTAATACAGGAACTGACAGAGGAAAAAATGGTTTTTTTCTAAGCTACATTATAAACACAATTCTTTTTCAATAATATGTTTTGTGCATATCCTCTGACAAACTATGACTGAAATTTATTATGAAGGGCTGTAACTCTTGCACATCAGAGGGGGAGAAATGAAATATTTAACTTAATCTCTATAGCATATTCTATATTTTCCTTGCTTTTGGTTACATTTTTGTGAGGCGAACTATGAATTCCCTCGCCTATTAATAATTTATTGTTACTGGAACATAATAATGTAGAATGCAGTTCGTCCAGGAAAAAGCTTCAACAGGGAATGAGTCATTGATGGTAATAAACTTACGTTCCTCTCAATAGACCATAGGACTGTTTAGAAAAATGTTTTTGCCATGATTCCTGAATTGCTTGTGCTCTGTACAGCAGCTGGTAGAGATAAAACTGAACGGAGCTGGGCAGACTCCCTGTCTCCCCTCTATTACTATAGCATGTTTCTGAATCATACGCAAAAATGTTTTGGTATGCAAAAGTGACTTCAGAAAAGCAGCTCTGCCTAGAAAACAGCCAGCAGTGAGCAAGGATACATTCCCAGAGTGTGGTATCTACCAGATCTGTGGTGCTCAGGGGGTTAGTGATGCATGGCTGTGTAGTGCTGAGCTCTCCAGCATTACCCTTCTGTGAAAAGTGTTATCTTCTAGGAGCCCTGGGGCCTTCAGGAGGCAAATCTGAGCTGAATCTGATAGTGTTTCACAGCTGCTTGGGTTGGGGTGCATCTTTGCATGTTACTGTCTGTAACCTCCATCTTGTTTGCTGTGCAGGATCTCAGTTGCAAAGGACTGGTCTCATGTTTGATGGAGCATGTCAGGCGTGTTCTCTGCTCTGCTGGATCCAGGTCCTCAGGAGCAAGTGCCCCGTTTGGGTCCAGGAGAGTAAAATGTATTTCTGACCATGATCTTTTGCTCTTCCCATGAAGAGGCAGTATGATTAGTGATCAGATAGATAATAAATGCCTTCTGAGAATGTTGGGTCTATTAAAAATGGCATTGGTGGGGTCATGAAGGGCATAAACATTCCCCAGTCAGAGAACAGTTTCTCAGCATGGGTCTTCAATATGTGGTGTGAAGGGTTAAATGCTTTTTAACATAATTCCCAGCCTTCTTCTATCAGAGTCCTTTCAATGCTCCTGGTCCTCCAAAATGCTACTGCATCCACAGGGGAGGGTGCATCATGGTGTTGCTTTCTGGGAGCTGTGTTGTTATCAAGATCTGAGCATATAACCATGAGGGACAGATTCTGTACAGCTCATTAAATAGTGTATTTTGTATCTGTGCACCAACTGCCAGACATGGAAACATGATGGGGAAAGGTTTTGCAAGCTAGGCCTGAGTGAAGGGAAGGAGTTGACGTAGCTGCCATGTGAATTGTAGAGCTATGGCTGGAAAGCCACTTTTGTAGCAAATGGGAAGCTGTATTGCGTAAACAGTAAATGAATCCAGCTTTGTCTGAATAATGCTTTTATTTCTTGTTTTTCATATGGCGGCTTTAGTTGACAGGTTCTGTGATTCTGTTATCCTTCAGAACATGTTCTTGTTGTAAAACCTGCAGCTGGATGACTGGATTCTGTGGTGTTATCCATAATGCTGCCTATTGCAGTGCTTATACAAGCTTTCCCTCGCTTTTTTCAGTACAGCAATAAGCCTTTTTTTTTTTTTTTTTTGGAGTTTTGGAGTATTATGAACTACCTCATCATTTTTATCAGTGTTTAAGAGATTTCCAAATATTCTTTCATTAGAAGTCTCAGTAGATTTCACAGATTTTCAAATTTTTTTGCCTTTGTGTTCCTTTCAAGTACAGCACCACTTGTGCAGTGGTGCCCATGGTTGGGTATGCAGTGTGCCCCAGGTGAATGGCACACAGACAAGCTGTGCAGCTTCCTCACTGTCATCATCTCACCTACAGGGAAGCTGAAGGACCTATCCTGATCAAGCATCTTTGGGTTTGTATCTCCTCTGCCAAAAGTAGGAAGTTGTCTTTGAAACACTGTGACACTACCATGAGACTGATGAAGCCTCACAAAAAGAACCACTTCCTTCCCACCTTCAACAACTGAGGGCTGTTCAGTTTCACATAAAGCTCCTAGCTTACTGTTAGGAATTTGAACATCTTGCAGGTACCCGTGTACCTGGCTTCCTGCTATTTACTGGAAGACACAGTCTGTATACCAGCATCTCATGCAGGTCAAGGTCACAGGCAGACTTCTTGCCTCTCAGTCCAGGAGGTACTCTCCTAAATATTTGGTGCAGCCCACTTCAGGCTCCATCATACCTGTTGTGCTCTGCATCTTTGTTTTTTCCATTAGTATGTGCAGGAAAGCAAATTGCACATACATGAGAAAAAGAGGTATTTGCATTCACAAGATGGATGTTTTTGTGTTGCACTGCTTGTTCTCTCAAGTGCTTCCTCAGTTGTGGAAACACTTGATAGATTTCCACAAAACTCTGCTTTATTGATGAGATCCCTATAGACATGCAAATCCCATCTCCAGTGCAGAGCTGGGCATTCTGGCATTTTCTTTATTCAACTGCAGCTGCTGAAGACTTGGAGGTGTTTAGTGCTGTGCTGCTGCAAGGGGTCTTGTCAACTCATTGGAGCAAATGGGCTGATGGGAAGGTTGCAGAGGTCAGAGCAGAGCTGGAGCAGATTCTCCCTGAAGCTCTCCCAACATCAGCTCTGTGCAGTTCTGGGTGCTGCAGGGGAGTGGTGTTGCTGCTGCTGCTCACTGAAGTAGGGATCACTGGGGAACTGCTCTGCATCTTACACATGGCCTACCAAACTGCCTGTTTTTCCTCTCTTCTTGTGACCTGGAGCAGGATGGCCTATGTGTGCTCTGTGGTGGTGCTAATAAACAGTTTTGTGGTTGTTAAGATGTTCTTCAATGCTCACATTCATCCGTGAAGCAGCCAGGAGGGAAAGGGCAGAAGGTAAAAGAAGATGGAACGTACTTTTTTTGGCACCTAGATGGCTGCTGGATTGATGTGTGGAAAGCATTGTGCTGTGGGTACAGGGCATGCAGTGTTTAAGTGTGAATTGCAAGTGCAGGGATGCCCTCTTTCCCCTGGGTATGTGCTGCATCCACAGGCAGTGTTGATGCAGGGTTATCACAGACTTCTGACCAGCTGTAGCAAGCTTGCAAAAAACCCAGGAAATTTGATGCCAGTTCTGGATAGTCTCATGAATCTTAAAAGCCTTGAAAGCTGTGTGAATAATCTCCAAAGAAAATAAATGCAGAGTGCTGCAGGGAAGGATGGCTGTCTGCTGGCTGTCTGCTGTCCCTTGGTCTTGCTGGCTGCTACATTCAGCTGCACTTGTAACCCAACAATGATTCCTGTTCCTATGAGATGTTCTCCTTCTCTGGTCCTTGCTGACCATACTCTGCAATAACTCTATTTTTCATACTGATCTCTTTCCACCTGTATCAAATCTGTTTTTCATTAGTACTTGTTCATATTTTTCAAATGGACAAGTTTCCTTTCCCCACTGAATTTATTTATTAGGGGTGTTTCCTTCAGAATGTACCAAATTTGTATCCTTGAAGTCTGCTTGCCCTCTGCTGTCTTCTGGCAGCCTTCCTATTGCCCCTTGTTTATTTATTAAGTCTTCCTAGTGATTGCATTTCCTAATTAGTGTGTTCTCTCATTTCACTTAGTGTGCTGTGTCTCTCTTTGGGTGATGTGACTGGATGTGCATCTGTCCATCAAGTGATCCTATGGATAACTTCCTCCCTAACAGAGAGTCATCTGTCCCATAGAGTCTAATTACTGGAATTATCCTGAATATCCTCATGGCTACTGGTTTCTTCCTGTCAGCTCAGCTACTTATATCTATTAATGGACTTGACTGCTGGAATGTGCACTGCTCTCAATCAGCTTTTAAAACAATTCCTGACTATTAATTTATTTAATAATACCATGAAATTCTTTTCACCCACTTTTCATATAATTTTGAATTTTAGAAGATTTCATTTATTTTATGAAACAAGTCTCTTTTTGAGAATTTTTTTTCTATAATTGTCACTTTCTGACATCTGGTAAAATATATCCATCATCACTCATATTTTTCCATTAATTCTCCTTCCCAGCTAATTTTGCTTGTAATTGCTTTCCTTTTTGTGACTTGGGTCTTTTTCTCATATGTATTATTCTGTAATTACTGTTTTGAACCTACTATATTTCACATGCCAAATTAAATCAAGTTGAGGAACTGGAGCACCTGGCTTCTACTGTTTTTATTTTTTAACTCCTCTTTCTGTGAGGAGATGAGATCTGGTGTGGCATTTCTCCCCTTACTGGAGGCTTCAGGTGAATGCTCAAATTACAGCTTAGCTTCAATTAAATACTTGGGTGTTAGGAGATGTGGACAGGAGCTCATCACTGCTGGCATTGCTGGGTCAGGCACTCACTGCTGTGGCTCTGTGTTCCCCAGGCAGATGCCAGCCAGGCACCCAGCCCCAGTGGGACACTCCTTGTTCTCCTGATGGGTATGTGTCTTGCAAAAGTATTTGCTCTGTCTTCTCCCCACATGGCTTCTCAAACTGACAGCATCCAAGATCCTCACTGGGGGTGTGAGGAGCCAAGCACTTGGCTGGTGTTTTCCTTGCTGCTGTACCAGGAGTGCAAAGAACATAGTGCTGATCTTACAGCATCAGGGTAACTCAGAAATAGCCAGTGAGCTCCTTTATGTTCTGCTTCTCCTCCTGGAGAGTCTTAACATGTTTGAGTTATTTGGTGAAGTAGCCCACTTGTCACAATCTCTCTGTATTGATTATCCTTTGTGTGATAAATAAGGTGCACTTAGGGCAGGCTCTTGGTGTGGTGCTGCTTCTGAAATGAGTATTGCTAAAAAACCTTCCCTCAGGAGTAGATTCACGTCCTTAAGGAGAGAAGCTGTAGTGTTTTACTGCACGTTTCAGCAGAGTGAGAGCTTGGACATCAGCAGTGAGCAAGTGTGGCTCACTTGCTACGGGGTAATTAGTTAAGTAACTGGTTATGCATCCATGTCTGTCTTCAATCCTTTAACTGGATCAATGACTTGACCTAGCAGAGCAATTCCTAATTCCTTTATGAAACTTTACTGAGAGCCTGGACTCCCTGCAATCCAAGAGGCTGCTACTTTTTCATTAGTGGCTCTCCAGGAAGGCAGCTAAAAGCAGCCTCTAGAATTGGTGTCAAGAGTGATGTTAAAGGAATATTTTTTCTTATTTGAGGTGAAATAAATCCTTTTAAAAACAATGAGTTGGCCAGAGAAAAATCTCTCAATCGATCAAGTACCTGCAGGACCCCTCTGCCTGCAGTATTTATCTTGCCCTGAGCAGCTGAGCTCTAAAACAAAGATATGAGATATGAGTGCTGGAGACTTAAATGAGGTAATTTTTTGGAAAGATATTTTTAAAAAATATATAACTAAAAACTGTATCAAATAAGATCATCTGAAAAATCTCTCTGTGTGTAGTTTTTCTAGTAGCTTCATATCTGAGGCAGGCTTAAATTCATATAATTATTTGAAGGGAGTCACTTCATTTGAGTGAAATCTGCAGAAAGGTAAGTGCACTGTCTGTTGTACCAGCAGACCAGACTTGGAAGGACTTTACCTACTCGAGTCTCAAAACAGTCTTAAAGTTTAAGAAGTCATTTGGACTTGTCAGGTGTGACTGAATGGAGACAACAGCACAGTGCTGTTCTTGGACAGAAGAATTCAAGGATGCAGTTTAATATTAGTGCAGTGGAGGTCTGGGAGGCAAATCCATAAGAAATGGTGTGATTCTGTTGCAAAAGAATGAAATTTTATGCTCGGGACCCCACAGCTGGACTGGGGGAGGCATTCCCCTCAGTGATGGGGGCTGAACTGGGATAACATGTTCAATTTTGGTCAGCATGCTTTGAGAAGGGCATTGAAACACTTGATAGAGCCCAGAAGAGATGAACAAGAACCATGAGGCAGAGGGAGCTGTTTCTGATGAGAAAACTGTAGAAAGAGGTGAATTAATTTCCTTTAGGGAGATGAAGGTGGGTGAAGTCTTTGTTGGAGAAGGCTGTGAGAAAGGGCAGAGCAATCCCCAATCCGTCAGCAGCAGGGAAGGGGCAACCAACTTCAGTGGAATATTTTAGTCAAATATTTTAGGAAAAACTTCTGCAGGTGGAAGGGTAGATAAGCACTAGGACTTGTTACTGCAAAAGAAACCTGACTCACAGGAGGTTTTATTTACAAGTCAGACCACACACACACCAGGTCCAGTTCTTCACTGCACTCTGTGCCCTATTCATGCTGCAGTTCACTCTGTCCCTGCTTCCTCACATCCATCCCTGTGTGCTCTGTGCATCCAGGATGGTTGTATCAATGATCCCAGGTTGAGTCCTGGCTGAGGAAATCCATCACTAATCCCTGCAACAGCAGTGGCACTGGTGGGATGAGCAAGAGTGCAGTGGTTAAATCCTGACCTGGTGGGACCACCTTGGGAGTGAAAGGGTGCTCAATCCTGTGGAAGAGTGTTATATTATAGGATTAGGGTTGATTTGCTTGGGGGTCAAATGGGCAATCCTGGATTTCTCTTAGGAAGCCTAGCTGAAATCTAAATTACAAGTCTAGTTATAAAATCGAAGAAGTGAAAAAACCCACGCCTATTTGTAAAATCAATAAAAGCAATTTATAGGCACCTTGATAATCTTATCTCTTGTCAATGGAAAGGAGGAAAAATCAAAATGGCTGGTCTGCATGTATCTTAAAGTTCAAAAAGCTAAGAAAAGTAGGCAGGTTTTAGGTCTTGCTTTAGGAAATTTGCTTTCCTTTCCTCTTACTTTTAGACGTACCAGTTTGGTGCCATTCTATACGTCTGCACATCTGACACAACAAGGCTTTTTCTGTCTCTGATATAGGAAGTATATTGTGAATATCACTTGGGAGCTTTAATGTTTGACTCCTTTAAAATGCTCAATAATTGGTTAAATTTTCACAAATTTTGAACACACCACAGTCCTCCTAAACCCCCTCTGAAACCTTAGGAGTTTGACTGCTCAGTGATATCCAGCTTGCTGTGAATATCCAGCCTCTGAAAACCAAGCCTGTTTGTTTATTTGCTGATCTGGTGCTCACCCTGCACCTGTATCCAGCCTCCAGTTCTTCACAAGTGTCTGCATTACATGGCAGGATCCTGTAATAGGGGAAGTTGTCAGGACAGAGAAGAAAGGAGCTTTGTGAGAGCAGGTAAGAACAACTTGCGCTGGAGCAGCAGATGTGGCTGTTGTTTTCTGCAAGTAGATGATTCCTTAATCCTCTTAAGGACAGCCTGGGCAAAATCCCCTTTGTGACATTAGGCACAGCTCTGGGCCAGGTGGCCCCAGCTTCTGTCACTGCTTTGCTCTGAGGAATCTCTGTGCTGCTGCTGAAAAGCTGCTGCAGGAACAGCCTCGCAGCCAGGAGCAGGGCAGAGCCCTGGGGACAGCCACCACCAGGGCACTGTGAGACCTTTGGCCAAGTGCATCTAAGCAGTCCTGGGGGGCTTTAGGGCGTCTGGGGGTGTTACAGAAATGCTCTTTCTAGCAGTCATGTGTGTAAGAGGGTGGTAAAATATTTGGCTAGAATAAAAAGGGATGACTGTGAGGTAAGGGAGGAATGGGATAGAATGGGAAAAGCTTAATGGTGTGAGGGAGATGGCACAAGGAATGTCTTAGAGCTCCCTCTGCCTTTCTCCATGGAAAGCCACTCCATTCCCTGATGTGTCTGGCCTTTGTAGTTGCAAGGAAAGTTTTTCCTTGTAGTTGGACTGTGACTAGGATGGTGAAGGAGAGTGAAGGTGGTGGAATGGTGGTCTGACACCTGCTACAACTTCCCTGCTATGTCTTAGACTTTTTATGTGACCTTGGACAAAATATTTCATTCTGGAACATGGAAGGAACTCCAACTCTGTAAACAGTCTGAAACAAGGACTTGGAAACTTTGACATTTCTCCCACTTGCCTTAGTTGATATTCATTGTACAAAGCAGTAGTGGTCCTTTAAAAAGTGTAACTGTCCATTAATAAACCATTTTTATGATTTCATGCTTAATAAAACATACCCTCATCAGAAGTCAAAACCTAAGCCCCATTCCATTGCTTTCCTTCTTGGTACCCTTCAGTAGCTCCTTCCCTCCCACATTTCTTTGCATCACACTCAGCCACCAAAAGCTGCACCTTGCACTTGCCTCGCTCTTATTTGGTGCTACAGGGAGTGATGAGAGCCACTATGAATGCCATATGCCGCCTTTGTATTTTTAGCATAACTCTGAAATTACTGTGAAGACAAATGGCTTTGAGATTGTTGTTTTCCTTTCAGTTTGATGGACACCACTATTTCTGTCCTTGCTTTAACTAGCCAAAGAATTTTGGTAAGCCAAAATTCATCCTTGGAATGACACGAAATGTATTCTGGGGACACATTAAGACTGTTAAGTTCTCTGGATTTTGGTGAAGATAATTTTGGAGGGTGCAATTCTGAGGTTTTTACTTGGGCAGATCTCCCACTGACTCATCCAAGACTACCATGTTAAAGTCATCAAGAGGAGATTGTATCAAGAGGATACAAGACTGTATGTGGTATGTTTCTGTAATACATTTTTGTGTGTCCAAAGCAACTGGTATTGGGTTTATTTCCATGTTTTATGAATTATTTTTGATTTCTTAACCACTCTTGCTTATCTGTTGTAAAAACACCCTTCCTGACATGAGAAAGGAGACAAAAATTTCTGGCCTTGCTTCCTTTGTAAGAGATGGTGATGGCAGTGTCTCAAGTTGCTGGTAGGAACTTCCTTGGGGGGAAGAAGATAACAATTTGTCCAAACTCAACATCTCTTCTGTGGTGACACACAGCACGCTCACTTAGTCCCTGTAACTCAAGATTGGATTTACGTAGAGCTGGCACACTGCAAGCATTTCTAGGCTGGAAGGTGTTCAACATCTTAGTGTCAGTCAACTACTGACTCTCTTCTACAGATTATATGAATAATGTGTAAAATGTAAGATGTGTCACTTCACAAAACAGTTTTCAGATAGAGGCTGTGATTTTCTTGCTCTTTTGTGAGTTTAAAGAAACTTAGACATTTCGAAAGAGCTTCTTACTTAAGTTTCCTAGCAGTCTGCTGAAAGTCTGGTGTCAGCTGTGGAAGCCCAACTCCATGGATCAGTCATATAAGCAGGAACAAGTTGCCCAGGATTTTTCTCTCTTCGTATCTTTCCTCAATGAAATTTCTGTTTATGAAAAGAGGCTACAAGAAGAAAAGGAGTCTGGGGCCTGAGCTTTCACATGTTGAAACAAACACTTGACCTGAAATTTGGCCTGGCTCTGGGACCTGTTCCTGGCTCAGCTCCTGTCTTTGAGGAGCTTCAGTCTTGGGCTTGGGTGCATTTCATGAATAGGTAAAAAGATGATTAAGGGAAAAAAAAAAAAAAAAAAAAAAAAAAAAGGGCAGTGTTTTAATTAAATTAGCTTTGCCAAGCTGTAAGGATGGAACTATTGCAGCGTTGCATACTTTTTTTAGCTTCAGCAGAGCTACTCTGCATTTCCACTGGTACAGAGAAGATCTGAATCTGTCCTCTTGGCTGCTCCACTTCAGCAATTGATTCTAAATCAACCTTGCTATCCAAACATGTAGAATTAAAGATTTGTTACTAATTATATAGCTGTAATTCCTGACTATTTTTCTTCCTAGTTTAGTCAAAATCCTTCTGACATTTAGCAGATTGACATTCTCATAGCATCTCCACAACAATCTGTCCAGTTTGTTTAAGAAGACAGCATTTTTGGAAGAAACTGCAGCATCTCTGCTGGAAACTCAAGTACCTGGCAAGAAACGCTTGAGATACTTGTTGAGCTGGCCAAGTTCTGCTGTTATGCTTAGTGATGGGCAGTTGTGTGATCTCATTTGTCTTTGGCTGTCTAGGGTTCACCTTTTGTTTTCTTCTAGAAGGCTCAGGAAGAAGCTCTGTGGAGTTACAGAGCACTGCAAGAGCCCTGTTGCCCTGGTTGGTTCATTCTCTGCAGTGCTGACTGCTCTCTGTGGTGAGAGGTGATTGATGCCAGCATGACAGACACATGGTCTTGTTTCCAGTGTTTGCACATTTCCTCATTCCCATGGGATAATGACTGCTTGCCAGTCAGACAGTGTCATCAACACTCAGCGAATATCTCACCCACCTCAGGGAAGATATAAAGTGCTGGATGATGGTTCCTGTTCCCATAGGTCTGGGGAGGGCTGGGACGAGGGGAAAAGTTTCCATTTTAGAGTTGTCATTTTATATTTTAAGGATCTACCTAGTTAAGAACTAAAGCTGTCCTAGGCTAAGGACACAGGATCTGTGTCCTCTCAACCCAAATAACTACTGAAAGGCAGTCATCACTCTAAAAATAAGCATGGTTGAACAGTTTAACCCATGGTTGGAGGTTCCCAGCTCTACCTGGAATCTGTGGTTTTTTAGCCAGCTGGGTTGCAATCTCTGCTGCTGTCCAACAGTGCTCCAAGAGCCCCCTAGCACTCTTCCTTCTAATACCTGAATAGCTTTGCTCTGCAATTAATTTTTATTTCCACCCGTTAGTGGTGATCTGTCAAAGAGCCTTAACAAATATGAAAACACCACAAAGTGTGTAATTTTTTTTAAAAAGACTTTTTCTTTTGTTTTCTGTTGTATGCTGACACTCTTGCAGGTGTTTACACCCAATGCATTTCACATTTCACAGGGATCCTGCTGACCCTCGCTGTTGCCCCTGCAGATCAAGATGGGAATGAGTGTGAACGAGGCTTAGCTTTTTTTGGTTGTTTCTTCTTTATCACTGTAGTTTGGGTGACTGCAGGCATTATTCCATCTTATTGGGCAGATCAGTTCTCATGCAGCATCAGGTGTGCTCATTGCAGGTGAAAGGGGATTGCAAGTCCATTTTTTACATAATTATCTGCTGAGCAACAGTCACACTGACAGGTACTGAATTCCAGGTTAGCCACATTGAATATGCAGTATTTTTGCTACAGTCTTTTTTGGCCTTTAGTGAAACATACTGAGGACTTGTTCAAGCAGTTGGTAACACGCAAGGGTTGCTCAGAGTTCAGCCTTTTAGCAGATACTTACCTTATCTGTACTTGTCCCTTTTGGAAGATCACTGTTTATTCTCATTTTGAGCACCATGATTTGGATAGCTTTTTACACATTTCTCATTATAAGTTATACTTCGTGTGTTTCCATTTGGCCTGGATTCTTCTTTCTTTAAAAGCTTATTCCAGGATTTGTTCACTATCTCTGTTTCATATTCAAGTGTCCCTTTTATAACCTTGGTGAGAATTTACAAGTAATTTCAAGCCTTGTATCCAGTTTCAGTTTGCATCTCCCTTTCATTTATTGCACAAGCACAGACTGCTGTAGACACAGAAGTTAAAGCAGTGATGTTGAAAAGTGGTGGAAGACTTGGTTAGAGAGACAACTTGCTGAGAAGCTGGCCACTGCCTAAATTTTGGAATGACAGTGGAGAGAACACAAAAGCTGTGCTGAGCCAGAGCACCAGTGATATCACAGTAACAATCAATAGCTCTCAACAAAATATTTTACTGATGGATCCACACTTGTCAAAACCTTGGGGTAAAAAAGGATGAAATAGATAAAGAAGTCCTTTCCCTCTTCCCTGGGGCTTTTTGACTTCATCTAAAAGATAAGCTCTTGTTTGATCATGATGAAGAGTGCATGTGACTTGCTTAGGTGTTGATCACTCTGCCTGTTGCTTTGCTGTCTAAGAGGCCATCTATTAAGTAGTACTCTGGCAGAAACTTGCACTCTTTTATACAGTACTTGTCATTTGAAGATCTCCAAATCTGTCCAAAGCGGAGGAAGTTTATAATCTTTATCTTGTAAATTTAGAAACTAGAAACAGATAGACAGGGTCAGAAAACCATTGCCAGCACTGGAAATAGAACCCAGCTTTTTGAGTTGTAGTTTCTGATCTTGCTAAAAACTAGTTAGCAGGTGGGGAAAGGAACATGATTCTTAATTTCCTTCTGAACCTATCTTCTGTTGCAGTTCAGTTGCTAAGCTGCCATGGTCTCATATTTACCCATGCAAAATAACAATACAGAGCTGTTTGCAGAGCGTTACCCAAAACATTGCTTTGCATACAGGGGCAGTAAAGTGGCATTGCACAACTCAGGAGTGCCCGTGCATGGTCTGGGGAGGGCTGGGTCATGGGGGCCAGTGTTGTCCTGTAATGCAGCTCCAGCTACGGAGCTGGATCCAAAAGAATGGAGATGATTTAACTGTAACTATGTATGGAGCCTGGCAAAATGATGCTTTCATCTTGCTTCAATCCAAGATGTTGCTGAAATATAAACAGTGTGATAATTTATTTTAGATGCAAAGGCAGTGAACTTGTAAGAGGCAAGTGGAAAACCCTCACGCACTGCAGCATCCAGTGAACCTGCTGTGCTTTCTTGCTTCCACATGCCATTCACACATACTGTTTCACTCACTGTTAGGAAGTAGGGATGCCCTTTCAAACCTAATTTGCAACCAAATAGAAGAGAAAAATAGTTATTTGTGCAGAATAACTTCAGAGACTGTATTCTGTATGCATCTGACTTGGAGAACATTACTGCTGCTTTTAAAAACATCAGATACTGTGTTACTGCATAAGGTAGTATTGCACTGGGAAAGACACTTTCCTAAATTCCAGTAGTCCACTGTTAGAGAAAATGAAATTAATTTTTCATTCTTGTCTCTGGTATGTCTCTTGTCTCATCTCCTTTCTGTGAATCACAGTTCACATCGCTAGGGAAGGCTGGAACAGAATGAACATTTCATTTGTACCTGTGTTCTTAAATTGGTCCCCATCACTGCATTCAAACATCTGCTCCCTGGGGAAGACCATTTGCTTCAGTATTTTGATTTGGAAATTTGCTGACATAAATTGACAGCAACATCACATTCAGCATCTTGAATGCACTTTCCAGTCTTCAGGCTATCTGCTAGGAAAAAATTTGAAAGTATTTCCAGTGAATCCACTTAGATGCTAAGTCATTTAAAGTCTCAGCATTTTTAGCCATTGTTGTCACCAGACATTTGAATAATGGCACAAAAAAGTGTTCCCTGCCTCCCTCTCCACATTCACCCCAGCATGTGGTCTGGTGGGCTTGAGGACAACAACTTAAAAGGATCCCTTTGTTAAAATGGGCAAGTCATCTCTGAAATGGAGAGTGCCTTGATCTGATTGGAGATGGTGTGTTCTGTTTTTATGGAATAATACTACAAAATGCTCTTGTGTCACCCTGAAATAACAGGCATCTTTAAAAATCCTCAGGGGAGGAGTGTGTCCAGCCACTCTAGCAGCAGCCAGAAGTCTGACAGAGCACACACCTCTTTCCTTTTCTCTGTGATAGCTCCAGGAATGTATTTTGCTAATTCTGAAGTGGGAACTAATTGAATGCTGAAGACCATTTTTGCAAACTGCTGCTGAGGTGAGGCAACAAAAATTCCCAAATTTCTGTTACTCTAAACCAAAGCGAAGATGTGTGCTGTGCTTTTCCAAAAAAATGTCCCAGTAAGCTTCTGTTAGACATAGCTTGTAGAAGGCTGGCCATGCTATTGTGTTGTCATTTCTGTTTTATGGCATGTAACCTAAAAATACTTCTTTCAGGTTCTTTTGGTTTGGTTTGGTTTTTTTTTTTAAGTTTGGGGTGGTTTAATTTTTCTGATGGATGTACAGGTATCTTGAAGGCTTTGAAGGACAGATATAACATAAGAAAAATTGGATTCTGCTTGACTAGTTTTTCTCTTGTATATTTATATCTAGTTTTTCTACTCCTGCTCTGCTTGTGTCAAGGTACATGTAAGAAATTTAGGATGATGCTAAACAGAAGTTGTATGTCTGGTGCTACAGCTACATAGTTTGACTTAGTTACTTCCAATCATGGAAGCATGTATATATTTGTAAGGTACTGAGTACCTTGGCCTCTTAAACTGTAAAACACTTAGCATCTCTGGGATTTGATAAAACACATGGCTATTTTCCTTTCTCACACATGTTCTTTGCAGCTGTATGAAAGTGTGAGAAATGGTTTAGAGAAGAGAGGAGCTCAGAGGATGGCCTAGGTCTATTCTAGCTGTAGAAAGAGGACAGGTGTTCTCCATTGGTGCTGTGTCTTTCTGTTCTGTCCCTCTAACTCATCATGACTCATTTGCCACGTAAAGCTCCTGGACTGAACAGAGGCTCTGGGGCTCCCTGCAATTAGTGATTTATTGAGCCATGGCAGAGCAAAGCCTACAAGCACAGAGCAGACTGATGGTGGTGAGTCTTACACCCCCACTGCATAATACAGTAACTCAGAATTGCATTTAGTTTCCTTGTCTCCTTTTTTATATGACTTAGCAAACAGTGCTGCACACCTGGCAAAAGGCAGCTGACTTGGAGGGAAGAGCAGCTGTGAAGGAGCAGCAAAGGCCATGGTCACCCATCCTCATGTTTGGGGGAGAGAGCCCTTCTTTCCTTGTCTTTTCCTTGGCTCCCATTTGGATAGAGCAGTGGTAAGGATGACCTTGGGCATCCCTGTGTTGTCCCCTGCCCTGAACCACAGATGGATGAGCAAAGACTGCTTTGGTGACCAGGAAGAAGACAGGCCTATGGAGAGACTGCTGCACTTGGAAAGAGGAGTGAGGACTGACCAGTGAGGTCCTGGTCTCCATCCACAGCCTTGGTCTGACTGTCAACAATCAGAGCAGGTTCTCTCCTGTATGAGTCATTTTGTTCTTAATCCTCAAAGCAATAAAGTGCCTCAGTTATGTTTTGCCGACAGCCTGATGGTGTAAACACAGCAAAATGAGTGAGCTGCAGCGTAAGAGGGTGTGGTGGACATGTTATCCTCTGGACTGGGCATGGAGCAAACCCTGTTACAGCTGTGGGTTTTTTCCAGATTTCATTGCTGTTGACAGTCAGTCATCCTCCAGAGTCCCTCTGGATACTGAAGGTAGCATGTGTCAACTAAAGTGGCTGAGTAGGTGACCTCTAGGAAAAGAGATTTTGGTTTTGATTATTTTTCACATCACAAGCAAGAAAAATCACATTTGAAATTGCCACTTTGCTGGGAACATGAGCAGAGGAGCCTAGGATGGTGGTGGCTGCACAGAAGGTTATCCCTTGAAGGTGGCCTGGGAGCAGTGGGAAGGGTCACTGTGGGCTGCAGGGGCACCTTGGACTGGGTGCTCTGTGTGCAGTGAACAGTTTGAGTGGTCCCATTCCCAGTTCCTTAACTGACTTTGGTGAATCTGTGATACTTAGATGTGTGTTACTTAGCTAAAATTTCTCTGCTCCTGGTTGAACAATTGCTTCTGACCTGTTAATAATGAGTTTTCATTCACTGCTCATTTCCCTGGCATGTGACAGAGCCCTTCATGATGACCCCTCTTCTTAGTGGTTGGGTGATTGTAGCTGTTTGGTTGGGAGGGGAAATATACTTTCTCCAAATATTTCTGTTAGCACAGTTTTGCTTGTTCTGTGCATTAATCAGTGATGAATGCAACTTATTTCTACATATGGTGGGTTCATATTTGCTATTAGTGTTTCAGATCACTGTGGATGTCTGCAGTCTGGCTGAGGGAGAGCTGTGATATTGTGGCTATGTTGTAAGGCCTGGGCAATGAGGAGAAGCATTCATGCTGTTTGATTTTTGCATCTTTTAACTTTAAAGTAGGTTTTTGCTTATTTAAAAAGGGAGAAGAAAGCCAGGTGGTGTCAGGCTCCATTGTGTCTGCTGCTAATTCACCCTCTTACAGTCCTATTCTGTAATTTTCCCTGTGACTAAAGGGAATCATTCCACCTAGTGCTCCAATTATTTTTTTTTTTTCATTTCTAACAAGGTTTTGCAAGAGTGCAGAGAATCAATGAAGAGCCCCCATATTTTCTTTCTTAGAAGACAAAAATTGCTCATTTTATTCTTTTGATTAAAAACATGAACACCTGACTTGTTAGGTAAAAAAACAGATGGTTGAAGCTTGAGGGGCAGTGTGCACACACAAAACATCTGCTGTGCAGATAGTATTTAGAAAATTATGATATCAGAGCCTATTGCATTCCACAGGCTGTAAATTGTGGAAATGTCCCTAAAAAACACAGCTCCCAGAACAGGACCTAACCTCAGCTTTGACTGCCCTGAAATGCTAGCCCTGGTTCTAGGGCTTGATAATGGTCTGCTACTTACCCAAAGGTTAATTGTTTAGGGTTAGCTTCATTACCCCATTCTTCTGCTGTCCCCTCCAGTGCAGGTCTGTTGCCTGCATGACTAATCCACTGAGTATGCCTGATGTGATACTCCAAGTCCTGTTTCTCTGTTATCTTCAGATATGCCATGTTATCTTCATTATATGTTCTGTGCTCAGAGAGATATTAATTTGTGAATATCATGCTTTCCATAGTGACTGTTCAGCAGCCATCTCATTATGGTCTTAAAGATACAAGGCCAGATGCTTTCATTTATACTGGATAAGCCTCTGAGGCTTATATGATCAGTTCCCAAACAATAATTTACAGAAATATTCTGTGTTTTACATTCCAAGAACTTAAGTTTAAAGGCTACTTCAACAATAAATTACTTACAACGAATTTTAGCCAAATTATCTTCTGTTTCTATGTTGTATTTTAATCTATTTTTCTCTCACATGTTCTTTTGTTTGGTGTCTTCTAGATTTAACATGACTGTCCAAATGGATAATCTCTTCTTAAATATGAGTCAGCGTAACCAGCTTTTGCAAGCATCTCCAGATTATGACACCTTTGTACTCTGAAAATTTAAAATCATTTGCTGCCTATGGTGTACTGTTTATCTCATAGGCTATTAACTACAGCAATTCGTATGAGTCTGGCATAGCAAATGTCAGATGTTGCTTCCATTTCTGCTTTTGTTTTGCTACGCTGGCAAAATTCTTACTACTGATTTAGTAGTAAGATTAAGTACAGATTAAGGCTTGAATATGCTTAATTTTCATAGGTCAGCAAAAATGTCTTTCCTCTTCACTGTGCCCATTTCCTTTAAATATTTCTGTGTGTCTTTACACAACTCTCCCACTCAAATTTCAACATCTTCCAAATCTGCTTCCTTGGCTCAAGTTGTTTAAATCCCAACAAGTATTGGCTCAGACTATGATCTTACCCAGCTAAGGGTCCATCCCTGCTGTGTGAGACAGACACTGCTTCTGTTTGCTGGAAGGTGAAATAAGGTATTGGATATAAAGATACTTTTCTGTAGTGCCTGAGTTTTAAGCCTGTTAGGTGTTTCACAGACTTGCAGAGCAGCAGATGGATAAATGGTGTCAGCAATATAGTGTAGGCTGTAAGGAAAAAAGTAGTTACTGAGCTTTAGGTTAGCATGAGCAATATCCAGCAGGAGAGACCAGCAGGCAAACTCTGGTGTTTGAGCATCCAGGGACAGGTGTCTCCCTGCCCTCCCCAAGAGCAGTTCAAAGGGGAGTTGCTAAAGGACACTGAGGTATGGGTCTTGTACATATTCTCTTAAATAAACCTCTGCCTTGACAGATGGTACTAAGGTTTGTTGTGAAACAGAAACTAATTTCTGGGAAGATCACAAACTCCTAAGACATGAACCTTCAATAGACTTGAACCTGTTAAAAGGACCATCATCTGAAATTTCATCATTTCCATGTAGTGTACAGACCTGTGCTGCTAACATGGAACATGCAGAGATATTTATCTTGTCATGACCATGTCTAATGTTCTTATCTTAATCTAGATGGACAGAAAAAGATTTATACTTCTTAAATACTCTACATGAATGAAAAACATTCTCTTCGGTCCTCTCACTGTAGGGCTAATAGTCTCTGAAGTGGGGGTGAGACCACAGTCAGACCTTGAATGAGGTCTTGGAAATGTCAGTGGACTGAGTTCACTGTGAGTGGGTTAGAAGTGTGGCAGAGTGCAATTTGATGAAGATCTGGCTGAAGTTGGGGAGCACTGAGCATCAGTTTCTGTGTTTTGTCTTTGGAGGTAAAAGCTGAGTAAGAGTCAAGTAGGGATTCCCTGGGACGTGCAAGTGTCTCCTGTGGGCAAGGACATGCTGCTGCCACTGAAGTGGTGTTGGCACTGGCCTCTCAAGTCCCACAACAAGAGGAGATGTGTGAAAATGTCCAGTTTAGGAAATCTGGCAAAGAGTATGGTGGCTGATCTACTTCTAGAGGCACAGGTGAGAATTTGCTTTCACTAGAGCAGTGTAGGTGGATGCTGGGTGAAAGCCTGGTTAAAGACTGTCAGCATTTTGATGACTGTGGTTGCAACTTGCTGATAAAGCCACTGAAGATGGACCTTTTGTCCGTGTGGCTACATAAGTCTAAAGTGACAGGAGTCATCATAGTTGGCACAAAGCTGCAAAAGTGAAAATGCTTTTGTGCAGCTTAAATGTCTCCAGGACATAAGAACAGCTGAATTAAGATGACCTGATAGGGAGGGAAAGACACTGTTTGGATTGGTGTTGTAAATGATGTAACTGCTGATTTTTACTAGCCTGGGGTATGGCTCACAGGTCACCTTGAACAAGCAAATAGCTGCACAGAATAGCTTAGAGTTTTTGAGTCATCCTGTGGAACATACACTTTGGTCCTAATAAGCAATGTTTATTCCTCATTGAAACTCAACTTCTTTGATTTTAATCGCAAACATTATTTTTAGCCCCTCATGCTGAACAGAGTTCAGATGTATTTTATCTGCTCAAGTGACCAGTTGTGCTGAGGTAAAATCCGGCCTCTTATTAGGAATGTGTGTATTTAATAAAAATCTTGTTTATATCTAAGTTAAGCATTTTCTTAGATAGGTGTGATTTAATGTTTCTGTTTTAAAGATGTTTTTCTCTGTTCTCCCAAAACCAAATAATAATTTGAGAGAGAGACCGAGAGACGGAGAGAGGGAGGGGTGGGAAGAAGCAGACATCTAAGTAAAACATATGTTGAATGGGAAAAAAATCAGTCATCCTGGGTTCTGGGCCTGTGATTATTTCCACATGCCTGGACCGTATCACTGTGCTTTGTGCCATTAATGTCATTAGATGCTTTATGCCAGAGTGGATTTTTTTTTATGTGCTGGTGAGATTGCAGGATTGGGACTTTGATGGGTAAATGTTGCTAGTGCCATGTGGGCACTGAGGGGGTGCTGCACCTTTCCAAACCCCCTTCTTGTGCTCTGTGTGTGGGCACGTGCCCAGCCAGTGCAGCAGCCCTTGAAGTGCCAACAACTGCCTGGCTGGTTAAGGAGCCTCCAGGCAGGGAGCAAAGCTTGTCCTCAGCTCTTTTTAAGAAAAACTAACAAGAAAACTGGCTAATCCAACCCCACCTTGTAAAAACTGATATTTTTAACTGGTGCTTGGGGCTGGAAGAAGGTTGAAAAGAAGCCTGATGAAAAGAAGCTTCCTATTCAAAGATGCCTTTGAATACCAGCCTTTCCCCCTTATTTTTGTGAGGGCTGATTTGTGAGAATGCGAGGCCTTGGGATCCATCACCATTCCCTTTGGTTCGTGGTGAAAGGACAAGAGATTTGATTGCTTCCTCCAGATAAAAATACAGAGGATTCTTCTAGGCCAGAAAGCAACTTTTTTTTTTTTTTTCCCCTTTTCTTTCCTTTTTTTTTGTTGTTATTTGAGCTTGCCAGATTGGTCTGCTCTCCACTCTCCAAGTGTGTGGGCGGCACAGAAGAGGTTGCTGAGACAAAGAATTAGGGGAGGGAGGAAGGAGAAGTGAAAAAGACCTTTGGATTGGAGGCATGGTGTATGAGAGGAAGAGGCACAATGGCAGGAGCAGTGTTTTGGTTTGCAGAAGTTTGCGGCGGATCAGAAGAAGCTGTGGTAGGTCAGAGACACTCAGTCTAGAAGCTGCAGTGGTGAATATATTAGCATGGTTTAGATCCTAATGTGGACGTTTTTCTGTGCTCAGTAATATGAGTCTCATGTCCTGCTCTGATCCCTTCTCCTGGAAATGGAGATGTGGGATGGAGAAGTGACTGGAGGGAAACATGACCACTGCTTCACTTAGTACAATATTTGCTCTTTATGTTCACCTGCTTTGTGCTTTCATAAAGTAGCTATAAAAGAAAAAGGCATTTGGTGAAGGTAAAGCTGTGCTTTTTTTTTTTTTTTTTTTGTACTGATTAAGCCCTGTTTTCCTGTGCTGAAGAACCAAAACTCTTTTCTCATTCCAATAAAAGCTGCCCCCAATCTATTGCCTCTGGCTTGTGACCTTTCATGATACTTCTGTGAAACTGAGTTAGAGTCAAAATATCTTTTAGTTTGCATAACAGAAGAGAGGAGTTAAAGGACATAACAGGGGAATAAGTCTGAATTTTGGGTAAAACGTAAAAGGCCATGGAGAGTCTAGGATGGGGAGGTACAAAACATGAGTATCTGGTGAGGGAGCACAGAAGACCAGAGAACAGTGAGTAGAAGATGAACAGAGGGAGGGGGAAGGGGTAACACCTGTAACAGGCATGACATGATTTGCTTGGTATTTACACAGGCAAGTTTCTTCTCACCAGGGCTGGAAAATTCACCCTTGCCATGCATTTTGCCCTTGAAGTATTTGACCTCCAGCTCCTTTGGTTCCCTGGAGACCAATGTAAAAGAGCTTATGAAAGCAGCTCCATATGGAAATGTCTGTAAATAAGTCACATTTTCTCTGAGATGGCCCAGTAGCAGGAGACAGGGAAGTTTTGGGGTGAAAAGGAGTGCATGAAAAGCCATTCCTGGACAAGGATCACTGACTGTCCTCTGTGACCCCAGGAGCCTTTCGAAGCCCAGGCTAAAACTCTCTGTGGGCACACACAGTGGGGGACATTCTCACAAATATGTGGTGTGAGCCTGCCTGCCCATCTTGTCAGCCCAAAAGGTTTCTTTTGGATCCTGCTGCCCTTCACTGTCCTCTCTGTAGGACTTTCAGCAGGGTAATAAAAAGGTGTTTCTCTGCTGGGCTAATATTTACATCACAAACATACATTACCTTTGCTTGGTTACAAACATCCCTGCATGTAAGTGAGAGACTTTTCTCGGAAGGAGTGGCACAGGAAACAGGGAGGTTATTAACTCTTATCATTGTATCTGCTAAGAAAAATCTTTAAAAACTGCATTTCTTTGGCAAGGGAACATTATTAAGATTACAAAGTCAAGCTCTCAATAGCTATCACGTGCTGGAGTGGAAGTTGTCTATCTGACCTTGGTGCCGGTGCTTTCTGATTACCTTATTTACCTCTTTGGTTTCACAGAGTCCTGCCTGTGCCCTTTCCAGAGGGCATTGAATGAAGAGTGTTAGAGTGAATTAACCAGTTGCTTGAAAAGGTCCTCATTAAAATATTTGAAAAAAATCAAAATATGCTTCTTTAGCTCAGGCAGAGGCATCATCTCTTCCTACAGGAATACTGTGCAAATGAATGTAGTGTTCGCTCTGCAGTCACATGTTAAAGCCAAAATGCCATAAAAATGCAGTTGTTTCCAGCTGGTAATTTAGTTTTTCAGTGCAGAATTTGGATGTTGTGTGTGATAAAGTGTGAACAAGTAACTTATATAATATAAAAGTATATATATTATACTAGTACTCCCTGTAACTTTGTGTGGAAAGACAGTATACTTGTGTTGCTAAAGTCTGCCATAGTGCTTTATCATGTGATACTGTTTGAAGTTTCCAAATATTTAATAGCCACAGAACTGAAATAACACATTTCTCAGTCCTGCCATGTTGTCATTGTGCCGTACCTCCAGTTGAAGTAAAAATAAAGATATTCTCATGAGGTTAAAGAAAATATTTGCTCTAAGATAGAAACTTCAGTTTTCTCTCTAGTGCTGAAAACAAAAGTCAGCTTCATTCAGGTGTTACAAATCAGCATTTCTCTGGTTTTTAAAATTACCAGCGTTTCTTCTGGTAACATGTTTTTATATTCATTTTCCATTATATTTGGATAAGCCTAAGATTCTTTTGAATCTTGTTGTGTTTGAAGAGGTAATGTGAAATGGCAGTGAGAGGCAAAGCTATTAATTTAGCATGGAAATGAAGGTCAGAGCTGGAGGCATTTGAAGGCCTCATTGGTGTCATGCACAGCATGATACTTGCCCTCAGGAATGGGCTACTGGCAGATTCCAGGGGACCGTGCCCCAGACAGACAGAATTTTTCTGTATCATTTAAAAGCTCCTGGTTTTATTGCAATGTTTTATTGCCAGGCACATCTTACATTGAATTCTGTGATTTTTAGTCCTTGCTTCCTCTTAGTTTCCCACAGGGTTTTCTCAATATATTATCCCTAAAGTATTCAAGAAAGAGGGAGCACTCATGACTTTTGGTTCATTAATTTCTTTCCTGACACCTTCATGCACTGAGTTACTCACTTTAAAGATAACCCCCCCCATCCAGTGGGGGCTTGTGAGCACGTACATGCTGATGGAAAAACGTTGTGCAATTTGGCCTGAGGTCAGTTCAGTTCCTTTCCTTAGAAATCCTTCTTCTTGCTCAGCTTTTTGTCCCTCTCCAACACTGCTGTTTCTCTCTTCCTGCAGACATCAAGCAGGGAGGTTATGATAAAATGCTGAGTGCTGGCAGCGTCAGGGTTAAGACTTGGATGTCCTGTACCAGCTTTGGTTTTACATAAACAGGAGTGACAGCCCTTGAGCAGTGGCATGAGGCCTCTGGCTCTCCTTGTCCAAATCATCCCACAACCTGGACATCCATTACAACACCTCCCTGATGTCTTTATTGCCCTGCCAGAGAGAGCCTTTACCACAGTGCTGCTGCAGCTCCTGTCACTAAAGCAAACACAGCTGATGTCTCATTTAAGCTAAGTGCAAATGGGAGGTGGTTAGTCAGCCTAAAGGTTTTTTCCTGTCCTTAAATTCCCCTTCCTGCTGTACCTGCAGAGAATTGTATTGGGATAATTGAGACACCTGGGTAAGCAGTTGCAGTGCTATAGTTTGTAGGTATGAGTCGTGATTTTGATTTTAAGAATTTAAGCCAGAATTTTGAGTTTCCTTTGACTTACGCTATGAGATTTGGCTTTCATCCAGAGCTGCAGCTTTATAATAATGCCTAATAATGACATAACTCGTTATATTCCCAAATGGCTGCAGAAACGTCAGCTAATCAGCATATTGCTTTCTACAGCAGTATCTGTGTCTTTGCATTACAGATAAAGGATTGAAGGTGGAGACACACCTTTCATCTAAGTCACCTCCATTAATGGCAATAAATTAATTATGGAAGAATGCATAGAAGGCAAGCTTTCCTAGCTATTTCTTGTGCATGCTGGTGAGACATTTTTTCTTGGATGCTTTCCTGCTGAGAGCATAATTTTTCCTCCAAAGTTACAATGGCAGAGGTTCCTGAAGGAAATGTGTTTTCTGTACAGGTGAAGTTTCCCCCTAGTAGCAGTCAGAGACTCATGCTGAAAAAAGACCTAAGAATGTGTTCCCATATATTATCCCACCTTCCTAGATGAACTCCTGTAGGTGAGAGCTACTGCACTGAGTGAAAAAGGGCAATTTCTAGTCAATCTGTTTGTTACCATGGAGTCAAGTGTAAGTGGTAGTAGAGAAACTGATTGCAGCTTTTAAAACCTAAAAGTCATTAAGAAAAGATTTCATGTACCTGGTGAATGTTATATTGATTTCCAGAGTTCCCACCTTTTACCCTTGCTGATATTCAAGGAAAGGTTTTTGACTGTTTCTTGGCTGGATGTCTCTATCTGCAGCACTGTTAAAGGAGATGAAACCCTCATCAAGAGAGGTTTTATTTCTTGTTTTGTCTCACTAATGAAGTGTAAACTCTAGTTCTCCATAAAGCCTAATCCAATTCCAAAGGACTTCTAGCTGCATGACACTTGCATGAACTGGATTTTCATTTTCTTGACCTGGATGGACTTATCCTTGATCTCCCTGAACTGGAGTTTTCATCCTTTTCTTCTCTCTTTGTATCTTTTTCTATGTGTCCTCCTGTGCAAGACCAGTCCCCGCAGAGCTGGTTCTCCATGCTGTGGTTCTCTGCTCTGGTATCTCTTCTGCTTTCCCTCAGTCAGGGTTGAACAGGCTGTTTGGCTGTGTTGGGATGTCTTTTCCCAGACCACGATGGTTCTTTGGCATCCTCCTTGCTGACCTGCCAGCCTTCTTACCAGGACACCAGGAAAGCAATGCAGATAGTCATAACCTTTCCTGGCCACCCTGCCTGGTACCCAGGGTAGGGATTTTATCCTGGGAGGGCTGGGAGAGAGGTGCCCCACTTCTGCTCAAGGCCGCTTGGAAAGATCCGAGGTTTTAGCTAATACATGGCTTGATGACTGTGAATCTATTTTCAGAAGTGCTTTGCAGCCTCAGCATCCTACTCTTGTGGTTAATAAGTATATTTAGCAAGATCAGACACTGCCTCAAAATACTCCTGCAGCAGATTCCTCCTGCTTGGACAGCAACACTGCTGCTTGGCTGGAGTTTGCTGGATGCATTTCATGAATGGAAATGGATTTAGGGGCTGGGTTTTTGTTGGGTCCAACCTAATACCTTTGTCAGTGATTTAGAAGGGAGTGCAGACGGTGATGTTATTGACTTTTATACTTGACGCCAAAATGGGAGGCCTTATCCTTACTGACAAGGGCAAAGAAACACCCCAAGGGGACCCAGGGTGTATCAACAGAGAGAACTGTAAAACAGGAACAGGGCAATAGGTAGGTTTTCCCTTTGTCTAGAGGAGAACCTGAAACATGAAAGACTGAGGAGTAATTTGGAATAGATAAAGGTCTAAAATGGGCTTGGAGGTGACCAGAACAAACCAGCAGTAAGTTTCAGTGTGATGTGTCTGTGAAGGAAAGATTTGCCATATGGCAAACAATCCTTAAGGAATTATCACAGAACAGGGCAGACAGGCCATTCTACTGCTGTGGATGGCTCTAAGGGTCTGTGTCCCCCAGGAGATGCTCCACAGCACTGGGGGAAGCTCAGGGGTGGGAGGAGATGCTGGATTCTTTTGGAAAAAACCCCCCAATTTTAAAATCAATTGAAATTGTTTATAATTTTCTGCCAAACAGGATGACTCATTCTGGCAGTCTGCCTTCTCCACCCTCCCCTTCAGACAAACAAACAAAGCAAATAAGTTGCAAAAAAATCAAATAATCAGACAAGATAACAATTCATAGTTTTCCTTTTGGTATATTCAAAACAAAAGGCTTAATTTATTTTTTTTAAGGACATCATTTCAGAGCTGGATTGAATGACCATAACTTGAAAAAATGAGGTAAAAATAACTCCGAAAATAAAATGCTTCATTTTGAGTTAAAGAAACATTTTGTTCAGTGAGACACACAAAGCATTCATTTTTGGGCCAACATGAAATGATTTTTTTTTTCTAGCAATCTCTTGGTTGAGTGAACCAAGAAGTCAATTATTCAAAGAGCAAGATTAAGGTAAGGATGGAAAGCAGAGCTGAAATGAGAAGCTGAGGGAGAGAACTTGGGATTGAATGTCCAAGTCAACCTTCATTCCTCCAAGTGAAATGTGGTATTTGATGTAACAAATTTCTAGACCCTTTGCCATTAGCCTGAGAGGGTGAGGTGCCCCCCAAAAGATGAAAACAGCAGTATCCTTGTGGCATCTGTGGGTCTCCAGCAGCCAGGGTGCTGTGGTGGGTTGGTGTGACCTCTGAGAGGTGTCCTGCACCCATTGGGGTGTAGGGGCCACACCGTGGTGCTCCTGGGGACGAGTCCTCACCTCACCCACTGCTGCTGTAAATGCAGCATCAACTGGGGAGGGGAAAAAAAATAGAAGGAAAAAAAGTAAGATTCTTCTGCCAAGAAGCTGCCATGAGCTCTGCAGAGTGTGACTTTGGGCAGGGATGAGCAGAGAGCTGCCTGCACACTGCTCAGCTGAGGAAGAGCTGCTGTTTGGCTCTGGGGTCCGGGTGCACGTCTCGGCTGGGCAGGTGGGAGCAGTGGGTGAGCCGGCAGTGGTGACTGGATGGAGGGCTCAGGAGGGGCTCCTCTTGCAGGTTGAAAATGCTAGACACAGCTCTCCTCAAGCACGCAGCACTAGTGCAAACACCCTGACTATGCTTTTTGGCTTGGGCTTGTTTTGCACTGCCTTTTTTTTTTTTTCCTTTTCTTTTTGTTGGCTTTTTTTTTTTTTTTTCTTCTTTTTCCTCCAGAAGTGCTGAGACCTCAGCACACAGACGTCCTAAGCAAATAATCCTTACAACACAGGCAAGAGAAAATCTTATTTCCTTTTTTTTTCCGGTGCCAGAATCGAGGCAGTGGGATGGCAGGATTTGCCCAACACCATGGTAAGAGTTGGGAGGCAGGGCTGCACTCGCGGCTGCACAAGTTTGACTCCCGCTCCTTTGCAGAGAGAGGAGCGACTGCGGTGCAGCATAAAGATGCATGAGCTAGTTTTAAACGAGCCAGCTGGGATCTGCCGCGGCTGGCTGTGGCAGCTCGGTGCCTGCTGTGTTCATTTAGCACAGAGCAGTGGACAGGAGAGATGCAGGGAGAGGAGTGAGTGGGCACAGGGGCGTGCGGTGCTGGAGATGGAGAGGAGGGAAGGAGCAAGCTCCTGCACGAACTGCGGGATGCAGAGAGCAACCCAGGGATCATCCCTGGCTGCGGTACCCTGCGCACCTCCTTGCACCACTCTCGGCATCCCCCTGCTTTTTCTAACGCTGGCCATTATCCATCAGCAGAGGTAATGAGCTGGAGCGCAGGAAGCATTGTATCTGGGCTGAGCATGCGAGCCCCGCATAAAAGAGTTTACGGGGGGTAACGTTTTCATTATTCCAGTCTGTGAGGAACCATTCTGCGTTTCGAGCACTTCTTTGCTATTAAATTATTAATAATTAACCTGCAAAGGCCGTTTGAAGACTGTCGTTGTGATGTGTGGTAATAAATTTTGTTTAACTTCTCTTTTCCCCCATTCTAATTTATTCCATGGTTTTGCAGCGGGGAGCGAAAGTTTCAGACGGCCAGAGTAGTTTGCTTTTATAAATGAGTTCTTAATTTTTATTTTCTTCCCCTCGCCCCGTGGAGTCAGCGGTGCCTCCCGCTTTGTTCTTGGCGTTGCCGGGGCTCCCGGAGCGGGCGGGTTTGAGCCCGGCCGGCAGCCCCGCGCGTGGATGGTTCGCCCGCCGCCTTCCGCGCTGTCTGCGTGGGGAGAGGGGACACGCTGCATCGCTGAAACGCCGGCAGCTATTTCAGGGAGCCTCCAAGTCTCCTCCCTTCTTATGTAAATAAAGATGACAGCTCGGAGCGCCGGTGCCGCGGCGGGAGGCGCGGGTGTGGGCGGAGGCTGCCGGCGCGGGGCAGCCGGGTCCCGCGGGGGCCGGGGACTGCGGAGCGGAGCCGGAGCCGGGCGGGGGCAGCGCCGACATGGGGGGGCAGGTGACGAGAAACCTGCTCTACGGTAAGGACCGACCGCCCCGCCACCGCGGGAGGCGGCTGGGAAAGGGGCGGCGTAGGATGCCGGGGATGTGGTTCTGCCCGGCTCGTCCTCCCGGAGCATCCCGCTCCAGGAGCGGGGCTGGCCGGGGAGGAAGCCCGGGCCGGGATGGGGCTCGTCTGGCTGCACCATGGGGGTGAGGCGTAGATACCTGCCCGGGCAGCGCTGGCGGGCTTGCTGTGAGGTGTCAGGAGCGAAGGAAGAGTAACTGTGTCCGTGTGTGTATCGGTGTGCGCTGTCTGACAGCCCCACCGGGAAACATCAGCCCCCATGGGTAAGGTTACTGCCAGGCAGCTGAGCGGGCTCGCAGTGCACTCACCTTATTTCTCCTTTCCACCAGCAGTTTCTTAGCTGGATTGATAAGGTTTACAGTGGATGTTGGTGTGAATTGAGGAAGCTGAGCTGTTGAGTGAAGCCCTCTCTGTGGGTTTGTTGGGTGATGTGCAGTGGGGAGATGGAGGACCTGGAGAGGGACTGGAATGCCCTGCACAGGCCAACGTTAAACCAGAATGTGAACCCATGGACAACGTGCAATGGGAGACATGTCCCTGCCTGCAGAGATCCCATGCAATAAATACTTCTGTGAGAATATTGCAGTCCTTAGCATTAAACTTGTGTTTTGCTCTGAAATGTTCTGTACGGGCTTGGAGGTGGTAAGTGTGCTGCATGCTCAGTGAGGTGTGAATGGGGTTTTCAGAGACCCTTCCTTGTCACAATAGTAAACATGGATATCTGTTAGCAAACACAGGTAAAGCGCTGCGTGGGTTTGGAGTATCTCATATCCTTTCTTTGAATAGAGATACATGAGGAATATACATTTACACTGTGAATATTCATATTGCAGCCCTGATTCTTCTCATATTTTCTATCAAATCCAAACCCTATAGTTTAAGGAACAAATGGACATAGTTAGGAAGTAGATGACTATCCCTAAAGATATTTAGCGAGATGATAGGGATTTTTTTATTTGTTCATTGTTTGTGTTCTGAAGTTTCTGTGGCCTGACCTTATTTCTTATTTAACCTCATGATATGCATGCAGTATGCAGAATAATTGTACTGCTAGGTCACCAAAAAAACAGCTTTGTCTGTCGTCTTGTGATTGTAAGTGCCTTTTTCTTGTGATTGTAAGTGCCTTTTCCTCTTTAAAGCATTATTTGAATGAATTAAAAAAATGTCAGTGAAAGAATAAAAATATATATATTTCCTGTGTGTGCCAGGGGCTTGGCATTCCTGTTGGGGCCTTCTCCTGCCTGCAGCTGGCAGCGCACTGCACAGTAATCTTGCAACTTCTGCCTTTCAGCAATTCTACTCCAGCAAGCATGCTTCTCTTTAATTTTTATTTGTTGGGAGATGGAGACTAATGAGGTGATATGGGTAATTAACTCAAATTTTCCCCTTCAAACAGAAGGGCTACAGGCTGTGTTATATACAGAGGTGATGCACTGCTCTGTTCAGCACAGTGATACTTGAAAAAGAACAGGGATTATATTAAAAAAAAAAAAATCATGCTACAAAGGCACATTTAACAAAAATAGACTACATCTGCACTTGTGGTTTGTCTGTGGCTACTGTTCCTCCAGTTCCATCTTTCTGTTGAATATTTGTGTTTCAGATGTGTCTCAAAATAGCTGAGGAAAGAGAACAGAAACTGTATCCATTTCTCATAAGTTTAATTGAAAGTGAATTGAAAGTATACGTCACAAAGTATACAGATACTTTGTATTTGTATCAATACAAAGTAGTTGTATTGATAACCTTGAGATCGACAGGGTTTTTTTAGATAGCACAGGTAATTAACCAACGTCCTCCAGACATTTCTGGTGACCTTTCTGTGTTGCAAGAATGAGTTGGGATTTTTACAAGCAGTGTTGACTGAAAATTAGCTCAGGTGGGAGATGCTGCATGTGCTCTGCTGAGCTGGTCCTGGGGAGCCAGCAGGTTTCCCTGAGATGTGTGCCCACAGCTGGGTGCTGGGCCCATGCCTCTGCCTGGGCACACCCTGACCTTGCCAGGGTTATAAAAGTAAATTGAAACAAAAGCTCCTGAAATGGCTTTTGAGGGAGGCACCCTGTCAAAAACACCATAAAATCAGGTTGTTGGTTTTAAAAAACTGTGGGTGTCCTGATGTAAGAACAGAGGTTGGCTGTTGGCTGAACATGAGGCAGCAGTGTGCACAGCCTATTGGCATCCTGGCCTTTATCTGCAGTAGTGGGGCCAGCAGGACCAGGGCAGGGATTGTTCCTCTGTGCTGGGCACTGGTGAGGCTGCACCTTGAGTGCTATGTCCAGTTCTGGGCCCCTCAGTCCAGGAAGGACACTGAGGTTAAAAAGTGAGTCCAGAGAAGGGCCACAGAGCTATTGAAGGATCTGAAGACTAAACCATTTGAGGAGCAGCTGAGAGAGCTGGGCTTGTTTAGCCTGGAGAAAAGGAGGCTGAGGGGAGACCTTATCACACTCACTACAAGTGCCTGAAAGGAGGTTGTAGAGAGGTGGGGGTCAGCCTATTCTCCCAAGTAGCAAGAGGTAAGGACAAGAGGAAATGCTCTCAAGTTGTACCAGGAGAGGTTTTGATTGGATATTAGAAAAAATTTCTTCTTTGAAAGGGCAGTCAGGCATTGGAACAAGCTGCGCAGGGAAATAGTGGAATCACTGTCCCTGGAAGTATTCAAAAAGCCTGTAGGTGTGGTGCTTAGGGACAAGGTTTAGTGGTGAACTTGGCAGGGCTGGTGAGGAGTTGGTCTTGGTTATCTTAGAGGTCTTTTCCAGTCTTAGTGATTCTATGATTCTAGGTTTAGAGTTGTCAAGTGCAACCACACACAGACTGTCATGAGGAACACCTTGGCGTCATTTTACCCCCTTTCACTCACAAATCTGCTTTCAAACAGCAAAGATAAGCAGCAATCCTGCTGGATAAAGGAGACCCAACATCCTTTGGCTCAAGAAAAGCCACGAGTGGGTGACATGTCATGCGCAGGGTTGTGTGGCCACAGTAGTGACACTGGATGTCCCTGGACCTGCACTGATGCTTGGTTTTACTGAGTGAAGTCCTGCAAGCCAGTGCTGCTGATCCTATTTGAGCCATGATGTGAGGTACACACAGTCTCACATGCACAGGCACCTCCCTTGGTGAGAATGCTGCTTTCTCATTAATACATGGCTGCAGAGCTGTGCTCATCTGCCCTGGTGGTGGGATTGATGGGTGCTGAATGGGCCCTGAATCATGTGAAGGAAAGTTTCCCACCTGATGGGACTGGAAGAAAAAATAAACTTTTAGCTAGCATCTCTAAAGCACCAGCTACCTGAGTTTCCTAAGAGAGGTCTACTTCTGACTTCATTCCCCACTACCAAACAAACCCCAATGACTTATACCATGAAATGCAGCACCTTGGTTTTTGGAAGGAGTCATCTGATGGCTTGAGATGCTTGGCCATGTGACTATTCTCTGTGCAGTGCTGAAACCCACTCAAGCAGTCTCTATGTCCCTTTGCCTGGCACTGTGACTGTCTCTGTTCCTCTTTCCCATTCCCTCTCGCTTTCCCACCACCCTCTGTAGGAGTCCTTGTGGTGTTTTCCAGAGCACTCTATGCAGCAAGAGGAAAAGTTGAAATAGGAGGTTCAAAGGTAGCACAACCTTGATGGGCAGGATATTTACTTGCTATTTAATATGTGATATCTATATATGCAGTGCTTAACACTATTTTAAACAGGAAATGCTGATCTAGTTCCTTGTGATTCATAGAAAGGTGGTTTCTACAAGAATGACTGTATACTAGAGTATTCCTGTAACAGAGTCAGGGTTTGTTAAAGAATTATATTAAACTACTTGTTAGCTAATCATGCTTGAAAGAAATGTATAATAGATGCATATGTCATAATACCTGGTTGTTCTTACGTGTTTGATACAACTTTCATCTCTGCAGTAGGTTTTCATGCCTCCGCATGGCCATGAGTGAGCTGCTATTTGTAGAAGATCCTATTCTTGATTTTAGGGGCCAAATGTAGGAGATTCAGTCTAAGGAGAAAAACTCCCAAATGCCTGGATACTTTTTATGTCTCTTTCACTAAGAACCAAACTAACACAAAATGATGGTTTAGCCAAAGAAGCTGCTGCACTCTGTGGAAGAGGGATTCAGTGTATGTCGGCGTGCAGAGGTTAGTGATGACATGTACACATCTCTTCAGAGGACTTTTGACCAGCTGGAGTTTACTGTGGGTAACTGTGGGTCAGTCCACAGTGCAGGGGATATGTGAGTCTGCATCAGTTTGCTCAGTAACTGTCCCTACTACCACTGGTAATTATTAATAAATCATTAGTTGCAGAGCTTTGTTTCACTTTCGCTTCATTGACACACATCACTGCCATTCATCAGAGTTTTGCTGTGGAATCATTTTTACAAAAAGTAGGGGAAAAGGTATCTTGTGCCACGTTTTCCAAGCTGTAATTGTATGGCATCAATGTAATTGCAAAGAAATCCCAAGTGAGAGTATGTCTGGTTTTTAGCCCAGGAGGTGGTGCTGATTGACAGGTGTGATTTTTAGTTGGAATGGCTGAGTTTTTA
Source organism: Phylloscopus collybita (assembly GCA_027886175.1). Classification (NCBI taxonomy): domain Eukaryota; kingdom Metazoa; phylum Chordata; class Aves; order Passeriformes; family Phylloscopidae; genus Phylloscopus; species Phylloscopus collybita. The sequence goes on from JAJNNQ010000129.1 coordinate 25,999,758, forward strand.
AGCTGCTTGCAGAAGTTGCTCTGTAAGTTGTGAATACAATATAAACAATAGCTCGTGTGTCTTTGTGTGGTATGTACAGAGGATCACATAAGTGTTATGCATGACCAGATTTATACCACCCATATGTAGGTCTGGTGAGTGATGCAGCCACATTTGTGTGCTGCAAAATGGAAGAAGGAAGGAGGAATTGGGTTATAGCAGGACTCCGTCCACACTGCATGGCAATAGGCTTTTGGGTGGCTATTGGGATTTCATTTTCTGTAGACTTTCCTTTCCTTCCTGGCTGGTCATTTATTCCTGTACAAAAGAGTGTGAAGCCCTGACATGATCCTTCCTCCGCATTTTGTTCTCCTGGAAAACAATTTCCAGGTCTTGTTCACACATATGGGTGGGAAATCCAGGACATTCGAGTGCTGTGAGGAAGCCTCAGCCCCCGTGACAGCTGCTGAGCAGTGGCTGAAGGGCTTTGGGGAAGAGCAGAGGGTGGAGGCCATTTCTCTAATGAAAAATGGCTATGGCATGCAACTTCTTTCAGTCTGACTTTGCACTGTAGAGCTCTATTTTTCTCTCTCTCTGAGTTCCTTGTAGAGTGGCAAATGGTGTATATGTATGCACGTGCTGAAATGAGCCCCACGCTTCGTTTCTCACTGTCTGTTCATTCCCTACACTGCAATAACCATTATAATTACCACAATTTACCCTTGCAGTTAACATCACTAAACAACATTGTTCTCTAACACACATGTATATTCTAATTTAATAATTTCCATCTTCTTACACCTAATTAAAACTGTGAATATCCCAGAAGAAATAAGAAACATCAGCACCAAAAAAAAAAAAGACCTACAATACCAACTGCTAGTGAGACTTCTGTGCAAATTAGTGTTGATTTATATCCTAATAATCTCTGAGTCATTGCCTAGATTTTGGGATAACTTGTCATTTGATGGAGTGACTGGTGATGATATCAGACTCACTAAGGGATGAACATCTGTATACTTCAGACAGTTGCTTTTTGGGAACTAATACAAGACCGAAGAGAAAAGGTTATTTCTAAACTCCCTCTGCTTTCAGCACAATTGCTATATAGCCCTGAAAGCAAGAGTCTGTGTGTATGAAGAATTAATCCTGTTCAGGGTTGGATTAACTGGTGCAGAAGACCTTGGGCAGGGTGCCAAAGCAGTGTTGGCATTTGTTGGAAGTGGAACTTCCAGAGATTATTTCGGTGTGTGCCTCTGACCTGTGTGTCACCTGCCAGTGTCCCAAGGTAACTGATTATCAGCTGCTGACAACACTTCTGACAGGAAATATGTGGAGATTTTATGGGTAACCATGTTTATACTTGAAAACGGCTCTATTTATTATGAAAGGCAAATGCGTTTTTCATTAGCTGTGGCAGTTTTTGAGTGTAGGGATCTTGCTCCAATGGTGAAAGCAAAGACCATTTGTGTTCTCATTTTGTCCTTTGCTTTCATGGCATTTTCTCATTAACTTTTCTGTCAGCTTTGATGCTCTGTTCTGGTGGGACCTCAGGACTGAAAGTTGTTTGTCAGATTTTGTTGTCTTACTTGTCTCCTCTTGGACTGCTCCTTTCCCTTCTCTATATGAATGCATTCTTAGCTCTGATCCTTCTTCCCCTCTTCCTTACTTCTCCTGTTTTCTTAAGAATTATGGGTGATATATTCATCTATCATTCAATTAGTTTAGAGGCAGCTGGTGTCTCTTCAGAAAGGTTTGTAGGATCTGCTGACATATTCTAGGGAATCATTTGCATACTTAATCAAAGCAGGTATTCCCACAGCCTGAAAATTCATATTGTTAATAGTATAAAGTAAATTTATTAAACAAATATGATTACCATTGCAGTCATTAGCAGGAATTATGAAGAGGTTGTCTCTATAAATATAATCTCAAAACTGATATGGCTGCCTTAGTTCCAAGAAAGAATTTTGCATTAATGATACCTATATGTGCAGAGAGTTGCATCAAGGACAGTCTGGAAAATTAACCCAAAAGGAAAGGGAGTTTCCTGTAAAGTGAAAGCAAACCAAAGGGTGGAAAGAATGTTTGCTCTCAGGAGTTGTCAGGGATCAGTGATGACACAGCAGGGTGCTGAGCTGTATGAATGTGGCTGTGAGCCACAAGCCTTGCAGTGCATGTGCCCATGGTCAGTGCATGTGCTTCAGCCCTGCGGGTCCTTCGGCTTTGCTCTGGGGTTGATGCCTATGATCGCTGTTGTCCTTTCATTTTTCTTTTTGCCTGTTCTCCTCTAAATCAATGTTTTACCATGAAAATGTTTCTCTCTGAGTCCAAAATGAGTCAGAGCCGCCTTCTCTGTAGCTCTTGTTGAATTACTCTCACCAGTATTTCTGTTGCTTGACTCTGTCCTTGACTGTCTCTTGAAGGGACACTGTAATATTTTTCGGCATAAAAAGTAACATTTAAGATGACTGCAATTGATGGTGCTGGGGAGAGGAGTCCTTTGGTTTATCTGTGACTTACCATGGGCCTGATAGCTGAAAGGGGGTGGGCTCAGAGTGAGACATGATAATTGATCGGATGCATGAGCATACGTTCCTCATTAGACACATGGATAGCACTTTTGTTTTAAAGAGGAAGGGAAATAGTAAAATGGTCATAATAATAAAAGCTGTATCCATTCATGAACATGATCCTGGTCGCCTCTCCCCTAACAGCCAGCATCAGCAGAAATCTGAAGTTCTTGCCCTCTCCATCAAGATAAACTAACTTTTTTTCATGAGAAACCTTTGTGTTAAACTGAGGGCCCTTGCTAAGAAAATCAGCTTCTTTTTGTGGTTTAATTTACATCCCTTTCTGCCTATACCAGTAAACACATCCTAGTGCAGAGAGGGAACATGGAGGGGTCAAGTAACAGTCTGATTAACCCCTGGTTAACCAGTAACCCCTGGTCTGACTTTGCCCCATCACGTTGTACCTCGCAGGGTGGTTCTGCACAGGGGCTGTGTGATGCGGGTCCATGCCAGGGACCTTCCCAGATGTGCAGGGTCAGCTCCCAGGGCTCAGCAACTTGCTCACAGGAGATTTTGATGAGGTCTGGAAAACAGAAAAGGACCCAGCACTTGTCCCAAGGAGGATGAATGTGACTTCTCTATGAAGTTTGCTTGAATGGCAGAGGCTGATCCAGTCTTTGACTACCCTAAAAAGAAAGTTTGCACAGGCGACTTGAGATGGCTCAGCCTGACTCTGAAAATGGTTTAGACTCTAATGCTGGTTTAGTCTTGCTTCTGGTAAAATCTTTGGGTTACTTGCTGCGATTTCATGGAACTTTTTCTGGCTGACAGAGCCAGATTTTCTTTGTGATAGGGCCTGCTGTGCAGCCACATGGCGCTGTGTGGATGCAACACTGGAAGTTTTTGGCCAATAGACTTGTCAGTAAAAGCAGGACCTGCTGTGAGATACTGGGGCGGGACTGAAATTGTGTTTTTCAAGAAACTCTGAGGCTTGTGGCCTGGCTTAAGCAGAGCCCAGGCAGTGCCTATTGAACCAGGAGGGAGTTTGAAGGAAACGTGCCTGTGTTTTAGTTGTGCCTTGGCAGGTCTGGGAATTGGTTGTGGGTTTTTTGACTCGGACTCCTGCAAGAGCCTGTTTGTCAGTTCCCTGCAGTGCTCCCTAGCAACTGAGCCCTTAGCTTGCTTTATGAACTTCAAGTGATCCTCAGGCTACTGCAAGTCCCTGACCTGTGTTATCAGCCTGAGGGAAGCTGTGCAGCCTTGAGAAAGCGGTTGGGTTTGATCCTGGGAGAGCTCTCCACTTGTGGAGAGGAGGTTTCTGCCTACAAAGCAGGGATGGGAATGTGCTGGGCAACGCTATCCCCTGTTTGCAAGAGTAGAGGGGTATTTGAGCCATAAACCACATCGTGGCACACAAAGAGGCCATTTTAATTTCAGTCTCTGCTGGAAGCACCACATGGAAAAGAAAATGTGATTGGTATGAAAAGAAATGTTTACGTTTCTAGGAGCAGAGACCTCCCAAATAATTAGTATCACTTGACAAACTGCTGTTTAAAATACAAGTGGTTTAAGTGTTGCAGCTCAACAGGCATTTGTCAGAGGCTCTGGCGTAAATGTGATCCCTGCTCGGCGTTGGTTCCTGCTGTAAAGTGAAGAAGATTTCCGGTAAACATCTTTTGCTTAAGGAAAATTTCTCCATGGTTTTATCTTTCCTCTGGTTGGAAAACCTACAAGTTAGAAACTGGACAAATGGCAGCTTGGTGGCAAGAGTGTTTGGGGTACTTTTGTTCTTTTGGTCAGAAGAAAGATAGAAATGTTTCATTTTCTTTAGCTTTTGGGAGGACAGTAAAGGAAAGACTTTTCGGGGAGAGTTTTGAAAGCCATAGCTTCATCTCTGATCTGCCTATCTCTAATATTCGCTGACTCAACTAAAAGTACTTTAAATAAAACCTTACTTTTCTCTAGGGCTGTTTGAAGACTGACTGAAGACATAAGGGTTGTTAAGAATTGGTATTTTTCAAAGGTTAAAAAAATGGCAGCTTATAAAGAGACTGAGATAAAAAAGAAAAAGTTTTTAAAAAAAGTCTCTCTGGAAGATGGAAATATATGGGTGCCTATAATGTACTGAAGTATCCCAGATCAAAATGACTTCTGTCTTTGCAAACCAAATGGAATCAGATTATCAAATATGAAGTAGAGCTTTAAGAGTTTAATTGCTTTTACAAAGGCATCATTGATGATAGGAATTTCTTGCAACTTGCAAAAGGAGAATTGCTCAATTTATTTTCTCATTATCTTAAACTAGTTCAATGCCACCCTCTGTTTTTTCATCTCTGAAGGGTAAGAGACTATCATTTGTGTTGCCTTCTTGTTTTATGATTCTGAGTGAAGTTATGTGCTTAGAAGGAATGCAAGATTGGGAGTCCTGCTGGGTGCTGGTCCCATACAGATCTCACATGGAACTGGAGCTACAGCATGGTAGCAGTTGCTGTTCTTCTTTTCTCAATCTCTCTGTACTTCAGTGGCTTTGCAAAATTGGCCAGAGAGACCTTGATCAAGAAGCTGTGACAAGGCTGTGACAAGGTTCCTGGGCAAACCTGTCTCCTTTCTGACCAGCCCATGGCATTATTGCTTGAGCAAGGGTGGGTGATTCAATATCTTGATATTGTCTCAGTATCTTAACACTTGGATTTTGGATGATTGCTGACTGTAAAATTATCTTACTCTCTTTGGCCTGTGCTATTCTGTGCATGGCTTCTAGCAGTCAGGCTTAGGTAGGAAAGTGTGCAGTGTTGTCTTTGGGATGCTAGAAAGGATATTGCATCATGTTAGAAATTAATTTCTGAAAATGGAGATGCAGTGATTGTAGTTCCCTGCATCCTTCCTACATAGGTGTGCAATGGCATTTATCAAACAAAAGATAAATCATCCAGGCTATCTGAACTATTAGTAGAAAGGATAAAATTCAGAGATATAACCTACAAATGTACTACAGATAGATTTGAAAGAGTGCTGAAGTCATTCACCACGTTTGCAAGAGCTGACTGCAGCTCTCACTGCTCTTCACCAGAGATCCTGTAACCTTACCCGTTTTCCTGGGAGATGTTTCTGTCCTGTTAGCTGCAAAGTGGTACCTGACCTCTCTTTACCCACTCATGGGTTATCCCACAGAGACCTTTCTGCTCTGAGCCCTCATACAGCAAAACTGTTCCCTGGGGACTCCAGGCCCTGCCTCATCCCAAGCTGGTGGCAGCTTCAGATGACCAGTGTACAAGCAGTGACTTGGAGATTCAGAAGCTCTTTAGCATTTGATAACTGGACTATTTTGAGATTTATTTGCTGTATATACATGACAATACACACTTTCCATCTTCTCTTAATTCTGTGCTTTGGAAAATCCATGCTTTAACCCTTGTGGATAGACTTTATCAGTTTTGTCTTTAGTGGTGTGGCAGAAGCAGTAATTTTGTGATACACACATGGCTGGTACTGCTGGCTCAGTTAGTGCAGAGTGGGGTGTGTGAGCAGTTGTAATGAAGTGTAAATGTGGGCAAATTACCCTTAATAATTTCAGTATTCCAGAGATTTAGAAATGTACCTCTGGGAAAAAAAATACAGATTGATAGTAGTTTGGGATTTGTGCAACTTCAGTTTGATAACAAATATTTTGTGTTTTTCCTCTATGTATTTACAGCAGTAGGTTCAAATTCTGAAGTGAGATCTGCTTTTGGGTGCAGAAAACTAATCAGGGAAATGCTTCATGGCCCAGAGGTCTGGATTTGCAGGCTCCTGTTCAACAGCTGCATCTCTCCGTGCTGTCAGGAAGGAGCATCTGTCAGGGATGCACTGTGGTCCTTATTACATTACAATTTAGTGCTGTGGCTCAGAAAAACAGGAGCATTTATGTACTCAAAAAAACCCAAACCCAAAACAAAAAAAACAAACCAAAATAAAACCCAAAAACCCCCAACAAAACAAAAACAAAAACAAAACAAAACAAAAAAAACCAAAAAAAACCCCAAACAAAACAAACCAAAACACAAACCCCACAAGCCCCTAAAAAAAAAATTAAAGCTCTACTGATCTTTCTTACCAGAAGAAATGCCCCTTATCTGAACATTGACTAAAGGATGTTACACCTTTTTTGAGCTAAAAAAAGCAAAGAAAATGGATGGATGAGTTGGTCTCCACATTTAATTGCTCCTTGCTTTCTGAAATCGTGTATATGTCTTTCCACCAAGAGAATAAAGTCCCCTGAGCCCTTTAGGCTTATTTCCAGTTCCCACGTGATCTTCAAGGCAGTCACACTATGAATGTGGCTTCATCAGGAACAGTGCCCTGACTCGTGTGGCATCAAATTTCTTCCTCTTTTCACTTTTATCAATACATCAATATGCAAAAATGTCCCTCTGCATGAATTGTGAAACAGTGCATTGTTCCCATTCCAAACTGGCTTGCTTTTCTAGCCCATCTCTCTTCCTTCAGCTATTTAGAAATGCAGTCATCTTCATGATGCCTTTCTTTTATCTTCATGATGTTCCTCCTGTGCCACCTGCTGTATATTACCCAGCTTCAGTAGATGGTAACTGGTCATCTGTGTCAGGAAAAGTCATGCAAGTAAATCTGCAGCAATATAAAATTGATGAAAACTATTGGGAAGTTTTTTCCTGTTTGTACACACTGATGTTAAATTTCAAAGTCAGGGGTGGCAGAACTTCCTTGGTGTGCTCTCACAGGAAACATTGGGGTACCTCCTCTACAAAACAACTTGAGGAGGGGTTGACTCTGTTACCCAAGTAATTAGAAAATAATTGTGAAGGTTTGAGGGGATTCCATGAGGACTTATAAGGAAAGGGCTTGGAGCTTCTAGTTTGAAGTGTATTTTTGCCTATGCAAATCAGAGAGGACTAGAACTAACTTCCATGTGCTGTTGTGGTGACAGAAGAGGTGTGGAGCCACCTCCTGTTGTCCTCTGGGGCAAGGAATAGCACTGGCCATGAGTATGGAACAGCATGGGCCCTGACAGATTCATTAAAATAACAGATAATCAGATAAAACATATGCTTGCTTACAAAGTTATGTTCCTCTTATTCCTATTTCTCTTCTTATATGCAACCTGTAAACAGCTCTGAGCAGGACCCATCTCTTCTTTCTGTCTTTGTGAGATTCAGCATGAGGTGGTGGCTAGCAGGTAGGATGACTTTTAAAGAAATAAAACAGGTCTGTGTGCCCTTGTCCTCAGGCAAGAAGGATTCAACTCCCTTGGTCTTCTACTGGCAGACCTATGGCAGCAAATGCTAAGAAAAGCAAGTTCCTGTATGGACTGCTCCAGCAGCTGTTTGTAGCAAAATGTGAAGTGATAACTTCATGGGTCTGGCATGGGAATTGCTAGGAAGGATGGTGGAATAGTATTCACACTCCTTCTTTGAATAAGCACCAGAGATACTGTTTATTTTTGTTAAAATAAACTGTAACTTTATGGCTGGTGAAGCTTCATGTTTTAGTTCAGTGGTCCAAGTTCAAGTTCTGGTCTGCTAAAGAAACAGAGTTATTTACTGGTAAAGGGTGTTGAAACTGGTGCAAGCAATGTGCTGGAGTGGGAAAGTCAGTAATTTAGATTCCACTTGTGACTGTGGTACAGAAAGTGCAGATTAATGAAGGAATGCGTGCATAGAGGGCCAAATTCTTGCGTAAAGGGAGAAATGTTGCCCTTTCTCTTGGTTTTGCTTCAGCAGTACTTATACTATTTGCCTGGAAAAAAAATATATTTTAATGGTGTAGTGGTTAACACTTCTAATGGTACTGCAGTCCTCCCTGGTCTGGGCAAAAGTTCTTGTTTATAATTTATATTTGTGCATCAAAGTTGCTGGAGAGCAGGGCTGGTGCCCTGCCCTGGGCTGGGAGCTTTACATCTGGGCCCTTGTGCTGGCTCTGCCAGGTGCACTGGGAGTTTAATGATGGTGGGAGTCAGGCATGGAGCTCTGTGCTTTCATCCCAGCAATGTACCCAAAAAAAAAAAGCCATTTTGATGACAAACTTTTACCTGATTTAGTACCCAGTGCTAGTTACTTTGCAGGAATATGTTACCGATTAACTAGTGGTCTGCCAGAACAAATCCATCTCTTTATAACTTTGTGGTAACTAAGGAGAGCCTTAGTTAATCACAAGGGCCTGTTGTGCTTTAGGAGATGGGGAGTTGTTTGGGTTTTTTTAAATGAGAAGGTGTGAAGCATGAGTAGAACAAACCAGGATAGTTCAAGAGATTGAAAAACAAGAAGAGTAAACCTAAGTAATAGAGAAATGTGCTAGATAAAATGAGGATGTGAAGGAAAGGGAATTCTTGAAAGAGAGAAGTGGCTGAGAAACTTTACTTGTGACAAGGGAGGAAGGAGGAAGGAATGACAAAGAAAGCAGAGAGGAAGGTTGTATGTTGTGAGGTTTCCTCAAGAAGAAATGGACAGAGGAAGAGAGAGTGGAAAGGAGGAATTAAAAAAAAAATGTGGTTCTTATAATCCTGAAATATTTAAGAGGATGTTAAATGTGGCCAAATAGTAAAAGTAATAGTAAATTTTGACCTGCCTGATAAGTTACTAGCTCAAATAACCCCTTACTTTAAGGATTTATTTGCTGCCAAACAGGAAATAAAGCTGGTGGAATCAATGTCTTTTGGGTCTAGTCAGTGTGGAGCAAGACTAGAGTTTCAGGTTGTTTTTCCTTTGTAAGCACTTTCATATTCCATTTCACAAGAACATAAACCCTACAACCCCCCTGCAAAAACAGCAGCCAGGTGACCCTGAGTAGATATATATTTAAAGAACTTCCTTTTAGGGCTGCTTTTGGACTTTATATTGAATGGAAATCTTTGACATTTGGGTAACTGATGCAGATGGAAATAGTTTGGAGAGTGTTCTGACTAATAACAAAGAAAGCAGTGCAATTTTCTGATGCTGAAAAAGCAAATTTTCAGTTGATCAGAAAGAAATTAAAATAGGCAAAAAACCCCAAAAACCCAAAACCCAAAACAAACAAACAAAAACCCAATAAAAAAACACCCCAAAAAACCAACCAACGAAAACAAAACAAAACAAAACAAAAAACCAACCAACCAAACAAAAACCCAAACATACTGGGTGACAGTATTTCCATAGCTGCCAGTCTACAGGAAGGGAAGAGCAGTGACCTGAGTTTGGGGACATTGGTACATCAAACTAGATAATTTTGGCAAAAGATCACTGCACCTCACAAGTTTACATGTGGGTGGGGTAAGGAGCTGCTCCTGGCAATCATGCTCTCAAGAGACCCTGCAAGGAAAAACATCAGGGGACTTTCAGGAGGATGGGTGTGAAACAAGAATGGTTTGAGCACTGGATTCTCAAACAAGACTACACACAACATGACCCAACTTTACAGTATCTTGAAGTGACTCTAAATGGATGTTTTATATTAGGAAAAAAAGGTACACTCCAAGTGTAATTGTCATGCATGATAGAAGAAAAACTGCCTTCTGAGAGTCTTTAGAAATGGCATTACAACATAAAACTTCATGATATGTGGTACAGAACACAATCTAAATTCTCCAACTGGGTAAGAGGAGATGCTCTTCCACTGCTCTACCATTCATCCCAGTGCTTGCCTTTCTTAATTAGAGGTGGTCTCTGATTAGGGAGTTGTGCTAAGGAAGACATTTAGGATATGGAAGCATTCTCCAGCTGATCATCCAGATAAGAAGCATAATTCAGATATGCTCCACAGAATACCCAGTCTCTTTCCACTGATGAAAAGAAAAGCATCCTATTATGTTGTAAATATGCAGTGAGAGTAGCCTGATGTGGGCCTAATTCAGCATCTTGAGTCTGGGGGCACATCTTTGATTTTACACCGATACAACTCAAAGCAAAATCAAGTGCTTGAGCTGAGAACCACAGCTTCTCTAATTTTGATTGCATGGCCTTGTCAGTAGGCTTCACCATTTCTGCCATCTCTTGGATTTTGGTTCTGCAGATCCATTTGCTTGTCTCTACTGCTCTTACATTTGCTTTCTCCTGCTCTCCATTGCTCCCACAGCCTTGCTAATCCTGACAAATAAATGAAGTTTAACCTTGATAGGTTACCTCTGTTTCTGGTGAACTCTCAGTATTCAGACTTTCAAGCTATTACACTGTAGATGGAAAATGTGCCCAGCATAGACTTTCCGTTAAACTGTATTTAAATTGGAAGAGAATGCTGGCACCTCAACAAGTATTCCAGAATTAGATCCCAAAATACTGAGGCTAGCTAATCTTTTGGAAGAACAAAAACTCTTACTGATTTATATTTAGCAGAGAGAATGCATTTTAAAAACACAGCCTATATGAGGCCCCTTGAAGAAAACATCTTTTACGTTGATTTGTAGTGCATGGAAATACTACACGGCCGTAAAATATTTGCACTTGGGCTCTGCTTTTGTTTCACTACTTTATTATTTTTTTTTTTTCTGCAGTATGAACTGTCATGAACTCTCACAGACTGGCTGCTCTGCTGACTGTGGCTCTGCAGTGAGACAGGGCTGCCTCTGGGGCAGCAGCTTTGCTGTTCATCACGGCTGTGCCCAGTGTTGCAGGAGGGGAAGGGGAAGAGCAGCAGTGCAGGCAGCACCACGGTGGCAACACCCCACTTGTGACTGTGAGGCTTTGGTTAAAAGTGGGTGTAGGGTTTGTATTGGTACTGTATCCTGGGACCTGTGTAGAGAAGGGTGAAAGGCTGCTGGCCCTAATCTCAGCACTACTCTAAGTTGAATGTCTGCAATGACTGCTTGGGCTTGGTTTACATGATTCTAAATTAGGAGGAATTCTGTAATGTTAACAAAAGTGTAACATGTTCTGTGCATAGTTCTGATCTGTACTAAGGAGATGAATAACTAGAGTTACAGTAGGTGGGAGAGGTCAATGGCTTATCCCAACTGAGCAGTGTCTGGAAAAGGAGCTATGGCAAGAAGCGGGTTTGTTAATGCAGTGAGTCAGAAAAGCAAACATAACTTATAAATTCTATGTAATCTTGTGGCCAACAGTGCATCAGTTTATCTTTGAGAAGATAAGGATTATCAACAGGACAGAGCATGGAAAGTTCTGGGTATTTTTCTTCCTTATGTCCCACCATCTGCAGCACAGACCGATCAGCCATCACCCTGGGCAAGCTGTTTCTATTCCTCCTGAAGCATCAGATATTAGAAAAGGAGAAGATTACTGAACTGCACATATGCAGAAGGATAAACAGATTTTTTGAAACATCCCTAGACCATAAACTTAACTAGACTTAACTTGCTTTCTTTTGTTAGAAGACATAAATATATTATTACATTTTTCATTAGACTGCTGACAGAGCCTACCTGATCACAGCAGAGCTCAAGTGTTCTAAATCAGGAAAGAAATCTTAGATGCTTCCAGAGCACGATTTTTTACTTTGATCTTCTCATTTGCTACTCACATCAACCTACAGTAATAAGTTAGTAAGCCATAGTAAGAGTAATAAAGATGCAGTATCACCAAGATGCAAAGAGAATAAGGTCAGAAGTGTCCCCCACACTGTCAAAAACATAATTATTGCACATGTAAGTTATTCCTGCCTGTGGATCAGAGGAGCTGCTGGAAGCTGCTGTAGGGAGGAGTGGCTGCTGCTGATGCAGGGATGTCACTCCCCTTTCCATGCATTTGTCTGGAGCCCGGGGGTGCAGCTCCCAAGGCAATTCCTCCTGCCCAGCAGCTTCCAGGGGGGCTGCTCACCCCCTCTCTCCTTACCTGGCAGAGGGAGCATATGGCTGCTTACTTATGCTCTGCTGTTCTTATGTGCTTAGCGGGCTTATGGTCCGCAGGGGCTCGGGGATTTGCATGGGGAGAGGGCAAGGAGGGACCTGGAAAGGGTGGGCTGCATCCATGGGGAGTGGAGTGGTGCCAGAGGTCTCTGTGGTGTGTCACAGGAGTAACTGAATTTTTGGGAATGACTGACAGACGTTGAGTAAACAGTGCCTAATTAGGGACCAGGAGATTGTTGATGATTACACAGCATCGTAACAATATGTGAAATTTAAAAATTAATTTATAAGGGGAAGAGATTTCTTCTCAACAGCCTTATGTACATATAGAACTACATTCACATTTTTCTTCTTGGTATCATCTATTCTTTAACAAAGAAAAGGACCTGATCAGCCTTGGTATTTTTTAAGTGCTTGCAGAGCCATCAGCTGGATTGCTCCTCCTGGAGATGGTGTGTGTGTGAGGGTTTGCCTCCCCAGCTCAGTCCTGCTCTGCTGTTCTGTCCTTCTGCCTCTCCTGCATTTTGAGGGTCTTCCTCACCTTCCTTCCCTCATCTGTCAGAGTCTTCTCTAAGCTCTGCACAGAGACATCTTCTCATCTCTCTGTGTAATTTCAACAAAAAACATTAGTTTAGTCTTATCCTTCCTGTAGTCAATTAACAGATTCACTTCACATCTGTAGTACTTAAATCTGCTTTGACCAGCCTAAACTTCTGCTCTGAGTACTTTGCCTTTTTAAAAATAAAATAAAATATTACGAACAAGTCAGGCTTATTATAGCTTAAGCAGAGATCTTATTCTCCTGTCACTCCTCAGCTCTTTTGTCTAATTTTTTCAAGCTTTACAAAAGTCACACTCCTGACTCTTACTGATAGTCAGAGCCTCAGCATTGTCTTCAGGGTGAAGCTTTGAAAAGCCTCACATCCAGGTGCTGGCCAGGGACTCCTAAGTTGAGGTGTTCAGCTGTGTTGCTAAAACACAGTGACCACTCCCAGGTCACTGCCTGGCACTCCTGCAGAGGCTGCTGGCTCTGTAGGTCCTGTTGGACAGGACATGTCTCTGCTCCTCAGCTACAGCACTGCAAGTGATAGAGAGCAAATGCACATCCAAGCTGAGCAGAGAGACAGAGGAAATGCCAGTGCCTCTCTCAGCTCATCCTCCTAAATGCCTTCAAACACACCAGTATCATGAGTCTTGCAGATCCCACTTGCATCTGTCCCATCTTCAGGACACAGCCTTTCTCCTTTCCTTTCTGTTCTGAAGCTTTGAAGCCATCTCTTCTGCCCTTCACAAAGTCTTGTTGTGCTTGTATTTATTACAAATTTCATCTCTTGCACCTGTTTTCCTGCCCTTTGTCCTTGCTATCACTTTGTGCATCTCTTCCACTAATTTCATTTTTCTTTATGACATGAAAAATCAACTTCTTCACTCTGAGGGCTCCTTCCCACCACTAGTTGGTCAGGTTTGAAAGATGGATCCATTGCAGATCATCCTGCCGTGCTCATTCAGCTTCTGTTGCCCAAGTTTTATACTGGGCCGGGGTGGGCGAGGCTTCTCACAGATGCTGCAAAACCACCCTTGTTGTCTTTCATAGCTCTTAATGTAAAGATAAGTTAGACAACTTTGCATTTCAGGCTAAAAAAACAAAACAAAACACAACACAACACAACAACAACCCCCAAAACACACACAAAAACAAACAAACAAAACAAACAAACAAACCCCCCAAAAAACAAAAAAACAAAACCAAAAACCAAACAAACCAAAAAAACAAACAAAAAAGCCCACCCCCACACCTGGTATTATCTCCTTTCATATGCATGTGGTTTGTCTGCACCTGCCTCTTGTCTTGCAATTTAAATGGAAAATCTTACACTATGTGCAAACTTACTCACTTGATACATCTTGTCACCTCTAAAATAGCACAGATGAAAATAAGTTATGCTTTGGCTTTGGCTTCTTTTGGAGCCTTGGATGGGAATGATAGGTCTGACCAACTGGCTGAGATCCACCTTGTAGATATTTCCCTACTTCACTAAAGATTAACCCAGAATGCTCCTTAATTTGGATTTAGCACTCTAGAATTAACCCTTTGCATTTATATAATTGAATACCCCAACACTTGCAAAGCTACAGTCTCTTCTTGTGGAGGATCAAGGCTTTGCTTTGGCTTCTTGGTCATCTTGGCATGCAAACATGAGTACTTTACTGTGGTGACAGCAATCTGACAGGGTCATTGTTATCCTACAGGCCCAGGGAGAGTTGGATTATAGACTGGAGGTACATTATTTCTTATTCCCTCAAGAACAGCAAACATGTTTTTAAAGGCAGTGAAGATTTGCATTAATTTATGGTTCTCTTTCTTCTGTGCACATGCCCTGGGTCAGGCTGCGTGTGAGAAAACAAGGTTTGCAACCCCTTTCAAGTTTCCACTGGTGTTAAGCTAATGTTTATTTTTAGTAAACTGTATTTCAAATTGTTGCTTTTAAGAATCCTTCTGCAGAGCCTAGCACAACAATATCAACATGTTTTCTCCTTCTGAGCTTTTTATTAACAAATATAAAGGATCAGTGTAATTAGTTATGCTGTATTTCACTGATAATTTTCAAAAGTATGGGTCCAGCTCATGGACCCATGAAAGAAATGGTAAGGATTACAACCTTCATCTCAGTTGATTTTTTTTTTTCTCCCTGTGCTGCTACTAACTACCCAGCTTTGGAAAGGCTGTGTGGATACTCCTTCAGGGGCAGGCCTTGTCTGCTGCACTGTGTGAGTGTCCCCTGTCCCCACACCCACACATGGTTTCCTTTTCTTCCTTCTCAAAATCCTTCCCTTTAAGTGCTTATCCAGTAAGGCCACCTGCCAGATAAAGCACTGTCAGCCTCTTTTGATAAGGTAATAATTCTGAAACACTCTTCTCTATTCATACTGTGGTTGTCCTGCATGCTTGTTTCACTTTCTCTTGCCTGCAGCACAGGTACCTCTGTCCCCACCCCAGACCTCTCCTTCTCCCCAGGCAGACAAGGATATGTCATTTCCATTTGCTACTGCGTGTCAGTCTTTGGGCTGTCTTTTGAAGTCTTGGATTTTGTTTCTTTCAATTCTGAACTATACTTATTTCACATGCTGTAAGAAATTTATCTTTAATACCTTGCAGTCAGTTTTCAATCTGAAATGATTTTTTACAGTATTCTCATAAGTGCTTATTGAGATATTTTCAACTGGCAAAAATGTATTTAAAAAAAAATCAGACATTTCTTGCTGCATTTAAGAAATTCCAAGCCTTTAAGATTATGCCTAATGTTTGCAGAGCATGAACACTTCTGGTGAAAACCCCTAACAGGCTCTGAGCTGCAGCATCCTGAGCTGAGAACTCCCAGTGTTGCCTTGTGGTTAGTGTGTTGTGTACAGGATGTTGTTCAGGCCTTGAGATCCAGGAGACCAGGGACATCTAATGCACAGGGAAGGAGGAGTGTGGCACCTTTGGGGAAATACTCTGCTTTACCAAACAGCCCCAAAAAGGACACAATTAGGAGTGGGACACTGAAGGCAGAACGATTCAGCTGTGTTATGGTGTGGTTCATGTCAGCATCTCCTTCACCTTGGCTCACTTAAAGGTTTCAGAATATCTAGTCCACGGCCTTGTGGCTCAGGGGAGTGAGTGGTACTTTACCACTTTTGCCATGCTCTTGGCAGGGCTTATGATATTATGGGGAGGTTGTGTTCAGGGTTCAAAACCACTGCTGGGTGAAATAGTTCAAACAGCATCTATAACCAGGCATGAATGGAGAAGTGAAGTCAAACCTAAGGAGTGAGCAGCTGATGTTCTTTGTGATCCCCAGTGTGGAAGCTGGAAAGCTGTAGAAGGTTCCACAGTGCACTTCTGAGTTTGTAGCCCTTCAACACAGAAGCTGTTTTCAGACAGGTGTGATCTTGTCCTTTTGACTTTTGCCACGAGATAGCGGTTTGAAAGGGGAGATAGTAGAGAACACACCGCGTTTCCAAAAATCTAGTGATACTGGAAGGGATTCAACCTCCTGCTCTTTGGGTCATGAGACAACCATTAATTAAACAGGTTTTAGGCAGTACCCTGGGAAGATTCTGTCTGTGGGCCTGCTGCAGCTTGTATTGTCTTCTGACCACCCAATCTGGTCTGTGGGGAAATGCAGGGTGCACCACCCCAGGTCAGCAGTGACCTTTCCAAAGGGAAAAGGTCAGGCTCATGTGAGCTCCTGCATCCTGACCTTCCCCTGACAAGCTCCCCTTTCGTGCAGTCTGTTCCTCCCAAAGGTTTCCCTCTGTGACCTGCCTGCTCTGGTTAACCTCTACTTTTCCTCAGTACTCTGTGTCTTATTTCTCCTTCTCCATGTGTAAGGAACAGCAGAAGGAAGTTGACATATTCCACATCACTTTTAGCATCAAAAAACTCCCGGTTGATTCATCTCTGCCTTAAAGCATTAATGAAAGCATTTAAAGGTAACAGCCCTGCTGTATGACCTACCTACTCTGTTCTGAAGGAACAGTGCTGTTGCTGAAAGTGGGAGGGAAAAAACCCAGCAAGGAGATGAGAAGGCCAGAGTGACAGCTGCTGAAGTTGAATTATAATGTTCTCATCAGAAGCCAGCATTTTAAGTTCTGCTCATAGTTAATCACACTCAACCTAAGGATGTGCTGTTACAGCTTGGTGTAGCTACAAGCTAAGACTACCCAAAAGGCTGGAAGGAAGAGGGTCTGGACTTTTTATTGCAAAACCAAGAGTTATATTAAAGGTGTAAGCATTATTTTATAGTAGCTATAGAAGACACAGTAGTGAGCAGTTAATTTGTGTGAAGAATATAGATAATTAGTTTTCATAGTTTGTGTGTTTGAAGAATGCTGTTTAGTCATGCATCTTTACAGCACAAACATCTTACAGCACAAACTGGCAATTCCTAAGATCATATTTGCATTTGTGGCGTCCTTCAGTCTGTCACAGAACAGTCCTGTATTCTGTTGGTACTCTGTTTCCAAATTTAGGAGTATTTCCTCCCAAACATATGTGCATGATGTGGTGTGTATGTGCACAACAAAGAAAAGGAAGCAGATGACTTGTGTTCAGTAGAGTGGTTGTTTTGAGCTGGAACTGCTGCAGGCTCCCTGTTGAAAAGAGACGTGCCTGTCCATTCTTTCAGGAACAAAGCTGCTGTCGTGACTGTACTGATCCTGTGTCAAGTCTTTCTGTAGAGTCTTGAGTGGAGAAAGATGTAGTCTCCTCCATCCTTCACAGCCTTTCTCCCTCTTACCTTTCCTCACTGTAATGATAGTGTGCTGATCAATGCCTTCATGACATGTGGGATTTAGCTGAGGTTTCTGTCAGTGGAGGTGAGAGGAGACTGGATGGGAGTTGGTGGAAAGATCCAGGTGGGTTACTGCTGAGTGGTGCTTGAGTATAAATTAGCAATGTGGGTGCCTGAGCTGGCCCATGGCATGGGTGGATAGGGCATCCAGAGTCACGTGGAGGCAAAGATCAATGGAGGTGCTGTTGCAAAGGAGGTGTGAGAGAAATGGTCAAGCTGAGTGAAAGTCCTCTGGAAGTGGAATATTGTTCCCTAGGTGTGACAGCTTTGATATAGCAACTTCACAAAGGCTTTGCTTCAGTTTTAGAACCAATTCTTGTGTTTTCTCCTGGTCTGTGGCCTCAGGATGGCCTGTGATTTCAGTGCTGAGGTACAGTCCTAATATCATGCTCTGTACTGTCAGATTGTCCAGACAGAAATCTTCAGTATCCTTGCAGTTTTTTATTGCTGAAGATGCTCTAAAATCCTTCAGTGGTTTACAGTTTAAGGATGCTTTTTTCTGTTTGTTTTGTTTGTTTTATCTTTACTTTCTATCTGAAGTACCCTGGTGTTTGTTTTTTGTTTGTTTGTTTTTTGCTTTTGTTTTTGGTTTGGTTTGGTTTTTTTTTTGTGCATTGAAAATTTCCGTATTACTCACAGTAGATTTGAAATGCTTTTTTCCCCATTCTGCTTTCAGATCCCATTGGTGGGTCATTTTCAACCTCCTCCCACCGATGCCACCACAAGCAGAAGCACTGTCTCCCCATCCCACAATGTGGAACTCTCTCCATCAGCCCTCTGCTTTTCCATCCTCACACGAAGGGATCCCAGATCATCATGGACACAACACAGAAGGCAGTGAAGCGCCAGGCTAGCTTCTGCAATGCCATTACCTTCAGCAACAGGCCTATTGTTATTTATGAACAAGTCAGGCTTAAGGTGAGTAAATGATACCTTCCCTTTTTGCCACAGGAGCTGCTGGGAATGAATGCTGGTGTGTACCAGGCTTTGGTGCTTGCAGCAGATCTTTAGCCCTTCCTTGAAAAGCACAGGAGTCTGATCTTGGCCTTAAAGATCTGCAATCCTTATTGGTACTGCTGCTTTTGTCACTGTAGTTCATGGAGCCATGGGTACAAGGCTGCTGTAGAACAAAAGAGAAGTCCACCTTCCAAAAATACTTACACTGATGTTAGACAAGTACAAGAGATTAAATTGAGATCGCTTGGAAAATCAGGAGATAAGAGGTCAAAAAGGACCTAGAAGTGAAGGTTCTTGCTCACATGCTTGGCAGGAAAAACAAGAGAGGGTTTGGAGGAAAGGATGAAAGGACCCCTCAGTGTGATCACTGTTGCTGTCTAAGGAAAGGACCTTTCTGGCAGTCTGCTGACTGCTTTGTTGAATCAGTCACCCAACAGCATTAAGATCAGAGGAGAGAACATTGCAGGGATCACATTTTTCTCACTGGCACAGGCTGATTTCACTTCCTTTGTGTCAGTGGTAGCCTGGAGAGTGGAGTTTGTACCCCTGGTACTATGCCATGCTGCAGCTGGCATGGGAAATCCAGCTCCTCTAAACCAACATGCTTCCATGAACACCAGGAGCTGCTTTCTAATGAAGAAACTCTTCTATGTCCCTAGGAACTGAAGCACTTTTCAAGGACCTTAAGGAGCTTGGGACCCTTGAAAATTCATTCAGAGATGCTTTCCAATCTTTATGCCCTCTAGTTTATGGGACTGCAATTTTCTGTTCATAGCCGATTTCACGTCTTTATTGGCACAAAACAGGTCATCTTCTTTGGCACTTTAGTTCATGGCACACGTGAATGATCTGATTGCAAATCTTTCATTTGTGCAGAAGGAGTTTTCCAGAAGGTTTGTCAGCATATAGATACCCAGTTTGTATGATCTTGCTGTTGCCCATTTCTAGAGATCCTGGAGTGCTGAGTCCTACAGCAGCATGTCAGCCTTCCCTGCCTCTTCCCTCACAGCCAGCAAAGGAGCAAGGAATGAGGGATATGCCTCCTTTTGGAAATATATGGGGATTTCAGTGATTTCAGGCTCATGCCTAGAGATAGAAAATCCCCACTACAGGTTTGTTATGCCTCCTATGGAGAGCTCTTACTGCTTCTATCCAGAATGGAAACCCAGCAAGAATTTCTCACATTGCCTAATGAGATTTTTCCCTTGTTGCCCAGCAGTTTGGACAAGGAACTGTGACAAATAATCTGGGAGGAGATGAAAGCAGCATTTCAGTTTTGAAGAAACCATCAAAGATTTGAGTGGATTTAGTGGTTTAGGCAAAGGTTCTGGGTTATTTCTTCCTCATTCTGAAACAAGGTAGCTATCTCTGGAAATTCACACTTGTTTCTCTCTGTGTATTTGGGGATTTTAGCTTGCATAACATATGTGAAGGATATGCATGCAAATCTGCATAAGAGATTTATGAGCAGAGCTCCTGCTGACTCCAATGGGAAGGTCTCATGGGAGTAATCAACAGGCTTTAGCAGAACTTGGGCTCTAGGGAGAGATGAAATGTGAAAACATCCTTGATTTTGTATGATACATCCATCCTGTAACTGCCTTGCCATTGTTTGTGCTTGTGGAAAACAGCATCTTAGACCTTCTTACCAGCACAGACTAACCATGAACCCGGTCATTCAGGTCCTGTAAAGTCTAAACTCCCTCTGGAAAACTGAGGAAAGAAGTAAGGAGATTTCATTCTGTTTATTAGCTATTGTATCTCAGGTTTTATTCTGACATTATTTTGCAGCTCTGGGAATATGGGAATATGGCTGTCAAGCAGCCTCAGAGACAAATGGTCCAGTATGGTTTCTTCCATGTAATATGGGGCACTGCTAGGAAGTATGGTTCTCAAAGATGGCATAAGGCAGTAAAGCTCAAGAGCCTGAATCTGTAAAAGCAGCAATGGTTTAGCAGTTTGGATGTTGATTCTGTATTTTCCTCGCCTTCTGGTACCCAGTGGACCTCCCAAGCTTTTCCGCTAGCAGTGGCTGCTGAAAAGAGAATTTGGTCCATCATTAACTGTTGCCTTTTTTAGCAAAACTGTGTACCCTTTGTCCAGCTGTGTCTAATTCTTGGCAGGCTTTATACTTGATTTTAATTTGGATATTAGTTTGCCTGTGGTCAGACTGTATTGAGAACTGTTTATAGGTGCTGATTAATACATGGAACATGTGCAGCCCCAATTACCATATGAATATTTACTTCATGCTGCCTGTGATTGCTGTGAAGTATTGGCAAGAGACTGAATTGTACAAATGACAATGAGGCCATATTTATCTTAGACATGAAAGCTTTTAGGGCTTGCAGTAAATTTGCTGCAGAAAATAACCCAGGCTTCTTGTTGGAGTGTGTGTATTATGTTTCCCTGTTTTCTCGTGTGCACACCCTGTTAAACCCCACTTCTACTGGGGACATGTGTGATGCCATCCCACACTGGCCAGGTTTATAAAATAGCAAATCTGCTTCAGTCCTTTTCAGTGTCATCCCAGTGTCCACCCTGCAAACAAGAGCTTCCCATGGTTCCTGGGACTGAGGTCAGTACTCAAGTGTTTCATGTAAACTGTTTAGGTGCCTGGGTGGACTGAGTAGGGATAAAGAGCAGCACTCCCTTAACAGAAAAATTGTCTGTTGATAACTTTTTTTTTGAGCTCTGAGTTATTTTCTCTGATACTTTACTTACAAAACAGCAATCTCTAGGCTTTGAACAATGTCTTTGTTGTAAGATTATTGTGACCCCAAGGGCACATGTTCCAGATTTGCCTTGGAGAGGAATACATAAAAGAAAAACACCGTATTTATAGATTTGATTAGCAGAGTATTCAGAACTCCAAAGAAAACATCTTGTAGAATTCCTTGGTGAAAATTCCAAGCTGGGACATGTGAGGCTGCTGCCAGGCTTCTGAGAACAAAGTCCTGCAGTCCTGGACAGTTCAGTCTCTGTCATTGCCATTCATCCGAGCCATTAGTGCTTTGGCAGAGCATGCAATTACAGAAAGGCAGCAAGTTTTGTGTGACATCAGGTAGGTGGTACTATCCATGTTTCTGCTCTTGTCCTGTGGGCAGCAGAGGAATTGCTTGAGGCTGCCGAGGTACTGATGGAAGATGACTATCTCAAGTGCTCTTGTGTTTGCTGCAGGTTCAAAGTGTGAACAGATACAGTGATTGTGTGTCAACTGGCATGCAGGAACTGTCTTGGCCCCACATCAAGGTTGGATCCAGTATCCTTAGATCTTTCATGTCATAGTCTGGATGCTGACAGGCTGAACCCCTTTGAGAGGAGCAATTCCTAGCAGGTTCATACTCAAACAATAAAATGAGGGGAAAAACTTCACCAAAGACATCACCTGAGGACCATATTAACACTGGAAGTCTCCTTGCTTCCATGGGGAAAAAAGAGACCTTATAACTGGGTAGTTATTTCACTGTGCTGCCTGTGTTTGGGACCTGCTGCCTGCTTCCCACAGATCCTCTACTGGCCAGGGCTCAGTTCGTGTGAGTAGAAGCTGATGACTCTGGAGGGATCTGTGATCCTTTGTCCTGCTGTCTGTCAGGTGCAGAAGGATGGGTATGACACGTGAGCTGTTCTAAAAACCATAGCAGATGTTCCTGACCCCAGACACACTGAGTAATTGCATACTGACAAGTTAGGGTGTAGTTACGCACAACATATTTCACAAAACACCATTCACAGCTGAAGTAAGTAGGTTTTCCTAGTCATAGGAGAACATCTATTGTTGCTTCAAAATTTTGTATTTAACGAAGTCAAATACTGTGCTTTCCCACACACAAGTTCTGTGCTGCAAGGCTGTGATTTCAATATGTCATCCAATATGACAAGCTAAACAAGGAAAAGACTGTCTTTTACTTGCCTGGAAAACCCAGAAAACCCTGTGGTGGTAACTGTGATTCTGGAGCTTTTCTCTCAAGTCATGAGAGACCCCATCATCTGAGTACCATGTGGCAAGAGCTCTGCTGAGATAAAAGGTCTTGTTGCCATTTTTGGCACATTTTGTGAGAGGGTTATTCTTAGGCCAAAAGGAATTACCCTAGAAATAGAAATGAATCATCATGCAGCTGTAATTAAATTTCACCTATCCACATAGATTTAACTTGATTTATTTGGTTTAAAATATGGGCATTGTATCCTAAGTGTGCAGCAGCATTGCTGTGCACAGCTGAAAAAGCTACAGCAGTGTTTGGTGGGTAAAATGTTTCCTAAGTCTGATGGGGTTGTCTGCACACTGGCCACCAGTGTTCAGTGCATAAAGCCTGTAGTGTGTGAGTTTGATGTTCGAGTGCCCAGTGCTGTCATTGCTGCTGTTGCCTTTGCAGATCACCAAGAAGCAGTGTTGCTGGAGTGGGGCTCTTCGACTCGGCTTTACTTCCAAGGACCCGTCGAGGATTAACCCCGACACTCTGCCAAAGTATGCGTGCCCTGACTTGGTTTCCCAAAGCGGGTTTTGGGCCAAGGCTCTGCCAGAGGAGTTTGCAAACGAGGGAAACATCATAGCCTTCTGGGTGGACAAGAAGGGACGGGTTTTCTACCGGGTGAATGACTCGGCTGCCATGCTCTTCTTCAGCGGCGTGAGGACGGCAGAGCCGCTCTGGGCCTTGATCGATGTCTATGGGCTCACCCGCGGAGTGCAGCTCTTAGGTGAGTACCTGGCTCCAGGCACAGAGGTGATGCTAAGCCAGCCCTGACAAAGGGCCAGCCTGACACTGCCTGTCCCCTTTTAGTGCTGGGACAAGTACAAGGAAACAGCTGTTGTTCCTCCCCAGAGCATCCCCTCAGCCTGGGTCAGTGGGTGTTTGAAACTCAGCATGAAAATATAACATCAGTGGGAGGTGGGAAACAGCTGCTACAGTATAGCACTAGAAGCCATCTCTAAGTAAGTGGATTTCTGCTCAGAGGTGTAGCTCTATCAGAGAATAGCCTGGAGTGTGTCATATACCTTGTAAGACTTTATTTTTATATCATCTTGTCCTTTCCCTGTGCCAAAGTGGGGAAGTGCATTTTATGTGCTATGGTTAAATCCTTCCTGGATGGCACTGATATGATTTTATGTCAGGTTTAATGGACAGATTTGAAACATGGCTATCTTCCAAATTACCTGAGAGAATCTGTGGCTGGTTTTTCCAGGATGTTGCTTTCACAGAGGAGTTTGACTTGTCCTCTGGACTCTGAAGGTTGGATATGCAGTTGAGGTTGGAGGATGAGGAGTGTTCAGTGCCTGTGTCTTCTGCCATCTTCAGCTGGCATGAGGATAGTTTGGCATTCATGAGGACTCAGTCCAAGATGTGCAGTCTGTCAAGGTTTGGGCTATTTGAGTTTATACATCTTAGAAGAACTGAAAAGAATCTCTGAGAACTGAAGGGCAGCAAGATTGCTGGGGGACCAGGAGTGTCAGCACACAGCCTTAGAATTGTCTTTGCATTGTCACTGGGAGGCAAATTGCAGCACTTCTCCATGTAACAGTTGTTACATGGGTCTTCTTTTCACCATGGAAAAGGTTAGATGGTACCTTCAGGAGCTGAAGTTCCTTCTAAAGATGAGATGAACTGAGGCTGAGAGAGATCCTGGCTTTTTCCTGCCGTGCAGCCTGTTAATCTCTGTTAACTGAAGTTTTTGATATACAGCTTCAATGCTGTATATCAAAAACTTCAATTAAACTTCTTTCTGACAGTTCTACCTTCTTTCTGCATTCTTCGCTATATTAAAATATATGGTGGCAAGACTACCCATAGCAATCAACACAGCAAGAAAGAGGGACATATGTTCAGGAGATGAAGAAATGAGACTGACCTTGTTGCAAAAACTCCTGGCCCAAGATTGCACAAGGCAGAGGAATTGAAGAATTTCTCAGCAGCTTTTTCTTTTTTTTAGGTGCAGAAAGATTTATCTTTTGTTGTGAATCAGCTTGAATCAGAGCCACTAGGCAACTGCTCATAGGCCAAAATGGTGATATTTGGACTGGGATGGAGAATTTGGGCAAATGTCATGCTAAGGGTTCAGTTAGGAAGAGCTTACAAATGACTCCAAGTCCTATGGGTGTTCTTGTGAGATTTGGCTCCTCAGGACTACTCTGCCTGATTAATAAGGGTCCATAACTCTGGATTATGTGTTTCCTTTCAAAACACCCAAGAAATCTTTCCTATCCATCATCTGCCCCTGCATTGTCCTAGCATCTTCCACATCCCCTTTCACAAGGAAAATGTGACTTCTACCAGCCACTGACTTACCTCTAGTCCAAGAGACTCCTGACTCTTAGGTGGGTATGAAGTCCCTGAATGAAGCAAGCAGCTTCTGAGTTTACACAGTTGGCGTGGAGCTCAGAGATGTATTTATAGCTTGTTCCAGCAGCCTTCAGCAGGCTTTAAGCCTGAAACTGTGCTGAAACGGCTTCCACCCGAGTCCTCTCCATCTCCATTCATTATTAAACAGCAGTAAAAGTCAGAGAAGGGAAATCATCAGCTGTGTTGCCCCTGGACCCTATAGACATTCCCGTCACTATGCTCTGCATGCCTGTTCTGGTGTAGCAGACCACACATACAGCACAGGACAATTTGCCAAAAACTCCCAGGACTTGACAAATGAATTTCATAGCTTAGCTTCAAACATATGGTCGAATTCAGCCTGCTATGGCATGCAGGGCATCTGATGGAGGCTGGGGATGCTGGAGCGGTATGTCGAACAGAAGAGCCTAGCATTTCAGATTCCAGTTCAGTGATTTATTGCCCTCTAACTCCAAACATGTTCCTTGTTCTTAAGTCTCACTATTTTCTCAATGCTTGTAAGATTGCAGGGTCAAACTGCACCTCTGCACAGTCTCCATTTGCTTTTATGCGTAAGAATCTGACAAAAAACTTTACCATTTCTGGTGTCTTTCTGTTTATTGCAGAGCTACTCCCTCCCCACTCCCAGTAATATAACTTCACTTTCAAAATGAGACTTGCCAAAGGAAAGACCTGCAGCAGTAAGTCTTGTGTCACTGCAAGATCCCAGCTCTGCAGGGAGATGGACAGTGTGCATTTATGTTCCCAGAAGTGACAATATTCAAAACTGCACATTTTTATTTTACTTATCTGCATTACACTGGCAAGTCACTTCCAACCCAAATAAGGAACTCAGTAAAACAGGGTAGTGACTAAGGCTAGTGACTCTGTTCCTGTCTTACAGATCTAATAAAGACTTGAATGAAGGGAGGCCCAAAGCCTGTGAGAGTTAAATAACTTGCCAGAGCAAAAAGTGTCACCTGCCACCAGCCTTGTTGCCCAGCTCAGTCCTGCCTCTTTCTCTAGCTGCATCACAGGCATTGCACAACATTCTGGCATCACTAAAATCCAGCTGGTTTTTTACCTTAATTTTTCATTTCCTTCTGCTCATGGCTTTACCCACAGCATCATCCTTACTGACAATTGCCCACGTGTCAGTGCTGCTGTCACTACACAGGTGTATGTGGCTGTCACAGATGTTCTTGGGTCTGACTGTCCTTGCTGTGTGTTCAAAGGCAGAGCCCTTTAAGCAGCTTTTTTGCCAGCTGGATTTTGAAATGAGCCAGGTGAAAAAGGCTTGCATGGTCCACTGCACTGCAGCCAAGGGGAGCTGGAACTGAGCTGGGACCATGGTTTGCCTGTCACTGCTGGAGTGATTCAGAAAGAAGGGCTGGTTCAAATTCCCCTTTGAGGTGGCTTCAGTGATGAGATTCGCAGTGCTGACTGTCACAGATGAGAGGCTGCTCCTTGCTTTCCTCTACCCACATTGTAGAGATGAAAAGGCTTAAACTCACCCAGGAATCTGCTCTCCTCTGACCACAGGGTCTCAGCTGGTTTTCTGCCACAGTGTAAGGGCCCTCATAGAGGAGTCTGTGGCAAAGGAGTGCATGCACATTCTGTGTTTTAGGGCATGAGCTTCAGTGTAGGTGCAGGCTTACATGACCTGTAAACATGCCCTTATACAGTGACTCTCCTGCTGACATGCTCAACTTGCAGGCAGGATGGTTTACAGCTCTGCTTTCCTTTTCGGGCAGCTAGTTTTGCACAAGTGCACTTTTACATTCCAGGGTAATTTAAAGTAATATTTACTAAAAATGTGGCTTGTCCTTATGTTATCACTTCAACATATACACATGCTCATTCACACTTTTAAAAAGAGTCCGAGAAAAATGGAATATAAGCAATCTGCTGCCTTGCTGCTATAATAAAGCATCAAAAAAAGGAAAGGAAAGGCCCAGCTGTTTAAATTCTGGAGTCTTCAGAGCAGTGGAAAAGGATGGGAGCTCATGGGAACCAAGTTGTCTCATAGTAGCCTGCTTCTTCCGAGCACTGGGCTTGAGCCTGGCATGTGCACTTTCCATGGATTCACTGCAGGACAGCAAGGTTGGCAACTTCCCTCAGTCACGTGTGCAGGATGAGTGTTCTCAGCATTCTCCTTTACCTTTGGTTTGCCTCTACTATATGGTGCCTTTTTGAAAAATCACAACTTATTTTTTTATTATTATTATTTTTGAAAATCACCCTGTTTTTTGGGCAGTGACATTGCAGCACAGCATTGCAGAGTGGTTAAGATGGAAAAGGCCCCATGAAGATCATCTAGTCCTATCACCTTGTGTCTTTTCTTTCAAAGCACAATGCAGGTGCTCTAAAAGTACAGAAAAATGGGGCTGCAAAACAGTTATGATTCCAGCATACCTCACCACTCATCCTGTGTTTTCAGTGGGGTAATGTGAGATACTGCTTGCTCGTTTTCCTTGGCCCCATGCTTTGCTAGTATGATAAGAAATCACACCCCTTTACTGTTTATTACTCTGTTCACCCTCTTCTCCCATCCATCAGTATTTTCATTCATGCAGTATTTCAGAGTACTCTTGGTCTTTTACCAGCACAGGCTTTTAAAATCAAGGATAATTTTATTTAGATTGGCACACTGAGAGGCACCTGTTAAAAGCTAAGTCTCACCACATCTTGTAAATAAAAAATATGTGAAAAACTAGTAAGACCTTGCAAGATTGGAAAAATTTTAATGCATGGGTATTGAATGTGCATATTAGATCTACCTGAAGTAGAAACATATATAGCATAAATATATATTTCAGTCATAAATATATGTAGAGATCCTGGGAAGTTCTGTAAATTGTATTAGATATTTGAGAAATCTCTTCTTTCGCCAGATCCTCTTCCTAGCTTCTTACTGTTTTATGTTTGCAAAGTATCTAAGTCAAAATGTGAACTGATCCTGGATGGAAGTATGCCCATCTTACGCCTCAAGCTGGTGTCTCTTTGACAAGGAAGTTGCACATTTTGTAGGGAAAGAAAGGTTTTTCTTTCTTCATGCCTGTCAGTTCTTATGTAGTTTGAATCTCTAGCTCCTGGCTACCTTTAGAAGAAACATTAAATAAGCCTCAAATGAGGTAGATTTATGGGCAAATTTCAGGTGTTAATGGTATAAGACTGATGATAAATCTAATTTATTGCATGCATCTGCAGTTTTACTCTGTGGTTATTACTATTTTATTTTCCAAGTGCAAAGCTTATTTTCCATTGCCCACGGGAATCCATTTTGTTGCTATTCTGACACGTGCAAATAAGCAGACTGATGTGCTGAGAGTGCTTTGCACTAAACAAAATTGGATAATCAGATATGACTGCAGTGTATTTTTATGGGGTATTGTTGAAAGTGGAAGCTATAAACAATGAATCCTTTTTGTGGAAGTCTGTGACTATCTGATGGAAAAGCATAATAAGTGCTTAAACAGAGTCCTACTTAATGAAGGCAAGATACACAAGACCTGCAACCAGTCAGTTGTCCTTGTTTTTCTCCATCTCCTAAGGGGAGAGAGAATTTAAATTGCTCATAAAGTTTTATTGTCTGTAGCTGTTGTCTCTATGGCAGCTGCAGGAAGCTCTCTAACACAGCTGAAAATGTGAAAACAGTTTAATAAATAGCTCATCTCTTGCCATTTTAATGAATCCCTGCTTTGCCTTAGCACCTCTGGAGGGAAGTGTTTTTCCATATGCAATAGGCACCCAAAAGTTAGCCCACAGACCCAAGCAGCATCTTGTGCTTGGGGGTTTGTCTGTCCTCCAGCTCTGCTGTCTAGGTTATGATGATGAGGCTGCTGGACACAGCACTTTCAAACAAGCCAGAGCTGCTCTTGGCCATGTGAATGCAGTGGGGTTTTTGTTGTTCTCTTTGTGTTTGACTGTCAGCAGTGGAGACTTTGTGCCCATGAGCTGGGGAAGGCAGCGTGCCTGCCCTCGCGCTCGGCACGGGGCATTTGGGCTGAGCAGCAAATGGCAAACACCAAAAAAGTCAGCACAGGCAGATGGCAAGTGAAATAAGGTGTCTGAGAGATCAGCACTTCAGGCTTCACCGGGTCTGGATGAGGTGTTGAATGACAAAGTTGCACAGAGGCTCTGCAGGTTACTGGTATTTCCTCAGCATTGCATGTCAGATAACCTGCTGCTTTCACCTGAAGCACCTTTGCCTTAGCAAGAACTCTTGGAGAGAAAGGCATTGCCACAGGTGCACAGAAAGGAAAGAATCTGACAAATAATGTGCAATAGGGCACTTCATATCCACAAAATGTCCACATCAGCATCAGGAGAATCTGCAAGACTACCTGGGTAGGAATAAATTTAAAAGGGATTAGTCTGGCTTTTATTGCCCAGAGTGAGAAAAATAGAGGCTGCTACAGGACAAAACGACCAGTGGAAAAATACATTCTGTGCTGTAAAATTTCTTTAGTTCTGGTAGGCTGAAATGTTGTTCCTAATACAGGCAAGAAGGGCCACTTTACCCATAAAAACCCAAGGAAATATGAAAAGTCTGACAATTGTAAGCGGCATTTATGTTATGGGCATGTTGTAGTTCAGATGCTGACACTGTGAAGATAGGCTCCTGTGTTAAAAAAGTGGAGTCTTTACATTAAATATCTGTTCTGACGACTGATTTGGCTGTTGCTCTAAGGAGGTAAATGTTACTGGTTTACACTAAGAAGTTTATCTTGCCTATGCTATGTGTTGGAAGTGTGGAAAGTAGAGTCTGGAAACAGTGGTTCCAATTAAAAAGCTTTTGACTTTCTTTTACTTCTACTAAAGGTATAAACTACTTGAATAATCGTATGTATACTGAATTTATTACACTGCTATGGTTAGTTACAGTCATTTCTAGCATGGAACAGGGCCTTAGAGAATAATAATCCACCACTAATGGAGCATTGTATTCTTTTGAGAGATGTTTCAAAGAATTCCTTATGTTAGTAAAGATTTTAGCTTTCTCATTTAAACCATTAGGATATCTATGCTTTTTTTTGTAATGCACTCTATTAACTGATATTTAATGCCACATATAATTGCATTTTACTTAGTTTGTCAAATATAATTCCTTTTAAAAAATCTGTAAGTAATAGGTGTCTTTAAAAAAAAAGGTAGAGAGAATATGCTGGGAAAGGAAATTAATCTTTGCAGCTTTCTTAATACCTTTCTCAGTTCAGCCAAATAGTTTAAACTGTTCAGACCTTGGGCTGTAATGCTGAAAGCTAATTCCTCTTCATTCATAAAGCTATAGCTTGACATTTGGAGTGCATTTGGAGCTGGAGGTGGGTTTTGGATGTGAATTGAGTGATCTGGTAAAAGTAAACTTATTGTGCTAATCTTGCAATTCCAGCTATTGCAGCTGTTCCAGCTGTGGAGGCCCTTTACCCTAAGCCTGTATGACAGATGACAGCTAAACACTGCTAGTATGATAAAACTAAACACTGTCTCTGTGCAGTGTGTCTCTGCTGGCCTGAGACAGCACTTTGTCATTTCAATGTCTAATTGGCTTCACAGCTGCTGAATATGCAATTTACCCTACAGAGGATGGGAATTTGTTATCCCTGTAGGTGTCTGGGTTACTAAAAAAGTTTGACACCTTTAATAAAATAAAATTGGGTTTTCCATCCATATCAGCAAGAGGGCTAAAAATGGGGTTGCTCTGTAGTCCAGTCTCCTCCTTTTTTTCTTTTTTTTTTCTGCTGCATAAGCAGAACTGTTGTTGTTGAGGTCAGCACAGAAGTCCTTTCTTACAGTCCAACTTTGCTCCCAGTTTTGCCAGCCTAAACTTGTAGCTACCTGTGGAGTCACTATGAGTTTACACTGTGAGCAGAGTCTAGCCCTGGATTTTTGCTCACTCATCCCTTCTTTTTGGCCAAACACTGAACAGCAGAAGCTCCTCCAGATCTTGTCTGGCTTATCCTGAAGAAAACAATACATTTTGACTGTGCTGATTTTTGAAGCTGTGCTGATTCAAGCCAGAACTTCTCCTTCACAGAATCATAGAATGGTTTGGGTTTGAAGGGACCTTGAAGATCACTAGTTCCAATCCCACTGGCATGGGCAGGGATGCTGTTCACCAGATCATCTGTACTCATGCTGAGCTATTACTTCTTTTCTAAAGGTTTTCTGCTTGTGTTGAATCCACTCCCAGTTTTGGTGCAGATGTTACATCAGCTTTGCTTGTGATGCAGCTGATCCTGCAAGCTGCTGTGCTCAGTGAGAGCCTGGACTCCTCTCTCCTACTCAGACATTTTTAGGAAAATCTTGATCCTGCATGATCCTTCTATGATGCTCTCTTAATTGTATTTACATAAATATGTTATTCTGTCAATAATTTTTACATGTTTCATCTTTGTTGTGGCTTTTGGTGAAAATATCATACCTTGTACTGACATGCACTAGGTAAGTGCTTCCTTCCTGTTTTCTTGGAAATTATAGCAGGGTAGTGTTGGCAGAACTTTGTGAAATTTATACAAAGAATTCCATGTCTATTGGCTGGAACAGAATGTCCAATCACAAGTTTTGATTCTCAGACATTAGAATAATTTTGATGTTAAAGGTCTTTAATTTTTTTTTTTAATTCCATTCCATCTGCTCATATTAGATTTAGAAATTAAAATTATTTGGGATTGGTAAATTTTTGGTCTGTAGCTAGGGATGAAAGATTGATAAAACAGATTGCTAGCCACTGACTATGCATTTAAGAAGATGAAAATCTCTTGTGATGCATCTGGCTACCAGTGTGACTGTTCACAGACGATTAATTCTCTTCACGAAAAAAAAAAAAAAAGTTTAATTGCTCTATCTTTTTAAGAGGATAAAGACCACTCCAGGGAAAAAGCCTTTCAAATCCAATAATCCTATTCCCGTGCTGGTGCTGTGCCAATAAATACTGCACCACTTGCAAGGAAAGACCTGAAGCTTCTAAAATCTTTGATGCAGAGTGTTCCTTCTTTGCCTGGCCAAGGCCAGAGCACCCCAGCACCTCTGAGCCCCACAGGTGTTCACTTGAACCAGGAGACTGGTGACAATTTGTTCAATATCTTCTGAAGGCATTTGCATTCCCTCCTCATTCTGCAGTTTCCCTGGTTGATTTTCATGCTCTCTCTGGTGTTTGTAGGCAACAGCCATCACTCTCCTGAGCCCTTCCCAGACATCAGCAATCTGCTCTGTTATCCCAGCACGGCTTGTGTGAAAGCATCTTTTTGACAAAAACACTGGGCCTTTTGGTTTCTGCCCATTTGTAGCACTGTCTGTTCTAGATAGATCTGATTCAGTGTTTCCATACACTGGTATGTGTGTGCTCATGTCAGAGGTGAGCCTTGACACTGCCTGTATTTGTCAAAATGCATTTTTATTGCTTCTTTCCTGACATGGTAGAGTCTTAGGATCTTGTCTATAACACCCCTTGGCCAGGTGAATGGAAATTGGCCTCATGATGGAGATAAAAGCTAGAAATAGTTGGAAAGAAAACGGAACTAATGAGAATTTCACTGTGGAGCTGCAGGGGCCCATAATTTCAACTCAGCCTAATTGCACACTCAAAAGAAATACATAAATTATTTGGTTTTGAGCCATAATCGCTATTATGACTATTTTTATGATAATTTCTAGTGCTTCAGTTTTGGGTGTGATACCTAAAAGATCAATGGTGAGGCAGAGGGTGCTTTACATTGGCATGCTGAGGCATGAAAGCTGCTGGAGGGAAAATTCAATGGGAAGTAGAATACTGTATTTTTAAAGGTGTGTTGTTTCCAGCTGGGAGATTGGAACCCATTCACAGGTGCTCAGAAAAGAAGACTGTATAGGCTGCAGGGCCCAAATTCTACAGGATGGTACATTCCCTACCCACCTCCATGTATATTTAGTTATATGGTATGCCAGAAAGCAGGTGTATGGTTGAATAAGTATGTTAATTCACATTCCTAAAGATAGCCATGTGCTTAAGTGCTTTGCTGGATCCTTTTCTTTGCCATCTGCTTGTTACTGGGTTCTGTGCAGGGCTTGCTAGGTCAAAACCTGTGGTCTGTGGTTAATCAGTAATCAATGGTTATGCAGAGATTAGCCTCTGTGCTTAATGGTTTTTTCTGGGCAGCAGAGACTCTTTTATGAGGAGGAGGAAGAGAGAGAACATGAGTAGGAGGGGCTGAATGGCCTGTTGAAGTTGGAGGGGAAGTAGAAAAGTTGCCTCCAGGCAATGCTTGATTTTCTTGGAAAATGTGTCTGGTTTCTGTGCACGAAGGTTTAAGAAAGGCTCCAGATGCCCGAGGTAGGGAAGCAGGAAAATTCAAACATGGAAACAGGGGGAAATGCTGTCTGAAAGCAGTGGAAAGACAGGCAAAGAGAGATGAGATTATATTGGTGGGGAAGGCAAGGACAACCCAGTGACCAAGATACCATCCTTCTCTTGCCTGGTTTCTTCACTGACACCAGTGGCTCATTTTGTCTTTGTGTTGGCAATCCATAAGTCATAGGATTTGGTTTCCCTTTTTTGTTTCCCCTTTATCTGGACAGCACAGGGTGTTAGGTGTGTTTGAATTATTTTGTATGGGTCACCATGAATGTCTGGCATGTTCCCTGAAGATAAGTGAGCTTTTTTATCAGGTCAAGCACATACTACTGACAGTCTCTCTATCATAGGGATCATGAAGATAAAGGAGAAAACAACACTGGACAAAGAGTCTGAGTCAGTTTTGTTTCTTATATCCTGAATTAGATTCATGGCTCTTAGTTCTGCTCTTGATAAGACCTATTCCTCTCCATGCAATGGTTCTTTCACCATATAATTAATTTATTATAGAAGTCTTTTTGCTAATAACAAATATTGACAGAACTAAGTATCAAAGGGTTTATTTGGATGAAGGTGAGCAGTCTGTATGAGGAGGGATGAGAGATACTCCTTTGTTTGTGCTTTGCAGTGGGGATTTCACACTCCTCCATCTGTGTCTGTGGAATTTGCTGCCAGATGAACTCCTGTCTATTGAGTTGAGAGTCTAATCATCCACTTAGCAGCATCTCTAGCTTGCTTGGCTGAGAAAAAACCCCAAGGAACCATCTCTAAAATATGTATTGAGTGCAGTTATTTTTCCAGCAGAGGGTTTAGTTACAACGGCCAACCTAGAAAATGATTTCAAATTAATAGCAAACATGACTTCAAAAAGAACTAGCTATGCTAACCTGAATCGTTGCTTTGGGAAAGAATTTAGAATTGAAATAGCCTGATTCTGGGTTTAGCTAGATTCACAGTGAGATCAGCTGACATCTGAATTACTTCAGGAGTTTTGCTGAGAACTACAAAAGTGAGAAAAAAAATAATCTTAACCCCTCTCTGAGAGAGATATGGGGTGAATGGTGGCCAATGGAGAAGCCGAAGCAGACACCTCTTATATCTTTAGCTGAAGGGTGAAAATCAGCAGTGACTGCAAGGAGATTCTCTGACCCTTCTGGGTAGACATAAAGAAGACTTTGCCATCTCTTCTGGAGGTGTGTCACTGCTGTCCCCTCCTCAGGATGTTCCTGTTGGCAGCTCTTTGACCAAACTATTATTTTATGGTATATTTAGTTATTTTTTCTCTTTTCTCACTGTCAGTCTATACAGAACAATAATCATGTTTTCTTCTTTACCACAGCCTCCGTATCCTCCTGTCATTCTAAAAATGCTTCTGTGATGTTAAAGCTTTCCAGTTATATGATGAGAATTAATTCATTCTGACACAGCCATGAAAATCTGATTCAATTCCTTTTTTTTTGGTCTCTCAGTCACAGTCCTTGATCACAAATCAGCATGAGTCAGAATCTCCCAGGTTATTATTTCCTCAGAAAGGCTGATTGCAACCCTGTCTCCATATTTATTATCCTTTTTCTGACTGAGGTGGAGCAGAGCAGTGGAGGCTGCAGTGATTTTGTCTGCAGACCTGTCTATTGTTCTGGCACAGGTGGAAAAGGTGACACCAGAGGATATCCCACAGCAGTTTTAGTGTTGCAGTTTCCCATCATTAGGGAGTTGAGTCCATGCTAGCTCTACAGCATAAAGAAGACTACAGAACCCATGAGGATTTATTACTCTGGAAACTAAGAAATCTTGGTTCACAGGTGGGGATGGGACACAGTGGCTTTATCAGCATATGCCAGGACATGAGAACTAGGTAATGAGTTTTTAAACCCATCCTGTCTAAGCACTACTGTGCTTAGATCTTCTGCCAAAGCAGACTGCCCTGAGATGTTTCACATAGATGGATTTGGAATCCTTTTGGATTCAACTATTTAAATTAGTAGCTTACCTGAAGTTACTAAAAGTACATCAGAATGAAAAAATAAATAGGAAATAGTCTCTTTGGGGGCCTTAACATTCATTTACTGTCTCCAGTACATCTTTGTCTCTCAATGTTATGTGTAGAGGCCAGGACTGCTTGGACTGCCTATTGAAGGGGTGGATTCTTGGTGGAATGCTGTCAGTCTATTTTGTTGGGCTGGGCTGTGGCCAGGGGGGTTTGGAGGCATGAGGAGGCTTCCCTTTCCTTACACAGAACCTCTGCCAGGAGGAAATCCTGCTTCCACTTGCCTTTGTACCTCTCCTTGTTCTGAAGGCTGTGCTGTCAGTGAGCAGGAGCTGCAAGGGCTGCAGGAAGGAGCAGGTGAGACCCCTGAGCTGGCCTTGTGGGGTTTGTCACTGCACAAACTCAATGTCCAGCTTAAGGGCTAAGGAAACATTTCCATGTGTTCTATTGATAGCTGCAGTTTCCTTTTGTGTTTCTCTTGGGTTCTTCAGATAGGGTACTGGTAGCTTTAATACCCACTTGGGGCTTTTGTTTGCTCGTTTGTTTCCTACCAAGTGCTATGAATATTTTTCTTAACACAAAAAGAGAAAAACAATGCCCAGAGAGAGATAGGTCCACTGTTCTTATGAGGGAAGAATATTTATCAGAATTTAATTGTGCAGGAAAAGCAACCAAGCACTGCCTGCAGGAGAAAGCCTTTACACACTGGTGTGAGTACATCAGATGAATAACTAGTAGTTAGCAGGGAGAGACAAAAAGCCATCCTTAGTTTTAGTGGTAAAGAATTCAGCTCCTGATTCAGGCTCAGATTACCCATTTTCCTGAGACATATCACACCAATGCCTTTATTTTGCAGGATGGAGATACTGCTTTTCTCCCTGACAGGGGACTGTGGGTTTCAGCTTCTCTGTTTTTGGACTCCTCACAAGCTAGAGTGGGCAAGCCAAGATGCTGGTCTGACAGAAGTGCCCCATCTTTTTTATCTTTCCTCACTGGAAAAGATAAAAAAGTGGTTTGATTCATGTGCTTTGTGAGTGTGTTTCTGGCAGAGACCTGAGGTATTGTTTTATGATTTGATTTTATACTGTGTTGCATATGACAAAGGCTGAGCTGGGCTGCTGCTGACCTGCTGGACACTGTGGTTATTGAAGCTTAGGTGGGTGAGCTCTGTTTCCCCTAAAGTTTCCAAACAATTCTAGGTTTTATTAGTGAGGAGAATTAGGATAAGATGCTGGCACAATGAGTAGAGTGGGTGGCCTTTGTGAGGCTCATCCCTTATTAATCAGCCCTGTAATTTCCCTTAAGTGGCAAGGTGAGATTGCTTTTGTTTTAGGTCCAATTGCATCTTCATGCTAGGAGCAGAGATGAGACCCTCTTGTCTGGATTACTGTGGATTACCTTGGAAATGAGGATGCTGTGGGTTGGAGGTGCTGCCTGGGAGCTCACTTGTGACACAGAGACACAATCAGATGCTGAATAAGCAAGAAATTAATTCCTCCTTCCCCTTCTTCTTTTCCCAAAAGAGTTGGGTTTGTTTTCACTGGAGCTTTGCCTGTGTAAAGGCTGCAGTGTGGAGCCAGTGTTTGCTGTCACACTTAACCTTTGGCATGTCAGAAAGCAGCTTATTGTGGAGACTAAAAGCCTTCTCTGGTGGTGGTAGCTGAGCATGGAGGGGACCTGGGGGAGCCAACCCGCCCAGCCTAAAAAACACTGGAAAACAAACTCCTCACAGATGAGACAACTGTAGGACACTGATTTAGTACAACCTAATAGTTGAGCATCAAATGCCTTATAATGGAGAACAAATCAGTACACTCTTAGCTAAAAACAGAGTGATAGCATAATAAACATAACCCTGTTGAACTCTGGGAAGCATAAATCACTTATAAATCAAAAGCATTATTAAAAAAATACTTATGATTCACTGCTGAACTCTGTTTTACAGTCTGAAAAATGCCATGCTTTGCTTTCATAAAGGCATTTCCCTTAATCAAAGTTGTTGCAATTAGAGGGAGTGGTAATGAGCCAGAAGGCAGCTGAGTGATGTCGCCTTTTGAGGATCTCTAGAGCTGCCATTTTCATAGCGTGAATAGCGACGCTTGGTGCTGGCAGAGGAGCTCCCGTGGATCAGTGCTCCAGAAACTGGAAATGTTGTGTTTTGTAATACACCCCCACTCCCCTAAACCTACCGTGTTGTTGAATTCCATCCACTTAAAACAGAGCCTATGTTTAACAATAATTTAAATCATTATCCTGCCTGTCAGCTCGGAGTTAAGGGGCTATGCGACTGCGATTCTCTGTTTAGAAACTGCCTGGAATAATAACTTTCAGATGTCTCAAATATGCACCACTTATCTATAACATCTAAATACAAATGTCTCCCTGCTGAGCAAGCCCAACACTGTTTACCTATCGTGTCCAAACCGTTCCAGAAGGTTTGCCTGGCGTGGAGCGGAAGGCCCTGTATCCGCAGCTCCGACAGCACTGTCAGTGATGTTTTTCAACTCCTCCTCACCCTTAGGTGATTGCAGAGAAAGAACTAGCCTAAGGCTGGGAGTGACAAGTGAAGAATGTCCCTGCGTGTGCATCGCCCTTCCCCCCGCCACACTCCAAGGGTAAAAGTGCACTGGGAGCAGCCCGGTGCTCCTGCAGACGGGGTGATGCTCACGCCTTGGGTCGCTGCCAGCTGCTGAGAGATGATCCAAATGCTGAATCCCGCCTGCCCCGGGCGCGCTGGGGCCCAGCAGAGCCGAGGCGCTGTCGCCAGCTTGGGGGCCCCGGGCCCTTTCTCGGCCTGCAGTCCTCGGTGGGTCCTGTCAAGTCTCATTGAACATCAGGCTGGGCAGTTGGCTTGCGCCGTATGCTCCCCGCGAGCCACGGCGTGCCAGGCCGTGTGCCACAGCTGGGCGGCCCTGCCGTGCCGGCTGCGGGCACTTGGCGCGTCCCTCGGGGAGCTCTGGGGCGGCCCCAGCAGCTCTTGAGCAGGGAAAACTGAAAAATCCTTCCTTGCTTCTCTATGTCTGACCTGTGGCTTAACATCAGGGAACCCTTGGGACTCCTGGAGGCTCTCTCAGAGGTGTGGAGTGTCTCATGTCACCCACCTGGAAAGAGGGGAGCTTCATCTCCAGACTGGCATTAGGTACCAAAGGCTTCTGCAAAGAGCTCTGCAACCTAATGGGATACACTGCATGGCTTCCAAATTTCCTAATGCATCCCGGAGAGCACCACATAGTGCTTGGGCTTTGTTTCCCTTGGGCACACAGAGCACCCTTAGCTGGTGTGCACTGATGCAGTGAATGAAGGTTAAATAAGGAGAAATGAGAAGCTTTGAATTCACCTTTGCATCATCTTTGGTGATCACCTAGGTGAAGACTGAGTCACAGCTCTTGTTCATATATCAGGTCTATGATATCAATCTTCTTTCTGGGGCTTTTATGCCTTTGCTTTCAGTTAACTCCTACATGACTTGTGTTCAGCCCCTGCAGCACTGCTGCTGGCTTCGTGCTACACAACAGCAGTTTTTTGAAATGAGCACTGAGGGGCCACAGTTCATACGAAACCATTTTACATGGCTATGGTTATGGAGGCAAGACTTCCTCCTTGCCCTCTAGTGCTGCTGCCTCTGCAGTTAGGTTGAGCCCACAATGGTGTTTTTAAGAATAGCTGCAGTTGGTGAAGTGTGCAATGGCTGAGCTCAAAGCACTGCTTCTTCCTTCTTTTTCGTGTTGTTTTTTTGGGTTTTTTGGAGGTTGTTTGTTTTAATACAGGCTTCCTTGTGGGGATGTGGCTTGAAGGGGAATCCTTTATCGTTTTCTCATAGCCTGCTTAGGAAACTAGACTGGTGAGGCTCAGTACCTGATGTCTTTTCTTCATGCAGCATGCCTGCTTTCATGAACATGAGTATTCAGGCCAGTTTACTTGCTTGGAATGCCCAAACTATGTTTCTGTTCTTCCTTCATCTCATGTATATTACAAGGCAGATTCTTCTAGTTGTGGTTTCTCTGGACAGAAACATGCACAGGCACGTGGCTTGGTGCCTGCTTAGCTTGCTGGAGCTGCCTGTCCCAGCTGCTGCTCCAGCACTGTGGTGATGGGGTAGAAGTTCTGCTTGGGGAGCTGGAGTCTCTGCCATGCTCAGGAAATGAGCTGCTCTGAGGTCACTGTCCCTGTTCATCCTCCCACTCTGAATAGTTGGGGGCTCCCTCTTTATGGGTCTGCCCCCACATACACAAAAGCATCAGGTGGAGGATGGGAATGAGAACAGCATGCAGGATCCACAGGCTCTCCATCCACAAGCTGGCTCCTCCTGCATGCTCTTCCACTCTTCAGCAGCTCCTCACTTATATTCCCATCATCACTCATGCCAGAGCTCCTGGAGCAAGTTAACACAATAGAAAAATTTCATATATTTAATCCATTGCTCTTCTGTGTATCTGTGCTGGTGGAGTGTGGCAATGAAAAGCCATAGGACATCACATTTACCATTTATACATTTACTCTGATACTTGTTTGCAGCTTGGCCATGGATGCAGAAAGATAATTTGCAGGCACTGGCGCTGCCTTTATGCTGTTTGTTACTCTAAATTTGTGTGGGTTGTTTGCTGCCCGGACAGAGAGAAGGCTGTGATAGCGATCCTGGCATCTCAGATGTCTCCAGGGAGAATGACCAGTGACGTGTTTCTTCCCAAGCAGCACCCCGAGGTGACAAGACAGAGTGACAGATGGTGTTGGGTTGCACGAGAGGCATTGTTGGCGCAAGGGGTATAAACAGCAAGCGTCAGCCCACGTGATCAGTTCCAATCAGCCTCTGCAAGGAACCGTGGCTAGTTTCAGTTGCTGGGGGTGGGAATTGT
The DNA here is from genome assembly GCA_027886175.1 of Phylloscopus collybita. Classification (NCBI taxonomy): domain Eukaryota; kingdom Metazoa; phylum Chordata; class Aves; order Passeriformes; family Phylloscopidae; genus Phylloscopus; species Phylloscopus collybita. The sequence continues at coordinate 26,039,819 of JAJNNQ010000129.1, forward strand.
TTGCTATAATAAGCTAAAGGTTCAAAGCTGAATTGAATCTCAGCTCCTCCAAAACCCCCAGTGCTCTCTGATCTGGTGTTTTGATTACTTGAACCCATTTTAAATGCTAGCTCAAGCGTCAAGCCCTCGCATTTCCATTTAGCTGTTCAAGGGAAACAATTTTAATAGCTACCCAACTATTCATCAGGATTAGGCCCTCCTGGAGTAATTTGGATAGCATGAAAGCTAAGTGCACTGTGATCTGAGCTTAACTTGGAACATCCAGAGGCACCAAAATACATTTGCTTCTGTAACTGAAGTGCACTTCTCAGCCCCCGCTCTTCATACCGCTGGTCATGTCCAGGACCAGAAGAGGAGGGGCTGGGGGACAGCCTGCTCTCTTGTTATTCCTGGCCCTGATAGAAGCTGGGAGAAGCAGAAATATCAGCAGGAAGCACGCACTTTTGGAGCTCCCACCCACAAGCTGACGTGAGCACAGAGGAGAAAAAGATCCATGTGCTGGGATGCTCACCCGGATTCCCCACAGGGTGCACCCCCCTGCCCTGGCACTGCAGCACAGAGCACAGTGGCCTCCCAGGAGGCCTCTGGAATTCCAGGGGAGCAGGGGCAGTTAATTTGTTCTGTATTTATTGTCTAAGTTTAGATAGCTAGTATACTGCTCTGCCAAGTGCTGAGAGAAAAAAATTCCTTGTTCCATGTGGTATGTTTCTTGGGAGTGACCCTTGCTGAGCTGCCAGTGCCCAGCCAGACAGCACTAAGCAAGGCTTCATGTTGGTGCTGAAGATGTTTTGCTGGTGGCTTCAAGACTTGGGAATGTACATGGGTTTCCTCTCTTGTCCACATGCATCAAGAAGTTTTACTTACTTAATCTCCTGTATGAAGTGGGAAAATGCTAGAAAATATTATTTGAAAAAAAGTTTTAAAATTAAGTTGAATAGATTAGGGTTGTTTTCATGCTGTTCCACTGGCTGGCTTTTTCCCATCTAGACTTCATCAAGATTTCTCTGAGGGGCTAAGGCAGTAAAAAAAAGTGAACATTAAATGGCTGTGATGGTGGGGACCTATCTAAGGTGATGCTGGCTGCTTTCTGTGTAATCGCTGAGATCTGAAAGTGGGAGCTGGAAATCCCTTAAGAATCTGGTCTCTTTAAGCACTTTGACCCCTTGGATTGGCTGTGGAGGCTCCTGGGACAGCAAAATTTATGTAAGACATTTTGCAGTGTCATCTTTTTTTTTTTTCCAGTTTTGGGAAGTTTGAGGCTGGATGGAGTTCAGTGGGTGAAAGGAATGGTTCTGTTGCATTTAAAAACTGCTGCTCTGTGTTCCTGAGGCTTGTTGGTTGCTTTACAAGGGGAGGCAGGAGAGTATCTGCTTTCTGTCTGGTAGGACAGTAACTATTTTATTCACAGAACCGTCTGAATTAAGATAAATTACTGAATCCTGTAGAAATCATGATGGCGAGACAAAAACTCTGACTAGCTGAAAATAATGCCTTTTTGAAGCTCTCTCTAGAAATTTTTACAGTGCTTTCTCTTTATATATATATGTATGTATGTATGTATGTATGTATGTATATATGTGTGTAAATGTAGAAGGAAACAAATACAAAACCAACCAAACAAAAACCCTTGAAACACTGCACAAAGATTAAAAATCTTCCAGACTTTCACCATTTTCATAAAAAAAGGGGGAAAGTAATACATTAAATTGTTTGCACTTTTTCAGTTGTCTAGGTAGTGCTATAGTGAAATAACACAGTACATCCTGCTGAAAAGGGAATTCACCTAGCACTGCAGGTCACATGCAGGCAGCAAGGAGGAATTGTTGAAAAGCTACAGAGAATGGTGAGAGGAAGCTCTCCACTCTTCACTGTCTACCTGGGCATTACATTTCAGAAGAGATGCTGCAGCTGAAAGGAACTGTCAGCTGTCCCCACTGTTCAGTCCCTAAAAGGGAGGAGCTGAAACTTTCAGCATATACAGAAAATAAAAAAACAAGACAGCAGAATGGGCCCTCATGTCTGCTTCTCTGAAAATAGAGAATTACCATGTTGAAAGTGAAGTAAAATTGTAAAGGAAGGACTTTAGCTCTCATAGTTTATGTATTTAAAATACTTTGAGGATCTGAAAAAAGGAGAAGAGGGAATTTGTTGTTGTTTCTGTTGTCTTGGGACTGTTCTCCTGGTGCTGTGCTTTACAGTGTTGCACAACAAGCACAAGATGCAGCTTCTGTGGAAGAGGAAGTGTGGCAAGTCTCATAGACACTTAAATACCTCTTGATTCCTCCCCTTGGATATGCATTGGCATGTTCTTGTGGTTCTTTCCTTTTCCCCACTTCCCCAGGAAGAGAGATACCCAGCACTGCCAGGAGAGCCTGGACAGAGATGGAGCCACACAGAAAGATGTAGGCTTCCCTCTGGGTGGCTTTTACAGCAGGAGCAAGTGTGAAGACAAATATCTTACAGACTGTTCCCTCCCTTCACCCTGCTCACTTTCAGGGATGGGATGAAACATTTTCAGCTGAACACATGCAATACAAGGAGTGAAAATCAGGGTAGGACCTGATGTGCTTGAATTTTAGGCATCCTAGAGTTTTGTAGATCATAGCAACACTGTTTATTTTTAAGATGGGCAGAAGATTCAGCCCCATAACTCTGCCTGCCAGCATGAGGTCCATCACCTATTGTTAATTGAACTGCCAGGAGAACATTTAGGTATGATCACAGTAGAGCCTCATGTTGGGAAGCACATGGGCAGTGTTGCAGTATAGGATGGTAGATGCCCTTAATGATGAAGCACTTAAAAGTTATCCCCAGTGTCTCTGTCTGTCAGCATCATCTTCCCTGAGCAGGAGTGTGCTTAGTGCTTTATGTTTCATTTTGGGGAGCCAAGAGATACCTCTGCTGAAAGCTGAGACTCGAGTTTGTAGCATTTGAGCCATCAGACATGAAGTCTGTGATGATTTTACTTAGCCACTGGATGGTAAAGACAAATTGGCCCTTGTAGAAACTTCAAAGCAAAGAGCTGGCTGAGGAGGGAGAGCTGATCCCAGAAAAAGAAAAAGCTGATCCTTCAAAAGGAGGAACTAAGAGTCCCCTGCAGCCCTGGGAAGGCTCACAGTTGTGTTGAAAGCCTTTCATGCTCAGCCTCAGGAAGGCTGCTGAAACACCAAGGATGGGATGGATTGTGACTGTCACTTGTGGATTGTCAGTGACTGTGCAGACTACAATAGATTTATTTAAAATTTCATAGGCTGTGTTTCCCATTTAAAACTACACAGATTTCCAGGAGAAGGTCAGGTGCTGGCCACCTGCTCCCCAGAGAAGCACTTAAAAGGGCCTTTTCTCCCTTTTAACACCTAAAGCCTTTCAACATTTAGCAAGGCAAGTGTGGGATCTGCCACTGAAGGCTCCAGGACCTCACTACCTGCAGACACTGGAGAGTATTCAGGCATCATAAGCTGCTTGCAGGAGGAGAACTCAAGTCACAGATCACAGGGATTGAAAGACCTCCTGGAGGTTCTTTGTGGAGGATGAGGGGCAGGAAGAGAAACTGGGGAGCCTGGCTTTCTGCCCCTTATTCTCAAGCACAGTTACATCACACCCTGTTCACATGGTGCAATTGATGACTGTAGATGTGGTGAGAGAGTAGTGGAAGGGGAGCTTTGGGCAGGGGTGGGATCAGGAGGAGTGAGAGGCAGAGAATGGCATGAGACAGAGGCAGGTGATTGTGGATGTGGAGTGCAGGGAACCTTAACAGCAAAAGCAGAAGTAGAAACCCCACCAAAAGGGCCATTACAGAAAACACTAATTTTGCTTATTTTGGAGAATCCATATATTTTGTTAGAGCACCCCCACGGGACAACCTGCCCAGTGTTTGTAATCTGAAATCCTGTTATCTGACGTGGTTTTGGCTGTTAACATTTTCCAACCTATTGTGTATATAGCTTCTATTTTAACATTTTGGCAAACTGCTTCCTGGGAAAAGTCTGATCCCTCCACCACTCCTCCAGGGTCCTATTGTCCGGGGTCTTATTTTTCCTTCCTGTTTCACATGAACGTGCAGCGCTTTGACAATTGCACTTTGTAATCTTGAAATGTGAATGCTTTCCAAGTCTGGAAGGAGTCTCTCCGTTTTTGAGATTGACCTTTGATTTCCAGTGACAGCCAGGATGGATTTCTGCAATTTTTCATGTTGCCTAGGGCCTGACATTGACTAATAGGACTGGATATTCAGCAGGAATGTCAGGAAACCTTCGGTGATGAGATTTATTCAGGCTGTCCATGCATAGTTTCAAAACTGTAAGGCTAAGTTCCTGTTTGGGGTGAAGGGAACAGTGTTACAACATGGGTGAACTTAGACCATTGCCCCTATTTTCATTCCACACCCCTCCAGATCTGTCTGATCAACAGCAAGCAGTCTGTTCTGCTTCAACTACTGCAGTAAGGACATGCAAAATCACATGGTTTTCTATTGAAGAATAGCAGCAATTCCATTGCATTTGCCTTTTGTTTATCTTTCTTAAGAAAACAGCCAATTCTGCTTAGTTTTGCTGAAAGAGTCCATTGCTGACTGGAAATTACTGTCTATAAAAAATAAAAATGTAGCAAGATGTAGGTCACTGTGTTTGAGGAAGGTTTCTACAGAACTTCTGCACTGATTTAATAGGGGGATGTGTGTGGGAAACAACTCACAGGAACCAGGGCGCATCTCTAAAGGCAATTTTACATTCTGGTTATGTCTTTTTGGCCCACTGGGGTTACTACCAACATCTTTGTGACCTGCTCCTTTTGCCCCTGGGTGCTTGGGAGGACATCAGAGACCATCAGGACTCTGCTGCAGGCACAGATTCTTCAGGGCACCCCAGGGGTTGGCTGTGCCACCGAAAAGGAAGGGTGCCAAGTGCTCAAGCCATGCACAGTGGGGGACTCTTCATGGTCCAGATTTGTCTTGGTGCAGCTTCATCTTTTCCAACAGAGCAGATGGGGGCTGCAGGGGAGAGGAGAGGGACTCTACAAGTTTGTCAGAGATCTCTGAGGCCATCTGCAAATGTAGACAAATAGAATAACTAGACCCTCACACAGAGCTTGTCCACAGAGCACTGGTGATGCAGTAGGACCTGGCTACATTGGGGTTCCTACTTTAAAATTCTTCATTCAGCTCTCTCATTATCCCTGAGTACAACCTCACATGACTAAAACAAAATTGATTTTTAATAGTTGATTCATTCTTTCCTCTCTTCCATATCTAGGACAGGGGGAGTGAGTGAAACATTTTTTTTTCTCCTATTTGCCAGTTCATGTTTTCATTTAACCAGCACTGATTGCAACTAGGGGAGAGTTTGAGTTGTATTTTTATATAAGTGAAGCAGTATGTGAAAACAGTCTTTTTTATGGTAAATTTTGTAAAAAGACTATTTTTTACAGAACAGAAATTTTGATCTGACAGTATTGTTTCCAATACAGGATTGCTTTGAACCAGCCACTCAACTCTCCTTTGTCCTTAAGGCCCTGCAATGGATTTCACAGGAGCTGAAAACCACATTTCCATCAGTTTAAATGCTCTCAGCAGCCATTAGGGGCTCTAATGTGGCTCTTCCTTTGCACAGGAGCCAATGGGATGTGTGAGATATTGGTTTTCCCTTCTGTCTCCTTTATATTACCTGGCAGGCATTGGGTGGGCTGCAGAATGCTGGTCCAGGAGGGAAGGTGTCCTGACCTCCTTTCTTTACAAGCTCTGGCATTGGGCATCCTCCTGGCCTGGAGAGCATCCCCACCCAGGAACCAACCCTGGAGGCTCCCCAGTCCCTTCAAGGAAGGTTACTATAAAGGATCAGCAAGCATCTGCTTGGATATTTAAATGCCCCTTTGGGCCCCTCGGATCAGAATCTGACCCTGGTTCAGGCAAAAGAAGAAACAAGCAGCTGCTTCTCCAACATTCAAAGCAATGTGAGAAATTTAAACCAATTTCAAAATAAAGACATTCATTTGGGCATAAACAAACAGTCACCAAAGAAAGCTCCTCAGAGAAATTTAGCTGCTGAATCCTTGACCTCTAAAGGACCCCTAAATATAGTATTGTATGCAATGTGCCTCTTCTTGTGGGTGAGATATTAAGAGCTTATTTATTTATTAGAAAGTGGTTTACAATGTACGTAAATTAGTGAGTTCCAAGGCCCTCTCTCAGCTGCCAGATGCTGGGAGGATGTTTATGGCCACTGTAAATAATTTCATGGCTTAATACAAACACATTTTTAGAAATCAAGGGCTGATGACTGCATGTTTATAGTGCAGTTGAGGATTTATCAATTCCTCTAGAGTATGAGAAAGAAAATAAACAGTATTTCAGATATTTTAAAAATTCATAAAAAAGGAAAACCCCAAAGGTATCCTTCATTCACAGTGCTGTGGGCTCAAGTCTACATTGCCTTGGCTGAGCTCTCCCAAGTCTCATCAAGTCAGTGAGATCAGGAAATGCTCAGCATCCTTCAGGACCCAGCCCATGCATTCTGGACACTGTGAAGGCTGGGTTTCAGCAACACAGACAAGTTTTCCCTGCACTGAATTTGCAGATCAGTTTGCTGCTGCTGAATGACCTTTCCCAAGGTCAGCTTTAAGTGACAGAAATCAGATCCTTCCCAGTCAGCAGAGCAGCAAGGTAGAGCAGCACAAAGGCTTTTCTTTATGGCATGGCTAAAAAGTAGTAAGGACTGAGCAGCCCCTCTGGGTACCAGCAGAAGGGTGGCTCCAGAGGGAAACCTGCTCCCAGACGTAAGACATAGGATGGAAATGGGGCTGGAGGGAATTTCCTTTTCGAGGCATGTGCGCAGCCAGGAGTTAGAAATCGGCGAGGTGACGTCAGAGCGTATGTGGGATGCTTGGTAGGATTTTTGTGAGAAGTCTCAGTGCCTTGGGGAGGGATGGGCAGAAATGAAGTATTACAGATGCTTCATTTGAGCTCTAAGTCTATTTTCAGCCTTTGTGTGGATGGCAGCGGAGAGCCTGAAAATATCAGCAGAAGCTGTGGGCTGCTCGTGTCATGGTGCCTTGTGGTAGCTGCACGTTCCCGTGCTCTGCTCTCCATAGCAACCTATTTTCAATGTAAAACCACAGAACCAGTTGAATAGTTATGAGCATTTACATTCCCATGTGCATGGGGAAAACTGATGATGCTGCTGAGCTGCTGCAAGGCAGAAATGGTCCTTGCTTTAAATTGCAGCCAGAGCTGTTCTTTCAGTCTGGGGATGAAATGAAGTTTGATGATGGGAAGTGCTTAGGCACACGAATTCACAGGCGCCTTGTTCTTTTTTGGAAAAAAGTGACCCTTTTTAATTACCTAAGAAGTTCTGGGGTCAGGAGAGTGCCCTGGATCTACAACAGGGCAGAGTTAGATGGCTTGATGCAATGGGGTTTGCCTGGGCTAATGGTAACAATTAATTAAGGCCAATTAATTTAGGGCAAAATACCTTTTTTTTTTGCAGTTTTGAGAAAGCAGTCAGTCCCAGTGCAGCACTGCCTCAGACTGGCAGGCTGAGGTTTGGGTGCTCTCATTGCAGCAGTGTCAATTTTTGCAGGGAATGTTGTCTGGCACCCTGCTGATCCCTTTCCTTGATGATGCTGGGTTGCCCAGCCTTGAATTCAGCTGCAGGGGCTGCAATCTCCAACAAAGCAGAGGTGTCTGTGCAATGCAAGCAGGCAAGGCATGGCCATGGGCATGGCACTGGGATGGCCAGGGAGGTAAATGGATGGAGCCTGCAGGGCTCAGTGGCTAATCCTGGCCATGCCAGGTTTCCTTGTTCCCTGAATCATTCCCCTCCTGCCAGTTTCTAGGACCAGCAATATATGTGCTAGTAGTGACTTTGAGGGGTTTGGGCAGGTACCACAGTGGAAGAACATACCCTAAGTGTGTGTGTAGCTGTTGTCAGAGGAGCTGGCTCCCAGGCTCTGCCTCCAGCTGCCCACAGAGCAGGCGTGCTCAGCAGGATGGCACACAGACACAGAGACAGTGACAGCATTTGACACGCCTTTGCTGAATGGCTGGGAGGGCTGGGGAACAAGGCTGCTGACCTGGAAAACAAGCCTAGATTAAGAAATGTCAAATTTCTGGGGAGAAGAGGGTTTCCCAGAGGGCTGAGAGGTGAAGAAAGTAGACTCTGGAGGTTACTTTTGGATGGCTAATTTCAAATAGACCATGAACCCTGACATAGCACTGGTGCCTCTGGAAAGAGTCACCCTGACACCCAGAGCTGGGACTCACCTCCCAAGACTGGGCTCTGGGGCATGGGCAACTATTGACAGGATGACATGAATGTAGAGGTGACTCTCCTCCTGAGGACAGAGATGAAGGATGATGTCTTCTAATCACAGCTTTTAGGGAGCTCCTGGCAGGGTTAATGTAGCAGTGGGCAGGGTGAGGCAGGCACACGAGCCACACTGTCTCTCTAACTTGCACCCATAGGTGCTGCAGCTATCTGTGCCCCAGCAAAGCCACTGTGTGAGCAGCTTCTCCTAGGGTTAAAAATTCTGGTAACCCCACAGGTGCTTTGTTTGTTGTAGAGGTAAAAGTAAACCCAGCAGCTATCCTGTTATTTGTTTCCTTACTAAATTATGTTTGTTTCACGTTGCTCACAAATATGAATTTTCAAGGTACTGCAAAGCTCACTTGGGAAAGAATTGGCATTGCCTGAGTCTCTGGGATCATGGGTGACTGCAGCAGCTTTGTCAGACCTGAGTGAAATGCTTCTGGCAGGACGAATCACTGAAATGCAGTGGGTAGCAAAGTTGTCATTTATCACCATTCCTGCAGATTTGGGCCATGGTGGCAGTCCCTGTTGGTCTCCAGGCAGACAGGGCAGTTTTTCTGCTGTGGCAGCTCTTCCAGCTGCGACGCAGCCGACGAGACAGAGCCGATGTGGCAGAGCCGGAGGGCAGAGCCTGCAGCACGGGGTGACCCTCACCTCTCCCCAGCAGGATGCAGCATCTCAGATGCACTGTGCTGGCTGTCAGCAAGCCAGCAGACAGACAGTATTTCTGTGCTCAGTGCTGTCACTCTGTCCCCCTGCGAGTAACAGTCAGTGGTGTGTTGGGTGTGGGGACAAGGCTGTAGTGACTTGGAGTCTCTCTAACTCAGGTATCTCTCTGCCTCCTCCAACAGTCCTGATGAGCCCCATGATTTCTTCATGCCAGTTTAGGGACTAAATGCTGTCCCCATTTTCCCCGGGATGCCAGGCCTCAATGGAAATGGTTGGACTGCCAAGAGCAGCCCATTTTCCTTGTTGGCAGCATGAGCAGGATCTGTATGTTCAGCACCGTGGTCTAGTGGAGGGAAGGATACTCAGCAAGGAGGGATTTCATGGACTTCCTTGAAACCCTTCAAAAGGGCTGTTAGCTCCAGGGTGGAGGGCTCAGATTGGCCTGGAGAAGCTGTGGAACCCATCCCAGCCAGGCCTGAGCCATCTCTGGGCAGCTGCAGAACGTTTGCAAAAATGAGCAGGGAGGAAGAATAAAGAGCTGACAGGGCATATAGGCAGCATCTCACCATCTCACTCTGACCCTCTTCCCTGTGTTTATTGTACTCTCTCACTGTGTTATGTCTAATAAGGGCCATAAACTCCCCTGGGATGGGACTTCCCATTTTTAACTGTCAGGCTCAAGGCACACCTAAGCCACCTTATAAATAATCTTTCTGTGCAGAGGGAAACTTGACCCTGGAACATACAGGGGTGGCTATGGCAACCACTGTCTGGGTGCTCTGTGTCTTCTGTGGACACAGAGCAAAGTGGCTGGGGACATGGCTTCTCCTGGGCTGGAGCAGAGTGTGCACAGCTTCCTGAGGCCCTTTCTGCATATGGCCATCGACCTCTCCCTGAGCATAAGTCATCTCCCTGCCTTGTTGGAATTTCTTCTTTTTTCCCCTTTTTTTCCCCCTTTGCATACTTTGATATGAAAAAAAGTTACAGAACAGAAATACAGCCAGTAGTAACCCTTTCTACTCTGTTTTAGATACCAGGAGAATTTGAGCACATCCTCTGCTTTTTCTGCCTTTAGAAATGCTTTTACAGGTTTAGCTATGTGACTTCCCAGGACCACACTATGGTGGATGGGAATGGGTGTTAATGTGAATTACCCAGGCTTTTGCTCTGATCACTGGACTACATCTGTGCTTGGTAACAAAGACATTTATAAAGTCCTACTTGTTTCAGTGCCAGCAACAACGGGACTGTACTGAGTACAGTGTGGAGAGATCTTTTTGCTCTAATATCCAGATCCCAGACAGACCTGGGAGCAGTCCCAGATTCCTTTGAGCAAGGCGTTACTGGTGTTGGTGATGACATTTCAGTTGATGTGAGCACATCAAACTGCAATTTTTATTATTATGTAGCAAAAGTTTGATAGTTCTCTACAACATTCAGAGTCGGTGTAGAAAGGTTCACAATAACATTCTCATCAAATATTGCTTTAAATGTTGAGGCTGAAGGAGGCAGAAGCTGAAGAGAAATGAGTCTGCTAATGGGATGAGAAATTCTTGAGTTTGGGGGAGTCATCCCTTTATTGGTTACCAGATTGGTTAACAGATTGAAACTGGACAAGTGGATGAATGATCTGTGGATGAAGTAGATGCTATGATCTGTGCATTCAGATTATCTTTACTGATAGGCAAAGTATTGAAGCTTTTCTCTGGGGTAGATGAGAGTGAAATTTGACTTTAGGTTGTTAAGGAGTTGGCTGAAGCTCTGGTAGCAAGATTCAGCTCTTCAGTTCCTTTAGATCAGGGGATCAAAATAATTTTTAAAGAAATCACAAGCCTAATGGGCATTTGCCATGACAATATATATGAAGAATTGGTAAAAGAGATGACCTTTTCAGTTATGTACCTTGGTGAAAGTGAGCATGGACTCTTTCTCTGGTTCCCCAATAACTTTGTCCAGCAGAGACAGCTAGAGTGGGAGATCTAGGCTTAGTTTCAGGAAATCTCCCTTGCTGTTCTCTCCACTGGAAAAATGCAAGGGGATAGGTGGAAAGTGTACTTTAGCGAAGAATTCTTTTTGTTCTGTGGAATTTAGTTTGTAAACCTTACCCTGTGCTCCTGGTTTGGGACTGCTGATGTGCTTTTGCATATATCCTATTGCCTTCAGTGGGATATAAATACTTGTTTAGAAAAAGTGTATGTTAAAATGCTGTTGTGACATGTGAACATGCCTAGACACATACAGAATTTTCTGAATTGGTACAGACAGCAGTAATTGTGCTATTTTAAAACAAGCTCATCAAACAAGGCCTTGATTTACTGCTTCCATGCACAGCTTTGAGAGTGCATCCTGCAGACTCCACCAGCTCTGGAATAGGAGTGGGGTGGATGATGTGTAATGGCTGTACTGTCATTTTGTGTGTGTGGAAAATGAGTCAGAATTATTTTGTGAGCTCCTCCATGCTGGATTATGGGTGGGAATTTTCCAAGAAAGAGAAATTAAAATGAATTAAAACAAACAAAATATTCTGGACAAGTAGCACAATGTGCATTCTTTCAGATATATGTTTGTTGGATCTTTATATGAGGAACCAGCTTGGAGGAGCAGAGATATCTGTAAACTTTGTTAGTCATGGTTGAAAAATTGAAATACTTTTGGCAAACTCCAGCTGTTTTCTTTCACTATTTTCAAAATTCTATATTTCAATGTTGAGTCTTGAAATAACATTTTAATCTTGAAAAACCACTGGCAACAATGATTTCCAAGCAAGCCTCAGAAACCAGCTGGAGAAGCTCTTGGTCCAATATTCATTTTCTTTAATAAAAGGAGGTAAGATAAACTGAACACTCTGCTTCAGGTTAACCTGAAATACTGTATCTTCACAATAAATTTTGTTTTTTCTTCAGGCAGGCTATGAAATATTATGTATTATTACTGCTTTTATCAGGCTGCATCTTTAGTAGAAAACGTGCTTGTAACCCTCGTAGGTGAGTTAGCAGCAAGATCCTTGTGATGTCCAGGTGGTTTGTCATTTAGCAGTGCTTTTCTGAGCCAAACAGCACTGCAGCGAGCCCAGGCTCCGGAGATTCCTAAGGAATTGAGTCTTCCCCCAATGGCATTAAATCAGTTCAATAAGCAATGGTGCTGGGTAAAATGCTGGCTCTTGGAGAGACCCTGACAGGTACAAGGTGGTTGTTGCTGGGTTGAGTTCTCCCTCAGCAGCTGTTTGCAAAGCCATCAATGATGACAGGAGCCTGACACTGGGAAATGTGAGGAGAAACTGCAGAAGGAGCCATCATCTCCATGGCTGCCTGAAGGCACAGGGTAAAATGAAAGTGAGTGAAAAAGGATAGATGCAGGAAGGGAGGATGATAAATGGGGAGGAGGCAGAAAGTGCTTGTTTTGAAGAAAATTGCTGTCAGGTGATTCAGGGGGTGAGGGAATCTGTCTGCTGCAGCTTGGGAGCACTGAGATGCTATGGAAACGTTTGCATAGTAACATAAAGTTTGGAAACAGGGTTGTGGGAGGCCCGTAGCACTCTGCAGCAGAGCACACTGAGGTAAAGTTGTGGGGTTAACACTGCATGCAAGTGTGTTCTTACCTGAATAGGTGAGATAAGAGGGTCAGAATTCCTAGGAGGACAGGTGGGTAAAAGAGATGATAGTGCCAGGAGTAAGCAACAGATTCAGAGCTATGAGAAGACAGCTTTATAAAGTTATTTATAGACAGATAAATAAGGACAATAAGGACTTGCAATTATTTCTCTAATTTCCTATGAAGAAGGTAAAAAAAAAATACAGAGCTTTTCTACAGAGAAATTTACATTTTAAGGATCAGGAAACATCAGATAAAGTGACAATTGACAGTCTCCTGGGAGAATTAAGTCTATTACAGGTAATTAAAATAAGTGAAAAAGGCTTTCCATCTATAGAAACAGTAAAAGGAAATGGAAGGGAAATGTGGTCACCCTACAGAGAGAGGCAGGACTGAGATTAAAGTAATACTGATGTGATCCTAAAAGTGATGGTTGTTTTGCTGTGGTTTCCAAGAGGGATAATAATAATTGATCATGGAGTCTAGGAGGCCTGGGGCATGGAGGTGAAAATTATTGGTTGGGGTGGGAGTAAAGTTTAGAGACTTGGTCTGTGAGTGGGAGATGGATTAAGGAGTGAATAACAGGATCTAGGTTGTCTCCACAAAACACAGGGCACATGGTTTCTGCTCAAACCATATTTCTCTGACTTTAAGGGGACTTAGAAAACCCATGAACACAATAAAGGGAATCAGACCAAGAGGGGGCAATATCCAGAGGTGGCTATGGCAGTGGATAGGCACATCTTCAACCTGAAGGATGTTTGTCAGTCTTCAAAACTGCTGGCTGGGAAGGATGAATTTACCTATAATGAAAAGCCTGACTGAAACTCAAATGTGTTGTTTGCAACACAGATGTTGCCAATACCCTGCAGACTCTCTCTGAGCATCAGCTTTTGTGGAAAAGAAAACAAATGCATAACTGTAACACACATATGAAAGTTTGTTCTCTGTAACCTACTGTCAGACTCTTTCAGAACATTCATATTTTCTAAGGAGAACAGTAATTTATTTCAGTTTTATGAGGCTAGTTATGCTCTTTGTGCTGTTTCACATGTGCAAATCAATTTGACATGCTTACATATGTTAGGCAGAATTGTAAGAATATTTGTTATAAACCAGACTGGTTCATAGCACTTTATTAGATAATACAAGTCCCCAAACTACAATTTATTGGTCCATGTATAAGACTAAATGCTTTCATTTCTTAGATTTTATTGAAGAAAATGCAGATGATCAATTCAATTACTAAGCTGGCCTGGGAATTGCAGTTTCTCACTCTGGCTTACAAGCAGTCATAATTCTCTAAAGCTCAGGGATTTTTGTTTTCCCTTTCTGAATATTTCAGCTTGGAAGCTGGCAACAGATGAGCTCACAGCCTTTTAGAATCCAGATAGTTTGGTTTTTTTCTGTTTTGTTTTGCTATGATATTTTGTCTATGCTATTGATAACCCATGACAAGAAATCTGTGATAGTCACAGCAAACCAAGGGCATATTTGTGTTCTTAGAAAAGTACTCTGAACAGATCCCAAGGGTTTTCCTGAGATTCATGTGGCAGGACACCAGCTGCTTGATGGTATAAAATTACCATTACCTCAAAGCAGGATTTGGTGCTAAACGGCCACAGGAAGCCACCAGATCTGCACAATAAATTTATCAAACACCTAGCTGTTGGTAACAACTAAAGATGAGGTTTATTCTCTTCCATCCCATGATTTATCACCTCTCCAAAACTGAGTCATGCAGACCAAATAGTTTTAGTGCTCAGTATCTCCCAAAATGCCTGTAAAGAAACGCTGATTTTTATCCAAGTCAATGCAAACACAAAGCAAAGCAGAGTCCAGAGAGATGAATGTAAGCACTGTTGATTTCCACTAATTTCTGTTAAAGTGGCACACGTTTCTAGCCTTGCAATTGGTTCCACAAGGTCAGTGATCTGCTTTCTTTTGTAAACCAGCTTTAAAATCTGGTGAAAGTTTTTAGTGTAAATATGAACTATTTCTCCCACAGAAGAACTTTCGCTTTGGACTCTCTGTAACCCTTGGCTTGAGCTTTGACTTCTGCCCCTTGGTTATTGTAGAAATTCTCTCAAATGCTTTCATCAATATTGGAAAAAAAAACATCTGAGTATCTTGTCAGAAAGCTGACTAGGACTGTGTTAGTCACAGCCAAACAAATGGACTCAGGTGACTTAAACATCTGCCACTCCTGCAATGAAAATGGCTGATATGAAGTACCAGGTAATTTGCCTTCCAGGTTGCAGTGGGCAAGAAGCCAATGTTTGCATGTGGCAATGAACTCATGCTTTTACCACATCCATGCACATGAAATGTGTGTTTGCACTCCACTGACTGTGTGGTGATACCAAATTGGCATATTGGGGAAGGACAAATTCTGGAACAGGGGTTTCCATGCTGGCCACTGGGATCTGTAGTGGATGAGGAGAACCAAGTAGGTTTCTGAGGTGAGAAGAGCAACCTGGACACAGTAAGAGAGGAGCAGCAGATGGAGAATAATGCATTGATGAAGAATTAAGAAATGAGAGGGTGTACCATGGAAAATGGAGTGGTTTTGTTGGGCACTGAGCTAAACCCTAAGGGGCTTCACTTAAGAGCTCTGCCAGAGGAGCCATCTATCCCTTTGGACTGCTCAATCCATCCCACAGTTTCCAGTCTATAAAATAAGAACATTAATTCTTCCTGCCTGCCACTCACCTCTTGTATACCCTTTCTGTTTACGTGGTGAGGAGTGTCTTCTGCTGCAGAGCCCAGCAGCTGGATTCTGATCTCAGATGCAGTTTGCCCCAGAGCAGATTTTACTGTCTCTTAAAGAGCAGCCTGGCATCTTCCATAAATAGCTGGTACAAGTGGTATTGTCTGCTGGCTGTAGTATTGCAAAGAGAAGAGCCAGAGCAGTTAAGAGCAAATGGGATCACCTCCATTTGAAATGGGTTATTTATATTGTCAATGAAGTAGTGAAATGCACATAGCAAGATATTGTGTAAGTAGATTTTAACTGATGTCCTTGATTTGTTGCGGGTATTTTCAATAAGGAATGGTTGATCAGAGGCAGGAACTCAGGCAGTTTGATTTCTCAGTTGTTCATAAAGAGAAATGTACTTTGTAGAAGTGAATTCCTAAGTATATGGCAAAAGAGGTTTTTAGTCTGAATCATTCCTTTGAGGGATTTTAAACATTTGCCTCCCACATGCTACAATAGTGCTCTGGAAGTGGTTTCATTGTATGGCCCGAGAAGCTGCATTCTGGCGCCTGCTGGTTTATGAGAAATAAACACAATGGAGTGGTCTCGGGTTATATAAATTCAGAATTTAACAGTACAAGCAGTAAGGGGAGAACCTGTGTGCAGCATCAGAGCAGAGGGACTTGTCTGGGAGTGTGGGTCTCTGCAGCATTATGCTGAGCCTGGCAGATCCCAGTCTCCCCTCCAGACCTCACATGGAGAGAAAGAGTTTGTAGAAAAACAAATAGTTTTATAAGTATCTCCTCTCACAGAGCCAGCAGGGAAAAGCACTTTGGGCATGCTCTGTGAGTGGAGCTTTACCTCTTAATGACCATGAGCAGGGCCTCAGCATTCTTCACTTCTCAGTTTTTCTTCTCTGTTTATTTTGAATACGGATGACTTTCACTCTCCTGCTTGCCTAGCTCCTCCTGCTACAAAAAACCAGTTAGAATACACATGGCAGAGACTGAGGGAGCCTAGAGCAAAGCATCCCACGATGATGAGGATATCTTTACACCATGAGTACAGCAGGCTGCATGAAAATCTGCTTCCAGTCACCCATTAATTTGGGTGGATTTTGAACTCAGGGCTACAGAATGGTCCTTCTCTTCCCAGACCCAGTCAAAAATGCTTTTCTTCCTTCCACTGGAGGCGTTGCTGTGGGCTGGATGCCATACACACATTGGCAAGCTGGCCAACAAAGGAGTTTGAGAACAGGTACTGCTCCTTGCCACCAGTTGCAGTGATCTCCATCCTTACTTTAGGAGGGATAAATGAGAAATTGAGTTGCTTCCATTGTGCTATATTTTCAAGCTTCAGTCACCTTAAAGAACATAATGAGTTGAGCTATACTCAACATAGAGAAATTGTTCTGGCTACTTCTGCCCTGTGGCGTGGCAGCCCCCCAGCAGTGCACATCAGCCTGCCAGGACTGAGCCAGTGAGGGAGCAGTGACTGCCACAGCACGACACGAGGCAGCTGAGCTCTGAGAGAGATTAATAATGCACTCCCACGATGGGGAGTTCAAGCCTGTGAGTGACAGAAGGTTTCCAGAAGCACAGGTTTATTTCTTATCTTATGACTGGTTGCTTTCCCCAATTGCCCTTGAGTGTGATGCTGTTTCATGGTATGGTACATCTACCTCCTATTTCAAACACCTCTCTCTGCAACGCCAAAATCCTGCCAAAGAGTCCACCAAATGGACTCTTTAGTGCATGATTCTGCTGTAGACCATGGAGAAGACACTGTAAGATTACAGATGTTGGAAGGGCAGCTGTCCTCCCTGGATAACTCCTGTTATCACAGGTGTGACAGGTGGAGCTGATGGTGGGAAAAAGAGCCTTCATCTGAGTGAGCATTCCTGAGTGGGAATGGAGTCACTTGAATGTGGTGGGAATAATACAGTATACATCCTTTTGCAGGTGCAGGTTTATACAGAATATTCTTGCAGGGGCCACTGACTTTGATGTGTCTTTTGGTAGCTTAGCACCCCCTGAGGTTCCTTGGTCACAGTAATTAAACCATGAGCACCAGTACTCACTGAAAATACCATTACCCAGTGAAGTGAGGGATGAAGAGAATTGTACTTGTGAAAAGGTAAAGTGAAGAACAGAAGGAAGGAAAACCATGAGTCTTCACATGGAAGGGGAGGCATCATACCAGTAAAGTTCTTGCCTTACCAATTTTTTACTCCTGGCTTAGTAGCTGAGGACAGAAATGTTCTCCAGATGCAAGGAATCATGAGGCACTTCCTTAACTTCTCAGCATTTCCCTCTCCTGGGAGGGAGGATCATTAGAAATGAGATATGTTCTTAAGGTTCTCACAGAATGGTCTGATTCCCCAATTGATAAGCTATTTTTTGTAGCAGTAAGTCTCCAAGTTGATTTATTTACTCTAGGTGTTCCATAGCTCATTCTGGAGACCTCATACTCTGAAGAATTACAATTCATGGAGGTCGTAGGATTGCACCAATCTCAGGAAAGTGATCAAGAGGAGCTCTGTGTCTCTTGAGCTGCAGTTAAACACAGACTGAGTTTCTAGCTTATGCATGTGTGGCTGTGCTGAGTTTGCTCTGCTGTCTTAGATCCTTTGCAGGTGTATAAATACTGGCTGCTCATGACCTTGGCAAGTCAAGTCTTCAGGCAGTAACAGACTACTGAAAAAGAAAAAGAGGAGGGAAGTGATGATTTGACAGTCTGACAGCAACACATCCCCTTTGGGCTTGTGTGGGGCTGAGATGATCTATGCATGCTGGTGGTTAGAAATGCTTCTGTGTTGTATGTGCTCGCAGCTGTATTCAGTGTGCATGGATGTGATCTCTATAATAGATATGTATTCTACATATTAACATAACACATGTTTAAGGAAATAAATTATTTTGAGAAGACAATATTTGGCAGTGGTTCAAAAGAAAGGTGGTAGTGAAATACTTCTGATCTGAGTGCAGTGATTACAGATGCATCTGGCTGCTCACCAGCTCCTTGTAAAAGCTGTTTTAGAGTGTTACTGCAGTTGCACTGAGCTTGCACAAAGTAGGAAGCTCTTCCATGCCCTCTGAGCAGGAAAATGGAAAGCTTTGAAGCCTCTGGTCTGAGGAAGATACTTTAAATTATTTTTCTGTGTAATGCTGTGAATCTAAATTTTGCAGATGAACCTCACTAAAGAGAAGAAAACAGAAGGCGCCTGAACTGCTCAAGTGCCCTTCATTTCTACTTAGACAAATTAATTACTCCTCCTTACTTTTTTCTTTAAAAAGCTAGCAAAAAAAAAAATACAAAGGCATTTGTGAATATAGGCATCCTTTAAATTCAGTGTCTCAGATTCTCCAACTGAAGAGCAGAAAATCTGTATTTAGTAGAAACCTTTTCCACTTTGGCTGTGTCTGTACTGCTACCAGAACCTTTAAGTCTCAAAATCCAGAAATAACATCATAACTGCACTGATGCAGAACTCATCAAAACCTCTCTGGAAAGCTGCCTGGGCAGCCAGCTCCACTGAGCTGCCATGGTCAGGGCCAGTGTGCTGGTGGTGTCCCAGCCACTGGGGTAATGCTTGCTCTCGTGGCTTGGGGACAGCTGTGGTCTTCACAAGTCCATCTATTCTCACCCAAGGAGATCTCTCATCAATTGACTTTTCTCAAAGAAACACTGCCAACTGTCTTATACAAGAAATTTTATAATCTTGAATGTTTAAGAAGTGATTTCTAAATTCTTCAGGCTGAAGCCAGGTGGTCCTTGGTAATGGGCTGTTGGACCCATTTTGTGTCTTACAGTCTCATCACATGAAGTCATTCAGTCTTTTTGATGTGCCCTCCAGATTTGCCTCTGTAAATATAAATGCTCCTGAACAAAGGAGTCTCTCCTTTGTAGGCATTAAAGATCACTGGTAAATGTTCTGCAGGGCTAAGGCTGTGTTAAGGGCCACTCCAGCATAAAGTCATACCATCTGTATTCAGCATGACTAGTTTGGTCTGTGTTTGAAAAGTGAGAACTGAAGCTTTAGAGGAAGAAAACAGCTAATTCCTGGGTATCTTCTTCTGAAAGAAAGTGGTCAAAGTCACCTCATTTGTTCCACATTTCACCAGAACTGTTCTTTCACAGCCGTTGGCCATTATCAGTTATTCTGGGTAAATGGCATTCCACATTTCTTCCAATCCATCTACTACCCCAAAAGATGAATCCCACTTTTGTTTTGATTTATATTCAATGGGATTTCTTTTCCTTTGGCTGGATAATTTGTGATGCAGGCCAGCATCTCTTAGAGACTCGTCTCTAAATTATCACAAACATACTTCAGAAGCCAGTAAACGACAGTTCTTTCTTCCATGGTTATTTGCAAACATTAAGTGTCACAGCCACTTCTATATGCTAGAGACATCTCGTTCCTTAGGTGGCCATGCATCTGAGCTACCAAGGGATTTAAATAAGACAGTTGGATATGTAACCCTGGTTTGCTATCACTGCCATGTGTCTTGTCTGCAGAACTCCATCTCTCTTAACCTCTTTTCAGATGGAAAAAGATATTCTGTCCAGCAGCCAAAGGGAAATGCAAGCATCCTGGTGGAAAACAAGCTGTTTCAAAACCCTGGCTGCAAGCTACCCACACATCACAGCTGTCAGCCAGGCTGCACATGCATAGTTACAGGGAATAAAATAGAGAGGACCTTCTGTTCCTATTCAGAAAGGTCTCTATCCATTCACCTACACAAAAGGGTTGTCATCAGCTGCCAGTATTAATTTGTTCTCCTATGTAGGTTTCCGGCTAAAGGAGGATAAAGTAAGTCCAGTGCTATCCAGCAGGAGCACTTGGAATGCAAATGCTAGCCCATATATTTCAAAGCATTAATGCGACCCACTTCTAGATTACTTGGGGTAATTTCCGATTTTATTTATTCTTCCTTTTCTTCAATTAACTTCTGAGGCTGAAATATCAGTATGCAGAAAATCAAATATGAGAAACAAAGCCCATTTTTATTTTAGGACTCTGCTTTCCTTGTAATAGCAGTTTATTTAAAGAGGAGCCTGGAATAATCCAGTTTAAGCAAAGCATAGAGCTCTACTGAAGCCAAACCTTGTGTGGGTGTGCTCTTGTCAGGGCTCCCAGAAGAGGAGGACAGGAAAGGCTCTTAGTCAGACCTCAGATATTGCAGGAGATGTTGGTTACTCAGGAACTGGCATTATTCCGTGTCATACCAGTACAGAGCTACTACTCTGGTGTACTGGGAGAGATTTTCCATTGGGAAAATCCTCAGATAACCTGGTGTTCCTGCTCTTTGTTGTCATAAAGAAAATCCCAAGGATATGTGGCTGGAAGAGGTGTCCACTGTAAGGGCCTAGCATAGCATGTGCTTTAGGGACAACTTTGCCTCTTCCTCTCGTTCCACCTTGTGCAGTGTTTGCAGCATGTCCCATGCTGGGGTCTGGTGTGTTGTTTTGTGTTGTGTGGGTGGTGTCACCTCCCACTATTTGGACCTGGGCTCAAAGCCACAACAGACTGCAGTCCAGTTGGGTCACAGCTTCTTACACCATCCAAGGAGTTTCCCACATACTCAATTTTCGTGCAAGTGAATGGTCTCCTCATGCTTCTCAGAGTTCAGAAAAGTTGGACATAAGAATAAATTTCTGCATTATCTCAGCTTTCTTTATAATTTTTAATGAAGTTTTTTTCTCAGTATATTGTTCTTTAAAATTTCTAAAACAACGGCACAGCTAAGGATGTGTTAAATATAAGTAATTTCAGCATTAAAGACAGGGGAGTATGTTCCTCAGAAAAAGAATCAAATAAATTGATTAGTTCTTGAAGCAGCATTAACAATGAAGATAAGGTGCAATTTTGTTTCCACTGGTGAATTTAAATGTCTGAGCATCATCTTTCTTAGTTATATATCTATGGATTTGAATTTTAATTATTTGGCTTGGAAATACTAAATGATTGTATTTCTAAAACCTGGCATATTCTCAAATTCTGCACTGTAAAATTCATATCTCTACTGCTCTGCAATGAGAACCAGGACACTAATGATTAGTTATAGACAGGTTAGTTATATTAGTTATATAGTTATAGGCATCAACAGGAATATTAATTAAATTTCATATGGTGATAAATCATATAGAGCTGAACATAGCAATTTCTTTTAAACAAAAAAAAAAAAAAAAAAGTGCAGCCAGATATTTATTTCATAAGTCTGTGAGAATTACTGTAGACAATAAAGAGGGCATGAAAACTTGGAGATATTGATTGGTATGTTGAGGGTGTGTTTCAGATATTTATCCTCTGCATTCCCTCTCCAAGGAAAGCCTCCCTTGGGCAATTCTTGTCATTGATTTTGAGTCTGCCTGCTCAGAAGCTGGAAATGTTGTTGCTGGTGGGGAAAGTCCAAGAGCAGCAATTGATCGCAAATAGATTTTATAATACTCTGCTCCCGTATTTCAAAGGGGAAAATTTATTAATGGCCGCAGGTCTCTGATTCTCCCTTTTAAACATATCAAGCAAGCCCATATTTTTTCAAGCTCCTGGACGTTTTCATTTTCTCCGAAAGTGACCTCTGTTTTGTCTTCTTTCTCCCCACAGACAGTGAAATCATCCCTCCCGACTGCCTGCGGCCGCGCTCCTTCACGGCCATCCGCCGGCCCTCGCTGCGGCGGGACACGGAGGACACGCGCCTCTCGGTCAGCCTGTGCGACCTCAACCTGCAGGAGGACACCTTCCACGTGACGGCCACCACCCTCCCCATCCCGCAGAACTCCCTCAACTCCCAGCACTCCCACCTCCTCCCGTCCCAGCTGGAGAGCGACCTCCGCTTCCACCACCTCCGGGGTCCCCACGTCAAAATCCTCGATGACCAAACCGTGGCCCGCCTGGAGCACGCCCGGGAGGAGAGGACTTTGGTGTTCACCAGCAGACCCCTTCGGATCAACGAAACCATTTTTGTCAAAATCAACAAGTCCAACGCCGTGCGCACAGGGACGCTGTCCTACGGGGTGACGTCCTGCGACCCCGGCACCCTGCGCCCCAGTGACCTCCCCTACAACCCCGAATCCCTGGTCGACCGAAAGGAGTTCTGGGCCATCTGCCGGGTGGTGGTGCCCCTCCAGAGCGGGGACATCCTGGGATTTATGGTGAATTCCGATGGTGAGCTGCACCTGAGCCACAACGGTGCTGGCATTGGCATGCAGGTCTGCGCGGACTGTTCCCAGCCCCTCTGGATGTTCTTCGTTTTACACGGCGCCATCATGCAAATTCGATTGCTGGGTATGTTGGACCCTTTTTTCCAAACCTTGTGCATGAGAAAGCAAGGGGGGGGATACGATGTGGGAGGGGGAGTGAGTGGTTCCCTCTCTGCTCTAGGTTGAGGTGCAAATTTTGGTTTTATAAAAAGAAAAAAATATGCAAAGGCACAAACGTAGCATCTGGGTATGAGTTACAAGACTTAACCTCCTTGCACTTCTCTAACACCCTTCATGTGATGGTCTCAAAGCTCTTTTCAGATAATGAATTAAGCCTCAGGGACTTCCATTAAAGTACAGATGAGTCATCACTGACCTAGGAGAAGCAAGGAAGGCAGAGGAGAGATGCTTTGGGCTGAGCTAATCTAAGGCACAGCCAGCAGGAGAAAAGATCTGATGCCCTTTTCTGTGTGATGATGGACTCCTGAAAGAGGGCTGTCCTTGCTTTCCCCAGGCTAGTACGTGAGAGGCAAGCCAGAAAGCAGAGAGGAAACCCAGTGATTCACAGAGCATGGCACTGACCATGTCAACAGGAGAAAGGTTTCCTTGCCCTCCAGACCTTTTCAAGGCAGTGTAGCTCACACAGGTTGACAGACCTCTGAAGAGCTGGCCTCTTGGTATTTCTGCTGTTTTTTCAGCTCTTTTAGCTGATATACTTCATTGAAATGCTGCAAGTCATGGTTCGAAGGTGTGGAGGGAAAAGCTTTGAAATAACATTTTGCAGGATCAAATTTACTTTTTGTGTGTGTATATTAGACCAAGTATAGGATGTGTTTGGTAATGAATTTGTACCATGGTTCTGCTGGTGTTTGGTGTCAGACAGTGAAAGATGGATTCTGAGAACATTATGTATTTCCTGGTACTCCTCTAAATGAAGAGGATTTTAAAACGCTCCTTTCCATTTATACTGTTATACAACTTTATACTTATATTTCATTTTGCTTCAAATACTCCTCATACCTAACAGTGAAAAAAACCCCAACAACCTGTCTCCCCATCAAACTCAAAAGCCAACCAACATCTCCTTTTTTTAGGATTTGTAGACAGTCTTTAGAGATAAATTGTGGTGAACACACACATCTGTCTGCAGGGTCCAGTTCACCTTAATATGCAGTATGAAATGCCTTGTATAATTAGTTTGAAGTTGACCACAGGCCTCTGCTGTGAGTGGTTTGTGGCTGCTAAAGGCTCACAGATGACAAATGTAATACTGCAATTTATTTCCAGGAGTCTGAGACTCAATCCCTGCTAATTCAGCATGATTACATTTGATGTGGGTAGTGTACATAATCCATGGTTAGCTCTGCTCTCCACCAGCATGTCATTGTGATAATGGTAGGTGAAGTCAAACAGAGCCCAGTAAAGCAGGAGATTAAATGCTCCTGTGTACATTAGATGGAAAACATACTTAGGTCATTGAGCTGCTGGTAAAACTAAATCATCGACCAGTGCTTCCTTTCATATGAGATCACTAATTCTGGCAGTTTGGCACAGAGCAAGCAGCCTGTTTGCAATGAGCTCTGAAACAGGGCAGCAAGGAAGTGTCTCCCCAAGAGGGACAGAATCACATCCTCATACTGCATTTGACACAGCACGGACATGAACACAGACCTCCTGTGTAAACCTCCTGCTGGGCATGCCCTGCAAATGCCCTCCCTGCCTGATCACCCAAAGTTCAGCCCAAACCACTACATCCACAGTGCCTGTTTTAGATAAATCTACATTTGGATGCATGAAATGAAATGAAATGAAATGAAATGAAATGAAATGAAATGATGACATGATATGATATGATATGATATGATTGATATGATACAATATGTGCAGAGTTGGGAAACCCCTCACTTACTGTGTTTGTGACCATGACAGGTTTTTCTGGCCTTGGTTACTGGAAAAGGACCTGAAAATGGGCTATTGTTCCTTAGTGAGGTGTAAGTGAAAAGAGCTGGACTTGCTGACCTTGCCTCTCTCAAGGAAAGGGTAGGACCCTGCTGAGTGTACAGCTTTATCCACATCAGCTTTGCAGCAGGCTGCCATCTCCAAGTTAAATACAATGAAATTGGAGCTGGCCTGTAATTTTTAACAGGTATTAAAATACCAATAGACCTTTTCATACACACATTTCCAGTATATCAATGCTGGGAGCAGTGCAGTCCCAGTATCAGTACAATATCTGTGTAGTGCAACTGCCCAGAGAAAAGCACTGATGCTGTTGCAACTGCATCTCTGCAACTGCAGTAATTACATGGATCAGCAATATCATGACAGAAGGCGAAGAAAATAATGAACTCCCTTCTCTGACTATTGCAGTTTTATTAGGGAGGTGACGTGCACTGTTTGCACTGCAGTAGAGCAGATTATGCTGCTTGCCATAATATCTGTCTTTATAATATTAGAAAATGTAAGAAGAATGTAAAGTGTTCATCTTTCTAATGACAAGCTCCATCTTCAGAATGCAAACAAGAGTAATTTTGTGAGATCTGTCTTTTGTAATTTGAGCTTTATATCACAGCAGAAGACATTTATAGTCATCTTTTTCTAGTTTTAATAGAAAAAGTGAAGTTACATATCCTTGAAAGAAATGAGACACAAATACTGCAAAAGGCATAATTGGACCAAACCTATCCTAAATAGCAGATGTCATTCTGTTTCTGGGGCACACCATTAAGAGAGTAACCAAAACGATGTTATACAATGTTAAAGAAACATCAGCACTACAGCTGACTATAAAATGAAATTAAAATTGCTGGGTTTGCTTCTTCTCCAGCTTTTCAGTTTTGTTTGGAGAATGGACAGCCACTCTTGCACCTAGAGAAGGTTTATTTTTGACCTGGAGAACAAGATGGCTCCAGGTATTGATCACTGGATACTGTATTTCATGCCTGGACATTATTTATTTGATCCTGATGCAGAGCAGGAGCAAGCTCAGGTCTCTGCTGGCTTGTGACTTTGCCATAGAAGCTGACATTTGCTGACTGCAGTTATTCCACAGTGCTGGAGATACAACATTTATTTCCTAATATTAGGGGAGACCACCTCTACTCAGGCTGGTGGTCTTACAGAACTCTGTAGGAGAGGAGGGCATTGTGGGGTTAGCTGGATAGTAAAGAATTCTGACTTCTGTTTTCCTCTTATCAATTTGGCATTGTATACTGGCAGTATATTTGCTGTAAGAGAAATAAAACAGCCAAAAATAAAGATGAGGTTGGAAACACTATTATTTTTCATGCCACCCTAGCAAAAGTAAAATAAATTAAACCCAAGCCCCACTATAATGCAGTGAGAGGCCACAGTCATCTGTAGGGGAGGCAGAAGAATGTCAATTTGTTTCAAAGAAAAGTTTAAAAGGCAACTTGACCACATGGAGGAAAGATAAATGAAAGAGAAGGGCACTTTAATGTAGCAGATAATAGGATAAAAAATATCAAGCTGCTGGAAAATGAACAAAATTAAACATAAATGAGGGTAATTAACTATGGGAACCAGCTATTGAGGGAGGCAAGAGATTTTTTTTTGTCAGGGAAGCCCTTAACATATAAATATTTTATATGTTAAGTGCTAGTCTTAATTTAGTAATTCTGAGGATTCTGCACATAAAAACAACCAAACAGAAATCCAGATCGTTAGGCATGCAGAAATGAAACAGTCTTTGTGTATCCTTTAGGAATTTCATTAGTTCAGGCTTGGATTGGTTTTTTTCAGGCATCATTCCTATATAGTCAACAAACCCGGCCTATTAAATTTGATTTACTGCTCTCAGCTTTTGCTGGTAAGCATTTCAGCTCACACACAGTTTTATTGACAGCTCTGAAAGGTTGAAATGAGCCAGTCTGGATACAATGGTCTGGTTTTGGTCAGGTTTTGGTGGTGTAATTCATTTATGAAGTTAAATTGATTGACCCCATAAGGTTTCAAAATGTATGACTCATGTCTGGAGAAGCTATCACAGCAATAAGTTTATATATTTAATGTTTGAGGATCCAAATGGTTTGGGGATATTCTTTCATTTTCTTTTGTCTCTGAGTTGAATTGGCAGCATGTAAAACATCTTCCTTCATCTCCCCCCCCCCCCCCCCCCCCGTTTTTTTTTTGGTGGTTTTCCTTGCAAATTTTATCCTTTCCAATAATATTAAAGCTTTCTTTTGAGCAATGAAATAACATGTTCCATCAACAGTCATACTAATGAAGCCAAGTTGCCAACTTCTCTGTGTCCTTTCTTTCCATGCACTTCAATAACTCCAGCCCCACCAGAACAGCTGCACAATACAGCAGCTTTCTGGATGTCTCCTGATGTTGGCCAAGAGCCAGCCCTAGGCCTGAAGAAAACAACCCAAGAGCTAGCATTTGGTGTGGGTAGGTCTGAATCCACATCCATGCTGGACAAAGGCAGTATGTGGGATACCTTCCCACCTCTTTACCATGGACATGAGCTGGGGCTTCTGCCCATTGAAAAATATTTAGATATCAATTCTTGCTGAGGTTTGCGTCCTTCTTTTGGACTTTCTTGAAATGGGACAGTGTGCTCAAAACTGAGGGGGTGAGGAAGAGAGACTTGACATGGGACTTGCAGAAAAAACAGCTCTGTGTCCTCAGTTCCTCAGGATTTCTGACAACAGCAATGGGCAATGGACCAAATTGGAAATTAGTTCAGCAGAGTACTGTGGGACACAATTTGCTGGCGAAGGGCTCTTTAAATCAACAGTGAAATTTGATCTGAAGTGGCCTCGGTGCCAGTCTGAAGGACTGCCAGCTGCAGTCAGTCCCAGTTACAGGCAGGCTTGCTCAGAGCTGTGCCCATTATGACTCTTACTGGTGGTGAGACTTAGCACCCTGGTAGTGCTGCCCTTTTTGAAAAAGCCCTTTTCCTGGGACTGACTGGAAAGCCTTGAAGCATCTTGAACAGAGTAGTGTCTTGCTTAGGTGTCAGAGGGCAATGGTTTACCAGGGGGAATTACTTTGTCTCCTTCTGTGATGTTCATCACACTGCCCTGTCTGGTTTTCCTTGACTTTTGCTCTATCTGAGGTGAGTGACCAGCTCACCACAGACCAAAAAATGATTCACAGGCTGTTGAAGACTGCCCTCTCCTTTCTAAACAGTATTTTTTCTCTGTATCCCAGCATCCCTCACTTAATCTTTGCTGATACTCTTCCTGCAATTACTGTCTCCAGTGTATTCCCACGGGAGACTTTCCCCTCTTTTCTCTTGTCTCTGTTGTGGCACTTGTCTAGCCTGATCCTCCTAAAAATCCATAGGACATCTTGGGAGATGATCCCACCTTACCTTGTCTTTCCAGGCTTTCGTCCATTCCTGTGTAAAGCAGATTTTTATCCTGTGGTTGTTCGTTGACTGTTGCAGGGCTCCAGCACCCCGTGGCAGAGATCCTGTCCCTTCCAAGAAGCTTCTCCTTAGATCCTTTGCACGTGCAATTAATTACTGCAGTGAGCACACAAAATAGTTAAATGGTATTTGGTATGTGCAGTTGTTATACACACTGCCCATAGCAAACTGTAGGTAAGTTTGTAGAAAAGTATCTCACAGAGGTGAGGAGCATACAGGATCTCAGTCCTCCAGCTCAGAGTTTAGAAGCCTCTCCTGTTTGAGAGAAGACAGTTCTTGGCACTGGCAAATCACACCCCCCCATCTCTGATCTCTGAGGTGGCCAGTACATTACCCATTTGGAATTTTGATCCTTTTCCACCTTGGTTCATTCCAGTGATGTGGAAACTGTGGAGTTAAACACAGCATAAGAGAAGCCTGGTAAATGCCTAGACATTATTGCACAGAAATGCACATAATGAATATCTTCTTTGAACAGACTTTCAATTAGATATGCCCCAGAGTTCCATCTTCCATGTTTTTATTTGTATGGAAAATGGCTTAATTTAAGCTGATTGGGATCTAACAGGCCCATGTGTGTCATTTAACAGCCTGGAATTCCTAAGCACTGCAGGGTACAGGGTGTTTTATAGTGTTAGAGACCAGGGGGAAGGAGGAGAGTTAATATTCTGTGCCTCCTGGAAGGCAATCCACTTGTATTAATTGATGCCTCATCATAAATACTGCTATCATGTATGGTTTGCTTTCATTCTGAGTGAAGTACACACTACTGATGGTAAGTTGAAATAGCTGCAAAGAGAATACAGCATCCTTAACTGCTGGGCTTGATTTTAGCACTGCACAGAGCTCTCCATCCACCTCTTGTTTTATATTCATTGTTCCAAAGGAGAGTTAGCACAAAGAGAAGCTGCTGTGTGAGAGAGAACAAATAATTTGGGCCTTGGAAAACTGGAGAGGTGGATGCAGTCCAGTGCTTGACTTCCCTGTGGCCAGTGCCAGCAGTGTCAGTGTTAAAACCTTCTCCTGGCACCTTTGTACCATACATTGAAGATCTCATCAAACATGACACATAATTAAGCTGCACTTGCCACAGGTGTTCAGTGACATCAGCCTGCTCTGAGGTATGAGCTGGTATCCAGGTAAAGGCTGGGTAAAGCAAACACACCACCTCCAGCAACAGCCCCAAGGAGAATGGCCTCTGCACATTCTCCTTGACAAGAGCAGGAACTGTTATCATCATTAGTATAAGGAACAATTACTGCCTGCAGTGAGATTTTCATAGTAAGTGAGGTATAGATTTCCCTTATCTCCTAACACCTCTGTCTTCCTGCAGTAAATATACAGAATATGGGATTCCATACTACCCTCTTTGCCTTGCAACTTGTCTGTCAGGACAGATAACATCTGCTTATTCTTTGATCTAACACTGGTGTGAGGTAGTCATTCTGGCTACTGTGAGAATCACATACCAGACTAAACTCTTTCTTTGATTCTTTGTCAGATCCCTTTGCACCCAGCAATGCCCATGGAAATCCAGAGAGTGCTGGCCAAGTAAAGTGGAAGTATTTGTTTCCACTATACATTTACCACTCTATTTACATCTGTCCCTCCTGGAAAAGCACAGAGCTTGGAGGTGCTGGGTTAGGCAGCAATTTTCCTTTTGCTCACAGAACTATCTTTGCTGTGGTCTCCCAAAGAGCTTTGATTTGTTTTTCTTAAACAAGATGAAAGCACCAACTCTCATTTTTTGTGGTTTCAGCTACTTAATCCAGGCTTCTTATTTCACCTTTTCTTGATGTAAGCATGTGCCTGGGTGCTTTGTTGCTCTAGAATTTCTCAGGTTGAGAGGTAGAGCTCCAACTCTATGACCCTTTCACTTCAGCTCAGCCAGACATTCATTGCATGGTGTCCACGCCCTCAGGATTTTGCAGGATCTAAGTGCTGAGTGACCACTGAACTTCACTGTCAGGTCAAGGAAGGTACCCTGTAAGTTTGCTGTGTGCTCTTTGCTTCCAGGGAGCACACTGGGTTTGGGCTCTGAGAGCTGCTGAATCAATAATGTCTGTGGCATTTGGAGCTTTCATGTTTCCCCTGCTTAGCTGGAGTGTGCCTGTGACTGCAGGGGGGTAATAGATGTGCTGGTGCCCCGCTGCCCTTCTGGACACAGCAGACAGCAAGGCTCCAGTAAAGCCATAAAGTACACTCCTTTTCTGTTCCTCATGAAAGTCTGAACTGTTGTTCTCCATGTGGTTTGGATCTAACTTTTACTTCCTCAAACAGTGGTTGTCTGACGCCCATCTGCAAACACAGACCTCATGGTTTTGCATGCAAAATCTGCCAGGCTGCAGATTGACCTATTTCTGGACATTTCTTTAACATAATGATAAATCCTTTATGTTTTCATGGGCCTGTGAAGGACAAAATGTGCTATTGTTCTATTCAGAATAGTTTTTAAGTCCTTCAGGAAATATTTGAATGCAAAAAAGCCCACAGATCACCAGCTGATGTGGGTCACCAGGTACTGATGTACCTGAGAGGCAGAGATGAGCTGCAGCACAGAGGCTGGGCTCTGAGAACACGGTTGGCCAAAAACCATTGAGCCCAAGGGGAAGGAAGCTCTGGTTTCTGGCCAGGGCAGTATTGTTCCCATCTCCGTGGGAACACAACAGATGGATGTGTAAATACATGCATTTTACAGCATTCAGAAATGATGGATATGCTCACATCCTTCCCTCACATTATCGTTGATTTTTAACTGCCACGTAACCAGGCAGCAACAGGTGCTTTGTTCTTTTGTTTTAGCACGATGGATTCAGAAGTCCCTGTTGGGCAAGACCTAAGTGTCCCTGGGGAACAGAATAGCTCTCCTGCAATAGCTCTTGCCTGGAAGCAAGAAAATCTGAAGAGAATATGGATGCTCCAGTATCCAATACCCAGTCTCAGTAACATCACTCACTCTGGAGCAGCTCATGTTTTATGGGACAGACCTCCTAAGAGAGATGTTCACACGAGCTCAGAGCCCACATTTGGTGACAGATTTTTGAAAGAATCTGGATCCTGTTTAGATAACAAAATAAATGGCCCTGATACACTGAGAGTGTTAAATGTGAGAAAGGATATTGAACAGTTTTTGAGACGGGGTAAGAATTTTAGCTGACATGCCTAAACAATCTGTCTTCTAACGAAAGGAAATCACATTGAGAGTTTTAAAAGACATTCTAAGTGACTATGACTGACAGGTACCCAGTGCTCACTCGACTGAACTTTATGAGAAGTGCAGAGATCTCTTGAGCTCCCTTAAATAAGCTGCAGCCAGACCTGAGCAGCTGTACTAACCTTTTCCACTGTGTGCTGGAAGCTCTGGGGCCTGTGGATGGATAGGGCAACATTGAAAATCTCTGATTGCTGTTGATAATTACCTGATCTTTATTATATGTCCTATTCATGCAGCACATGTGTTATAAAAGAGAAGGGGCTGTCAATATGCTCCACATGAAACTCAGCATATGGGCAAGTTACTATGTTGCATAAGACTTTATGTTCCTTAGAAACTATGGAAGGAGGCTTCTGTACTTTGTCTTTTAGGAACAATGTTTAGTTAAGCTTCTGAATAGTTGTCAAGATGTTTATGGGTAAAGAAAGCCCATAAAAATGTTGAAGATCATCAAACTATGTGAACTGTGAGTTGTGTAGTAATGGACACTCACTGACTGCGTCCTGTAAGCCAGGAAAAACAAAGTTTAAGTGGGGTGGGTTCAAAGGGGAAAAAAAAGGATGATTCTGGAGTGCAGACAACTGGTTATGCATTATTGTTATAGAAATGTATGTAGAAATAATATTTTTATAAAATAATTGAGGGGGAGAGTTAATTGAAAACTGTATTTTTAGGGAGCATTGACTGTATCTAGTCTTCTTCCCATTATAAGTCCTCCAGCAGTACAGCTCTCCCCAGAGAGAGCTGCCATTAGGAGAGATGCTTGAAAGTTGGGACAGCCTCAGGAGATACCCTGGAGAGTGGATTGCAGGGTTCTGGGAAATCACCCTGTTCAGATACAGAGAATCAAAAGCATCTCTGACTGCCACAGCTGCTGTATTTTGGTCACAGGATGTTTTATGAAAGGGCAGTTATGGATTCAGATAGCTACTCTCAAAAATTGTAAATGCTGTATGGGATCCCAAGAGATTACTTACTTCACCTTCCTGTCCTGAAAGAGCTGTAATGATGGAGATGCCATGGTCTCTCTGGGAAGTCTGATTGCTTTACAGTGCTTCACTATCTACATAATATGTAACCTTAGCACATTAGGGGTCTGAAACCATGATTTCTTGTCTTACCCAGAATGACAAACAGATTGTTTCTTTACTTCATTCATCAAGCTGTGAAAAATGTTGCCCTATAAAAATCATAGAATCATACAGTATTTTAGGTCAGAAGGGACTCCATGGAATTGCCTAATCCAACCTCCTGCTCAAAGCAGGGCTAACTTCCAAGGTAGCACAAGACTTTGTCCAGTTGAGTTTTGAGTATTACTGGGGACAAAGATACCACAGTGTCTCCAGCCTCCTTAATCAGGAGGAGGATGACCCTGGATTGGCTCAACCTTTTTGTAACAGGATGGTATTGTGTGAAGGTAGCTGATTATCTCTGCTTTAAGTCCTGCATTTTGCATTTGATCACACTGAATACCATGCCATATATTTCTGATCCTATTTCCAGTTTGGCAGACCATTTTGAATTACAAATCTTTAGCATACTAGCAGCCTTTCTTGGCATGATGTTGTCTGTACATTCCATGGTAAAGCTCTCTTCTGAAAACATAACACTTCTGAAAAAATAACACCCACTTTGGTGGGAGGACATAGAGGTTCAATTTGTTTGCACCTCTCTCCCAGGGTGATGATGTGTAGAGAAAGCATCAATCTGCATTGGTCTTTGCTAATAATTGGACTTTGTAAAGATAAAACAGCAAATGGAATTGATTCAAAATCTATTTAAGGGTGATTCCAGTGTGTTCAGCACGTTTGAGATCAAGCATGAGACAAGTTAGCAGCAGAGACAATTGATCTGGGGGCTTTAGAAAGAGAAAGAATGTTTAAGTTGATTTACTTAGAATTATTTAGTTTTTTAAGTCATGGTTTGAAAGCTGGCTCTTGGTGGGAACTCTGCACACAATGAGCATGTTTGGCCTTGAGCACACGTATCTGGTTTTAGTTAAGCCAGACTGGCCACACTCATTCCACTCTGCTCATGATCTCATTCCATGCTCCTTGTCATGGTATCTGCACACCATCCAGCAATATATTAAAGCATGAGTAACGTGTCTTATGTTGATTATTCTGTCACCAAGGGAGAAATGTGTCTTGTCTGGTAGGGAACTCAGATTGTTTTAAACAAAGCTCTATACTGATGCTGGAGAAAAGTCAAGAGCTGCGCCTTGTATTTGGAGGAAGAATTGGCAAGGTGTCTGCTGGCCCTTGGTAAGGCCATTTTGGGACTCAGACCAGCTACAACCAGAGAAAACCATGGTTCCTACACTGCTGAGCTCTGCCTGCACTGTGGAAAGGCCATTTGCCCTACTGCCAGCATGCCTCATCAGCTCATATGCTGTGATACTTGGGGCATCTCCAAATTCTCCTGTTAGTCCAGGAAGAGAAACCCTCCTAACAGTCTTTATTTTGCCTTTAATGACCAGGTTGGTGTTAGAAATGCAATGTGCTGTGTGTCAGCCGAGTGGAAGAAATGTCTGCAGGCTGTAGGGAGGAGAGGGAGGGCTTGAAAAACTTGTTCAGCTGCTTGGTGTTCATATTTGTGTGTGCAGTGAATGAGCTGAACCCTGTGCCCCTGCTGGGCCTGTGTTCAGTGTGTGCTACCACAGGGCAAGTTTTCTGCTTCAGTCATCTGTCAGACTGGAGGGGAAGGGCTCTTGCTAGTAGCTGTCACTAGAGGCTGCCTCATTCTCTTTGCTTATTTTCTGAGCTGAACTCCAGCCTCAGCTCTCATCTGTGTATAGAGGAAGTATCTCACTACAGTATCTCAAGTGTGAGAGCTCCAAAGCCCTTTATAGAGTCTAATTTAACTTCAGCTTGTGCCTGGGAGCAAAGTGCTCCTTTTTTTTGGGAGGGGTGACTCTGAGGGACTGAAGGCTGAGGCTAATTGCTTCTTCTCTCATACACAGTCCTCAAAACAGATTTTGAGTCAAACAGGACCCCTTCCCACTTCCTGTGTTCCACTTTCACTGCTCAGTCTTCTTCTGCTAAAAAGAGCAGGAGAACCTGTGCTTTTGCTGTTTTGCACAATCCACAGCAGTCCCTGTCTCCCATGTTTGGTCAGTAGCCTCCCTGCAAATAGGAACTGAAGGACCTTTCTGGCACATGGGGTTTTCCTGACCTCCCACTGCTGCGTTTTCTCTGGAGAATAGTCTCCATCTCATTGAGGACACTGTGGATCCAAACCCTCTGTGTTTCTGGCTCCTTATTTGGTAACATGAAGAAGTCTCAGTATTTTAGTTCTGATTTGGAGTTACCCTGGTTGTCTTCTCAGCTGGGGAACTAGAAACTTTAAAACCTTAGGCAAACTGGTTCTTACCACCAGGAAACCATTCCTTTAGTTCAAGCATGTGTGTGCTGCTGTCTCACCACTGGCTTAGCAAAGACCAGGCTGCATTGGCAGCAGTGAAAGTCCCTTATAAAACCTTTGCAGAAGGTAGGGTTATAAGCATTCCAGGTTTTTTTTCTCCTTCCGGAAGGGGCTTTAAGGTATGTGTTGTTATAACAACAGAAGAAAGAGGCTGAGATGGAAGGAGGGTGCCAGACAGGCTGTGGGACAGAGGTGGCTTCACTGGCAGAGAGCACACTAATATGGAGTTGATGGTAGGCAGTGAGAGCAGGGAAGTAATGGAGCTGGGGACATCTAGAAGAGACTTGAAGAAGCTTTGCACTCCTGAGCCATCACATCCAGACATGCAAGTGGAGAAAATATTCCTGAATGAGGGAGAGGTGTCCTTGTTCATCTTAGATCCAAACGCATTTTGGCGACTTATCCCTACCTCTGACAGAAGCACCCAAGCAAGAGGCAGAGCAGTGAGCATAGCTAAGGTTTCCTGATTGCCAGACCCTCATGATTGTTTCTGGGAAGTCTTTGAGTGACTTTGCATGAATTTATTGAAGCCTGGAGTGGTGCAGTTTTGCACTAGGTTAGCAAAGAGTGCTTTGACAAAGAGAGGTGGTGTTGTGCTGTAGTCCAGCCCACCCTTCTGCAGGCTGTGTCCTCTACTGCTATAAGCCAATGGCTGGCTCTGGTTCTGGGGCATATATGAGCATGAAACCACATGGGAAGTAACTGCACTAAATGATTTGAGACACATGTAAGGGCAAAAGCAAAGGGTTTTGGTAGCTGAGGGAGCTACAGCAAATTACAGGTGTTGTGGGAGTTTGGTCTCTTCAGGACCAGCTGCTAGCATTAAAAAAAGGCATATGAGGATTCTTTTATCTCCTCCCTAGGTTTCATGCTGCTGGGACCAATCCTGTCAAACACTGAGAGCTGCATCCCCTGCCACATATCCCCAGTGCCTTGTCAACCTCAATTTTTAAAAGTAACCATAGCTTTCTTTCACTGCGCAGGTTCCACCATTTTAGCAGAGCGGCTGGGATTGTCGACACCGAGCTCGCCCACATCAACACCCAATTCCCCCACCGTCCTCTGCAGTGGTGTCTCTGGCCCCTTATTGTCAACGTGTGGCTCTGGCCCCCTGTGCAGCTCTATCAGTGGTAAGAGTGGTGCCTTTCCTTTGCCTCCCTTCACAGTCTCACACTTGTCTCCCACAGAAGGGCTCAAAAACCACAGTAATCAACAGAATATTATTATCCCATCAGCTCCCCTGGGGAGGAAGGGAGAGCCTCTGCAAGGGCTATTTTCAGTCTGTTTTACGTGGAAGCCACTTGGATGCCTAGACAGCAATATTTCTCTAACCCTTTTCATCGGGAAAGGTCCCAAGGGAAGCAGTGGATTTTCTGCTGCATGCGTGGCCCTGTGACACAGAGCTCCTTCTGGAGAGCTCTGTGGCACCGACATGTCTCATGCTAGCTTGGACTGGAGCTAAAGGTCTGCCTACACCTCCCCTTTCTCCCTCCACACATCTTCAGTAAAACACAGTATTGCTATTTCTAATGTGCTCATAAAGTTCAGTGATATTTAGATAAATGCACATGCAGTAAAAAAGTGTCACATGTTCTGCAGTACTTTTAAAACTCCAGACACTGAACAACCCCAAAAAAATGGTGGGATACATAACTTACCAAATCCTTGTTGCATGGGAACAGCTATCTCTTGGTTTGCTCTTTGTGGGCAGCCAGTAGATGTTGCCTTTCTGCTGCCTTGAGCCTTGGCATGTGAACCAGGATTCAGTGAGTAGGACAGCAGGTCACAGCAAGGAACCCTGCTCCTGGAGGACCAGAACCATGCATTTCTACTAGGTCATGGTTCCTCCCTCTGTGGCTGCAGGGCAGAAATTACCTTGGGATGTTAGGAAGCAAGAGGAGTGACCATGTTTTTTTGTGTTGCAGGCACACCTCCCAACTCTCCAGGCAGCTTGCCTGAGTCACCCATCTCCCCGTCCGTCTCAGGGCCCTGGGTAGATGAATGCACCATCTGCTATGAGAACATGGTAGACACAGTCATTTACTCCTGTGGACACATGTGTCTCTGCTATTCATGTGGCCTGAAGCTCAAGAAGATGGCCAATGCCTGCTGCCCCATTTGCAGACGGGCCATCAAAGATATCATCAAAACATACCGCAGCACTTAGAGCAGCAGCATATGCCGTGGTGGGGACTGGGCTCGTGGGGAGGAGGCTATGAAACAACACAGGCCTTGGTCTTTATTTATCACCCAGGAGATTCAAAACCCATCACCCACTACCACCCTGACCTCCTCTTCCATGGACAACAAACGAGACAAGCTTAGATGCTGCTCTTCTACCCCCCAAGCAAGTCCTGGGGCTGAACTCCAGTGTCAGGGAAGTTGCGATGGACTACTCTCCCTTGTGGATTTTAAACTTTATCTCAAAATAAAGCCAGCTGGTGCAATCATCCCTTTCTACACCATGCACAGCAGAGGGGAGTCTCCACTCTTTAGCATAGACAGCAAGTGGTACAAAGTTCAGTGCTACACATCTCCTTCCAGAGGCACCCCACATGCAGAGACAGCTAAGCAGAAGAGAAGAAATGAGCAACGTGTTCCTGTGTACAATCAGCCTGACCAGAGAAGGCTCCTTAGAAAGGATGGAGCAAGGCAAGCATTGACCCAGCGAGGGAAGTGCAGTGAGCACACTCACAGCAGAGAGGCTGGGGCCAGTGCAGAAAAGGACCCAAGATTTGTGAAGTAAAACCCACCCCATATCTGCAGACAGAAGAGCAGACCCATGGGGTGCTGTCCCCAACTCCTTCTTGCCATTCTCTGACAGAGGCTTTCATGGTGGGTTTGGCAATGAACACTGGCAGCAGCTCTGCTCCTCCCAGCAGTGCCAGCCACCTCCTGTCACCTCCCCTCGGCGTGACAAGCAGCTCTTGGACCCCACCACCACCAACCTGCCTGTGGTCTCCACGCAGCACCACGGATTCAGCAGCATCTCTTCTCCCATGGGCCTGTGGGAGAGGAACACATAACTCCCTCACCTTTCTCCCCCTACCATCCAGACAGCACTTGTGAGGAAAAATCCCAGCCTCACTGGGGAAGAATGTATAAACCCACACATCTGTGGGTTACCTTTACTGGTAACTTTATCACTGTGCTTTAAGACAAAACCAGCCAGGTGGTACTCAGCTCTTCACAGCCACACCGGCAGGACACAGCTGTCCTTATGTGTTAGGAAGCAAGGAACGAGAAAAAAATAACTTGAGGGGTTTGGTTTGCTTTGGTTTATTTAAACAAATCTCCTTCTCTCCTGCCTGAGTCAGGAACCCGGCTGGGCCCAGCAGGGACAATGGTGGCTCCCATGGTTCCCATGCAAACAGCTGCTGCTCTGCCATGGCCACAGGTGTGCCCGGGGCTGCTGGCCCTTGGGTCTGGGCTGGGTGGCTTGGCAGCAGTAGGAACTGTTTGCCTCCCTTCTAAACCCATCCTGCTGCCTTCCCTGGCTGCAGGGGAGGGAGGGACTGTGTTTAGGTCCTGAGGAGGGGTCAGGGCTAGGGTGCTACAGCAGTGGAGTTTGCCCCCACCACACCACCCATGTGGCCAGACCAGGGAAGGTTGTGGAGTCACACGCTTCCTGCTGAGCTTTTTCTTGCACCTGAGCATTTGGCCATTGATGGGATACGGGGGAACAGTGTGGTGTAGGGTTAACAGCATTTAATGCACACATGCACATGCTGCAGGGGACATCATGCCCCCTTTCCCCCAGCAGCAGGTGGGTTTTGCCACCCACACTGGCAGAGGCTGCTCCTTAAAACACCTGGAAAACACATCCTTGCTCTGTCTCTCAAGGAGATGCAAAAAGAGACTACTCACTGGGGAGCACACTGTAGAGCATTTCTCTGAAGGTGCCACCACCACTGCAGCCTACCCAGGGGTCTGCAGCTCCCGCCAGCCTGCCCTGCAGGCAGCACTAACTTGAGCACTGATACTCTGGGTGACAGGGATTTGTTATTTCCTAGCATACCTCTGATGTACAACCCAAACCCAGCCCTGTCCCCTGGGCCAGCTGTCCAAAGCTGCAGAGCTCGTGGCTCCCATTCCCAGATGCCCTCGCTGAGGGGCAGGAGGAGGCTGGTTGGCACAACCTGGGGAAGTCAGAGCAGCCCTGCAAGGAGCATGGCTGGTCCTCGGGCACACAGCCAGCTCCAGCTGTGACCAGCACACACAGGGAGCTTTTTCAGTAGTTACACAAACTCCAGTGCAAAGTTTTCAAAAAGGAGGAACCCAAGGGATAAAAAGGTGTTGATGAAATAGTGGATGTGGGGAAACGTGCAATAAGCAGCCTCCCGAGCCTTCACCACACCAGTGGGACCAGTCCCCCACCATGCAGGGAAAGCCAAGGGGTAAATTTTATTTTTCAAGAAATTCCATCCATGGGTACCAGTGCAGTGGTGTAAATTCCCTTTTCACCTTTTGAATTGAGAGTGTTTTAATATATTAACTGTGTTTGTTTTACTGTGGACCAAACTCTAGGAGTTAGGAGAAGCTGAAAGCTCCCCCAGCATCTGAGTTCACAAATTGGGGTTCAGTCCTACTCCTGCATAGGCTGGCCTCCAGCTGTAAGCAGGGATGAGAAAAAGGCTCTCTCCAGGGAGGGAAAAAAAAAAAAAACAACAAAAAAACAACCAGCAAAACCAGTAAAAATAACAAAAATCCTAATCTTTTGTTTTGTTTGACTGGTGTAGGTTCCCATGTACCTCTGTGTTGTGTCATCTGCATTTCATTGCTTTACTTTAAGATGTTTTGTGTTCTGTTTAAAGACAAGAATAATTCATTGTGAAAAATTGGATAACTGTGATCGTGAATAAAGTTGATTTAGATATCCTGCAGCAGCATGGGTGACTGTGTATTTACCATTTCATAAGAGCAGCAAAACACAGTGGCCAGCACAGTGAGAGGCTGAGGTAAAAGCAAGGATGGTATGAGAGCTTCTTGCTTAGGGGGAGCTGGGTGGAGAGATCTCAGGCTTTCCTTTAGTGCTTGAGGATGGGAGGGTGTTGGGAGGTGGATATTAATATCAGCTTGGTGGATACCACACACACGTAAGGAATAAAGGAAGCAAAAGAAAGGGCTAACAGCATTCAGGAGTGTGAGGCCTAAGCATGAAAGCTTAGGCCCCACACTCTTAAGCCTCTTCATGCCCTTCCCAGAAAGAAGTCACACCTTCTTTACTCTCACTGCCTTGTTTACATTCTCTTCTGTAACAAGAAAAAAGTGCCCTCCACCAGCACAGGAAAGAGAATGTGTGCTGTAAGGAAACCCAGGACACGCTGCTCAGCCTAGGAGGGGACAGGTAGGGTGGCTGAAGATGAGGCAGAGCAGTTCCATCCCAGCGCTGAACTGAGCAAGGTGTTGAGAAGGCCCACTGACAATCTGTGGTCTGGCCAAGTGAGATGCTGAGGTAGGATGCAGATGCTTCCTGAGTATGTAGCAAGGGACACAAGGACCCAAAGGGAAATTGGATTCTCCAGAGGTCATGCCAATTCTCTCAAAACCCAACCCTCTGCTGCAGGTGTCTGCTCAGGAGCACACCTACAATACAACAAATGTGAGATTTTTCTCCTCAACTTTTTGTTTAATTATTCAGTAGATCAGAGACTATCTGGATCATGCTCTTGTCATGGGACATATTTAAGGTGGCATCTTCTCCCTCAGCGTGGGTGCTCCATCTGCCAAGGGCCAGGGACATCCCAGGAGTGGTGTCCTCAGCCTCTCCAGCTGAAGCCATTCCACTCTAACAGTTCCTCAGTAGCCTAAAACATTCCAGGTTGGGTAAAACCAAACCACTTCTCTAATCCAGCTTTCTCCAACACCAGCCTGAGGAGATCTCAGCTGTTGGGACAAGGCAAGTCTGCACAGCTGTGTGCTGCCTCCAAGAGCTGTTCCAGCTCCTGCTTTCCCCGGGATAGAAGGACCTCTAGTGGGTCTGGAAAGCCTCCTCATTCCCTCAGGAGCAAGGGACGGGGTTGCACAACACAGAATGCCCTGGAAACTGGCAGCACTGACTTGCCCGATGTGCCGAGCCCAAGCACTGCCGCAGACTAGGATAAATGAAATGCTAAGGCTCTGGGCCAAACTCAGACCTTCCCCTTCCTTGGCATCAGCAAGAGGGACCATGGCACAAGGGCCAGGCTTGCCCTCTGCCAGCTCAGCCTGTGCAGCCCCTCACGCAGCTGCCACATGCAACAGCCCCAGCGAGCTTTG
This sequence comes from Phylloscopus collybita, assembly GCA_027886175.1. Taxonomy (NCBI): domain Eukaryota; kingdom Metazoa; phylum Chordata; class Aves; order Passeriformes; family Phylloscopidae; genus Phylloscopus; species Phylloscopus collybita. The sequence goes on from JAJNNQ010000129.1 coordinate 26,080,576, forward strand.
CATCCTCCTCTGCTGAGCACCGCTGCAGCCACCCTGCCCTGCCCTGCCCTCCCCAGGCCTCGCCACATCCACACCAGAGCTGCAATTTCTCCATTGCTCCCGATCTCCATTCTCCAGCAAGGCCATCTGCGGTGCAGAACTGACCTTCCCGAGCGAGGATCCCGGCAGCGCGGCCCTCCCGCTGCTCCAGCCGCTGTTCCCGGGTGTCCCGGCGGCGGCACAGCCCGCGGCGGGCCAGGGGAGGGAAGATGCTCCCAAAGTGGTCCAGGAGCGGCAGCGCTGGTCCGGCATCGCCACCTGGTGCTCAGTGCCCGGCCCGGAACTCAGGCCCCGAGATGGACTTTAACAAACACTGCAAATACACTAAAGTCGGACCATAAAAATTGAGTCTTGAGTGCAGCATAATTCTGGTAGTGGTTCTCCGAGAAAAATGGGCAAGCAATTAACAGTGAGTTACAGTGTACAAGGGGATACATTAGTAAACACCGACTGCACCAGCCCAAAAAAACCCCATCAAGCTGGTTGGCTCACTCAGCACAAAGGGAAGAGGGGGCACAGTTTCCAGTCACACTTGCCACTGTGTTTGTGCCCAGGGCTGTGTGCTGCATCAGATTCAATTCCTGGCATCCTTAAGAGAGCTTGGGGTGCCCAAACAGGACTCCTTGTGCATCATCCACCTACGTGCCAGCACAGAGGAACATCCCCTACAGCCAGGCTGGGAACTGCAGAGCTAAAAAACAACCTTGTTACCCCTATTAAATCCCTTGTTATAACCTCCTTCCCCAATATATCCCCTAAGCCACTGCCTTTGGCATCCCCATGAGATGTCCCTGCATAAGGAGAGGGGACCCATTACCAGAAACTTCAGTTTTGCAGAGCAGTGATCTTCTACTTGTTGAGCTATTTGGGCCTCCAACCTTTAAAGAGAGGTAAGAGGAGTCAGCAGTGCCCAGAAACCTTGCAGGGTCAGACCTTAGTATCCCAGGTTCAAGCACCACCTGCTCTGCAGAGTGCACACAGGGCTCATCCCACCTTGCAGAGCAACTCTAATCACAGAACCAAAGGACCATTTTCAAGAAAGTATGCTTTTCTTCTTATTTTGAACCTATCCTTCTCCAAAAAACATCCCTCCTTGAGTACAGTAAAACTTATGAACTTGCTCAACAGAGACAGAAGTTCTTCAGGTTTGAGGGCTGAGGTGACTTTTCCATAAACTTTGTGGAATAGAAAAAATACAAAAATGCAGCATACAGTTATAGTTTCAGCCAGGGAACAAGACAAGGTCCTGTATCTGTGTAGCCTAAGATGAAATTTGCAATTGCATGAACACACAAGTTATTCTGGGAAAGAGAAATTCAGTAGAATTCAACTGGAATCAAGCAGTACAGAAAAAATTAGAAGAAAAACCCCAACAAAACAAACCAACTGGATCACAATTAAAAAGGTCAAAAATTTATTTTTCCTTAGGGCATAAGAGGCATTGTAAACAAAATACCAACAAACAAACAAACAAATCACAAGTCAATTCTTACAGTCTGCAAGCATTTGAAGATAGAGTACCCTTTTCCCACCTCCCCCCGAACACTGCAAGCCTGCTCAAATGGTAACAGGCAACAATCCTGGGCCCTGAAGGTCCAGGGAGTTTTGCCCTGTCCCAAGCTGGGACTAGATTTCTCATGTAAGAAGGACACTGCATCTGTTTTATTAAACCCCTTAAAAAAAAAAAAAGTCCAACAAAATATAAATATTACAGACAAAGATCAGATTTAGCACCACCTTTGGTCCAAGCAATCAATGAACTGGGAGATGACAGGTACAGTTTGTTTAGCAAGTCCTTTCTGCCTGAGTCTTTGAAAACATTAGAGGTTCACATTGCAAGAACTTGTAATGTCTCTGAGAAAACACTTCTCAAATTCTGGCAGTCCCTCACAACCTCCCAGGGTCCTGCACATAGGGAGGGGGGAGCATCCTGGCTGGGCAGCAGCACCCAGGTCAGCAAAGATCCCTCAGAGTGCTTGGCAGAGCCCTGTGGGACATGGCAAACACTGTGCCAAGGGTCTGGCCCTGCTTTGGCCCAGGAGAGCATGGCTGAGAACCAGGAAGGGCAGTGACAGTGTGCATCCTGAATTTCTCTTTCCATTAACATTTGCCACCCTCCACCACCTGTCAGACTGCAGCACCTGGGAGCTGCCAGGGTGGGTGATGGCAGATGCCTGGAAGGAGCTGAAGCTGCCTCAATGCAAGTTATTTCAGCATATTTGGAACATGCAAAGCAGGAGTTCTTTTATCAGTTGTAGTTTACTCCAAGGCCTTTTTAGGCTCATCTTTTCCAATACACACATGCCCATCAGATGCCAGGCTCTGAATTTTTGCAAAGAGGTGTCACTGACCATATGCTGTACCATACCACCAGTGTATGCCAGGACACAGTCACAAGGGCCTGTGATAATTCTAGAAGTAAAATTAAGTTCATAAAGCACCTGGCAATATTTCATGTTTCTTACAAACTCCCTCTCTTGTAAGTGTCCAGAACTCAAATTGTCTTTTCCTTTCCTGCAGGAATTTTTGAGCAGTCCTGATTAACCATTATGAAATGCTGTTCAGTTCCAAAATAATAACAGCTCTAACAAATGCCTATAGAGAAATGCTGAGATCTACTTTTAGGCACAGTAATCTGAAGTCTTTGTTCTACATCTTCATATGTACAATTGCCCAAGACAGATGGTGTTTCTCATTCTCTGTTGAGAGACCCACACAGAGTTTTCACCTTTACAGACAGAGACATGATTAAAATTTCCCAAACAAGCACTTGTTTTTACTTCACTGCTTTAGAACACGCTGCTCTAGGGAAAAATCCAAACCTCAATTACTTTACATTGTTTTGCAGTTCTCTGAGCAAGCAGCTGGTCATGGCACAGAGAGGAGGGCAGCCCCTCTGAGTGCATTCCCTGCCCCACACAGGCCACAGCCATGAGGACAGCTCTGAAATAGTTCTGGACTGGGCACTGCAGTCAAGTAAAGTGCAAATCTATATTAAGGGGGAGATTATGCTTTCCACAGCTCATTCCCCCCACCACTGTCATATCCAGAGCAAATGAAAACATTGTACTATGATAATTTCATTAATTCTTGCTAGGACAAAGCCAAACTTCTGTTGTCCCAGTTACAGAAACAGGCCTCCTATGTATCAGCTAAATCCTCACAGGTCCCAGCTGATTGTGTTGAAGCCTGAGGGAAATTTCTAGAGAGTCATTTGACAAAAAGGAGACCTGTGTTTTTCTCACTGCTAATACATCTTTTGTGTTGGCCCATAGAAAAGTTGCTCATTTTGTGAACTAGTACTCTAATCTGCATCCAGTCTTTACAAGTGTTTACACACAGACTCAGGCACTGGTCACAAAAAGATCTGTTTCGTGCCAGTTCAGACAGACTGGGGCATCTAATCCCTCAATAACAATAACTCTTGCCATCCATGGTAAAAGATACTGCTAAGTGCAGAAAGTGTCACTTTCTGGGATTTCAGTTTTACTGGGATGACTGAGACAGGCAATTTTTTTTTATCATGCATATAATTTCCTTTCCTAGGAAGACCTCTTATAGACCCAAGCACATCTGGACCCTTGCAGGAGTTGTTCATTGTGCAAAGTTTTATCCAACTGGTCAGCATCTCAAGTTCATGAAACAAAAACTGAATATACAGTTATTATTTCTGTCTTTAGCTTACATTTGCTATGACATGCTGTGACTGTCAAGATACCTGTCACCTCTCTAAGAATTAATTCATGACCAAAAGCTTTAACATCTACATGATCAACAACATTCACTCCACTGCCTTCAGTGAAGCTGGATCAGAGGCCTCAACAAAATACAGTCCAAAGCTGTTACCACAAAAAAGGATTTCCCCGGACTCATTTTCTTCCTCTCTTAGCTTAACTTGCAACCCAAAACAAACTAAACAGTCTCCTGCCCATAAACTCTCTTAAAAAAAAAAATAAAAAAAATCTCTCCACTAATTCCTTCTCGTATTTACTGCAACAGAAACCACACCAACTTCTAGACCTTTTCCCAAGCAGAAAGACAAATTGGTTCCCATTTTAAAAACAAAACAAACAAAAGAAAAAAAACGTGTCACCAGCTTGACCACACACACGCTAAGACCAGCCACACATGTCTCTATCTCTAGTCACCGACATACTCTCCCAAGATTCCAAGCTCCCACCAGGTACATTCCCACCACCTAACCACTGAAAAATGGAGCTCTACACCAACACAGAAATGACAACAGCATCTAGTTTTCAAGGTCACATTAGGAACACCAACCACCCAAGAAACCCACTGCAAAGCTTCACTTAGACCAGGCCTAGATCCATATTTCTTCTTCTTTTTGGTCAACTAAAAATTTGGGACAGGAAACCCTCGAGGAACTTCCAGTCCAGACATGTGCCATTGCTCTGCTAATGCAGAGGAGCACAATAGCTCAAACCAATTTCAGCCTTCCTTCACCAACAGGTTTAGGCTCCCAGTAACTCACTACCCACAGTTTGCAGAGATAATCTGGGCTAATTAGCAGCTCTGGAAACAGCTACAGATGTTCACAGCCATCCGAGCTGCTTTCAACACCCACCTGGAATTATCTGCATCTGAACTTTAGCCTAAGCAGCAATCAATCAAGCTGCTGGCAGGACTTCTCCTGACATGACATTTGATATTGAGCCTTAACTGAGGAGGCTCATCTACATGATTCCCCCTGAACACTGCTAGCAGAGTAATAAGCACTGCTGTCTGCAATTAAGGAACAGCACTGATGTCATGTGCAAGTCAGCCAGACAGCAGGAATGCACTTACTCTGTTCACCACTGGCCCCACAACACGCACTTTGGACCCTCAGTACAATAAAGTCACTGTAATGCTACACATGCTTTGTTTTTGCAATATTCCAGGTTTGAACTCATCACGAGTAAGAGCAAGACTTCTCAGCAAGCCTGTTCAGCATGACACAGAAAAAGCCCTCCCAGCAACTAGAAACAGTTCTAACTTCCTCCTCCCCTGAAAGCCCAAGATAGGAAGTAGTTAAGTCAGCTATTCACTGAAATACTTCATTTTTTAAAAGGTTTATTTTTCTTTTATTTTGTATTTGTTCCAGTTTACTAATTGCTACAAGTTAAGCTCCAGGACAGCACTATTCTTTTCTGTCCTGCTTCAAGGGGACAGAAACAAACCAAATAAATGTGCTCTGGAGGACTCAGAGTTGGGACAGAATTCAATGCCCCTCTAGTCATCACCCAAAGGTGATTATGGGATTTTGTTTATTTATTGCTACTTCCCTGGTGACCCAGAAGCAGCTCAAGAACAAGCTCTCCAACCACAAAAGAACTGTTTGCACAGAGAATGCTGCTCACCTTTCAGTCATCAAATACAGATTCAATAACAGCTTTGCTGGCGAATATCCGGAGAAACCTGAAATATTTACCTAAATATTAAATACTATATTTTTAAAATTTTCTTACAATGCCAAGTGATTCTCCCTTCCACATGTTTTTCTCCTCCACAAACCAGGGATCAAGACGGGTACCATTGTAACCAAATAACCCTGAGCAGCAGGGAAAGGCCACTAAAGCCAACATTTTTCCAGAAGCACCACTAGCACAGGGTTGTTCCTGCCAACATGGGCAGGTCTAGAACAGCCATGTTCTAGACTCCACCAGCTGAACCTCAGTGTATGCAAACTCCCAGACACACAAACTGCCTCAACTACAACAAGCATATAACCTATGCTTGTCTTCTTTTGGTGGATTGGTGGCTTCACAATACAGATTATCATAGTATATTAGGGAGTGAAAAAAATCAACTTCTCTCAATAACAAAAAAATCCTATCACAGAGCAGTGATGTATTTAAACCATCTTTACAGAGAAAGCACCTGCAGTGTCGGACCAAATAATTCATGGCCTTATTAGAAACATATTTTTCCTCATATTTTATCTATCTCTCCCCTGCCAATATAGTTACTTATAATTTCTTTCCAAATTATCAATATAATTCCCATACTTTTAATTCAGTAACAAACAGGAGTCTCAACTCAGGACAGTAGTGGCTTATGCTGACAAAAACAGGTCTGTAAAACGCCAGTGTGAAGCTTTAAACCAAATTTATTTATAAAAAAAAACCAAACACAAAACAAAACAAAAAAAAAATTGCACTCTCCAACTAAAAATCAACACTACCTTGCAAATGAGAAACATAATTGATGGGACCAGCCCAGCCCTGACAATATAAAATGGGGGAAACTAATTTGTTCTGACTATGCCAGCCACGTCCGCACGCAGTGCGGCGCAGCTCCCGCTCCAGGAATTGCTGCAGAGTCCCAAGAGAAAAGAGCTCCTCCTTCCACCTGCAAAACTGACACCCCAAAGCAGAGTTATGGGTGACTTTTTAGAGACACCTGTGCTTTGCTCCAAATTGGGTCTAAGATGGAGGAGGAAAAGCAGCAACAGCAACCTACATCCCAACCCAAAGTCAGCTGACTGGGGGCTTCTGGATCCGGCCTGACGTACAGTACTTTATCTGGAAATTACACACACAACACACACGACTACTGAGCAGCACAGAGGGAGAGAAAGAGCAACACAAGCACTGGGCAGCATTAGCAGAGGCCATCAAACAGTTCAAGTGTGCGGACACATTCCCCATGCATCATCGCAGTGCTGATCCCTGCTTCCAGCAAGCAACAAAAAGCAAACGAAAACAAAATAACTTAGACAAACAAATGCTTTAGACCATCATACTGGTACTGTTGGCAGCTATCAAACACTGCACTGATACACAGCACTTCACTACGTGGTTAAATAGCATCTGAAGCTGACAGAGAAGGAGCTGCTGGTGATGGAGAACCACCAGCAAATAGCAGCAAAGCTCCAGCTGGTTTTAAAGAGCTGCAAGATTTGCAGCACGGTGGGTGATGGCAGGGCAGCACCAAGGCTAAGCAGTCCTGTGCACCCTCTGGATGTGTAGGAACAGAGTGCACAGAGCTTGCTTTTGCTGAGAATGGTCCATGCTGAGCACCCACAAGGGTCTTCTGTCAGTGTAACTCTACTGATGCTCATGGGCTTCTTGCCAGTTTAGACAAGAGCATGCGAAAGAATTAAGTTGGCTCCTCAAAACCAGATTCCTAATTGGTAAAATATTAGAGGTTTTCCAAAATCATGTGTTTGATACTATTTCAGTACAGCTGCAGAATTCAGGTTTTCTGTTTGAATGCAAAGGTCTCTGGTAATATTAAGGCTTTTTGACAAACTTAAGAACAGCAGGACAAAAATTAAGCAGAAAACTGAGGTACATCCCCTCTCCAGAGTAATGAACTAGAGCCCCAGGAGATGTACTTCCCAGAGCTCAGAGAGTCAAGTGCTCTGGCTTTCACATTTCTCTTGCACCTTACAAAAATAGTCCAGTTTTTCAAAGGTGGTAGATTTTGCTGCTACCTTTAAAGTCACATTATTTTTGACAGATGGAAGTTCTCCTTCCATTCAAACAGAACTTCAGACAATACCTCTTTTGAAGAGCAAAGTTTCTGCCCAATTTTATTTCGGACCTGAGAGATCCACCTTTGCAAGCCAAGAAATATGAAATCAATATCCAAAACATCTGTGAAATTCTGCAGTGAGAATTAACCCAGATAAAAGGGAGACTTTTTCTTCTTAGGCTAACAATAAGGACAGAAAAGGAAGGACCTGTAAAAATATTCCCTTAGCTCTTGCAATAAATACAAGTAACAATACAGTATCCAAACTTGGGACCGCACCAGCAGAATTATTTTCCCTTCTGAAGTTGCCACCAATTCTGAAGCACAACAGAGGCCATAACCAGCAGAGACAAACCAGAAGACAGAATCATGCATGGATGATACACTGAGTGTTTCAAGCATAGCTCAGAAGTCCTGCATTGATAAGGATGTTAATGCACATTCTATACATAATCCTGGCAACATGCAGCATAATCCTTATACTTCCACTAACAGGTGATACTTTTTTATGGAAAGCAGCCATTCCCAACTCCAGCCACCCCAGCTGCCAGTCTCTACCTACCCGAGGGTTCTGTTTTCATCCAGTTGCCCCCTCTCCTGCATTTTCCCTTCCCTAAGAGTGCATGAATAGAGAATTGCAAACATTTCACACTGCACGTTCCACTCCAAGTCCTGGATGAGGGGCCTGTTTATTCTATGAATATTGCACTTATCCACTCATTGGATTTGCTTTTTCTCAAGAATGCAGAATATTTGGGAAAAAATAGAAAAAATAGTAGGATACAACACAGGAAAATATGAGATATTAACAAGCTAACTATGAAGATCTAAAATTAAATAGTACTAGTTCTATTCTGTTAATACTAGTAATATGAAAATAATGAATGCTTTATCAAATTCCCTTGTTTTTCATATAAGATAAAAGCAGTAACTTTCTTTTTAACTGAGGAAAGCAATGAATATATATTACAATAAAATATGATTCATTAACATCTGAAAGTGATGAAAACAATTATATAATGCCTTCGTCAAACTTTATAGCATCGTAATGAAGGAGTCTTTGGGGTACACATCCACAAGGGACAAATGCATTTTTCAGCTATGCCCATGCAGATGTGAATTGCCATTTTGAAGAGTCTCACTGCAAAACAATTGCAATCTTTCCTTATTGTGTATTTGCTATTATTGAACACATAAATTAAAAAAAATTCCTGTTGACATGTCAGTTAAGTACCCACACATGTACCCATCACCTCTTTTATCTTGAAAGGTTTGGCTTGCAAAGGACTGGTACACATGGCTACACTCACCCACTGCATGGGGTGACAGCTAAAACAATGAATGGGAATTGCCTTCCATGGGGAAGGACTCCTAACAAAATGCAGGACTCTTGCTGTTATGAGAGAGTGTTCTGAAAGGGTAGACAAGGGAAACCAGCAAACAAACTTTTCAGGCATTATATAAACCTCAATAACGAACTCAGAAGTGCTCATTATTATTAAAGTTGCAGTATACAGCAAGACACAATTTTCACATTCTTTAATTTTGTTCTCTGGCATTGGAGTTTGGAATTTCTGCTGGTCCAAATTCAAGACTTTTTGGAAAACACAGAGAATGGGTGAGAGCAAGACAGCAAGAGCAGCTGCCTCTCCCCCCAGAGGAGGGCCCCCTTCAGCTGCAAATGGCTTTGCTCAAGCCCTGCAGACTCTTCCTCTTAACAATCTGGTTCAGGAATAAACCAGAAATAGAAATTTAAACAGTACTATTGATTTCTGCATTGAGTGTTCACTGAGGTGTACATTACATTTAAATATTGCTCTTGATCCAGTGTCAGTTCTGACAAATTTAGTAAATAAAAGGCGACATTAACATTTTTAGAAAAGAGCTAAAACACTTCTAGCACTACACTGTCCTCTGAGTACTCTGCCAGGTTTTCCTGCCCTGCAGTCAGCTTTTCTGATGTAGCTTAAGGCCTTTCCCTCTGTTTCACAGCTAAGAGTGAAGGGCTTGCTATTTCGGGTATCAGTAGAACTGACCAAAACTAGCTGCTCACCGATGGAAAAAATAATTATTTTCCTGATATCTCTCAGTTGAAAGAATCAAAAAAAGAGAGAACATCTTAGTGAGAGATGCTATGACAATGGTAAGACAGGAGTGGGAGAAACTGCACTGGGAGTATTTGTTTTAAAAGTGTCCTTTTCAACACAAGCAGCCAAAACAACTACCAAGTGAAGGGAAACCCACATGGAAGCTTTTCCACCAGGATGGAAGCCAGCATGCCAAGTGGTGGCCAACAATAATTTCTGGCACCAAGTAGGCCATCTGCACTCCATCCTTGCTAGAACAGGTGAGGGCAGTGGGAGGCCACAAGTGTGGCTCTGCCCATCCACAGGCTCTGGCCTCTCCTCAGGAGGGCATGAGGCCTTGGAGATGGGACAAAGCAGCAAAGCCCTGGCAGTGCTGCAGGCACCCTCACGCTGCGTCACCCTGCCCTGCCAGGAGCAGTGCAAACCACTCCCTGCAAAAGCCAGAGCTGGAGGAGCAAGCCAGCAAGGTGGAACAGGAGCTGTGGGACAGACAGATGCCTCTCACAGAGCTGTCTCAGGCAGATCATGAAGCCTCCTAACCTGAGCCTCACAGAGAACTTGCATCCTCCAGGGCCAGCCCTGCGCAAGGCACACGGCAGCCAGGCACTGGAACTGTCTCCCAAAACCACCTGTGCCACCCCAAACCCTGCAAGGACTCCTGCAGTTCAGAGGTGCCCTGGGTTTGGCTTTGCTGGATGCAAATGTGAATATTTCCAGTCGTCTGGGCTCTTCTGTCTCCTTGCTGCTATTCCCTCCTTGGATAGGGGCTCATGTCAGGCCATACCATACTCAGAGAATTCAGTGGCTCAATGCAGAAGATCTGGGAGCTGTGCTTTACATCCCCCCAAAGAGATGACCTAGTGGGAATGTCTTTAAACAAAACTTTAGAATATTTTAAATAATAAGTTAATTCTTAATAAATATGTGCTTCAAGAAAATGTTAATTATATACTGCACCTTTAAATAATGCACTTAGTTCTCTGCATTGGCTTCCATTTTGGTTTCTTTTATTGTTAAAGTGCATTAATTCAAAATAATGAACCACTTCCGCATCATTATTGTTAAAATAAATCATAACATTAATACGAATCACTAAGTCACTACTATTAGTACTGCAATCTAGCAGATAACTCTATGTATTGCTCTATTTAATACTGTCCAGCAGAAGAATATAATACTTCTATTACAATCTCACAACAGCTCCAGCAGTCTTTTATGGCTGCTACCATATCAGTACAACTGAAAATGGGGAGAAGTATGAGAGACAGGGCCACAATGTCTCAGACACACATCCAGGGAGATGTGGCTAACTGGACATACACTTACACATCGTAAGGTGAGACATTAAGGTACAAAGAGGACCCTGCACTGTGATATGAGCTGTTGTGCAGTTACACCTCCTTCTCCTGCCACCACGATTTAAAGGGATCCCAAACAAACAGCCTCCCCTCCCCACCTGCATGCAGAGAGCTGCTCTAACCACAGCACTGTTTGTAGCCTGTACTTGTGGCACCTGGATGTTGCTTCAGCTACTGAAAGGACATCAGCCACATTAGCTGTAGGCAACTCTCTCAGTGTTATCATGGAAATTAATAAAACCCCCAAACCACACACACACAAAAATAAAAAAAAAGAAAAGAAAAAAAAAAAAAAGGAAAGAAAAAGGAAAAAGACAAGAACAACATATAAATTTCCTAATTTTTTTTTTTTTGGCAGTGAAACATCCCCAGTAACATATGGTATTGTTGTGCTGTTTTACTCAGGCCCTTGATCCCAGCTATTTTGAAGCCTTTATAACCTTTAACTTCCAAGCCATTTCAGTATGAAATTCTGGTGGAAAAAAGGACATGTAATGCTTTGTGTAAACCAGTAGTGAAACAGTCTGCCCCCTCAACAGATTTACAACGCTGCCTATTATTTAAAGAATTAGATATTGATCTTGAGTGATTAACAAGGCCATTTAAGAAAACCCCCAAGCATGACTTCCTTAAGCACAGTAGGGATTTAGTAAATTATGTTTACAGTACAAGGCTACCTCACAAATAGCTCCATATTCCTAGCCTTTTTCAGTGGATACCTCTTGCATTTCCCACGCCACCCACACCATGTGCCACATTTCAAAACATGAGTTAAGAAAGGTAAACAGAACTGGAACTAGAAGAGGCAGCTTCCTGATTAGACACATTGTGGACCAAATTGCTTTGATATTAGATCTCTGAGCCTGAGAAGCCCAGGCCCACTTTCCAGTACAAATGTACTCTTTGGATTCAAGTGGGAACAGAAACACTTATTTGGCTCCTACTTCAGTTTTAAGTCTTTTCTGGTAAAACCAGACACACACACAGAGAAAATATGGTAAACCCAGAATGCACAGAAAAGACAAAAACAAAACACAAAAGCAATTCCCCAAAAATATACAAATTATGTGCAGACTGAGTTTGATGGCTTTTTTTTTTTTCCACTCATTGTAAACACTGATGTTGCAGAAGGTTACAAATATTTCTCACTAATATCCTGGTGGGCCCTGCCAGCAGTCAGCACCCTTGGATTTGGACCAGAGGGCAAAACAAGAATTAACACATCTGACAGCTTCGTCTTTAGTGTTTTAAGGGACTTTGTTTGACTTTGATAACTTCAGAGAAACCCAACTCTGGGAAGAAAATCAACCAGTATCACCTGGCAGGAGTCAGGCACAGAACCAAACATGAAGCCGAAACAGTAACAGACGTGCTTAAGCAAGGGGTTTGTAGGTTTGTTTTTACGAGCACCAATAGGCATCACTGCCCTTGAACACCTGAAATTCCAACTCAAAGAACAAGACAGAATGGAAGGAAACAAAAAGCCCCCAACCCACACCACCTGATGGCCTTTTCCACTGAGTTAGCCGTAACAACACTGAAGTCAGAGACCAAAACTCTCCACGATGAAACGGCTCCAACTCTGGACCTACCAACTGTTGAGTATAGTAAAAAAAACCCAAAAACAACCCAAAAAGTGAACATCTCCAAAGGATAAGAGTCCCTCTATGTTTCACAAACTTTCATTTGCTTCTCATTGTAAGTTGTGGAAAAGCATTCAAAACTCTTGGGTATTCCACATATGGACAAAAATGAGGAGAAAGGGAGCCAAGATTGTAAAACAGTTTGGCACAGAACTCCCCAGGTAGATGCATGTGTATTTCTCTCACAAAAGGCACACATTTGGTTTCCTATCAATAATGGGAAGGATGGGATGTCATACCCTGTTACACATACAAGATTATTAACAACTTCACAAAAAGGCATTTGACTATGCTGCATCTTCCTCGCAGTTGCTTACAACATGTAAACCCCACAAACCTCTCCAGAACACGGCAGATTTGTCCTCAAATAGACTCCTTTGTACAAACTGGAGCACAGGGAAACGTCTTTTTGTGTAGCAATTGTTTTTTTCCACATGTACACAGCAGGAACAGTATAAATTAGGGAGGTTAAAGATATTGCAATATTAGTTCTTTTTCTCCAAATAATTTGAGGGCACCCAGCCTTTGAATGGCTTCACACCATTCATTATCTGGCAGTACCACCAGCCGTTTGGGTTCCTTTCGAGGACCTCCATGCAGACACCTTCCTGAAACCCCGCAGTCTCCTCATCCCCCTCATAGTCTGCAATGGAAACATAGATGTCCTTGAGATTGTTGTGGATGAACTGGGATTTCTCAATGGGCTTTGGCCGGACTGTGGACACAGGGATCCCATTCCTCTGCGTGGGGAGGTTGGAGGTGTTCTCAGAGCTCTCTGTGCCCAGCCGCTCCGGCTGCTTTCCCTTTGTGTCACCAGGCTGTGACCAGGCGTTGCTGAAGGAGGAGTTCCGACGGACGGTCCTAAGTTGATCCGTGGTTGTTAAAGACTCATTTCTGCGCAAGGAGCACGACAGGTTGTTATCCTTTGGTGGTGGAGACACAAACACTGACTGCGGACGGACAGCAAGCTGCCTCACACCATTCCTCATTTTAACTGGCCCTGAGGCTTTTGAAAAGCCACCAGGAGGTTTGCTTGGGATGGGTGGTGTTGCACGTTTGCTCTGGTTGATGGTGTTCAAAGCCTGAACCCTCTTCTCTATCTTCTCTAAACTGTTTGACTTGTTTTCATTTTTCTTGTTCCTAGCAAAAGAGGAATCAGTCTCTGCTGATGTAGTTTCTCGCTGGTTATCAGGGAGAGCCAAATAATGGGAAGGAGCCCAGCCTTCCATGTCTCCATACTTCAGGTACCACCATCCACTGGCTTGCTTTTCCAGCACTTCCACTTCTACTCCTGCTGGGAAGCAAATTTCAGAATCCTGTACCTTTTGGTATGCGTCAGTGGTCACATAGAAACATCTGGAGTCATTTTCTTGCTCAGTTTTGGCTGTATGGCTGGAGCAGAAGATGCCACGGGAAGGAGCTGTGATGAGGTCAGCTGAGCTTCTCCGAACAGGGTCATCCTGGTTCTCAGAAGCGGTGCAGGGGGGGCTCGCAGACTCTTCACTTCTTGAACCTTTCAGTCCACCTCTGAGCTGCCCAGTTGGCCTCAGCTGACGCCTTAAAGTGCTAATATCCATCTTTTCTTGGCTCTGAGAGTCTGCCTTGTTCAGGAAGGGTTTGGGCCTAACGATTGGCTTTGCTCTGATGGAAGGGCTCTGCCCGGGATCTTTCTTCATGCCCGTTCTTGGCACGCTACGTAAGCCGACATCCGAGGCTGATCTTGGTTTTGTCTCCTCGCTCCTGGAATAGTGACATTTTCCAAGATCAGGCTGAATGTTTTTGTCTGCCTTGAGCTTCACAAGTGATGATTTAGGAGAGCTGGAACATGGAGAATTCCTTCGGATCAAGGACAGAGAGGAGCTTTTCTGAGAATCGGAATCCCCACTAGATTCCTTGTTGGACAAAGCATCTTCCACATAACGCCTGAACCCCTCGTTCTCATAGATGGTTTCTTCTTCATGAGCAACTTCTTCTGAAGACTCTCCTACTTTGAACTTAGCTTTCTGAAGTGATGACACAGGTGAGGGCTTGAGGGGCTGAAACAGTCGTTTTTCAGGAGTGCCCTCTTCATGGTGACTTTCACTCACTTCACACTCGGAGTCAAAGCCAAAGGCAGGCACATCATACTCAGGTTCTTCGTATTTCAGCTTGTGGGGAGAGTCCTGGGCATCTCCTGAAGAAACTGCTCCAGGAGTTGTTCCTTCTTCAGAGTCTTTTGGTTTACTGGGAGGTGCTGGGGGAGGAACCTTTGGGCGGGTTAAAGTACTGGTTCTTCTGTTCAAATTCGGTTTCTTTCTCTTGTCAATGTAAGATGCTGGAGCCCATCCTTCCTTCTCTCCGATCTGCACATACCACCAGCCACCAGAATTCTTTTCAATAACCTAAGAGGCAACAAGGAACATGTTATGTAGACAAAAATCTCAACTCACCGCTTCCCACTCCTCCCTTTCTAATCCACTCCCATGCAACAAATAAATATTACAAACTTTCCAGATACACTGTTAAGGCTCACCTCTGCTTTTTGTCCTCCACGAAAGCTTATGCCATCAGAGATGCATGACTGGAATTCAGCAATGGTGTAATATTCCACTTCCACAGAGGGTGGCTCTGGTGGCTTGGGTAACTGAAAACCCTATGGCAAATAGGATGCTTTGTTCATTTAAACCAAAGAAACAGTCAACTAAACAGCAGTATTAAAAAAAAAAAATTACTGCTTTTATTCACTGAGACACTTCCTTCTTCCTGTGCTACTTCCTAATGGCAACTACCCAGTTCTCCAGAGTGGGAGCTGATGTATTGATATGGGCTGAAACAGAAAATCCTTTCAACATATGCACTATTCATGCCACCTTCACCAATTATTAAAACTGTATTCATCTTTACCTGAATAGTAAAATGTTTTACTTGGGGGTGATAAAGTATAAGCTGCCACTGCAGTCACGCTAAGAGCAGCCCATGTATGCTGAGATTTTGTCCAGAAAGACCCAGCTCTCGATGACATGCCACAGCTGCAGAAAGTTGCACTGCAACAGACCCCTAACAGATTCTTCCTATCATTAAATACACTATTTTAAAATGTAATCCAAATGAATTACTGTCCTTAATCTGCTGCTGGACTTTTTAAACAATCTCAATTAGTCAGTGATATGAGTTAATGGGCACCTCTTGTAGCAAGAAACAAGGATAGTATCATAGACCTTCTAGCTTTGCCCAGCTAAAGTGCTAGAAGGGAAGGACTTTATTGCTTGATCAAAACAATTCCAGTTCCTCCCCAAAACAGACCCAGAACCTCTACTTAATCCCCACACAACCTTTGTAAAGGCTCTTTGAGAAGTGGCACACTGCTATTTACAGGCATTCTGGCAGCATATCAGACTCCTCTAAAAGCTAAGTGCCTTTACATTGAGCTGCCACATTTTAGAATTTGACACAATAACTTTTTAAGGTCATAAATGGGATAAGGGTCTTTTCAGAAATATCAGTATTGAAAGCTTTTCAGATTAGCACAGTGCTCATCTGCAGGACAGCCAGATGATGGTGAAGCTGCTTCTACAGCTTCTACACTACTCAGGGTTCTATGAAAGAACCATAGGTCAGACAAACACAGGACAGACAAAGACACAAAATGATCCCGAGCCATCAATGGGAGAAGGGCAAACCACACACTGTGCTTTATTCTCCCGCTCCTCCATTCCTAAGATACCCTTTCTGTAACTAACAGTTAATGTTTCATCACACACAGCATGTGGGATTTCACAGAGAATGCATCTCTGCACCTTAGGAGCCGTGTCTAACAATGTTATAATTGGATGTTTCTGCACTATAAATGCTGAAATACAGCAGAAGCACAGCATAATAAAATGCCTTCAGATAATAGGATGGTTTGGATTAAATGAAGATAATTGGAAACAGCAGATATGCTCAGGGTTTCACATATAATATCACTGTTATTTTTAGCATGGGATTAAGTGTTGCAGCCTTGCCAAAACAAAGTCTAATTGAAAATAATGCAAAGAAAAATAGGAAGAAAATGTTAATATGCTATTCATGTAGTTAGTTAAGAAGCATCTCTGGTGACAGGAAAATTACAAGTCGCATACTGCTCATAAAGGGTACAGCAAAGATTATGCACTATGTATTGCCTAGATAAACAAGCTATTAGCAGGACTTTTATATAAATACACTACTAACTAGTTCCTATTGAAGATGACAGTTCTAATCTCAAATTGGTACCAACTTCCAGGATTCTAGCTTTGGGGATAAGAAATCACAGGGAGTCTTGTTCCTGTAGCACGCTTCCTTCCAAAGGATCCTGAGCCACTTTAAACACGCACAGGAGTGAAGCTTAGCCACCTCAAAGGTGGTAGCAAAGGAAGGAGGGGACACAGTCCCAGTTGCTTAAGACAAGAGAAGGTCAGAAATTTCTGTCTGGGCTAAGGACACCCAGAGGAAATTTAAACCTTTTGAGTCAGCCAAACAAGTTTTCATGCTCATGCACAGAACACAGCAGCTTTATCATAATCTCCCTTCAGACCTGATTAGTTGGGGCAACATTTTGAATAACAGAAAACCTGATTTATCATTAGGATGCACTGAGGTCTGCTCAACACTTAAACAATGAAATGAACAGGCATGCAAATAAAGGATCCCTCCCACCTTGTACAGCTGCACAAAGTCTCACAAAGCACCCAGACACCTACCCACTGCTAAGATAAACCATAAACCAATACACACCAGACTGGACTCTCTTCGTGGGGGTGGCCTTGTTCTTAGATTTGGAGAACCTGAGCAGGAAAGGGAACAGGGAGAGTTTATTTAACTTTGCAAGTACTTCTAAACACATTTTTCAGCAGCTCTCTGCTGTTTCACAGTTTGAGAATAGAAGTCAGTATTTGCAATATTCAAGGCATCTCTATGAAACAAGATAGGAAACTATGAGGGTATATTAGAAATACCAAGGTAGCTTAGCTAGTCATCTCTGCTAAGCCAACAAATTTAAGAAGAAATCACTGCCAGAAAGTAGTGGATTGTATTTTCTGCTGGAACTGACCAGCTCCATTGGAGACTGGCCAACAAAGGACTGGCCTAATACCTATTTTCCCCCCAGCAGTAAAACTAATTCACTGAACACTCACACTGTCCTCTCTCCTAGTATTTTGCCATTCCTTGCACAGAATAGCATCAGCATCTGCATTTAGCAGATGAAGTAGTAAAAATATTATAGCAACTTGCCCACAGGAAAACAGCAGAACAAATGCAAGAGAAGACACAGGTGGCCTCAACTTGAACATGCTAGCACATTGTCTACATTTCTGGGGTAGAAGGACACATTTTAGAGCATTCAAAAGGAAAAAAGTATTCTCTGGAAAAATTAACAAAGTAAACACGTATAGGCTGAGATAAAGAACCACCAGCCAGTGGTTCTGTATAAAGTGAAGATAAAATTTATCACTACTAGTGAAGGACCACATTCTGGAGTCCCTCTTGATACATCTGCAGGCTATGCAAAAGTCTGCCTGTGTGGACTTGGCTGTAAGGCCAGGACATGTGGGACCTTAGCTGCCAGGCAGTGCCAGCCCTGAAAGGCAGAGAACAAGAATTCATTGCAAGCCTGTGAAAACCCAGACTACTTTACTGCCTTACTTATTTGTGCTCTTTGTGGTGCTATCCTTGCTATGGCTGGGGATCCTTGGGCCAGTTTGGAAGCCTGCTTGTCTGGAGTCATCATGGCATTGCCATTAGAGTCATTGCACAGGATGGGCAAACTGATTTCCTTCTTGGTGATATGAGTTTCTGCAGACTCGTTCTCTGCTTGAGCTTCCTTGTCAGAAGACGACTTCTTGTTCAGCAGGTTACTGATCTCCATGATGTTTCCTATGATTTCCACTGGCCCAGTTAAGTTCTTTTTCCTAGATGGAAGATCATCTTTAGCCTTCTTCAGATATGAAGCTGGGGCCCAGCCTTCCTTGCCCAGATACCTGGAGAGGCAAAAGGGAACACCATCACATCAAACACAGCCTTCTCATGCATTTCAGGTAGAACAGCTAAAGCAAAAGTGATGGATGAAAACATCAAAGTTTGTGGTTCTCAAACAAGATTTCATTGTCTCTATTTTTTATCTATTGATTAGACATATCAAAGTCAGTTGAGACAGCAGTGAACTGCGTAGTTCAAAGCCACTCATCATCCTAAGGAAGGAGTCTCTCTGGACAAGAAATAGTTACACACAAGATAAAGAGCTTCACCAGGTTTTTTATGCCTCCCCTAGACAGTATTAGGCAAACGGTATTTTCCCACACAGTAAAAAAGCAAACTAGTAAGTAAAATATTTTAATAGTTTTTAAACTTCCTAGTGGCAACTCAGAAAGAAAATGGGCTAAAATAAGGGTGTAGGGCACCTCGTGCAGAGAACCTATGCCTACAGTTTAAGGTCATTGTTCAAGCCTCCCTCCTTGAAACTATAAAGAACACTGGCACTCCTTCCATAATTCCCAGCTCCGCATGAGCAGCTTTCTGTCATGGAGCATATGGGATCCTTAAACTACTGCAGCTTCTTCTAGCACTGCAAGATCAAGAAACAATTTGCCTGAGGAAAAATTACTTTGATGGAGACTCATTTTCCTGAACAAGTTAGAGGCAATTTGAAGAAATAAACTGGGAAATGTGAATAGACACCTGAATCCAGTACGTGTTCCTGAAACACCATCCTGAGTTGATCATGCTACACTTCAAACTGAGGTAATTCTTCTACAGCTGGGCTTCAGGGAAGATTTTTTTTCCCAACTCCTGCCATTCCTAACACCTCAGCAGGGATTTCAGATTACAATCAGACTCCAGGGAGGACCACGTGGATGAACTCTGCTTTCCCTAATGAAACCCTAACCTGCTACAGTGAGAGTCACTGAAAACCTCTCTAATCTCTCAAGACACCCAAAGCAGGCACTTGAACTGTAAGTGAGAAAGCAGGCATCATTAAAATCCTGGTGCTCAGGAAACCTGCAGGAAATACAAAGGTTAAAACAGTAGGACTCTAAGGTTCTTTATTGAAAAGGGAGCCTCATTAGACAGCAGAGGAAGGAGCTGGGGCACATGGGATATGAGCAAATCATTTCCTGGCAGGTGAGCACCTTTGTCATGACAACACTTGAATTCTGAGGTTTTCAGTGAGATTTCTGCATCAAATCTCATCCTGCTCTCCCTCACCACATCCACACTCCTGAGAGTGGCTCTGGGACGTTACTGGGAGAAGAGGAAAATGCAGTGTAGATTTGACTCTCTAGACTTCTTTATTACTCTTCCTGTATAAAAGCAAATACAATTGTACTTCTAGCAGTGACAACAAGGATCTTTCTGTCCAAAATCCTGCCTTTTCCTCTTCACCCACCTAGACCAGGCAAGGTACTAGAGATTCGGCTTCTCCCTACATACCTGCTTTCTGTCACACATGAAGGTAAAGATGTAGGATCTCTCCTCTTCAGGAAGTTTAATGACAAGCTTTTCCAATGATTCTAATGTCAAAGGAAAGCATCCCAAGAGCTCTGTGTGATGCCTGGAGACTAACAATTAGCAACCTGGTACTAAATTGATTTGATGTCAAAAACATACACAGCATCCACTGTGTGATACTCTATCAAGAAGCAATTTGGATCTATTCAATCCTGTCCCTTTTGAGGCTTTTCTGCTCGGCCACAAACGAAACCAAAAAAGGAAAAGGAAAAAGACCCTCAACACATGCCACAATTCCTGTTGTGTCAAGGCATCACCCAATGCCATTTTCCAGCCCTGAAGACTTCTTGGTTTCATTCCCTTTTGCAGCTGACAGCCCTTTTGCAGAGCTGCTGACCAATGCTCTCTGCTGCCTTTGCTTCCAGTAAGTTTTTTTAAAGGACATTTGTGAGTTTATGCAATGTGGAGGGGTGGAGGTCTCCATCTGTGAGAAAGCCACAGTGGCCAATGCACTGAGCACTCCAGTTCCAAAGGTTACCTTCAACAGAGCTTAATTGTGCAAAATCAGCAAGAAAAAACCAGTTTACATCCATCTTAGTTTGGGGGAGACTTAACATGTTTAAGATCAGAAAGGCAGCCACAGGCAGGTTCCGTACTGGCCTGTTAGTTCTCCTGCCAGCTGTATGTGTTTGGATCAGCTTGTGTAACCCCACTGCTCCAAACACCTCTGATCTCACTGAGTTTCTCCCAATGAATAATAGCAGCAACAAATGGACAGTTAATAACTCTAGGCAACATAACTTCAATAGAGAGGCTGTTGTAGGCTACTTTTACATGTGTTAGCCAATTCAACCTGAAGCTAACACTGAGTAGTAGTTACCAGAAACAACCAGTTTATTTCTGTAATATCACAAATAAAAATTACCCATGCAATGAAATATGCTTACATTTTTTACCTCAGTCCTTGAATTTGTTAATCTTTAAGCCCTTTGAAGAATAACCTTAGAAGACTTCTTGATCTTCCCCATTTTATAGGTGAAAGAACTAACAACCATTACTTTCAGCAAAATCCTGAACCAGTAACAATTTTCATTGCACATCTTAAGAGCTGAATAACAAGTAACCTTCCTTCCTTTATATTCAGAACCATCCTAGGTTCTTCCTCATTTCAGTGCTGCCAGCACCTCCCAGCTGCACTTCATTCTCACAGGCTGAGGCTCAGAGCAACCACAGAATGAAGGACATGAAGGCAAATAACAAAAGCTTTACTTAGCATATTGGTACCAACTTGCCCTGCAGTCAGTCCACTTGGGCACCACAGGATTCTATCTATTGCTGTCACCTGCAGGCAAAGATCTAAATGATAGATGCCAATGCCAGCTATGGATACACTGGGAAGCACTGATCTACTGAACTCAATACAACAGTAAGCAGGATCCCAGGACAGAGCCTTTTTTTCATTTTTCCCTAGTCCTGCCTTTTTTTTTTTTTTTTCAGTCATAGCGCATGTGGGGTAAAATAAAGACAGACACCAATACTGCATCTAGCTTGTACAGCATTGAATTGGGAGGGTCTCAGAATTAGGTGCAGTGATTTGGTTCCTTCATGCTTCCAAAACCCTCCCTGTTTATATTACATGAAGGAAAAAAAGGATTAAAACCATAGGAATGTTAAAAAAAAGTCAGAAGTGCCTCTGTAAGTCTGAGAGTCACATCTGCTTTCCAGCTCCAGAGCACTGGAATTACTCCAGAGGGAAGCAAACTAGGGAAATAAAAAAAAAGAAAGAAAAAAAAAAGAAAAAAAAAAAAAAAGAAAAGAAAAGAAAAGAAAAAGAAGGACAGGAAATGAGGATCAGCACATGGCCAAGAATTTGGAGAAATTACATATTTAAGGTGGAACAAGCTAATGTCTTTAAGGTGGATTCCATTTACAAACTACTGGATTTGTTTTTCTCTCTACACATTGAAGTGTGTTCAGTCTGTTATCCAGCCCAGGGTCCAAGTGCTTTCTTCTCCTGCTCCCTCTCCCCTCACACTCACAACAGGAGAAGGAGTTGCTCTTTTGAAGGCACTCAATACTCAAAGAAGCAAATTTCTGCAGGAAGGGAATCCTTTTCTGAGGTGTACCTAACAGTATTCAGGGCAGTTTACACGTAACAAACAGCACAACAAGCTGGAGATCAGCTACCCAGCCTGCAAAGGACCAGCTTGCAGGGATGGATCACATCATCAACATTTCTGCAAGTGCTGCCCATGGAAAAAAAACCTTGTTTCTAAGAGTTTAATCCTCCAGCAAGAAAGTAGCACAGTGCTCCAAAGCAGCAGAGAAGAGCAGAGTTGGCACCCCATATACTTGTCACACACACATGGAGCATGTAAACATCTTCCAACAAGAAGAGGGGTTTCTCAAATAAAAATGCCTCTTCCAAAAAAGCTGAGCACATGCTGCAGTCCCCAACTATCTCAGGGTGGCTGGGGCATCCACTGTCCTTCCAGCAGCTTGCCATGAATGAAGATGCCATGGAGACCACTGCAGCAAGTGTCATCATGCTCCAGAAGGCACTCCCGGTGTAGAAAAATGCATCTTTTGGGTTGACTCAAAGAAGTGTGTGAGAAAAAGAGGAAAAAAAATTTCAGCTAATTGTAGGAGTGTTAATATGGCAAAGGGAAACCTACAGGAGTAACCAGGCTACATTGCAGAAAGAATGAAAAACTAAACCAGAAGTGTCTTGCAGTGGTTCTCCCCTCAGAAAAAAATATGAGCTCGATTCCCCTTATCCAAAACCTTGGACTCCACTTCTGTAGATGATTAACAGAGAAAAAAATGTAACCTGACCAAACCCAGGCATTTTTGAGTTACTCCTAGAGTGCCTTCCTGGCTCCACTGCTATCTTTATTAGCTTATTTGCTCCATGGGATCATTAGATAGAAAACTGATATTTTTTTTTCTTCTAAGTAAGGGAAATCAAGAAAAACAACAACATTGCTTCAGTCAGCATTTTCACAGTCCTCATTCGTAGCCAATAAATCAAGCAGCATTCAAACAAAAGCAAGTTATAACTTGGGAAGGGGAAGAGGCAAAAATCACTATAATTACATGTTGAATGGAAAAAGGTGACTATATGAGATGTTCTGCAGTGCTGAGAGATAAACCTCCATTTTAAGCTACCTGTTGTATCACATCTTGTTTGAAGAGAAATGGGATGTCACAGCACTGACAGGTTCACACACAGATACAAGACAAGGAGCAGAACCACAAAAGAGCACTAAAACCTAAATGCTGTGGGAACCTAAATGAAAAAAGATCTCACCAAGTGCTCATCCTGACACCCTACATCACTGAGACCATATCTAACCTACAGTCTCTCCATCAGCATTT
Organism: Phylloscopus collybita; assembly: GCA_027886175.1. Classification (NCBI taxonomy): domain Eukaryota; kingdom Metazoa; phylum Chordata; class Aves; order Passeriformes; family Phylloscopidae; genus Phylloscopus; species Phylloscopus collybita. The sequence continues at coordinate 26,104,006 of JAJNNQ010000129.1, forward strand.
ACAAAGGAGATTCTTAAGTAAAAACTCTCTGCTAGGACAGCTGCTCCACCTAGGTAACAAAATTAGATACACTACAACAACTTCACCTGCCCTTGGAATGCAGTCCCTCTACTTTAGGAATATCTAATGCGGACAGACAAAAACCAAAGCAAATTAGCTGAAACCACTGGTAAGCTTGCAAAAGGGCTATAGCCAGCAAACTGATCTAGTATCCCTAAAAGTAGCACTGCCTGCCCCACACAGCTCAAGAGATCACAATCAGCCTTTCAGCATTGCTATAAATAGATTTAAATAGGTCGCAGAGTAACTCTTACGCTGGAAACACATTAAAATTATATACAACAGAAAGCCTTGTTAGGTCTCACAGATTTTAACTCAGATATGGGCTTTTAACTTGAAGCAAGAAAAAAACCCTCTGAAGCTGCAAGTTAAGGCATTTCCTCACTGGGATGGTCCACAGCCTTTGCAGACACTGTAGTGTTACTTTAGTCACCACTGTATCGCCTCAGACTTTTCTTCACGTTTCGTCAAGAGGCATTGTGAACAATCTGGACTTCCCTGTCCATCTGCAGAATGATTTAAAGGCTAACATTCAGTGATTGATCAGAAAAGCTCACTGTCGCAGTTTCTGCGGGTTGCACGGCCTCTTTACCTGATGTACCACCATCCTTCCAGGTTCTTTTGGATGACCTCCACGGTGACCCCCTTTTCGAACCCAATCTCATCCTTCCCCTGGCTGGCGTACGGCTGGATGGTGACATACTTCTCTTCTGGTGAGGGGAGAAAAGGCAACATCAGTTAGGGTCAGGATCAGCCCAGCTGTTTTTCCGCACTGCTTGCTTTTTAAACTGTTCTGCAGCGATTACGTGAAGCCATTATTACCAAAGGCGGAGCCCTGCTCAGGGGCCCACTGGTTATTTACGCTGACGACATGACAGATAATCAGCCCCTTGCCACTACCCTGCTGCTGATAATCACAAAACGTTTCCATGCCAATAATGACACAAAGTCCCCAGAGAGCTCCCCCCATCACCCCCCCCCCCCTCCGCTTCTTCCCACCTCCCTCCCCCCCTCCAAGTTCCTCGAGCGGGTAAGGGAGAGGATTTGAAGCTGGACTTAACTCCCATACTGTAACTTGACAGAATCAGTCCGGCTGCCAAATCAGCCGAGCATCGCCGCGGGAGCTGCAGCCAGTTGGCTCTTCGCACACGCACATGGCTGCACGAAGCATCGTGTTACCGAAACCCGAGCATTGCTGCCTGCCCGGGGGGACACGGCTCCCCAGCCCGGAGGGGCTGGCCCAGCACGCTGCTCTCCTTGCACCTCCCAAGCAGCACAGGTCTACAGCAACGAGCTTGAAACATTAAAAAAAATCCCCAAAACAAAAGAACGAAAGAGGTCTGCCTATGACAGGAGACGATGCAGCATTTGCATCCATGGGTTGTGAAGTTTTTTACAAACATGCTAAACCTCACTCCAGAGAAATGCACGTGTGACACTGGTGAAGGAGAGCCAGAACTAAGACACACACTTCAAAAGCACAGACTGGATTTCAAGTGCGGCATCTGAGCCAAAAACTCAGCATCCCCATTCATCTCCAGCATCTATCCCCTTACAGCTGGGCAGAGCTTTTAAGCAGACTTGCTGAGAGCAAGCCCATAAGCAGGGAAGAACAGACACTTGTCAACATCTTCTTCCAGCTACCCAGGAGTCATTTACTGCAGCACTCCCATCACACACAAGGTCAACCTTTCCCTCTGGAGCTTAAAAAATTACACCTGCCATTGAAAACTTGAACTACCATCCTTCCTCTGCAGCAGCAGACATGGCAAGTGTCACAAAATCCCTCTCCTCCACCCAAACTATGGAGCATGAGTTTCTGTGGCTAGATTAAAGGCAGGGAAGGCAAGAAATTAAGTGCACCCCAGCCAGCCTTCCTAGTGCTTTCTACCAGCAGTCACAACGAGGCAGGGAAAGAACAAATGGAGGGCTGTCAGTGCAGAGGAATGGGCAGGAAATGAAGTGAATCCAAAGCTCCTGATCACTGCAGAACAAAGGAGCTATGAAAAGGTTGCAGCAGCTTGAAGCAAGCACTCTTTATGAGAGTAAAACAGATCCAAGCAGCTGTTTGGTTTTGTGGCTCAACTGCATTTTGTCGCTGGGTGAAGCATGGAAACTTTAATGAAAAATAAACTAAAGCCCTTACTGAGACAAAGTAAAAAATAATACCTCAGAAAAGGGAAAATAATGTTGACAGAGCATCTGATGGCAGCAAATTCAGCAAAGCTACATCTCTGAAATCAAGCCCCCTTGACTGGTCACATTTGGATCCTTCTAATTCTGATGGGGCAAAATCTGTCAAAACCTTTGCTACCAAGAGGAGAAGACTCTGCTGCTCTCCCCTAGAAGGGCTGCTTAACTGATTTACCACTGGTAGGAAATTCCAGCTAGTTTGCAATTAGCACCATCAGCATATGACACCTTCCACACAGAAATACTCCACTACAAGATGGGGCCTGACAAATTAAACCTGGCAAATGAAATCCCAGCTTCCAAGTCACAGGACAGGACATTTTTCCTAGCTGGGCTTCTGCTCTGGGTGGTAGGATTGGACTGATCTTTCCTCTATTTTCAAGTCTGCTGCAGAAGGAGCTCCGTGTCTGCTTTCCTTTGCATGCAAAACACTAAACTAAACTGCAGAAGACCCCTGGGTAGTTAGATCTTGTCCCTGTAAGGGCCAAGGGAAAGTTCAGAGCTGCTCTGTCCAGATACATACTGTTTCAGACACTTCCAGGGATGTTTCTAGGACAGTAATACTGAGCTAAGCATATATTTGCTGAGTCTTGGAAGAAGGCCCTCTTTTTTCTTTCCCCCATACCAAAGCTGCTTTATAATCAAGGCTTCCAGAGGTCACCCTTGCCACTACAACTCCCACAGAAATTGCTGTGTTTATTCTATTTTGCCTTCACACAAACACCGGGCTCTGCTTCAGCTAAAGCCAGCTCCTCTTACTGGGCAGAGTGGTCTCACTCTTCAGGGATGTGGCTTCCCTTCTTCTGCAGATAACCATGGTGCTCATTCCTAGCTTCCAACACAACTTCTAAACTCTTGTGTGAGGAATTGAGATGGTGGTCACCCATCAAAACCAATACCCCTGGAGGCTGATCACCCAGGAGAAACAATAAGGCTCTTCTGAACTGCCACTCTCTCATTCTGTCCATGAGCACCTTCACTGCTTACATCTTCAGTCCTGTGGCTTTCAACTAAAGACTACTGCTTTTGGAGAGAAAAGCCCTTTAGGTGACTCCTCCCTCTACTTTTTTTTTAAGAAAAAAAAATTTAAAAAATTAAGTGCATGGAAATAGGGAGGGAGGAGATAGAAAAAGGATCTCCCATGAAGCAAGACAATCAGAAATATTAAAAATCCACTCTAGAAAAGAAGGTCCCACAATGCTTTTGTTTAGCAGCTCTATTTTTAAGCCTACAGATAAAAGCCAGGAAGCCACCATTACAATTTCCCCTTGCAAAGTACTTTGACAGCATAAATTACATTTCCAAGACTACACACGTTTGGTTTCTGTCAATGCTGCAGGAGATACCACAAACATACATGAGGTTTGTAACTTAAACAGTATTCTGGAGATATGGGCCCCCTTGTAATCAAAGTGTAAATCCTGTTTTGTTTCTCAAATATTATCTCTAGCCAGTGGACACTTTGTATAAACCAAGATTTGCTGAAGGGAGCAGGGGAGCTCTCAGTGGATTTGCCACTGAAGAGGACTGATAACAGCATTCAACATATCAGATTATTATTCAAAAGTCTTTAAGAGAAGATATTTGACACTTCATGATGGATATGTAAGGTTACTGTAAAGACTTAACATAGATAAATGGTTTCATGAGAGAATCAGCAGAGCATCAGACAGCAGAATGACACTGCTCTGAGTTACACTGACAAATCTGATATATCATGCTGGTTTCATTCAGCTTCTGTGACATGCAGCAATATAAAACAGAAGTCAGCAAACCATCCCAGACCTACTACTGAACTTATATACCCAGATCTACAGAGAATACAAAAGTATATAATTTTGGTTCATTAAATTTTGACTTAAGAATTACCAGAAAAAAAAAAAAAAAAAAGACAAACAAAAGGATAATTTGTATTCCCCAGCTGCAGCTTCTGTTACATCAACCTCAGTGTTGGGGTCAAGTGGGCAGAATAAACTTTACTACATGCTACAAAGCACATACTGCTAAAAGGCTGCATTTAGAAACAAAAGGATGAAAGTTCTATCCCCTTCTAGATGAAAATGGCAAGAAGGCAGCTCTGTTCTTAGTGAGTGACATCCAGAGATCTATTAATTGCTCAATTAGCCAGCTTCACTCACATTTCTTTGCCACTAATTTGCAGGCCAAAGACACCTTCCCCAGCTGAGCTGAAGGAGGTTCCTGTCTGGATTTTCAGCTGCCTAGTGAGTCTGAGCAAGGCATGCATGAAGAAGCAAAGCCTGTTTGGCAAAGAGCTACGATACACATCTGTCACATCATGCATTATCCAACTGCAGCCTACTTAGGTTGGAAGGAAAGGATTAGTATGTGTCATTCTCTCCCCTCCCCAGACACAGACACTATTTAAAATATGCACAACCAGAACTTTGCACTATTTCAACCACCCAGCTCATACCTTGCTGCTGTAGCTGTGCTCTGCCCAGGCCTCCCAGACACCGTGGCAACCCAGTGCTCAGTCCACTACTTATTCCAAAGCCTTTATTCCCTATCAGTGTATCTTTCTCCTCTTTCCTTTCCTCCTCCCCAAAGGAAGGCAGGCTTCTATTTTGCTCTGGTTCTACCTAAAATCTCCTGAGCAAATACAGTAGAGAACTGAGACCAAAAATATAGGGACAGATCTTGGTGGATCACTGGGAAAACAGCATGGACAGCAGAGAACAGCAGCTGTGTCCTTGGAACAGCCCACAATACTACAGAGAGGGCTTTTTCTAGCAACAAAGATCTTCCCCCAGAAAATGTAGCACAGCTGTCCAGCTGGAAGGTGGGCACATACACAGAGCAAAGGATCTGAGCTGTACAGTGCCCTGCATTACAGCCACATACACTGCAGGGTCACTATACAGATGTACAAAACAGACCTGGTACAAGGAAATCACTGGTATTTGAGTGCTATGGATCACTTTTTCACAACTTGTTAATATCTAATATCCTTCTGTAATCACTAGAAGACAGCAAAAGCAAAAAAGAAAGAAAACCTAAAAAACTACCACAACAAGAATACAACTATTTTGTGTTCCTTGTGCAACACCACAGTGCTTTGCCAAGCTGAGTCCCTTTCTATACATAAATAGCAATAGCTCTAAAACTAAAAAAAAAAAACCAAAAAAAACCACTTTAAAACCACTTTTTGAATGCAGAGCAGAGTCAAGGCAACCCATACAAAACTTGATCTAAAATCTGGCTAGGACAGTTTAAGCATGTCCATGTTTCTTGTCCCACCCATTTTAAAATGCAGCTCAATGAAGTGCAACTTTTCACGTAAAAAAGAATTTATAATACAGCTACTAAACCATCACAGGATTTGCAGCAGAGCAGGATGACCTGTAGCCACCTTGGCAATGCTCATGAAGTAGCACAGGTCACCTCAGCAGTCACAGTGTAATCAGGACTGAAATATTTCTTCTCTCTTGCCCAGCCTGTTTACTGGCTGTGATACACCATACTGGCTGCAGAAAAATGAGGGATGATACATTTAACTTTTTAAATTTTAGGAGGACTTAATGTCAATGACAATTATTTTTGGATAATTGCAGACCTTGACAACTGTGCTTTGTGTTTTTTTCCTTTTGTGTAGGGTTGCAGCTTGTACATAGTGAGCAGTTGGGTACATTCCAACACATTCCCTTTAAACAACCTATTTCCAAAAAAGTTTTCTTTTGTTTCACTTAATGTATTTCTGTCAAGTAGTAAAGGTAGAATCTCAGAAGAATTTTTAAGCATTGATTATGGCATTTTCCATACCAGGTGACCTGTTAGGGCATGTCTCCCACAGGAAAAACCTCAGGACAGCTAAGATGAAGCTCCATTCCCTCCTGAGGAAATTGTACCTACTTGGCTGACAAAGCAAGACACTGAACTTGACAGCCTGTGAGGCTCCTCCAGTCCCATCTGTCAAAGCAGAATTCCACAGTTTGCATGTGTGACTGTGCACACACACACTCTACACTGAAGTTATGAGGTGTCTTGAAAAGGCAACTTGGTCCCTCCTCTGGCTGTCTGGATTTATACTTAATGTCAGGTCAAGGAAAGCAGACCTATGGTTTTACAGCTCGAGTTGTAACACAGAGCTTCAGTAGCTCTTTCCAAATCTTCCTTATTCTATCTTCCCAATTCCCTTGGCACTGGTTATTTCAGATTCCTCCTAGTCTATCCCCAGCCTTTCAGCACATGCTGCTCTTGCAGAAGGCCCTTGGCAGAGCAGTACTCTGGCATTTCAACCAGAGTCCTACCAAGTGCATTCCCAGTTCAGTTGTTCCATCTTGAATTTTCAAGCCTGTGTGCTGTGCATTGCTTTAATGCCCTACTACACACACTCACATGCTCATGTGCATTTCCCACTCCTTCAAATTCTGTGATCTCTTCCCACTCAGCCTCATGCCTTTCATATGATGCCTCATCAACCTGAGCAGGCTCCTTCCTCAAAGGTATCAAATAACCTGAAGCTCTCAAATCCTTCCTAAAATAAGCCTTACCTACCCTGATTTCCTGCCTTACCAAACAAGCTTAGTTTTGGTCCCTCTCTAAAAGCTTTTAAAAATACTGAATAAGGATCATTTTACACTGTGAAAACCCCTTTGGTTGCAGTAAGATTCGTGCCAAATTGCCACTTGCCCACGTTCCTTTGATGCACAGCTCTCCTTCTCTTTGTTTAGGCTGTAAGCTCTTTGGGACAGGAGCCTTGCCTTGGAGCAGCTAAAATACCACGCACGTTTCCAGCCCTGCACAATCAGCCTCATCTTTCCCAGGCAAACAGCCAGTGCTCAGACATTCCTGCTTCCAAGTTCTCAGCGCCCCATTTCACATTCCTCCCCTTCACCCCTATTTTGTAACTCTTTTCTGCCTCCATTAATAAGTGTGGAAGTTATCAGCAGCACTTCGGGAGCCAACCAAATAAGGGAGTCACTTCCTTTGCCCAGCTGGTGCTTGTACATGCCCCCAACTTTCTGTGACCCCATCCTGGTTTGATATGCTGGCAGGGGTAGGGGGGAACTGGGCTAGAAATTATCCAATTAATGATTTCTCAGCAAAATGCAACAGCCCCAAACCTACATCTTCCAAACCACAGAAGAATTTTCTTTCAAAATACTTTCCCCTCTGTCAGCAGTCTGTGTTTGCCCTCCCCCACTCCCCAGCTCCACCCCCCCCTTTGTCAGGCCTGCTTCTGGAAAAAGTCTGGCTGTTCCAGAAAGCGATACATTAATTCAACATGGACTTTGTTTTACTTGCCTAAATATGCAGAGAGAGAATGACTGTCCGCAGTTATCAAATGTGTTCATCTGCAGACAGAAGCTCTTCAGCCTTTGTCCCTCTTCCCCTCCCTGCCTTTTTTGTTTTAAATAACAGAAAACAGTACACCAACAGATAGAAAAGAATAATAATGATATTTCCTCTAAACAGCTTTGTATTGTGCATGCTCTTACTTCAATCAAGCAAGGAGCAATAAGCATTTACACTACTTTCCTTGGAGAGCCGAGTAAAAAAAAACAAAAAAACCAACAAAAAAAAAAAAAAAAAAAAAAAAAAAAAAAAAAAACAACCAAAAAAAGAAAAAAAAATTAAAAAAGAAAAAGAAACCCAACCAAAGGAGAGAACAAATGAAGTCTGAAGCTGCTCTGTTCTGTGCTGGTTTGAATTAGCACAGCAATGTCACTCATGGCCTTCTGCTGTGATTGACAAACATTTCAACATCATCAAGCACAAGCAGGGAAGGGTGAAAACAAAGGGAGAAGCCCCATGGAGGGGGCTGCCAAAGTGGGCAGAGCAGCTCTGGTGGGATGCAGGGAAGTGTAAGAATACACAAGCACATCAGCCAGGCTGGATTTCCAGTACTGATCAAGTACTGTGCTCTTTCCACAGCTACAAAACTGGCTGCAAAACCACCAGCCTGGGCTAGGACATGGGACTCCAGTATTAAGACCAACTCAGGATGAGGTTCAAGTATCAAGACCACTGGGTTACATGGCTGCCTTCCCTCTCCACACTACCTTTCTCCATCAAGCTCCCTCTCTCCCTAAGATCGGCAAGCAGTGGGAAGTTCTAACTTTAACTCTTTCAATGAATAGCATATTCTTTGTGCTAGGAGCTGCTCCTAAATAATTGGCTCATTTGGCAGAAATGCAGCTCATATGTCACTCTATTGTTGGTATGGATAACTTTCAAGTGCTTTCCTGTATTGTAACAGCTCCAGTTGAAAGCACCGGGCACAAAACCAAAGCAGCAATAACTTAGGTCAGATATCTGGCTTAGAAGACAGGCATGTAACATCCCAATTTTACCAATCAAACTGTAAAAGCACAAATGACTTTTCATTAAATTAGCCTGTAAATAATCCTAATTTCCCTTCCAGGGGAAGTTCCAAATAAATGTATATGTAGAATAACAATTTTAACCCTGTACAAAACAAGAACTCTACAGTTTGCAGGTCTAGCTAGTGTCAAGTCTGAGGAAAACTACAACTTTCAGGCTTGTCCTCACAACCATATTTGTATTACTGGAGCTCCAGAATGTATAGGAAAAAGTTTAGAAATGTACCACATTTAACATTAAAAAAACCACAAGCTTTGCAGCTACATAAGAAACACAAACCAACGTAATCTCTTAGATCTGGGCACACCACAGACCATTTTAAAGAGAAAAGTTCAGCAACAAAAGTCATCTGTTTCTCTTTGTAGAAACAGGCTACAGCTGTTCCCTTTGCAGATTCTTTTTTCAGGTTTAAAAAGGGAGGACTACCATGATATTCAACAATTTGTCTTCCATTATTTCTTATTCACAGACCTAGTAACACTGCTTCCAAATATCTGGGGGTCAGAGATGCCTAACCTCTTCAAAAGGCTTTGGAAAGGGTAGAAATAAATAAGCCATATGCTACTCCTAATAATTGTCCCCCATAAGGCAGTCTAACAGGGAAGCAAACACTCTTCCCTTCTGCACTCAGGCTTTCTCAGTGTTTTTAATATTCAAGTCACTTAGAAAATTCTGCCCTTCAGAAACAGGGCTTAATTCCTTTGATTCTGGCCTTAAAGTGATTCTATCACAGGCCTAACTGATAGAAATGCTTATTAGTGGTACCCAAGCATAAATACAAAGGGAGGCATCCTTTACAACTTGCTCTTAAACTCCAGTGAATTCCTGGAGCTAACCCTTCCAGCAGCAAGGACTATTTCAAGCAGAATATTGCTGGGTGGGAAGAATTTCAGCCTAAATGTTTAATTGAGTTTGTTTCCAAGGAAGAGGCCAAGTGGAGAAGGGGAAGCTGTTCTGCTTGTTTTGAACAATTCTGGCAACCTCCTGTTTGAACAACTTGAGTTCTTCTCTGCTTTGGAGCAAGGACTTGAAGGTTGGCAGGGGGGTGCATATGTACACTTCATGCATTCTGTCATTTCAGTGCAAACCCACCCAAATTTGGCCTTGTTAGAAGTCTTCTGGGCTGGGATGGGAGAAAATCTCTCCTGACCTCATATAAACTGTGCTCTGTTAGAGAACAGCAGGCTGGACACCCAGAGAGACTCAGTACTTTCAACAACTGCACTTTGGAAGGCGTACATGTCTGTACAGGCTGCAGCTCTGCCAGGTCATGAAGCCACTGTCTCCAACTTGTGCCCATTTATTCAAGTCACTTTCTTTACTTCCAATAAGCCTGCTCTTGTAAGCATTCCCTAACCTATCATTTCTGATGACATTAAACAGCTTATTTTTAGCCAGCCTGGCTAGCTGTGGCTGAAATACATTGGGGAAACCTTATAGAAGCTGCTCAGTCACAGAGGGTGCCCCAAACCTTGGACAGAATCATAGATTGCCGAAGTTTGTGCCAAGTCTAAGTGCCAAGATTCAGTTTGAGATAAAGCACACATTCTCCAACACCCTCAAAACCCCAGCCCTGCTTGGGCCTAATAGGGAAGAAACTGTAATGAAGCAAGAAAAAGGCAAGGATGAAAGAGATTAGGGGAGCGTGTACTGGGGAAGACTGCCAGGGAGGACAGTGACTGGTCAGAGGGCAGGTCTGGAGAAGATGCACACACATGTGGGGGCAAGAGAGAAAACTTGGAAATGCAACTTAGGTCCTTGAGTCTTACCAGCTGACTGCTAAGGGACTGGTTATGCAGTCCTAACATTTTATGGAGCTTTGCTTGCAATATTACATGAATGTGAAAGAACGCATTTGTTTTCACCAGTAAATAAATTGTTTAGAAAACTGATTCCCATAAATTCTCCCAGTTAAATTGCCAGGAAGCGTCTGGCAGAGTTGGACAAAGCAAAATAAGTAGCTCCCAAACTGTTGAGGCACAGAAATAAGCAGATTTTTTTTTTCCCCAAGACAGTATGTGTGCCTATGAGGGGGTTTTGGTAACTTCAGAGAGCATTTGGTGGCTGAGAAGCAAGACATTTTGTTCTGAAGGTAGTTCCAGTTGCTGCAGGGTCAAGCTACGGCAGGAAGAACACAGCTCTTGTTGCTTTTGTTTCCTCAATAATAATTTGAAACAAAGTGACAGGGTCACAGAAAAGCTGGGTGTGCTTGAGACACAGGTACCATAGTACCATCATCAAATTCAGAAGGTAAATTTGCAACTTTAAAAATACATTCCCTCCTTAATAGGAAAAGGCACCTTTGCATCAACTGGGAATCATCTCTTTTGCCTGTATTTGGATCCATTCCCTCAGTAAGGCTGTCTGAAAGTTACAGGGGTGCAAATGGTGCTTTGTCCCCCTTTCCTTTTTGAAGTGCAACAAACACATCTGGATGATTTTGCAAGTGGAGCAGGAGATAGACAGGGATACCTTTGCTTTGGGAAAGATGATTCACTTGCTCTTAAGAAATACTTGGTATAGAAGGCTCCTCAGACTTTACCCAAGCACAGCTTCACCCAAACACAAGGTGTTCCCCCTACTCTGCCATACTCACTGGTAGACCAGCAAAAGCTAAAAGAACACAAACCAAACCACCTAAAATGCTGCTACTGATGGCATTTTAAACACCTAGGAATGATGCCAAAAACTCCCCAAAGTTCTCAAGTCTCTCTTTAGAACCAAACACTGCTTGCAAGGAAGAAAGGAGACTGCAAATGGAATGATTTTCATCTTTCCACACCACACACTTTTCCACTGTGCACATCTTGGACCGTGGCTTTTTGGCATTCATCTCAATTTAATAGCCCTGAAAGTATTACTTGTCCTTACTGAGGCAGGAAAGGCTGAGCACAAACATGCCCAAGTTAAAACACAACAGATGTGAGCTTCTCCAACAGCACAAAGAGTCAGACTACAGAGCTACCCTTGGTTACCAGCCTCCAGCTCCTGAGGTGCCTGATGCTGGCTCCAAGACACCCTCAAGCTGTCAGGTACAAATCCACATCTGAACTCTGGAGCTTCGGCCCCTCACTAACAAAGTGCCAAAGATGCAGGTCCCGCCCCCAGCTGAAGCTGCAGTGTGGCTTTTGGTGGCCCCTGAGTGGCTGGTGCCAGAGGAGCTATGAATTCACCTCGACTCTGCTGCCTGTTGACTATCCCGCCCAGCGTCCATCGCCGGTCCAGGCGCCTCAGGTGAGCCTTGCGTCGCTTAGAAACTAGTTTGGAACATGGATGGAAACAAAACAAAGGGGAAAAAAAATAAAATGATGGGAGGGTGAGGAATAAAAACAAAACATGGTATTTACGAGCACTGGTCTTGTTAGTGGGAATGGGTTAGGTGGGATGCGGATGTTCTGTTTCAGTTTATACAATACAGTGGAATGAGTTAGCTTCTTGAGCTTGAGCAACGTGAGCCATCCAGAACTGTCACAAATTGCCACTCTTGCTATTGGCTTTTCTTAGAAAAATAGTAATGATAATAAAAAACTCAAAAACATATACACACTCCAAAACAAGCTGCACAACTAAAGACAACTTGTCCAAGGAGAGTGCAGTGGCAGGACACATCACCACTGCTGTTGCATCTCCTAATTCAGCTGCATGATCTTTGGGCAATTCAGTCTATTGCATATGACATCAAACCCAACAGGGCTCTAAACCTCTCTAAGAAAAATTATCACACTATAAACAAAACCACAAACTCTTAGGTAAGTTCCCTCATAACAGCAGCACTCAGGAACTGAACCCAAGTGAAAAGTGTCTGATGTGCTTGCAAGACGTGACTTGCACTCCTTGCCACAGCTGGTTCTCATGATCAAAACTTCTAATATACAGATTATGATATAAGAAACAAACCTAACCTTGCAATTATTGAGCAGGCTCAAGAAGCTAACACGTCAGGACTGAGTGTTAGTTACATACTCAAACAATAACTTATGCTTAAAGTATAAACAAAGACAAGACACTTAGGGAGATGGCGCTGTGAGAGCAGCTGTGCACAGAGGACACCACTTGTTTTCTGGATCACATACTTAAGATTTCTACTCAGATTCTTCTTCTGCCTTTACAGGTGTGAAAGACACTGGAGCCATTAGACTGGCACAGAAATACAGACAAACACTTCCATTTTTTCCATTCAAGGGCTTCCATCCCAATTTGGCAACTACTGCAAGGGTGTTTGGTCCTGCTGCAAAGCAATGCAACATATTGCAAGGTAGTGATAGCTGAAGTGCAAACATTTTTTTTACCAGTGGTGCCAGAAAGCTGTTAATAAACTTTGATATCACATCATTAATAATAATTCAATTCTGCCTATGTGCTCTTATTTAGGGATTATACCCTTATAATGGAGTAGACACCATTGTCTTCTAGAACTGTGTTTTGCAGGCAATCAGGCACAGCAAAATTATTTGATTTGGGAAATTGTTAGCTGAACAAGAAAAAAAACTAACTTCACCAAAGAGTGGCTTTTGACTTTTTGTTCTTTATATCTGTCAGGGACTTAGACCAGACTTTTACAACCAGCTCACTCCCCTCAATTTCTCCTTTGCTCTAAGGCCCAAACCTTTCCATGCCACCTTCAGCAGAGATGTGGTGAATGGTGTTGAACAGGTAAATTATCTAGTCTGTGGAACTCTGTAGTTCCCCTTTGATCCCATATTGGTCAAAAACCAACCAGAAATTTGCAGATGAGCCAAATCTCAAGATTACAGACAGCTGTGGTTTTGGCTCATGGAAGTCAGCGATCCTCTTGGAAGCCCTTGGAGGGACAAAAGATGAGCAGATTTAACCTGGTGGCTTTCCCCAAACCAACAGGACATTAGACTGCCAGTTACACACATGCTACACAAGAGACAACACAGGACACCTCGCTAGACACACAGATTACAGCAGAGAGGGAAGTTAAGTTGTGATAAGGCTGCCTGTGTTAGGAGGTTTCCGTACAAGAAAGGAGGAAATGAAATGCTGAATGTAAAGGCTTGCAGGATGGAGGGGTGCAGAAGGGGTAGAAACCAACTTAAGGTGCCAATGCAGAGCCATCAGCTTCCTCCTTCTCACAGTTTGGAGGATTTAGCCAGCCAGGAACACCCCTTGAAAACAGTGGGTCTCACAGATTCACCACACCATGTCCTCTCAACATATGGCCATCCCCAGTGACAGCCCTTTTGTACCACAATGATGCTTTTGTACGAGCCAGGGTTTTTACCTCCTTAAAAATACTGAATTTTGCCATTTTGCCCAGACTTGGACTTGGTTGGTCATGCCACAGCCATCAGAAAGGCTGTTTACTAACAAATGTCTACACCTTTCCAGACGTTATTTTAACACATTTACTTTATCAGCTCTGTAGCTGTTAAATGTTTCTTTAGATTGCATTCTAATTGTTTTCCAAGCCTTGCAAGATGTGTTAGTCTAAATACAGGCCCAGGAAACAATCAGCTGTCTGCCTTCATCCAGACAAAAATGTTGTGCAAGTTCAGGTGCAGGGAGGAATAATATTCCAGGTCTGTTCAAATGGGGAGAGACAAGGGGCTGATACACAAAGCTCCCCACATCAGTGTTTCCACTCTTTCAAAGTTGGGGGAGCAGACAGAGATTGCACAGTTGCAGGAAGTCAATGTCTGTTGGAATCACTCTGAAACTTGTATAAGCTCTAAATTCTGGGGCTAAGGCACTTAATCTGCTAAAAGTGCCTTCCTCCTCAGTTCCATCAGAGCCCCTTCCTCCTGCCTACCTGGAGAGAGCTGGCAAGTTTTCTTTCTAAGCAAAGTCATTTTGAAACGTTTTAAAATACATTTGTCTTTTAAAAAGACATTGAAGTCATTTTAAAAGACAGTGAAACCAAGTAATTATTTCCTCTCTTATGAAATAATTATATGGAGAAGAATAGCCCAAGCAAAGAAGAACTGGAGGGGAAGAAATAAAGAAAGTAGGAAGTCTCAGCTTAGATGGTTAATAACATAAACCAAAGTTACTAAAAAGCAAGCAAAAGCTGGGGCACATCAAAGCAGCTGCAGAGGTTATGCAATTAGATCTGTCACTGAGATGGAACTGAGCAGAAAGGGAAGGGCAGTCTCAGGTTCCAGAATATCTGGATGTGGAGTAAGGCAGGGAGCAGCTATGCTGACCACAGCTGAAGAGAGCTGTGTAATGGATTAAAAGGGACCGAGAGGAAGGAGATAAGGAATATTTGATGGATTTTTCCATTACCCAGGACAAACTGCTGTGTGGCAGCATCCCTGTGCAGAATACACTCCAGAGGGCAACATGAAAGAGGAGGAGAGCTGGAAATGAAAGCAGTTTAAGCAATAAGGCTGTCAAGCACACGCCATATTTAAAAGTCAGGAAAAGGGAGGAAGCTACAGACCAACAGACGAGGCATTCTTCAGTGCTTGCAGACCAGAGCAGTAAAGTTTTGTTCTTTAATAACAGGGAAACTTTACTCACTGCTTTTGCATCCACTAAGATATTGCATCATACCAGACTGGTTCCTGGCCTACCAGTCAACAGCCAGTCTGTCTCTAAATGAGGATATGGGTAGACTTGAGCAGGGAAAAATGAGTTACAAAGATTTCAATAAGCCGCAGATGTCACCCTTGGAGCCCAGCACAAACTCCTGTTTTGCCTGTGTGCTATTTTAATGGGCAGATGGTCACACCAATACATCTCTAAGCCTCCTGCTTGTGCTAAGGAAAGGTCAGGTGAGTTTCCACATACATTCCACATCATATCAAGAGCACCTAGGTTTAGCAATAGATTCACTAGGATAGAAAAAATCATAATAAAAGTGTCCTTTGTACACAGTTGCTACACGAGAAGCCCATTAAGATGTGGTTAGTCTTTCGTAATGGAACTGAGGAACATGCAATGCTGCGCTATTCCATTTCTGGAACCTGAATTAAGCATCTTTACTTTAAAAAAAGCCAAATCAAAACAAACCAAAACACAAACAAAAAACCAGTGCAACTAAATACGTATACATGACAAATGGCATCTCACTTTTAACAGAATGAGACCATATGAAATAAAATTACCTTTCCACACCAACCACAGACCACAGCAAACAGCAGTGAAACTAGTTTCAAAGATTAATTTAAAGGAAATTAATGAGAATCAAATATTAAAGCTAAATCTCACTCCTTTCAATGACCTGTGGCTCTATCATGCATCTCCTTCCAATTAGAAGCTTTCACTTGAGGGGAAAAAAAGCAAAAAGCAAGTGAACACCAATTTTATCTTGGTAAGAAAAAGCTTTCCTTACCTTCCCCAAATTTAGATGTGTTGATGTCAGAATCATCTCTGGTTCCATTTTGGGACTCCAGATATGTAGCTGGGACCCATCCCTGCTCCTCTGCTGTGCTCACAAACCACCAACCTACAAAAAGAAGCAAAAGAAGTCTCAGTCAACATTTAGAGGAACAGGAATAGTAAAATGCTACAGGGAAGATGGCAGAGTCAGCAGCTCTGGTGCATGTTTGAGATATTCTGCAGCTTCCTAGAACAAGAAAGGGTTTAGTGCTATTATACCATTTCTATCAGATCCTGTCCCAGTGGTAGTGTGAAGGCTTGCTAGAAAAAGGGTGCAATGAAGCAATTATCAACTTATTTTAACAAATTCCAAGTCCAACCATGACAACTTTGACTCAAGCTCTCTAATTCAGGTTCTCCAAGCTGGTCTTGCTACATGTACATCTACAGTATCAAAACACTTTGTATGTGTAAATATGTACACGTGCACATATGTGAAACAACATAAACACTGCCCAAATCCTAATATGAAGTATTACAAAAGGCAAAGGAGGAAAACAGCAAAGACATTCATAGAAGAGCACAGATTTCAGAACAGGATATAAAAGTGCTTCTAGAGCACTTGTAACCACAGCTGGTGTTTAACAAACATGACCTGAATTCAATACCCTGGGAAGCTGGAAAGTACTGCACAGAACAGAAATAAATAGAGAAAAGCCAACTGAAATCTGACTTCAGGCTATAAGCATCAGTTATTTATCTTCCCACCTGAACATCCAAGTTTCAACCAGTATCAACAAAAATGTTAAGCATTCAGCAATATATATGGATATAACCTTTAGGTCGTATCTGTGGATGGATGAATACAATTATACGCATGCCAGTTTCAGATTAAATGCATTCCAACTATAACCATCCTTGCCTCTTTTCTTGCTTGGTTACACTGATTTATTTAATCCTCCAGTGGTTTTGACATAGACTCACTCACCCAAGAACTTGCTGCTCCCAGATATGAGCACAACTAGATTCTCCTCCATTCAGATAAGGCCTGGGTTAAGACAACAGGAAATTAAAGAGTCTAACAGGGAAGCAAACGACTTCTGTTGTTTTCTGTGATACCCCAGTTTCCCCAGAAAACATAAGCTGCTTTGTTGGGACTGTGCAGACCATTGTCCTCTACCACCCTTCCAGCTTCCCCAAAGGCAGCTGGGAAAACAACTATTTATGTACATTCACCTCAAGTTTACAGACTTTGCTGGCTGTCTAAACACAGCAAATTTCACAGGAGCCTGGCTGTGATGAGCAAAGGTTGAGCTGTAAGGAGGTGGGCACCAACACTAGTGAGCTGCGAGGTGGCCACACATCCCTCCCACAGCTGGGATGCCACAGCCCAGCCCAGCCCAGCGAGAGGGAAAGGAAGGGCTGCTGGGCTCTGCTGCCACACCACATGCAACTGTCTGGAAGAAAAAAACCACCCTGCTGAAAGAGTGCTCAAGTGTTCATGCTAGAAGTCACCCAACCTCATTCCAAATCCTGTCATGGAAGACTTTACCAGACAACAGTAGCTACAAACCCTTGCTTTCCTCCCTTGGGCATGTGTCTGGGAGACAATGTACCCCACGCAACAACCCCTCACATGCTCCTGGGCAGCTCCTAGGCAGCTCTATTTATTTACTCTCCAAACTCAGACATAGATTTCCATCTTCTGGCCCAGCAGAGGTTTGGAAACTTTGCTTCACAAGGCTCATGGTTGGAAAGTTTAAATTTAGTTATTCCCCCTCAGCAGGAGGTGGACTCTCCTGCCACGAAGGCCACAGCGGCGAACACGCAGCATCTGCCAGATCGTTTCAAAAACACGTCCTCATGGTTGCTCCTTATTTTGCCAGTAACGGATCGACACGGGTAGCAAACACAGTTTAACATACACTTATAATTAGCCACAGAATGTAAGAAGCTGGCTTCCAGCTGATATTAATTAGACTGGAATAGTTTACGTAAACCCTTCCTCAGAAAGAAATTAAACGCGAGCGCAAAAAACACTTGCCTACACTTAAAAATGTACGTTTGGGCCAAATTCAAACCATGGTAAAACCGTCTTTGGAGGGCTGGATTGCACTTCCTTGACACCAACCTCGTGCTAGCCCATTTCACAACACAGCTCCTCTGGTTTGGCTCACTAGCCTCAGACCCAAGTTTAGAGCTTTTGCTTGGGGCCATAGGGTAGCTGAGCCTCCATCCATCTAAACATGACTCAGGCTAAAGCTCCTAATCGCCACAGAACTCATAAGAGCTATAATTTCTTTCAAAAAAATTTCCTTTATAAACTCTGTGCAAGGGTAATGTATAAATGAGAAACTTTGCAGCTACTGAGAAATCACAGCATTTCTCCAAGTTCAGGGAAAACCAGACTCCCACTCTGAAATTCTCTTCCTCCATTTCAAGCTTGTTTCTCATGAGGACAGAAAAAAGGCTTCTTTAGCCCATTGAAATAGCATGCCAACAGAAAAATGTGTGTTTTGCTTAAAGAGACTCAACAACTGAGAAGACTGAGAAACTTCCAGCAACACCCCCAGCAGCAGAGAAGTCACAAATGGGTGCTCACAAGCAAGATGTGCAAAGTCTCAGAGTGGCAAAGCAACCACTGTTGAGGCAGCACATCCCTTATGAGACCAAAACCTAAATTATAACGGCACATCCAAGCCATAACCCTACAGAAAGGAAATTACAGCACAGTGCAAGAATTGACTCCTAGCAGAAAATGGCTGTGGTGCAGACAAGCTCCTCAGCACAGCCTGTGCATGACAGCCACAAACTGCAGAACTCTGCCCTGCTGATCATAAAATACTTGCTCTGTACCATCCCCTCATTAGAAGCATTAGGACAGCTGCTGTGTGGTACCACCACCTCTTCCCCCTCAGGTTCATGGGTATTCATGGTTTGCAGACAAATTAGACAGATTTGTCTTAGTTTGCACCATTATAGCCCCAGCTTTCTGCAAACAATCCCTTGTCCCATCCCCTGCCATCTTTCCCAACCCAGAGCATCACAGAAAACTTGCTTTTGAAACACAGAACAAAACATTGTATTTATTTTGAGTTCTCCCTCTATGCTGGAGTTTAGCTTGACTTCACAATTCATTATTAAAACCATTCTGCAGCAACATCTGCAGGGAATTATGTAAAGTTATCTCTGTGCACTGCCAAGCCAGTCTGAGGTTCACTCTTGCACTCACACCATCTGTAAAAATCAGGCAGTGCTTTACAGCTTGAGTTAACCCTTACAGGTGCCCCATCTCTCAGGCACCAAAACAACTCTAATGCTGATGTGGCATGGATGTCTAGACTGAGACTCCCAAGTCTTTGTCTCTGACAAGGATTTAAAGGGAGTTTGAGCTTCATAAAGGCACAAAGGGAGTCACAGCCACTGTGTCCAGACCAAGCTCAACTTTGCTGCGTTACTCCAACTGCCTTAACACTAACCCACGAACATAAACTTTTAAGGTAGGAGTGCAATTTTGTCCCTATGTATGTTGCTGCTTTGGTTGGCATCTATCAGCATCCCTAAGCTACAACAGCCAAGAAAGCTCCCCATTCAGAGTCCACCTAGGCTCAGATAACTCCCAGGCATTTCACAAATTACCAAGAAAGGACCAGTTCCACTTGACAGGCATATAATGCACATGGCAAGATGGTGATTGCAAAATGGATTGGTCACACTGGAGAATGACTAAATGACAAAAAGACTTGGATTCTAAAAAAATCATGTTCTTGCTTATAATTGTATTGTCAGTCCTCTTCCCGAAAGGCTTTTGCAAAAGAATTAAGCAAATGTTAACCACAAAATACACCATGGGAAACTACTGGAACATAGTTAAAGGAGTGTATTTTATGCCACTTTTGCTCATGTTTGCATGCATCCCATACTTGGATGGATGATGCACACCAACAGAACAAGCTATTCCCATTGAAGCCTGTCTGATCATACGATGCTACAAAACACTTTAAATACATAAAACTGCAGGATCATGCTGAACTTCTGTTTTTAATTCTCTCCTCAACCATTATTTTCTCTGTAGACTTTGATTGTCATTTTATGAGCTTAACTAAAGTAAACAGGACTGATAGCACCACTGTAAAAGGGCATGGCTATTTCTCCAGCATGAGTAGACTACATGTTCTTCTAAACAAATACTTAAGTAACACTCCACCTCTCGAGAGTCTTGGAAAAATCCCACTCAAGCAGCAGTCTGGTACATTTGACACACGGTCTGTGGGCTTCAGAGAGCTGTTCATTTTTAAGTCCTTCCACCTCGGAACTCTTTTGAGAGGTTCTTTTGATCCAACAACATAAACTGTCGTGCAAAGCAGGACTAGGTACAATTAGGTCACTTCCAGACCAGCCACACAGACATTTTCATGCTAACAGCTGATTACTTCCCTTCAGTGATATGATCTACTTCATTAAAAACAGCTTAGATAAGGGTGCTGCTGCACAGTTGAAGGCACTTGCTTTTTCCACCCCTCCAAAGCTCTTGCTGCACAGTACATATATATTTGATACACAGAGGACAGTCAGTTGTAATTGCCTCTGACAGACCTCTGAAGAATATGTAGAAGCAGGTGTTTAAAGGCACCAGAAGTAGCTTTTACAAGAGGGATTTTCTGCAGTAAGCTTATTCTCACACTCACTCCTGTGTCTGTGTGCTGCTGGACACTACCATTGTCCATGCTGGCTCTGCTCTCTGTAAAAGGCTTTTTCAGTCCCACACACTTGGAAAAGGCACAAGGTTGAAACCACTGAATTCATATGAAGGCCAGTGTCCAACTGCTGAGAGGTTTATTCTTACAATTCACAGAAGAGGCATCTTTCTTTTAAATATGGAGATACATGCAAGAGGTCCTTCTAGCACAGAGCTGCCTGCAGTTTAGGGTACAGAAGTCTGTGAATGACTCAGTGCAAAGCAGACTAAGGCTGTCATCTTAGGATGAATTTTTAAAGCTGGTGAAATATTAAAGGCATCTTTCACCTCAAAACACAGAATGTTTTGTGTGCACTGCAGATTTCACTGCAGTCACCACTCAACCATGGAGCAATGTTTGTCTTGCTTTAGAGATGAAAGTGAGGCCCAAAGACATGCCCCAGGAAGAAAGATGTTTGTGGAAGACATCCTACTCAAACACAAGTAAGATCCACAGCACAGGTTCATAGCTTTATGTGTGCCACATATCTATGGGCCATAGACCAGGATTCCAGATCAACCACTTATTATGATCCTTCCAAACAGCTCATGTCCTAGAGCTACACACTGGGAGCACGGTTCACATGGGAACCCCCACTTCCAACAGGAAGCACTGCAACCCCAACTGCCTGTGCCTGATTGCTCTAACATTCAGGAGTTAAAACTTGCCTTGCAACTGCTCTGGTTGCACTCTAGGTACTAAATACTGCTTTAGGAACTCAGGAAAATAAATTCACTACCCCAAGTTACTGCTTAACTCCAAGCAGTTTCCTAATTTGCTCCTGAAATATCCCAAGAGCCCACAGTGCTGTAATAGGGCAGAGCTGTTGGCTTTTGCATGTAAGAGAAACGTGATAAAAGGATCACACCTGTCCCTCCTTTCCTGGTAGCCTGGCATGGGAATTTGGAGATTCTATATGGATTATGAAACGGGTCTTCTACCACAGCATTAAAAAAAAAAAAAGAATGAAGGACTACAAACTCTGCCTTTTTATTTTTTTAAAGAGCAGTTCTTGTTTAAAGAAGATAATTAAGATTTAAAAGGTAATCAGCAAACATTTTGCTCCTGGTACCAATAACCCCAACATCTGAAGGATATACCTTAGAAACCACACACCTATTCAACAGTGGTCACACAGCCACGGGCTACAGTCTGCCCAGCAAGCTACCCTCAATATTTAAAATTGAGTAATAGTTTGAATATTTAGTGAAGAGAGTACATATTGAAGGAGGATGAGAGGCTGCACACTCTGGTGCCTTGTGTTCAACTAAAAATGTACAGGTGTCCCTACAAAAACATAATAGAAACGTGACCTTAAGATCGTCACTCTGGAAACCTGACAACCCAATGGACACATGGACTGCCCTGGAAACACTTTTCTTTCCCTCCTTAGGGAGTGTCTGAAAGCTGAGTTATGTTCTCATCAGAGTACAGGCTGCAGCAGTTTTTGCTTAATTTGTTGATTGAAACAACACTTGAGTGCTTCCTGAGGAGAGGGAGAAGATGAGGAGCAGGGGGAGGTGGAGACTTCTGGAAGGCTGAAATCCGTTGATATCATTTTTTTGGCTATTAACAGGACAGCATTTTGCCTTATAGAGCTAAAAGTTGGAACAAAAAAGCCAAGAGCTAAGACCACAGTTTGCTTTCTCCACCAATATTTGATAGTAACTGCAAATGCTTAGGGCTCAGCAGCAGCATAGGGAATTGCAATCTCTTAGGTGTTACTAAGCACAAGGAAAACAGAAGTGAATCCCAGAGTTTGGGTGCAGTAACATACTCTTCCTGCAGTGACTGGTTATTAAGGTAATTAGTTGGATTTGCTGTCCTACTCCTTCCAGTCTGTCTTCTTCCTACACTTCTACTGCCAATTTGTGACATTTATAGACAGAGACTTCACAGCTGAGCTGTTAGCAAATCCCATTGCTGCTATTCCTACGGCTGCAGAGCTGGCTGGCATGGAGAGCCCACTACATGTGATTAAACATGCAAGTTAATAGTGCCACACAGGTTCTTCCTGGGCTCAAACCAGCTGACTAGGTGTGCATAAGTGTTTGATACAGAGTCCTAAAGTGCATCACAGATTCTGGCTGAAGTATCTAGCTTGCTTAAGTTGGTTTCACATCCCGTTGTATGCATAAATACACATGTATCCATGTGGAAATTCACACCCTGATCTCTACAATCAAACACATATTATCCCTGTCTACTGCTGGAATTGGAATTGTGTTTCCTTGTACTTTTGGAAAAAAACCAGAAGTGATCAGAACATGAGAAAAGTTCATGGGAAAAGAGAAAACTGGACAATATACAGCTCAGCTCTAATACTTTATGGGTTACATCACTAGCAAAGACGATGGATATTCTGAGTATTAGACAACTAGGAAATACCACATTACTGTACTTATTCAAATCTTATAAGCTAGTAGGCAACAAGCATTCCAGAGGGGCACATTTGGCAAAACACTTACATATTTATCTCTCATTAGAGTGGCACACACTTCTTGTGTCTGTGTGTATAGGGAGTTGTTCAAGTACAGCACACAGTTTATCTTTGTGTTCTGATAATACAAACTGATAGTTACAGACTCCAAGTGCTGTATCTGCAGCTATTTGCTATGGCCCAATTATTACCCAGGGGCTTCCCCTCCCTGTTTAAAAAATGGCCTCAGATTTGTGTATTGACACAGCTGGAACAAAGGAATCTGCCAAACACGTTTTCTAGAATTGGCACGTACATCCACAAAGCCATCACATAATCCAGTACAAATTACACATTGTGTTCTTCAAGTAAGGGAATCAGCACACTACCTACATTAACAGATATGCAAAAGTCGTTGACATTGCCTGTAAATCCCAGATCAAGTCCCATCACATTCCAGGCCACCAGCTTCTCTTAAACTGTGAAGTATTCTGGTCTCCCCAAGACAGGAGACGATTAAAGCATCACTTGCTAAGCCTGCTCATGTCCAACTCCAAAACACACACAGCCAACATGCCCAGGGTGCTGGCCAGCATCCCCAGACCGCTCACTTTAGGGGATCCACAGAGAAATCAAGTCAGCCAGTTCTACAGGTCAGTCAGCATCCAAGAAGCTGGAAAAAAAAAAAAAGGTTCTTCAAGACTGAAACATCCTAATGCCTGCTAAATTTTTTTAAAATGATCTTTCCCTTTGTGTCTTGCTTTCATGAACACTTAATGGTGAAATTCTCTGTGCAATATCAGCTGCATTGCACATAGTCCAATGTATCTGTGTATGTCCAATCCACAGTACCAACTCAGTTATTACAGAAAATACATGGTTACTGATCACAGATTTTCCTTTTTTTTTGTCTGATCTATTCAGATACCGCTTTTCCTGTCTGACCTCAAGTTCTGGTGGTACTATACATCTAATTCCACCTTCTCTTGAATTTTTTTCTCTTAGAAAGTGACAGATTTACACTGATCCTTCAAAGATGAAGTCTTTGTGATTTCAGTAACCACAAAGCAAAGTAAGATTGTGGAAATCTAAATAGCTAGTACAAAATGTTCTGCATGAAGTGTCTGTGGGCAACAAGTGGTACTGGAGGGTCTTCCTCTTTCTTCTTTCCCTTTCCCTAAGGTTTTGTTTATTTCAGCAGGTCCCAGAAGTTGACCAGTGAGGAGGATACTGTCTGCTGCAAACATCTTCCAATACAATCTTCCTGATCATGGGAAATTCCTGTGATACTTTCCTTCCTTTGTGTTCAATTACAGCCCAGAACCATAAATTTTCTCCTCCAAAAGGACGTCTGTCCTGTATCTCCTTCTGTATTGCTATTGTTACAAAGATGCTGCTCAAGTAAGAAAGTTAAAAAAAAAAATCCATCTCCCACCCTCCTTTAAAGCCTGTCCCCTCATCTCCTCTCTAGCAGCCCATCATTTAAATGTTGAAATCTATAGACTTGAGGTTTTAATGAACCTGCCAAACTGATGCTGTTGTCACCATGTTTACATAAATCAGTAATTTACAAAAGCTCCCAACCACAAGTGGGTTTGGCTGGGGTGCAAAGAGAGGAGGACTCCAGCAGACAGGGCGGAATATACAAAAATTTGGGTGGGCAAACCCAACCCATGGCAGAAAAACAATCCACTGCCTTCAGAAAGACTACGCCAGGATAGTCAGTGCCTGCAGCAAATTTTCCAGAGGCATGAACAACTGATTACAGTAAAGGCATGCAAACAGATGGCTTTCCACCCCACGGAGCATGGGGAGCTCAGCCCTAGAAGCCAAGGGAGACTCTATTAGTCATGACCACTTGGATTTTCTGTGGTCAGCCAACGGGGTGCGACCATCAAGCTCAAAAGTAATTTCCTTTACGTTCACAGGACTTAATCTTAAAGAAAACACATTTTGTGTCCAAGCTTTCTTTAGGAAAACATGAATAAGCTTTCAAACGGACCTCATAGTAATCTTGTCCAAAGATTACAAATTACTTCCTAGTGGTTTAAAAAGTTACAGACACCTAACCCCAGCTGATAGGAAATGGCCTTCACAGGCAGCAAAGAATGGCCAATATTTACTTCCCATACAGATTGACAAAAGTTGCTTTTGTTTAAATTTCTTATTCTGAAGTCTGTAAAGAATGTGGTGTCAGTTGCTTACTGGGAATTCCTCATAACCACACAGAATCAGAAAAAAGAGTCTGAGAACTAGGAACAAAACCTAGCAGAATACCAAACAGCACTGCAGGTGCTAGAGTCAAGATCATACAGGAATTCCCTATTTCATTTAAAACACATTAGCTGCCTCTGAGGCACACTGGTTATGTCAGGACAGAACAGAGCAATGCTATATAAGAGCTTGAAGCAATGAACAAAGGCTACAGAATGTCCAGCAGAAATCTGAGTATAAAGCAATCAAACAGTGATATTAGTTCAGTCTGAAGCACAGCTGAGTCACCAGATTAAAAATGCCGGCTTTTACAAATAGCTTTTGTGGGATCCTTCTGAACCACCATACTCCTGCTACAAGAGCAGAGGCACCTGGGTTTGCTGCAGCACCACTCTGCAGCAGTCAGATAACCATCTCACAAATGGCCATTTCCATGTCCTGGCTGTTCCTTGACACTCTGCTGTCCAAATACAACTTCTGTCCAGCTGTAGCTATTAGCTAGATCTGGCGAGATCTAGCCCGGATGGTATGTTATCACAAACACTGATGCGCGCCAAACCCAACGCTCTGCTCTCTCTCTCTGACACAGCTCCACTGCCTCTCTCCTGAGTTCCATTCAAGCCACGTTTCTGCAGTGACCCCTGAGGGAGCTGAGCCTCAAAGAGCTGCCTGCACAGGGCTGCAGGAAATGACAGCTTCGGAAATGAGTACCGGAGTGATGAATAGCTGGCAACAAGAGCAGCCAGCGCGTTAGTGCGCTGCCAATTAATAACCTACACTGTGCTGAACACGGACATACATGGGCAAGAGTATCACTGACACGCCCCAGAAGAGATTACAGACCCAATGCACAATTACAACTGATTTTCTGAAGGGTTTTTCCAGGCTTCTCTAAAATTTAGAAACTTAGGCTTGTTACTATATTTTCTTCAGTGCGAAGCTGAACTGGTCACATTTGGAGCAGATTATGGAAAACCGGAAGAAGAAAAAAATGGAGAAAAAGATTTGCTTTTTATCTTTATTCATCATGAAGTCTCAGAGAATGAGAACAGCCTATGCAGGTGAAACAGAAGGGGGTATTGATCTTCAAGGAAGGGGTAACTGAGATCATCCATGCAGACTTTAAAAAAACAAGCAGGAATAGCTGGGGTATCTGTATCCATCAGCTCTAACAAAAAGGTGCATCAGCAGCCTAAGAGAAGAAGGTAAATATAGGAAAGTTACTGAAGCAAAAAGCTCAGGTAAGATGGCTTCCCCCCAGCCAAAAACCACTCTTACACTGTGGAAAATACTCCCCACACAGCCAAGTAGCTAAGCATTAATTTCTACCCATTCTGGCCTAACCTCTGGATACAAAGGCTACACACTTGGCTCAAACACCTCTGCAAGGGTTTTGCTTACACAGCAGTAAGCACGTGATTTCCCTGCAGCTTCCTTGGTTGCCTCACCTGGGACCTTGACTTTAAAGACTGATGTTTAGACTTTGGTTGCTCCTTACAGACTGGAAAGGCAGTCTAGACTCAGGGCAGAGAACCACTGTCTCAAGAGACCAAAAACACCTCACTGAGTTAGTCTTGCACTTAACACCTTTCTCATGGAAAAAGGCCACGCTGTCGGCAGCTTCAGATGCTGGGCTGCCTCCAGGAAGGCACTGTTAAGTGCACAATAAGTTAAAGTCCCAATACATAAACATTTTCATTTTCTGACTTTCCTTTCTGTCTCCTGAAGCTTAAACAAAGCCAGAGCAGGCACTAAGCACAGATTTGCTGGCAACTATCAGGGAAGCTGATCTGATGCTAAATAAAGGTTAGCAAGGCAAATTAATGACGTGAGATACAGAAGAGCTGTCAATCTCCATACATTTCACGGAGCTGAGAAAAGACAAATAGATCATTGTGAGGCTTATTCCTTTCCATTAGGAATAAATCAACCATGAAACAAGGGCAAGAGTAATGCTGTCCTTGGGCAAAAAGCTGAGATTTGCAGACCCTCCGTTACAAACACACATGCATTATACAATACAGCACCATTTAAATGAAATAAGCAGCACAGTAAGGGATTACCTAAACCTGTTAGACAGATGATATAGAGGCACAATGTTTATCATTTCAACAGGGAGTCACTTAAGCTTACCCTGTGAGTGCATGCTAGATTAAACCCTTCCCTCTCTGCAGCACAAGGCTACCAAAAGAGGAAATGCTGGACTGCCTGTAACCACCCAGAGCCAGAGCCTGCTGCAAGTGCTATACTTTCATGTATCTCCTGCTATTCCCCAATTGCTCTGAAAACCTTCAACAGAAAACCTTCAATTCAGGCATTTTGCAATCTTGCACTTTTCAGGATCTCACTCTTGGCAGATTGATGGCTTTTTTTTTTAGGGGTCATTTTGGGGATTTTTTTTTTCTTATTTTCTTTCCCCTTCTCTCAAAGCACATTGACTTCCCCTTCTTGCTTTAGGGAAGGTCAGTGATGGAGCACAGTGGCTGTACATTCACTGCAAACTGAGAAAGAGGATGGTCCTGCAGCTGGGGAGCTGGCCCAGCTTTGGGGAGCGCTCCATAAGAGAGCTGAGAACCAGACCTATTCTTTATGTGGGAGGAGTTTTCCCCTCCCCATTTTCCAAGTCTTAGTTACTTCCCTTCCCCTCCTCCACCACCCAGATCTGAACAGCGTTTCCTTTGTCTGTTCCCTGTGTAGACTTCCATTCTCTGGAGACGGGGCCTAAATGTCTAGCACAACAGGACCCTGATCTCAGCTGGGCCTTAGGCACTGCCATAAAAAACAAACAGAGATCACAGAAGCATGGCTCTTGCAATGTAAAACAGCCTGGATACCAAATAAGTCTTTGGATAGGTCTGTTAGCTGACATACTAATTACACTGTTGGAATGCTATGCTTTCACAAAAGCTTGTATGGTCTCAAAGTTTATTCCAAAACATCCAGTTTAGTGACTGTGAGTGCATTTGGAAAGGGAGCTGGAGTTCACTGCAATGCTAGCAATGTACCTCCAGCAAGACCAAGGAGATTTCTAGCACACGTTAGGATGACTAATGAATTGAAGTTTCCTTGGCATGCTTCCCTCCCAACACATGTGGGCAAGGATTACAGAGTGGAAAGAACCCAACCTGGGGAGAAGAAAAGTGCATACTCCTGTAGCCATTAAATCCCTACTGGGGAAGGGGTTTTCCCATTGCATTTCAGGGATGTCTACCCCTCTCCCTAGTTTGCATGGGCTGTTTGATACACACACACCCCTGAATTTCTCAGACTGCAGCTCAGCAATACACCGTGCAATGCAGCTTGCAGAAGGCCAAGACCACACATCACTTCCACTTGCCCACAGATTCCTAACACCAGGCATGAATTTCTTCTTCAATATTCTGGCTAGCAACTGACATCACCTGAAGGTTCAACATCCTCCTGATGTTCCTCCCTCCCATGTTAAGTTATAGGACAGCTCTTTTGTGCTCACAAGCCATTATCATGGAAATCACGCTTTCTTTGGTTCAGCCATTTGTCATCAATTGCTAATCCAAGTCAGTGAGTGGGGTTGCCCAGTACCAACACACATAGCCTTCCAGTCTGCCCTGCTAACCATCAGGTTAATCCAGATGCCAAACAATAACAGGAACTCTTTAAACAAAATTTGGAAGTTAAGCTTTACATGGTACTAACATGAAAATTTAATTCTCTGTTCTACAAGCGGTTAGATTTATTGGCCTCCTACCAGCATATACCATCTCAATGCTAAGATACCCACCTACTTGCTAGTCCACACACAAAGCTGAAGGAAAATGAAAATTCAAACGAGATTCAATGTCTGGTCTGTCCTCTTGCACCTCCCAGGCCATTAATGCCACATCTCTTAGCTCCTCATTCTGAGGAACACGGTTTTTTTTTCTGTAGCTGAAGTTACATAGAGAGGCTGTTACAGAAACACAAGCACTGGCCATCAATATCTGAGGAATTACCCTACAGGCATCTAACCTGCTTCCCAAGATACTAGTTGAAAATTTATGTGACAGGAAGGGAGAAAGATTCAACCTCATGACACTTGTCTAATTAGTGTTTGTTTTTTTTCTTTTTTCGCTGCCACTTCACCTTCCCTTTTTGTCTCTCCATCAGCAGAGCATGCCCTTTCAATCAAGGAGCCAATGGAAGTTGAATCTATCTTCAAGCAGAGGTTGTCTCTTTGTTTCTAACCTATCTTCTGTCCAGAGCTGGGCCTCACAACCAGCACTGCTTCCTCACAACCAAAAAAGAATGGAGGTCATCATCATTCACGTGATTTCCACCTCTACTTTTCCAATTTCAAAAGAGTTCCCCCAGCAGTTTACTTATTTATAAAAACAGAAAAGTTTTTTTTGACCTGGATTATCTGAGTAGGCTCTAGTGCAGGAAAACAGTGAAATGCCCCAAGCTGCATGTTCTACTCAACTGCAGGCTTAAGCACTTTGCTCAGCTGAGGAGCAAAGCCAAAGAGTGAGCAACATCTTTAAGAGATAAAACCCCCATCTGTGAGGAGCCACTTGCTGCTTCATCATAGTGCCATCAGGCCTTTAACTCATCACAGCTTTGCACTGGCACTTCCAGTCTCCCTCCCCTTTCCCTTCCAACTATGTCTCTGGCCTTTGGATGAGCCTACGCTTATTTATTAGCAGCTCAGTTTTCAAATTCTGAGCCAGAGCCAGCAAAGAAGATTAGCTTCTCCAGATGAGGTCCTAGAAATTAGCTCCACAGGCTTCAAAACATCAAAGTAACAAGCGCTGTATTTGCTTCTTCTCCAAACTCAATGAGGATGTGCAAAGGGCACAAGTATTGCATGGTATGTAAGAAAGAAAATGAAAGATGAAGTCTTTATGGCTGTGTCAGAAATTACAAAAGGTACTTCTGACCCAAAGAAATTTAAAATATACCTTACCTACCCAGCCTCAACATTAGGCTAGGGTCAGGGAATAGTTTCAGGTTGAAGTTCAAGGGATTTCTTACCTGCTGCTTAAAGCCACTGTATCTTTGATGAAATGCTGGTAATTCTATCCAGTTGTGAAGTTAACAAGCAGCAACAGAAGTCAAGCATAAAGGATCTTCACAGTCCCTCCCTGAAACACTGCTAGCATACCTTAAGGTTTATGTTCCCTTGCTGCACAGTTAAGTGCTACATTAGGTCTTCAGAATATTTCTGGCCTTTAGCTTCTGAGTAGTATCATTAGGGCAGACCAGTGACTTTCCTGTATTTGTTTTTAAAACAAAAATAAATGCACAGAATTGTGAGCAAAGTATGACCTCAGATCATTGTTTCTGTGCCTGTACCTATAGCATTTAAAATTAGCTCAATCAAAAGCAAATGAGATGCCTGCCTGTCTTTAGCCAGAGCCAGAAGTCTCAGGAGCATGATACTTCATTCAGATATCACAAAGGACTTCTTGCAAAAGAGTTGAGGTATTGATTAAAAAGAAAAGCAGCTGACGCACTCCCTGCTCACTCAAGCAAGCTGTAAGTTTGAAGAAAAGGAACAAAATGAACTTCGGTTTGACTCCTCTGTGCCTGAAATTACTCTGTGACAACGATTCCCTGCTGCCAACACACACTCCAGCTCCGAGAGCAGGAATGATGGTGTCCAAGCCAAACACACGCGTGGCTGGAGAGACTCACGGCAGATTAGACAGCTCTTCTCTGTACCAATACACAAAATACATCTGGGGTACCCATGCCATGTTAAGGGCACATTCCCTGGCTGAGCTGATGCTTGTTGAGCACAGCTGCAGGCACCAATGATGCTCATCTCTGGAGCACTGATACAGCACTTCCAGCAGCTCCCCAGGATGGCAGATGGAGATCCCTGAGAATGAGACTGGTGAAACAGCCCTGAACCATTGATACTCTCACTCAGATTATCTGAATCCCAGTGTAGAAAACATGTCAAAAGCATCCTCCCTGTGAATCACAACAAAGTGCTCAGTAAGAGGCTGGATTTACAGAAAGCCAGCTGCAAGCAAAGACAGTCCTTGGTCATCAGTGTCACAGCATCCTGAGGAGTCTTCTCAGATCAACAGATAAAACTTTATGTGCAAGTCCAGTTCCCACCTCAAAGTCCAATACTTCAATCATGTTGTGCATCTGGAGGCAAGCTGTTGCCACTCCAGACACAGTAACTCTCTAGAGGGTCTGTTCTCCAGAGACACAGAGCTACAAATAGCCCATTTCTCAAGGCATTGGGAGGTTTTTTTGCCTTTTTTTTTCTGGTTTTCAAATTCTTTTAAAATGTGTTGTTAAGGTGTTTTTTTTTTAAGGGAACAGAAATATTATAAATTGCTATTACAGTGATGGTATCATCTAATGAGAAAGTAAAAAGACATACAATATGGAGTTCCCTTATTATCCATTTCCTTAAATACCAGAACTTTTTTTAGTCACTTTATAGCTGGCCCATGAAGAAGGCAGAAAAATTAACACTGAGTCAGTTTAATGGCTAAACCCAAGTGAAGTATAACGGGCTTTTGGGTTTATACACCATAGCTCTTCATGGATTTAGCAGTAAAACTTCCAACTGTATGCCATGAATGTCCAGTTTAACATTAGTAAATGCAAGTTACATCACCGCTCATGTAAATCAGAAGTAATTTGATGGGGCACCAGGAGATTTAAGAAAAGAACAGACATCTCTACCAGCAGGGAGCTCTTGTCCATGCAGCACAGCCTGACTCCAGCACCCTCCAGTCCTCCCTGTGCTAGTCTTGCCAGAATGTTCACACTTCGCAGTGGTTTCAAGTTTCCAAATCAGAACCTTTGCTGGATTTTCAATTTTTAGACCTCCCCCTGCCAGCAGGAGGAAAAAAAAAAGATTCTGAAGAATTTTAATTTTTCCAGACTGCATACCAGGTTTAATTCCTTATTCTCTGTTACTATTGTCTATAAGCTCACTTGACAATTTTCAACTCTTCAGATTTACAGCCATTCCTAGCAAAGTATTTCATCCACAAATAAACGCAACCATCCTTTTTCTGAAGGCAAGAGGAAAATATATAGAAAGCACACAGATGTTTGGCAAGTACATCAAAGCTAGGCTAGTCAGTACAAAAACCCTCCCCAAAACCCTTGACGTTCTCAGTGCTTTAACAATACAATCAAATTTTAAATATGAACAGAGGGGGATTCCAAATGGGTACATACCATCTACAATAATAAATTAATTGGAAGTGCACAGAAACTTGGACTACAGAGAGCTGTACACTAAATTAGATGTCTTCGTGTGCCACTTCATTCTGTGAGGCCAGGCACACTGAGTCTGAATAAATCTTTGTTTTTCACATTAATATGAAATTAGATGAGGTTGGCCAGTATATCAACTCCTGGCCAGCAGGTATCAACTTACTGTCTTTGGCAAAGTCCTGCTCCTGTGTTCTCTGCACAGCTGGAGAAGATGGTACTTGGCTCCTTGAACCCTGTGATTCGCTGCTGTCCCAAGTAAAGTCACTTTAGATGCTCTTGGATCTTTGGCGAGCAGAGAGCACTTTACCCTCCAACAATATTTCATAACTTCAGCACGTACTACCTTTTCCAAGGGAGGACAGATGTGCAGGAGTAGTTTCAGTCTTCCAAGAAGTTTTCCATCAAGATCCTAGTTTTTCTCTGGCTACGCAGTCCAAGAAGCATAACCACAGCTCCTGCAAGGCTGAAGACAGGAGGCTGCTGCTCGAGCAATACCTGCTGCCAGCAGACCATCCAGCTGCCCATTTGCTCCTTGGATTTGGAGCTGCAGCTGTGAGGAGGCTTGCCAGCACACAGCTTCTCCATTTTTTTGCAGAATTTTGAAAAGGGCATTGTGGAAGAATAGCTTGAGCCCAGCTTGTCCTACAAGGGAAATTTCAGCCAGAAGCCATTATGCTGAACATTCAGGTTTTTGAAGGGATAGAGAGGTATCACATGGAATGGGTTGGGGAGAAAGATTATTTCTTTTCAGAATACCATAAATCCCAGTTACAGTAAAAGAACCAGCAATAATACCTATCTGCACTCACAGGTTCAGTTTTGGGTTGTTTTGTTGGTTTAGGTTTTTCTGTTGTTTTGTTTTGGTTTTTTGGGGTTTTTTTTTTTCTTTTAATTTTGCAGTCTTTGGAGACGGGCAAAGATGAACATTCTGAGCTCAAAAAATTTCACTCTTGGCATGCCAAAGCCAGCAGTAGAAATACCTGGATCTTCCATGGTGGCTTGGACACACACCACAGTGAAAGAAGCCACTTCAGAGTGAGCTCTGTCCTTGAGGGAACACACTCCAGATCATCCAGCTTCAGGGAGAAGGGGCTACTTCCCTTCACTACAGAGAGCCCCAACTTCTGTGTGTGTACATGTACTGCTCCCTACCCAAACAGCCAGCAGGCTGTTCAATCACAAACAAATTGTCATATTCCACAGACAGGCATCGAATCCATGATGATGTTCAAGATGGATCACTATGGGTAAAACAGTGGAAACCTCGCAAAAAAGCAGAAGGGAGAAGAAGCTGATGGGAGAGATGATGGTTGCATCCCCAAAATACTAGTGGAAAGTCACAGGGTTTCACAGTAGGGTTTTGGAGGCTGAAAGCTGAAGGACAGCCACAAGTTAACTTTCCAATAGCTGCATTCACCTTAGAAAATGTTATTTGTATTTGCAAATTACTATTAGGACACATTAGTTTTTGCTTACTAGCCATTTCTTTTTGCCAGGAAACCCTGATGCTGCCACCACATGATTAAGAAGTCACTCAAATTCAGCAGAAACCCAACACTGCAGTGTCTTTGGCTGTAGTCACTCTACAAAGGGCAGTTGGGATCCTGTGACATCTGACAGTTTTCCTCTCCTCCAAGACTGACATTAACCACAGGTCTCCTATTCAAAACAAAATGCTAGACAGAACACAACCCACATTCCTATTTTGGGAAAGTCTGGATGGGAAACCTAATTTCTCATCTTGAACCCATGTGTTTAGGTGTAGTTCAGGAGCCATATGACATTTACAGTTTATTCCTCTGAAAGCTATAGAAAGCTAATAAAAGAGTGAGAATCATCAGCAGAATGTACTACAAAATGTAACACAGAGAAAACTGGAGCAAACACTGATCATTTCATATCACTGCTGCCTACCAAGGACCTTCTGCAGCACAGAAGTGATACAGTTTTGGGAAACAGCAACTTCATGACAAGTTGAGAGCTTGAAAAATCCAGTCTTTTGAAGGGAGGCTGGGTATTCTGCTCCCACTTCATCCCAAGCCTGCTCCTCATTTTCACAAGGAACTGTGCTTGGATTTTCCAGAGTGGCTGCCACCTATTCAGAAACCAGTCTTGAGCAGAAATAGTAAGGCTACACCGCTGCCAGTTCTTCAGCCCCTGCTTGGTCACGCTGTGAAGTCCTCTGCCTCTGAAATCCCTTCTACCAGCCTTCAAATGGTAATTTCTGAACGCTTCTGGGCAAAATTCCACCAACAAAATACTATTGCTTCGAAACAGAAGAGGGCAGACAAACATCCAAATACAAATTGAAAGCAACTGCTCAAAAGACTCCACTAGTATCTCAACAGCCCTTGACTAGTCAACACCTTACATTTTTATTTTTAAAACCTACTTCTGCCATGGTTCTTGGACCCTTTAAACCAACATCATCAAATTCCACTACGGATTTAGACTTCACAACGTGACTTCACTTCTCCAAGCACAGAGCAAGAGTCTTGTGAGAAGGCTTCGCTCCTGCCAGCATCCACTTCCAAGTTCTCCAGCCCTGGACAGCAGAGAATCAAAACAGGATAGCTGTGTAACAGCGGTCAGCCTCCTACGCACTCCAGAGCCTCCTGGCTACTGCTGCCTGATGCATTTTGTGAGCTGTCAAACGGAGCTGGGCCCATCTGCCTGCTGCTGGTTCTGAACTGCAGGGCCTGGGTCACCACGTGCCATGCCAATGCAATATTCTGTCCTTTGAATGGGACAGGAGGCACAGCTCCAGAATTTCAGGGAACATTCTGAAGCTGTACAAACACCCAACTAAACCAAAACCTGATATGGCCCATCCTGAGAGATGGAGAGGAGCACACGAATACCATGCGCAGTTGGGCACCCAGTTTTAAGAACTAAACGATCAAGGACTAATTATTGACCTGAACAAAGCTGATATCCAGACCCATTCACTGGCAACATTGTACAAGCCCAGTCAATCAGTTGATCACTGTCTGAGTGTTTGCATTCCTGAATGGAAAGCAGCAAAAGAGCAGAGAAAGGTGGATGGAAAATGTGACCAGCAATGCGATTCATTTTCCTCCTCCATACTAGAAGTTAATATAGACAGCTGAGAGCACAGGACAGAAAAATTAAGGAACAGAGAAGAGGGCATGACAGAAGGATACATCTGAGCAGCAGACATGAAGAAAGAAGTTGATTTTAACTATCCTTTGCCTTTTGGGCCACATAGCACCTCCCACAACTAATGCACCTGGACCATTTACAAGGATGCTGGCCACACACTGCTCATATAAACTTCATGGGATTAACACTACAGCCTGTGGGATGAATCACTCGTATATCTTTCTTTTTTTATCCCACATTAAAATCTCAAACGGAAGAAAACAGCAGCTTGCTCATAACAGATTTTCTCTCTCTACTCTCCAAAACCATGCACAGGACTTGTTACCAGCAAGTAACAAGCTGGATATGCTAAGGCTACAGATACATTCCAAAGGAGTATGCAGCACCAAAATAAAAGCTCCTGAGTTACTTAACATTGTTAGCTGTACTGCCTTCTGCTGTTCTTTAGCTATTTGTTTTATCACAGATAGAAGCTGTCTGCCTCAAGTGTGAGCTGGCCATTTGCGAGCATTCAGGGGAACTTGCCTTATTGGGTCACTCTCTCCCAGAAAAAGGAGGACTGTTCACCTTCACAAGTCAAAGATAAATGAGTTGACCTCAGTTACATCTTCAGTCAAACAGTGGTGGCTAAAGCTGTGAAATTTGCTTTCTGAAGTGATGGCTGTTTTTACCAATCTAGGTCAGGCTCAACTACAGCAACTGAGGCTCTTTCCTGCCAACTCAAAAGAAAAACACTAAGTACCAATGGATAGTTTGACTCCAGAGCTCTACCTTGAAAGCGAAATTCTAGTCCATCCACCAAGACCTGATGATGGCGCAGCTTTACAGCTACAGAAAAATGCCTCAGCTTCACATTGTCAAGGTTAAAGTAAAACTTCAGTCCCAAAGAAACACAGGTTTTTGATTTCCTTAAGATGAGGAACATGCTGTGTTACATTTCCTTAGATTAGAATGTGCTCCTGACAGGAGAAATTAGAGGAGGATTTAGCTTTCACAAAAAAACATTAATCACATGAGGTTCTTGACAGAAGGTATAGGAGATCAGTGAAAAGAACTGAGAGACACAGCAGAATAAATGATACCCAGGAAGGAAGTCACTAATCTCCACCTGCACTCAGTTATCCTCCTTTCAGATCTTCCCCCCCGTGCACATTTAAGCTTCCACCAAATTTACCTGGGGCCTCTCAAGTAGCCCATTCAGGAGTCTGATCAAATAAGAGGTAAAGAAGAAATAGGGGAAGGATTGTAAGGGTTGAGAATATGGAGAAGAATTACTAGATTTGGCAAGTTTCAGCTGTAGCAGATGGTTTTCCTGATGTACCAAGGACCTGGCACTGTCTGTTTACAGAAGCCAGAGTGGCTCATCTGGCAGCCTGCAGCCATTGCTAAGGTACAGGTGAGTTTGGCTCAGTCACTATTTCAATTCCTGCAGTGCCTCCAAGACACACCTGCCAAGGGCAAGTGCATGCCCAAGCACTCAACCTCTGCTACATCTACACATAATCAGCAGAAAAAAAAAAAAGGCCCTTGTGCAACTCAAGTGCACTGTGCAAAGGAGGTTGCTACACTGGCATTTGTCACAGCATTACAAAGGTGGCTACATCTCATCTGTAATGGAATTTTCTCTGAAACCACCAGCATTTTCCCTCAAGTATCTTTACACAACAATTCCAGGTATCCAGAGCCAAATTTAAGCCAGTGTCAGCGGGGATCTTGCAAGACATTCCCAGAACCATTCAGACCCTGAGATCCCACATGCACATTCTGCAGGCAGTGTCCTTATTGTGGGATGTTGGTTTCTGTTGGGATTGTTTGCTGGGCAGTCTCTGGGGTGGCCCAGGGAAAGCAACATCCTTTCATGTGGCTGACTCTCAAACCTGGATACTTCTGTGAAAGAGATACTTCCCAGTTCTCAGTGAAGTGGGAAGGTTCACATGCCAGCCCCAGAAGATCACTTATTTTAAAACCAACGGGCTAACAGTCCGGGAAGTCTATAGTCAGCTCTAAAAATACAAAGACATCTGGAATGTCCAAGTGCATAATTTAACTTGTAGCTTGTACAAGAACCAGTTTTGCTTGCTGTGTTCAGGAGGAGCAAAAGAGGCATATTTTCTACAGGACTCAAGTTATCCCATCTGCCTTGCAATGAAAATAGTGTCCTATTTCTGGTCATTCTACTTTTATTCAAGGACATTTTGGTCACAGACTACTTGAAGCAAGGGAATAACTTGCAAGGTCACCATGAGCACACAGCCCTCCCATAATTTTGATTCTTCATACTCTGTAGAGCATTTCTTTCTCAGTTACAGTAAGGTATGTTAGCCAGAATTAAGAACAAAACATGAAAGAAACCGTCCCTCAGACTCCTGCTCCTGGTTTTCAGGCAAACAAGCAAGCTTCACCTTCCCTCCCGTGAGTCAGTGTGTGCAGTCTTGTCCTTGCAGATGCTCAGAAATGCAGATTCTTCAGAGCAGTTTCCAGGGCAGTGAATAAACCATCCTTGAGTTTAATCCTAGGGTTTCAGTGATCAGTGATGGATCTTGCCAAGTTCACACTACCCATCCTAAATCTCCAGCAATATTCGGTTAAGACAAATGGGTTGAGTCTCTCCAAGCAGCTCTGCTTTTCCTCATGCATGGAGGCTTCCAATAACATCCAAAAGCTATGAAAGTCCATGTGGGAGATTAAAGTGCCATTTCTGAACTTTCCAGTGTTCAAGCCAACGATTCAGGTTTAATGTTCTTCCAACCTTGGGGTCACCACTGCATGGAGATTTACCCTGCAACCCCCTCCCCTTCACTTCCATTGTGTTTGAGTAGGAATCATGTTTAGGGCTTTCATAACTTCAGTTTCAGCCCACTGAAATTTGTCATTCCAGCTCCATTCTAGGTTTGGTCCCTAAGAGCTATCATCCTTTAAGAAGGATACATTCCACCTGCACATATGGCCACAGTTTGAGAGCCAGTGCAGCGCTTCAGGAGCTGGACATCAGATCATGAAGGTGTTACCTTGTCAGCACAGATGTGTGCCTGACAGCACTGGTCTGGCTAGTCAGGCTGCTGCTAATGACCAAGAACTTTCTCTTTTATCTAAGTACTAAACCACTCTGTGATTCTTAAACAGACATATGGCAGGTGTATTAATAAAGGAGCAAAGTGAAGCCCAGTCTGCAGCACCCAGCACTGCCCTTACTCTCCAGGGGCTGGGAGACAGGATTGCACTACAGTCCACCCCACCAGTCCACCACACTGACCAGAAAGGGAGTGCATGTGATGGGAGAAAGATCAGCCAGAGGCAGTTCTGCAACTGAATTACAACAGCTTTTCAAAGCAACATGTTAGGGCATCCCAGCACACAATCACACTGCAGGGAAAAACAGGAGATCCAGACCCAAGCAAGATCTGGGAAATACTTGCTGTTATCACTAAGATACAGTTTGACTACACTGCCAATACAACCGCAGTCCAACTTCATTTGAAATATAGTGATGTCCCACTACATGTGCAGCTTTCAGATGAAGTCACACTGTATCAAGATACAAAAAACTGAACTTGCCAATAAATGTAGTAACGAGAAGCCAGCCAGTAAAACAAAGCTCCAAAAGAGCCCATCTCAACTGCTGCCTCTTCTAGAACTGCTCTGGTTAATCCAGCCAGAAGCCAACATCTTTCTACCAAAAAAATAATTAAATTCTCCATTAAGAATGCCAAAAAGTCTGATGTCCCAGGCCAAGGGGGTGGATGGGAAGAGCCAACATTCACCACTTTGTCAAGCCACCCCCTAAACCTCATTGTATTATGGCAATGCTAAGCAAGGCAATTACTCCTATAGGTTTTGCTAAATCTGAAGATGGACAAGAAGCTGGTTTGTGGCAAAACTGAACTCTTTTTAACACAAAAATCAAAAGCATGGAGTTATGTTGCTGGTCGTAACTGAAACGCGTCTGCTAATGATTAAAGCTTCCATCTTGCTGCCAAAGTATTATTGGAACTGCTTATTTGCTGCGCAGCTTGGGGAAAAAAAAAAGATCTTCCATCCTTTATTAATCTTGTCCTCATCTGACACAACAAAAATGCACCATCAGTCTTTTGCTTACTTTGAAAAACAGGCCTGAAAGTCACTCCAAGAGCCAAAGTCTTTGTGTATAATTACTGTCTTGATTAACTAGAACAAAGGGCAGAAAATGTCAGTCATTTTGCATTAAATTTAGTATTTTGGGGCCTTATTTAAAGACATTTCATCGACCTGCTTTCTTAAAAGAAACTTTGATATAACAAAAAAACTATGCAAACATTCAAAATAAATGATTTTTTAGGGTTTTTTTTGGTTGGTTGTTTTTTGTAAAAGCAGCTACATCCAAAGGAATGTAGCTCAAGGTAACTATGGAACTCATTGGAAGGCCTCAGCAATAATACTTGTATCTTCTTGGCCTCAGGTAATTTCTTGCAGCAGTGCTGAGCTGGTGACCTATTTGGCTGATATAGGAAACTCAATCATTAGAAAGTTTATGCATTCTAATATGAAAAGCAGATTTTCCTTGGAAACATTTTCTTGGGGCAGGTTTCAGGGTCCTGAAACTGGCAGTGACTGCATAAACAGAGGAGGTAATGGGTAAAGGCTCCAACAGGGGATGCTACATAATTTTTTTTTCCTTTTCAGCCTGCCATCCTGAGCTCCAAAAACAGGGTATGCAGGAGAAACAGGGAATGTAACTATTTGCCTGAGCACAAAGTCTCAGCATTGGAGGATTAAATGAGAAGGGAAAGAGGAAGAAATTTGCAGACAGCTGGAAATTTCAGAACTGAAGTTTTCAGAGGCCTGGTAGATACCCTACTATTCAGGAGAAGCTGGGTATAATGTATGGCAAACTTCAAGGTAGCAAAGCCTTTGTGCCATTGCTTCTCCACTCTTACCAATGTGCCCTGTTCTTCTGAAGCTAAAGGGCGCAGCTTTATTTATT
This sequence comes from Phylloscopus collybita, assembly GCA_027886175.1. Taxonomy (NCBI): domain Eukaryota; kingdom Metazoa; phylum Chordata; class Aves; order Passeriformes; family Phylloscopidae; genus Phylloscopus; species Phylloscopus collybita. The sequence continues at coordinate 26,144,558 of JAJNNQ010000129.1, forward strand.
TATGCACAGCTAAGTCTTCAAGTCTGTGGTTTCAGTGGTCACATCCCACCCTCTCCCCAGCAGAAAGACTAACAGGGCAGTCTCAGAAATCCTGGAACACATTTCATGCCCACAGCTAGCAAATATGAAGTCCAGACGGGCTTGGTTCATCTCCTGCTCCTAGAGGAGGTCTGAGGTGTCTCAGCACTTTGGATATGGAAAAATCAAAATAGATGCAGATAAAAAAAATCTTTGGAAGTGCTGACGTTGATTTTTTTTTCTTCCCCTTTGAAATACACTTCTTGTGGTCTGAAGACAAGAAAATTCTCCTCCCACCTGACCTGGCAACCATGTGGGACCTCTTTCAGTCCTGCCTGTGTGAAGGCTTGGCCCCAGCAGGTGGGCTTGCTCTGCTGGCACATGTGAGGCAGGGGAGTTCCTCTCTTTGGGCTCCAATTCCTATTTCTTGAGGAATTAGAGAAATGTAGATGTTCTCCAGTTTACAATTAGAGAACTAATCACAATTAAATGGGTAGTATATTGTTCTATGTCAAGCCAGGTGCACAGAAGTTGAAAAGGGAACCTGTTTACTTCAGTGGAATGCTTAGAAAACAGCATGGAAAAACCCCAACCCTAGAGATAAATATTTAATATACTTGGAGACTTCCTAGTCATAGCAATCACCCTTCTCCTGAGCTGTGAGAAATTTAGAGGTGTGGGAGAGTTGTCCCACAGAGGCATGATCTCAGCTAAAGAAAAGCCAAATGAATGCAAAAGTCAAAGCAGTTGGACTTTAGATGTCTCCACAAAATGGAAAAAACCCCACACAATTGAACTAGCCCTCTCAGAACATCAGTTGCCTAAGATTAAGACAAACAATGGAAATAAGACTAGAAAAATTAATATAAACCACACACTATAGCCCAAAACATTTGAAAAAATATGTTCCAGAGGGACAGTTTCAAACTGGAAGCTATTTTATCATGTCTTAATCTGGAGAGATGCTTCTTTTAAACTGTTTAAAAGTGAGCACTACATAAAAGAGATCTGATAAGTAGTGTTAAAAAGGAGGATGCTTTAGAGAAACATGGCCCCATAACATCTTTTGTGTCCCTATTACTTGTTAATCTTTTCCCTCTATAGAGGAATGAAATGAGGCAGTTTTGCTTGGAAAACAGTAATTAATTTCTTACTACTCTGAAACCTTCAATTATGAACCCAAGGGACTACTACACTACTAGTTAACTTCTGCAAGGCTTTATAAATACACTGAAGGTCACTTTAGTATGACACTGAGATGCTCCCAAACCAGGTGTGAACCCAGACACCAAAAGCCACAGTCAACATCTCCATCCCAACAGGCAAAACATCCCCAGCAGCAGAGCTCCAGAACAGCCAGAAGGTGTCCCAGGAAAGCTTCAGCAGAAGGAGGCCCTGCAAAGGGCAGAGTTTCAGCAGACAGCTATATTTCAAACGTTCTTAATGAGCCTGTCATCAGGGAGGCAGAGCAAATACCAACTGCAATTTGAAGCTGGGCAAAGGAAAACCAAGCAAGGATGTCTTCGAGACGCAGAAGAGCTTCCCAGAAGAGATGGAAATGTCACAGCACAATTAAAGGGACACCCTTCCCTTGTCACAGGGTTGGAAAGAATAGCACCAGCAGAAAAGCAGGAGCCCACCTTAATCCCTTGGCACAGTCACCAAACAATGGGCATTTCAGAGGTGGCAGTGGAGAACAACCTCATTTTGCACAATGATAGAGGACAACTACAAAACAGAGTAATAACAACCCTGCTTTGGTTCCAACACAGAGCATTGCTTTCCAAGCTCTTAAACAGAAACAAAGTCAATTGCCATGTAAGTTATTAAGTGGGGCAAAGAAAGCCATTTAGACATCACAAGATAGCAACATAAATATCACAAAACACTCATAATTCAAGCATTTTTTTTCATGCAGCAACATCCCAAACTCAGCTGAGATGATGGTGTGGTGATGCTCAAGCAATAGGCAGGCCTAGGAGCTTCAATCCCAACCCCTTATCATTCAAACCTATGTACAGAGCAGCCCTGAATTGCAGCTCAGAGGTAACTACTGCAGAAATGTTGTGGCACGATTCCTTTCTGGGCGCAGTAAATTCAAGTTTAATTGTGGAAAATCAAACAAGGGCTTCAGCCCTACCAACACGTTTTGACTGCCAAAAGTAAAATAGCCAGAAAAAGAGAGCAGCTACCATCCTCCTTTATCCTTGCAGAAGAACAGAGTTAAAAATTCAACCAGATTAGGAAAAAGGCAAGGAAAAAGGTGTTCAGAAAATAGCTTACAAAACAAGCACCAGAGAGTTCAGGGTAGGCTGTCAAGGGCTGCTTCCAGCCTACTACATCTGCTAAAGTCATTAGACAGTGTCACCCCACCCCTGGACTCCCAAGGGCAAGAGCAGAGGAGGGAGGGCTCTTCCTCATCTCCTGCTGACCCGGCTGTTTCTGGTGTGAGTGTAAATCCTCTCCGTCCATTCAACATTTTGCAAACAGGCCACTGGAAGAGGGAGGGCCTGTTTGCAGGGCTGGTCAGGCACTGTATTCCCAGAAAGGAGCTGATTTCCAGGAGAACTTGGCTAGAGCAAATCATCACATCCAGTTTTACCTCTCTGCTCTAAGCTTGTCCCAGGCTTCTCTTGGAACCAGCACAGAACCTGGGTTAGTGTAGATGTCCCTGTTCCTCCTATCAATACTTCATTTCCATTGACTCCTTTGAAACAAGGCACCCAGGCTCCCTCCAGAGACAGCAGTCTCCAAGACAGCTAAAATTTAAAATAAAACCCACCCTTTGCAACCAGATGCACCAACAGAATGCTTTGCTTACACTGTTACAGAACAAAGCAAAATAATAACCAGCCTTGATCACTGCTCCCAAAAAGCCTGAAGCCAAAGACACTGCTGCAGCGAGACAAGCAAGTGCCACTAAGCATCCTTACTCTCCACTCAGACAGCTCTGAACCTCTGCCTGCCCAGAGAAGCCCTTCTCCAGCCCCAAGCTGCAGACATTTGAAGGAGGAAAGCACCTCTGCTTTGCCAGCATTGTCCCTGTTTGGAGAGCAAACTTCTACAAACAGTTTTTTTTATGACATTAAACAACTTTCCAGTAACTCCTAGCCAAAAATTCCAAATCACCCACCCTGCCTCCTCAGATGGCCTGTGTTTGACTGCATTAGTACGGACATTGGACAGAAACTGCAGCAGGACAGGAACTGATTCATAAGTGGATCAAGTATCCTCTGCTGCTGGGCTGCTGCCAGAGAGGCGGGACACACAGCAAGGCAGCACTGCATTCAGAATGGACACTGAAGGCTACACACCTTTGTTCTCAAAAAGGGGGCTTGGGGTGGCCCTTCCTTAAACTTGGCTCTCCTTGTTAGAGAGCTATGAACAGTGTACATACAGAAGCAGCTAGACAAGCTGTCCCAGGTATTTAGTGGTGGCCACTCACCTAAACCTCCTCTGGGATAAAGCCAACAGTGCTAGAGGGAAAGTGTTCAACCTACAGAAGTGTTTGTTTCTTCTCAAATTCCAGGCAGAGCTCAAGGACTGACCAAGAGAAGGGGCTGCTGTACGAGGGAGTATTTACTTTTTATATCACAACCTTGGTCTCTTACAAGGCTTAAAATTCAAATACACAGACACACCAGGAAGAAGTGGAAACACAGAGAACTGAAGTAGTTTCTCAGAGCAAACAGCAGAGCAAAGCTGGGTGTACAAACAGCAATCAAGCCCTGCATCATATCTGACAAATTACACTCCCTTGAAATACAATGTGAAGGAGAAAAAAGCAGCTCACTTTCTAAAGAAACACAACACACACCAATGGCACCTGAAATAAAGCACAGTGTTGGCAATGACTGTGTCTGGTAGCACATCTGACCAGTGGATGCAAAGCTATTGATAATTCACAAGAAAACTAGGAAACTGCATTTGCAATTTGTTGTAGAGCTACAGCCACATTTGAAACCTAGAAAGCTGCTGGATTGTGACTTATCTGCTAGAATAAACAGCAGGGTACTGGGTCTAGCCAGCCCTTACAAGAGAATGCTAATGCCCAGAGACATTTGCTAGCAGTGCACACAGTCCCTTCAATGTATAAAGGGGGGGATCAGGAAGACAAGGACCTATAAAAAGAGGTAGAGCAGGAAAAAGCAGATGGAAGATAGAAACAGTGATCTTTACAAAACTTAAAAGCCTCACTAACATTGAAGAAAGGTGATTAATAATCAATGCTACTTGCAAAAACAGGCATGGCAGAAGGGATATAAAGATGCAAGATTGGCCCATGAGTTGCAAGAAACCCTATTTCTCTGTTTCTACTTAGAACACTTCAATGGTGTGCCTTTAGCCTAGATGCAGCAGTTAACCCTGGAAGTAATCTTGGCCCCTTCTGGTACCAAATAAATCCACTTACCTAAACCTGGAAAGCAACACTTTTAAATAAAGGGTGCTGTGTTCCCCACAAAGAGCCAGAAGCCTAACTCCAAAAGCCCTCAAGTTAAAAAGAGGGAGCTTCCAATACAGAAGCCAGTGGGTCCCCAGGAATTAAGAGTTGTGGTTTTCTATGCCCCTCTCCTAGGTCACAACTGCAGCCAGTGAGTGAAACCAAATGGTGTAGCAGAGGACACTGCCAGGCACACACTCACCTCCTGACAGTGTGTGTGGACAACCAGGACCTCTAAGCCAGGACTCCCAGATGAGCAAAGATCTTTCCCATGGAAGCGCCAAGTCCCACATCCCAGATAAAGAGAGAAGAGCAGCCTCCCTTCCCAGAGATTCCTTTGGGTCCTATAAAGTTACACTAACCATAATAGCCTTGTTTTACGTATAACATGTACTGTAACATGGAAAATTGGTCTGCAGTTATGTAATTGCAGAGGAAATGGCTACAGCCCTGCTCAGCCCAGCTGAAAATGCCATCCCACGACGCCTCCACCGCAGGCATGGCTCCCAGGGGCTGCAAGGAAAGAGCTCCCATCCTGCCTGCAAGCAGAGCAGCAGCAGCAGAGGCAGAGGTGCACGGGACTGTGCTCATACCTCACTGTCTGTCAGGTTTTCCATTGCAAACACTGCCGACACAGTTTATAGCTTGACCATTTCAAGCCACATCCACGCAAAACTTGGCAGAGAGGGAGCTGCTCTGGCCCTCCCTTTTCCACCTTAAAGAAATCTGTCAGGCTCCTGCTTTAAAGTCACAACATATCTTTTCTGCAACAGAAATACATTTTTAAGTCACTCCACGAGGCTTTTTTTGGTTAAGGTTTAAAGGAAGCCTGTGCAGTCGACAGACAGGACTTACGTCAACTACTCACATAGTTTTTCTGAAACAACTCAAATGTTTAGATAGCGTTGGACAGAGCAGGTTGATTACACCATGCTTTTAAACAAATCACAGTCACCTCTAGCAAGAAACACAAGCCCTGTAACTACAGCCCGTTCCCAGGCAACATCTGTAGAGACTGTAAACCTCCTTTTTTCTCCTGATGCTTTTGACACCATTGCTACTTGAAGATTTTCCTCCCAACTAAGGAAAAAAGAAAGAGAGAAATATTCACCAGATACAACAGGGTATTTTGCTCTTATAGACATAATTAAGGCCTGAAGGACAACTTTTGTTGAGCCAAGATAGGTGCCTACTGTAAAAACCAAATGCTGGAGCCTGAGAGCTGGTACACTGCTAAACAACTTGTTCTGAAGTACAACAGCTTTATTTAAAAAGCTGTTAATTTACTTTATTTTTTTGCTTCCATAGTAATCACAGCAACAACCAGGTTGTTGTGACCCAAAGGCTTCACAGCTCTAAGGGTTTTGGAAATTATTCACCACATATACTACATGACCTTGCTCTTAAGTCATAATACTGGACAGAAGTTTCAACTTCAAATAATGTCCAAGTAGTAACTTTCATTAGCACAATAATAAAGACAACTTATCCAGCTCTTTCAATGAAAGAAAACCAAATGAGACAAGGCCCTACCAAATGGGCTTGTACATACCTACCTGTGAGACACCTTAAATACAATCTCTTCTATGAGAAAAGTTACACTGAGTAATACTATACAGTAAGTGTGACACACTTAGATGAAGCTAAAGAAGCTTGATGAAAACCAGAGAAGGCTTCAATAAGTCAAATACCAGACACTTCCCCCCCCTTCTACCTCTGCCCTATACACTGGGCTTTGAACAAGCACAGCTTATGTCCTTGCAGGAGAGCACACAATTTGGAAGCAAACATCAGAAAAGATGGTAACTCTAGCTCAAGCCCTAGAAGTGTGCAGAAGAACCCATCCAGCAGGATGTGAAATGTGCACCATCATTTGGAAACTGATTGTGAGGGTCCTTGTGTAAAAAACATAGGGACATTTGACCAGAAAAGAGAAGGTGTTTTTTTTTCCCTATGAAAGCTGTGCAACAAAGCCAAGTCAAAGTTTTTTCTGCTCCAGAAAACAAAAAAACCATTTAAGTGTCCTTGGCATCAGCAGACAATCCTATTCAGGCAAGGTTTTAAAATGAAAGTGTCAGCTGTGCCTTTACACATAACCTCTCCAAAGTACAGTTAAACACCTAAAGCAGACATGATATGCTATGTACATGTCTATACATACATGAAGTTTAAAATATTGGCCCAACAGCACTTCCAACACATACTGTCCAGTCTGATAGGACTTCTCAGCTGTCAGGTAACAAGCTGTCCAGCCACTCTTCCTTTCTTCCATTGAAGACATTGTCCCTGCTGCAGGTGACATCCAAACCACCTTGCATCTCCTTTGTATGGATTAGAAGAATGAGCCTAATTTATACATCACAGGTACAGTTTCACAACACTTACAAGGCCAATATAACCATACAGTAGTCAAATGAAGTATTACACGTGCATAGCCCAAGAATCTTATTCTCTTGAAAATTATATCCCCATGTTCTTAGAGGTTATAACCACATCTCCTAGCTTTGCTTGCTTACACTAAGCAAGGTACTCAGATTCAAGCCATAATGCATAGGTTTTGAAAGTTGACTCTTGAGAAACTTCTACTAGTTTCATTACATGCCATCCAAAGGTTCAGCTATAGCTGAAGAGACAAGAAGACATAGTATTGAAGTCATTCCTGTGGTATCCCTAACCTAGGGGAGAACTAAGAGACTGTTCGGAGTCCTGTCATTAGAATAACTAAACCATGAGTTCCCTACCAGAACACTTAAAACAGGCATCCAAGCAAGTGATGCTCTGTACATCACCAATCTGTGACTTGTGAGCTTATCTGTTATTTTTTTTTAAATATTTTTAAGGCTATAGATATCTTTATTTTGTACGTACATAAATATAAAGAGCAAAATTACAGGCTGCAGATTTCCTCTCTTGTTTACATGGACATTGAGAAATCTGACTGTCAAGCATCAGAATATGGTTTTAAGAAGTATAATCCAAATTCAAAGATGTCCTCTGAGAAGAGTCACGTTCCTGGACCCACTAATTAATTCAAACCCTGACTTTCTCCATTTCTATCTCTGCATACCATGTGGTTCAATACAATGTGGTCCAAACTGTGCAAGGCAGAGAGGCCACACTAAATGAAAACACAAAGAAACTGTAACTGGAATTCAGACACTTCTTGCATTTTTTAACAGCCCAGTTAATTCCCTTGGCTCCATAAGCCATTATCCAAGACAAGGATATCATGAGTCTGAATATAAGTTGCCACAATATAACCAGGCTTGCTCTGATGGCAGGGACACCCACTACTGACAATGAGAAGCTGTAGGCTTGAAGGGGGGATGCTTATCCACTAGGCCAGACACAGTTCAAGAAGCAAAGACATTTTTTCCCTCTTCAATCATAGCTGTTGCTTTAAAGTGAGGCAGATGAGCAGTTTGGTTTCTATTGGATTTGCAAGTGATACAGTCAGTACCCAGGAGATGGGTATTTCTGTTTGCACTAGCCAGTGCCTTTCCACACACAATCCTTTTGGACTCCACACGAAATCACCAGCCAGCAAATAACTGTATCACTTTGAGCCAAACAAGCACGAGGCTCTCCTACAACAGAGTGATCACCACTCCATTAAAAGAAGGAAAAACAAATACAATGCATGGTCATCTTTGTGGATAACCTGGCTCAAAGCTCTGGAAGCTGAATTTGAACCTTGGATCAGGGTGCCCTAGTGTCCTCAAGCTCTGCTGTGCCCAGCACACTTCAGAGCCTGCCAGTGGTGAGAGCCCTGAATGTGGAGGTACCACAACATGAGCCTTGGCTTGAACAGATCTGAATGTCAGCAGCTCTTCTGGATTGAGGACACACAAGTCATGAGTGGGCTGGAAACCAGTCCTGGACAACAGCTCTGGATTAATACACAAGGAGTGCTGGAGGGGAGGAGGGGGAGCTGCTGAAGACAGGCAGTTATTCAAACCAGCTGCTAAGCCACTCCAACCACTCACACGTACACAGTCTCCTGCATGTGTTCTGCCCAACTCAAAGCTACCAGGCATCCAAAAGTTAAAGAACACAAAAGAAATCTATACAAACACTTGCCAAAAAATCTCATTTTCCAAGTGCAAGCTGCCTATTCCACACATGGCAGAAGGGGATTTCATCTTGTTTTTATATGACAGCCTCTGCCTCTTTGCCTCAAAATTCCCCAATTAACACTTCTGCAAGAGGTTTTGAAACTGTGCATGGCCACGTATTTATCTACGCACATTCTCTCCCCTCCCTACCGAGCTCTGGGCCACGGGCTAAGCTGTCAAGCCAAGTTTCATCCCAAGCAATTTTTAAACACTCATCCTATAAATCCTCTGCAAAGGGAGTTAGTAATGGAAATACTGACAGAAACTTGAAGAGACAGCAGGGCAACTACAGCAGCCTACTATACATCAGCTTCATTAGCTGCAGATCCTTCTCTCCGTCACCTTCATTTTCCATTAGCGTACCTTGGCTAATTAACACACAAAACCTATGAAACATTCTTACAGTAGAAGGCAACATTTGGCCCCCAGCCCAAATCAACATTGAGAAACTTCAAGATCCCCTGCCAGACATAGTAACTGTACCAGATGGAGCAAACGTACAGCTAACAAGCAGTGATGAGGAAACTGAAAGCAGAGGAACAAACACAAAAATCGGACCATTGAGGGAAAAGCAGCAAACACGACTTACCGCTCTCATTTTTCTCTATGACATCCACCACCTCTCCAGCCTGGAGGCTGATCTCAGAGTTCTCCTGCTTCTCATAGTTGGACACCACCACATATTGCTCCAGGATCATGGGTTCAGAGCTAGCATCAGCACCTGGGGAAGGGAAAAAGCAAGCCGTAAGCCAGCTTCCAGCCATGGCTCCTTGAGAGCGACCTCCGTCCATCCGATTCACAACAGGCCAACTTGTCACCAGAGCCAAGCGAATCAGCAAACAACCTTGGCTCGCAGCATATCCCCAAATGGCTGGCCATATAGAAACAGCCTCCTCTGGCCCACAACCCAGCAGCACAGAGGGACATTGGAGAGAAGAAGAAGAAAAAAGGGGAAGAAAAAAAAAATACACAAAAAAGAGCCAAAAAAGTGAATTAGTTGCACAGTTTCATGATGGATTCTGAAAGTAAACCTCTTCCCAACATGGTTTCCACAATCCTTGCTCCCATTCAGAGAGAAAAATCCTGGGCAGAAGCAGTATAAATCCACAGCTGAGCCATCCCCCCAGTAAACCCAAAGAAGAAACAGCTCTCCCCTTGGCGGCTCAGCTCCTTCTCCACTCTAAAGGCTTGAGCTGAAAGTCAAGAGGGGGCTGTAGATGCCAATCATATTCGTCTGCACTGCAGCCCTTAAATAGAAACACATGAGCGGGACTGAAAGAGAGGGAGGTGGGGTGGAGGGAGCGAGGGGAGGGCGGGGAAGAGTGTTTACTTGAAACAGAAGAAGAAAAAAAGTTATAGCGCCAGACCGCTGCTCAAACACGGCCACCCCCGCCTGCCCCCCGCCAGCTCCGCAGTTCCGCATTCCCCCGGCAGAGCAGCCCCGGCGGGACGGGGCTCGGCTCCCCCTCTCCATCGCCTTGCTGGAGCCCTCGGAGCCAAGCCCCAGTTGTTTGATTTCTCTTCGGACCAAGGGCTTTCGGCTGTCAGAGCCGTTTATGAATGAGAGCAGGCGCTCACGCGAACAGGGGCCACGAAAGGTGCAAAGTAACTTTCTCCTCCCTCCCTCCCTTCCCCCACACTACTGGTCTTATTATTATTGTTGTTATTACTATTATTATTATTTCTGACTTTTTCACCCCCAAACCGAAATCACGCATCTCGTGGTGGAGCCACGAGGCAGGCCCAGCACAGTGCCAGATGTGGAGGGAGCCCTTGGGCTGCTGCATCTCGGCTCTGCAATGCAACACAAACAGTGCAGACGGGGCCTCGGCACTCCCAAACCCAGGCTCGGACTGACTCTGCTCGGCCTAGAAACCGCCTTGAAAAGTCACGAAAACCTCTCAGTTTAGGTCCTTACTTTGTAAGGGCCAACATGCTTTAAAGCAAAATTATTTTACAGGTTTTCTCAATTACAGCAGCTTGGGAACACCAGCATTGTTATATATTTTACATATTAAGAGACAGTTCCTGGCTCTGGATTAAGATGCGAATTGAAAGAAGCAGGTATACAGCTTGCTTCTTCTTCCCATTTTACACAACAGGGACACAGCCAGGAGCAGACTCCAGGTTTTCCTGAATTTCTGATGACAAATTGGCTACAAGAGACGGGAAGGAAGCAGCATGGTCTGAAACTGTCCACCAGAAAAGTCAGGGGACTGACAGCCAAGCACAGGATGCTGGGTGCTGTATTTCCAAACTCAGCATGTTCATATGTGTTTGGACTGGAGATGCAAAGTGATTCTGCAGACAAGTAATTAGCATCCCTGCCAAGAAAGAGGTAAAGAATGCATCAGCCATTAAGACAGCATCCTGTGAAATGAAAATCCTAGAAAAAAAACCCAATTAATTCAACTGTTTCCTGAAAGGAAACACTATCACAATGCCTCCCCTTGGAACAGGTTTAAGAAACCCAGAAAATTAGAAGACTTTCTTGCTCCCTAAGCATGCCTCTGCCTCTCCTCAAATTACATAAGTTAATTTTCTTTAAAGAGGAGTCATCTCCTCTAGAAGCTTGTGTTTAAGAGATTTAGCTTTTCTATAGATAGTTGAACCACAGCCAGTAGCAGGAATAGGAGGAGACGACCATGAACTGACAACAAGGAAACCTATAATACAAATTTTCACCCTAGCTGTCCATTCCAAATAAGCATCATGTTTCTCCTCATGATCAATCAACCTGACTCATGCACTCTGGTTTAAACCAGTTGGGCTACCTAGAGTACAATGAGATGCTTTCCCCTGTTTCCCACAGGCTTTTCTCCAGTCCAGAATCCAGCAGCGTTATAATCTTCCTCCAACCTACTTAGGCAAGTCATACCTACAACCCCTACTTTGTTTTAATCTTGAGATAAATACAGGTTTTTTAACCAGAAACAAAAGCTGTCATGGACTTATGCCTATGCACGTGCACCAGCAGGGAATTCAGTGTAGAAAAGCAAGAGGGACCAAACAGAGGCAAGGGGAGCAGGGGACATGCAGGAAACTAATTGCTAACCCAACAACTCAAATGCCTTCTTTCCTCCAACCTACTGGGCAGTTTTCATGCGACTGGAGTAAGGAAAAAAGAATCCAGAAGACTGCATTGGCTTGGTGGCCAGAGCAGTGTTCATGTGATGCACGTGTCACTGCTGGGAACAAGAACAAGGAGAGGACCAGGCTGGAGCACAGACTGGCAAAAGCCCCACCGGCAGCCACAGAGGCCAAGCCAGGGACTGTATGCCAGGGGAATGCCCTTGCCAGGAAACACAGAGAATCAGCACTTCAAATCCAACTTCACAATTCTGCTTAAAAAAAAAAGAAAAAAAAAAAAAAAAAAAAAAAGAAAAAAAAAAAAGAAAAAAAAAAGAAAAAAAAGAAAAAAAAAAGAATTAATAGTCACTGCAGGAGAATTTCTTTGTCACTAGAGTGGCTGGAGGAACACATACAATTAGAGATTGTTTTAACAGACGCTTGTATAAGTGCTACAGGGCTCCTATTAAGACAAAAAAAAAATAGGGTGATAAATTCCTTGGTCTAGGAAGTAACCAAGGTCAAACAAACGTTCATTTACAGCTGCAGCATGCAGCTCATGCCTAGAGGATATCCCCCTTTCGAGGCGTGGGGTCCCTGTGGCTCTTGAAATGATGGTCACCCAAGATTAGGTACTGCACAGCAGGGAAGATTTCAGTAAGAGCAAAGAAAGGAAGAAGAGAAGGAGGAAAAGACAGAGAAACAGCTCCTTCCAGTAACCAAAAGCTTTAACCATTTTCTGGGTAGCCTGGTTTGGGTTGTTACTACATTCCCTTCAAGCACAGTAAGGGACTTTATTCCTCCTCAGTCTTCCATCCCCCGCAAGCTCCTTTAGATGAATTACTCCTCAGTGACACTCAGGATGCCCACAACATTGCTGCTCCACTATGTCAGACTCTCCAAAGGGGATTCAAAAGAACAAGACAGGCAACACCACAGGGAGCACAGCACCAATTACACCCGCTGCCGTGGGCGCTTCCGCATCCCTGCCAATTAGTTCAGGTCTAATTTGTAACACAGGACACAGCATGCATTGAAGAGTAACAGCCTGCTCAGTGTGAGCACATCAGAGGAGAGGGATGCAGCGTAGCACGAGTTCCCCAGCAAGCTCACATGCAGCTGCAATGCCACCCTGACACAACAGCCCTACTTTTTAAAAAGCGTCTTCAGCCCAGGCAGGAGAAATGGAGAGCAGAGGAAAGGGTAACGTTGATGTGCCAGGTAAAGGCCCCCCCTTCTTTCCCTCCAAAAAAGCAGAATTAGTGTTTTGGTTAAGCTCCAACTTGCAAGCCCTCCCCAGAGCAGAGCACAGATTGCTGGCTGAAATAAGAGTTTGCTTGCCTCTCCATTTCTTTTTGCCTCGAGTCCGTTTCCTGGTTAAAGTCTTGAGGATAGCCCTCCTCCTCTCCATAGGGCTCCACTTTACAATCCTCCCGCTCCTCGCTCCTCACCTCAGCACTTCTCTTCCTAGGGCGGAGCAGAAATGTCATTGGAGCTTGTCCATGCCCCTCACAGCTGGCACTATTAAGTGACACAGTTGCACCCTGTCCCCCTCACCAGGCAGAAAGGAGGGAGCATCATTCCTCCTGCTGTACTCAGAGACCAGCAACTACTGAGAAAGCCTCCTAAATAAGAGCACAGAACATCCGTTCCAACATCATCCTCCTCCTCCTGTGTTGCAACAGCTAAGACCTACGATGGTTTTGCAATAGCCAACAATGAAAACCACCAACTGGACTCCAAAAATAAAATCATCTGGATATGGGAATGTGAGACTCCTGATCTTTGCCAGATTACTCCGTTGTTATCAGGCTATAAACATGTCTGCTCTTTTAATCCATACAGTGCACACGCTCTTATATTGCTCTTTCACGACTATCAATCAAGCAGTTACAGATTGAGACTAAATGAATTAGTACCGGGCTGGCCAGTGGAAGTCCTGCAGAAGCAGCCAAAACCACAGAAACGGCCAGTGAGCGCCATCGGGGTGAGTCACAGCTGAACAACCAACCGGCAGGTAGTCCAGCCCTTCCCTTCCTTTCCCTTCCCTTCCGACATGGGCACAGCTGCTGGGGACACGTGCAGGGGCTGCACACCGGGGTGTCTGGCAGACACGGCCCCGAGTGTCCTGGCATTCCATGAGACAATGGCAGAGCTCTGCGCTTTTCCACGCAGAGGGAGGAGTAACTGTGGTAGCTTGGATCTGGAGCTGCGGTTTCTTGTTAAAGCCAGTTCTTGAAGGGCAAACTTTTATGTATCTCTGGAAAACTCCTTTTGGGGAAGGATGAAGGGAAAAAAAAAAAACAACCCAACAAACCCAGAATAGCAGCAAGCCTACTTAAAATCCTCAGATCAGTCTAACCCCTTACAGCAATCATACACCCAGCTTTAAACACATGGAATTCCTTCCCCTAAAAACTTCACCTCTTTCTTTCTTATCAGAAGGACCACATCACTATAATAAATAAACATTAAAACTGCGTTTTTTCTTTGAGCCTTCCACCCGTGGTTTATCCTGAACTAAGATAGAGAGCTTATGTCTGCCTAAAAATTGGGTTAATTGTGTATTGCACACAAGATAAAACGGACTTTGCCACATAATGCATGTGAGAGTATACAAGAGTTCATCATATTGCAGCAGTGTTGGAAAAGCAGTTCTTAAAATAACCACTTCCTAGAGTAAGCAGTGAGATGAGACTAATGAAGCCTGCTACAAATCTCTATGGGGACAACATGGATTCAGATCAAAACTGTGTTTCCCAGTCTAGGATCTCTCTTCTATTCACTGAGAGGGTTTTTGTTTTGTCTTGGTGTTTTGGATTTTTGTCTGGTTTTTTATTCTTTTTGTGTCCTAAACAACTGGGGCTTTGACTCATCTCCTGGATACTCCTGCACTCCAGCCCCCTTGCCACTTACCAAAATTCAGACTGTATTTATACATCAATTATTTCTGGAGGTAAGACTAGTACTGCCACAAGCTGTGAGTGAAGGGGGATTCATCTTCATCCCTCCAGCCAGATAGCAGTCTTCCCAATCCTAATGGTGTTTTAAACTTTAGAGCTCAGAGGCTCCTGGTATAGCAGATCTGAGCCACAAAGCTTTAGGGATGGAGACAAAAGTGCATCACCTCCCAGAGTTACTTCAGAAATTCAGTACAAATCCAATCTCAAGGTCTGGATTATTGCCAATTATAGAAGAAAATAAACATTTGGGCAAGTTTATTGAATGTATTATTAATACACTATGATTCCTGTAGCTCTTCCCTGAGCTTGGCCAGGTAGTTCTTTTTCAAAGCACAAAGACACACTGTTACATTTTCAGAAGCAGGTGATGCCCTGCTGTTAGAGATGGGTGGAAAGCAGAAAGGGAAGGGTTTGGATCTGACCGCCTAGGCAATGCAGAACACCCAAAGCCAGAGAAGTTTGGCCTAAAACCTTGTCCAAATCCCAAAGAATGCCTGAGAATAAAACAAGATGGACCACCATGCACCCAGCAATGGCCAAGTCAGCATGTAAACTCCCTCACCCCAGGTTGGCAGCCACAATTGATGTATGAGAAGTTTCTCCCTAAGTGAGCATCCATCCAGCCATCCACCCTCCTTGCTCATGTGCTCTGAAAGCCTTTCCGGACATGGGGCAATAATTGCTAAAGCTCTAGCCCTTCTTGCTATCTTTTTGGCTAACCATGTGAAGATCTGGTCTGGATGGTAACCCCATGAGCTGCAGTAAGTCTCTCCTAACCTCCTGGGCTGCTGCTACAAACAGCTGTAGGGGGCCCATGCCAACAGCACACATTGCCACCAAGAAGAGACTGTGATTAGCAATCGTAGCAGCAGAAAATTACTGGATGCCTGGATTCATTCCCCACCATAAGACACACATAGTACTTTCTGTCACGTCCAAGAACCAAGATCTGGGCGAGCCTTCAAGTGTCTGGGACAAGTGGCAGCTTTAAGGTAGACTGTGGCTTCCAGCACTGGAGTGTGTGTGACACACAGCTGAAACCAGCAGCAAAACACAGCCCCCACAGGGAGCACCTCAGGAATGAGCCTGGCCCATGGTAAATGGCAGGAGCTCTCTCAAGCAGCTGCTCCAGTTCAGTTCTTCCCTCTTTACAGCCCCCAGCAGCATTTCCAACAAAATCCTGACCAACAGAAAAATTCAGTGCTGACCTTTGCCAAGTGGAGCCTATTGGTCTCGGGATTTTTATTTTTTATTTTTGATCTGCTAGGTTTTAAAACAGAGCCAAGAAAAATTAGAGGCAGGAGGGTGAAAGTAAAAAGTTGAGTCCTCTTTCCACTCCTTCTTGGAAAGTTGGCTCTCTGAGCAGTGATTCCAACCAACTAGGTTACAGGTAGCAACAGTTAAGAATACTTAAGCATTTTGCACACAAATCTGTTAAACTGCTTGGAGATTTTCACACAGCTGCCAGACTGGGTCTTCCACCAGGATGAAGTCACAAATATACTCTGGCATTTGCCCTAATCCTGCTCAGTGGTGCAACACATTCCCATCCCTCCACATGGCACAAAGCAGACCAGCCAAGGATTTTACCAGCAGTCAGGGTGACCAAACAAGAGTCTCACCACAGCACCTCCCCGGGTGTGGCTGTGTGGCACCCATCTTTTTCCAAAGTAAAAAATTAAACCACTTTGAAGTCTTGGTTAGAGTCTTCACTTCATGGAGCAGGTTCATAACATCAGCTAGAGCTTGGGCAGCATGAAACTGGCTTCTGTTCTCATCTCCAAGCCACAACCTGGCTAGGACACATAAATGTACTACATAGGTAAAGATCACATCCAAATTCAAGTCTGATCTACCAGCTTGACACATCAGGATACAGCCTATGGCAGATCTGGACTAAAGAACAGCTATTTTGGAAACTGGGGATTCTTTTGGGTAAGAAACTGAAAGGCCACATGAACTAGAACAGCATGGGGATCTAAGAACTTGCCAAACATTCATAAGACTTTTGAGCAGCACTATGCATCAACATTCACTTTCCCAAGCACCATGCAATGCAATTAATCACTTATATTTGCACACTCATCATGCACAGATTTATTTTTTTTTGCCAAACTAGCAACATGCATTTAGCTAGAAGCAGTAAGCATAAGGAAAAAAAAAATGTACCTATAAAAGATTTTGCTTTCTTGCCCCTCAAGAAGGCTAAAAACCTTAGCATTCAGTTTGCCATATTATATATGACAACACGAAACAGTCCCAACAGATCTATTGAGTCAAAGAAACCCAACCTCACCCCCCAGCCAGATAATCTGAGGGGTTCTTGTCATTTTTTCTGAGGGACACCACCTCTTCTGTCTCCTCTTAAACATGTTTCTCTCCCGCTCAGTCTCATTCTGTTTTTCTGTCTCAACTCCCCCATAACCTATGAAGCAGCAGGCTCCTGTGACTGAATACTTCAGATATTTCTGCACTTTTATATCCAATTACCACCCTCAAATGAGACCTATTCTACAAAGATGAGGCAGAATCCCCCCAAGGATATATTCAACTTCTGTAAAGGATAGCATTTCTGGAATCACAGCAGTCTTGCTCACTAAAAACCTCAGACAAGCAAGCACTCATCCATTGAGGATGGTGAGATTTTGTTCACATACTTTCAACAGGGCATGAACTTGAATATTTACCAAATCTGGTATGGAAATCAGCAGGAGTGTTTCCATCTCCATGTCCTTGCCCCAAGACCTATATGTAGCCTTAACTGCTTGGGTCACCAGCCCAGCATCCTGTACAGACACAGGATCTATCACTTGTGATCTCTCCTTCTGAGTCTGAAGGAGAAAAGAATTCTTCTGTGATATTCCATGTCAAGTGACCAATGTTTGTGGAAGAAATCAACTGGTTACCCAGTAGAAGTCCTGATTCCTTACACTATAAAGCTTTGTCTTTGCCTCGTATGGGACTATTGCTCCCTAGCCCCTGACACCTCACACCTAGATGCTGTTCCCCTGCTTCCTCCTCCTTCCTGACTTGTTGCAATGAGGAGGCTGCTGCTCCCTTGAAAATTTTGCACCTTTATCAGAGTTTTAGATTTTTCATGTGGAACCACTTCTATTTACCAAGGAAATGCAAAGAGCCTTCCAGAAGGATAGGGAGCAGACAGTCATGTTTCTCTGCCTTATCCTCACCTATACAGTTTCTCCCACACAGAATAGTGACAGCACAGCTGTGCAGGCTCAACCCAGCACAAGAGAGGATTGTACTGTGGCTTTGAGCTGGGCAAGGAAAATAAAATTCTGCAAACTACTAACCCCTGCTAGCAGCAACATCAAGGTGAGGCAGTCATCAGAAAAGCAAAGCTCTTCCTTACCAGAAATCGTGCGTCATGAAAAACCAATACACAAGCAGACAACAGATCCTGGGTATCCAATGTCAGAGATTCACATTCAAGACAACTCCAATACCACACACAGCTTGAACTAGAGAGTTCTGGTTTTGATAGCATGCAGAACACCAAGACACAAGAATTTACCTGGAGTGACACTCTTTTTTGGAGTCTCAGACAAACTGGACATCCAAACTTGAAATCCAATCATAGGGCAGCCATGAAAAAAGAAAGTAATTAGAGACACAAGAAAACAGTCAAAACCAGTCATATCAGAAAGTCTGAAAGTTAGTAAAGACAGCTTTAAAAGAGACATTAAGTTTTACTTAAGAGTAGTGTTGGCATGATGGGGACTCAGAGGAAGGTCAAGTCATAAGAACCACACAGTTAATTTTTATGTTTTAGTGGATTTGCAGAACTTATGAAACTGATCTGTAGGTGATCTAATTTTGAACTCTAAGAGTAAGATATGCCCTGAGCTTATTCCCAATAGCTCAGAAAACACATACCAAGAGACAGTTTGACTTAAGCTCCAGACTTGCAAAACTATTCCTTTTTTCAGCGGTTAATCATACCCAAAAGACACATAGGCAACTCAGAGAGACTGAGCTTAGCAAACACATATGAATTTCTACAGGCATCTTGTTACCCTGAAGTTGTATTATGGAAAATAACAATAGACAAATAATGCTCCATAGAAAAGAATACAAAGCTCCAATAAAGGTACATTCACAGTATTACAAGAAATTCAATTTTTTAACCAATGAATGAGACAGAGATCATGCTAAGGAGAAAGCTGATAAGAGTTGCTGCCAAGGTCAAAAGTTTTCCCTCCTCCTCCATGAAATGAGGTGGAAATACTTAGCTTGGGAATTTGGGAATAATCTTCAAATGTTAAGTGTTAATTTTTTTTCTTGAATACGCTGGAAGTATGTTTTGAAAGTTAACAGATATCCCCCCATTTCTGAATAACAAACACTCCTCTTCTGTGGGATGAAGGAGCAGAAGGGCAGCTGTTACTCTCTCCTTGCCTGGGAGAAGAGACATCTAGAAAGAGATGTTTATATGACAGTCTAAGAATTTCCTAAATTCTGACAACTCCAAAACTCAATTTGAAAAACTTATTTGCAATGTGGAACCCTGTTCTGGACCCAGCAGTTTAACAACAGATACGATGCACCCATCAACCACCTGGAGAGGAAAGCAGGCTATACTGGTGGCCTTGTCTATTTGTTGCTGTCTTTTGAATTGCAGAGTTATCTCCAAGGCAGTAAAGATTAATAGAGAGTAATGTAATAGATTCATGGTACATATGTAACTAAGGAATTGCTAGCATGATACAAACGTTAAGAAATGGCTTCCAAATTTTCCCAGTGGAAACCAGAGGCCCAAGAAACACATTGCTGTTTTCTCAGCACTAAGGGAATGCTGACGTTTTGAAATCCTTTTCTTCAAATTAGGGACAAAATTTTCATAGTGTAGTTGCACTGCAATTCAAATGGATTCAGTATTTTGACTACTTTACAGTAAACTCTCTACAGTGGCAGCTTGGAGAAGATTCTAAAGCCTTTCAACCATCTGATTCCCAAACCCACGTGCTGCACTGTCACAATACACTAAAAAATACACAGTGGTAAATAACAATAATTTACTTTGGACTACCATTTAGAGAAAAAATGAAAAAGGCTCTGCATTGGTGGAGTGCAACAGGAAATAATCTGGCAGAGCAGCTTGTGCTGTAGCTCATGGAGGGAATATACAGCATGTTTCTATTACAGGCTTGGGGCACGCACGGGAAAGGGTGTGAAGGAGTTGTTGTCAGCAGCTTGTCTATTAGCTTTTGAATAGACTTCCACTGCCTTCAGAGCACCATTATGAACTTCAGTCAACTGTCAGATCTTTTTGCAGACAGAAGAACCTGAATATGACAATGATAAATCAAGCAGATGATGTATTGCAGGAGTAACTGGGAAAATTTCAAAGTTTGCCCCCACCCAAGCTGCAGCAAAAGATGGAAACACCTAAAGTTAGAGGAAATACGCTGCACTTAAAACAATTTTAGGGCTACTCTGGATCTGTCTAACCAAGAAGAGAGAGAGTTTAAACCTAGAGCAACAGTAGCCATATCTACAGATACCCAGGTTAGATCTCACCTTAAATAAACCAATTTTGTTAGCCATTATCAATTTTTCAACAAAAACTTCTTAAACAAAGTATTTTTTCTCCTTGTCAGAACTATTGGTTTAAGCCAGAAAAGAACGGCAATATAAGTATTAACTGGTAAACAGTCCCACAGGTCACCAGTGTGGACTTTCCAGCCCAGGAAGCAGCATAAAAGCAGCAGCACTTCTGAGCTGCCCCAGCCTGACAGCAGCTAGAAGTGGATGAGGTTGCTTCTGAAGCAGAAGACAGCCAGCATATTTCAGCTGCTCCTGCACATCTGCTTAGCATTAAACTTCCTTCTTGGGGAATTTTTTTTATTTTTTTTATTCTAAGACATTTAAGCTCTAATTGCTACCAGCTTTTAAGAGTCCCCCCTACAAATAATAAAAATATCAGACATTAGTGATAGATTCCACTTCACAGAGAGCTCAAACGAAGAGCCGCGGCGGGAGCCAGCGTACGGGGAGGAGGTCAGAGGCCTCAGAAACATGCTGTGCTTGAGCCAACAAAACACAAGCTTTGAACAGCCCCAGGTTTCCCCTTTAGGACAGGGTTTTACTGGAATTCTGCATGGGGCTTGGACCTGGTTTCCAATGGGATTGGTAACAGTAAACGAACAAACCTTCGCTTCCTGCCACTCCCTCACTGCCACACGGCTGAACACTGGCTGGTCTCAGATGACTTGAAAGTGCCAGGGGTGGGGGAGAAATCTCAGTATTTGGAAGGAAAATTAAAGTTGCCTGCTCAAAGCAGTGCTCAAAGCACTCCCAGGGCAATGGCATCCCAATTCTGCTCTTAACACCAGTCCCCACAGCCCCTACTGCTGACTTCAGTTGGAGCAAGAACAAACTCCTCCTACTGGAATTATTTTTAAAAGCTCAAAAGGAACATAGATCCATAAATTACAGCTAAGCCATGAGGCTGAGGCAGTTGGGAAGAGCACAGAGGAGGCTTTCCTTCAGAGCCACACTGCACAGAAATAGCAGCACAGCAGGCGTGTCACTGGAAGTGGCTGCTGAAGCCCATTCCATCGCTTCCAAGCTGCCACGATGGAGTTGGGCAACCCTCAGATGGGTCAAGGGGGTTCCTCAGGTACAAATGGAAAGGAAGGAGTTGAAGGGGCAAAAAGCTTTGAGAACAAAATTAAGCTGGTTGCTATGGTGATCATGAAACATATTCTAGATTTCAGCAGAAGCTTTTCTGCTGCCAGTGAGACTGGTTTGTTTGCTGCTCCTCCCACCACTGGCAAGAGAACAGGCGCCAGACTGCTGGGGACTAATGCTTTATGCTTGTGATACAGCTCCACTCATCTCATTTTAGCAGCAGACTATTTGTCTTGTGTATAGCTAGAGCAGAGCAAACTTCCACAAAAACCTACAATAGCTGGAGTCATCTACAATTGAATGCATGAGCTCAATGCTACCAAAATCCAGATGCCACATTCATGGTACATACACATCAGTACTGCACATCCAGGTGGGCCCCTGCCCCAGCAGGTGCAGAGGAACTTCTCCTCCATGGGCATTTTAACAGCAGCTACTGAAGCAGGTTCCTTTTGTTAGTAAAACTGTCTGAAATGTTCAGTTCAGTGTTGAGTCCAGCATCCATGATTTAACACTGCAGCCAGCACCAGGAGGGACACTCTTCTACAGAATCACAGGTTTCATGTTGGGGCTATCAGGGACCTTTACAACAAACTTTTTTCAAAACAAATATCTGTATAGCTGTCCAGCATGTTAAGCTACATATTTCCCAACAACAGTCCTGCAGTAATTGTGGGGAATTGGATCATACTGGTCATGAGTCTCAGTGTGGTTGTAGTTCTGGCAACATAACCCTTGCTCCAAATGATTCCTGTGCATAGCTGAGAAATTAGCATGAGCCAAAGACAGGTCCCTACAAGTGATCTGGATGTGGCTACCTTGCTTTGGAGGGCAAAGAGTTTAATTATACAGATATGGCCTGTTCTTTGGAAGTTGCCTTCCATAGGAGATAACAGTCCCAGGGCAATTTAACTAATACAACTATTTTGTTTTCATGAAGCCCTACCTTTAATACCAACTGGGAACACCAAAATCTCCCAGCTGTTACAGTGCAACTTAAATTACTGAAAAAAGGATGATAAGAACAAGTGGCAATGCTGAAGAGATACTGACATCTGATACCAACAGTGATCTCTTCCATGATCTCTTCCAGTTGAGCATTTTGCAAACTCATTTTCTAGACTTACACCCTTCCTGTCTTAATTGAAGGGGTGAAAAGAAAATAAGCAATGCAATCAGTGGTTCCTCAGACTGGTGCTGGGGGAAATAAATGCTTCCTCTGAAGAATGGGCATGTTCTAATGCAAACAGTGGTATCTGACAAGTCAGCAAGCAGTGGGCTGACCACATCATTCCTGAGATGTGTCCACATTTCAGAATTGGTCCAGAGTCTTGTTGGCTGCAATGTTCATCACATATGGCAAAACAGAAAACTGAAGTTGAGCCTGTATTTCTTTACATTTAGGAGGGCAAGCCTGCCAAGGAGTTGGTATAAATGAATCACTATGTTGTTGTCCTGGAGGCTCAGGTGGGACACCTTACTGCCCCAAGCAGGTAAAGAAGCCAAAAGCCATGCTTAGTCTACTCAGTCCAGGGCTTCTGGCTGTGATTTTGCCTCCACTTTTCCCCTTCTTGCTTCCTTTCTGCACTCTTCAGACAAGCAAAGGAACAACCTCCTCCTCCTGACAAGGTGAGGCTGGCCAGTCAAGAGCAGAAAGCTCAGTGAGGAACCCCAACACTGTGGGGCTTGTTTCTGCTTCCATCTGCAGACAGTGCACCATGCTCATACCCTTGTGAATATCTCCAAAATCTCCATCCCCCAGACCCAGTGACCATGCTTTCTCAGACTGTCTCCAGATTTCTCTCTAGCTCCTTCCCCTTCAGCTGGGCTTGACACTTGGGTTAAATGGGAAGGCAGCAAAATGCAACAGTACTAGACTAGGGAAGGAAGACAGATGACTTGGTTAATGACTTGGTGTCATTAACCTCCCCCAGAAATGGAAGCACTTTTACCAGATAATTACTCTGATATAGGGTCTATGTGTAGTTTTACAATTACAACTGTCTGGAAAGAGGAAAAATGCAGATGAGTCTTCATCCAAGCTAGAACCATTGCCCTGCATTCTTGGCTCACACAATTATTCATTCAATTAGGCAGAGAACAACAGACAGTCAGAGAAATGGGAGGATGGCACAGAAAGGTTGCAATGTTTTGATCTATCTCACACAGTCCTACTCAGGGCACCCTGTTGAATTGTGCCATTGATGTTTCTATCCCCAGGCTCCAGAAAGGCCTAAACAAAACCAACATTTGTGCCTGGTGCCTGGCCCAGTGTGAGCCTGGTCAGACATTAAACTTCTTAGGTACCACAATGACAGATTCATTTGTTACTGTAATTGGTGGGCAAGCAGCTGTCCCATGCCAGGGTAGCTTAAATAAGCTTTCCTTGCACTTAGGTCTATGGGATGGTGATGCATCACGTTTAAAGCAAGTATTTTAAGATAGTCCTTGAAGGAATACACATATATTATTTTTCCCCCATTAGAAAACTGCATTTTAAAGTAAACCCCTCATCCTTGCAGAGATACTGCCTCTTCTATACACTTGAAGCTGAACATCACCTCCACTCCCCATGCCATCTGTTCAAGAGGGCTGTATCTTGAAAAAATATTTGACTAGTAGATTATCGAACATGCAAATCCAGCTAAAGTGTCTGAGTAAGAGGATTGGCAGCAGGCATTAAATAAGGCCTTTAATTTTAGTCTTATTCACCAAGTTCAGCTTCATCACGCACAGCCTGGGGAGGGCCTGTCAGTGTGGGGGGTGTGGGCAGAGGTGCTGGGCTGCAGTGACGAGCACAGCCAGCAGCCTCCTCTCTCCCTGGCAGAAATGATCCCCCGGGAGCTGTCGGGCTCCTCGCCTCCCCGGCACCACCGCTCTGCAGACCAACCTCAGACCACGTCCACTTGCCACGTAGCCTGGCGCGGGCTAGACCCACACACACTGCTGGAAAACGCTCACATCTGGCTTTCACGTGACTCCAGCGTGCCTCAGAAATTCATCATCTGGATAACTCACTCCTGCAGGGGAGAAATCCACAACCAGGGAGCCCTTTCCTGAGCTGGAACGGAGGAGTGGGGCCAGAGGATCGTGTGCCTGACAAACTGCACAGTGACACGCTCACAGCTGCATTTTCACAGCCTCATCCCTTCTAAAAGTACAAACGCAAAGAAAACTTAGTCCCAATTTTCCACTCTGTTTACTTCTGCAAAAACCCATTTTAATCCCATTCGCAGACCCAGAAGTATCCAGGACTGTTTAGTTTTTGTTCTGGCAGCCATAGTTCACATTAACTCTTTCCACATGGCAAGTGGGGATTGTTTCCCACGTGATCACTGTGGTACAGCCCCTGCACATACAGTTTTGTAGCAGTTCCAAGTTTTGCTGGGAAGTGCCTAGGATATCTGAATGCTAATCCACATCTACAGCTGTACAAACTGAGAGCATCACCCCTCTGAGGAAAAAAACAGCCTCCAGCACTGCCAAGGAGGAGGGCAGAAAAGCCCCAGACGTTGCACTTGGAAACTCACAGGTATGTACACATGCTGGGATTCATGTGTGGCTCAAAAAATGGAGCAAGAGTCAAATCCTGACTGTGAAGCAGCCATGCTGCCAAGCACAGAACACTCGGCAGCACTGGCGTGTCCAGGCAGAGCCAATAATCAGCACATACATTGTAACTCCTGCTGGACACCTCTGTAAGTAATGCTGCCAGCCATTTCTGCTTAGCTGAGCCACTCCATCCAGAGCGAACCCCAGGGAGGATTTGTGCTGCCACGCAGCCTGGAAGCAGGCCAGCTAGAATGGGACAGGTGTGAAGCCACTCACAAAGCTGGATGCACTTAGGGAGTGCTATTTTAGGGGTGAGTGCTCTCGACAGGCTAAGGACACACACCCTGCAGCCAGGTTTCCAGAATATGGGGAGAAAGATTCAAGTGCTCACCAGCTTAAGTTATCCAAAACACCCAGGGAAGATTTTACCTGCTCCTCCCAGCCAGCCAGACCCATCTGTGCCACATACAGATTCCTGCAGTGGCTGAGGATCACCACCCTCTGCTCCAGTTCCCAAATGCACTTCTCACCTGCCTTATACTGCCTGCCAAAATCAAAATACCAGTACTCTCTGTGCAAGAGAGGAAAAACCCACGCAGGCAGTATTAATACCATCTGCCACCAACAGACAGAAGAGGGAGGCAGAACAGGAGCAGATGGAGAACAGAGAATTCCTTAAAAACAAGAGAAATGCCATTATATCCCCTAAGGTACCAAGTGCTTTCTCTGTGCTCAGCTGAAGACTCTCTGAGGCATTTGCAGGGTTCAAGCTGTTCTGCCATGGCTGTGCTCAAGCCACACCTCATTCTTCCAGCCCTCCCTGCACCCAGTCTCCCTGCCCTCTCTCCTGCACACAGGGCTCTCTGCAGCACCGAAGCTGAACTGGGAACGGCAAAGAACACAAACACATTCTTTTCCCTGATCCTGCACCCTGTCCTCCCCACACTTGAGCTTAAAAGCCAAGGAGCAAAACAAAAAAAAAAAAAAACCCACACAGTATACAAACATCTCTTTCTCTCTTATCCCATCTTCCTCCCACCACAGCATATGGGCCACCCAGAAGATGACAGTGATCCTATACATCTAATGGGCCACATGTCCTGTCAGCAGAAAACTGAAGCAGTGTGGAATAAAGTCTCCTATCTGCTCTTCTCTTCAGTAGCCTCAGGCAGAAGTCCAAAGCACTTCAGTTTAAGCAGTGACTTTAAAAATATGGTGTACAGGGAGAAGTGTGAGATCAGCTTTCTTCTGCCAGAATACTACAGACTGGATTTGGAGCGTGGGATTGGAGTGGACAGATTCACATCTTGACTGAAGATGCAGAATTGGGTCACACACACACAGATGCTGCAAGGACATGAAATCTGACTGACTTAGCTCTTCCTCAAATCCTGCTCTCTGCTAGTGAACCTGAGCACAGGAGCAGTAGTCTTGCCTTGGAAAAAAACCCAAACCCACAGAATGGATGTTCCTCTAATTAAATTATTACATGAAAATATAATGGAAAACTTCTTAAAAAAATACTTACAGTCTCATTAAAAAAAATCAGGAAAGAGAATTAGGTCTTTGGGGAATAACTGCATCAAACAAAAGCCAATAAACTGATCAGAAGTTTAGTAAACTCACTACCTGAGGAAATAAAATTCTCAGTCATGAGAAGAGAAAGCTCTGTCATTGATGACTGAATTCAAGATGCACATTGTGATCAGTAACTACTAACTTCTTCCAGAACCAGGCCCATGATGTATATCCACAGTAATTAAATGAAAAGGTTTGTTTGGTCCTTAATTGCTATCCTTTTGCCTACTTTATCCTCCTTTTATTACTAAATCCTTTATCTTCCTGAAAAGGAACAAAACAAAACAAAGCAGCTATGTTAGAACCAAAGTGTTCTGCCAGAATCTGCTGTTTTTAAATTCCATGCAGTAATTAGTACATACAGCCAAGAAGGTTAATCCTATGATGAGGGAACAGATCACAACTTCTGATCAAGAGCAATCTTGTCAGTACATGCTTGTGAAGTTATAAAGTAGTGACTGGTGAACTACCCCATCCAGCCATCCTCATCAACAGGCCAAGTGGCACCAAGGAGCCAGTCCACCATCACTGCCTCTGCCCTAATTGTAGGAAACCATGCAAGGAGCACAGTGCACACGTGTGATTTATCAGGATACAAACAAGAGCACATGCCTCAGTCTGCAGGGATCATGTCATACCACAGATTTCTTACAAGGATTAAGACACCAAGTGACATGATTTAAGATGTTACTAGGACCTTGTCATGGGCTTGGACAGACTTGCATTCCTATTCACCACTTTAAAACAAAACAAAACCCCTTCCAAGCTAAAGTTTTCAAAGGGACTATAGACTTCAGAGACAAACACCACGAGAGCAGCATGTTACTCAAAGTAACATTTGAGTTAAAACCCACATTCTACTTTGTTGCACTTGAGCTCAGATTCACTAAGCAACGACCAAGTCCCTGCTTGGGGCAGGTAGTCCCCAGCATCTGCTGCAGTCACCTCCCTGAGAGAAGATGCATTGCCTCATGCTGGGATTGACCATGGCAGTTAATTGGACATTTCAGTCTCTTTAGTAACACACTTAGATTTGGATTCTTTGAGAACCCAGTTAAAAGGCTTAAGAGTTCTTCTGACAGAGAAGGTAAAACTGAGACAGATTTCACAGTCAGCTGGATTTGTTCAGGCATGCCCCCTGTTCTAATACTGAAAGTTTACTATTAAACACCACTCTAGAGGACATCCCATCAATACTGCAGCAACCTTAAGGCAAAGGAAAGGCAACACTACATATCTCTTGGAGCAGTCCTTCCTTCTCCCTCTACTGCAGCCATTTCCCACAAATACTACACAGTATTTGCCAGGGCTGGAGGCTGTACATTCCCTTCTCACCCTGTACCTGTGTGTGGCTAAATGCTTGCCACAGGCCTGTGAAGCTGGCAGAGACCTCCACACTCAATTGCATCAACCAAGGTTTGTTCCCAGTGTCCCCACCTCAGTCCTGCAACAGGTAAAACCAGCTCCAGCCACACAGCCCTGCAGCTCCAGCTGGGGGCTTGCACACTTCTGACCCCAGTGAATGGTTAAGCACAAAAGGGGTGGCACACACTATTAATTTTCTCCACATTGTCTTAAAGAAGGCAGCTCAGACTAAGTCAAGAAAACAAAGTTCATTTATAAAAAGAAAAAAAAAAAAGAGAGAGTGAGATATGCCATAGAACTCTAAGTGCAGGCTAGACACATGCAGTGTGACAGGATCAGAAAGGTTACACTCTGAAGTGATGAGCATAGCTCAGCTGTAAGGACAGAAAAAGCCACAAATTGAGCCATTTCCCTTCGTAATTACAAAGGAAGCAGAAAAAAACCTATCCCAAATAATGCAAAGAAACAGGAATTAAGGCAACTCCCTGAAGCTGACAGAGCACACACCCTTAGTGCATGAGGGTGAGGAAGAAAGTTTCTCTAGTAATAAAGAATTAGGACAAGGAAGCAACTTTGGCTGTCAGCTCCACCCATAATTCCTAGGCAGCATCCTACAAAGCGATCAGCCACGAGGGCCCTTGGTGTTGTTACAACAATCTGCTTGTTTCTCGTTCGAGGCCCCACTTCTGTGCTTGCTGAAACTCTCTCAACTCTGCTTAGTAATTTCCTCATTGCGGGAAAAGACAGCATTACAGATGTTTCTATAAAAAGTTTGTGTAGTATCTTCCAATGGACTCTGAAGTTCTTATTTACTTGCCAGCAGATATATCCTTTCTAGTTTTAGATTACAGGAGGGAAAGAAAGCAGTGATTGTTGGCTGTGTGTAGCCATAATCTTGCTAGTCCAAAAATTGGACAGGGAAACCCAGCTGAAAGATGGTTTACTCATTCAAGGAAGCCTCATCAGCATCCTGAGGCAACATTGGCTTGAACCAAATCATTAACTTAATATTCTAAGTGCTCAATTACTATTTAAGATAGACTTCAGCTGCCAGACTCAGCCAAAGCACAGCCAGCTCGACGCAGACAGGATCTGAACAATGCGGGAAAGGAAACACTGCAGGACTGATGGAGCCATGACTTCTCCATTATTAAAGCTTCTTCCCCTTCCCTTGGAGGAGCATCCTACAGCATAGCAACAAGGTGCCAGAGGAAGCCACCAAGCAATGGCTTGAAGCCAGCTATGCCCCCAGCAGCAAGGGGGGCAGTTAGAGCAGGGGGAGTTTGGTTATGATTTCAGAAGGGGCTGCCAGAAGCCAGCAGTGCTTCTGCCCAGGCACACACAAGGGCTTTGTCACCTACAAGGCAGGTGGCAGAGATCACTTTGAAAGCACCTCTTGTACTGACCTCACAGTTAGCAAAGAGAATCCTCTCAGTAGCTGAGGAGCACTGAGACTCAGCGTACAGAAGTTGTGAAGCTCACACCAGCTCCCTATTGCCACCAAACACCAGGTCCCAGATGCTTGCTTCAGCTTCATGACTGGGATCTGACTGCTTTGGCATGGAACCAGCCAAGAAAGAGTCTCAGCAAGGGGAGAGGGCAAGATAGTACTCCAGGAGTCTGCAGCTTTCTCTAGCCAGCAAGGGGGGTTGTGAGGTGGAGGACACAGTGACATCTTTGGGTAGAAATATCCAGCTGGTTTTATAAGCCACATCAGGATTAGCAGATATCTCAAGGGTTAATTAGTTCACCATGCACAGATGGTAGCTGGTAGGGTTTGCAGAATGGATTAACCTAATCTGTGGCCTGTAATGTACCATACAAATATCCATTCCTAGACTTGCAGCAATTCTACCCTTATTTTGATTTGAGGACAGAAAACCCACACAAATAGATGCCAGCATAGAAGTAATGCCTATTTTGAGTGAGAAATGAGTAGCTGTTCACTTGGCTGATGCAATTGACACATTGGAGCTTGAAAAGTAATCCCTTCCCATTTTGCTGCAGAGGGTCTTTGGGTGGACCAAGAAGAGACCATTTGTTGCAAGTGTACAGAATATGCCCATGGTAACCACTCCTCACAGTTGTACTGAGGGCTCTCCAGCACTGACAGATGGTCATAGAGCAACAATTCAATTGCCTGAAAACATGAAGGCAGCTTTCTGAGCAGCTCTGCAGCATATCAAATAAACCCCCCAAGTCCAAGGTAGCAGCACATGTGGCATTTCAGGCCACAGCAAATGCCTGTGCCTTCACAGAGCCCCAGTGAAGCTCCAGGTCTCTGAGCTGGCTGCAGGTTAAAGCATTTATAATTAGATCACATCCAAGCACAGGGCTGTGTGTTTACACAGCCCTTTGCACAAGAGGAAGCCTGGCTCAGGGCTGGCATGCAGAGATGCCCCAGATCAGCACAAGACTCCCTTTTGTTTAGCTAAGGACATGCCACGCTATTGCATTTGGTTCAGAAGGTCTCAAATGTTTACAACCAGCATCAACTAGGTTGATGTAAATGTTTCCTTAACTCCTATTAAACTCTGAACTTATCCAGTTTCTCCCTGCTCTAAGGGGCGAGCAGAGGACTAGCTAGACACTCACTCTGGCGAGGCAGAGGTCAGGGTAGAGGTGACGTTGGCTGTCTGAGGCATTCTCCAAATGTTTCTGCAATCAGCCATGCTCATGTCATGCCTGCACATGCCTGAGACACAGCAGCTGTGGGATTCCTGCTGGACAGTGTGGGACAGCTGTGCTCACACCCAACAGCCTCCTCCCAGCACATCTCTGGTCAAGACACAAGATGTTCATAAGGTTTCATTTGTTGAGAGGTGCTTGCATTTAAAAATTCTTATTTGTCTCTTGTTTAAAAATGCAGTAGTTCCATGACCTGCACCTATGGAAGAAACTGCATTTCAAAGGTATTTGTTAT
This sequence comes from Phylloscopus collybita, assembly GCA_027886175.1. Taxonomy (NCBI): domain Eukaryota; kingdom Metazoa; phylum Chordata; class Aves; order Passeriformes; family Phylloscopidae; genus Phylloscopus; species Phylloscopus collybita. The sequence continues at coordinate 26,175,233 of JAJNNQ010000129.1, forward strand.
CTTAAAAGACCATCAGAGCAGTCCTGAAAATCTGTGCTTATTTACCCCATCCCTTTTTCAAGTGTCATAAAGCTGGTCTTTGTTAGAGGCTGTAACTGGCGACTCCCTTGGCATATTCCTTTGCTCATTGCGTGCACACTCCCACAACATCCAGCTCCAAACAGAAGGAAGCATTCCTCTGCCATTCTCAAATCAAGCAAGAAGATGGCTGAGAACAGAGTCCCTTTATGCAGCTCAATTTGTTCACAGCGCTGCTTCACATCCCTCTTTGTACGGGGTAAGTGGAGAAAGAGTGTCCCTCGCCTCCACTGTTTCCAAGACCTGGCTGCACCAACAGGCCAGCACCAAAAAGGAAAGAAGTCCCAAAGGAGATCTGGCAGCATGAGGAGCTGGGACAGCCAAAGGAGGGAGCCCAACCTGAGTGCTCCTCACAGGGATCAATGACCATGCCACTTGGGGTTCTCAGGGCAGGGGGCCAAAGAGTCCAGCCTGGGAGAGCATCCACAAAAGGCATCTCAGCTACACTGATTCAATTGCTTTTCTCATGATGTCATAGCAGATCAACTCCAACTTGCCCCCAGAGCCACAGGAATGGAGAGGCAGCAGTTTCCTTCCATTCCCAAAGCAGTTCCTTGCATCTCTTGCACATGAATTGCAATAGTCTTTCATGTAAACTGGTGCACTGAGCCCAAAACTCTGTGTGTCTCCTAATGCTGTTCCAGGTCAGTGCTAAATCAGGTTGCCCCAGAGACTTCAGCAACGTTTTTCAAAGATTTTTACATGGCCCCAAAGCCCCCAGTGCTCAGGATGTGGCACTGAGCCAGGAACTCCCACCTCAGCTCTGCCTTCTACCAAGTCACTTGGACCTTTTTATTTACGGTCAGATCATCTAGAGAAGGTGCTGCTGCCAATTTAATTCACAGGCTGTTGTGAACACTTTCCTTAATATTACATTTAAGAAGTCCTAGAAGTGCAACCCAGACAGAAGCTTTGCAGGAGACTAAGAAGACCAAGCGTGCCCTAGATTGTTTGTGGGACCAGCACTTTGTACTATGCTTGCTTCTTCATTACCACACCTCAGGGAAATTCAGGGAAAGGGTCCAGAAGTATTGGCCTGCAAAGGCAGCTGGCAATTGATACACAGGCCATCAGGGTTAAGCAACAACTTCTCTTTAGTGCATCACTTAGCTTATTACAGGATGGCAGCTTAAAAGCCCTCATAATTAACCAACAAATCAATCTAGGCACTGATACTCATTGGAGTCCACTATGTTACATGCATCTTCCCTTTCCTCCCAGAGACTAAGCCACTGCAGTGTTTCTTTATCATCTTAAAAAGCAGGAAGAAAAAAAAAAATCCTCCCCTCCCTGCACACAGGCCAGAGTTTTCCAGGAGTCAGTACTGGTTTGAAAGGCTTCTCTCTGGATGCCCTGAATGCAATTTGAAGCATCCAAGGTTCCAAACAAAGTCAATGAGAGTTGCAGGTGCTCAATGCTGCTTAGGGAAAAAAAAAATAATTAAAAAATAGAAAGCCCTGACACATCCAGCTGAGAGCAGCCAAACCCAGAGGCCCATAATTATACATCCCTGTTGAAAACACATCTGTAAAAATCACTAAGAGCTACATGGGGAGGGGAAAAATTGGATTTATATAGTTTCAAATCAGGGTTTTATAGGACATTTCAATCCAGGATTTTAAGAACAAAACACTGAGCTACAGCCTTTAAGGCAGCCCAACCCAGACACAAGCACTGAGAACATTTTGCATCAGAAGCCTCACCACAGCCTTTTGGAAAGGCACGATAAAAGATTGAAAGCAGCACAGAAAAATATACCCTTTCCCTCCAGAAAAGAACCCCAACTCTGACTCTGCACTTTTACCATTTGCAATGAAAGAGAAAGAAACGTGATACAATTATCATCATCTCACATTGGAGACGGAGCTGTATAAATACAGCCAGGGAAGAGCAGTCATTTTAACTGAAATACTATATAGGTGGGTTTCTTCAGTGCAAACGAAAGAAACTGATGCTTATCTCCAGCAGGATTCAGCAATAAAAAGTTAAACTACTACACATTTTAATGCCACACAAGATAAACAGAAGGGGAAAAGCAGGGGGTAAGGTCCTCTCTAGGATCATGCAGTATATAAAAAAAAAAGCCTGGTGCGTCTTACCTGACTTTCTCTTTGAAGATCCATAGTCCCTGAAAAAAAGACAACAACAAATAGACATGGTTAGAGCTGGGAACGGTGGTGAGAGAATGGGTGCCTCCCAAATTTCCACCCATATGCTCAAGGGCTGCTGCTGCGCCCTCCCTCCCTTAAAGCGGAGGTGAGGGCGGCCGGGCATGGGCGGGCGGGGGCCGGGGGCGTCCCGGGCAGCACCGGCCCATCAGCAGCACCAGCTGGGGCTGCTGCAGCACCGGGGGCTCGGAGCATGTGATCGTCAGCCAGGCAGAGCGAACCATCCACAGCCAGCCAGGCAGGGGAGAGGGGTGTCGTTTTTTTTCCCCCCTTTAAATCGCGCTATTAAATGCACAGCTACTGGATTAACCCTTCGCGTCCCCCCGGAGAGGGGCGGGAAGGCGAAGTGTTTGCTGCAGGGATGCGGCTGCTCCAGGCTGAGCTGGCGTGGCTGGCAGTCCCGAGGCTAATGAATTTGTGAATAACCTCCAGCCCTCTCCTAGTTATCTCTGGCAAGCGCTTGGGAAAGCACAAGGGGGAAAAAATAAATCCAAAACAACCCCCAAACTTTCTTCTTTCTTCCCGGATAGAACACGCACCCTTTACTTTTCCATAGTGATTCAAAGGGTGCTGGCACCTCTACTCAGGCAGAGCTACTGAAACCCCAGACAGCTGCTGTGGGAGGGGAAGAAATTACTGAGGGGAGCTGCAAGAACTGATTCGGGATAAGCAAAACTGAGGACAAAAGCACTTGGCTTGTGGCTGTGCTTCCCCGCGGTGCCCCCCGGAGCCGGGCAGAGGCAGCCCGGGCAGGGTGGCGCCCCGCACTCGGCAGAGTTAACGGGGCAGAGTCACCGCTGGCAGGTTCTCCTCTTCCCAGGAATCCCACCAGAGCGGCAGGCAGTGGCCTCTACGTTTTGGGGGACCACGCTGTCAGAAGTGGGGTTTTGTCTCTTGCTCCATCCTCCAGAGGATCAGAGAGGGATTATCCCAAAGTGTTCACACCTTAAAGAGAGTTTGGGGGCTCAGCTGAAGAAACAACACGTGTCTGGAGGGCAGGGTTATGTCTACCTGTAAATTCTGTTTCTCCCAGGATTTTGTGTGCATCTCCATGCCTAGGATTTGCTTCCAGGAATAATTGGGTAATTTTTTGCACCCTCTTTTAATTTCCCAGTGTCATTTTTACTTCAATTAAATGGTAGTTTTCTCAGCCATATCTGCAGCTGTATTTAATGTGATGATGCTACTGCTCATGAATAAGTTGCTTCTTCTACAGAAGTGACATCATATGCAAATGTAATTCCTGCTATATGGTGCCTGAAACAGAGATCCTTCAGACCAAGCCAGGGATGGTACAGTCCCCAAAACGTAGTTCTCTACCTCAGCTTGGCTCCCATGCCAGTCTCAAGCTTTGTGGAGCTGTCAATACAGCTCTCCTGGCATGCAGAACTCAATTTACATGAATAGGAATGAGGTAATGATTGATTCACATAGTTAATTAGAATAAATTAATTTATCATTATAAAATAGTTATTTGCATTACTACCACCACTCAATTCACAAGGCCTAATGAAAAAAAAAGAAAAAGCCAATAAACCTGTGGAGCTAGTCTTCCTCCATTCACTTAGTCTTTCTGTAAGTTTTAAAGTCAAGTTTAATTGGGTTCTGATTTTGGAGTTCCTGAAAAAGACCCAGGTACCCCACATCTCCCTGTCTTGTTACTTTTTTTGTACACCAAGATTTCACTCAGGGGAAAGCAGTATCGAATAAAATGAAGCTTGAAATAAAATCTTCATCTCCACAGTGAAACCCTGAAATCCAAAACTTGTTCCCCCAGCAAGGACAGAAAAAAAAATAGAAAGCAAAGGAGATATAGCAAATAATCTCTCTAGCTGTGTAAAGTGCTCTTTGTGTACAGATTGTTCACCTCTTTTCTGCTAATGAAGAAAGCCTGTGTTGCTGCTTTGCAATAGCAGCAGCAACAAGGAGCCCTGCCTGACTCCATGTTTAATTTTTTTATGTCTTACTACCCTGCATATGACTCATTGATGTATCTTCCCTCCCCCAAGTGATGCTATATAATGTTAGTACCTCTCAGCTTCAGTGCTTCCAGTGAAGCATTAGTGTGAGGCTGAAGTATTGGTTTATGTCTCCAAGCCAATAAAGGAAATTATCTAATGGTTTCTCTTAACTGTGACAATTTCCAAGTAGAAACTCTGATCTCTTACAACCCAGACTGCACCTGGCACACTGTTAGCCCTTAGATCAGACAAAAAATACGGTCTTGCAGAAAAAAAACCCTTCCAAGGAAAGGACGATCAATGCCATATCTGTAGCTACATAGGGAAGCTCACTTTCTTTTCAGCTCTTGCTCTTTTTATCTTTTCATCTTTATACACACAGGTATTTCCATTCTTCCATTTCTATATGAGAACAGACACCACCATCCTAACTCCACTGCCAACTATAGCTATAAGAATAGCAATGAAAGCAGCAGGTGGAACTAAAAGTAGCTCTAGCAGGTCCCTTCTTCATTATTCAGGATCATTCCATACTGAACAAACACCTTTCTCAAAATAGCATATTTCTAGCCTCTTTTGAATGAGAATCTAGCAATTTTGTTTCAAGTCTTCCTGTGGGGCACCACTTTCAGCTGATGCTGAGCCTCATTAATGGCAAGGAAAATACTTCCTGCTGCTAATGATATTAAAACATTGCTGGAGTCAAGCACGTCACACAAGCTGGATGCACTCTTCTTCAGTGACAAAGGAGAGGGAAGCTGGATCTCCTTTCTCATCAGCATTACCCCAGGATAACATTACTAATTTGAAATCCAGCAATGAATGTGAAAGGAAGACCACAAATGTTGCTATAAAACATTGCCTTGTTAGCACATTAAGCTATCCACAGTCAGTCTGTAAATTTCAGAATCATAAAAATATCTTATGTTGAATTAATACATCACTTGCAATTTAATTTAAGTATGAAGGTTGTATTAACATTATGGAAAAGTTTTATGGCACATCTTTAGGGACTGACTTTGCTGCTGCATTCCCTGAGAGTTAATAAACATTGATGTATGTGTACATGTGTTTTGATCTATCTAAATACATACAGATACACACAAACAGTGACACAATACAAAAATTTAAAAAGTGAGGAGTATCCTGACATTTGTTCAACAGCGACTAAGAAATGTTCCAAGTGGAGAAGACTGGAGACTAGGTGCATTGGCTACAGATTGTGCCTATCTATTTTCTAATTCACTTTGATTGATATCTGTCCCAGAGGGTTTCTCCTGCATTGTCTGTAGAGAGCTGGCAAGTCTGCAGAAGCCTCCTGCAGGACCAAATTCCCTCGGAGGTGTTGGCTTCAGTCAGGTGACCTCATCCCTGTGGGACCCATGGTGCAAAGGCTCTTTTGAAAGCTTCTCCCCCTTGCTGTGGGACAACAGACCCAGAAAGTTTACTCTCTGGGACTCCTCCTTTCCTAGATACGTCACATTTCAGCTCGGGGCCTCTGCCTGTCAGTAAAGCAAGGCTCAGCTTCAACTCATTTAGCAAAGATTGCAGACAACCATGAGTTTTAACTATGAGGGAAAACAGTGCCTGCAAAACATGAGGAGCTGTCAGACCCACGGAGCAGCACGGCTGGGAGAGCTGCACAGCAGACATTGCAGCAGATGAGACAGAAGCTAAAGGGAGAGTAAATCATCTTTCTGTCTCCTTCTCAGTGCTTACTGTCCAAAGGAGATGAGACAGTGACAAACCCCAAGTAATGGAGGTCAGCCTGTATCCTTGAGAGTTATTTTAGTACATAAATTGAAATAGTTCCGTATTTGTCGGCTTTTGTTAATTCATGTTTAAATACATTGTAGTAATTTCTGTTCCAAGGCTTCTTAATTCCTAAAAATCTCTAGTGGTGTGGGCAGACTGTGGTGGAGATATATGACATTTCAAACAAACAACTCAGATTATCATTTAATCACCAATGATTTGCCAGGCAGATTAAAAGCACAGAAATATTTTTACAAGGAAGTCCACTCTCTTCTTCCCAACACTTAAGTTTGCAGTCAGTAATTAAGACGGCTTTTTCACAAACTATTTTTCTTAGCACTGCTATCAATTCTGTGACACTATTTTTAAAGTAATACAAAAATACTTTGCTACCACTCTTTATGTGCACAGAAACCTGAGCCTTGAGAATACATTTGCATCTTGAAACTCTCCTAGGTGATTTTCCTCAACAGCCAGACTGACATTTTCTATTTGAGACAAGGCACAAAACCAAGTGTGACCGAGAACTGGCACCTGCCTGTCACCAAGGACTACAGTTGGAGGAGCACCTAGCACCTTAATATTATCCAAACACACAGGAGCTATATGGAGAGGGCAGGGTTGAAATTTGTACTCAGAATACAAAAGCTGAACCATGTGCATGAAGGCATCTCCATTCCCACTAAGCTCTGAGACCCATATGACATGTAATTAAGCAAAATTAACTCTGTATGTTGGGAACAGAAACTCACACACGTGGATGCACACAGCTTTACCCCTTTCAGCATTCCATCCTCTGGTATCATGAAACCACAGCTGATCTCTTCCCCGAGCCAAAGAAACAGATGAAGGCTTTTTTTCCTTCTTCTTCTTCATCTTTTTTTTAGAAAGTATTCTGTTCATTTCCTGATATAAATGTTGCATTGTGGAACCCTCTCCAACATGAATCTGTCCTTTCTGAGCAGAGGTCGAGCTTTCCAGCCCTGTGAGAAAGGGCCCCATTGTGGTGGTCCTGAGACTCCAGAATTCCTTGCCGGGAGCAAAAGGGACTTGTGGGGCAAGAAGAGAATCTGTCGACCTGACTTCAAACCCAGGCATTTCTCACTAGCTGGACATGGCCTCTGCTGCTGCTAAGAAGGGTAAACCACTGTTGTGCAATCACATCCTTTAGAAAACAGGGACAAAACATAAGAGAGGATTTTGCCTTCCTGTCACCTTTCTGTTGTCTTCACAGCAATGTCTGCAAACCAAACAGCCCAGCTTCATGTACTATGTACTTCTGCTTAGGCTACACCGAATTCTTCTGCATTCCATAACAAAGGTGGCCCAGTTTGGCTCACCAGGACCCAACTGGAGATCCTGATTTAGTGCTTTAGTGACTTCTGACAGCTTGCTTGAACCCAGCAATGTAAAAGTCAACCAAAGTTCTCCCTGTGAAACTCCAAGCACAACATGGAAAACTTAATCATTAAGTGCAGAAAAGACCTCCCCTATACCAGTAACCTTAGCTTGCACAGAAAAGCCAAGGTTCAAAGGAAATGGACACTGTCTCCTCTCCAGCAATGCTCCCTATACCTGAATCCATGGATTTCTATCATGAGGCAGAGATGCAGGACAAGGAAAGGCAGTATCCTCTGTTCTGCATTCATCCTGGAGATTAATCAAGCACAACTTGAGCTCTGCCACCAAGCCCAAAGTGTAGGGGATGCAGGCAGTTCCAAGACAAGTGACGTGCCCATGGGCTATCTCAGCCTCACATGGACACACTGTGTCTGAGAGCAGCAGCCACCATTTCTTTATGTAGAATGGGCATTAGAAGGACAAGAGATGGGTTTGAGGCACCCAACCTCTTCCCTAAATGAGTAAGAAATACCACAGATTTCTGTCCCAAAATTCCTCAGCAGTGAAGTTGATTGCTTGGCTCCAGAGAGCAACTACAGTATTTGGCTCAGGCTGAAGAAATGCAGAATTAGTCTCTTGCATTTTTCACAATTATATTTTTATGATGAAATTATCCTCCTGGAGGAGGACAGAGCCTTGAAAATGCACATTCAGCATTTCACCAGGCTGTGAGATACAGGGCAGGGCGCTCTGACAGCAAAGCCCAGCCTCTCCGGCACCAGGGAGAGAGGGCTCAGCACGGGCTGGGAGCTGCAGAGCACTGGAGCAATGAGCTAACCCATGTGATCCTCTACTGCAAGGCCTCAGCAGCCTTGAAAAAGTCAACACCAATGTTTACAGCAAGTTTTTCCTGGAAAGAAGTATAAAAACAAGGTCTTGCCTAAGAGTCACATCCTCATCTGTTTCTGGTTTACCTTGTTTATTCTTACAGATGGCAAATTTCTCCACAGGACAGAAAAACGTATTTACCTTAGCAAGAACTCTGGGTGGAGGTGTTCTTCACCTCCTCTAAACTGACCCTGCTTGTCCCTTGTGGGGAGGCCGAATTTATCTCTGTCTTACAATGACCAAGCATGTGTCACTTTATTACAGCCTTTATAAAATAAATGCTGAGTGATAAAAACAAGTTAATAAAAATTAATCATTCTCATGTGGAGGTTTTCCAGTTGTGCTCTTCACTTGGGAATTTTATTACAAACAGCTACATGCAGATACAACATGTTTAAAAGATGCATCTAATCAAATTTACAAATTAAGTATTGAGTATCACAGTCATAAATTCAAATGTACTTTATAAACTGGTCGGACTAATGAGCTTGCATATACATCATATGAATCTGATTAAGAGCTTAAGAAGTCTACATAGGCTTTGAATCTTTACTTCATTTTCTTGAGCCCTCCCTGATTTGAGGGTGGGTGCCTCAAATTCTCGTTTCTGTAGACGTGGGTCCAGCCTCTGGTTAGCAAGCACATCATCCATTTGGGTTTCTAAACTGCAGCTCAAACAGTCCCACTGCTGTTTCGGGCTAACTCTGCCCCGAGCTGTGTCTGTAGTGCCTAGCCACTGTCTTCTCCATCTCTCTGTCCCTATGGATGATCTCCCCAAAAGGAGACATCACTCATGGCCCACCAGGTTGTACCCACTCATGAGAGGCAGGATACCATCACCTCCACCACAGCATGCTTGGAACCAATAATGTCACCCCCAAAATGCTCATCTCAAAAAGTCCTTGGAAATGGAGAGAGGGAAGGAAAAGGAGAAAACACCCAAGAGATAGACTACCAAGCCTCAACCTCAGCTCCAGACACAGCTTGTCCAAAAAGGCTTTTGCCCCTCAATTACTGCATCAGGAAGAATAGTTGGAGCACAGCAGTTTAAATCAAACTAAGAGAAGAGCTTCTGCATGTAACGCAGCTGAATCATGGTACTCACTGGTGTTAGACTTTGTAATCACCAAAACCGGGCATGGGTTCAAAAAGCAATGAGATAAATTCACAAAGCAAGGATAAATGGTGGCTATTGTACTCCATGCTCTGGATGTTTTGACCCGAAGAGTCCCATAGCGGTTAAACGCCAGAAACAGAGAGGATACACAAGGGAAGTTCATTCTGTATTTGCTTTGTTTCTTGCATTGGCTCTAAGCCACTGTAGGAGACAGGAGGCCAGATGGGGCCCAGGTCTCACCTAATTGTGGCCTTATAATATATTCTCCTGTAAAAGATCAGACTGGATTAGGATAAATTACATCCAAATCACACTGCATTACTCAGCACATTAAATTGTCCTTAATCACGTACTTTGATGGTCTTGAATCCTGCTTAAATTTACCTCCTGTGCATATTTCTGTGCCTATTCTGTTGAAATCACTGCTGAATTTCAACTGTACATAACCAGGCTCTAATGAAAAGCCAATAAGGCTCTTTGATCAAGCTTTAATAAGACTCTTCATGGGGAGGTACTCTACTGTGGCAAATGGTTTCCTCATCCTGTCTCTTTCAGAAATGTTTTGTGAGCCTTTAAAAGCAATTTAGTTCTGATTTATGTTAGCTAAGTGATTTCTGTTGCACATGTGAGTTACAAGAAAAGGGCTCTCATCTCTATTTGCTACACTGTTCAGGAAATCAGTTATAAATGCTGTAGTGCCTTCAATGTCTCTGACTTCAATGCAGCGGAAACCAGCAATCTGAGTGAATACTTCATCATCCCCAATTCTCCCATATGTGCATCCAGTACTTAAAGAGGCAACCTATAGGATGTTTTTTGGTAAAGGGAACTGAAATTCCCTTGTCTAAGCTGTTTACCTAAGCTGTTTCCAGCAGATACTCAAGGAAACAAGCATGCAATTTTTTTTAATAGAGAGCATATGAAACATATTGATGATTATCTAATAAAATTAGGTGTGGGTTCAATAGGACTGAGTCACCTCATCACACGTTTAGAGGTGAGGAATGTAGAAAGGGTGACTGAGCAAGCTCATGCAGCCAGCCAGGGGTGCAAAGCAACCCAAAAGTTTTGAGGGCTTGACCTGACCTGTCAGTGGCATCCAACAAGCCCTGGGCACAGCTTGGAGCAGGTCCCTCCACACCAGGGGACAGATGCCATCAGGAGCCATTGTGAAGTGCCTGTGGCCAGTGGTGCAAGTACCACAGTGTGGGAACCCAGCTAGCTGGGGTGGAAATACCTTGACCCAGATAGCTTATGCAGAAACCATAAACCTGAGACTATGGGAGGCAGGATACTCAAAGAATAGAAATTAGGGTGCTAATGGCATCATTCCAAAATAGGTTATGTCTCTGGTTCTGGTTCTCTGTTGGTTCAGGACCTTTGACATGTAAGGTTATGCCCCTATCCTGCATTTGAGATGGGACCCCCACCCTCAGGTAACCTATATTATGTTAGCCCTGCCCCTGGGTCTTTGGATGCTGCCCCTCAGACCATGCAGTGTCTGTGTTTGTTATTTTCACTATTAAAGTCCTTTATTTTTTGGGCACTCCATCATTCCCACTCCTCTGTTTTCACCACTCTCCCTGGCTGGACTGGACCTGGAAGTCGCAGTGAGCCGGACTGCAATACTACAGCTGCTGCTGCTTTGCTTATGGGGCTGCTGAGCAAAGACATTCCCAATTCTTCTCCCTCCTCACCTTGGGCAGAGAGACCTGAGAAAGGAGAAGTGGCCCAAACAACAGTGGTTTGGGCTGCCTGCCTCCTGCTGCCCCCTCCTGCTCTTGAGAGAAAGCCCTTGGGACATGCAATTCCCCTTGACTCTCACACACCATATCTCACCTGTGGATACAACTCCCCATGATGAATCAGGGCTGGTGATACCAAGCTATTGAAAGATCCACAAGACCAGGACCCTTTCAAAGGAAGACAAAGCAGAAGAATTTCCTGTCTTCCCTTTTCTTTCTGACTGCCCAAGTCATGAGGATACCCACTCCTAGCTTCCTCTGAACACTCTCCTTTGCCCCATACCAGCCTCACAACCATCCCATTGTGTGTGCTGGGTTTCCTGATTGCTCCCTGGGATTCCCCACAGCCCATCCCAGTGCATGGTTCAAGTGCTGGCAGCAGCTCCTGTACTGGAGGCTCACACAGGGAAATCCCAGGCTGTCACTGGCATTTTTGACATTTTAAAGTCTCTAACTTGGCAAAGTAAGAAATTATTTACAGGCATTTCCAGACATGGCCCCAGCCCTGCTAGACCTCTGGGCTCCCACTACAAAGGAGAGTGTGCCAGATGCTTGGTATTGGACAATTTTTTTTTTTTTTTTTTTTTTTTTTTTTTTTTTTTTTTTTCATTCTGGTGTGTAATACTTCTGTGTACTCAACTGGCTTTTTAGCAACATGATGCTTGGACTTCTCTGTCTTGCTGCTCCTGCTACGTGTCCAAGGGCAGTAGGACCTGAAAGATTAGGACTGCAGTGCACACAGACAGCAGATGGCTATTGCATCTGTACTTACTTTGCACTGCTAAATACCCTATTGCCCTACCTGGTTTTACATCCCCTTTAGTGCGAGATCTCTCCCCTGACTTTATAAAATCATCTGTTGCACATATGGCCCTAGGAAGGGTAAATATTTTTTCCAAGAGAGGCAAGAACTTACGATGCATGTGGGAAGACAAGATGAAGCCCACACAGTATGAACTCTGACTTCATCTGGTGACTGTAGTCTTTGCTTTCCTCTTTACATTTCCTTCAGTTAGAGCAGGGAGATTAAAGCAGGGTTCCTTCCCAAATGTGCCTCAGCAGCATGTCCTCAGTTAACTGTCTTGCAACATCAAATGTCTTTCCAGCATACTAAACAGTGTAGTTCCCTATAAGACACCAATTTTATATTACTTGGAATTGTTTTCTGCCTGTTTCTACAAAGCAGCACATGGAAATATCTTTCAAGTCATCAGGTTCTTTAATTTACTAGTCAAGAGACATAAATCATGGCATGTAAGATCTACTGCAAGTTCATGAACTTTAGGAAATTTCTCTAATCACTATCCTTTGAACTGAGCTTTTTCAGACACTGTAAAACTCCAAAACATAGCTAGTAAATGCATCTAGTAAATTTTGCTGGATTGGCAACTACTAAAAGCAGACTTGTCTTCCATGATTACCTACCAGAATCTGGCAGTCTTAAAACATCCTCTGTGACTCTAATATTAAAACATAAAATAAAAAACAAGTCCTGAATTTGTATTGCCCAATATAAATGTTGGGATTCATGACATTATTCCAAATTATCACTGACAGGCACCAATTACGGGAAAAAACCACCCTCCCAAAGATAAAACCTTTCAAACACTAGAGTTACTTTCCAAGGTGACCAAATCTCTTTGAAATATCCAATTCTGATAGTAGGTCCAATTCTTTTATGCTCTTTAAAAGGTGAAAGAACTAAATTATATGACACTTGCACAGAAGCATCACCAAGTTTCCAGAGTATTCCACCCTGGGAAGTATAAGACCCACTAAGACACACTGAAAAAGGATTTATTGAGCACTCCAGGAGTGAATGGAAATTCTCTTTTTTGTAATAGGGCATGAAATAATAAATACAAAAAAGCCATATACTTCAATATGGTGTAACAGATTGTTTCAGTCTCAGTGCTCAGTTCATTTTAGGAATGAAACAAAGAAAACAGCTATTTCAGCCTGGACCACTATAAGATTCCTGAGACTAAAGATAGATATATACCTTAAGTTTTATAGTCTCACACCCAGAATTATCAAAACTTCCAGTGAATTTAGCTTGATTGGTATTTGATAGATTATAATACTGAACTTCAAATTAACTTTGCAGAAGCAGATGTTTTTGCAAATATACGCTTGCATACTTGCCTCAAAATCATGTCAACTGACTTTCTAAGGTGACCAGCATTAAATATTAAATAACTCTGGAAAACAGAAGAAAATATCCTTTTATATGCATTTACAACATATGCAAATTGCACACACTGTGAAGCAATGCAATGTCTAAATAGACAAAAAAATTTGCTGTCAAGTTCAGATACAAATTTCGATGTTTTTCAGACATGCTCATGCAGGAAACAGTCAGTTTCTCCTTGTTCTTTTTATGTAACTCCTGTCCAATTCTCCATCCAGACATTAACTTTTAATTCACCTCGTACATCTCCCAAGAGTGTGTGTGGCATTTCCAATATCTTTTTCTATGTTCTATGTTCATAAAAGTGAACAGGCATAATGAATGAATGTAATTATTTCCATCCTTTCAGCTGGTTATAGGAGCAGACCTTTTTATTCAGCTAAAAGAGAAATTATTTGTTCCTTCAAAATGAATGATGGTTCAGGGCGTATTTCTGGCCTGCAACATGAGGGATCTCTATTTTGCAGAGCTAAATGGCCACTGGCAGCTTATTCCTGCTTTAACTGTTCACATTATCTGATATATAGATATCACATGTGGGTGAAGGGAAAATGCCACTGATTGTTAGGCATTACACCCCCTCCTCTTCAGTTGTTGGTCTCACTTGCTCAGTAGTTCCCAAGCTTGGAATATCAATGAGCTTCTGCAAATGTCATGCCCTGCAATCAGCTTTTGTGCACTGTTTTCTCCCTCTGTTACCTGAAATGCCAGAAGCTGCACAATAAGAAACCACACTCTCAGCAGGAACACTGCCTTTCCTTGCCTTTCCTACCAGGGAAGGCCATGCTGTGCCTGGCAGTAGCATCTACCACAGGATGACAGGGCATCCCTGAGCTCCTGGGAGGTTCTTGTATTCTGAAGTTCACCCTGTGGTGTCCAGTTCCAAGGCTGATTTCAGTGCTATTTTGAATAATCTCTCATTATGGTAAAATACTGTGAGATTCAGCAGTAAAATCCAGGCACACCAACCACGAGATGCAGCTGTGGGGATTATGAATCAGAGCATGAAACCGAGTGTCCTACTGCCAATAACCTACTTATTAACAATTTCTTCCCCAGTCATCCTCTGGGATGAAGCTAATTCCTGGAACCTTCTGCTTTGCCTCTGCTCCCTCTGCAGCACCAGCTTTCCACTCATCCCTGCCTTGCCACTTCTGGCCTCGACCTGTTGTTTCCTGGGCAGCTGACTGCCTCCCTCCCCTGCTCACAACACACCTCACTCTAATGCAAAATGGCTCTGATCACTCCATGAACACCCTGGGCTCGCAAAGAGCCCAGAAAACCCAGCTCTGACCTACTCAGCAACAGCATGGGCATCACCAAAAATACAGCTTCAAGCCTTCAAGCTCTGCTGTGCATCCCATCCATTAGCAGTGCCTGGGGAGCTCTGCAGAGACCTACCTCGTGATTAGATAAAAGCTTTTCCTTCTAAATCATTGCACAGGAAGGAAACAAGGGTCTGAAAGACTGAAGTCCATGCAGGTTAGAGACCAGGCACAACACCTCTGCTTGTTGTTTATGTATTTTCATTTTACACTAAAAAATGCAAGGTTTTGTTGTAGGGAGTAAGCTGCTTAATTTATTTATTGTGGTAACACTACCAAGACCCTTTTCTCAGTAAAGACACAGAAAAGGGAAAAGTGCTCTGGTTTTTCACAAGAAGAAACATTTTTTAAACAGTGTTGAGAAAATCTTAGGGCCTTACATGCACTAAAGCAAATCTGGGGTGGTGATGAGAAGGAAGAGATTTTTTGCCCACCTCTCTGCCTCCACTATCCCAAAACCTGCAGGTCGTATCGTGCCCAACAGGTCCTTGAACTGCTCTAACCAGCAGTGAAACAGTCCAAAATACAAACATAACACCCTGCCCCTCATCCTTCCTTTGCCTGCCTTGAGGGTCGCCAAAGGGTGGGCAAGGAGGCTGTGAAAGGAGCCAACCTCTGGAGCACAGGGCAGAAGACACAGGCAGGGGAGACACACCATGCACACCATGCACACCATGCACACCATGCACACAGTCACCATGACTGTGACTGTGGCTTGCCACCAGCTCCAAAGAAAGTCTGTCTCCCAAAGAGGACTTGAAAAAAACTGCAACGATGACAACAGAGCTCCAAGTGTGTCTACAGGTGCAGTTTTATTCAATGCTTAAAGTCAGGAACGTTTCAGAAGGAAAACTGCAGTTAAGGCTGGGAACAGATCCCACATGAAAGAACTCAAGTTGCTAATGCAACCATGGCCATGTTATCTTTACAGCTGAGCATGCAGGAACTCCAGTGGCTCTCTCTCCTCTGAAGTAGGGGCAGGACGCCACAGCATTTCACAAGAAGAAAGCTGAGAAAAGAACTCGTGGCTGAAAGTCATGAAGAGTGGAGGCTGGGGTTTAACTTCTCCATCCCTCAAAGACTCAGATGCAGTCATGCTGACCTTCATGCTATGCCACAGTGTGAGTTTAAAAATACATTGCTCCTCTTAAAAGTGTGTCACAGCTCTTAGAAGCACAAAAATCAGGTTGTGGGTGGGAGTAACTCCACAGCATATCTGCACAGTGTGTGTGTGTATATATATACACACACACTTCTGAGCAACAGTCTTTAAAATTACACTTTGCAGAAAGCAGACTTTTAGCACGTCAGGAGTTGAACACGCTGTTATTATCAGAGACTAGGAGCAGAACTGTTTTAAGAGGTAGGGGGGTCCTTTTCTATTCATTTTTTAGGAAACATAGGGTTTTTTACAGCTCAGCTTCTCTAAAAAAAATTATTTTATGCTCAGTCACAGCTCTTCACTGGTAACGCCATGCCCAATTTGGAAGATATGAGCACTGAGTGATTTGGCACAGGGATATACTCAAAGGAAAAGAGACTGCTTACAATTTATGATATGCTTTGATAGCAGTGATTTAAAAATGCTAGTGTTTCATTCCAGCAAATGTTACAATAACAAGCACAAGACTAATGACCTGATGCCTTATCAGAGATGTTCACAGGTCAGATAAAACCACCACATCATACCTGCAGGATCCAGCATTTCAAAGACAACCCTGTTTGAGTTTCTCCTGGGCTTTCAGCCCTACAAGCCATACATTGACACTATCATCCCAACAGCTTCCCTCACACTGAGGGGTTTTCTGCTGACACTTTCAAACCTCTGTCTGGGCTGTCCCACCTCCCAGCCATGGCCACCTCAACCACCTGAGCTTTTTCCTCCATATGAGGGAGCAGTGAGAGAGAAGAACATGTTCTGTCCACATCAGGCTTTGCCAAACAGCTGGCAAGGAATAACCTTAGAAGAACTGATACTTAAGCAACTGTGGAGGAGATCTGTCAATTTAAGAGGGGCAGGATGACATCATCCATTGCCTTCTGCTGTCTTTTGGCTGAAAACAGCCAACAGACAGCTGGATGGCCCCTGATCCTGCACTTAAACACAGTCACAGAAAAATTTGCATTTCATCATCATGTTGTCTCTTTCTCTTCTTCTCACAGGCCTTCCCTTGGCTTGCTGCAGGGTTTCCAAGCCTGTATCACATCCCTTCACACCTGCTGAGGTCTGTTCACATTTAATGTTGAGCAGTAACAAATACTTTTCTCATATTCCTTCATTTAATAAAAGTTGCAAAATTTTCAGAGTTCCCCCTTACTTAAACTTTTTTGCTACATATTCTGGGGAAATAAGCTAGCTTGTGCTTTGAGGATGCAATTGCAGGAGCTCAGAGGTGTCTGTGGTGGCAGACTGTACTGAGTCACTGCAGTGCAGACATGGGCTGGTGATGCTGCTCCATGGATCTGGACATGCAGGCAGGATTTCAGCAGCACCTGCACCTTTCAATCATTCCCTTTGCTAAGCAAAAGGGTTAACTTCTCTGAGAATCCTGTGTCACTCAGACTCCCTCATGTTGCCAACCTGTGCTACCCTTGAAGAGGCTGCACAAGGACCATGCAGGCAGCCCTGTGTGATGTGAAGGGAATTGCTGCTGTTACTTAAAATAACCTGACACAGAAATGAGGCTCTGCTGGGACTCTCCCACCTGTCTGTGGATGGGCATGGTTGAAATACCTTCTCCTCCTCCTCCTCCTCCTCAGGTACTACAGAGTAGCAGCAGCACTTGTTCCAGCCCTTGGGGTGAATTGCAACCATATCTTGGGCTTAGGCAAATTGAGTTTCACCCTTTACATCTGAAACTCCTCTCACCAAAACATAGAAAGACAGATGTACTGGGTGCATTCACATTTAAATATTACACTGTGATATGCTGGGTACCAGCACACATGGCCCTTCCAAGGCTCACATGCTTGCAAAGAACAACTTTTGATATTCATAGAATCACAGAATCATTTAGGTTGGAAAAGACCCTTAAGATCATCAAGTCCAACTGTTAGCCAAGCACTGCCAAGGCATCAGCAAACCATGTCCATAAGCACCACATCTACCTTTCTTTTAAACAGCTCCATTATCCTTCCCTGGATCCAACTCAGCACCTCATTGTCCTTCTTGTACTAAGAAGCCCAAATCTAGACATAAAACTTGAGATGCAGTTTCACCAGAACCCAGCACAGGATCACTGGCCTGGCCCTGCTGGCCACACCATTGCTGATACAAGTTTTATAAAGCATTGTACAGATCAGCTTGCCAATCCAGATGGATTTTCTGATCTGATCTAGCTATGGAGTGATTTAGCAGAGTTTGCCTTACAGTATGTGACTGGGAGAAGACTATAAGACCAATGAGATTAAATGGCAGTATTAGAAGAAGTTAAGCAACAAAGTTTACTGAGAAACTTTTATTTCAGCATGTTTTAATCCTTTCCTCCTGGGGCCCATGTCTGGAGTCTCCCCCTGGACTCATTGCAGAGTCATATTAAGCCTGTCAAGAGATAAATGCCCAGAGACACGGTGATGCTCATCTTCCCTTCCTTCTGCATGATGCTGAAGAGCAGCTGATGCCTTGACAAGCACAGGCTGCTAAGGGATGACTTCACACCCAAACTTCACCAAAGGCAGCTTCCTCCTTCTCTGTATCACACAGACAATTTGCATTCAGATTTATTGCTTCATTTCATTTTGGTCCATCTGCTCCTCCTGGCTCATTTCCTGTTGTCTGGTCAATATTTCAGAGTGACTTGAATCATTTGTAAAATGAAGGACAGCAAGTCAGGCCCTAGGAGCAAGGCACATGAGGAGAGACATGCAGAAAACAGAGCTGAGGCACGAGGCGAGCCCTGAGGTCCCCAAGGAGCAGGGGCTGAGCAGAGCTCATGACATGCTGCTCCCTGATGAGGCTGGGGCTGGATCACTATTTCTGCCCAGGCACTACAGCTGTGTCTGTCACCACGTTTTCAGCTGTTTGACAGCTGGTGACAAAGATGCATCCCCCCCTCCTGGCACTAGATTAAATTTTCCCTGCTGTGATACACAGGCTTTTTAACTATATGTGGCCAGCTCCTGCTATGACCAGCTTGCTTTGAATGATAAGTGGTAAATGTGCTTTATCCCTGTCCCCAGCCATAGCCCGGATGTGTCAAGGGCACTGACCTTTGTTCTCTGCCCACTGAGTCCCAACAGGACTCATCTGGTGCCCATTTATGCTCATTTATGCCCTGAGTTTCAGGGTCCTTTCTTTGCCACACTGCTCCACAGCTTCTTGTCTCTGGTTAACATGTTAATTGTTATCACTTTGGACCAGCAGACCCATATGGAGTGAGGGTCAGTGCTGACTCCAGTGAGCCCTCTTAGCCTGCCTATCCTTGCTTTTCAGACCAGATATCATTTTCCAGGCATGTTATGGCTCACAACAAAGTCCTGGCAGCACCCAGCTGTCACGGGACAAGGGCTCAGACACATCATCATCTCCTGCATCCTTTTCCCTCTCCAACTGGAGTCAGCCACAATGTGGAGAGGCCCAGGCCAGCCCCATGGGGACACCAAGCTTGGGTTGAAGCCTAGACACCAAGGCTCTGCTTTATCTCTGCCTCAGAACAGAGCACAGCAAAAAACAACTCTTGGGACACTGCAGTGACCCATTAAAATTAATGGGGCTAAATCATCCTGGTGTAAGTCACCAACTTCAAAAGATTTACACAAGGGATGAATCTGGAGCCATTATTTTTCTCCTTTGTGCCTTTCAAAAAGATGATCTATTTTCCAGACTGCTATGCTCAGCCAGTCTTTCTAACTAAATTAACTACCCTCTTGTCGGTCTCTTATTCTATGCTCTTGTCTACTGTCCAAGCAATTCCAACAACTGCTCACCTGCTCTGTTTTTCCCTGTGCAAAACAGTCCTCATATACTTCCAACTGGCCTAATTAATTTCCCTTTTCAGGGACATATGAAGGACAACAGAGAAACCAACCCCCCAAACAAAGTTTCATTAGAGAAACCAGGAGGGCTGCATTCCCTCAAGGCACATTTCTTCTCTACCCTTGGGTGGAATAGCAGGTAAAGGAGCAGGGAGAAGTGTAACACCCCTACCTCCCTTAACACTACAATGCACAAAACCTGCCTGATGTATGTCACATATATTCTTCTGTAATAGGAAGCATTTATTTTAGCTAAGGAGGTGCAGGGGACCAACAAGACAGGCAGAGAAGCCTCACATGTAAAAGATACAAGCTCCCAGCTACTCTGTCACCTGGAAGCCAGCCTTGATCCTGAGGAGGCTCATTCAGGGCCAGTGCAGATGGCCTTCAACTCTTTCAGCAAAGAGCTCAGTAACCTTTAAAAGCATAAATCAAAACTGTTAAAATTGGCAGATGATTTGATAGGAAGAAATTGCCTTTTGGGGACTGCTTTTTGTCTGCCAAATTCACCCAGACGCAGAACCACATATGGATTTCTAACCTATGCAGGTTTCAGTGGTGATTACAGTAGTGATTGTGGTATGAACCATGCTAGACATATTATTTTGGGAGAGCTGATGCATTAGAAGTAGACAATGAAAAGCTCAGAGTGTATTTGGTCCGTGACTTAACCCACCTCCATAGTTCCCAGGTATTCAGCTCTGCGGATTTTGGCACAGGAAAAGTGGACTTGAAATTCAGCTCCTGAACTGGTTTCAAACTTTGCTGAAAGTCCGGAGGTGTTTGGATCTGGAATATTGACTAGTAGCTCCCCAAAGAGGCTGCTAATTTCTCAGGGTGAGGCAGCAGAGGATGGAAGGAACTAGTGTTATTTCACTTTGCTCTGAACGCACTGCAGCCATCTGTGCAGCCGCTAAACCACAGGGCCTTGAAGGAACTGCAGAACAGTCTGACTGTAAAGTCAGGCACCGAGAAGCAGTCATTGCCGGGCTGACACAGCCTGCTGGTACTCCTCAAACCCCTGGAAGAAATGCTGCCTGACAGCTGCTTTCTATCCCCCGTGCTTTGGCCCCACCGTGTCCCCGCGAGCGCCTTTTACAGCCCTGCTTAGACATGTACCAACCATGTATCAAGATGAGTAACGGGCTAAAAACAAAAATACGGGGCCATCAGGAGCTCCGCAAAGCTGCTTGTAAATCAAGCCGAAGTGGCATGTTTCCACAATAAACAATCCGTTATCGCGGAGCTCTGTTCCCAGCGAGCGGCGGTGCCGGGAGCGGAGGAGCCGCGCTCCATCTGCCGGCCGCGCCCGGCACCGCCGGGATGCTGCTCGCTCCCGCCCCGGCCGGGCAGCATCAGCTCCTTCTCGCAACGCCGGCAACATCTGTGCAGGCACCGCCCGTGAAGCGAGACCAGCTCTGTCGGGATTTACCTTGATAAAGAGTAAAAGGGACAGCGCCTGTGTGAGAGGTGCTGGGCCGTGGTTGGCACAGGGCTGTGGAGAAACGCTTCCCTGTTGTGACTGAGAAGTCACGGCTGCCACCTCCATGAGACACAATCCATCACCATGCATGAAGCATGCAACAAGGCACGTTGGGTTCAGTGGGTGGGAAGCAGTCTGGGTACCAAAAAGTTTGTATTTCTGTTACAGGCAACACCACCTTCATCTCCCTTGCCCTGACAACCTTTTTCCAATATCCCTGGACAAGCAGGACTCCATAACAGCAAAAACCATCTGCCTTCCAAAAGGCCTTCAGGTGAAATGTATTTGCCTCAATATGCTTGATGATGACATGGCAAAACTATTGATAGCTCAAAATACAGATGTATAGAGATACATGCAGCTGGCAAGGATCTGGGACAGCACATACACATATGTATGCTCATGTATTTCATGTCTGTAAAATATGTATTTCCAAAGGACAGGCTTGGTGACACTACCCTGCTGCCAGCAGGACTATGGTAAGTCCAAATGAGAGAGCACAGAATCACTGTGCACATCTCATCAGCCACAAGTGACCTCTGCAAGGGGTTGTCTTGAGAGCTAAAACACAACCTAAGCCATGGACAGGGAGACCAAGCAGTTCCCTTAAATCCACAGCAAAGAGAGAATGTGAATTCGGGACTTCTCCACCCTTCCCTCCCATGAGTTCTGTCACACACAGACCCATCCAACAAGGCAGAGACCCTGCCCATCCAACAGCAATGGCAGGCACAGGGCACCTCAAACAGCCTCCTCCTGCTAATTACATCGTGACAGTTAATGGGCATTAAAAACCTAATTCCTGACTTATTTTCCCTACGTCACTTTTAATATAATGGGGACAAAGGAGCTCACAACATAGTTTTTGAGGTATCAGGCAATTTAATTTCTTGCTAATCTCTGATCAGTCATAGCCCTTTTGATGTCCCATCCATGTTTTAAGAGGATGTGGCAATCCTGACAGTTTAGAAATGTGCATGCAATTATGAATGCTAATACAATTAACAGTGAAAGACTCATACTTGGATGACAAACCCAGCTCTCTTTCAACTCAAGCTCTCCTTGGAGGCTTCCAAGTAAATGGGTCAGATAGCGGTACAAAATTCCAGATAAAGAAAACTAATGCTTAAGTGATAGAAAAGACCAGCAAAACTCTTCAAAAAGCCCTGACTAGGCACTGTCAGAGAGATTAAAGACAGGAGCAGCTCCCTAGCTATTAGATGTCAGGCTCGAATTTCATGTAGGGTAACTCGTGGTGGAGTTACCCTGGGGATGGGAAGGATTTGCATCAGCAATGAACTGCAAGTGAGTCTTACCCCTGTGCTGAGTGCAGCTTCAGGATTAGTGCCTGCACCCCCTGCACAGCACACGCACACACAGAGCAAGGGATGAAAAATGCATGATCAAGTTTATGGCAGAGCTCCCACTGAGGATCAAAGCTGCCGCCCCCAGCAACGCTCACTGGCCCCAGCCAGCTTCACATGCTGCCTTCCTGAATTTTCTAACACGGGAAAAGACATCAAAAGCCTTGAAAGGGGAAAAGCGCATCTCCAAGGAACACCACCTCGAGCAGACAGGCAGTACTGAGAAGTAAGGGAGGGGGACTGGTTTGTCAGCACTCTGCAAACACCATGGTCACAAAACCAGTCAGTTTCCCAGAAAAGAAAAAAAACTCACTTGTCCAATTCCAACAACAATTAGCCCAGGGACATCCCATTTGATGCTGGCACTGCCACAGCCAGGAATGCCCGGCACTTGTGAGGACACACCAGTTGGTACAAATTTCATGAATTCACGTCAGTGGACTGAGACTGGTGCCTCTTTTCAGAAGCTTTGAGGAAATTTCTCTTCCCAGACCTGGGGGACCACAGGTAGCCGGCTCAAATCAGCCTTGTCAGCCCATAGCTCTGCAGGCTGGCTCAGCATTTCCACTGCTGGGGGGTGTTCCCAGCTTTTCCCTCCCTTCCTAAGACTGCCTGTGCACTGACTCGCCTGTGCAGAGTAAGGAGGCACTTTGCTCAGGTACAGCCTCTCCTGTGAGGACACATCCTGTGGCCAAGGTAAGCTGCTGCCCACAAGAGCTCAGCTGGGAACTGCTCTGGGTGCTGATGGATCGTGGGAAGACATAGGAAGGACAGAGACCCCAAGTGTCCCAACAGCAGCTGGACACAGCTCCAAAACCTAGAGTGCTGTTGCTCAGGTTTTTCAATTCATAATTATAAATATATTTTCCTCTTAAGACCATTTTACAAACAGTTCATAACTCTGTGGCTTGCAAATTGCCCAGCTCTGGGTCAGATTGTTGCTTGCAATTGTAAAACATCAGAAGTTGCTTGATTAAATCAGGTTAGTGAGGTCCCAGGCCCCTTTCCCCCTCCCTCAGTAGCAGTCATTCTTTCCTTCACTCCACTGTTTAAATCTTTATTCTGCACAGCTCCTGCCCTTGCACAGAGTCTTCCATTTCACCCGCAAATGAAGAGTAATTTTCCTTCAGAGCAGCATTTGGAGAGCTTTGATTGGAAATTTTCCTTGTTCCATCATTTTTCAAAAGCTTTGTGTTCCAGCCTGCTCCCTGCTTCAGGTTAAATGAAGCAACATGGATAATGGTCTTACTGCAAGGCAGGAGCAGGGCCTGGCAGGGATAGTTCAGTCTGGCTGATAAATTCCTGTAAGGATTGTTTGTAATCATCTGCAGGTACCAGTGTGCTGGAGAGGGAAGGAGGGAAGGAGGGATGGATGGATAGGAAATACAGGACAAGCAGAGGCAGTCGCTGCCATCTAGGGAAAAGCTGTGCCTGGGAAGCTGTGGAGGGAAAAACATGCTCTGAGCTTTGCTAAGGAGCATCAGTGTGATGAGGCAGCAGTCCAAGGGAGCTGCAGCAGATGTGGGGTGGGGCTTAATCCTTCCTGGGTTAAGCACGGTGGCCAAAACCTGGACTAATGTACAGTGTGTCAGGCTGCACATGCAATGCCCTGGCAATACTATTTAGATGACAGCAAACACCCAGATTAGGTGCTGACAACTCCCCTAACAGGATCACGCAGGAAATCTGTCCAGAAGAGCTGTCACTGACTTTCACAGCCAAAAACATGAGCAAGCCAGTGACACATTCCACAATGAAGCCGTGCTGAGCGCCCTGGCACAGCCAAAGCTGGGGATGAGAAAGGTTTCCCTTTCCAAGTTGGCTCTTTAGCTCAGTGGAGCAGGAGCAGGGAGTTCCTGGTGATCTGCACAGCTTCCCAGGCCTGCGGAGATGATTCAGTCTAGTACCAGGTATTAAGGAGACAATTAGATAATCTTCAATCTCTTCCATATGCTTACAAATGTCTGGTCCAGGTGTGGTTCTGGAGTTGTTAGTATTGATATCCAAGACTGCAAGTCTGCTTCTTTCCCATTCCCTCATCAAGTCTTAGATGTAATGGCATTAAATACCAAAAAATTACTATCATACGACTGATGGGAAAAGATAGGGCTGTAACACCTAATAAGAAGCCAGGTGGAAAAGCTATTTCATATCTGCTCATAGCAATATGTCACAGCTTTCCCACTGCTCTCTACAGGAATTTCTGCTCTCTGGGACACGAGAGCCAAGAGAAAGTCAGCTTCACCAGGTGAGCATGGCAAGGGGGTGAGGCAGAGCCTATCCCTGGAGAGAGCAGAACACACACACCACCACCTCCAAAATCCATGCAAACCAAATGCATTTTTTTTCCAGCTCAGCTAGTATTTTTTGCTGTACAATAAATGCATGCAAAGCATCATCTCCCCACAATGTGGCAGTAGCTGCCTGCAGAGCTCATAACTCAGGGCCTTCCCATATCCGACCCTCATCACCAAGTGCTGCTGTTGATACTGGATGCTACAAGCTGTGCAACAAACATGGCTTTGCAAGAGAGTTGGAGAGTTCTGCAAAAAACACCACGTGTAAACCTTAAAAATTATCATCAGACATAGGGATAGTGAACCATGGCTGTGGTAGAAAGATTGTGCACATCTACATATACATGCACATGCACACAACAGCAAAATATTATTTCCTGCATCAAACAGCTCTTGACACATAATGGACTTCTGGCTAAGTTTTGTGTGAAAACCTGCCAGAAATCCCTGCCCTCTGGGGCAATGTTGAACACAGAGCATTTTGTGGACAGGGGCTGGATGTGTCTTTTAATGTCCCTGGCTGCCCTCCAGCTGAAGAAGTCCCTCTCCTGGCTTTTTGGGAAGGGAAGGACAAGGGGCAGGTGAAACCCTGCCTGCCCTGCTGGGAGCTGTTTGTTGTACCAGCTATTGCTGGTGAGGGATGTCAGACTGAAGAGGCCTCTCTCAGGTGAAGCTCTTTGTAAAACAGATGCCAGCAGTGGGAGGGAGACACTGGACACCAACTCAATTTCACAGCATTCTCACTGTAGTCTGCAATAATGAAGGGCTCAAATCAGCCTGATTTGACAGACTGACACTGGGAGAGCTTGTGCAAGCCTGGGATGGAAGGCTTGCACACCCTACTGGTGAGGAAGGGTCCAATTCATTCCCTGACACCTGGTCTCCATGAATACAGCCTTTATGGACTTAATCTTCCTCCCTGCAGTGGCAGTCACGAGATCAGTCCTCCCTCTCCCACTCTGCTCCTGGTGAACATGCTGGCCCACCAACACCTCAGGCTGATGAGCTGTGCCCATGTGTGGCCCTAAACTGCTGGATCTGCTGGGGACCAAATGACACCACTGACAAGAACAACTGCTGGATTGAGGGGACGATAAAAAAAGACAATAGAAGAAACAAGGTGTTCATCAAAGGGGAGTGCAATAGCAGCAGGTGAGTCCCATTAGGAGTCACAGCACTTACTTTCAAGCAGTGTTAGTTCAGTAAATGTTACAGAGCTTGGATTCACGAGCCATTTTCAGGCAGCAAGGTTAGAGGACCTATGGACAATCCATAGCTCCCCAAGCTCAGGGAGCAGTGACATGCAGGCAGCAACACCACTGCCTTGCCCAGGTGTCCCAGGTGCTGCCAGTCTCACACTGAGGTTGCTCCTACGTGCTGTACCTGTGGCACCCTGCTCTGCTTTTAGAGTTAAGGAGGATTTTGGGAATCCATCCCTAGATCAGTGACACAGGACTGTGCAATGAAGGGACTGCTCTGCCTTCTGCAGGAACTTCCAGCCCAGCACAATTCTCTTTCCAGCTCCCATGTAACCTGTCCCTCAGGCAGAAGGGGCGAAGGGACACGTGCTGGGCTTTCTCTGCCATCTCCTTCCATCTCACAGTGGAGACATAAATGAGGACTGAACTGGGTTGAGACAAAATC
This sequence comes from Phylloscopus collybita, assembly GCA_027886175.1. Taxonomy (NCBI): domain Eukaryota; kingdom Metazoa; phylum Chordata; class Aves; order Passeriformes; family Phylloscopidae; genus Phylloscopus; species Phylloscopus collybita. The sequence goes on from JAJNNQ010000129.1 coordinate 26,201,564, forward strand.
CGAGTAGGGTCAGCCCTAAATGTTGGCCTCTGGTTTGTGGAGGAGAGCAGGGTTCTGCCCAAAAAGCTGCCAAGAGCTGACGGCTGGCCAGTGTGCAGCTGCCGGAGGGCAGGCAGGAGGCAAAGCTGCTCTCCGTGGCACACACCGCCTGGCAGCTCACATGTGGGCAAGGATCAGCCTTCCCCACGCAGAACCTGCAGCAGTGGGAGCTGCTCAAATGCAACCTTGCTCCCAGGCAGCCTGGTGCTAACTTGCCTCTCCCTCTCATGTGGCTTGGATAGCATTTCCCTCAGTGCTGCCGAGCCGTGAGCCCTTGTCTTTCTGGGACACATGAGTATCTGCAGGCAGGGCTGGCAGGGCCGTGTGCTGGGGTTAGGGAGGCTCCTGTGCTGGGGGTGAGCTGCAGGGTGAGCAGGGTGGGGGCTCAGGAAAGTGGGATGGGCTCCTCTCCAGCTGCCCCCAGCAGGGCTGTTCTCTTGTGATAAGAACTGTCCCTCAGCTCAGCTCCGCTGCAGGAAGCTTGGTCCTGTCACTCCATTTCCCATCTTCCTCCCCTCTCTCTGTAGGTTGAGGAGGTTGCAGCCCTGGAATGTGCAGAGGAAGAAGGGACACAGGAGCAGGCTGTCTCTGCCACCCTCTCCCTAGCCAGCTCCCAATGCCTGTGGCAGAACCCTGCAGCAATGTGCTTACAGAGAGGAAAGCCTAAGAGCAGCTCCGGGGGTTTGGTTGCCTTCTGAGCACAAGCCTGCAGCAGGCTGTTTGTGGACAAACCATCCCCATTATAAATCCTTTATTTATTCCATTTCCCTACCCTTCTGCCATAGAGTTTGTCCCTGGCACTGTGCTGGGCAGTACAGACAGCTGATTCAACATCCAGCAATAGAGGGGAAGAGGTGGGAGCCCCGGAGCTGCTTGTGCTTGACACAGGACTCTGCTGGCAAAAATAACTTCTCTCCACTTTGAGAGCTTCTCTGCAAGTACATCTCCCCACAAAGTGGATCCTCTGCATCCCCTGATGCACCTTCCTCTCCATGCTGAAGAGCAACAAATTAACATTTCCATTCTTTCCTCATATGGGTCACTGGGTAGAATGAGAGGAGGGAAGATGTTTCTCAGCTGTCAAGTCAGCACTTTGCAATGCCTCTGTTTCTGTGAGTTCTACTGCAGGTTCAAACCCTTCCTCCAGGTAAAAGCAGCAGAACCCACCCAGTGCAGCAGCAGAAGCAGGATGCACAGTGGTGCAAAGCTGAGTAATAAAGTGCCCCACCTCATACCTCCATAAAATACCTAGGGACTGGTGTATCCCCAGGGTAACTCAGCTGATATCAACAGCATTATCACACCTGGTGTCTGCCCAGTGATGTTACACAATTCCTATGAGATTGCTCACTGTGCCAAACACCACGTCTGCCCTTGCAGCAAGAACCAAGGGTTTGTGTCAGCATCTTCCCCAAGTGCTGGACTTTGCTGGCAGCCTGTTGGGTTCCCAGTCCCTCACTGCAGTTTAAGGAAAGTCCTTGCAGCAGAGCACAGGGAGAACTTCAGGTACTTGCTGGGTTTGGGAAGCCATTTGCAAGCCAGAATTATTACTTTCCTATTGCTTTCTCTTATTATTTCCACAATTGAACCAGGCAGAGCATGGGGGTGAAACTGTTAGTATCATGCAAGCCCACCACAACAATGTGCTAGTGCTACCCATTATTTACATTTATCCTTCTCACGTTGCTGTTTGACCCAAGAGATGTCAACAGCCTCAAGGTCAGAGAGAGGAGAATGCAACAGAAGAGATTTCTTCCATAAATGACCTTACACCAAATGTATTCATGTTCTACAGGTCACAGGAAAAATCTCTATCTGGAGAAAAATGGTTATAAAGGTTCTGTGAGGCTCAAAAGATGCTGTCTTTCCTTGCCTTGCTTCTTTTAGGTGTCCAAACACTACAGTATCACTCATTGTTCCCATGCTTCTGAGAATCAAGGTCCACAGCATTAACATTTCCACACCCAAGAGGGTTGCAGTTGTGTGCTGTCACGCCTTCTCCCAGCACACAGCATCCAGCATCAGGGACCTCACATAAGCAATTCCCTAAATGTGCTTGCAGTAGTTACCTGAGGTTTTGCTCCTATCTCAGCACAGTCAGAACTAACCCACATTTTAATCCTCAGCCTGAAGCAACAGGGAAGTAAGAGAAAAATATCCATTTTTGCAGCCAGGAGCACTCTCGCTCCAGCTACAAGAAGATATTTTCTCCACTTCCTTCTTTTTAAGAAATTTTTCCAATGGTGCAGTCTTTGAGCTGACACAGAGTGGGTATCTGAGTTTTAGTCTTGATAAAAATCAAATAAATAAAAAGCAATGAGAGTAGGCTTTGCAGTGTCAAATTCAGCTCTCCAGAGGCAAAGGACCAAATCAGATTCCCAGTGCTTTTGGTCTTCCCTCCACTCCTCCCAGTCTCAGATATCTCTGTCTTCCAATGCCTCTACGAAGCCTCCACTGTTTCAGCACATCCCCCAGCAAAGAGCAATTATTGATGGTACATCAGCCCTAATGGCCAACCCTAGCAGGGGCCTGCATGTCTGCTGCAGAAACACAAACCTGTTTCTGCCCCAAACTTGCAATTTGAACAGCAAGACAGGGCAGAGGTGAGGGAGCAGAAAGCCCAAACTGAAGAAGGACAGTGTTGGCAGCAAGCTCAGCTGTGAGCCCCTATCTTCCTTGGGTTAGTGGGGTAGGAGGTGGAAGTGAAGTGATGGAAGGACTGGAAGGACTGCCTGGAGCAGAAGGCAGACTGGCCCAGTGGAGGGAAGCCCAGAGCTGAACCACAGGCCATTCTCTGAAGGTCCAAAGGTCTTGGCTCAGCTGCTTTACAGCTGTTAGGGCTGGCTACAGTTTGCCTGTTTTTATCTGCAGTTTCTTCTCTCAATCCAGTCAGGGTGGAAGAGAGTAAGGATGTGAAGCAACAGGACGATGGCACGCTCCCTGTGAGCTGCTGGGATTATGGCACCAGAGGTGGCCTGGGCCAGGAACCACTTTCACACCACTGTCCCTCAAACACAAGTTCTGCCCCTGTTCCCACCAGCTGGAGTCTGGCTGGCTCAGTCTGGCTGTCTCATGTGTGATCTCCAGGATCACAGAGGAGCTGTAGGCTTGGAGGGACAGAGAATGGATCCTCTTTGCCATCTCTCTGAAGGAGCAATGCAGCCTTGACTCTTAGAGTCTGCAGGTGATTCCTCACTTAGAGCGACCCAGGTGACTTTTGCCCTGCTATGCATCCACTGATTCCTTAAAGTCTTGTCCTGAGTCCCACTGGCAATCAGAGCAGACCCTGCCACAGGCAGCAGCAGCAGCAGCACAGGGGAAATACATACTAAGTCCAGCCCTTTTTATTAGTGTTTCTAAAGGGGAGAATTGCTACAAGAATCCTGTGCTGAATCCAAGAAATTGCAACTCACTGCTTCTTATTTCCACCTCTGCAACCTCAGATCAAGTGGCATTGAAAAACCAATGGAACAGGGCTGAAGGTCCTTGCAATGTGCAAAGCTCAACCAAGAAACTCATCTCCAAATGCTGGCAACGGCTGCCCCAGCTCTAATGATCCCCTTGGAGGCTCTTCTGCCTCTCAGCTAAGCACAGTAATACTGCACTACATTTATTCAGACCATATGTAATACACACAAGAGCCCATAAAAGCTTAAACAGCACAATAAACATTTGGAAAAGCACAGTGACCAGATTTATGGGTCTGGATACCTGCCAGCATGACCCACCAGAATCAGATCCTTAAGTTTTTGTGTAAGTCCAAGACATACACACAACACAAACACAAATGTGCTGTTATCCTTGGAAAAAAGATAAACAGCCCCCAAAGCCCATCCCCAGCACTGGAACACGACGGCCTTTCACTGTGTCTGATTGGACTTCGTTTAAATCAAAGCCATAAAGAAGGTCTTGGCGAGGAGAAATAAATGTAACACGACAAAACTTCACCCCAGAGCACGCTGTAAAACTGACAAAGAGGGAGAGACAAAAAGATTTAGACACTTAATTTCCACTGAAGGGGAGATGAGTCCTGCTGTAGAAAAAGAGCTGCGCTTTGCCAAATTCCAAGATACTTTTGTACAAAGTTTCTTCCACAGGGGCGATGTGATACCTCCTGTGCCACCTACCAGCTTGGAGGAAGGGGATGATGGCTCAGCAGAACAGAAGACGTGTGAAATGATGACAGATCCCAGGGCATGCAAAACATTTTTACCCGAGGAACTGCAAAAACCTTGAGCTTTGAGTACAAATGACTTTGGGACAGTGGGAGAGCAAGGCACCAGCGGGATGTAGAAGTTTCTCTATTTACCAAGCTTAAGAACAGATGAAAGAGTTCCAGTTTCCTGGCTTCTTGGGCATTTTATGGCACTGGGTTTTTTGGCTCTTTTACTTTTAATAATGTCTATGGCTAAACACAGTATTTTGAATACCTGCAGCCCCTTCCAGTTCACGAAGATACTTCACAAGCAGGATTTAGCACAGCCGTGTGCATCCAGTGCTCAAGATAGAAACCAGGAGTCCTGGCTCCATGTTTTGTGCCCTCATCCAGGGCAGAACCCCATTCCCAGACTTAAGGCAAAAGGAAAGAGATAAAAGAACAGCACAAGACATAGCTTTTGAGAAACCTGCCTCATTTGTTATGATAAAGGAGAGCAATACAGATTAGCTGGCAATACATGGAAGGAGTTGCCCACCTCCCACGCATAATTTCCCACAAAATGTTTTTACAAGTTTAAGAGGAGCTGCTACATAAAGTTACACAAAAGAAAGACTAAAACTTGATGACAGATTTACTCACATAAGGCTCAGGACGTGATGATGCCCTCGCTGTTAAAGGACCAGCTCAGAAGCACTGCTCTGCTCTGCTCAGTAAACTGCAGAAAAAGGCTGTTTGTGTTTATCTGCTGCTCTGGGAGGTGGGTTGTGCACTGAGAACAAAAGCCACATGCAAGGGCGCATTCTCTCACCCACTGGCACGGGCACACTCAGGGACAGCTTTGCTTAGGACAAGGTCTATCCACAGCCACAGTGTGGCTATCCAGCAGTGGCCACAGGATGGAGAAGGGGGCTCTGGTCAGAATGCTGCAGGGTGCCAGCTGCTAGGAGGCCACACATTTGGTGACCCCAGAATCAGTGAGAAGGCACAGAGTAGTAAAGGGGCCTGTGGGAGGGAAAGATGTGTTGAAGCAAGGGCCACACGTTGTGGGTAAATGGAGTATGTGCCAAGTAAATGTCTTAGTAGCTCTTGGGGGAGAGGATTGGCAGTTAAAGGTCTGTGCAGGGTGGCTGTGCTCGTGTTAGCCCACAGGACAAGAGGAAGGGATGGGAAACACAGGACAGGCAGGGAGAGAACAAAGCCAGGGAAATAGCAATGCACTGTTGACACATCCCTCTTCCACCCCCTTGGGAAGGAAAGCTCTGCTCCAGCTCCAAAGTACACATCTGTCTGAGAGCTTGAACAGCCCCAGCTGACCCTCCTTTCACAAACAGGGGCTGGGGGTACCTCCAGCACAAGCTGCCATCAGCAAGGATTGCAGGAAGGGACACAAAGGACAAACAGTGGAGCAGGCAGCTGAAGTGGAGAGCAGGGTACACCAAGGGACACCAAGGGCTGGTTCTGGACAAGGACTTGCAGATGGAATAATCTAGCCAAGTGTCAGAGCGAGCCCAGCCTGCAGCCCTACACAGACTGATTTCAAACAAAGTGTAGGCTCCTGCGCAATTTATCTTCTACAGCAGACTGTGCTCCCAGTTCTGACAGAGATTTGGTTGAGGAAGAAGAGGGAGACACAGGTCAGCCCTCCTGCCTTCCTCCATGCTCACACGATCCTTTCCAGAACTGCCATGGGCAGCTGGGCACAAATGCAGCTCCTTTTCCACATCACAGCTACAGCCCACCCTGCCTCCGTGCTGCCCTGGCATACGAAGGAGTGTGGACTGGTTGTTGTGTCACTTCTGCACAGGTACCTGCTGCTCATCTCAGAGGAGGGACTTCAGATCAGGCAATTCACCACAGTTCAGGGAAGAAGACAACAGGGTGAGATGGATCTTGAGCTAAAGATCCCCCTTCACATGCTGATGAGCAGAGGGTGAGTGTGTGGTTTTCTAGGGGACTGTGAGACTAATGGTTGAAGCAGAGAATTCAAGGGCATCCTGAAGACTAGTACCCCTGTAACCTAGAGCAAACTAGTTCAATGTTTCTTTAGCATATTTTCCTCAAATATAGAATTTTGCAAAAATCTGACTCTGACCCACTCCTGTAGATCCTGAAGTTATATCAGCAAGTCAAACTGCTGGCATGCTAGGGGTGTTTGCAGAGGCAAATGGCAGAAATTATGCCAAGAGTCACAACATGAGGCTAAAACCCAGACCTTCTGGCTCCTGTTCTATCCTTAGTGACCTTTCAAAACCACTTTCATACTTTTGCTTCCCTGGTTCTAAAATAAAACCTGTATTTCACAGTCTAGCTGAGAGGGTTCATGTTTGGGCCATACCTCGAGGTGTACAGTGAGATAAGTCTATAGAAGGGCAATGCAGTACTATTGCCATTGCTAATACTGGATGACTTACATGATGCTTTTTTTTAAATTTTATTATTAGGAACAATCCCTGGGAAGATTTTAGTTTCACTAAAAAAAGAAATAAGATAGATTATAGACAGCTAGGGACAAAAATAATGTGTTCCCATGTGGTTTGTGCTATTTAAAGGGACATAATACCTATTCTTGAAACGACCAGTTTCAGAAGACAAACAACTGGCATCTATCAGCATAAAGAAATTTGGAAAAATAGACTTAATACCATTTTCCAGAAGCATTAGCTGTGCCTGAGATGACCCACAGAACAGCAGCAAGAGGGTGAAGCATGCCCTGCGTAACAGAGCCCAGCCATCTAGTTGTCAGAACACAAGCAGGGAGTAGTTTTTCTAACCAATTTTTAGAGGAGGGTCTTGGTTTCAAGCCAGGAGGTTGAAGGGTGAACAGAGCAGCACAGGGCTTTGTGCACAGGGAGAGTATTTTGTGCCACGTTCCCACATTTCTGTTCAGTGTCCCAGCTATGGTCAGGTGGGAAGAAAAGCGATGCCGTCTGTTCAGCCTGAATTCCAATGCCATAGAATGGGCTGAGTTCTCTTCTGCTGAAGTATCTGGCAGTTGGACAGAAGCCACTGAGCTAAAAACATCTGTGCCTCACAATGAACAACAGTTGGAGGCACCAAGAAACTGCCAGAGAGCGGGAATTTGCCCCAGACAGCACGAGATAAAGCAAAGAAGTCTTATTCCTCCTGCATTCCTTCTGTATCCTCCATGGCCATCTGCTGGGGAAAGCTGTCTGCTGGAATGCAGGGGTGCAAGGATGGGCTGAGGTGAGTGTGGGGCTGGAGGTGAAGAATGTGACCAGACTGAGCCGGGGGACACAGCTGTGAGTACACGGATTTCCAAAAATGGGAACCAGGGCAGGATCACTTTTGGTTTGGACATGTCCTGATCCTTATGTGACTGTTGTGAAGCATTGATCTTGTCCTGGTGTACATCCTGGAGGTAATTCAGAGACGTCCACAAAGTGGAAAATCCCAAGCCACAGACTCTAGAGTTAGTTTGTGTGCAGTTATATCTTTGTGTTTTGCTCTGGGATCAGCTAAAACTGCAGCAAAAACATTGGTAAAGACAGAAGGACACATTCAATTAGTGCTGGTGCTGCCCATACAGTTCCTGTCACTAACAACCAGTGGGAAATCAGTGAGACATGTCTCAGACAGCATTCAGAGGCAGATGCTCAGCACATCATCCACTGCTGTCTCATTTATTCTGAACACTTAAAACAAAATGTTGGGGTGACTACAGAGAGAACAAGGCTGAACACAGAAAAGTAAACTTGCTCTTCTTTTTCTATACTATTAATAGGCATATTATGTAATTTCCTTGGCTTACTGATCCTGCAACTCTAGTTACAAGACAGGATGGGATTTCCTTGAGGTCATTCCCCCAAACTCAGTGAGTTGTTATTTTCCTGGCTCACCCACAAACAGAATGGTTTGCTCTTCTGAAATACTAATGTCCAACTGTTGAAAGGTTTTGCCAATCAAAACATTGTGGCCTTACCCCATTTTAATAATCTAAGGCATCAATCTCCCCTTTAGTATTTGTTTGATGTGTTCTGCACCCTGCTGAAATATCCCCTCCAGACCTCCCTGAGCTCAGGCTCTGATTGAAGAGAGATGCCATGCATCAGGCCTGCAGCTTTCTCTCTGAAATGTTTAGCAGGGGATGGTGGTAAAATGTATTTATTTTCATGTATTGAGGAAAGACCATATATTCCAGCCTCTTTTTTTTTTTTTCCATCACTCAGAGATGGGCCTGAGGCCAAAACGGTGCTGCTAAGCTTGTTTTCTATTTAAAACCTTCATTTTTATTAATAACCCTTTACAGCCTACACACCAGCACCGCGGGAGTTGCATTTCCGTGTTATGTCATCGTGAACCGTTATGTATTTAATTCCTGTACCCACAAACCCATATGGACATCATTAAACACGTACCATGCAGCATTAAAACTGTGTTCCATAAAGTGTGATTTAGAAAAAAAAAAAAAAAAAAAAAAAAAAAGAGCTATGAAGTGGGGGATTTTTTTTTTCTTTTTTCCTAAGGTCATGGGAAAATGGAGAAGTAGGGGAGAGAGAAAAGGTTCAGCAGTGCTGCAGGTTAGCTCACAGCTCTCCATGCCTGCAGACTGAAAACCCAGCCTGCCTTGTCCACCACAGAGGATTAATTACCCAGGAACTCCAGGCTGGTGATGATGAATTTCTCTTTGGCAGACCACAGAGACAACTTCTACAAAAATTACAGGCTACAAAAAAGCAAAAAAATCTTGGTGATTTTATTTCTGCCAAGTTACTTATCTCTAACTTCTGCTTTTCTCCCTAACAGCTGCCTTTAGCAAGGCAAAAGAGCAGCTTTCCCTATATTGCTGAGGGTCAGTTATCAGGGCCACTAACACCTATGAGGGTGGCCCAGGGTTTGCTCCCAGATTCTGTTCCAGCCCCAGACTGGCTCATCCTGGCTGTACCCTATGCAAACAGATAGTCCAGCACTGAGACAACTTGTGTTCCTTCTGTCATCCCTCTGTTATCTCTTATGTGGTATGGGTATGAAAATACATGGGGAAGGGAGAAAGTATTAGAAGAAATACATCAGAGAGCAAATAAAATCAATGAACAGAGTACCACTGGGACAAACAGAAGTAAGTGTAGCAATGCTGGGGGAAACAGCACAGAACATATTGAGAAAGAAGAAAACAATATCCAAGGGATGAAAGGATAATGAAAAAAACAAACAACCTGAGACAGCTAAAAATGACACAAGAAAATATATGCCAACATGAGGCAGAGAGGCTGATGCAGTGAGGGGTAAAGCAGTCAGGTAAGAAAGCAAAAAGAAAGGAAGAGATAAGAACAAAGCACAGTGTAAAAATGTCCTGTAAAGGATTTAGGTACATATGTAGAATAGGAGACAATAAGCAAATTGCCTACAACACACACCAGACACCTTCCAATGACCTAGTCCATTATACCAGGATGAGACCTGCCAAGGTCTCATGGTTTGATGGATGAATTCCCTCTGATCACAGAGCAAGCGCTGGCTGAAGTGAACAGACCACAGTGAAAATGGTATCTGACAGGATTTTACAGCAAGCACAGCTGAACAAAGGTGCTCTGCATAGCCTTGTGCTTATTGCTTTCTCTCAGATTGGCTGCTTTCCCTTATGGAGACTGCACTGATGCTTCATTGATTTTACAGCTACGCAATTAAAAGGCCCCCTGAAAGATCCTCCATATATATATGAAGATATATATATATATATCTAATTGCTTTCATGCCCTTTTTAGTTGGGTTTTGGCATATTTTTAAATGAAAAGGTTGTTAAAATAAATGCATAAAAACAGCATCGAAGGCAAACACAAATTATTTGCTATATTAAAGCTCTAAACAATCAGGCCAGTTAAGCCTTTCTGCTGTTTTGTGATATATGTGTTTAGGAGTCTCTAAGAGTAGATGTTACCTACCCTCATGCCTTGAAAGCTGGTGATTTATTCCAGTTAAGTTATGTTTGCCCCACAGCCTGTGTGCACATACCCCATCTCCAGGCAAGAAAGAAGAACTAACATGATTTGCAGAGGGGGGCAACTGATGAATGAACCTCCTTTGTATCCCAACCCTCTCCAGAATTTTTCATTCCCATCAGACAAACATACACATGCATACACACACAAATAACTCTGGGTGCATGTGTGCTCCTGTTGAATTCAATACAGTTACTCACTGTGTAGGAAACTACCCACGTGCATTAACGTCTGGGGGAGGAGGAGGCTGCTCTGGGGATGAGGCTGACAGCAAGTTTAATGTTATCTAGCTGCATTACTCTCGAGGTGAAATGTTTTTGACATGTGTCTCTGTTGGGCTGTGCCCTACTTCGTTCAAAAGTCAGGAATTTAATTTGATGTTTTGAAAATAAAGCCTTAAAAGAAGAAACAGACTTGACTGGCAAAGGAAACTTGCAAAGGACCACTAGAGCTGTAAGCTGTTAAATGGGTTTATTTTTTTCTATTTTGGGTAAGTCCTCTCTTAAATTGATCATCACATATTCTACTTACACTGTTCCATGGCATGTGAGTATAATCTGAACTGAATGAATCTGAAGTGGAGATAAGACCAGAGTTTTTCTGAGCATACATTAGGATAGACAAAATCATGTCAGACAGCAACGTTTGTTTGTTAAAGCCCAAAATTCTCTGTTTGCTGATATTAATTCAATCTTCTCCAAACGCTGTTTATCCTGCCAGAGATCAGGATGTATTGGGCAAGAAACCAGGGCTCAGTAGTTTATATGCCTGTCCACAAAAAAATTAAATACAAACTACTTGTCAGGAATCTGCAAGGACAAAATTTCCTGATTTATGAGGATGCCGAATGATTGAGCCAAGACTGTATGAAAAAAAAAAAAAAGCCTTAAGAGAAAGCAGGCAAAAAAGGAAGAAAAAAGAGTACTAATTATATAAATCACCGGAGACCAGCCTTCCATAAGAAGAGGGGGAAAGGGGCTGCTCTTATGATGCCTATTTCATCCCTTGCCTAACAATCCAAAAGCACATAACTTTCAAAGAACTGGATTTTTTTCATAGGCTGGAAGCACCACAAAGCATCCTTCATCAGCCTGGATTTTGGCTGTTCTCCTTCTCCAAATGCAAATGCTACATCTGGAAAAAGCAGTAATCCTCTCTCCTGCCTGAAAGCCTCCTTTTATCTCCATTCTCCTCAGAACTCCTACTTCTTGCAACTACTCACTCTGACATACTACTTTATTGAAGGGATTCAAGGCTTTCTGCTCATCTGCTGAGCGTCTGCCTCTGATTAAAACCCCAGCTCACCTTTGGAGCTCTCTCACTCGCTAGCACGGGTCACCCTGCCTTCCCTCAGCCAAGCATCTGTAACACAACCCCCTCCTGAACACTCAGATGAGCATGAGCCTGATAACAATGAACATTAACAGAAGCTTATTTATCAGGGCTGGCAAGAAAAGCATCTCATTAGCTGGGCTGGCCTGTGCAGCTCGGCCACGGGGGCTCCTCCTCCCCCAGGGGATGACACTGATGCATCAGGAGCATTACTAACGCCCTTAGTCCCACAGAGCCCTGCTTTGTGCATTGAGAAGGCAGCAAACAATAGGAAAGCTTTCCACTGACCTCTCCCTGCAAGAGTTTACAGCTGTTTGCAGCGTTTCTGCAGTACCCTGGCCCTTAGCTTCACTGCAGGGATGTGTGTGGAGGTGAAGGAACTCAGCCAGACCCAGCAAGACACCCCAGCATGATCCAGGTCATCAGCTGCAGGGGCTGCAGAGGTTATGGGCAAGCTGAAGAACCTTCTCATCGGGACTACATAAAATGCTCAGTTCTCTTACTCACAGGTCACTCATATTTAGGAGCTGTGTTGCTAAAATGTTCTGTCTTGTAGGAAGAAATGTAGAACACTGGCAAGATGTACCAGTTAGCACTACAAGAGTAAAAGCTGCCCCAGTTACTACTCATTTTGCATTTGCCATTGTTTTCAGGGGTTGATGACAGCATTACACCCCACTCTCTGCTCCTGCTATCCAGTTCTGAATAGCTGAACTAATTCTCCTCACTTGAGGTGAAAATTCACGGCACTACTGCCAGTGTCACAGTGCTGTGGCTGGGCTTTTTCGCAGCAAAACCCTTCCTGCTCCTCTTTTACTTCCCAAATATTCTCAATGCCCCAACCAAAGGTTGCAGCAGGGCTTACACTTAAATGCATTCATGAGGTTTTTTCCTGCTTGCCAGATGCTGGCACAGGAGAAAGGGATCATGCACAGGGCTGATGCTCTCCCAGAGCTGACCACTGGAAGAGCTGAGGAATTATGTAGGCACCACCAGACACACTCTAGGACTGCCAGAGGCAGATCAAGCCCCAGCCCTGAGACCTGGGCACCACTGCAGAAGGGGTCACCTACAAAGCTGTCTGCCAGATGTCTCTGTACATGTTTGTTCACTCCACAGCCATCCTGCTGCTCAGTAGAGCCAATGAAAACTATTTGATTTCAGGGACTTGAGACCACATCTCAACAGGAACTGAGAGGTTCATTTTTGGTTAAATGTTTTCATGAAGAGAAAGCTCCTCTTTTAGTCAGGTTTAGATGATAATCCCCACCTCCACAAAATAGCATGTTTTGAAATAAGATTAATTTAATTTTAGCATCCCCAAAAACTATGCACCTTTCCTAGCAAGAGAGGAGGATGTTGGTGAGGTTCTAATCCTTAGGAAAAGGAACAGCAATTATCCGATGGGGAGCAGCAGAGACAGCAGCATTGCTAATTCACTAGTGCACCAGGAGAGCTTCAGGCCTCTGATGAACACTGTCTCTGGCATGAGTCACTCACACTTCACTCCTGGCATGCTTGGATGGGAAAGGAAAAGGTTTATCTTTTAGATATGGTGCCCCAGCCATTCTAATCCTCCAGCTGTTGCCACAGTTGACTTCTCATAAAGCAAAATAGACTTTTTTGGTCCCCAACATTCAACATTTTCTTCTTCTCTCATATTTTCAAGCACTAGCTATCTCAGGTTACTGGTGATTTTTTGTGGTGGTTCCCAAATGAGCCTGAACTGCTCTGATTTTTCAAACCCACAAGACTGTAATTGAAAGCAAATGTAATCAGACATATACAATGTTCTGAGGTTCACCACAGTGCACTGCAGTCAGCATTACTGGAGTGGCTGTTAAAACTCCTTGGAGCTGGGAAGCAAATACAGCTTGCAAGAATCCAGCAAATAACCAGCATTTATTAGATTATACTAAAGTATTGCAAAGCCACAGTCAATCCTCTATTCACTATATATCCAAGGTCTGTTTAAATGAACATCTTCCTGAGCTTAGGCCAATTGTTTTAAGCAATGAACCAGGAAACAAGGAAAGAATTCTACTTCTAATGCAGTAAATTCTGCAATCCTTACATCAGTGTCAATCTCAAATTGTCCATTACTGTCAGCAGAGTCATTCCAATCAAACTCTGGCATAACTGGAAAAAGAAAGAGGCCCAAAAACAAAGGGTATCTTTGAACCCAGACACACAGCTCCATCTGGAGATAAGCAGTAGCAAATCCCTTCCATAAAACCCCCAAACAAGATGCAAGCATTAAAAGAGGGGGTGATGGTGTGTTGGGTGGGGGGGAGGGGGTGGGGGGGGTTGTGGTTAATTGAATTCCCACTGCCTCTTGAGTCTGCACTTAAAAGCAGGTCTAGGGTTATCTGTGAAATTTCAATTAAATCAAAAGCTTTGATAACATGATAAGTCATTCCAGAGTTTGGAGTCAAAACACATTGTTATTTGATCCTCTGCTTGTGTTTCTGGGAACAGCATGCATGAAAGACAGTCAGCAGCAGACCAGTCAGGAAGATGGAAAGGGTGGAAATGAATCTACTAATAGATCACTGTGTCTCCTTCAGCCAGAGCCACTTGAGGTCTGGTATTTTTTTATATATACAGAGTCCTAAAGCCACCCCATTTCTCAAGAGACAGAAGACAGAGCAAAAGAGATCACCTTGGATACATGCAGCCCTCCAGGGGATGCGTCCCTACTGCCACAAAAGTGGGGTTTTTCTCCCAGGCTTGCTATAAATAAGATTTTTACCTGCAATAGCATTGGGAGCTGAATGCAAATCTCTAGAACAGAACAAAACACTGAGCCCCACGTACCTAATGGAACAGATTTCTAGCACAAACTCTTCGGTGGCCTGAGATGAACAAGTACACTGAAAACTAATAATATGATTCAAACAAGCCAGAACCAAAACCTAGTTCTCATCTCAACAAAATGCAAGAGAGGCAGCAGCTCTCCAGAGAGACATGACTTGCTTTACCTGTTGCTAAGGGTTCCTCCTCTCTCTTCAGAGGCAACTGCTGGATGCAAAGGGCAGTGCCAGAGACTCTAAAAGTCCTGTTTACTGAGGAACATCACCTCTATTTACCAGTGTTTAGACAGCAATGCTTCACCTTAAATAACTGTGAGATTTCAACTCCATCTGGCCTGTGGTGGTCAACAGCATTAAAATGCAGTGCTAGTGGTACTAATAAAGACAGACAGACATGAAAAACTTGGTGGTAAGATAAATTCAGTAGAAAGAAATGGATATTACAGATATTTCTTGTAGTTCCTTATAAAACCTTTTATGATAAGTTTCATTTTGAGCTTCCTTTCCATATTAAACAAGTTGGTTTCAGAGACTTATTTCTAGTGTGTTATTGTGGCAAAAACTCTGCATGCAAGTTTATTTTTAAACATAATGGGAAATACCTAGGGTTCCAGCTAGAGTTCTAGGGATCTAGGCTGAGCTCTAGGTGGCGTGCCAAGGTTCTAGGCTGGGTTCCAGCTCAGTTCTGGAGCAGGTTCTAGCTTGAGTTCTAGCTCGGTTCCAGATCAGGTTCTAGCTTTGGGTTCCAGACAGTGCCCTGCAGTTCCTGAGTTCTAGCTTGTGTTCCAGCTCGAGGCCCAGCTCAGGTTCTAGCATGTCTCCTAGGGTTGTAGATCAAGTTATAGGGTTCAGATTAGGGTTCCAATAGGGTTCAGAAAGTATCTGAGCTGAGCGAACAGTTTTTTGCCATTATGAATGGGCTTCTAGGGTTCTAGTCTGTGCTCTATGGTTCCAGGGTTCCCGCTCGAGTTCTAGGTGGTGCCGTCAGGTTCTAGACTGAGTTCACAGTGTTCTAGCTCGGGTTCTAGACCACGTTCTGGCTTGGGTTCTAGCGTATGCTCTAGGTTGTGTTCTAGGTGGGCTCTAGATCAGGTTCTAAGGTTCTAGCGATGCCTTCCGTTGTCACATATAGTACATTCTGATAAAACCCTATCAAACGTAATGGGATGCCTTACCTTGCCCCAAACAGTTCCAAATCACAAACAGGGTCACACACTAGGCATGAGTACATGAGACCCTTAACAGTACTTTAAAAACAAAGGGACTCTCCAGACAAGCAATGTCAAAATTACTCAGCAATCAACAATAGGAAGAGCAGACCACTGAAAACCATCTGACCCCAGGCACCTCTGGGGGATAACTTATCACCTTGGCAGCAAGCACCCCATTGAGCATGTCTGTCCCTAGTGCCCTTCTCTTCAGTGTGAAAAATCTTCATTAAACAATAGTGCAACCATGTCATAGACACAGCAATGACAGGCTGTGTTCTTCTCTGTGATATAATCATATCTGCAACGTAAGCTGCCTATTCTTGCTTTCCAGAGATGTGACAGACAGAGACAAGACAGGTTATACTGAACTCTGTCATGTTAGTAAATAGAAAACTGCACTCCAGCTCCTCCTGCCTGGCAGGTGATGAGTCAATGGTGACAGTGTGCAATTAACCTGCCAGCAGGGGCTCACCAGAGCAGGAAAACCAGATAAGAAAAGGAAGTCCTCATCCCTCGTCCTCTCCTCAGTTCCAGGCTTATCCACAAAGAACATCAGGACCAGACACTTCTCTTCAGCATGGAGATAAACATCTCTTTTGTGTCTATCAGTGTGAGCAATTCAACCCTGTGGGCTGCAAACCAAACATCACCTGCCTTTAAACAGAGAATGCCAGACAATCCTGTAGCATTGAGCCAAACCTCTCTAGAAGTGTGTGCTCAAGGATAACTGGTACTTCAAATCCTACACAACAAGCTTGATAATCTCTGAATCCAGTTATTTTGGTTCTGATCCAATCCTGTCTCATTAGGCCAGGTTTCCCCCACTGCCATAAACAAATAAATTTACTGGTTTGACTCTTTAACTGGTTTTGCATCTAGGAGCACCAGCAGAACAAGCTTTCCTGAATTTGGAAGTAATGTTCCTTCCAACACTGATGATTTTTTTAAAAAAAAAAATTTTTGTCACTGGTCATTTCTAAAACTGTACTATGGAAAGAATGGCATTTCCTTACCAGAATCAAATCCTCTTAGCAAGTCTCTGAAACCAAAACTCTGCAATCATTCTGCAGGTAGAGCCGGGAGACACAAGAGGCCTTTACAACATCACAAAATAAATCAATGAGACAGTAAGGAGCAGATTTCCCAGTGCCCTGCATTAACCCTCCCCAGCTTCTCCAGAAAGAAGAAATTTTATGGTTTAAGTTAAACAACAAGCAAACTATTACTTTTTAATCTACAAAATAGGCATTGGCAAATTATCAGCAGTGAATGTTCCTTTAGTATATGAGAAAAATGACTGGACAGGAAAAAAGCTCTTGAGCCAACAGGTTTGGCATTTAGTTTTTCTAAGGGCAACATCTCTACATTTCAAAACCTCTCAGTCACTACTTTTCTACAGTGAAAGAAAATTTTTTTTTTGAATTTGTGCTCATAAACAGTGGACTTTAACTAGCACTGACACTCTCCTGTGTTTCATCCAGCAAGGCAATGTCCAGTGCCACTGCTGAAGCTGCTGGGTGCTGGAAGAGTTCTAATCTCATTCTCATACTGATGAATTTCGAGTAAGTCTGTTTATTCTTAATCCATCCTGTGCCCATGACAGCATCCCACTTTTAAACCCCGCAGCCTGCTTATAACCAATCCAGGCAAAAGCTATTTCTGTACACTTGGCTGCCAGTGCCGAGTGTCAGTACGTTAAACTGTCTTTGCTCCTCTCAGCTCTGTGTCCTTTCACAGTTAGGCCTAAAAGCATGAGCCAACCCAAATGTGATACCCAAGGCAAGGGATAAAAGCTCATGTTGCTCCAGCTGCCATTTTTCTTTTTTTTTCTTTTTTTTTTTTTTTCTGGTTGCTGAATCTATTTCATTTAGCATACTTTCTGTTTTCCCCCAGGTTTATTGTTTGATATTTATCTATATGTAATTTCTTTTTTCATTTTCTGAAAGAGTAGCAAAAAAGATTCCAATCTTTTCTCAGGAAGGCTGATAAATTTGCTACTTGTATCACCAACGCTGCAGCCAGTAGCAAATTTCAATATCCTCCATTTGATACTCCACTCCAAATCAGTTTATATGCTACAAACAAAAGGGAAAGTCCCATGTGAAACTAAAGAAGAGAACGAGTAATGAATCTGTTATTTCCTCTTTTTCCATTCCAGCATTGGCTTAGTTTATTTAAGATAAGGATCTCCAAGCAAGACCTTCTAGAGATCAGGAGCACTGATGAAAGGCAGCACTCACAGGGGGAACTACAGCCCCACCTGACAGTGGTCGTGTCCCAGAGACTGAGCTCCTGCTCTCCGGGTCACAGGGGCACAGCTGGGGATCAGCCACACTTGCCTCCTCCAGTCCTGGGCTCTCTGACCTCTCAGCCATGGATTGTGACAGTCCCACGCTGGGGGAGTAAAGCACTTCTGGGATTTAAAAGCCAAAGAAACATTTTCTCTCCACAAATTTAGGTGCTAAGGCCAAATATTTCTAATAAATACAGCCCTAAACCAAGCACATTTCAGAAAATAAACACAGGTGCTCTGCTACACTGAGATGCTCAAAGAGCTGTGGTACCTAATTCCCAGTGAAATCAGTGAAGCTTGTGTGAAATGAGGAGCAGCCACACAAGGCTCTTGGCAGTAGCAGCCCTAACGCATCACTGCATCCTTAGCTACCTAAACCTTGGTGAATAAATAATTCTTTAGAATATTAAATTTTTCTTCCCTTCAAGGCAGCGGGTTTTAACTGCCTTATCCTGTCACAATCTTTAATTAGAACTTTTCCCATTCTGTGTTTCATATTTTACTTCCCAGGTAAAAAAACCAAACCAAACCAAAACAAAACCAAACAAAACCAACAAACAAACAAACAACAAAAACCCCAAATAAAAATAAAGCCTCTATTTCTTTTCAGATTTTGCATTTCTTAGTGAAATTAATTTCCATTCTGCCTCTCTCAAGTGGAACAGATTTCCCAAATAAAATGTGTGCATTGAGCAGTCACAGTAACAGTGCCAAGTTCGGACTGTAATGCCAATTGTCATCAACTGGTGCTGACCACATTCCTAAATGATGTGGAAATTATCTGTACTGTAAGAAACAGCAATCACAAAACCCAAACACCAGCTTTCCTCGTAGCACATCTGCTCAGAGACTCAGCTGTCCAATGTATTGGGAAACACAATTCAAAAGTGATTAAAATATAAGTGAAATATAAGCAATGGAATATAAGGGATGAAATGCAAGAGAAAATATTTTCATGGTATCAAGCAAATCAGAATAAATACAGATATTTCACACATGAAAAATTTTCCTCCTCTACCAATAGGTAATTGAATTGTTATTACAGAGCAGATCTGGGAAACAGAAATAATTGCATATAGACACAGTCATGCTTATGGATAGAAAGTAATGTATTAGGGAGATGTGCTTTAGCACCAGTATGCTCAAAAACTAAAGCAGCTTCCTTAACATGGTGACTCCACTACCCTGGCTATTTCTGTTCAGTATCCTTATCAGGAATTTGTAATACACGAAGAACAAGAGGAGAATCCAGCTTCCATTTAACAGTGGCTGCCTGGCATCACAGCATCTGAGTGTTACACCAATATTTATTTGATTGAGATACGATCAGTAAAGCTCATGGCTACAGAACACAATAGAGCATTTCTGTTCTTTAGTAAAGGCACCTTCAGCATTAACTCCATTTTCTGCATGAACCCTCATAATATGTCATATACCTATTAAGTCCCCTAGCTTTTCTGGATTTGCATATTGTTTGAAATTTGCTTTATGATTCTTACAGAAAAATTATTCTCAGATATTGAACACTGCTTTAAATTCAGCTGATAATATTATTAGTGGTGGTTTAAACAGAAATCTTGTTTGAGCCTGCATGCATTTCTGTAGGGGGAAGTATTGGAGAACTGGCTCTTGATCTGCTCTTTAGACTGGATCTAGACACAAAGAAAAAACAAACTTTCACAAGAGTGGTCTGGGTATGATATTTTGAAACTCACTACAAAAAAGCCCTAAAACCAGTAAACCATATGCAATGTCTAATTGATTAATCCTACTTTTGGGGTATTTCTGTTATTTCTAGTAAAATAGAATCATTAAAAAAATTGGTTTCTGAGATTTTGTTTGTTGACTGTGAGCCCTGGCCTGACCTCAGCCTTACATTTAAATCCCCAGCAGGAATCTGAAATTAATCTACCTCTGGTTTAGTTATCAGTAATTATAATTATTAACAGAAGTATCCAGTAAATGAATGGTTTTCAGTGACATAGTGTTTACTTAGAACAATGGATAAATAAAAACACACTTCCTTCTTACCTCACAGTGCCTTTTCCCATGGCAGTCCAGGACCTGGCCCTCATATGGGCATGGTAAAGGAAACAAGCCCAGCCATGTGCTACAGATACAGGTGTTTGCCCAAACACTAAAATATCTCCTACTGGAAAAAATAAGCAATTGAAAACTGCTCCTCCTGTACCAGGGCCGATGGTTTGAAGCTTGTTTTCCCTGCAGCTCATCCAGGGGATGGAGCAAGAGCAGTGGAAACTGCCCCGGAGCACCATCACTGAAGCTCCCAACCCTGCCTGGCACATCACTGCTCCATGGCCCACCTGCTCCCTTGCAAAAGCCATGCTTTCACTATGTGAAACAGCCTGAGAATGCTCCCAGACCATTCCATACAGGAATTTAGTGTCCTCCTATGGTCTCCCCCATGCCACATGAAGGAAACCTGCTGTTGGGAGCTATCTGCCTGGGAGCTATTTCCACCAGCAGGAGCAGGCTCAGAGGAGACTGTCAGCCAGTACAAATGCTGAGATTTCTTGAGACATCTCTCCAGCTCTCTGCCTGTGAGCTGCTGTACCCAGGAGAGATTTAATGGGCTGGAAGAAAAACCTTCTGCCTGTTGTCACAGGACTCGAAAGCCTGGACCATCACCAAAACAGGAAACAGAAAACCTAAGCTGTGAATCCAACTGAACAAATTGGCCGGATTATTGGAGCACTGGGAAAGGCCAGCTCTCACTGCAGCTGGGCTGTGTGCTGCTCAGCACTGCGGGCAGTCAGAGCACTGCAGCAGTAGGAAACGACTCCGTAGGGAGCAGCCGGCGAGCCAAGCACGGCACAACCCGGACAGGACTGCACAAAGAAGCAGCGAGGAGGCAAGGAGAGGGCAGCTGAAGGGTTGTAAGGAGGAAGCCAGCAACACGTTTGTAAAAGTGCCTAAGGAACTACAGGGGAATTTTGGTGTCTTTCAGAACAGAAGTGAAGAGCTCAGTTTTGCGGCTGAATTAATGCAGCAGCACAGAGATTAGTGCACCATTGCAAGCCATGGCTCAGCAACTAAAGGCATGGATACCTCTCTGCACATCCCAGCTGCAAGGTAAACAAGACATTTTTGTGTCTCCTCCCTTGAAGTTTAAGCTTCCATGTATTTCTGTCTGGAAGCACATGCTTACTCACTGACATGCAATAACTCAATGGACTCTCTGGGCTCAACAACCCAAATGCCCGTAGGATTATGGTTACACTCCTGAAAATTAGTTAATTAAACCCTAGGTCAGGCTTTGTCTTGTGAGGGCAAGATGCTGCAGAAAAAATGAGCAGGTCAACATGAAACTAAAGATCATCTCATTGTGCACAAAGAGGAGACAAGCAGGCAGCACAAGCAATTCTGTTTGTTGCCCCTTGGTGGCTGAATCACTTGCTTATTGTTCTTTAACCCAGCAAGTTGAATGCCATGTCTATGCTGACAGATCAACATACAAACCACCTCTGTGCTGAGAGCTAAAAGAAGCAGCTGAAGAAATAGATAAAATAATTAGTATAGCCTCCAGGCTACAGCCCTTCCTCCAGTGAGAGGAATGATGAACCATGAGGTCCAGGGAAGCACTGGCTCACTGCTTCTGGAGGGGCTTGGCAGAGTAACAAAACAAGGGAATAAACTGGGATTTCTCTGGAATCATGCTCCTTCCTGCAGCGCCTGCTGAGGTTCAGAATCACCCTGGAGGTGTCCTTCCCCTGGACCCTACACAACGGTCCAGTGAGCCTCAGATCTGCTCCCTTCCCCCTCAGTTCACAAAAGAAAAACACTAAGATGTTTCCGTTGGCTTTTACATCATCTTTTTGTAGAGACTAATCTTCAGTTTCAACAATACATCTTTTGTGAAGCACTCCCAGCAGAAACCTTAGACACCTTCCCTAAGACCTGTTTGCTTACAGAAGACGAGGTAGGATTTGTTTAAACCCAGCTAGATTAATGTCTTGCAGACATTAGTGAAGTGAGATTTAATCAGGTTATTGCTCTACATTTTCCAGGGAAATAAATCACACTTATTACTAGGTTGGAATAGGATGCAAGGCTCGGGCTGAGAATATTTAGTCTCTTTTGTTTTCCAGAGGGGAGTGAAGGGATAACCTGAAAATTCCTTCAAGGCTGTCAAACGGGCCCTCTACAACTTTGAGCAGGGACAAGGATGCAAGCTGTCATGGTTAGTGTATGTCTGGGGGTGGGCCTGGGTCCCAGTCTCCTGCCTTGCAAAGGTTCTGCATCAGTACAGAAGGCAGACAGGAGTTTTCAAGCAGACTCAACACCATTTGACATCTTCCATGTGGGCTCTTCCATAACTCTTGGGACCTAACTCCTCTTGTAGGTGTCTGTTTCTGCCCGGCACATGGGAATGTGCCCTTCCATCACAAATGGGGTGTTGTGGGATCAAGCAACTTTTGCAAACCTACTTGCAGGCCCTAAATGGAAATTGATAATCAGCAGGTCTCAGAGTGTGACAGGCTTATTTTGTTGCAATGTTTTCTAAGTTTGCAATATGTGTTTAACAATGAGCAAGCAACTATATTTATTCTTACCAAACATTTTCCTAAAACCAGGCTAGATAGAAAATAAAAAGCAGCTCTTTATCCCGAGTTTTGATTTAAAACTGCTCTTTCCTTCATTCATGAAACAAAAAAAGACTTTGCTGTCAGTGATGCTAGCAGTGTTTTCTTTAGTACACATGTTAATACATCTCCTTGTACAAACCCATGCATGTACAAGAAACAAAGTCTGGGAAATCAAATTGCAAAGGTCCTCCTCTTTTTTTCACCAGCATAGAAGCAGACAGCTGAAGCCAATTCAAATCTTTCCAATAACTACAGGTGTGCATGTGCTGAAGTGCCCAAAGCCCATAAGCTTTGCATCTATTTCCCCTTATCCAGTGGGCTGTGCAAACACAGGAGAAAACAAAGTACCGTAACACAGCCTACAATCAAACTTCAAATCATGCAACAAAGCAGCAAAAAACACAGTGGGACCAAGTCAAAATCTTATTGCAGAGTACAATAAAATATATCCTGTTTGGGATGAAAGAGAAAAGGAAATGCCAGGCAAGGCAGCACGGTTGCTGCCAACGCTTTCCCTGGATAAATTAGTCCTATGAACCCTAACTGCATCAGCATGAATCAGCCTGTCTGCTCCAAGGCAAAGGCTACGATTCTGTCTTGTGTTTAATGGGACCTCTTTCCCTTCTCCTTTTCTTGGCTTCCTGCTTGGAAAGAATAGACTCTCCAGAGACAATTTTGGATCTAGACCACAATCTTGCTCCCTACTGATAACTAAGTATCTCTGGGCAGGAGTACATTTAAAGAAGCAGCTGGTAATTACGAGCCAAGTGCTTACTGGCAGGATTTCCCCCTGCTACTGAGCCAATGCTTTTTGGGAACTAAATGACTCTTTGGTGATAACTATCAGGTAAAACCCAGAAACCAGGGGAGGTTCCCTCACCAGAACCATGAGCAAGAAACAATGCAAAGGTGGGTGGAGGATGGCTGAAAATTGTGTCTGAGGGTTGCTTGACTTCCTTGTCCTCCACTCACCCAAAGTGGTTGTGTGTAACTGCTGGGCATTTTCTAGGTAGTGCTTGAAAGCTACAAATTCTGTTCCCACGTCTACAGCAGTAATAAAAACAAATGACCTTTTCCTTCCAGCTAATCAAAATGTACTGAGCAGCACTGGAAAATCATCACTACACTTACTCTTTTGGAGGGTTGAGGTCTTCTGGGCGAGCCTCGAAGAACCTGAAGACTTCATCGCACTGTGAAATATGGGGGGGGAGCCGAACCAGCGCCTGCAAAACAAAACAGAGCGTGAGAAGCGCTTAGACATGAGCCGAGTTTGAAACATGGCCTCAAACATCTAAACTGCCAAACATGGGGAGGCAAAACAGTCCTGGCAGTGGGAAAGGAATAGCATCACGCCTGGCTACTTACCTGAGAAGAAAGCAAACAAAAACTTGACTGCAAGTGTCAGGTAGGATGCAATGGATTCACACAAGCAACAGTTCTTACAATCAGTCAATGTAATTTATTTTGCCATGTGCTCAAGAGTAAAATTTTGTCCACAAGTGCAAAACCATGGCACTGCATAGATAAGTGCTCTGTGGCTGGGACAGTCTGTGATATGGGCTTGCAGGGCACCTCAGATGCTGAGATTACAGTTTATGGGCCCTATGTCAATGCACACAAATTCAACACCCACTAAGACAACAGATTCATTTGCTCCATAAAGCTTTCCATTAAGCACTGTCTGCACAAAAAGCAGAGTTTGCTAAAAAAAAACCATAACCAAATCAAACAACAATTTGCTCCTAAATTAACAGGAAAGGAAGTTTGATTAAGTGGCTGAAAAAACCAAATCAAACCCAACCAAAACACAGAGAGGCTTTTTCTGCATGAAGAAGGTTGCACAGCATATCCTGGCTAACAATGTCTGTGCACTCGTCTTGGCAGAGGGATGTAGCACTTGTCACATTCAGCAATAGCTAAGTACAGTCTGAGCATCAACCACATTATGTTGTAAGTGTACTGGAAAACAAGACCTAAAACAAAACAAACACACAAGGCAGAAACATGCTATGAATTTGCTATTCAGAATCTAGAGCTTTATGGTGCCAAAAGAAGTCAAAGTGCCCAGCCCACAGAGATGGGGCAGTGGCTCTCAGTGATGTGTCTCTGAGACTGCCTCCAGAAATGACAAGCAGGAGAGGAAAAGAGGCTGGACTTCACCTCCTCCTGCGCTAAGTTATGCTGAAAATAGGCCACAGGTTAAATATAGACCAAGCTTCTTAGAGTTGTTGTAAACATGTTTGACAAAATGAGATTGTCTGGCTCTTCTCTTAGTTGAAAGTAGGACAAACAATCTTGAAAGATGGATGAAAAACTGCACCAGAACTGAATGAAGATGCATTAGGGTGAACAGGTTATATTAACTATGAGACATCTGACTGATCTTGGTCAGACACATCAGAAGGTTCAACTAAAGCACAAAGGGAGGACAGGGCAGTTGGTTACCATTGCAGCTGTTTTTAACCAGGTTTTAGAAGTGGCCACATTTGCTCAGGGATGTGAAGGAAAAGAGTTGGAGAAATCCTGCTGTGAAGCTGCAGGTGTCCAATATTAGATGATGGTGTCTTATTTTGAGGTGTTCAGAAATTTAAAGTCAAATGCTTCCACATCTACAGCTCTCCTTTCCTTTGTGAAAGATGTTATGAGAACATTAGAAAAATCCATTTGGTGTCACTAGGCCTGTGAAAAATGAGGCTCTGGCCTTTGGTCATGTGGAATTGCACTACAGAGCTGGAAAAGATGCCTTGCAAAAAGGAAGTGGCATCAGATGCAGAAGCTGGCCAACAGCTGGTGGGTCCAAGTGCCAGGATAAGCACCACTGGCTGCTGCACTAAGGCAGGATGAAATGGAACAGCTGAAGAACTCAAACACTTTTATGGGAACAAAGGATGCCCTGGTCTCCACCTCTGTTTGTTTAAACTTGTCTAAAAGTGTAACAAAGGTGTGAGCTCTGCCTTTATAACTACTGTACATAAATACATGCATCCAGCTGGCAAACCAGAATAACACTGGGAAGTCAGGAAGTGCCCAGGAATAGTAATGAACACAGCATGTTGAAAGAGAGATGCCTCACTGGCATGGGCTAACAAAAACATAAACAACATTTACTCATCTGCACCCCAAGCAAGAGACAGCAAAGCAATGCTGTCTAACAAACAGTGGATGGAGCTGATATTTAGAGCTGGCTCTACTACTCACACCCTTTATGGTTAGGGCAGGTTACTTAACCTCTTTTCATCAAATTCAGCTGGGATTTATCTTCAGTTACCCCTTACAATGCTGGGCAATAACACTTACCTAATCTGCAGAAAGGTTAGGAGGCTCAGATACTCAATATCTACAGTGTGTTTTGAAATCCCAAAGGGCTCAATCTTGCACAGTCAATGAGGCAAGAACAAGCACTGCAAATGATACATATCATTACTAGAGAAACACAAGTACCCGAGCTACACCCATTGCAGGGGGTCTCCGACATCAGACCCTTCTCAAAGAGTCACCACTTCCCTACAGGTCACAGGTGCTCACCCTTCCCAAGAACAGGCTCCACATGTCAATACTGACCTGGAGCACAGAGTGCAGGGTTTTCAGTGATGGAGGAATGCAAAGCTGCGGTGGAGATTTTTGTTTCTAAATCCCAAAGGGAAGCTTTGGGAAATCTGAACCCCCTGAATCAGTGGTTGGCTGCCTGGAAAGCCCCAGAAGCACTGTGGTCCTGCCGAGCTAAAGGGGGATAACTGAAAAGCACCTCATTGTCTCCAGGCTTTTGCAGGGAGTCGATAAAAATCAGCCAGTCATTTCCACACCCAGCCATCCACCTTCCCACCCTGGGGCAGGGCTGGCTCTTCTGCTTCTGAATCATCTCCCAATGTGCTGCAATTTCCAGCCTTATTCACAGAGCTGGACTGAAATCCAACCCATAGGAACTTGCCATTGCATGTTTTTTTGGAAGCTCGGGTGTAAAGTCCAACCAGTCAAGTTTTACTCTTTTTTTTTTATTATTTTTTTTATTATTATTTTTTTTTAGGAATAAAACCCAAAGAAGTGGTAAGAAACTCTAAGGGAAAAAAAAAAGTGCAACCAAAAAAGGATACCTCTAATAATTTTTGAATAGCAGCAGGGAGTAGCGACACTGTTTATTGAGACAAGTGTTTCTTCAGCAAATACACAACATTCACCATGAACAAGTTAAGGCAAACAGAATTCCAGTGAGCAAACAAAAAGTGCTTTGAGGAGATGAGGGACACCACTGTCCCTCTGCAAGGGGAAAATGCAAGCTTCTGGCATTTCCAGCAAGACAGTTCCAGGGCAGAGCTGCAACAGCCTGAAGGAAAGACTGCAAGGGTCAAGGGAAGAGGTCTAAAGACAAAGAGGAACACAAAGGACAGAAAGGACAGGGAGGTGACATTCTTCTGGGGATGTGGAAGCCAGAGGTAAATGCACTCAGCTACAAACAGCAAGTGTCCAGGAACAGCAAGGAACTTGCACAGGAAAGGTGAGAGATAAAAAGTGCCAGCAAGCAGAATTGAGCCTTGCTCAAGCACAGAGTACTATCAGTAACAGCACGTTTCCTTGCTTGGCATGCACAGGTGGATGTGTGCTGCTCAGCCCTCACACATCCCCCAGGAGACAGGCTTTTATGTGTCATTCCAGCCTGTAATGATGTCTGTCTCTGTATTACAGGTCAGAGACAGTCTTGCAGAGCAGGTAACTCAAAAGGCTACTGAAAAGCTGTAACATTAGGCAGGGTGTGAGCAGGCAGCCGTCCATGCTGGGGATGGCCAGCTACTCTCAGAGCTCCAGCCCACCTGTGGAAAGCTGCTGTGTGCCACACACAGCAATCAAAGCAGGCAGAGCACCAAGTGCAGGCAGGGGTTCATTGCTTAAGGTTACATGAACTGGAAACTGCTCTGTGGGACTGTATCACAGCTCAAAGGCTTCACGGAATACGTGGAACAAAACCCTGCAGGCACTCATAATGATGTGTTGAGTGCTGTGGGTTGCATTTGTGCAGATATGTTTATAAAAAACTGATGCACAGATGTGTATACGGAGAGATGCAGAGCACATGTATGTGTATATATGCACAGAATGGTATTCACCTCACTGAGCTTTATGTGTCTTAACTGGGAGACTGGTCACACTTGTCTATCACTTGTATCATTGCTAGAGAAAGAGCAGCATCTTCAGAGGGTGCTTTGTCTACCCCCTGCCACGGGTGTTTAGCTGTGGATGGGGTAGAGGTATGTCTGGATACAGAGAGAAATGTCTCTGTACCTGTCTTGACAGGTTCAAGGATTAAACTTTGAAAGAGAGGCAGGACTGAGAGACTGAGAGGGAGGTAATTATGTTTGTGAAGCATGGTCTCTCAAACAGTGAACATTAATGAAAGAATAACCAGTACTTCCTGGCACTGATGTGACTTGCTCATTTAAGTTTTATGCAGGTGGTGTCCATTTGGGTACTCAAGCCTCACTACAGAAAAGCCCCTAAGCTTCTACATAAAGCCATATCCAGCTTTATGGGACAGCATGTGACAAATCCAGGTTAGTGTCTATGACAATGGGACGTTACATCTGAAGGTCTTCCCTGCAAAAAGATGCTTTCCTCAATTAGGATCAACACACACAAACATGGAAGTCAGCAAATTCTGGCCTGCATCTTCCCAGAGGGCTGTGAAAGGACAGAGCAATGGTTTTGTGAACCACTGACCTGAAAGGTCTTTCTTGAAGACAGGATGGTCCGTACTAGACAAACACCAGAGGTGTGTTTGAGAGATCAAAAGCCTCACAAATAAAATGCCCCTCGGGAAGGGAGGTCTATGAAGTTGCTCTTTCTTTCACATTGGCAAAAATTCCTAAACAAATTTAGAAAATCAGGCCCAATGAGCCCAGAAGACCTTAAATCACACTAAACTAATTCCAAGCCTACAGTTAAGACAGAAATCATCCAGAGAGACTAATTCCAGTGGGCAGCACACATTTACTGGCAAAACACTGTTTGTTTGGTAACTCACTCAGGTTACCAGCAAGGACATCCAGACTCTGCACTTTCATGTTTATGGATGAGAAAGCTCCTGGAAATCTTCCCATATATCCCACTCCTCTCGTTTTCATTGCAACTTCAAAGTTTCTTGCAGCCTTAGCTAAACCACTGGCCTAGTTACCCCTGTGATGGCATTTCTCTAAGCTGATACTATGCACTGGGAATAACCCAGGAGTGAGGGGAACAGAGGTTGAAGCTGTAGGGTCCAAAGGGATTCTGCCCCTGACACAGAATCTTCTGCAGACTTCCCCTTACTTCCACGTATCTCCACAAACTCTAAGATAGCCTCTGCCTGCTCCTGGCACAGAAACCACAAACACATCCACACAGCAGAAGTAAGACCTGCTTGTCAGCCATGCAAATTGTCACACTGACAGACAGTCTGCAAAAACAAGACAACAAATGGTCAAACATTTGCATCCCCCATTTGTGCTTCGGCTTTCCAAGACAGATGAAATGGACGGAGAACTCTCTTATCTTGCAAAAAAAAAAAAAGCCACGAACTTCAGATTTGAACCTGCCTCCCTCCTCTGCTGCCACACAGATTCCAGTGGACAGAGGTCTATTGTTTTTTCACCTTATTATCCCACATCACATCAACTTCACCCACATCATTCCAGCATAATTCTCTAATTTTTTTCAAATTTGTCAGCCTACCCATCTGAGCAGTAACATGGGACATAAGCTTTGAAGTCTTACAGAAACAGGACTGAACTTGTCAAAATTATGCTCTTGCTCTACAGCTCCATACAATTCTCTAAAGAGTCAAAACATCCACTAGAGAGGAATAAAAAAGCAGAAAACATGTACAAAAGCAAATTAAATAAAAATGACAGTAAACTGCAAATGAAATAAAAAGGCACAAGAAACATATGTGTCAGAGACCACTGGAATAATATTCTGGAAAAGTCACTGAAGGTTTGTGATACTCAGTGCTGAGAACCACTGTAGCTGCTACTGGAGACAGGAAACACTGGGCTGGGGGAAACTGGGCTAATCCAACACTGCAGGGTCTCTGCTCACAAAAGCAGCATCTGTCAATACATAGATTAAGTAAACAGCTTGGCTTCAGGGATGTATTCAGCCATGTCTGGGCAGCAGCAGCAGACCTGAACCAAAGTGAAACCATTCTGTGATTCTATGACCTGAGCCAGACTTCTCCAAGAGAGAGAAAAGGAAATGAGGAGAGCAAGAATCACAGCACCACAGTGTCAACGAATGTGCCATCAGGCACAACACATCCCTTGGCCATGACCAGTGGAGCCCCAGCAGGCCTGGCTGGGTCAGGTCAGGAATGTCTGGGGCACAGACAATGGAGTCCCAGAGAACCAGCTGCTCCCGGTCCCTGCTTTCACTGCTGGACAAGAAAGTTCCTGCTTTCCCCACCACACATCTGCTTGGTGAAGCCTGACATCAGCCAGCCCTCGCTGCTCCTGTCACCAGCAGTTCCTGTCTGAAGGAGGGTGGCTGGGGACCCAGTGAGACCCTTCATATTTCAGGAAGAGCCATTTGGCTGCCAGCAGGAAGACAGTACACTAATTGTGACACAAGAAAGTCTGATCTCATGAGAGAGGACTTCAATCACAGCTTCCTCACCCCGGGGGTGCAGATGGCATGGGTTTCACCACCACCACCACCCCCAGCACGCCTCAGGCACTTTGGCAATCTGCTTCCAATTTTGGATGAGCAAATGTCTGACTGGAGAAGTTCTTGGGAATGCTTTTTTCCCCCTCCACCTGCTCCTTGGACTTTCTAAAAATGGAAAGAAAACCTCAAGGGAAATAAGAGAGGAAGTCTGGGGTTTAAATAATGTGCTGATGGACTCAATACCTCTGCAAAAACTGGGAATCCTACTTGCTTAGAAATTACTTTTATTCTACTGACAGAGAATTAATTATCATCAAATCATAAACTCTAGGCTAGAAAGAAAATATTAGGTGGCTTAATCTTCTTCTCAACAGTCATGCTTTTCTGTCCAGCAATAAATTTCCAGGCTTTTACTCACAAGGAGAAACACTGCTGGAAGACACAGGTCCACCCTCAGTGCTGCACTAGCCACTGCTGCCCCTGATGAGGCACTAGGGAACAGACAGGCAGAAAACAGAAGAAAACACCACCTCAGTTGTGCCACTCTGCCTGCTCAGCTCCTGAATCATTGAGGTTGATGTAGAAATAAAATCCACGTTTAGGGCAGGCGATGCTTAAAGCCTTTACTGAGTGAATGAGGCACCAAACCTGTACATAAAGCCTGCCAGGGAAAATGCTGCAAGGACCCTGGGAGCAAACAGCAGCCTATTTCCACCTGCCCCATTAGTCTTGGTGGTGTTGGGAAGGACCATCCTTCCCTGTGATGGATGCCAGCTCTACCCAGCAGGGAAATGCCAGCACTGGTGGTGGCTCTGAGCCCCCCAGGCAGGAGGGCTGCCCTGCACTCCCCAGAGTCCTTACCCTGCAGTACTCATCGATGGGCTTCAGCCTCTTCACTGCTACGTCTCGGACATGGCTCCTCCGGAACAGGATCTTGCCTAAGGAGAGAACACATGAAAGGGGAGGGTTAGGGGCATCACCTGCCGTGTGGGATAGCACAGCAGCACCAAGCAGGCAGGTCAGCAGACAGAGTTTCAGCCCATGGCTGTCAGCATGAAACCTGGATGACTGCCACCACAGTCCTGCCTGTGTGAGCTGCTGCAAGGGCACCCAAAGACGTATGGGACAGAGGAGGAGGGTGTTCCGATTTCATCCTGTAGATAACACAAGAGGTTTTGGTTCCCTTGTAGTGCTGGCACTATCCTGGAATGGGCTGACACTATGTTATGACTTGCTCAACCCTAATTCAGGGTCGCTTTGGCATGTCCATGCTGTCTGTGCAGGAAGCATCACTGGGCTCCATCTGCTCCCCACTCAGCTGCCTCCCACCGTGGATGCTCCTGCCCTTCCAGGCAGACAAACCACACACCCAGCTCACAAGCAAATACAAGACTGTTGGTGACAGAGCCCTTATAAATCTACACAGAGAAACCAAATAAAAGAAGAAAAACAAACAAACTCTTTTTTTGAAACTAAAAAAAAAAAATAATAACCCCCACGTCCTTACTGGATGACATTTCTGCAAGCAGTTAAGATTAAATAAACAACTGGGTTTTGTGTGAAACTGATTGTAACAAAGTTTATCAAAATAATCTAGGAACTGAGTTTCCTCACACACAAGGATGTCATAGAGTTGGTATTTTTTTGGCTAGAAGGGATTATATCTTCATATCCTTTTTTGGTGGTTTTCTTCCCTTTTCCTTTTGTGCTGTATTTCTTTTAATATAATGAGACAAGAATAAATTGTATGTTCTCCTTGTGGTAGAATAAAACAGTATCTGCCAGCATTATTTAGTCCATGAAATGTCTATGAAAAAAACCCACAACATCTATACCACACCCTGCTCCAAACTTCTGCCAACAAGCAAATAAAATATTCACCCATAGATTGTGAGATAAGAAACCGGACTAAGAAATCAAATCAGATCTGAAATCTGAATATGTGGCTTTGACTTCATCTGATTATACAATCTGAGAGGTTAATGAAATGGCAGCCTTTGACAGTCCAGTAGCAAAGGCTCCAAGTCCCCCCAGACACTGCCCCTTTTGGTTGCCTTTTCCTCCATAGCCGCTAATCTGGAAGGTGTTAAAGCCTTTTGTTTCAGGCAGGAGAAAGTGGTTTATCTGTATCCCCAATTCTGGCAACAAAACAGCTTGTGCTGTGAGGTAAAGCCATTTCCTGGTGCCACCAATTTATCTCTCTGGGTTCCCTGTGGTTATCTCATTACTAGGCTGGTGTTGAGCCATCCCTGTAGGATGTGATGCCTTGTGGTCACCAGAATATTCAATAGGTGTCTGAGACACTGTATCATTTCAGCTTGAGCAATTTGGTCAAAAGGTGATGGAGAAGGAAAGTGACACTTCCATTTTTTTGCACTGACCCACTCTGGACACACGGAAACATTCTTGCTTCTGTGCTTCTCTGTCTGGTAAATGGTGAGAATTACCTGCCTTGAGGATCACACTTGACTTGTACTACATAACTGCAATAAACTGGGTTTTTTTTGCAGAGGAAAGACGTAAGGGTAGCTATAGAAAAAGGAGTAGTTCCTTTCTCAGTGCTCCAGAAACGCTGGTGTGGGAGATCTTGGTTTTTTTGGGGGTTTTTTTTGCAACTTTTATAAATATACTGCAAAAAGAAAACAACACTTTGGAAACATTCTCACTTTCTGGCTTTCCTGTTTTTAGTTCAAGCCATGAGTCGAAAGTTGAACGGGTGACCATATAAAAACATAAAGGAACCAAAGATTTAAACACATGAAAGATCTTCTGTAAATGCAACTCAGCTTTTCTAAAAGTAATAATAAAGAATGTTATATTAAACAGAGAATGTTATATCAAACAAAAAAAGACCCCAGGATATGATGAATCTTAATTCAGTCCTTAAATGAAGATGGAAAATATCAGGTCAACTGTGATGTTAGGAGAAAACAAAACCCAGAAGGTGCTTCCATTTTAATCCCGTCAGCAGAAGGAAAATTTTCCTTCTACTACTGGAAACTGGAAAAGGCCAGTGGGGAAGATCTGTAGCTGGCCAGTCCCATATGGCATTCAAAGCTGAGATCTGAAGAAGACTGGGTATTTTCGAGCACCAGGGAGTTGCAGTCAACAAAAAACAAGAAGAAAAACAAGGAAACTTGGCAAACATATCCAGTTCTGATGGGCAGCAAGGAAGGACCCCCTCACAAATTCTGGAGGAAGTCTCATTGACAGAGTCACTGAAGCACCTCTAAGGAGGGACAGCTTCCCAAACGCCCAGCTTCTCCCCTGGTCTGGGAAGACAGACCGTGCTGATAGAAGCTCAGCCACAGCCACCACAACCAACCAGCAGGAACCACTGCAGACCCAGTGGGAGTCACTACTGCTCTTTCCAGTTCCCCCTTTTCTCCTGGTCTTCCTCTGAAAGCAAGGGAGGTCCCACAGGACCGGAAAAGGAAGGGAATGTGAGAGACTCATGTTGGACACTCTTTACCTTCTCTGACTGAGTGCAGCCCCCATCAATGGAAAGCTTTGCCTGACAAGGGAGGTAGGGTCACCATAAATCCAGGGAAGGTGGAGAGCTGGGCAGCAGGAGCACATCAGCCAGCAAGGAGCCCTCTGGACAACACTGGAAGGGAGCATTTCACGCAGCACCAACATCAAGTGGGGAAGTTCCAGGGTGGCTGGTAAATGCAGAAGAGCCCAGGCAATTCCCTCACAAAGGTGGAGTAGTGGTTAATGTACCACTTGTATGTGGTATTATGTACCTTGTGTACCACATCTAAAAGGAAGTGATCTATTCTCTGTGAGTACACACAGTGCTGCTTATTCTCTCCTGCATTTTACTGCAGCTCTTTTAAGCCTCCTCAGGCACTACAGCCCCATTTTACAGAAGGATGGGTGGCTTTTAACCATGCTGCAGCCCAGCTAGGAAGTGAACAGGAAGTCTGTCTCGATTCAGATGGACAGTCATAAGTTACATGAGATGACGCTGCCTCATGCAAATATTTCATTCACTGGTGTGCCAGGCTTGGACAGGGCCAAGGGAGGTCTGGCACATGTTAGAAGGGCTCTGAAGACAGCAGCAATTGGAAAGAGAGACGTGGGAAAGACAGGGCTCCGGCCCTGCTGCTAATGCAGGATAAGAGTATTTATTTTTATCATTTTTTCTTTAAAGAAAATATTATTCTTGGGAAATTAATATGGATAAGAAGCAAAGTATCAGGTTTAACATAGTAGAGGCCATCTTAAGTCATGCCTTCATCTGCGTGTGTGTGTATATATACATATGTAGTCTTTAATTTCACGACCACACACCTCCTCTCTCACAAGACCTAAGTTTCCTTCTGTATACACAGTGGGTGCACAAAGTGAGAATAATAAAGCTATGCAGGAGACTGCCTATCTGGCAGCTGCTGATTCTGTAAGTTTAAATGTGTCTCTTTATTCCTGCATCACCTCATACTTGGAGAACATGGACTTTTAACAAGTGCCATGAGGCCCAAGAACAAAGCAGTTCAAATGCATCCAAATACTCTGGTGCTCCCATTAGCTCACAGGCCTGTGCTGGGAACACCAGAAGGGTCCACAGCCTAATGATTCATAATAGTCAAGGATGTGGTTTGCACAGGGGAGAAGCCCAGCTCCTGTGGGGCTTGGTGACACTGTGGGACATGGTCTCAAGGCAGGACAGCACCAGGCACCACCAGGCAAAGAAACACTACAAGTCCCTGAGGGGATGCCTAGCAGGAGAATCCTGTCTTTCCTCTTCAGGAAAGGGGGATATGTATTACACAGCCCCTACAATCAGAGCAGATGCCAGCTGTCAGCAGCCACTGCCCCTGACTGGTGATTTGTAAGCTCTAAGACAGTCTCTAAAACAAATCTCCTTTCACTGCCAAGGAGAGGTGCTGCATATCTAGGCCTTGGTACCTTCCAGGGGTGCCTTTGTGACTTTCCCACCATTGTGCCAGTGTCTCAGTCCTGAGCTGCCAGCTCTGCTGCTCCTTTGGAGCCAGAGAGTGAGTGGCAGCTGCTGCAGGGGCAACAGGGAGGCAGGGAAATTGTTTTTAGCTCCCTTCCAAATCTGACAGAGAACAGATTCACCTCTTGGTCTTACTCTCTGATTGCTGACCTCGAGTCTCATTTCCAGGTATGTCTGGGTGATGGATTGGCCTAAGGACACCAATTGTTTGATGTAAGGAGCCTCGGCCAGAGACAAGGAAGAGACCAAATGCACTGTCAAAGGGATGATGGACAAATGCTTACTGACATTTAATCTTGAATTTCAAGCACCATCACCACACTTCAGAATGCAGTATGTGAAGCAAACCATATGATAAATATTCTACAGTGGACAGCCTGAAGACTAATGGGAACATTAAAAATACTCTAACGTCTCATCTGATTTATGTTTAAAAGAGGCATGTGCTGCCTTGACTACAGAAGCTCCAGCTGCAGAGGTTCTGTCAGTTCTGTCTCCCAGGAGCAGGAAAGAGCTTCTGTTTCTGCCTCTTCATGTTGTTCTTGTTACTGGACTGTTGATTCTCTGCCTTTTTTACCTGAAAACCTGGGAGGTACCAGGTCTCTAGGTATTGCCAAGTAATATGTTTAACCCAAAATTGATTTCTCAGAGGTACTTGGGAGATGAGGTCTGGGAGATGAACTCTCTTTGTAGTTACACTGCATCGGTTGCATCAATAAACAAAAATAATTTAGCCCTCATGCAGTTACAGGTTCTTTTTTTGAGATAAGAAGCTTCTTCCAGTGTAACTAAAACTATTTTGCTGTTCAGGTATTTTTATGAAGGCTTCTAATTCTTACACGTGGCTGTTTGAATTATTTTTATACAACAAATAAGCACAAGCCTGCAATCAAATATGACACGAATTCCCCTCAAACCATTTAAGCTGTGACATCCATCTCAGGGTCCTGCCAAAGCTCTCAGGCACCTGGCACACAATCTATCTCCCAAATGGAGCATTTAAACATGCAATGCCACCTTGCAGTGTAAAAATAGACAAATCAATAGCACAATGCCATAGAATAGAACACAAAAAAATATTTTTCTCATGGAAGTACATGTGATCGTCAATCAGATGGCAATCTGATAGCAGCCAGAAGGGAGGTGTGTTCCTTACAAAATAATATCTTACTTTTAAATGGGGATTCCAGTTTCCATGGATTGTTTCACCCATGATTTCCTGGAGTCAGAAAGTCAGTGCCAGGGTCCTAACACTGATGGCATTTGCTCCTGACAAAGAAAGGGGAGGGAAATGATTCATAGTGTTTCCACCGGTGGGAGGCGGGAGGACTTTTTTAATAAGTAGAAACTCGTGACAGAGTCAGAAGTGTTGGCTGAACTTGTCTTGCCAGAGAGCCTCAGCTGATAAAGGCCTCTGCTAATCAGCAGGAATTACTATGGAAGGTGACAAGAGGTGATAGAGACAGATGGCGCAGCCAGGAAAGCCACACAAGCAATAACAATACTACCCTGAGACGTGGGGGATGGTGGGGACAGTGTCCTCCTGCCCTTGGATCCTGTTTTTAATGAGCATAAGATGCAATGTTAAAGAAAATCACTGAGAAGCAATAAAGCATAGGAAGTAACATGTATAAAAGAGAAGGAAGAGAAATCTTCCTCCATTAGAAGTGATAAGCAGAATATGCCCTTACATGAATACTTCGAAAGGGAAACCAAAGACAGGCAGAGTGGTGAGGCTGGATTCCCTCCAAAGAGCTCCTGCCTCTGAACCTGGCTGTTTTGCAGTGTCTGGAGAGGTGGCTATTATCCTCCAGGGACAACAGCATCAGCTCCAGAGCAGCTTTGATAGTACACACTTTGTGAATTCAAGCACCAGGCACAGCTGGAAGGAGAAAAGCCATGAGCACTGACACTGAAATCCAGGAGTGACAGATAGGGGCCATGGGGTGCAATTCTCAAGCTACGTTTGTAGAATATTTTGCATAGGCCAAGAGCTACTTCATATTGCTCTGTGTCCTGCTGCTACCACCCAAACAACCCTTTGCTGCTGTTATCTCCTCTTCAGATGTCCCAGTTGCAAATCTCCCACCCCTCCAAGGCAACGCAGGAATCATGGTGTAGGCAAATTATACAGAGTCTGGTCTGGAAAGGGCAGGCAGAAGTTACACTAAATTATCCTTTCAATTTTTTTCACTCTGGGGCAGCTCCCTGCTGGTCTGTGAGCACCAGCAAACCCAGAGATCCATCACCACTTCACTTAAAACAACTTTACCACCGGAGTACAGCAAAGTAAAGCATCTACTCCACACAAGAAGATCTCAGTATAAGCACAAGTCCCCAGAACCCTTAAAACTGAACTTCCCAGTCTGTGGGTGGCTGTAAAATGTTGAAGTGTTGATTCAGTGGGTCAGGTCTTCAATTTCTGCAGCAAAATTGGTGCCTCCTCAAACTACACAGCTCAGCTTCTGCAAGGGGGAAAGTGAACTTGTGTGTAATTGTTGGTTGCAAGTGCTACATTATCCTGCAAACAGCCAAGAGCTCTTAATTGCAGAAAGCAGCCAGTGTGTCTGAGGGCAGAGGGAGGAGGGTGTTCACACCTGCAGCCAGCAACTGACACACCCTCACCTGGAGGAACCAACGTGATGATAATTCCGAGTCCCACAGAGACAAGGAGCCAAAAGAGGGTCAGGTTTTCAAAGCACCTGAGAAATGATGCCTCAGGAAACAGCAGGGCTTCCTCACACAGAGGATGGAGGAGTGTCCTGCTCCTTGCACAATCTTTGCTATGCTGCAAGCAAAAGACACAGAAAACCAGGAAAGCCTATGCAGATCCAAAGCACCATCCTTACCTATGCACACTTCTTCCCTAGGATAAGAATCCCATCCACTGCACTCTTTGTTTCATTGTGTTGAACATGCTCCAAAAAGATCCATTTCCAAATATCCAGGGCCAAGTTATTTAATGTGCAAAACCACCAAGGCTTAAATAATGACCAAACTATCTAGACCCTGCACCAAACTGATCAGAGATACATCAGTTTCTCATTAAACACTTGGTTTTCCTCCTGTAACAGCTGGCACCATTGTCCTGCCTCCACCAAGGTATAGTGGCTCTTCACCTGTGACTTCCAAATCATCAGGGTGCCACAGTCTGCAGAGCTGTGTTCCAGAGCACCCTTCACTCCCTGGGCAGTGTTGGAATGATGTGGATCACTGCACGTCGGCCCAACAAGTTTGGGAAGCAGCAGTTCCTGTGGGTATTACGCATTTGCTGGTGGAAATGGTTGTTTCATCCGAGCTACTTCAGTGCCTGGCTCCCAAGTAGGACAAGGGAAGAGCCTCTCAAATGCCTTTGTGCCACCTTAACCATAAAAAATACTCCTCCTTCTGAAGGGCAAGATCCTGTCCATGCAGCTACACTAACAAAATTCTTCTGCTCTTTCCGAACCCACATCAAGTGCCACCTTGCTCACTGGGGTCTGGTAAAGTCACCAGGTGTCTTCCTACTGACACTGAGTGGTAGGGACTCCCAGGAAAGGACCATATGGTCCCACCTCAATCTTTTAAAGCAGGAGCCTTAAGGAACAGAGCCTATTAAAACATTTACACTGTCTTCTGAGACCTGTCATTCATGCAGGAGTTGGTGTGACACTAAGCCTGAGACACCACCTCAGAGGCCCTGGGCCAGCACCAGCCTTGCCAGCAGGGAGCCTTTGGGCTACATCCAGTGAGATAAGAGACCCTACAGCAGGGTCACTGCAGGGAGATGGATGTGCACCACACCCCTGCCAAACTACACTGGAAAAGCACAGTAAGGTCCCAGCCACATCCTCTGGCGTGATGGGCAATAACACAGCTTGGGAGACTCCACCCTTAAGCTGGTTGAGAACTGGAGCTGTGAATAAAATAATATTTGCACTCATACCATGTAGGTCAAAGTTATTATTACAGAGAGGTTGGTCATGCAATAATGTGATGCCACAGCGTGTGTTCTTACAGGAACATTGCAACTGGAAATTGAGGGGTAGGGAGGCAAAGGTGGCTTCACAAGGTCACAAAATGACCACACACTAATGAAAGCCATAAAGCCAGTCCCTAGATCCCTCTGCTGATCACATACAGAATGAAAATGCATCTACCTTGCCATCTAGGGCCAGAAGAATGTTCCTGTTCATTTATTTTAATTGAAAACAAATTCTAAATTTCTGCCACGAAAGAGGCAAAACTCTCTCCAGTGGAAGACCTTGATTAAGTCAGCTGCCAGTTTACACATGTCCCATATTGTAGGAGGTGAAATTCAGCAGTCAGATTGGCAGGGACAGTGCTCCACAGAGCAGCTGTTACCACAGCTGGAAGGTACCAATTAACACAGAAATTAAACAAAGAAACAACATGAAAGCAAAGAAACTAGGGGTCTGTGCTTGTCAGAGGCTGGAACTCACCAGCTAGGATTTCAGAGAGCTGTAGTAAGAAATGAAATCTCTTATGCTTTGCAAAACAGAGCACTGTTCTTGTTTCCTAAATCAAAGTGCTCTCCTGGAGTCCTCCAGCTGAAACTGCTGACTAGTTTTAAGCTGAATTTTCACTAGATAGAAGAAGGTACAGAAGAAGCTGCTGACCAACAACCAGACCAAAACTGGCTGGCCCCTAGTCAAGAAGCTCATCTGCAGACCAGGGCACCATTTCAAACCACAGACATCACCCTCTGCGTCCAGACACATCTTTTCAATATATCTTACTTTTAATTGTTACAAAGATAATCTCTGGTAGGGATTTCCTCTCTGCCTGCTCCAATCCCTGACAGAGCTACTGCTGTTTCAAAGGCTCACAAGCATGCACTTTAAAGCAGGGATGACCAGTTTCTGTGTTCCAGGAGAAGGCAGATAAGCACTTTTACTTCCAGCACACGTTGGGGCTCTGGCTGATGCAGTCACCTTCACACCAACCTGTGCCAACTTTGAAGCCAGACCTGCACCCCTTGCCCTGCCTCCTCTGAGCCTGCAGTGCAATAACCCAGCTGTGACGTGTGCCCACAGGTACTGACTGGATCTGCCTAAGATGGAGATGATTTTTCCCATGGCAGCAGAGCACGGTGCTGTGCTCTGTACCCAGAAAGGTGCTGATAACACCCCAGTGTTTTGGCTGCTCCAGAAGCAGCGCTCACACAGCCTCACAGCTGTCTAACATTGCCATCATCACCACCAGAAGGCTGGGGTGGGCAAAATCTTGGGAGGGGACATAGCCAGGACAGCTGTCGCAAACTGACCAAAGGAATATTCCAAACCATGTGACATCATCTCAGTTGTAAGAGCTGAGAGAAAGGAGGAGAAAGGACAGGCATTCATTATTTATGACACTTGTCTTCCAGACAACCATTACACATAATGAAGCTCCACTTTCAGGGAAGTGGCCAGATATAGTCTTCTGATGGGAAGTAGAGAATAAATCTTTCATTTTCCTTTGCTTCCACAAGTGACCTTTGCTTTCACTTTATCAAATTGCCTTTATCTTGACCCACAAGTTGTTTTTTCCCATCTTATTTCCCCCCTGCCTGTCCTGCTGAGAAGGGGAGGGATACAGCAGGGCACCTGCTGTCCAGCCAAGGCCAACCCACCACATCACATTGCCTGATGAAACAGCCTTTTGGGAAACAGGCCTTTATCACAGTTCTCTAACTCTTGACCCTACTGCCCCTTCCCAGCTGATGCATGCAGGGTAACCCACTCCTGTGGCAGGCAGTGGACACGATGGTCCATGTGGGCACAAGAAGCCTGCACCAACACAAGCCAGTGTGTGGTCACTTGGCTTCCTAGGGACAGCAAAGCTCACTCACACTGCTCCAGCTCGGCTGCACGACTCCAAGTGCTCACACCAGCACTTATCACAGCTCAGCCGATGCACAGGAACAGGGAAATGATTTTATAATTACTTATCTGATAACCAGCCTCCTTCACACCCAGCTCCTCCGTGTGTGAGCACGTCAGCTGCTTCCAGCTCAGGCCACTTAATGCAAACTACGTTCAAGTGTGACTTGGCACCAGCAGTGCCTGCTGCTGCCAGAAGACAGGGGAGGACAATCTGAAAAATTCCTCTCAGTTCCTCCACGTGCCAGTAAATGCAGTGTTAAGGCTGCAAGAGGACAGAGCTGCTGCCCTGGACCTCAGGATGCTGAGCATCCCCAGCTTTCCCTGCCTGCCTTCTCCTGGGTTCAGCGAGGTGCTGATGTGTGATCAAAGGAGAAAACAGCACTGTCAGATGTCAACAGCTTTGCCCACTGCAGAATAAAAAGCCTCTTTCAGAGATTAATGCTCTGAGCAATTACTCACCCCATGGAAGGAAAAGTGTCTTTAGCCAAGGTGACACCAGGACCCTAGGACCATGCACACTTTTGTTTCCCTTTCACAGTTAATATGGGCTTCTCATTTCCCAGGGAGAAGAAAAAAAGGTGGACTGGAAACTAATGTTCTGCTGTTTTTTTATTTTTTTAATGAGAATCACTGGGCCAGCAGCATAAAAACAACCCCAACTTTATTGCTAAATTAAAGAAAAAACACTGACATGAATAAGCACAGAGATCTGAATTAGGAATGTGAGCTGGTAATTACCCTTTTGGGCCCTGATTAATTGCATTTGAAGCCACAGAGACACTGAGCCGCCAAACAGGACTGACTGCTGACAAAATCCACCCCCCAAACAAACCTGTCTTTCTCTCCCTGTGCCACCACACAGGAATGGCAGCTCCCCAAATGCTGTCTGCCTTTGTGCCCTGGTGTGCAGTGCTTTTCAGGTCTGGATGGAGTTACAAAGTCACACTATTGGGTACCTCGGGTAACCCCTCTGAGGTGGTCCAGCCTGCAGACTTGTGGTTGCCCAGTAGAAGGTCAAGAATGGACAGATGCCATCTCCTCCACCTCTAGATGCAGGATCAGTATCTATGTGTTTAGCTGCAGGAATTCAAGAAAGCAGCTCCACTAGTGGTTATTACAC
This sequence comes from Phylloscopus collybita, assembly GCA_027886175.1. NCBI lineage: Eukaryota > Metazoa > Chordata > Aves > Passeriformes > Phylloscopidae > Phylloscopus > Phylloscopus collybita. The sequence goes on from JAJNNQ010000129.1 coordinate 26,243,554, forward strand.
ACTAAAAAGGGATGGAAGATTTAATCCACTTTGTTGCAGCAGTGTAGGAGTGTTGCATTTGGTTGGGCCAAAGGTCTCTGCAATCCAGCTCCCCGTCTACAAGAGTAGACAGTAAAAGACAGGCAAGAAATTCAAGAACAGGGTACATGTAATGGGATCCTTCTCCTGATACACACTTTCTATTCCCACACAGCAGGGCTTAGACATTTTGGGAATTAGAGAATGACTTCTAGCGACCAACGTTGGCTTCATCCTATAGAAACTGCTCTAGTGCATTTTTGAACCTACAGATTTTGCAGTCCCTATAGAGCCCTCTGGAAATGAATTTCATTATTTAATCACACAGCTTGTGATTTCATACTTCCTTTTGTTCACTTTAAGCTTGCTTTTCAGATGTCACAGGCTGCATCTGGTTTTTCTGCATTCTGAGAAATAAAATTAATCATGTTTTTCTCACTCTCAAATTTTTGGTAATTTCACAAACTTCTACTCTATCCCAACCATCACATTGTTCAAGACTGAAGACTTTTAGTCTATTTACTCCTGTCCTGCAAAAGCCAATTCACCTCTGTAATCACCTCTGTCATCCTTCTCAGCACCTTACTTAATTACGTACACTTTCTGAGAAGCAACACAGAGCAGCACACAGTATTCACAATGTGGGGAAATCTTGGATTTCCACAGCTGAAGCTCTGGGTTTTCTTCCCCATTCTTTGCCTAATTCTTTTTAATACCAGCTTTGGCTTTCTGACTGCTGAACTGCAGTTTCACGGAAACACCCTCAGAGCCACTGAAATCTCCTTCTTAGATCGCAATGGTTCTTCTCCCCCTCCCCGGCCCTCTCCACTGCTTCATGCTTACCAACACCAAACTGTCTTTTTGCCATTTATATTATGAGATCCTCCTCCAATGCTTTTCAGCCAGCTCCAAATTTGAGTATCATAAGTGAACTTCATAATCAGCCAAGTTAGTTGTGTCGTTAGCACCTCCCAGACCAGATCATTCAAGAATCCCTGCTGGTAAATCCGTGTATCTTTTCAGATAAGAAGTTTTTAAGTCCTCATCTCCAGAGGATGCATTGTTTTAAAATGTGGGCTCATTGACACCTACTAGCTTTCAATCCCCTATTTTAAAAACTTTTCTGTAACATTTTTATTTCAAATGTCAGAAACCAAGGACTGTTGTTAATGTCCACAAATGCCAAAGCATCCATCTTTAAATGAAAGCTCCAAACTGTAAGAAAATAACCTTACAGCCTATGTCAGTCATACATCAAATAACAAGAAAGGCTGTTAATATAATTATCTTCTTACTGCTATTTTGGGAGGCACAGTAGGTTTTGATGGATCTGGAAGTAATAGGATCTCTTAAGCCATAATTTACGAGCACGTCTGTCTTGAACAATTTTCCACATGGGAAATTAATCACATTCTGCCTAATGGGAGGAAAAATATCCCTTTACAGTTTGAATTGGATTTGCCATGGTCAATTGGATGTGGGATTCTTCTTTATCCCTCCTCACAATCTGAGGTGTGGTGTTGCCATCCAAGATTCACTGTGCTAGATTCCACAGATGAAGGTATTTCACTGGTGGGTGATACTTTTATGCAATGCCCACAATGACATAAGTCAAATATACCAGCATGGCACAACCACAGAATGGGATTGTGGCAGGTGTCAGGAATTGTACATGATTATTTGCAGAAACTGCATCCCAGTAAATTTCAGTGGCAGCTGCTCTATAGTCCACACATACTTTGGTGTTAGTTCTGTGAAAAATAAATAACTGGGCCAGATTTAGGGAGCAGGCAGCACATATCCCTTCCCCAGCCAACACAGATCACCTGGACCCAGGTCAGGTGAAACAGCTCATCTGCCACTCAGGAGTGCTCTCAGAGACTCAGCTCAAGCCACCATGAACTCACATTCTGATCTGAATGTGTCAAACAAGTTTCCAAGTCACACAATTTTTTAAAAGAGTTATGCTTGGATGTGAACCTGTATCTCAGGTACAACAGGAGTGAATTTAGCTGAGGCAATGGTTGCATACTTGAAATCACAACAATCACCAGAAGCTCCATTTGGTACAGAAGTGCAAGACCTCTCAGCAGAGTCACTGCCCATCCAAAGACAACCCTGGGCACGAGGTGCTGGGAGACGACACAGTGCTGCAAGACACCAAATGCTGGTGCAGTGCTGCAGTTCTGAACGACCCAGGACAAGGTGTCAATGGCAGCTCAAGGACTCACAGGTCTCATGTACCATGTAGACATTTATTCCTGCAGGTAAACTCCTGCAAGACACCACAAGGAATTGAAGGTTCCTCATGTGCCAGGCTAATGACTCCTCTGGAAGCCGGCTGCTCTTTGTACCTCCACTGGCAGTCAAGAATGAGCTGTCCAAAAACTGGGGCTGGCCTTCCCTAAAGCCTTTACTGAAATCATTTGCCAAACTTCAGGTTTAGATTTTAATCTAATTTTAATTAGATTTTAATTTTCCTGTCTCATCATCAAAAACCCATTGTGCAGAGCAGATGTCCTGGTGCCGATTCATCTCCACTTCTTGGAAAATCCCAACTTGTTTATTGTTCCAGTGGAAACGGGGTGAGAAAGAGGGACTCAGAAAAGGTGATGGAAAATAAACCAGGAAACTAACACATCAGCTGGCACTGAGATAAAGAAGGTGTTTCCAGGTAGCAGGAAAATATCCGTGTCTCTGGAATCCCTTGACTTTGCCATGAAGAAGCAGAACACAGAGTTACTCACTATTCCTTTAAAGCTGAAAGACTAAAGGAAAACAGGATGGCTTGAAGTAAAAAAGGAGTAATCGTATGACTGGAAACTATGAGTGCCCCTAGCCAAGCACCCAAAGGAACTGAGTAATGTTCATTAGTCAGTGACTTTATTGGTACTTGGGACTTTCGACTTCTGAGCAAGATTTAGACCAAGAAGATATTCTGGGGCATGCTACTCTATTTATGTTTGAATGGAATTCAGCCTCACAATATTTTTCCATGCTGATTTAGGCAGAACCAGCCCTCACTTTTTCCCTGTGCAGGGTAAGAATGGGTACCCTTCTTGGGATCAACATGGTGGAAATGCCACTTCCCAACCAGCAGCATGCGGGCAGAGGAGATAGCTGAAGAGGAGTCGTTCTCTTGCAAAGAATTGGAAGATACATTCAAAAGTATTTATTCCCAGAGCAGAAACCCACTGTCCCAGACACGCTACAAACAAAAGACAGTCCCTGAGATCAATTTGTTCACAACCAAATGCTAGGTTCCACTGGCTTTTGAACAAGTTAATTAATAGCAGGAAAGTGCCAAGCACCTGAATTAACACTGGGCACTTGTGCAAAATGAAGACCAGGTCATACCTCAAAATTACCTGACTACAAGAAATAGAAAGCATCAAAGGCTCAGCAGCTTGCCATAGCAATGGAGGGCCAGATTCAACTGCCACTGAGATCCTGTGAACGCAGGGATGGGTATGGAAAGAGAAGGAACGTGGGACCAGTGGAGACCAGCAGAGAAATTTCTCAGGCACACAAAAGCCCACAGGATGCAGCAGAACCTTCCACTGCACGCATCCGCAAGACAGACAAAAGAGTATTTCCCGCTGAGTTACATAAAACCATGTGGCTGTAAATGGATTTGAAAGATTGGGCTTTTCACTTTTAGACAGACAAAAAGGAAGAAATAAAAGTATTTCTTGCAACTGTGACAATTGCTCTGTGACACGAGGCTTTCTGAATGCAGTATTCATACATGTACAACTGAAAGAGCACATGCAGTTGAGGGACTGGTGTTGTGGTGACACAAATTATACTGGTGCCACTTACAAATCAGAGTGGTGTTGTCCAGAAATCATAAAGTTTTGATCAAAAACCAGAAGCAACTTAGGGAAAAAAACCCTATATTTTGACAAGCTTTTACTACTGGGTAGACTAAAATCCCTCTTTTTGAGGCCAAGATCTTAGAACCACAAACCAGTGACCCTTCACGCCCAGTTGCTACACACTCTGAATTAATCTTCATCACAATCTTTTCAGTGTGTGGCTCCAAAGAACCAAATACAGGAATACAGCATGAGAACTCAAGTGACCAGCAAATCCATTATCTTGGTACAATCAACTCTACCTATGGCACTACTAGGGCAGACTGTTTAACCTGTAGTTACAGACCTCCAAAGTGGAGAGTCCTCACCTCCTCAGGCCATCCAAAATCACCTCTCCAATGCACTACAACAAGGAAGGAGATGATTTATTATTTATTAAATGCATTTAGGACATGAAGAAAAGTTTAGGTCTTACTTACCACCTTTTTTTTTTTATGCTATTTATCCAGAAAAAGTACCAAATGGATCTTTTTTGCAGGTGTTTGTCTTGTTCAGGAGGCAGGTTTTTAAAATTTTTCTCTGGATGACTCTGTTTTCCACATCTCTTATTTTAGCTAAAATTTTACAAATTTTTGTTCATGTGCCAAGAGGGAAAGACAGGTGCATTTCAGATACTGCACTGGAGATTAATTTAATAACTATTACTTGAAAAAAAGGGCATTGACATGAGTATTTTGGAAATACAAAGAGTTTAACAAATTCCTGATATTTTGAGGACATATAGAACATTTTATTTTTAATGACAAGCAGATCAGTCTACTGCAGTCAGATCCTGAGACACCTCAGCTGCCTGGGAGTGATTCAGGAGAGTCATTTCTGAGTCAGCTCAACCAGTCAGATTGCTTTAGATTATCTTATAACCCCCAGGAAACCTGCATCAGTAACAAACCACAGTAGCCCCCAACAAACCCCAGGCACTGCAAATGGGGAAAAGAAAAAAATTTTCTTGGCCCTTTCCAGACATTCCATGAGGGAAACACTGCAGAAAGGGAAGCATGTATTTCCAAATGGAAAAGCCATTTATGAGAACAGAGTCTGGCCCTAGGACTCGTATGGATCAGAACCAAACTGAGTGACATCAGAGCCAGAATCCCATTGCTGCGAGTGAGAAGCCAGCCCGGCTGTGCCGTGAGATTGGAAACACATGGAGCATCAGTGAGCCCCTGGGGGACATTCCAAGCCACAGATGAGCAAAAAGAAAAAAGAGCTGAGTGCGGAAGGGACAGTCTGACAGTCCCTTCATCACATGCTGGCATTGAGATGGACCCAAAGGACTTCAGAAAGGGACACAAACACCTGCACTGGCTACCCTGCAGCACCACAAGAACCTGTGTGTGGCTCATGGGGCTGAGGAAGCCAAGGGAAGCTGTATCCTGGTGCTGGAAACAAGTTATGTGCAAGGACAGAAGCAAGAGACAGAAGTTAATGAGACTGAAGAGGATTATCCCGTCTCCCCAGGAGTCCATGGGTAAATACAGGTTTTCCTGCAAGCATACTGCCACTGGGGGTGATAGCTTTCCTCCCATTGTATTAAAATAACTAACCAACTTGAAACAGAAGTCAAATTTCCAAACACATGCACAAACACACACCAGGAACACATTGACACTTCAGAAAACAGGAGTCAGGGTCAGATGACACTTGGGCTCCTCTGAAAATTTCCTGCTGGAGCCTTTCACACTGTAAAACTACCCTGCAATAATTTGAACACTCCAGAAGGAAAAGCCAGCTGCTTCCCTAGGTCAGCTGCTTCCCCAGGCCAGTATGAGATCTTTCACTTGCTCACCCCAAATAATCATGTTCCTGGGAGGAGGATTTCATTGCCTTCCCCAAGATACAGAAAAAGTGTGCGACCCCCATATACCAATGGGAGGATCCCTGTCTGCACCAGCCTCTGCTTGCATGAAGCTCTGTTTTATGAGCCTGAGAGCATTGCTTTGAAGGACAGAATGGGAATGAGGGACTATCAATCATTTGGGAAGAGAAGTACTTGGCTCTCCAGACATCCTCAGTCCTACACCCATACTCTTCTAGTGTGGTACCAATGTCAAGAGAAACTGTGCCTTTGGCAGCCTAATCTAAAACACACTCCTCCTGGATACTGCCAGGGCGAGGGATTGGGCTCCCACCACCTCCACCCCTTCAAAATCCTATTGCAAAACTCATAGGTCTGAGCTACTCCACCAAATGCCTCAGTGCTCTGATGCCCAAATCCTTACTCCCTCCCTGCACCCACCACCCTCCTGTCTGCTGAGGCTGCAGCAGTGAGCCCTCCTCTCTTTGTTACACTACTGCACACAGCAGCAGCCAAGAAACAGTTTTTCCTTTGCAAAAGAATTGATTCACCATAATGTAGTAATTTCACTCTCTGGTAATTAAAAAGCTTAAGCTCCAACTCACACTTCCAAGCATTTGCTCAGATGGGAGGAAAACTTAACAAAAACAGTCAGAGGCATCACCAGAACCACCCCTGTGAAAGGCCTAATTCCCTATATTGCTTTAATTAAAAGTGGATGAATAGCAATCTCTCAGCCCAGAGACCTCTAGGAGAAATAAAGTCAATCTATAGGCTTATGAAAATAAAACAGGAGGATGGAAACAAACACAAAAATCCTGCCAGTTTTAGGGCTTACCAGAGGATTATAACATCTGGACTCTCTTCTCTATGGGAGGTGAACTGAGAAATGGATGGTGTAGAGAGGACACAACCACCCCTTGAAGTGAGTAACGTGCACAGGGAGCTGCTGATGGGAGAGGAGAGGAGCAGAAAACTAAAGAGGCAACAGCCTTGCCCACACACTTCTGTCTTCACAGCTGCCTGGAGGAACACTCCTATCTGCTGACACCACAGAACAAAAGATTTGGTTTAATTGCAAAAGAACAAAAAACGGGCCCAGGGGAGAAAATCCAAATAGATGATGAGTATAGCTGACCTCCAGTGAAACAAGAGTTGTGAGGAATAATCTAATCCATAAAAGCTAAGTATTTATCATCACTCTTACAGTGGGAGACCACCCTGCTCCAGAGTACCTCTGCAAACAGATGTGAGCTAGGAGGCTTTTAGCACAGCAACATCACCAGCCAGGGCATAGGTAACTACAGAAGGACTTGACTGCTGCAGTATTTGAGTGCTATACAATGTTTTATGGATTTATTCTTCTATCGCACTAGGAGACATATCAATTCCAGTTTGTCTCTCTTCTTCCCCAGTACAATATGTCCAGAGAGTCTGGGGATAGATTTGGAGCCCATTTTTTCTACTTGAGCCCCCAGATCTTCTATTTCCTGTTTGTAAAGAACTTCTGACAGTGGGGAAAACTAGAGACTCATCTTGGGCAGAATTAGTAACTAAATATGGGTTTAACTGGTGATTCCCAAATTCACACCCTGTAGTAGGGGGGCAGAAGGAAATTGAAACCAAGCTCCCAAAATGGGCTCCAGCCCCCTCCCCTGGTCCCACGTGCCCAGGGTAAGCCTGCATGGCAGTGGGTGCAGGACATCATCTTGAACTTCACTGCAGCAGTGTCTGTCGACTCACACACGCACACAATGAACCAAACTCAATTGCTTTTCCACTTGTGGAAGTCACTTTGTCTTAGAAAGAAAGCAAGTTTACTTTGGTTAGCTTTATTACAACTTAGCCTTCTTATCAGTTTGATTTCATTCTTAAATCATCTTAAACCCTAGCATCATATAATCTGGCAGCTACAGTGATGGGTTTAACACAGAAAAACATAGGGAAAAGGTTTTAGAAAGCACTCAGACCCTCTGTAACTGCTCCTGCTGAAGTCAACAGTAAATCCAATGATACCACTGGGAGCAGAGGTCAAGGCTGAGCAGGCTTGACGCTACAGAAACTTATGGGTGGGATTTTCAATCTCTTCAAAACTGATTACTAATAATAAAGTATATTAAAAGTAAAGAGCTAAGTTGTGACCCTGAAAATATTTACATATGTGCCTAGCTCACAGATTGTAAGTAATTATGGGAGGCCTCATTTCTCTCACTTTCTTTCATGAAAGCCAGGAATAAGGGCCCAGATGTGTGGGAAACCTTGGCTTATGGAGAGGGTCAGTTACAGTGATTTTGGTGGAATTACTCATGCTCTGCAGAGACTTTGAGCACAGGCATGCACACAGCAAGCCTTCTTAGAAACACTTCTTTAGGATCTTCCTAAACCCTCAACTGCACACTGACATGCAAACACACCAAATGTGAGATGGGACTTTTTGGGCTGTGATGGTGCTGGATAACAGCATTAAAATCCACTCTCTTCTAACTGACTGTAGCAAAACTTGGACCAGAAAATGAAGGCTAGTCAAGAAAAACTGGAGGGGTGTGTGTGTTTTATTATTTGTGCAGATCTGACATTGTGACATGAACTAACCTAACTTCAAAGGATGAAACATCATTATTACAAAGCATTGCATTGAGTATAACCATATAACCATTTCCAGGCTATTATGCAAGCCCAACTGAAATAATATTATGGGTACAGGATTATTCTTGTTCTCTATTAATCCCAAGAGGAAGAGCGGTGTGACTTATTTCTCATCCTGACAAATGATCTCAAGACACTGCTGAATCAGGCATGTTTGCAGCTTAGGAGGAAATAAGTAAAAATGTTCAGCTTCTATTACTAAGTTTGAGGATTCATTAACAGGAATGTAAAACTAAACCTCATTTAAACCCCCTCATTGTTCACCGTATAAATCCTTAGATTGTGTAGGTATGGTGGAATGAGGAAAAAAAAAAAAAAAAAAGATTTAGAGGAGGTGACCTTCCCAGCTATTAGTTTCCAGGCAGTTTCACTCCCAGGTTCCTGCACAATACAGCAGTCTTCCCTGCAAACGTTTCAGGGGAAATGCTTTACTTGCATAAAGGCTGCAACTGTTCCCACTGAAGTGAAGCTGTAAAACTATTGCAGTTGAACCAAAACCTGATAACAGCTTAATGGCATAAAGCAATATTTGGACTAAATTGAGCCTGATCATATCACTCTAAAGTTCTTTTCCAAGTTAAAAGGCTTTTATTTATAGTTTTTACTTACACCCAAGAGACTCTGACATATTTTAACTAACCTGCCTTCCTTGTCTTCTTAACCTTGGTCCCTTTCCAAGAAAAAAGATGTCATCTGACCATGAACAGGGTTTGATTTCCAGCAGCAGAATTAACCCACAACAAATCCCTTGTGCTTATTCACTGAGTGACGGTGCATGTTCTGGGGAGTGAGCTTAGCAAGTATTTCCTTGATGAAAGGGGTGGAGGGCAACAGGCTGGAGTTACCTCTCCTACCATGTCAACCACTTCCATGAAACAAATCTTTGAATCCCACCTATTCCAACTCTTCTGGTTTCACAGACAGCTCTGAGAGAGCAGACTACAGCAAGACCCACCAGTGGATTGGTGTCACTCCTACTGGGACTCACTAAATCTCCTGACACACATCACTCCATGTTGACAGTCACCTCAGGCTGCTACCACTGCATAAACATGGCAGGATTATGCAATCCTGGCTACAAACACAAACTGGACAAAGCAAAGCACACCACAGCCTTCCCTTGACCTGCTGGGTACACACAGGAGGGACTTCAGAAGTGCCCCTGTAGTTAGATACCACTGCAGCCACCACCACAGCCAAGGAGGGCGGGGGGGGGGGGGGGTAATGCAAGGACAGCTGAGCAGTATTTAAAGACCAAAGAGAGTTAGTTCACCCTCTCTTTGACTGGAATGGAAAAAACAAAACAAAACAACATTTCTGTCTAGGGTGAGGGAAAGAAATTGAAAACAAGTATTATATCAGGTTGAACAATGCCATGACCACAAGAAAAGCCTTTTCCTGTCTCTGAGGGTCTTTTTTTTTGACTTGTGTCCAAGGGTCTTTTCAATCAGATCTAGCAATGTGCCTCCGAGTGCCTTCTCTGCTCACAACACAGTTCATGTCTGCTCCAGACCTGGCTGGTGGCAGGCATGTGACATGGGGATGGCATCAAGATGTTGCAGTCTCCACATCCTGGACACCTCAACTGCCTGCAGCAGCATTACCCTGGAACACTTTGTGCCTTCATCTCCCAAACACCTTTCCATGGCTGCTCTGCTCTCTGGGAAGGAGCAGGGGTACCGGTTACCTCACTAGCAGGGTCTCTCACTCACTACCTTGGCTTTGTTAGACTTTGTTAAGACCAATAAATGGGAAAGGAGGCCCAGGCAGGTGAATCAAGCAAGCTCTTAGTGGTCCAGCAGCCTACTCCTGGCTGTGGGAGGCAGCAGGGAGCAGGTCAAACAGGGCAGTATTAAACTCCAGCAGAGCAGCTTTTGCTTGGCAGACAGTGTCCTCCTTCCAGCTGCAGGCAGCCCACTGGTGGCTCCCACAGCTCCCCACGTGCCAGAGCCAGCAGCAAGCAACCTCTTCTTCTCCCAGACTCTGGAAGAAGAAGGTGGCTGGGGCATTGTGCAAGAGTAAATATTTATATAGCCAGGGCCTTCCTTCCCTTGCCCCTGTATTTTCTCCCCTTCTTAAAATGTCACAGATCAGCTGTTTCCATAATTGTGCAGGAAATGAGTTCCCTGCTGGCTGGCAGCTTAGCACTCATGTGTGCTGGGCCTACTGTAGCTGCAGCAGGCACCTCTGCTGCTGGCCCCTGCATCCACCCAGAATCTCTGGAGGATATGGCCAGAGGGGAAATGGGACAGTCAGGGACGTGGCCACAAAGCTGCCTGTGACTGTGGAGTCCTTCTCACAGCTGTGGCTTAGAGGAACCCCTATTCCCTGGTCTGGGGGTCAGATCAGGATCCCAGGAGACCTGACACTCTGTTTATGCCGCTTCAGAGCAAACATCCAAGCCAGACTAACAGAGCTTCCTGCCTGCACACAGCGGCGAGCGCACTCAGGAAACTCAGGCATATTTCAGGCTTGCGACTCCTTCTTTGTTCTTCAGACAAAGCCTCGTTCACTGGAGATGTTGCTAAAAGGATTATTATCTATAGGAGACCTCTTTTCCCAAGAGGAAATCTGCTAAACACACAAATCTGCATTTGCTGTGTTCTGTAGGAGGCAGGATTAGTACAGGAACATTCTTCCTCCTGCTCTCCGCATCTAAGGATTTAAATAGACCAGCCATGACGACACTGCCCGCTGGGAATAGGCCCAAATGCCTTTCTCCTGTACTCCAGTCTGATGCTTTTACTCCTTGCCTGAGATGATAGCAAACTTCCCAGCATTTGGCGAGAAGAGTTGGAAGAATTTGGTGGGAAACACATCTAACAGTGCACTCAGTGAAAAAGTGAAGAGTGTCCACCAGCCCGAACACCAATAACATCCCATCATGGGCAAACCAGATGGCAAATGTTTTGCTTACTCCAGGTCAGCCCTATGCTGTTAAGAGCTCTGAATACAAGAAGCACCCTGCAAGCCTGAACTTGCTGATGCTTAGGATGTAAAAGCAGAAGGAATGTAATTTTCTGCTCTTTATTTAGAGGTGGCAAAACCCTGATAGAAAACGACATGGTGGAAGTGCCTTACTTCAGACCCACGGAGATTTGAGGGCAAACATTAATTACCTCAATCCTGCATAAAGCCTGGGGCCTGTATTAGCACCTCTCTGAATGGAAGAAGCTCAAGAGGATTGAATTTCCCACTTCTAGGACTTACTTTCCTTTCCTCATCTACCTACCCCTGGTTTCCTCTTTCTAATTCCCACGTTATTTCCTTCTCTCTACCTCAGCTTTCCCTTTAAATGGGACTAAACTCTAAAAAAGAAACCCCACAGGGGAGTAGACACTGCCATGGGTTATTTCATTATCGTGAAAACAGATTAACTTTGGCAAATCCCTGCCTGCAGAATCCCCTCACTCTGCTCCTGAGTATAAAGATCCCCTTATGAGTAACGACAATGTTCATGAGAGCCTGCAAAAAGCTGCATTGTGGAGCAGGGAGGTCTGCAAACACACCACCCTAGAGAACACCACCACCTAAAAAGCTCATTAGATAGAGAAAGTAAAATAGGAGAAATCAAGCAGCAAATTCCCAGGTTCATTGTTTCCAACCTACAGGAAAAAATAATAATCACAACCTATTTTAAGCATGTTAGTGTATAAATAAATCAGCTGGCCCAGCCAAAAGGCAAAGTGGGCTGAAAACAGATTCAAACATAGGTCTAGACTATTACTTAGCTGTGAATCTCAGCTGGGCTCTTTTCTGCCGTATTGCCCAGGCAACTTAAATTTGAACACAACGAAGACAAGATTAGGTAGATAAGTAATATCCAGAGGGAAAATTTAGAGCCTGTGGGGCTGCAAAGCCATCTGAGTCCCTGGCAAGCTTGACTACTGTGTTAAAGAGCACTTTCATTGTATAGGGCATTTGTTGATGGATTGTGGGAAAAAGTCAGATTTCAGACCAGAGAGGAAGACAAGCAAGCCCTTATATAAAGTCACCCTCTCCCCAGTCTGTGGGTTGAATGCAGAATGCTCTCAGACTTGCTACATACCACCCACTTTAGATTACAGACTTGCAGAGTTATTTTTAAAAAGTAATTACAGTAGTAGAGGGCACACTCATCTGGAACGGCTGCCTGAGGAAACGACGAGCCCAATGCAGCTCAAACTGCTTCTCAAGTCTATAATCGTGTTTATTTATTGCCTTTTAAAACAAGAATCAAAATCCAACTAATTTCTGAGTAAAAACGTCTGTATATTTCCCCAAGGAGTCCAGGCAGCTAGACTACATTGAAAACCTTCCCTGGCCTTTCAGTCTAGCACCAAGAGCTGCAAAAAAAAAAAAAAAAACAACCAAAAAAACCAAAAACCAAAAACCAAACCAAACAAAACAAACCCAAAAAACACAAAAAAACCACCCCCCAAAAAAACCCCCAAAAACCAAAAAAAAAAAAAAAAAAAACCACAACCAACCAACACCCCGCCCCCCCCAAAAAACCAAATCTGCATTAGCTCTAGCTTCAAAAAACCCCAAACCCAAATCCCATTTCATTCTTCGTTTTTCCTAGAAACTATGGCTTGATCATTACAAAATCCTAATCAGGAGATTCAAGTGTCTAATGAGAGGCACATCACGTTTTGCATATGCTGATTTCTGCCCAGAGGTAGTTTCTGGTTGAGCAAAACATGAGCTCTTAACCTATGTGAGAAGAGTGGGTTTACAAGCCCCAGAACAAGATTCTGTAGCTTTTTACTAATCCAGCCCTTCATTTCAGCTGTCAGCTGGTGGATTTTGGATCTGTATGCTGAGAAAGGACTCAGAGGAGTCTGAGAGAAGAGGACCAGGTATTTGGGCAGATACCAGCATTATTTCTTCCCACTTTTTCTTCCTTTTGTAATGGAATCAGACCCTTGATTCATGCCCTATTAATGCCCAAAGACCTTCAGAAGGCCCGACCTATGAAACAGACTCAGCCTGCAAAGCCAGCAGCCCCCTGCACTCCAGTCTGGGGGCTCCTTACAGCTCCCTCCTCATGGGCAGCTCTGAAAGCTGGCGCTGGCCATGCCTTTTCCACAGCTTTCTCAATAGGCAGCAGCCTTAGGGCATCCTATGACCTCATACTTGACGACTTGTCTTTCAAGAAGAAAACACTTAAACCCTAAAAATATCTCCACGGAGCCTGAAGAAAAGAATATGCCTGTTCCCCTTAAAATCATCAATCCTCTCGCCGCCCGGCCGAGGAACAGCCGCTTCCTCCCGGCAGCCCCTGCTTTCCCTTCAAGCCCAGAGCCGACAGGAAATCCATTCTCCTCTTGTGAGAGACAGGAGATGAATTTTCCACAATAGCTCTCCTAGCAAGGCAGAAAATAGAAAGACACAATAGAAACCGTGAACTCAAACAATAGGAGCTGCTGAAGGGCAGCTCACCAGCAGCTCGGCATCACCCAAGTCCTAAACAAGCTGGAGTGGAAAGAAGCCAAGGACCTGTTAGCTGCCTTGCTAACACAATATCCAGGCTCAAACATAAGTTGGTTTTAAACCTGGAAGCACTCTCCTCTTTCAGAGAACAGGCAGGAAAATGTAAAACAGGCATTAAAATGAAATTGCACTGCATTACAGAATGGCCCCCAAAAAGATTTCCATAGCTCTTCAAGCCCACAGCATCCCACGCCACAGTGCCATGGGCCACTTCTCCACCCTCTGGCAGCTCCTCAGAGATGGGGACAGGACTGCAATGCTGCCTTATTGCAGGGGGTGGAAGGGTTGGGGGCAGAGCCCCTCTTTCTTCTGTGAGTTTGTTACCTCACATTCAGAAAAGCACAGCAGAACATCTTCGTTCCTGATGTTACACAGGTAAGGCTCAGCAAACCAGACATCTGAGACTCTAGTGTGTGCCCATCATGCCTGTAAGACTACCCCTGCATATTAAAGGAACACTGTTTCAAATAGCTTAATTCATATTTTAATCTAAAACATAAGATGTGCCTTGATAAAGAGAATTTTATCTGATATCTCTCTTGGGTTTTTTAATCTTTATGCTACTTTTTGACTGGCTTTGAACTGCTGCAACACTGTTCATTTCTGAGGGGGTCAGAAATTAAATTCTGAGGAATTCAAAATTACTCCAAAGAAAAAGTTTAAATCATTCACTAATAACTTGCTGCCCTGGCTCAGACTGATAAAGGACAGAATAATAAAAAATTAAAAATAAATCCGAAATTTGCACGTAATATACAGCTAAGAATTAGGACAGGGAATGCATTTCCTTTTAAATTCTCTGCTAGCAACCAGCTCTCCAAGGGAGAAAAATAAAAGTATCTTTAAAAGTTCTAAGGCTTCTCCTTGGCCAGTGTGTGCCTTACAGTCATCATCCCCCTGCCACCCAAGGTGGGCAGAATAAACGCTGAAGCATTTTCCATGCACTGTACCCTGCTGAAATCCAGCACCTTTGACAAAATGACACATGGCCAAATCCTAATTTTGCTGATGCTGGTCCCGATTTACACAGGTAGAATGTGAATGGCTGGATCTGAGAGTCACTGCCTTGCTGGCTGTGGGAGGATGAACCCATCATCTCTGCTCCAGCACACGATCTCTGAACAAAACACTGCTTCTCCTCCAGCCCGGAGCAAAACAAAAGGCGAAAAGCTGGAATATACAAAGGTGAGAGGAAAAAAAAACAACCAACAAACAAATAAACAAACCCTGTTCTCACCACCATGGACAAAATTCTGCTGTTGCAAACCTACTGAAGCCCTTTTCCTCAGCTTCGTCTTACCCAAAAGACAGCACTGGAAAGGGGAGGGGAAAAAAAAAAAAAAAACCACAAACCCAACACCTCAAACCGAAACCAAAAAAGCAGACATAAGCACCTGGGATGCAGTTCATCGGCAGATCTCCTTCCCCACTGCAGCCCGGGAGCGGCAGAAGCAGAGGAGAGGCATTGGCGAGAGGCTATTCCCCATGCTCCTGCATTGTGCAAGGCGGGGAGGCTCCCGCGGGCACCCCCCGCCAGCCCCAGGTATCTGGGCGGTGCTGGCACGGCCCGCTCCCAGCGAGCCTCTCCCTTCCCGCGGCCCTCCTGACTCACACATGGCTCTGAGGCCTCAGCTGGGCCTCGCTCCTCCGACTCCCCTCGGCTGCAGGAACAGCCTCCAGCAAACCTCAGGCTGCCAGAGACTGGGGCTTCTCTGGGGAACCGGGAGCCTCGCCCAGAGATGAGGCAGTCAGGCAAAGCCCTCCAGGCAGGGATCAGCTCACCCTGCTCCCACCCACTGTTCCAGGCAGGAGACACTCACCACAGCTCTGGCGCAGAAAACAGGGCCCGACTGGCACTACCAGCAGGGATCTCTGCCGCCCTGAATTTGCTGCCTGTCCTTAAAATGCCTCAGCAGGCACACAACGTGCTCCTGCTACGAAGGAGAAAGTTCCAGAGACCCCTCTGAGATGCTGCCAGAGCGTTTCTCTTCTCAGGGGCAAAGCAGGTCAGTGGGGCACAGCGAGGTGACAGCAGCTGGGTGACATCTCATCCTCCATGCTGGCATCCCTCCCAGTGCCCTGGGACACAGCCACCAAGCTACACTGGCAGCATGTGCCCCAAAATGGATAATTTTCTCTTTCCCCGCCCTAGTCAAGGAAGGAGGAAAACCTGAGTGGGGAAAAAAAGAAAGAGAGAAAGTGCCTCTCTGGCCTCTCTGGTAGAAGCTCCAAGCACTGAAGGCAGGGACTGGAGCCGGGTTGAGGTGCAGTTCCTCCAGCTCCCTGACCAAGCTGGTAGGGCAGCCTGCACTGATCATCCTGCTCCCCTGGGATAGGACTCGGCTTCCCAAGAGTTAGGAAAACCAAGCACACAAAGTATTCTCCTCGAACAGGATGGCTCCCTCTCCAGGTAGCTTGGAAGCTGCAGAACAGACACCCAGTGACCATTTTCCCCTTCAGGCACATTCTATGCAAAAATCTCCTGTTTCTTCAGTGGGGGTCAAAAGTGGCTTGAAGTCCGGCAAGGATCAAGCCGGAATCTGTGTGGGAAGTGCAAGGGGCTGCCATCATCAATGGCCAGCCCTCCATGCCATGGCAAGCCCAAGCCTCTCTCCAAGGCAGGGATCTGCAGCCCAGCAGACACAATGATTTCATGCCATGCAGTGCATTTTCCCCAGGGCTGCACTTTTGAAGACACAGTGGAGCAAGAAGAGCTGACATCCCTCCAGCTTTGTCTCCAGATGGCTGTCCCACTTACTGCCAAGAGAAATGAAAAACAATGCAAGCCCTGGAGTCTTGGGTCCACCACTGCACAACTGTTAATCCCAGAGCTGCACTGCCCTGTCTCTGCCATTTCATTTGCGACTGTGGTCTCCAGAAGCTCAGCAGATGAGTCTTCTCCTTCCAGCTGAAATTCCTTCAATAATTACCTCAAGATCCCTGAAAAAGGGAGCCCAAGTCCAAAACCCCTTTTCTCTGCTGACACAGATGTAAAAGTACCTGACAGGGAGGGAGCAAAACTACTCATCCAGACTCCAAAGATTGTTCTTCAGATATGCAGCAGAAGAGGTGATGGAGAAATCAGTATTTTGCAAATGGGCTCAACCAACAGTGATTGGTACATTCAAACAACACTTTCCATCCATGTCTTCTTAGAGCAACAAACTATCTTTGCTCTAGAGAGGGTTTTTCAAAGCAAATTTTATTCTGACTCTTCCACAGTCTCCCTCCAAAGAAAAAAAATTATACCATCAGCTACAAAAATGCTCTCTGGCCAATCCACAGAGTTTCTTGGTTTTGTTGTGCACAACCCCTCCTGATGCAGGATTTTCCAACATTAAAAAGGGAAATCAGAGAGAAGAAAAGCACATGGGAGGAAGATAAAATGATAAAAATATCACTTTTGCCCTCTCAGTATGGTTAAAAAAAATCACAAAAAAATTGAAGGCAAGGAAGTCACTCTCAAAAAGAAAACAACAACAACAACAACAACAACAACAGCAAAATTGTCCACAGGACATTTTCTAGAGGGCTGCCTGGCACTGTTTATAATTTCCTTGCACCTCTTCATGGCACTGAAGGCCATTGACTCCTTGTTTGTGTAAGGGAGAAGTGATGGTAAATATATTTGAAGAAAGAAATTGATGAAAATAAGATAAAGGTGTCTGGAGGAAAGAAGAACTGCACTTTCCTACTGCTGAACCCATTCTCCTTGGGGGGAAAGGCTCTGAACCCCATTACATTTCCCTTGATTTTACAGGTAAAAGGTTTCCAGCACAGTCAAGCACTAATTATTATTTCAGGAGAGCACTGACAAACAGGAGTTGCAGGATGGAATATGCCAACTTCCTAAGACAGAGCTGATGGGGGGATTTGTCCCACCCTGAAAGTGGCACAGCAAATCCTGGGCATTCAGAACCCAGCATGCAGAGCCACTCCAGCTTGGCTGAATCGGGCCCACAATAAGCAAGGAGGACCACAACATCTTCATGAAGTAGGATTTAAGTGCAAACATCTGCCTTGCCATTTTTTAATTAAGGGAGTTTATAGCTAGGTATTCGTTTCCGTAATCCACGGCTCCAGCTGCAGGACTGCCGTGCATATTCTAATTTTGGCAGCCAGTTTATTTAACAGAGTTTGACATTGTTTGACATTTAGCTGAGTCACCTTGTTCCTGGGTAAAGCAACAAGGGCTGTTCAGCAGTTCAACAAGAAAGAGGCAGAGATTTGATATCAAAAGTAGAACATATATCACAGTAATTTTAAATTAAATACAGCTGAGGTCTATTCTGTTCTGGCAGCTTCTCTCTTTGGGACACTAAGTCAACCCAAATGTTTTCCAGATATAACTCTTCCCCTCAAGGACATGTGGCACTACCATCTCCCTCATGTTTCTGGAGGATGGGAAGGGTACAAGTGTTGTAATGGGCATATGGGGTTTATCTCACCTTCTGCAAATATCTTGCACCCATATATCAGAACATCCATCACTAAGATCTGCACAAAGGCAGAGGAGCAGCTACCTGCAGTCAGCCAACATTTTTCGAGGAGAAAATAAAACAGACAGGCCAGTGACAGTCAATACAGGAGGAACAAATGCTACCTGCAGACAGGATTTTCCTACAGGATCTCATGTGAAGCCATCTGCACTCCTGTACAGTGCTTTCAAGGACCTCAAAATGCTTTCCAGTAAGAAAAGCAGACCAGCAGTACTCATTCTTATCAAAAAGAGGTTCCATAAAGTGATTTGGTTATCAGTTTGTTGGTGGTACAGCTAAAAAGAGAGCCCACTCCTAGACTTCTCTCCTCATCCCAGATAGTAAATGGATGGCAACACCACCTTCCTCTGGCTTCAGGGTCTGGATGCAGCCCAGAACACTGCAGAGAGAAAACCCTAAGCCTGGGACTGCCTTCCACAAGGTCTGTGGAGGCTGCCAAGACACTGCCAGGCAGCTGTGCTGCCCTGCTGTGGCTCTGATGCTTGTGTTGTGTATTTGTGCTGCTGGTTTTTAAGTCCCTACTCCCCAATAACCTTGGAGCTGTGCTCACCACCCATCTGGAGGTGTGCTTTGCCTGCAAATAGCGTTAGGGACCACAGCATGAGGACTAAGCCCTCCCATCCCAGATTCTCTTCACAGAGAAGAGCTTAAGGGAAGAGCTGGAATCTCCTTTTTATAGTGAGAGAGGGAACAGACCTTTTAACAGGCTGAAAATACTCCATTTATCCTGGCAGGCAGTGCAGTGAGCCAAACTTTAAGCCAACAGCCAGAATCATGCAGTCAGACAATAGAGAGCTGGCCAGAGCCTGCACTTCCAAGAGCACGCTGTGGTCTGGCTCATCTCCCCCATTCTATCCCTGCAGCCACTGCTGGAAGAAGCTATGTAGAAGTGTGTGCTGCTACCCTGAGGACAGGATATCCATCATGTTCACGCCCCTTACAAAAGGTGTCAGAGGGACAGTGTCTCAGGCTAAAAAGATAAGTAAATATCTTTTTGGCCAGCATTGCAGAAATCCCTATTTGCATTTAACCTTCCTTCAGTTTCCTTTCTGTTGCACTCCAGTTATTCATTCCTTATTGTACAGTAACAGTGTCTGCAGAGCCACAGCATCCAGAAATGACAAAGACTGACCCGGATCCCCAGTGGTCTCCCAAATGGTGGCTGGAGCTCAGGCTGCCTGGCTGCACCCCAAAGACACAGCCCCCCAGAAGTCATCAGATCCCTTTGTTGTAACAGGGCATGAGCCAACCTGAACCTGAACAGCTGATGCAAGATCCCCTGAGAGCCCTAAACACCATGCCAGCTATTTTAGGAGGAGGTGCAGGTCTAGTATCACAAGGCTGGGTGTATGAGCTCTCAGGGAAAAGGCATTTATAAGAATGGTCACAAAAGGTACTAGAGACAGTAGCTGGGGAACTGCAGCCTCCAGCTGCTCTCAGCCATCTTATTTAGGGCTTTCCTCACAGCATTACCTGGTAGAAAAGGAATGATTCTTTGCTTGGGATCTTTCTGGCCTCCTTCAATAGGAAACTTGTCCAGAAGCTGCATCTGCAAAGGAAGCACAACAAACATCTTAGGGGGAAACATGGACCACCTGCATAGAGAACAGGGGATCTCACTTTGTGTGGGGTTTAAGACGAAAGCAACTGCAGGAATTGCTCTGTCTTGCTGGAGGGGAGCCTGTACTTAAAAAGGTATGATACAGTTAACACCAAGAAAGGGAGGGCAAGTTTCTGGCAGCACAAAGGAGCTGGGACAAGGCCCAGGCAAACAGCTGAGCCTGGCCTTGCTGTCATTCTAAAATTAGGCTCTCAGTTTTTGCTACAAAACACACGCCTTGTCTCTAATACACAGCCTGCCTGTGTTGGTGGAGCAACAGGTTTTACCTGTCCATCTGACAGACCACCCTCCTGGCTAAAAATGCTGCTCAAGCAACCAGATTAAAGCATATCTACTCAAACACCTGCTCTGCTTTTATGGCAGAGCCAGAAAGACCCACTGCCCTGGTCCAGTAAGGAAGAGTCCTGTTCTACCAGGGAGACAGAGATGGGGTTTTGGGGAATATCTTCCACTGCAGTCCCCACATGGAGGGCAGCAGGCAAGGAGGCCTCAGAGAGCAAAACATCCCACAGAACACCAGCCCCACAAATGGCCTGAAAGCACAGCTCAGGGTGGGTGTGCTCTCAGCCCAGCACCCTTCAGCACATGGTTTCCTAGCCTAGGAAAGCTGCATGCTGATCTGACATTGCTAAAGGAGCCCTACAATATACCCTTGGATGATGAGACCTGAAGGACAAGTGCCACTGAGGCTGAAGACCAGCTGAAAGGCCTCAAACAGAAAGATGCACCTGCCCTAGTGACACCTTCATGGACTTGCCCAAAAAAGACCAACTCCAGCCCCGAAAACTGTCAGAGCCTCTCATCTCTCCCGTTCACCCTCTGCAACCTTTCGCTCTCATTCAGCATGTGGTGCTGCCAAGACAGAGACCCAAATCTTCACATTCTGTTTCATTTCTCCCCATGTTTCCTAAGCATGATGTCTCTGTGATGCTCAATATCCCCTCCCTACTCAGAAGCCCTGGCTCCCTCAGGCAGGGGGAACTCCAAAGCTCCTGCCAGCCCCAAGGCTCCTTTCCAACAGAGCAGGAGAGACATCTTTTAACTCACAGTCCACAGCTCCTGTGATCTCTGAGGAAGGCAAGGAAGGAAAAGCAAGCAGTTGTGTTACTTGCCCTTGCAGAACCCCTATCTCCTCACCTCAGCTGGAGCTACAGCTCAATACAGATACACAAAGTGGCAGAAAGAGCTGGGGGAAGGGAGGGGATACTCATCAATCAGCATTTAATCTCATCAGTGCTACGTGTCCAACAGGGAGGCTGTGCAAGTTAACAGTGGTTTTGCTAGCTCAACAGATTTTCTTTTAAAAATATTTTTTTGCTAACTTGGGGAAAAAACAGTCAGTTTTTGGTGGGTTTTGTGTTTTGTTTTTTTTTTGTTTTTTTTTTAAACTGGTTTTGTTTTAAGCACGCAGATCCCTCTCATCTTCCACTGCACACGACATCTCCAGCCTTTTCACCATATGGCACAGCAAACCAAAGATCAAGAGGAAACTCAGGAGTAGAAGGAACATCTGTGCAGGAGAAGAACTTAAAAGATCCCACATGTTTCCCCATCAGGGAGTCAGCCTGGTAAATAAATAGACCATAACTTTGCGGATTGTTAGCTAACTCACTTTTCTGCCTACAGAGACACGTTTTTTATTAAAAATGGGAAATTTTGTTTTCTTGTAGCTAGAGCTCTGGGTGTCTGAGGTCAGGCATGGGCAGGAGCTTCCTTCAAAGAAGAGGGGGAAAAAAAAGGAGGGGGAGAGAATCCCCACCTACTGACTTGAAGTTTCACTGTTGCTACAGTTTTAGCCAGGAAGGCAATTCTCACTTTACTAGGCGGTGACTGATTGAAGCTGGAACTGATACAGTCAAATTCCCAGGGTTATTCTTGGAGTTAGATTAGCTTGGCTAATACAAGCCTTTTTAACCACATCAAGAGAGCCACAATGTGTATAACTTAGTGCTATTTATCTAAAGGGTAGATATCAGCAAAATAGATACAATAAACTGAAGCTGGAAGAGTTTGGATAAACTTTCCTAGACTACACTTTCCACCCCAGCTCTTGCCTGCACTGGGAAAGTCTGGATGGCAGGGAGCTGGGTGAGGCAGGGGCACTCCAGAAGCCACGGATTCTTCAGGATGGTAAAGTCAAAGTGTAGCAGAGGCAGGGAGCCTTCCCCAGCACTTTCCTGCACCCAGCTCTGCCAGTCAAAGCCAGTGGAAGTTAGAGCTGAAGTCCTAGAAAAGCAGGATTCTGTATCCTCCCACCCACACGGAAGGATGCAAAGTGGAAGATGAGGAAGAGATGTATACAGAAGAAGAAAAAAAAAAATCAGTGGACCTGAATGAAACATCCCAAATCTTCCAAAGTTGATGAGGTGTCCTGGGCCAATGCCTAACATCCCCACTCAGCCCAGCTCTGGTAAAAGGAGGCAAAGGGAGTAGCTGGGAATGAAGAAAGTTAAGGGCGGAACTACCAAAACTCCTCCTGGTAGGCACAGCCCTTTCTTCACATGATTAACAGACAAAGACCAATAAACAGATTTTCAGTTCTCTTAATTAGATGTCTGCAGAGCATCTGAAAGTTGAAAACTCTTTTGTCTGTGACAAATGTTTTTCCATTAAAGGAAGTTATTCTTGTTATAACTGCAAATACACATATGATTGATGAAAACAACCCTTCACCTAATGCCCCCAGTTACTCTGCTCAGACATAGGCAGTCTCCACAAGTTCTTGCTCACATCTTTGATATGTGACAGTTAGCTTAGGGACAAAGTTTGCTAAATCAGAAAGCAATTCTGTCACCTGGAATAAAATGGTCCCAGTATGAAGGCAAAGAAGGGAAGTTTGGATGCAGAGTCCCAAAGAATTGAATTAGGGACGCAGTTGGCTTTGGGTAGACAGGAAAACACAGCTGGTCAGTGCATTTTGGCAAAACTGGAGGAGCTCAGTTCATCTGCTTACAATGAGGAGGGGCCTCCAATTGCATGACTGGTGTAGTGAGCAGAAAGAAACCTGTTACCATGTCCCTGTGTCACAGGGTGGAGGATCCGTTTGGAAACAGGGAGGGTGTATGGAAACCAGGAAGTGAGATTTCCATCCATTCAGGCAT
Source organism: Phylloscopus collybita (assembly GCA_027886175.1). Lineage (NCBI taxonomy): Eukaryota > Metazoa > Chordata > Aves > Passeriformes > Phylloscopidae > Phylloscopus > Phylloscopus collybita. The sequence continues at coordinate 26,266,587 of JAJNNQ010000129.1, forward strand.
CTGGAGTCAGGCTGAACAAACATATCCCACTCTCACTTCTGGCACGACAGATGCATGTCCACAAATAACTCAACTACCAAAACTGCCTCTCCAGTCTTTGTCTCTCCAAACTGCTCTGGGTTTGCTGACATCTTTCCTACAGAAGTCCTGTACAGTCCTGCCTTCTTTTGCAGGAAGAGAAGGAAGGAAGCACCTTCTTACTTGCTTCTGCTAAAACTCCTTTAGAAGACCTGGTATAAAACCTTGTAGTCCAGATTATCACTTTCTTGCAGCAGTCAACAAATGATCATCAATTAATCTCATTAAAAATCAAGGTAATCACTCATGTGAGTTGCTGCTTATTAAAAAGAGAGCAGACTCAAGAGCACTGGCCCACTTCACTCCCTTCTATTTGTACATAACCATGAAATCACTTGACTTGCAAGAATGAAATAGGAAGACTTTGGAGTATCATCTCAACTACTTCCCCAGGCATCTTCCTTCTCATGTCTTCTGCTTCAGGCCACCTCTACTTAAAATGCAAAGATGAAGAAAGAGCCACTCCTGCACACAAGAATCATTTGGGTTTGCCAGATAACAGCATCTCTGGTCATTTCACATCAGCTCTGCTGTGAAAATAAGATTCTGCCCCTGTCTGCCTTGCAATGGTAATGCTGGGCTAGAAATCATAATGAAGAAAAACAAGTGCCCTTTGAGATGCTACAAGTAGCATCTCTGAGAATGTGAAGCCAAGTGGCTTCCTGATAATTTACTTACTGCATTTTACCTATCTTGGTTAAATTTTCATGAAACAACATTTATTTCTGCTGCAGACATAAGAACTTACAGCACCCAAGATTAAGAGGCAACTCCTCTTTCAAAGGAGAGGCTTTTACTCTGCTAAAAACCAACCAGTGCAGGGGACATGAACATGTAAACTGTTCAATGGCTTGACCCTGTGGCTTTTGCCAGTGGAAACTTTGTTCCTGGTTTGGTTTTGGAAGTTTGTGTCCAACTCCCTAAAGTTAATCCACTGAGACAGTTACCTGACCTCCACCTATACCTTATACCACAGACTATAGATGGGTTCCTGCTGGGCTGTTGGTTTCTCCCCTTCCTTCTGTGCAGCAGTTTTAATTCCTCTGGTTAGAAGAATTAAGTTCTCCTCTTAAAATGAGCAAATGAGGACACCCACATAATCTCTTAGTGTGGAAATCTTTCTGGTTCCTTTTCAAGTGGATGCAGGTTTGCCATGTGCACAGATAAAAATCAAAGCTCTGCAGGAGATCAGCACTGCAGGCGTGGGGAGATTTATTTATAACACAAAGATCCTGAGGATGACTTTCATGCAAGTCCCTTACTTTGGCAAGAAAAATGACATCCACTGCTGCAAAATGATAAAGGACTCTGACCTTCTACAGAAAGAGATAAGGCCTCTCTCCCTTTCCAGGGACACATTTACTTGTGTCCCAGAGAAAGAGTGGTTGAAAATCAAACCACGACCAAGAGCAGCAGAGTTTTTGCAAGGTCCCTCTAGAAACCCCAGCTTGCCAGCTTACTCTTGGTCCCAAGACTACAGTTCTTCCTACACTGAATGCCAAGAGGCACATCAGCTTCCCTTTTTCCAAGTGCTCATCAGAAAGCACATTTTTCATTAAAAATGAGGTAAGCTGACAATAGCTTTAATTTAGACACTGATGGACTTGAAAGGTAATGTATATGAGGACAGTCAGGCATCAGGCACATCCCTCCTCACAAGGCTGATCTGATCTCAGAGTCCCAAGGAGAAAAGAAGAGCTACAGCCACCTGGGAGATGAGGAAGAGGAGAGAAGACATCTGTGCATGTGTGGGGTTGTGTGCAAACTTCTGAGAGAGTCTGCCAAAGAAACTGGTAGAAAAGCAAAGATACTGCCAGGGATCTGAAACTAGTGATGATGGAACTCACACCTCAGCAAGAGGGGTTAAGGGCATCTGCAAATCAGAAAAGACTGAAAGTCTCTAATGCAGATAACACAAGTTTAGACGAGGAGAGGTAAGATACCAGAATAGGAGCTATTAATTAAACCCCTGAGGAGCTGCAGTAATTTCCTTTCATTTTGAAGTTGGAAACCAGCTGTGCTGCTTGCTGACAGGATTGATGGTTTCAGCATCATCAGCTATATTTTGAATTATAAACCATGTGATCTGAAAGCAAGGGAATGAAAGATGGGTTTGAACTCTGTCATCGGCCAGAGTTTTCCAGTGGATAAATCTCTCTGGTCCTGTCTCTGGTTTTGCACCTGCAAAATGTGAGACAGATCTCAGGTAGGTGGCATGAGATTTAATCAAGAACCTCAAAGGCTCTGAGCTTTTTGCTGCAGAGCAGGAATTAGAGACTGAATTCAGAGGAACTACACTCATCTAAACCCAGCAGGACAGAAGCAAATTGAAGAAGTATTATTGTTGGTTTTCAGATATGATTATCCTCTCATTTGTGGGCTTGTCCATCTATAGTATATTCCAAATCTGGTTAACCAGGGAATCCAAAGGGGGCTTTCACTTAAGGAAGAGGGTTGGCCACCATTTCCAGAGAATGGATCTCATGCTGCTAGGTAACATCAACATTTAAATGTCAGGAGGTGAAAACAAGCAAGAGAGTGGAGAACACAAGAGACTGTCTCCACAGATTCACCTTCTACCTACTGGTCTAGAGAAGATAATTTCTTCAATTGTTTGGTTTTAGAATAAATGTTCTGCTAAGGTTAATCAGTGGAGCATCCATGAGGTAAGTGGAAGGACCTCATTCACTCCAGCTCAGGACCATACCTGCTGAGATCAATGACAGAAGGATATACATGGCAGAGAATGAAACCTCTGCTGCTGGGACAGATCCCTCCACAGCATACAGCTGTTAAGAGAACTTTCTCTAGATTTCTCTGAGCTTCTTTTTATTTCTCCTCTGCTTCACTCTCTCACATGAACAACAAACCAGTTCACTCTCACAGACACAAGACAGCAGGCGGCCTGCTTAACTCCCACCCCTTCAAAATTGGCCAGAGCAGAGCTGTTCCTGAGTATAACACCAACTAGGAAAAGTTTGCAAAAGATCTTTGGGTGAGGATGTGGAACAAGCTGCGCCCAGGGGAGCTCATCTGTTAGCCACTTACACACAGAACTGACATCTTACACAGCAGAAGGAGGTGAAACTCCATCTCTTCCTAAAGCAGTAACAGCTTCCACAATGCAGCAGGAAAACTATATCAGGCAGCCAGGGACACTGGCTCCCTTGTGGTGTTACATGATGCCACAGCATGCAAGAGAAGTGCAATAATTCAATCCCTGAGAAGCAGCAGCAACTGCTTTCCTTTTATTTTGAAAGAAAAAAAAAAAAAAAAAAAAAAAAAAACTACAGCAAACAGTCATCCGGATAACCAGCTGACATGCCTGACAATTCCAGCATTATAGGATATGTTCAGAATTAAATATAGTGCAATCCATGAAAAAGTCAAACAAAAGCAGGAAAATGCATATAAAATAAAGAGAACAGACATTTACAGCATGGTGTTATCCTCAAAGGGAAAATGCCTTTCTCAGGTCTGAAAATGTCTACAAGAAATCTTGGAAATCTTACAAACCTCTCAGTATCCAACTAAAAAAGCCAAGGGAAGAGAAGGCGGGGAGCAGAGACTGGGGGTCTTTCCCCCAACATAATCCATCAAAAGAGGGAATGCTGTTTCCCAGCTGAGGCACTTGGTATTTTTCATAAAGAAGTGCAGCTTTCTCTAAAGGCTCCCCAGAATGAGCCCAGCGTTTGTGGCTAACACAGTCTGGCAAAACATTCTGAGGTGTTGGTTTGGGATGACAGAGGCACTTGGTGCATCTCTGAAGAGCTTCTCAGAAAGCCCACACTGTCCTTTCACAGAGCAGCTATTGAAGTCTCCTGCCAGAAGCATTTTCTTTCCCCAGTGCTAAATTAAACTGGCCTCATCCAACTTAACCACACTGGAAGATGCTTGGACAAAGGCTACTTCATACTTTTCCATCTATCCATGGTGATTATATGTCCCCTGTTGCTCTGGTATCTACAGAGCATTTGTCCCAACAGCATCCCTGGGAAGTAAGGCCATACCACAATGCCTGTTTTAGAGAGATGAATGCTGCAGTTGTGTGGCACCATAGGATCATGCAGAGATGTCAGAGCCATGCTGATGCCATGCCCCATCGGGTCAATTAGCTTCTGGGGAAAGCTGATAATTTCTTGATGGGGTGCAAGCAATTTGCTGCATTTTTTTTCCAGAACTGGCACATCCAGAGACAGCCCAGGTGCTCAGGCTGCCCAATCTAGGCATGTTCTAAAAGGCTCACTATAGGTCACAGTAAAAATCCTGTCTGGAAGAAGAGCTGACTTCAAAATAAGAGCATCTTTCCTTACATCCTGCAATTTTTTTATCCTTACAAAAGCCACAGGCTTTAAAGTGTTCTTTCAGAATGCACACAAGCAGCAAGAGATCAGCGTGTCCCAGTGAGAGACACTGCAGTAACAGTGCCCTTGGACACTCAGTTCTGGCCTTCAGACAGCAGAACTGCATCTTACAGCACTGTCAGAGCAGAGGTTCCAGTTTTAACACAATGGCAAGTCTAAGAGCTTCACTGAAAGGGAGCAAAGCACCAAGGTCACTTCCATTAATCACTGCTTCCTACATCACTTGGGCATTTTAAAAAGTATTTACTCTCCATCCTTCTTTAAATTTCAATCCTTTTGAGCCAATGACTGAAATACAGTGCAGCCCCACTAAGACTTTAGGGTTTAGCAGTTCACTATTTTTACCAAGCCACTCTAAAGGTCTCACAATGTGAAAATGGAGAGTGCCTGCCCTAAATTTATGCAAGTAGGAGCAGAAGCTGCAGGGCTTCAAAAAACCCTCTGGTACTTAAAAAAAACCCTGGCAGCAGCATCAAACACTGCACTGCAGCTGCAAGCAGGGTGCTTGAGGAGGCATCCCAAAAGCAGCACAAGGGCCATTAGTAGAGTGCTGGTATTAATTGCATCCTTACTGTCAGCAAAAACACACACCAAATATTGTCAGCATGATTTACAGGCTGTTTTGATTTTACCACTGTTTTGTTCAGTGCTGTCAGATCACCCAGGGAACCAAACTCCTGCTCTGCTCTGTAACATGACAGGTTTAGGATGGCATCTTGTGGGAATGGGGGCTGGCCCTTCATTAATGGGTTCCCTTGTTTGCCAGAGTGACGACTCCTGGGTTCAGGCACTCCCCAAAAGGGTTGTCAAGAGCAGGAGAATCACATTGGTCATGCAATGCCCTTTTCTACCCTTCCTTACTCCTCTTTCATGAAGAGGTATCAGTTCATTTTCAGTTTGAACTGGTGCAAAGCCTGGCGGGAAACTCTCTGAAATCAAATTTATACATTGGAAGGTAACTGGACTCGCACCCACGGAATCTATCCTTAGAGAGTCTTAGCTGCTCACACAGTGCTGACCATAGTTTTAACTACACTCTGTTAAAAACACACCCTCATTTAAATTGGTAGAGTTTTATGAGTCAGCAAGAGTACTTCCCTGCTCCCACTGCTAAGAGAGAGATGAGACTTTAGCTCCAAATGTATGAAACTTAATCCCTCTGTTTTCATAATCTACATCTTCTCTACAGCCTGTTAGCTTTGCTTGATATATTGTCCCCTGGAAACCATGAGTAACTTCAATATTGAAAACAGAAACAATAGCTCCTAACACAATGGCACATTTTACTTCACAAACTCCATCTGAAATGGTATCTACTCATCTCTGTAGGACACTTCTCATAGCTCTGGGGAGAGCATCTGCCAGAGGAGAGCGACCGCCCAGCGCAGCACAATGAGGAAACTGTGCCAAGCACAACATAACCACAGGTTTTAACTCCATGCTGGGAGGAGACTCCTTTGTCTTCTTTTCTTCCTCTCTCCCTACCTCCAAACCCCAAGATGTTTTGCTTGTGTATCTGGTTCCAAACACATGTGTATCTTGTCTTTGAGAGGATTTAGAAAGGAGTACAGACAACAAATCCCACCACCTGAGTGGGCAGAGAGAGCTGCACACATGTAACAGACACCTTGCTGTGGGCCTCCAGGAAGGTAATAAGCAGCCAGCAGGACAGGAGGTTTCCAAGAGCTTGGAGGCAGCTGCCAGCTTTACACCCCAGCCCCAGCATGGGCCCTTCAGCTCAGCCTTGGGTGCTGTGCTGGCATCTCCCCAGGATGCTCATGTGGCACACAGGGACAGCAGAGGTGGCCAGTGCCTGGGAAGGGCAGATTCCAAAAGCATTGGCTGTCCTGTTGGGCTTGCAGTGCAGGGAAGAAAGTATTTACACACTAGAATACTATGTGAGAACAAACCTAGGTTTGCCACAATCTTGTCTTTACTGGTGCCTACTGTAATGGCATGTCAGAGATTGGTTTCTCCCTGGAGATTTTTTTCTGGACAGGAAGGACAAAGTTCATGGCTATCAGAAATATGTTTTGAAGAGCCCTCCCATTGCTAGCACAACCACACAACACAGGTGCCTGAGCTGCACAGTCAGACCCACAGCAGCTCCTTCTGATCCCTGCCCCAACACGCAGCATGGACAACTTTTCTTTCTTTAAAAGCAAAAGGGGAATTTGGGTAACATCTGAGTTCATAAAGTCCATGCCCAGAAGGAGAATCCAGGGGACCTGGGACTAGAGCCGTCCCAAAGGACTCAGCACCCTAAAAACGGAGGCTAGGACTGAAATCTTATTTTTGTAAGTACAAGCCTGCCTGAGGACTTTGACTAATTTAACTGAGAATGAAAGCAAACCCTGGGAAAGCAGATGGGCTTGGCCGGTGGCCATGGCGGCTGCGTGTGCTGCTCAGCGCCGGGTGGGCACTCCAAGTGTTTACAGAGCCCCCGTGTTACACCCTGCATGCTGGAGCCCTGCTCAGGGGTTTTCATTCAGAGAATGATCATCCATCTCTGGACGCATTCCTTGTGGAGCAGATGCTATTCTGTGTATCATACCAACTAATCACATGTCACATTTGGCAGGGTATGAAAAGCATCGATGGCGGTCTTTGACAATGGTAGAAGTTATTTTGGTCTTTCTTTATCTCAGTAGCTTTTAAGTGGCACAGGCACGTTGTCAAGAAATACTGTCAGGGCTGTGACTTTTCCAAACTTGCAGATGAGAAAACTGCTAGAAGTTGTGAGAGAGAAAGAGCACATGGAGGCAGATGATTGCATCCAGGAGGAGAGGGACTCCTTCCAGCTCTGTCCTTCCACAGGAGGTTTCCTGCCTATATCCCTGCCTGGTGGCCTTTGCAAGACCTGATGGTAAGACCATGGTCAGCAGTACCAGGTGTAAGAGGTTTCCAGCACATTGTTACCCAACACAGGCAGGCCTGAAAGCCAAAGGTGTTGTGCCCATCCCTGCCAGGGCAGCAGCAGAGTTTTAAGCCAAGGATGGCCACAGGGCTATGTGGGCTGAGCACCAGCACTCATTGGGTTCATAGGCAGTTGGGTACATGTCCAGCTTGTCAGTGAGCATTTATGCCTGCTCTCCTCTGGCAGATACTCTTCCAGTAACATGAGGAGCAGTGCAGCACCAGGAACAGTTTGTACTTAACTAGGCATTTACTCAGTCATAAAACCAAACCACACGTGTTCTACGGCCTGCCTGGCCACACATGCAAACCATGGTGACCAGCTGAAGGGTACACACTGGGTGTGCACTGATGCAAGGTATGCTTGGGTGATTCAAGGAAAGGGTGCTGGAGAAAACAAGCCACAAGAAATTGTAGCCACAACTCATCACATCCAGCAGCTCCTTCCCAAATATTTCTGAGGGGAAGAACTACTTTGATGGGCAGGCTGATGTCCATCCAGGACACCCAGCAGTGATGATGCAGACTTCTATGCCTTTCCACATCCTGTGACCAGCTTTAGAAGCTGGATGGGGCAGACAGGCACGGCAAACAAGCACAACAATCATTTGTGCCCTGCTGGGCACTGTGCAGATATCCAGGGCTATTTCTCATCCTCCCTGTGAATTTGCACTTGTCTATTTTCTCCTCCTCTCCATCACACAAAGCCACAATAAAGGAACATCAGAAAGATGTCCAGATTGTGGAAACATCCTCAAAAATGTGTTGAAAAGTCCAAGCCTAGCCAACAAGCTGCAGGTACCACATTGCTCTCTTCTGCCCTAGCCCCTGGCTCAGGTAGGAAATTAACATTTCACAGACTCCTCCTGAAATTCCATGATGATATTTTGTCACAGAAGGTATCCAGGAAGACACTAACTTGCATCAAAGAGATTCAAGCCGTATCCAGGGCCTGTAATTCCCTTATGAGCAACAGTCAAGCTGTCTGATGGCACTGCCCTATAAGACCTGGCTGCTGGTTTTGAAAGCCCACATGATCCTTGTATCCTCCACAGGGTTATCTATCTTTAGCACCTCAGCATTATGGCTGTAAGAAATCAGGTCTAGGGAACTGTCATCTGCAGAATCCAGTTAAATAAATAAATGAAAAAGGTACCAAGAAAGAAGTGAAGTGAGGAGGAGGTGGGAAGAGGAATGACACATCAACTGCTTTCTACCGGAAACAAGCCACTTCAAAAACTGAGTTCTACGTGTGCACCCTCCTGAGAGTAAGAAAAATATCAGAGCACAGAATGAATGGCCCATTTTCCATCAGAAAGCAAGACACCAGCCTCATCAAAGCACAGCTACTGCCAACCTCCCTTTGTCATCAAACATGGGCAGAAAAGGCATGGGAGGGCAGCAACTCCAATCCCATGGCCAGCACAGAGAACACGCTTTGCCAGCAACACAGATGCAAAGTTATTATCTTGCTTAATTAGGGCTTCCTTTGGCTCAAGTAACTGACCAAATAATTACACTACCACACACACATACACACAAATAACTATTCTGCTGAGCCAGGTGCAGACAGTTGTTTCTAGCCCTTTGTCTGGGACTGGTGCACGTCTCTGCGTGAGGTCAGGTGCCAGAGAACATTGTGCTGGCCAAGAACAAAGGAAAACCTGAGAGTGGCTGAGGAACAACAGAAACAAAACTCAGACGAAATTTTTTCCACCCTAACAGGTGCAGAGATGTGATTGAATGTGCCTCAAAACTCAGGCTTTCAACACGGCCTGAGTGTCACACTGCAGATTCAATGTGGTCAAGGAGGCTTTGAAATCCCACCCCTGCTTTGAACCCTGCAGATCAGTATCAACCCAGAGAAGGATTTGAAGCCAGAGGAAGATGCTCACGTTTCGAAAGCAAGCGCCAGCAGGGGAAAGGGGAGGCAAAGGAGCTGTTCTCCATTACAAGAGAAACTGCAACAGCCACTTGGGCAGGTGATCCCCTTGCCTGAATGTGGGACTGAACAACATTAAACACTGCAAGTACCACAGAGACCTGAAACAAAACCAGATTTACCTTCCTAACCATACTGAGACATGCAACAAGGTGAACTGCAAGACAGCTTCACTTGCCTTTCTGTTAAAACTGAGCAAAGGAACAGGATTCAAACACCAATTCTGCTGACAGATGGGCTGACACTGTAATAGTATCTCATCTACTTAAAAGCATCTCTCAAATGTCAGAGGTAGAAAAAGAACTCCAGACTTCATATCCTGACTCTGAATGAGTCCCTCGAGGTATTGCTTCCATATTTGATCCATGCAGAAAGAACCTATTTCTATCATCAGATAGGAACACAGAGAAAGAAGGAAAAACTGAGATGAGGAAGAGATACTGCTGGAGAGTTATGGGGTTGATTCTGAGTATAATGCTGACTTGCAGGAGTCTGACAGTTCTGGAACATATGCAGGTGCCCTGTGTGGCTGCAAGAATATTAAAAAAACCCAACCAAACAATGTGACTACTCCAAAAAGCAAGACAAAGAACCAATTTCAGCAAAGTCAATGATTCCTAGGATGCAGAGGCCACTTTTCCATGCCTTAGCACTCATGTAAAGGTGAGAGTTTTTTTCATAACGCTGTTGAATTTTCAGGCACAACTGAATTGCCTTCCCAGGAAAACCTCTCTTACACTTGCCTCCCCAGCTGGGAAGTCTCCAGGAGCCATTATGGTGCCCCACTGATAGCAGTGAGCATACAATGATTATGTAGTTAACAAGTACCTACAAAATGGCTTATTCTTTACTGAGAGGGTGGTCAAACACTGGAACAGACTATCTAGAGGAGTGGGTGATGCCCTAAGCCTCTCAAGAGTTAAGAGGCATTTAGACAATGCCCTTAACTTGCTTTAATTTTTGGTTATCCCATAAGTGCCCAGGCAGCTGGACTACATGGTCATTTTATGTCCCTGACAGCTGGAATATTCTGTTCTAATAATGAAGACCTGTAGCATGGACATACAGCAAGATTTTCTCTATCTCAAGATTGTCATAATCTCAGAAGATGAGAATTTTCTGTGAACTTTTACTGTCCTTGGAGCAGAACCCAATACCCAGAACTGAATTTAAAACTCCACATGAGAACAAAATGACCAGTCTGAGTTCTCAACACAACCACAGTCAGTGTTGCACCTGAATACCTGATAGACAGATGCTAACTTATCCTCTCAAATCCATGGGAGATGAACTCTTTCAGAACATGGAATCCAAAAGATAAATCTCTGAAACCCAACTCTCTTGCTTTAGTCAGAGCAGGGAAAAATGACAGTATCCTGTCTTGCAGCTCTTATGGTGCTTTCACTGCCTGAAGGAACTCAGGCCAATATATATTTTGTATCCTTGGACTAAGAGTTAGAGTTTGTACCAGTAGAAGTATGAGAGATCATTGTTAAACTTGCCACCCCCATGGAGAAGAAGAGCCCCAGTGCTGGTGGGCTGGAGCACGTGGAAGCTGTGACTGTAATCTTCCCTGCACAGAGCTGTAGCTGCTGATCTCCCAAGGGCAGGACACAGCCACTGTCCAGCACAAGTGGTTCAATCTTGAAGTCTGCCTTCCCAGTTGTACCCATCTCCCTTCCTTACAGTAAAATACTGCTGGCAACATAACACACTGATTTCAACAGAGAGCTCCCAAGCTTAACTGATCACAGTGAACAAAGGCTTGTATCTTTCAACTAATCTTGCAGCTTCTCGTGCCTTTTCTAGCCCCTAACACCAGGCATGGCTCTGCTCAGAGCTGGTATGTGCTACTGAAATACAAATAAATGAGCAGGGCATTATGAGGGAAGGAAAGAGTTAGCTTTCCATTCTGAATATTGACTTATTTGAGAGCCATTTGAAACTTATTTGAAATCAAATTTTAAAAATATATTTAAAGGGCTCTCTTTTATAGAGGGCCTTTGTAATGATGTGGAAAATTCACAACTCCCAACATCAAGCCATGGGTGGAGCGAGTCTGGAGTATGAATTAAAAATAATGTTGTTAGCAGAAATTAGCAGCACCAATTTAAATCCACACTCCCCTCCCTCCTCAAATAATCACCCTGTGAACAGAGCTGGTTTATGGAGCCCTCTGGAAAATGTTCCTCATGGCCTCCATTCCGGACCCAAAATAAAATACATTACATGGCAGCAAATACTTCACCAGGGTGCTGCTCTCTCTCCCCCAACCCACGCCTCCCATTTGTTGCTAATTAAATGCAACAGCAGGTGCTTAGACCACAAGCGCAGCAGGGCTGGAGCGAGTGCAGTGATTAAACCCCCTGGAATGTCTTCTTGGAGAGCTGCATCTTTCCAGGGACTGGACTCTCAGAGGAAAGATGAGATTAGAGTCAGGGCTGGGTCAGTCTTGGGCTGTGAGCTCCAGGATCAGAGGGTGCTTTCGAAGGACGACAGATCACTGGAAACATCAGGTCTCTGAGCAAGGTGCTGGCACCCTCTGCCTTGCCAAGCCACCTTCCCAGCATCCCTGCTACAGGGTGCACACAACAGAGCGTGCTCTGCCTCCGGGCTGGAGACATCTCCTTTCTCACCCAGCTGAGAACCATCATAACAATGCAGAGCAGCCTGCCCCATAACAAGGCATGTCTGGGCACCTCAAGTCTTCAAGCAAAGATTAGCAATGCAGTCCCTGAGGCAGGAAGCCATCCCAGCCTAGCCCTGGGTGAGGCTAGGGAATGGATGCATCATAAGCCAGAGTGTCAGAGCTGGCCAGGAGAGCTAGGGGTTGTGCCTGAACACATGACACACCAGGTCATGCTAATGAGATGTTCCTAGTTACCACCCAGAGCAAAAGCCTGCAAGCCCAGAGAACAATTTTGTAAAAGTAACTCACTCTTTGGGATGTGTCCTTACCCCATGACTCCTGGCACGTCCATTTACCTGCTGCCTCTGTGCTGCAATCTATCCACAAGATACTCTGGGGACACAGCATGGACTGAATACCCCATAGTTCCTTCACATGAAAAAGAATGATCCTTGCTCCCCCCAATGCTATCACCAAGTTTCACCTCCTAAGACCAGAAATCAAGCAAAACAAAAGGCAAATGCTATTCTGTTACTGACAGGGCAGACACAGTGCTGGTAAGAAATGGACAGGCGTGGAGCAAGAGGCATTGAGGGGCAGCCAGAGCTGAGCAGCCCATCAAACCAGCTCTTCCTGCATCCTGCTGTGGGGCCTCCTTGTTTTGCCCCAGTGAAGTCTTTGCCCTGCTCACCATGCACTCCAACAACAGCCACATCTCCCTCCCATCCCAGCATGCCAGTCTCACCCAGGTGGCTTCCCATGGAGACAAGATGGGAATCACCGAAAGGCCACCAGTGTGTCCCAACTCAGGGGGACCCTAAACCAGTTACCAACTGGGATAACACGGTACAAGCTTAGAAATAAATTCCTCATCCTTTCTACAAATTCCATTTCTAACCACAAGAGTCCATGGGACCAGGACATAATCCCAAGAACGAAAAGCACTATTTATATTTCTGCTGAGTGCTTCACTTCTGTTTGGTCACTCTGCTGATGTTTCACTTCTTCACCAAACCCTGTCAGAAATGGCTGGGGGCTCAGGGCGAGGAGAGAGAACGTGGTCATTACGGTCTGGCTTAGCTAGTATAATACAGCTAACATTTGGCTCTGTTAAAAACACTCCAAGCCAAAGACTTCAAAGCATTTTACAAACATTAATGAATAAACTTTCTCCAGGAGGGCTGATTATAGCCCCCATTTTATGGGTGGATATTTCCAGATAACCTTCCTGCCACACCAGAAATTCCCCTCTCCTTCTTCCACACCACAGACTCCAAGCTCCTAATTACACAAAAAAACATTTCCACATTAAGGCAATGAAATATATTTTGACCTAAGAGTGGAACAGGATTTAGCATGAGGTTTCCTAACAATAACAGGCAGAACTGACAGCCCTAGTGCTCCTGCAGCTCACAGCACATCCCAGCTCAGCTGGATAATCCAGGGCTTTCCCACACCCAGAACCAACCTGAAACTTCATAGGACTTCTGTCTACCTTGGAAGCACCTTTTGCAAACTTTTCCCCTTACATAAGGATAGCCAGGGACCACCTTCATGAAGCACATCACTTGCTCCATCTACCTTATTCCCAGAATCCAATGGCAAATGAATCTCTACCACCTCCTGAAGCACCAAATGCTAAATCCTACCCTTATGTGCATGTTGTATTCCTCTAGGGAAATGGTTTTTACCCAGAACCCCCTCAAGACTGTAAACTTTAGTTTAACCCTACCTTTCCCCTATCTCTGACCAATTGGCTCAGTGTCAGCTATCTGTCCTGAGACAGAGAGTCTAGATAAACCTGTGCTCTTCCCTGTTCAGCCTCTTTGCCCCTGGGACCCCTTCGAGAATAAAGCCTTGGAAATATCCTGAGGTAAGAGCCTCTTTTGAATCTTTTACCCTATCCCCTGAAATATTTCCCCCCAAAGCTCCCCAGAAACTGAGCTAGCACAGGAGCCCATTGGGGCAGGGGGGGAGTACTTCATGTGCAAGCAACCAGCACCCTCTAACCCTCAGAACGGCAACACAATGAGTGTTGCATAAGGCAACAGAGGTTTTTGCAAAGCTGCACCAAGAGTTGCCAACACACCAAAAAACCACCAGGCAACCTGGACTTCTTACAAGGATGCAGGTGTTTATCATGTGCCATCCCACAATTTACTTTCTTCACCAGGAAGACACATGCCAGTTTTGTTCAAACAGCAGCACATCACTGTAGTGACCAGGAAAAGCCTGAACTTGGATATCAAACATTCCCAGACTACAGAGAGGCCACAACATTCCAACTCACTGGGCTGTCAAAAGCCAGAGATTAGCCAGATAAAAGGAAAAATCTGTGAAATAATTTTTTGGTCCAGGTGGATAAGGTGTATTCCCTTCTAAGATAAAAATTTGATCATTAAACTCAACCTAGCCCTTTGAAATATATTTTCTCTACTATCATTTTACTTAGTCCTTTCCTGGTTTGCTTTCTAATTTCTTCCCATTTGGCATTTTCCCCTCTCGTTCACAGTGTTTTCGTGGTTTGTCCTTCACCTCTCTCAAAACACCCGGCTCAAGAGAGCAGCTCAGCAAGTCTCACTGGTTTTCTTAACACACCCTTTAAAAAACAAATGCATCAAGACCCAGACACATGGCTCTGAAGTTACCTCTGTTTGCAAAAGCACCACTAAATCGATTAGGATCTGCCCTTGACTGACCTGGTGAATCAGAGGCACCTGTGCATCGACACTGATGCCTCAAGAATGGCTTTAATACAGAGTTCTGCTTGTACTACAGAAACTATCTTAAACACACTGTGATGCTTTTCTGAGCCTCTGCTTAGTCCTTTGTGAGCTTGTTCACAGTTCCTGCCATCAAGAACTTGTCAGCAACTTGTTCAAGTGCTGGACTGCAACTCCCTGCTCCGCTACCTTTGCACCCTCAGAGGGTCCAAGGTAGCTTAAAAGGGGTAGCTTAAAAACCCTTTAGTTATGGCCACTTGTGTAGGTTAATGCTCAATGGCAGGTGTGGACTCAGCAGGCTGCCAGCCAGGCCAGTGCAAAGGATCTCTTGTGCTGTAAGAATTTGTCCTTCCTTTCCTGCACAGATCCAACAGAACAGAACTCTCCTTTTAAATGGAAAAGCAGAATGGGGAGAGCAAAGCCCTCAGCTTGGCTGAATGCTGCTCAAGCAGGGCACCCAGCAAAGAGTGTGCACAAAGCTGTGCTTCCCCCAGAGCATCACTATTCCTGCTTTGTGCGTGACTTCACCGTGTGTCTGCTCAGCTCTGTGGGTTTCACTGCCCTGACCACTCCACTGCAGTGCTTCCCCTGAAGGGAGGGAAGTGGAAATTGCAAAAGGCAGTTCTGCAGTGTGAATACTTGCATCTGCATGAGACATGAGACTGCTCTGCTTGCAGAAAAGGAGAACTGTGCTGTGACTTGAGGCAAACAGGAAGGGAATAGGGGCAAACAAACTCCCAACTTCATGCTCCATACGTTGATGATGAAAAGATCAGTCATTCAGATGCTGTGGGAAAGAAGCAAATAGCACCCAGTGCTCATAAATCAGGCTGGGGTGAGCCTGATCAGGAGCCTTCCCTATGGCAGGCAGGACTGTACACAGTCCACAGTGGAAGAGATGCCAGCTGATGCTTTTCTGTGTCCTTGTAAGCAAACCATGGTGTGACAGGACCAAGAACTACTGCTCCTTCCAGACAGGGCCTTCCCACATCTGAGCCTGTCAGAGCAGAGATCCGGGAGGGGTGAGGTGACATGGAAAAGAGCCCTGACAGAGCCCTGCATGAACCTTCCATTAGGGCTGGGCAGTTTTCTATTTGCACTTAAATGCAATAATGTAAATAAACTCCCCGTAACCCTTCCAGGGCTATTTGGGACGTTTGCGAAAACAACCGGCTCCTCTCATCGCGAGCCAAGGGATGCGAGCACAACGGGCACTCCTCATCTCGGTCCCTGCACACTTCATGAAAGTGAAGGATTGTGTTCCTTGCACAAAAGGGGAATTGTGTTTCAGGGCCGGGGGTGTGAACTCCCTGCAATTTTCTGGCAGTATAAATAATTGAGAGCTGAGTGCCGTTAAGGCAGAGCGACAACGCCGTGGAAGGGGTGGAACTGTCACTGCCCCAACTTTCGGGGCTTGGGTGCTTCGGGGAAAAAAACAGCCACGGAAAAATCCTGCCAAGGAATTTCATTTTCACACAGATGTTCCCGAAAAAAAAAAAAAAAAAAAAAAAAAAAAAAAAAAAAAAAAAAAAAAAAAAAAAAAAAAAAAAAAAGGCTTATCTTGATCTCTGGTAAGAGGAAATATGCTAATAAAGTGGCACTGGTGGGAGAATTTGCTGCCTGTGCGGGGCCAGCAGCCCCAGAGCTGTAGCTTTGGCTGGGGCTGGTCTCACAGCCAAACCACTCTCCTGGTGTTTTATTGTTCCAGCAAACAAAACCTGGAACAAGGGTAACAAACAAGTGGGTTGCTCCCAGGGCTGAGCTTTAAGTCCTGCTGTGGAGATCTATGAGGAGAGCTTCCAACACCCAAATAATGGAGATGGAGGAGGGATAACACAGGAGGTATACACTGAGCCTTTACACACTCTGATAAAGAAAGGCTTTCAGCCCAGTTTTTAGCATGATTCTGCATAATCCCTTGTATGAAATACTGTCCAGGCACAAAACTGGCCCCATACCAAAGCTTTCCACCATGGTTCAGAATTTTTGGTGATTTCAGGCAAGTTTTCAGATTTCCATTAGCACCACAACCTCGCAGGGTCTCATGCTCCTGATACATCGAATTTTTAACACGAAAAGCAACCAACAGCTATGAAAATAGGTCTGAGGCCTCCACAGCTGATATAAGTCAATTCAGTTCATTAGGAAGAATTTGCTGCATTTCTTCTCTTCCTCTCTGGGGCTGTATCCAGGAGAGCCCACAGCACAAGTCCTCCAGCATCCTCACAGCCTCCAAGCCAATGATAAGTGGGGGATGTAGGCAATGATAGTAAGAACAACTTACACAAACCAAAGCTCTAGAAAGCGAGGGAATAATTTCAGAAAATAACACTTGTGACCAATTTCACTGTTTTCTGTGCCTGCTAGAGGCAGACAAATGTACACTTAAAATGTACACTTAAAAGGACACAGCTAAGAAGTCAACAATCCCTTTTTTATGCTCTCAATATTTCTTAAACCCAAAACCAAACCAAACTCATTTGCCTAACTACATACAGAGCCCAGACCTTTGAGACAGAGTGGCATGGGTATCACCTCTGTTCTTGCCTTGCTGCTGTCACACCCTGAGGAGTTGTCACACCCTTAACCCCCCTTAGCTGAGGCTAAGCCATCACCTCACTTTCTAAGGTCACCCATGTCCTGGGCAGAGAGGTGGATTGGTGCTGAGCAGCAAATATTGCCCTGCAGCCACCCTGCAGGAGATTCCCATGCTGCAGATTATGGGCAATATTCATTCATCAGCTTTGTACTCCAACAGAACCCAAGTGAAGAAGTACAAAAGGGAGGGTTCCCACAGGCTGGGTCACCTTCTCAGCTGCAGGTTCTTTGCCATGATCATTCAATGCACCTCTGTTGTAAGTTGGCAGGCACTTTGCCATTTCCTCATCATGGTCCTCATCTTGGTCTGACGTGTAAAGTCTATTTAAAAACAAATACTGGAAGCTGAACAGATTGTTTTGCCAATCAAACATTTAAATAATGATGACAATTAGAATTGTAAACAATTCCATTTATTCATTGAACACAAAGATACTGCCCCCAGCCAGCTGGTATCCCAAGGCCCTGAGGGCCAGAAGGATAAATGGTATTTATAGATAGATTTAAGTCAGTGGAGACAACAATTCTCAGCTCAATAACCATGTCAGCTAGTAATTTTTTCCCAGGGGGTCTCAATTCCCCTGGGAAGGCCTGTTACAGACTTGCTGCTAGGCTATTTTTCTAAGAGCAGGCATTGAGGCATCTTTTCTACTGAAAGCCAAGCATGGCTGCACCAGGAGCTGCAGGACAGCTGCTGAAACACAGGAGGCACAGTCAGCCCTCACAGACGCCACAGGGTTCCTCCTGGAAATCTGGTTTTCTGCATCCCTTGCAAACCTTGCACTGCAAGTCTCTCCATGCACTGTCTGGGATAACAGCAGCAAACAACTGGCCTGTGTTTACTCAGAAGAAAGGATGTGCCATTTCTCCCCAAGGAGCCAGCACTGACCTTTGGGAACAGACGTGTTGACAGACCCATGTTCAGATTTCCTCTGAATTTTCCCAGTCTTGTTTCAGTTTCAGTAATGCTCTTAAGGAAGCTGTTTATAAATGAAACCCTACAGCTGTTGCAGTACCTCCATCCCCATATTTCCAAGATTATCAGGGATGTCCCTGAAGCCAAGCAATGGGTCTGAATGTGATGGGTCAGTTATGGAGCCAGGCCCCTGGTCTGGAGAAGGATTTCACAGCAGCTCTCAACATCTACAGCAGGGCCAGGATGCTGAGGCCCAGCACCCCACACCGAGGGAATGGGAACAGGGGATCCCTTGATCCTTGCAACCCAGACCATGCTGGCCTAGGCCAGCACAGCCCAGAGCAGAGGGAGGCACATGCAGAGCTGAGCAGGAAAAACACCAGTTTCACTGTGCACTTGCACCACAGCCTGATGCAGCAACATCTGCCATGCTGTTCCACCCCTGCCCCATTCAACATCCCCCTTCTCCTCCAGCTTCCCTGCCTGTTTCCTTAGGCACCCTCAGATGCACACATGCAGCCCAACAGAAACACTCACTGAGCTTGTCAGAGGCTGGGAATCCTTTCAACACAAACCTCCCATGCTGCCAGAGGGGCAAGCTGCATCTCGTGAGGAGCCACAGCAGCAGCCCTGCTCCCTTCCCTTCCCTTCCCTTCCCTTCCCTTCCCTTCCCTTCCCTTCCCTTCCCTTCCCTTCCCTTCCCTTCCCTTCCCTTCCCTTCCCTTCCCTTCCCTTCCCTTCCCTTCCCTTCCCTTCCCACAGTGCCAGCCAGGAGCCCCACACAGGGTGGCACCTACAGAAGAGAGGGTGACCCATGACAGAGTGACCCTGTGGCTCTGGATGGCTGGGAAGTCCAGTGGGTGACTGCTCATCCTGCTAAAGAGGCCTGGTGGATTGAGGGTTAGGAGTCAGCGCTTTCAGACTCAGGGGAGCACTTGCCCCATTGCATTCTTACACTCTTCATCACTGCTAAACTCAGTGCATGCTTGAACTTGTCCATTCACTGCTCCTGCAGAGCTAAAAGCACGAACATGAAATATCAGAGGCCCTCCAAAAGCAATCATTACTGAGTTAGACTGCACTGGACCACCAGAATTAGGGCTGTAGGTCTCCACTTGGGCAATTAACCCAGAATAAATACTGAATATACACAATTTCATCAGAATCACAGAATTTCCTCTTTGCCCTGCCCCAGAAAGCCTGCATGGCAAAGCCACCAGGTCCTGTTTCAAATCATAGCGACCCAGTGAAATCCAGGGTGCTCAGGCACGTGGCACACAGTTACAATGAAACTGGGAATGAGAGTGGACACTACCCTATTTGACACAGCTTGGGGTAATGGAGAAATGGATGTTGTTACAGAAGAGTGTAACAGGAGAACAATCTATAGCAGCAGCATTCAGTGAACTCCAGTCTGAGTAAGAAAAGCAGAGATACAGATTGCAATTACTGGTTTTTATGCTACCATTTTTGTGTAATGCCATCTTCAATGCTCTGTTATTCCATTACAGCACTATAAACAATCAGGATTGCCCTAGCAGTAACAAATGAAGCTCTTAATGTTTTATCATCAGGATGAAAACAACTTACATGCCTTTCCTCTTCCTAATAAAATTCTTGATAGTCTTTACATTTTTAATGTTCTAATTGGCTGCTAGTGAGTTCCTCTTTCTGTGCCACTTTGAAGAAAACCTGCTTAGATCAGCAAACCACGTTGGGCAGATAATATTTAGCTGATACACAGAGCCAGTGCTTGAACAGAGCCTTGTTTATTTGCCATTTCAATATTGTGACATTTCAGGCATCTCCTTGCAGCCAAACCGTGTGTGTGTGTCATTGTGTGGAGGGACTGAGATCTGCCCACCTAACATTCCTGCCACGGCTCCGGGGATGCTGTTTGGTTCCTGCACAGCCACACACACAATGTGGGATCCTGGCATGCTGCTAAATCCAGCTGCTGTGTTATGCCTTGGAGAAAGCTGCATGACACCTGTTGTGAGAAAGGATCCTCCCCCAGCTCTGCACACAGAGACCCAGCCATCCTCACGGAACAGATGGGTCTGGTCCCTCTGTGAGGTGCCTGCTGGTCCTGTTTGTGCTCTGGCTGCAGGCACTGAGTAGCACAGGCATGGAATCAGAGGAGAACACTTGGAGTCACTGGATAAAATGCAGCAGATGACCACTGGTGACTGAAGCTGAGAGACCAGGCATGGACCCTTGGTCCCATTTTCCCTGCTCACTTTGCTGGGGAGGGGGTTTCTTAGCAGTGGGGCCAGCCCAACTGGGGTCATAATAGCTGTAACAAAGCCCAAGGTGGTACTGGGCAACTGGGCAATGCAAGGGTGGTGATATGGGGAGAGGGGAAAGACACATCCTTCATACTTGCCAGCTGCAAACTTTGTGGTGTTTTCCAGCCCAGCATGGCCACTAGGAAGGTGAGAGCTGTCTGTATCTCCATGCTTCTCCACCTTATGCTTTGGGCAATTATTTATGCACACACACAACTGCAAATCCCCATTCTGCTAACAGCCTCCAAAAGCACCTTCCAGCAAGAAAAACATGGGCCTTACACCTGTAAATGTCTTTTATTGCATAGTGGAAAGGCCAGGAGTTATCCCTGCTATCCCAATAAAGGAATGTCCTTTCTCAGCTCCTTTGGGGACAGCAGCAGCATTACTGAACTATCACCTCAGGAGAGGATTCTGTAACCACCACCAGCAAATCCGTCAGTGATGATGGAAGACCTCAAACAGCATCCAAGGAACATGCCCCAGTGAGCCACCAGCCTGTCACAAGGATCAGCACTACTGACAGGTGATCACAACATCACTCTCTTCACACTCCTCTGTTCTGCATTGCAGGCAAGTGCAAGAAAACAACATTCAAAATATTACATTGGGAGGTAGCTTTGACCCCACGTGGTGCTCAGGTGCAAATGTCTCCCCAGGGTGAAAGACAACAGATAATTGGATTTGACAAGCAATTTATAGTAATGCTTTCATCTATGCAGAGTTAATTCAATCTTTTCAATCTCATTTACTGAAGCACTGGCACCCACATGTATTCTGCTGCCATCATTTCACCCTTGCTCAGGAGCAGATGTGACTTGGTTGCACAATTAAATGATGCAGCAATGCCCTAATTTAATTTAAAATCTGTGTTTACAGATATGCAGCCCTCATTGAAGCAGCACAGGGCAGACACTTGGCTTGCTGCTTTGGGTTCAGTTTGCTGTACTTCTTACACCTTTGTGGGGCAAATGAATCCTGTGCTATGACCAGCCTTACTGCCCTATGACTAAACTTAAAAACAACCTGACTCCCAGTTCAAGCATATGCAGTGCTGAAATAGTACAGCCAAACTCTCCTTGGATTTGAATCCTTGGGACAAGAGCAGCCTCTTACTGCCTGCAGTGCCTAATAGAATTTGTAAAGAAGTATTTTAAAAAATGCAGTTTCTACTAATGCTACAGCTCTCAAAACCACTGAGCCACTTCCCACAGAGACAGCCGTTCGGGGAAGGGTGGGCTCTTTTTTAAAGAAACATGAAAATGGAGTAGTGAAATTAATTATCTTATTCCTCCCTCCTTGCTCCTGGGCAGCCCCCCGGGCTTCCCCATGGGTCATATCCAGTGTCACTGTCAATGCCAGCCACTGCAGCCCTGATTAAGTCATTACAAGTCAGCCCTTGTTCCTCCACTTCCAGTCAAGAGCAAATGAGACACGTGCAGGCTTCGGAGCCCTGAAGTGCAGCTCTGTCGTTGACACAGCAGGGTGAGTGGAGCTGGCAGAGACCTGTGGACTCCAGCTGTTTTGGACATGAGTGGTGCCCGTGAGTTGGCTGAGCATTACTCCCTGAGAATCTGCTTGGTTTTCTCCTAGAAAAGCCACATGGGGATAAGCAGGGACATTATCAAAGTAGATTGATGATGCTAAGACCACCTTACCGTGCATGGTATCAGATTGCAAACCCCACATTCAACCAGTGCTAGGTTAGAAGTTCAAGCTTTCAGCAAAAATCTGTAAAGCAGAAGTCATCCCAAGACCGGGAGCTAATTTCTCTTTGAGAAAGAATCCCTGCACATCAAGCTATAGGTTTCCCAAAATGCAAGGGTAACCCAAAGACCCCCTTTGTGTTCATTTGCTTTTCCAACTCTCTTTGCAAGCTTCATTAGAGCTGGAAATACAAATTTCTATTCATGACCCAAAGCAGTTTCTTTTGCCTCACCTAAGAGATGCTCAGGCATAGTCAAAAATCCAGCAAGAGTAATAGGAGGAGATAAATAAAAAATCACCTATCACCTTTGGGAGCCTGAAAGCACATTATGGCAGCCTGAGCACACAGGGCCTCGTCCCCATCTCGCAGCTGGGAAACTGAGGCACAGATGGACACAGTGACATAGCACATAGACATGGCAGGGCTGTGGAAATCTCAAGTGGAAACCTCAATTTCTGTAACTCTGCACCTCATGCTGCAAGAGCTAAAGAGGCTGTTGTAGAGGGCTGTCACTGCTCATGCAGTGCTGGCCCTGACAGAGATCCCTGGGAGGGAATAGGGTTAAAGAAGGGAATTTTGTTACTTTCTTGTCGTATTTTCTCGTGGCGGGAGAAGCGTCATGCAAGCAGGAGTTTTCCACTGGCTAGGCCCCCTTGCACTTATCAATGGGACCTTTCAGGACTCACTCCCTGATTGAGACATCATTTCCTGTCCAACACACTAACCCCATTGATAACTCCACACTTGATGGGAACTTTTCAAACCTACCAGGAAAGGCCAGGAGACCCAGAACAACATATACATGAAAACAGAACTGGGGCAAGAAGAGAAAGGGAGAGAAAAAGAAAGAAACACTTTTGGCCACAGTTTGCATGCTGACAACAAATGTTTCTGACTAGGGAGCTGTGCATCTTTAGCAGGTACAGCAGGCACAGAGAAGATGCTGACACACTCTTACAGCAGTGGGACTGGTAGGCCTGGCACTTCAGCCCAGTTAGAAATGGAGATGAGCACAAGAGGAAGCTTAAAAACATCCCTCTCTTTTCTTCCTGCCACCCAGCAAACAGAAATTAGGACTGGATGTAGAATTGGTCACATTTCACCTAAAAGGCCAGGAGACCATAATAACTGATTTAGCTTATAAAACAACCTAGAGACTTCAGGTTTCCAAGTACCAGAAATGAAACATAAAGAGGAGCAAAGATGAAATTAGAGCTCTTAAAGACACCCCAAACAAGAACCGTTTTCCCCCTAACATATCATGCAAAAAGGCTCAGTGTTACTTTTCAGGACACAGCACAGTCAGCTATGCCCTCAATACTGACCATGAGGACTCACTTGTAACCTCAGGCCAGCTCCAAACACAAGCTCCAGTCCAAAAATCAACCTTTTCCCCAAAGTTCAAGAGTCTCTCAAACCACTATTTTTACCCCAGGCAATTAGTTTTGCTGCCTACAAAGCTACAATGATACAAAAATATCAGTGGATCTGGATTATTATCAAAGAGAACACCAGCCCCAAAGCTCCCCCTACCCATGCAGGTGCCTGGGAGCACTACCAGAAATGAAGCAGCTGATTCCTGGTCTCAGATTTTGGTCAGCAGCTATCCAGCAAGAAAGCTTTTGATGAAATCTAAACATACAGGCATGGAATAGGGCAAAGGAGCTGTACAAAACAGTAGGAGCCAGGACACTGGCTGACTAGGTAGACGTTCAGGAAGAGAGACTGGAAAGTTTCCACTGCAATCTTCATTGCTGAGCTGCTGTGGGAGTGTGCAAAAACTCTCTTGTTTTCAGTGACTTGGGTAAGTACTTTCTGGGGGCCCAAAATGTAGTTCTCTCTCTGTTTTAAGTGCATCTGAAGTATTTAAAATTAGATCCCCTCTTTAATAGGAACCATTCATGAAAATGTCAGCTTTAAATGTCTTTACAGTGCAAGTTACTCACTGTGAGCATACCACCCACTTATCTTCTACCCTACAAGGGCACAGTCTGAAAAGTTTCAAGATCGTGACATGTAACAGACCAAACAAGCACAAAGCCTTATTTAAAGGCACTATTAACCCAGCTAGAAACATGACTAGAAGCATGAGTAGAAATAATATTTTATGTTAGACAGGACAGACTTACCTGCAGGTCAAAGAACTTGCTGTATCTCCGGTAGATGATCTGGGAAGTCAGGTCAGACCATGTTACGTTGATGATATAGACCTGTTCAGGGAAAAGAAAACACAAATCAGCCTGGGCCACAAAGCACGGGATGCATGCAAAGGCAGAACAGTCAACATAGATTAATTTCAGATCTCACTGGCTGTTCCCCCTCACAGTGAGGAATACAGCCCTGGGAGCAGGACTAGCCTAAATTAAAGCCTGTTGCAGCCTCCAACAGAAATCTTGGGGAGGACTCAGTGCTCTCCCACACATCCCCATCAGCAGCTCCCTCTGGCTTTGCTCTGCCTGGGATAAAAGCTCTAATTGAGCGATGCCACATTTTCTGGTCTGTGGTAGCACACCCTGCCTTCTATCCTCTTTGGAGGGTCCCAGGGCCAGCTACAGGCATGCAGAGTTATTCTACCCTTGAAGCAACAGTTCATCATGGGGTGCTGATCTCCAACCCCACACTCCAGGTTGTCCTTGTATATGGAGATGTGGCCGTCACCCTTCCCAAGCAAGGAGTGGCTCTGGTTCAACAGGAAATTCAAAGGAAACGCAGCTCCACAGGTGTTGTGGAATCACAGCCATGCAACACAGTGCTTATTCACACCCATACATGTGTGACAGACACTGAACCCTGTCATGGCACACAGCTCTTGCTGAGTCACATCAGACCACTCGGCACCTTTGGCACCCACTGGAAGGTGATGTAAATCCGGACAGCGAGGGTGACACTGCTTCCTTGCATTGATGGAAGCAGCAACAGAAGCCTGGAATAAGCCCAGGATTTCCCTTGTCCAACCCTACTCCACCCCCAAAATAATCCTCTTACAGAAAGACCTTTTTGCCAGAAGCTGTGATAAAAACTGATTTGCTCACACATGCACACATATACACACACACAAACTTGTACATATATATACATAAATACACACAAAAAAACCCACAAAAATGCTTCCTTTTGACCTTGGTACCTCCAAAATATTTTTTAAAAAGTTAAAAACGGAGCAGGTTCTGCTCTCTCATACACTTTCCCTCAGGCCAATGCTAGTCGTGCTGCCTTGATGACAGATCTGCAACAAGACTTCAGCAAACACAGGATGGAGCTATCAAGGGTGACACAACAACAACAATATAATGAAAATCGCAGCTAGGACAGCTCCTGGGCCTTTAAAGTGATTTCCAGGTTTCACATATAGACTGAGATAACAATCTGGCAGAGGAAACAGGAAAGAATTCCTCCTCCCTCAGCCACAGCACTGCAGCAGGAGCTCTGCCTTTTGCCATGGATGCAGAAGTGAGGCTCTCTGTCTCCAGGAATGGAGGATGGATAAGCACCACACTCTTCTCCATCTACCCCAAGACACCAGACCTTCTCCCAAGCTACTGATTCAATTGCTTCTGTACTTTTACCAATAAAAATTATGGCATGAAAATCCCTGAAGGGGTGTTGAATATTTGGGTTAGCAACACTTTTCCAAGGACCACCAATGGATTTTTTTTTACTTCTTCTTCTTTCCCAGTAGGAGAGGTATCCTCCCAGAAACCACAGAGATCCTGCAGCCATACTTTCCTCTCTGCTTCTTACAACCACATTCAGTCCCCAAGGCAGTCTGCATCCCACCTCCTGCAGCTCAGTTTCATGGCATTCAATAACTGGAGATGCTGAGCACAGGCTGTTAGGGAGATCTGGGGCCATTCTCATGATTGTATCAAACATGTCTACTCTTCCCACCAGGGCAGAGACCATCAAGGCTGGCAAAGGGAAAACTGCCCAGGGGTAAGAGCTTGACTCTCAGCAAGCCCAGGTTACTCTGCTGCATCTCAGAATTCTCCTGGAAAACCAAACTACCCAACCTCCTTCCTGCAATGCCATTTACACAAGGGTGACATCAGCACTGCTGCATGGAGGGGAGATAAGCCTGTGTAACATGAAGATTTCAGGTCCCCTTTAAAGCTCTTACCCACACAGGCAAGGCAGAGGACTCAGAGCCTGGGAAGGAAGCTGCTGTTGCCAATTTTCAGGCCAGCCACACTACACTGAAGAATATTTTTCCATGTGTTTGTTGTGGGAAAAAAAAAAAAAGTTTGTAGCTTCACTCTGAGCTAATTCACACACAAATATTTCTACTCATTCTCTATCCAACAGCTACTTTCAGATGGAAAACCCATTCAATTAAAAACAGATCTTAACAGATGGGAGCTGAATAGGATCCAAAAGCAACTTCAGATACTGTAATTCTGGCCCTGAGTTCTCACAAAGGGGATGAGACAGGAGGAGAAACATATTGCACATGTAAATAAAGATTATAATTTTTCTTTCATTATACATTTTTTTCTTCAGAAACTAGAAACAAAACACATATGCCACAGACATCCAGGCACTTTGAATTTCATGGCACTCCAGGCTTCACTGTACTACTCTTCAGAACCCACAAAAACTGTGAGTTCCTGAAAATCTTAACAGCCTACAAGTCTGCTTGATCAAAATCTAATCTAGGCAGAAGTCAATCCTGCTTCAAGATTCCAGTTTGGTGGTACAGTAAGTGGCAACATGACCCCTCCATGACACAAGAAGGGGCAGAGTTGGGTGCACAGAGATATTCTGGGCAAGAGGTTGGACTTATTTGGTGCAGGGAAGAGGTGTAGGAGCAGCACCCCACTGCATGGTGCAGATACACCCCCAAATCTGAAATTCAGGCTCTGTGGAAATGAAGATGCCACTGACTTCAGTCAAGCCAGGATTTTGCTGAACATTTAGCACAGCAATTAAATGTTTTTGAGCCTAAGGTTTTCTCAAGCTCAGTAAGTGATGGATGGGGGCAGCATGCAGATACACTGACTTCTATTTCATGGAAAGACTACAGCAGAAGCAAGAAAAGCCTTTAATCATAACCTGGCTCTATGTAAAGTGAGAAGCCAGTGGGCTCAAAATCTGCTTGGTGGGAGACAGGTGAAAAACCTAAAATAGCTATTGATCTTTTTTGCTTGTTTGCCCAAATCAAAGTGCTTCCCAAAAGCCACCATTTAAAATAATGCGGTTTGGCTGAAAAAGATTTGTAAAATGCCAGATTATAAATGCAAGGTCTAGAGGTTTCAGAAGCCTTAGATATCACATTTCTCTCCCTTAGAAATCTGAGTTTGGAAGCTATTTGCTTCTGCTGCCTTGGTCAGATGCATAACCTTTTCATGAGCAGCAAACATTACATCAGCTTACCTCAACAGTTGGGGTTTTTTTTTTTTCAGATCTTAAAATGGGTTGCTGTGAAAGTGATCAAGAATGTCCCAAGAGAGAGGGAGAAAAGCAGCCCTGGGGGAGCCCAGGGTCACGCAAATGCAACGGGACAAGGAGGCAGCAGGAAATATCTGATAAATAGGGAGAGTCATCCCACGCTCCAACACCCAGCAGAGCCAGCATCGCTCTCACAGCTGCCTGTAGAGCCAAGGGAAGGCTTTCTGTGGCATCCAGCAGCTCCCCAAAACTGAGCCACACAAGCCACCACTCCAACACGCAGCTGGTCCTGCCCAGGAGAGAGTCCCAGCTCCTTGGCACATTCTGTCTTGATAACAGAAGATAAAATCAAAGTCTTGGAGCAAGCTCTTTCATCTAAGTGCAGTGTTTTCCTACACACAACTAAACTGTAATTGAGATTCCAAATTGCTACAGTAATTAATTACTAAAGGCAAAGAGACCTGCTTTATGTATCTGCCATGTTTATAACCATAAAGGAGTCAAAATGCAGATGTTATTCAAATGCTCCACCTTAAAAATCCTTAACAAAGGCTCCTAAACAATGAACGAAAATTGAAGTACAAATGACAAAAAACTCACTGCACAATCATTGGGTGCTCCAGCCACTAAGAATGTTCATGTTTTAATTTCCCAAGTCCAGTCTTTTTTTATCTATTATTGTATTTTAAAATAAACCCTTCTTCAGAGAAACAAGAAGCAGGCCTTTAAAGACTGTAGAATATTAATCAGGAACTGAGCTTGATAAGTAACTCTTGATATTCATGCCTTATGAAAGAAGGTGCAGGGTGCCAGGGGGATTTTATCAGCTGCTAATTATTGCTGTTTAATTCTAGCTCTGGGAAATTTCTGCTTTACCCACCACAGAGCAGAAAATGTACTGTAAACTGAAGTCATTGCTCTCCCTTTACTGCCTGCACTGAGCAATGAGGAGAGATGACGTCCTGCTACAAAACATATCCACTCTAATGTCACTGGGCATGACCTTATCGTTGGCTGTCTTGTTTTCAGTGGAAAATATCCAGTTGTAGCCAGCACAAACCCCAGAGATAACAAATTCAGGTTATTCTCATGTGACGGATTTTTCAAAATTTTTTTTTTTAAAGGCTAATGTCTTCTTGTCTACAGATGAGTTGGAGTGGAAGACAAATGTCTGAAACTGGTTGTCTGATGAGACCGAGATAAGAACATACACAAATACAAGAGCTATTGGCAAAGGGAAGACTGAAAAGCAGAAACCAGAAATATCCAGCACACATAAGAAAGGGTGTTGTTAACCTCTAATAAGTAATTACAGTAAATACCAGCTATTAAGTGAGTTCTGTGAATGCAGAAGACAACACTATGGTGAGGTTTGTATGCAGATACCATCACAAAATCTCCTTTTATCCTGGAAAATGTCAGCTTCTTCAAAGACTCCTATTAAAGTGCTGGATGTTTGCACTCCTATGAATCAGGCTTGAGTTGGAAAAGACACACCTTCTCCCCTGTATTCAGATGCTATCACTGCCTGTGAGCTGGAAGCTTTCCACCAGCACAGCTCAGCATGTGAATGCTCCCTGGTCCACTTCCATGCAAAGTCAACTCAGCTCCTGCAAGGCTTGCAGCAATTTCAGCTGCTTCATTTACCTGGTGGAGTTTGCATTAAAACAACTTAAACTTCGACAAAGTCAACATACATCTGTGCCCTAAATTACCAGAGTACAGCCACTGCACCACTCACTGTTTGCATAACCATTGTAATGTCAAAGATGTGCTGATGAGCACAAATTGGTGCTGGCCCAGATCCAGATTTGAAGTGATACCAGCCTAGAGACAGCAATTTTGGTACCCACAACACCAAAGCAGCAAAGCTGTTCAGCTGCCTGATGCGGTTTGGTTGATTTCAGGTATCTTCTTCCACCCTGTAAGACACTGGCACCAGTAGCTGGGGTTTCCCCAGGACGAGGGGCCCTAGTGTCCTCAAATTCTGCCCTATACAAGAGCCAGCATGGCAAGAGAAGAGTGGCATGCTCCAGGAATAAGCACAGGGAATGTAAGCCCTTCTCATACACACATCACCTGTGCCTTCACTTGGCTTGGATCACATCTGACTCTGGATTCAGTGAGCACAGCACAGGCTTCCTGCCCAGCTCACCAGCATCCAAAAGGCCCTAAAAAGCACTGTGAGACCTGGGAAATTCCCACAGAGATGAAGTCAGACCCTCATCCCCAGGCCAGTGGTAAGTCCATCACTGGTGCCATGCAATGAGGTCACCTTTCAGCACGAAGGTCTCCGAGGCACTGCAGCTCAGCCGGGGCAGGGCCAAGGAAGAGCTATTTTCAAACCCACTCCAGAGCTGTTCTCACTCCAGGATTTTGACGACTGAGCTGAGAAACAGAGATGAGACTTGGAAGAAATATGAGACCCAGGGAGCCCCAGACAGGAAAGGTCCTTGCAGGGTGGTTGCTGCCAGGGCAGGATGCCTCAGAGCAGTCCCAAGGAGGGGGTGATGTAGGCTGCAGGCAGGTGTGGGGTGTCTGGCTTTCTCATGCACCAGATGGCTTCACGGACACCCCTCTACCCAGCTCATGTTTCCATTACCAATGGGGAAAATGTAACTGAGAAAAAGCCAAAATGACCCAGGGGTCTCATGGACAAATGTTGCACGTACCTAAGACTTGGAAGCAAAGCAGAATTACAGTATGCTGGGAGAGTGTAAACTGAATAGCTCTAGCATTTGCCAGTTCTCATCTGTGAGCAGCCACCACACAGGCAACTAAAGCAGGACATAGCAATTCCAGTTTCCATCATAATTTGCAAGCTAATTTACAGTCAAAATAAACATGCAAGTGAGGGGAAAGAAAAAAATCAAGGAGGGGGGATACAAGAGTTTTCCTTTTTCCACTGATTTCTTTTGTGGATCTTGTTTTATCTCTAAAGTAAGGATTAATGCTGCCTCTATTTTCATCCATATCACATCAAATCTCTTCTGAGTACACAGAAACCCCCCTCGTTTCTAGCTCCTAATCTAGTCATATTCTCAAGACTCAAACTGGGTACATTCTAGTTTAGAAAACCACACCACTACTGCAACCTATACAGGTACGGATCTTCCTCTTGGTGGAGCAGTAACCAGGGTGAAATCAGTTTCTCTTTGCCAAATCCCAGTACTTAAAAACAAATGAGAATAGCAAACAACCAGCCGGCAGACATCCCTGGAACACAGGAAGAGGAACTCATTTGAGTTTGGAGGCACCTGGCTGGATGATTCTGCTGGTTTCCTAGCTTCAGGGGGACAGGCCAGACACTGAACAGGGTTGTGTCTGAATGACGAATCCAGCTCATCATGTTTATACAGGCAGAATAAGACAGTACGTAGCCTCCCATATTTTTCTCATGCATTGATGAGGTTTTAAAGCCCGCAGTTCAAATTCTGACTTAGTCTCAGCTTCACCCCTCAGGTTTTTGGCATTTGCCAACTCGAGTTTCTAAACACTGTCTTTCAGGCCTTTCCAGCGTCTTCCTGCTAAGAAGATGCTAAGTTGTCCCACACAAAAAGAGCAATAAGCCAAAAGCAGAAAACCTCCCTGTTGTATTTCTCTGCATGGCCATGCAAATGACCGTGAGAGGCATAAAAACATAAAAAGTGGAAACTGCACCCATGATTTGTGGCGGTAACTTGACCAGAGAGCTGCAGAACTGGAACAGCTGGGAGCCCTGTGGGTTGGTTACAAACCACCTCCAAGCCTCTTGCCAGGCTTGTTTGATTACTTCATTTAATTTCATTCTTGGGGGCTGTGTGAGCAGAGTACGGTGTGTCTGATTCTTGCAGACATGCGTTATCTGTGCTGCATTAGCAGGGTTTTGTTTCCTTTTAACTGATACCCTGGGTCATGTCAAAGACCTGCCAAGGTTATCTTAACTTCAGCATATCCAACAACTACAGCTTATGGAAAAAGAAAAAGAAACAGGACTAGTAAAGACTGGTCACTTCTCCACTACCACTTCCTACCTTCTGGAAGCAGATCAGCAGCTTCCCTGCAAGGGGAGGAGACAAAGGAAGTGGACAACATCAACATGTTTACATTTACATGTGTGCATGAGGGAGGGAGCATCTGTGTGGAGCACAATGTGGACTCATTTCTGTTTTCAGCCTGTCTCAATCCACCTGCATTTACTTTCCACGTGTGTATGGAACTATTTGTAAAGCAGAATAACCACAAGACTCACTTTCTGCCATTTTAAGAGTTGTCAGGTTATTAGAAAACAGAACATCTAAGCCTACAGAGCATTAGAATCTTAAGAGTGACAAATGTAACATGGAAACAAGAACATACAGGATCTCTGTAAAACCTGCCTCTCTCGTGGCCTTCTCAAACACCCTACCTGGGTCTGAAAGAGGCTGTCTAAGGCAAGCAAGCAAAAATAATACAGCTGCACTTGGAGATAAAGATTTTTCAGCTTACTGCCTCTTAAATCTGGATGCCATCTGACTTACAAACTATTCTAAATCAACACCTGTGTCCTTCTCCTCAGCAGATGGTTGGTGTTTCATGACAACCGTAAAATATGAGCACGTCCTGGTGGAAGAAGAGAATCTCCATTCAAGAAAAGAGAACTGGAAAAAGAAGCAATCAACAGACAAAATAGATTATTGAATTTTAAATCTTCCAAGTTTCACTGACCAGTTTTGAATACAGGAATCACATGGATTTCACAAAACTGGGAGATTGATTTGCAATTGAAGTTGTTCTGAAACAAAACACATCACTCCCAAAGAGTACAGCTTAATGTGGAAATCCTGAGTGCCAGTGCTAGATGGGGAAGTGAGGTCAAGGTCCCTCTAAGCCAATCACTTCTCAGCTCCTTCATCATCACGCCAGTTGCAAGGAAAAGGATAGACACCAAGGGGAAACAGCACTTTAAAAGAATTACTTTCCAATATGAAATTACTTAATACCTCTGTCCTTCTTCTCCACAAAGAAACAAATCTTAAAAACTGACTCAAAACTGGCTTCATCGTCCTCCAACTGAAATGAGTTTTAACAGGAAAGTATTGAGGCAGACATGAGCATTTTTAAAATCACTCCTTAGTTTATAACACATCTTGCAATCTTCAGCTGTAAGGGATCACTCTGCTGTCATCAGTGATGATCATCATTCAGGTGAGGGCAATGCTTGTATATGAAATCCAATCCTGGTCCAAATGGGTACAACCTGCATCTGATTTTGACTGTCATTACAGCATCATTAGACTCACAGAAGCCAACAGTAAGAGTCACCAACAGAAGAGTAATTCCCTTCATGGTGCTGGATCAAACCAGCAAGATTGGTAAAGTATCAGAAGGATGCTGGCAAATCAAAGAGGCTTATGAAAGAAGCAGCTGAATTAATTTTGGCACAAGAGAAATTGACTTGAGGGATGTTCAAAATAGGACAAGTAGAGCTCTGCTCATATTTCAAGCAAAGGCATCTTTGTTATCGAGTGCTCTGGGGCCAGGGATACAGGAATAGCTTGGTCAAATGAGAACTAACAAAAACCTGCTTCCTACTGTTAAGTGCATCAAGATTGACAAGACACAGAGAGAGACAAAATACAAAACTTGTTTTCCACATAACACCAAGTCTCACCCACCTCTGCACCGAGTTATTTGTGCCTGTGGGAGATCTCCTGGAGCGCCTTTCCGCTCTGAGAGCAAGGGCCCTTCTACATCATCCCAGCAGGCTTGGGCTGATGCATTTCCCCAGCTGTGGAGCTGGGCACAGCGCTGGAGCAGGCACAGCCCGTGGGCAGTGCCGGCACGGCACACGGCGGTACCGCCGGGCCCGTTTGGCACGCGGCCCCGGAGCGGTTCTGCTGCAGCTGCAGAGCCTGACTGGCACCCAGGGCGCCTGCTCCCCGCCCAGCCTGCCCCACGGTCACACAGAGGCCTTGCTGCTACCAGCCAGCCTCCCTCTTGGCTTCCAGCATCCAGGATTCCTGCTCTGCAGCAACACTTGCATGGAGTTTATATTAGCATGCAAATCTTCCGGCTTTGATTCGTAACCTTACGTATGACCCCCAGATGCAGGGCTGGAAAAGCAAAGCAAGGGCCTGGGAAAATGAGCAAAACTCCTCCAGGCCCTTCCAGAACAATGACAAAACTCTGGGACATTCTTAGTCCAAATAATGGAAATCTCCTGGGATTTTGCCATAGAATAGTGGGATTTTTTTTTTCTTCTCATTTTGAGTAGAGGGAAACAAAAAGTTCATGTAAACCAAGAGACCCTCAGATTCACAAAGCCAGACCTGAGGGGCAAAGTACTTTAAGTGTGAAAAAAACCCCTCAACTCGGAAACAAACTCTTCTAGTTTCTATCCTATTTGGGCAACTACATTTTTCATGCATGACTAAGATAAAACTTGAGGTGAAATCAACGTTAAACAGCAAAGCATTCCAGAATTGCCAGCATAACATGCTGACAGATCGATCATAGGATGGTGTGGACTGGAAGGGACCTTGAAGATGATCCAGTTGCAGCCCCCTGTCATAGGCAGGGAAACTGTATTTGCATTTTAAATTCAAGATGATGGAAGAGCAACTGAAAAAAGGAGCTATCCCCAAGACATAAACACCATTCCACAAACATTCAGTGCACATAGATCTTTAATTATACTGCATGACTATATGTATCTATAAAAATATAAAAGAATGAATGTACTAGTTCTCTACAGAACAATCCTGACAATGTAAAACCAATTCCTGGAAAAAAGGGAACAAATTTCCACAGCCCCAGAAAGATACAATGCTGAAGTCACTGGAAAAATGTCTTTCACTGTAGTGACCTTTGGCTTCAGGCTTTAGAGAAATCCATGTTTCTTGTGGGGAGAAGAGTGAAAGAAGAAAATTATTTTGTGTTCTAGCTTCGCAAACAATGTCTGAATTGCACTGCAAAATGCCTAAGAGGCAAACATGGAGCACCCTCATTATTCCAACCCTCACCTCTCCAGCCTTCTGGCCAAACCAGGAAAAATGATGCAAGAATGGATTCCCTCCCGGCAGGGCACTCAATTAAACACAAAATTACCTTCTTCCTGTGGACCTTCAGGGTTTTCAGGAAGATACTGTGCCAAATCCTCACACCCTCAATCACTGCCCCTTTGCTAAGTTGAACTATTGTCTCTGCCCTTTCCTTCCCTCCCACTCTTCTCACAACCATCCTCCTTTTCCCACGCTTGGCTTCCTGCCTTCCCGCTTGCAGGAACACCCTCTCCCGGCCCAGCCAGGCAGGAGCATCACAGGCAGCACAAACCCATCTCTCTCCAACTCTGCAGTTGCAACCTGGGCCACACACAGGCAGAGGGACACTCAGCCATCCTCAGCAGCTTCCAGACTGCCTTCATCCAGCACACTGGGGGGAGTGAGCACTGCTCTGCCCTGCCGGGATGCACAGAGATGGGAGAGATGCTTTCTTCAGCCCCGAGCAATACCATGCTTTGGGTATTTCTGCTCAAAATGTCACTCCCTTTAAACCCTGCAAATATAAGGATCCAGTGGTAGGAAAAGCTGTTTAACTGTTGGGCACAGGACAGTCACAATGTCTTCACCCCCAGCTGAGGAACTGGGAGATGAGTCTCCAGGCTGTACTGCAGCCAGAGGAGAAAGCTCCTACTGACCTGCACTGCCCACCAACCCAAGCTACTTCTCTGCAGTTTGTACATGGGGTACGAAGGAGATGGGCCCCTAAAAGAATGCAAAATCAGGGGAGGTGGTGATTATCAGCAGTTGTAACCATACTGCCAAAGGAGCTGATCACCAAAGCAAGCCCCATACCTGGCACAGGCCACCACCTGAGCTCCTGCTGTAAGCCTGGACTCCTTCAGTGTAGGGGTGAAGAACACTCCCAGGGGTTTTCAGTCACTCTAAGATGGGCTTTGTCACTTGCACAGCTTCTCCCCATAAAAAACTCCACATCTTCTCTGGAGATGTGCACTGCTGTTTGGTGATGCAGCTTCTGTCAGAGATGCCAGGGGTGGCAGTGGCTACACTAATTCCTTCTTGTTTCACAGCTCAGGCACAAACCTCACATACCCTGGGAATTACTCATTTTTGGAAGGAGGGTCTGTGGCTGCAAGTCAGCATGTGTCCCATTAGAAATAAGCTTTTTTTAGGGCCATGCCCATATTATATGTTCTATCAAAATTACTAATAAAACATGAATCAGCAAGATTACTTATAAGCTTATATTTCTGTAAAATTCAGGGCTTACAGTGCTTTAGAACAATAAACAAACCTCTTCCTTTCACTCCCCAAGCCTGAACATTCTCCCACTCGTAGCCACTTAAAGGGAATTATGAATGTTGCACAGACAGAAACTCTATTAAATCTGCTGAAGTGTCCACCCACAGTTCAGAAAGATCACTGTCTGTAACTGATCTAGGCTTTCAAAAATTAATACAGCTGCACTCAACACATCAGCATCTGGAGACAGCAGGAATTTGCTAGGCAGAATTTGGAGAAAAAGTCCTAGTTTTATGCAACCCTACACTGGGGTTTCAAACTGGCCCGAATTATTCATCTCAGATCCTCGTCAAGGTAGGTGGCAAGGGTACACATCCATCTCCAGAGGTGCCTCTCCCTCTGCCTGCAGGAAGAGACAAATCCAGGCACATCTAACGTCTACAAGGCTGAAGTTAAGGTGGATGTACAGTAAGGAAAAGCCTACATGGTGCAGGGATGCCCAAATTGACACTGACCTGTGTATCCTCTGTGATGCAGCACTATCAGTCCCTGGTGGTCAACAAAGCAGCTTGGCTGAGCCAGCTCACTCACACAAAGAGCCCCAAATCTTTGCTGGGCACATGAGCTCTGGCTCAGCATCACTGAGAGTGATGTAAGACTTCCACGTGCCTGACCCTTTTAAAAAAACGAGGATTTGACTCCAATTCTCATTCAAAAGATTCAAAGTTTTTAACCTGGGTCCCCAGAGTGATTCTAAATTCTAATTTATGAAGCGCTAAAGAGGAAGGAGGCAGAGGCACCAGGATAATTTGCCAGGAGGCAGATATGCAAAGTGGAGGGAGAGACAAGCCCTGCAGCCATCTCCCTGCAGTGATCTCTGCCCCAGGGCTGGCTGGCCAGGGGGCAAGCGGAGCCGGAGCAGAAATCACTCACCCTCCTGTGCAGGGCATGAAGCAGTGGGCTGAATGCCACAAAATGCAGGAGGTGAGAATTACAGCATCTTAACTCACACCCTGAAGTGTCTTATTGCAAAACGGCTCTGGGCAGAGGTAGGATTTTTTATTTCCAATGTTGTAATTCCCCTGTTTCTTCTCTCTCCCCCACAACCGCCCCTCCAGCAGAGGTACATCCAAAGAGGATCAAATCTCACCCTCCTCAGCCCTGTGAAATGCAAGCAAAACTAGCAGGACTTGGCCCACTGTGCCTTTTCTTAAGGCTTCAGTAATATTAAATTAATACTCTTTAAATATAAAACACTTGTTGCCTTGGAACAATGCAAAGATGGATGTAAAAATCACTGGATTCACAGATGGGTACTATGGGTGGGCTCTGCTGAAAGGGAAAGCATCCCATGCTCTAGCAGAATGCCTCCCTTTCCATCTGCTCCCATGCATCCCTCTGTGGCAGGAGCAGATGGGCTGCCACCAGGTGCAAAGAAATGTCTCGGGTTCAGGGCCCCATTCTCCATGGGCCCAGCTCTGTTTGCAGGCTGCTGATGGGAGCTGCCTCTCCACCTGCATGCTCACAGGTAGAAATAAATCCTTGCCCACACACCAGCAGATGTAGACTGTCAAATGTGAGGGCCTGCCCTCAGCAATTCTACTGGGCCACCAGCTCCAGGATTTGCCCTGGTCTGCCTCAGGAAGAAGGAATGGACATCCTCCTGGACATCAACTAGGTGGAGCAGCAGGGTGATTCATCACTGCAGAGGCCAGGAGGATAGATTCCAAGGTTAAAAAAAAAAGGAAAAGAAAGAGAAAATCTGGGGCAAAAATCTGCTCAGAGATCAACCAAATTCCACTGCAAGCAGCAAACATGGAGTAAGTGTTCCACAAGGCATCCCAAATCCTGTCTGACACAGCCACTGTGGCTGCCCTCCCTTGACAGCGGGGACAAAGCTGGACAAAATGATGGCAGGAGCTCTACCAGACGAGAAAGCCACAGGCTCTGGTGCCAGAGAGACACCACCAGGCTCCCACAGTCTCTCCTCCCTGTTAACCATCCAAATTGTTCTTGAGGGTAAGCAAAGGAGGCCAGTTGGAGAACAGACTGGTAGTTTTAGTGGAGGATAACCACCAGCCCTGAGACATGGCTGACCACAGAGCAAAACCACAGCCCCATCAGCATTCTCTAGGAGTGTCTCAGAAAGCCCAGGACTGCCCTGGATGGGATTGACAAGAGTGCAGCCTGGGCTGCATGGCTGTGTCCCATGTCTGTGCTCCAGAGGACACGATTTCTGCTCCCCCAGCTGCCTCTGAGGCTTCTCCACCAGCAATGTAAAGACAGCCAAAAAGTTCCTCAAGGCTTATAAAGAAGGAGGCACACCTCACTTGATGGTGAGATTTTTCCTGTTCTTCACAGTCACAAAAAATCCCTTTTCTGAATACTGAGGTGAGTGATTTGCTTTGGTCCCATGGATAAATGTCATCTTCTCAGGAGAGGAAATCTTCCTAGAAAGTGTAGGGCAGAGACTGAACAGCCTGTGGAGACCACAACAGCAATCCCTTGGAGACTCAGCCTGCCAGGGCACTGAAGGACATGGTAAACTTCAAGAAAGGGCCTTAATCCCAGAGATTTCAATGGGATTCAAGCCTGCACTTAACTCTTGTCACTGATTTGCAGCCTGTGACTGTCAAGGTCTTCCTCTCTGTCCTTTTGTCCCAAGCTGTGACAAATTACAGTGTCTGGATTGCTACAACTCTTGATTTGAGGGCTCTGTGAAAATCCCAGCTTGCTGAGTATCATCCTTCTGCTATAACTCTGGGCTTCCCCAAAAGCAGTCCATGCAGCTGGTCTACAACCCTGACCCACAACGCTTTTCCAGCCTTGCAGGGATGAGCAGGAACGCTCCAGCCCAACATCTCCACAACTCCAGCACACATGAATTGCTCCAATACCCTAATTTCACACATCAGTTACAACCTGCCAACTTTCAGCTGGAGATGACTGAATCCTCTCCATATTGGCTCACTCCTTGCCACAGCTGCAGCAGCCTACACATGCTTCCAACCCTTGTTAAACCACACTAGCTGTGGATGCCATACTGACAGCAGTGCAGCCTGGGGAGGGACGGGAAGCAGCCCCTCCACGGTGGCAAGAAAGCCAAGCCATGACTTCAGTCACAGCAGCCACGACTCTGTGGAGAGGCTGCCACGTGGCTTTGGTCTGTCAGCTGCACTGCCTCTTAGCTTGAAACCACAAAGAGCCACAGTCAGCAAGCATGTCACCAGCTCCCCAAGTCAGCAAATCACTATCACAGTGAGAAATCACAGAAAACAGGAAAATGTCACACTTCTACCTGATTACCCCATTGCAGTCCCATGGATTTAAGAAGCAGGACAGGCAAAACAGGCTGAAGTTTTTTTCAGGTGTTCAGAGAAATCCCATCTATGGGAGAGGGGTACTAATTCCCATCTGCAGATGTGGCCACTCAAACAGGTCCACCAGCACACTTGGAAACACCTGAGAGACTGACTGGAGACCCAGTTACCTTCTCACTGACATGGGAGCCCTCCTTAGCTCAAAAACTAACTCCAAAACGACACTGAGCTACAAATCTCCTTGGCATGCTAAATTATCGAAGCATGATTTAAAAGTGAGCTCTGAAGTGAGGGAGCTCAGCCAACCCCTGCATCTGGCCACAATATCGAGAGTCAATCCCACAGTTAACAACCTCAGACTCCATCGAGGTGTGACATTAAAAAACAACCTAAATAATATCCCAGTCATGTCACTTTATTCTTTTTTTTCCCTTGAAAGGACATCTGGCATGCAAGCCTTGGGTTTCCCCTCATCCCAGAAAAACCAACAGCCACATTTTCCAGAGATCTCTTTTCCCTACCCAGGGAGTGGAAGGG
This sequence comes from Phylloscopus collybita, assembly GCA_027886175.1. Classification (NCBI taxonomy): domain Eukaryota; kingdom Metazoa; phylum Chordata; class Aves; order Passeriformes; family Phylloscopidae; genus Phylloscopus; species Phylloscopus collybita. Next base: position 26,306,213 of record JAJNNQ010000129.1, read on the forward strand.
ATGCAGTCAGTTAATGCATGGCTCCTAACATTTTTCCAGAAGGCTGGTTGGACTCCTTCTCCCATGGAAGAACACAGCTGCTATAATCAGCCTGTAGCTGGGAAGGGACTGGAAATACCATTCCTGTCACTGCCACATAAAAATAAGCAGCTGACAGTGACAGATTGCAATGAACCTACAACCCCCTTAAAGAAGGTAAAGCATCTCTCTTATCTCACATAGAAAAACCCTCCAGAAACAAGTGTCTCAGACTGGACATATCTATCTATAGTAACAGTATGTAGACTTGTTCCTAAAACTAACTCAAGCAAAGCTTCCTCCACGTCCAGGTTCTTCCATGTACCCCTTTAGAAAAACAATTTCAGGACTGCTCTGGTGAAGCAAACACTGATTTCAGTTGCACAGTGTGAGTGATGCAGCTCTTGTGCTCCCAACAACTGTTCTGTCCTAGCAGGCAACAAACCTGGTACAGTGGAAAATATTTGTGCAGCCTCTCCTGGTTTTAGGCTGACAGGAGCTGAAATTCTCTTCCAGCTTCATGTTCTTGTGAATTTTTTCAGCTGCCAAGAAACCATCTTTTCACCAAGAAGGAGCTGTGGAAATGGGCTTGGATATCTATCCCAGCTCCAGTAACCTGACCAAACTCCTCGTGACAAAACCAGGTAGGACTCAGACCAAGCCAAACAGCAAAAAGACTTTAGCTCCTGCCCTTAAGTGAGCACACAGCCAAGGGCCACTGATGCCAGTGGGACTGATGTGAGGATGAAGCTCATGAGAGGCCCAGTCTGAACTGTGAAACATTGAAGAGTTGTTTCCCAAATATTAGAAAGTGGCCTTAAAAAGGACCACAGTGTTTCCAGAGGAAAACTGAATTGAAGCTACGTGACTGAAAGGGAGCCTTGTTTGGAAGCTCCAATCCAAGAACCAACTCAACCTTGTCACTGGCTCAAAGCTGAGGGGATGGCATGGGAGGTGAGGGGAGCAGGAGAGGCTTTTCCAATAAGGGAAGAAAAGCTTTTCAAGAAAATCTTGTGCTTTGGAAAGACCCATGAAACAGGGAGGTGAAATGCAGAGAGAATTCATAAGCTTGAGAATACCAGTACCTGCACACATAGCTGGGACACATAAACTTGACAGTGGCAGACACAAGACAGAAGAAAAAAAATGTTTTGGAGGCAGTGGGTTTTTTTCCAGGAAAAAGGAGCAATATGGCTATAAAATAATGCACTTTCGTACCAAGTTTATTTCAAGCCTTGTACTACAGGCAGTGCTGGCCTACTGACTGCCAAGCTGGCTACTGTGTTTCTCTTCACTCTGTGATACTTATTTGATCGGCAAGATAGTATTCCAGAGCTATAAAACCCTCCTGGAACATTCCTCCAATAAACCAAATTCCTTTTCTTAGTAATCACTTTATTAGACTAATTATTAGCAGCACTTGGAACAAAACAGCACAGGCAGAATCCAAGAGGATCCAGACCCTGCCCAGCAGCTGTTTATGCACTGCCTGAGAAGGACCAGGATTGAGGTCTCCATCTCAGCTCCTCATCCTGGACAGCAGAATAAGCAGAAGTCTACTGGGAGCTGTCTGCTCTAGGGAATGATGTATTCCCAAGGTCAACAACATCTGACTCAACTTTATGTCCTACCTTGGCCTAGGAAAGATGCTCTCTTGGGTACTTGACTTCAAGGAGTTATCCTGTCTGTCCACATCAGCATAGGTAAGTTTGCTCTTACAGGGTGCAACGTCCCTCTGCAACGAAGGAATTGCCCTTTGGCAGGAAAGGGGAAGAGTAGTAGCTGTACTTTCCCTATACAAAGCAAACAAAAAGTATATTCCTTCCATTTCTCTATCAGCAACTGAAGATATAATCTGGATGCAGTACCTGGGAGACTGAACTGCTCTGCAGCCCTTGGGGAAGCAGCAGGGTAAGGGAAGGTCTAGTTGAACTCAGATAAAATCTATTCTAGGGGCACTGTAGAGCAGAGATTAAAATTCAGGAGTTGGAATGCAGTTATTCACAGATATGAAGAGGGAACAGCATTGTGAAGCAAGAATCAAGGGCACATTTATATTTAAATTCACAACTAATATGAGGGGCATGTTGCTGAAATGCAGCAGTGCAGTGCACCCCATGCAACCAAAGCTGCCCCTCCCAGCAGCAGAATTAACTCCCTGGAGTCTCTCTGTGGCACACTCAAGTCCTACAGGATATTCCTGTGAGATATAAAAAGCCTGCTGACTCGCTGGCATGGGAGCACAGCAGCTCAGTCACACACAGGGATTTTCTCTTGGAACACTTCTGGTCTCACTCCAGGCACACTGAGCCCCCCAGCCCAGCAGGGATGGGATGGGATTTCCCAGGACCAAACGGTTCAGAAAGTTCAAACACCAGGCACAGGCTTCAGCACCCCAGGGAAGGGGAGCCTCCCAGGCCCCAGCCCACCTCCAACTCCATCTCCTCTCCCATGGTGCCTGGGGCAGTACTTCCACTGAAGTCCTCTGTTTCCACAGACCCAGCTTTGAGGCCCAGAGCAAAGGCAATCCTGGGATGAACCTGCCCTGCACAACGTGAAGAGGGCAACATAGCTGTCCCCAGAAGAAGGAATGTGAGGTTTAAAATAACCTTGGGGGGCAGGCAGGGGGAAAGGACAATATCCTGAAGCATTAAACCACGATAAGCACATTCGTTTCGCAGTTGCTCGAATATAAAGCCAAGCCCTGGAGCTCTGCCAGCCAGTCAGTATTTTTATGACTGTATCAAAGCACATGATAAAAACAAAAAGCTTAAGGGTCAAACTCAGTGCTGGGATTAGCAACCAGCTGAAGTGAATAGCATGATACCAAGTCTGAACAGGATCCTCTGATCACTTAAAACACATCTGATTTTTTTACACAGACAGCAGTCATGCCTGAAACCTGTGTGCCAAATTCCTCTGCTTCAGCCCGTTCAGGTGGGGAGGGCTTTGTGCAAAATCTCTAAACCATCTCCACCAACAAGCACCAGCAGAGCCTGCAGCTGTTTCGAGTCACGTACATCACCCAGCAGAGCACACTGTCCAGCGTCTTCCCTCATCACTATTTCAGTCCTCTAATGCAGACACTTGCCCCTGCCAGGACTGCCCCCCACAGCAGTGGAATATTTCCAAATATCCCTGCATTAGGCACTAATGGTATGACATAATCACAGGTGAAGCCTGCAAGCATCAGCAGAAGAGCAGGGCTCCCTTCTGAGTAGACCTCAAGTTCTTACAAGGAAGACTAGATATTTTTAATTTATTCAGAATAAGAAATCAGCCAACTTGTGCTAAGGGATTTAACAAAAGAAGCTGCATCAGAGATTCTGAAAGACCAAAGGGTCCTTTCATGCTACATCAGAAAGTGTACGTTGAGAAGAGGAATTCATTGCTGAGCAGGAGATCCCAGCCCATGGAAACTGTGTCCATGACTGCCAGCAGCTGAGACTGAAGGAGTCACCTGGGAGCTCTGCTTAGGCTGTGTCTGGTTTCCCAAAAGGCAGCATGGTCACTCCAAAGTTCCAAGATGGTTACACACCCAGGTGCTACTTGCTGCAGCACAGAGAACAAAAGGTCTGCAGCAGCTCTGGGCTGAAATGCGTGGAATTCAAACCCATCAGAGACACCTTCTCACCCCGTGGGTGTCAGTACTCTGTGCCTCCCAAGCCCTTGTCCTGATAAGGCATGAGCTGGGAGAGGCATGGGGCACTGTGGTGGTGGCATGTGGCATGTCTCCTGCTGCCTGGCGGGAGCTGAACGGATCCAGCAGGACACGGTGCCACATCCCCCCACTGCAGCCTCCTTCGGCATGGCCACGGAGCCAGGGCATCCAACAGAGACCCTAACTTCCAGCTAAATTTCTCTTTTATCAAAGGAGACAGGAGGCTTCCCTATCAAATGATCTCCAAGAGTGAATTTTAATGTAATAGATCAGAGAGAAGCTTAAAGCTTGGGTTGTTTGCTTTAAACACTGGATGGCTTGGTTATTTTGTCCGCTGGTTAGGCTTCCTTTTATGTTACACATAGATTTAATTTCTTCTTTTCTAGGGCAAAACTGGGAGTGATTTCCTTTCAAAAAAGCTTTTTGACTAAATAAGATTACTCATTTATGACATTCAGCATTTTTCAACAGTACTTTTAGTTTCTGCATAAGATGCAGTATTTTATTCCAGAGGATGAAAATTCAAATAAAAGCCTTTTTCCACCTTCCAGCAGGAAAAGCATCCTTTTTTATTGAGCATTAACTGCAATGACAATTTTCAAGTTTGTGTTATTTCACTAAAACAAAAGTTAAAAATACACAGTTCTAACCAGTTGCTTCCATTGCAGACAGAAGCTCTCTCACAACAGGAATTAAGGACAATTTGGGGACTACATATGCACAATGGAGGTTTTTGGTAACATGCCATCGTTACCAATTTGCACATAATGCCAAAATTACAGCTGGAGGAAAGCACTGGGGGAGGAAACGACAGTGAACAGAAAAAGTCTGGTCTCCCTTGTTCAAGCTGTTTACCACCCATCACTTCTGTCCCTAAGCTCTGACTTTATTTCACACAAGCTGACAAAAAGCTCTCATCCTACAAAGTGCTGAGCATGCTCTACTCCCACACACTGCTCTCCATCATCAAGGCTGGGTGGATTTGGGGCTGCAACTCAGCCCCAAAAACACAGTGAGATGGCACCAAACATCACTTCTAGACTGCCCTGGGCAAGCTGTAATTTTGATTAAAGAAGCATTTCTGGCTCCCCCAAGCATTCTCAGCTCCCACTCAAATTTTTCTTTTGATCTATCAGCCCCCTTCGTCAGATTTTTGAAGAGTTAACGGTGTTGTCTTCCCTCCTTCCTGACACTGTCTGACCTGTGAGGCTTGGCTGGGGCCAGACTCAAAGCACATCATACAACAATATGCCTGTTCTGATGCAATGTGTCTCTGAGAGAGATGATGGGGTTGTGTCACGCCTTTGCACAAAAGCGGAGAGCAATTCTGGGGAAGAAAATGCAAAGAGGAACGTTTTTCCAGGAATAAATCAACAACCTGTCACAAACAGCATATGCAATAATTTCCTAGTTTACAGCTACAGTTTGTCTGATAAAGCAATTAAAAACAAAAAGCACCAAGATTTTTTGACCTTCTTCCTTATCTAAAACTGGTATCAGCAGGAAGAACAGAGGTCTGACCACAGTTCAAAAAGGAGGTGTTAAAGCATATCCCAGAATATGCTTTAAATACACTTCATATCTAGTAAATCACAAGGCTGCTTTAACACATGACTCCAGAACCCCAGTGTCACTGCTGTCACATCCCCAGCCAAGGATAGCTGGGCAGGGAACAGAACTAAATTTGCAAGTACTGTTTCTCCTTGTGACTGCACAGATCCACCCTATAAAGGCACCTGGCATTTGCTAAGCTGAAAACATTGAGAGAGAGAAAAAATTCCCTATATCCCCCAAAACTGAAGTAGGGAAAAGACAAGGAAAAAATAAAAGCTTGCATCAAGCTAAAAATTACCAGTGGCCACTTTGGCCTTCAGAATTAAGGTAATTCTGAAACTCTGATTTTAAAAAGATAGGGGGAAAAATAAAAAAGAGGGAGAAAAATCTCAGATGATGATTGATCTGCCAACAGCAGTGTGCAGCAAGGGTGAGGACAGAAGCCATGTCTCCTGATACTTGAGTCACTGTGAGAGATGTTTCACCACAGCTTTTTCCCCTGAGAAACTGCTCCCACTGAAGCTGCAGTTCAAATATCCCTCACATCAAGGGGCTGAAATTTCAAAGCAGATGAGCCCTTCCATGAAACCCCATCCTCATGCTGTTCTGCTTGCTGCCTGAAGGGGATGGTACAGCTCCCATCTTAACGGGGGACACTGACAAACCAAAGACATTGGTTTTAGACCAGTTTCATGTGCCCATAGCAGACCAAACTCTGGAAAAGCCAACATATATTGGCTTGCTGACCCAACTGCAGCCTTTGAGCACAGAGTTCTGGTTCTGTGGACCAGTTTGTATACCCTGGAGAAAGAAGGACTGTCATACCTTAGTGACATGGACAGACAGCCCTGACACTCAGAGACAGACAGACAGGCAGATCCCAGCTGGCTTTGAAGGGGCAGGGCAGAGACTGCAGTGCAACCCACAACATCCAGGATGAGAAATTAAACAAATACCCCAAGCTCCGTGCTGTCCCAGCTACACAAACCAAGGGCTACAGGCAGCTCCAGCACACCTGCACAAGGCCCTGTGATGGCACAGACCTGCTTTCTTTATAAGAAAAAGAGTGGGAAGAATGAAAAAAAAAGAAGTTAAAAATGAAAGCAGATTGTTCTTTCTCATGTTTATTATGATGATTTTTAACGCTTAGCATTCACAAAGTGAGATGTGAAAGTCCAAAGAGCTGCTTGTGGTCACCCCACAAATGTGCCAAGGCAGAGACCTCCAAACCTGAGGGATGCACTGAATTACTGTCCATGCAGGACTTACACTTCCTTTCTTTCCTTGCCTCTTGGACCACAGCTACGGAGTTTGTAGCAGATGCAGTGCAGAAGAAGGCAAGCTATAAAGAAGTGGCTCCCAGGGAGACACCTTTGCACTGCAGTTATGCTGAGAACCACCACAGGATGGGTCAGCACCTCTGGCAGCTCAGCTCTCCTAACCAGGGAGTGTGTGGGGACTGCCAGGTGAGATCTGCAATCGTACTTTTGGCACTAGACATCTCTCACAGAGACTCAGACCAGCCAGTGGGACAAACCTGCATGCACATTTTGGCCATGTCAGATGGAGCAAGGGCACCAATCAACTCGTCCCATCCTCCCATCTAAAACAGAGGAGAAAACAGTCCTGACCCTTGGAATTGTTCTGATGACTTAAGAGCCAGGTTATAGCACAGTGCTGAAGCTGACTCTTACTTCTTGCTAAGTCTTATAATGAGTGTAAAATTAAACAGCTCATTTTAAAAGCAGTAAAATTACTCCCACTTCAGAAACACAGGTCTCAGGGGGAAAAAAAAGTTTGTAATTTCAGCAGGGCAATGCATGAGATGGTCTGTTAATTACCAAAGGAAAGGCAGCTGGTTCGGTTCCTGCTATCTTAATAATTTTCCTCTCTTTGATGTCTTGATCACATCTTTTGAACAACAGGCTTGAAGCATAACACAGCAGAGAACACTTATTTTCATAATGAAAGGGAAATATTTTGCTCCATGCATAATATTTGGTTATCCTGATAGGCTGCACTGATAGGGCTTCATATATTGTGTTTTCAAACTAATGCTGAGTTTAAAAGGCCTGCAGGGCAGTGCAAGGCTTCTCTCAAATGATAAATACTTAACTGGTGTACGTGTCCAGCATCCTGTAAAGTGATATCAAATGGTTTCTAATAAGAAAGATGCAAGCACCCAAAACTTTCTTGTCCTAAAGGCATAAAAAAGAAGTTTTCTTGTTTCTCATTTTAGTTTTCAAAGTTAAAATTTCTAGGCCATATGAAAATGACATTAATCCTTTGCACAGTGTGACAGCAGAGAATACATAATCAAAAACTCTTTCCCACTTCCCACAGACACCAGTGTTGGCCAAAAATCTGGAGCAAGCACCGAGTTTTGAAAGCTGCCAAGAACAGGATGGAGTTTTGCAGGAGTTGCAGTGATCTATCGAAAATATATTTGCATGTTCCTTCACACAATGCTACAGTAACAGGAAACGCTGGAGGATGACCCAGCTACACGTACATGGCACCAAATTCCTTGAGAGGCAGCTGCCCATGAGCACTGGGACAGCAGCTTGCTACAGCTGCCTGCAGTTAGGTCTTTCTTTGATAAATGGGCCCCATTCAATGTGGGATGAAATTCAATTTATCCTAATTGTAAATTGGAATCTGAAGTCTCCAACTGGCTGCACACCAGAGTAAGAGGTAGAGAAGCATGTAGGAAAACTCACTAAAAAAATGTTCAGAGACAGGAAAAAATGTTTTCAAAACGTTTATGACCTGGGCAGAAAGTTCAGGGTTATGGCAAAAGCTCAGCCTTTGCTCTAAGTCTCTATGTACAATCTGAGTCTTGATCTTACAGGTTACACTGAATATATCTAAACAAAACCTAGCTGCAGAGGAGTGACTTCAGGATGCAGACTTGACTTGGAGCACAACACCCACTTCCTCACTCTTTTCACTTGAAACCAGATGTTTTTCTATTTGTGTGTGTGACATTTACACTCAACAATGCAGACTCTGGTCAGATTTGCTGAAACAGTGAGCAAAGCTATGGTTAAACTACTTCCTGTATGCAAAAGCACTTTGAACATCGTGTGTGTCACAGAGACTGGCGAGTCACAGGCACAACCTCTGCCCAGCTGAGGGGGTCAGATCTGCTTCAAGCTGCAGCTGGGCAGATGTGGGAGGCAGCTGATCACTGCTCATCATGGCCTGGTGCTGCCCCTTCCCTCCTGTGCTTACCATCACCACCACACATCTGCCAGAAGGACCAGGTGTGCCACCCCTTGAAAGTCCAGAAGAGGAAAACCCTACAGGAAATGGACTCTAGTTAATCCCCACTGGTTTGGGAGAAGGGAGGATGTGACCTGTGGTTGGGAGTAGCTGGAAGAGATGATACTTTATCCCAGCACAGGATAGCATCCCTGACCACAGCTCCTGCCCTCCAACCAACATGAGATTCTCTTCCAAAAAAGGAAATAATCTGGGACTCTTTTGGCTCCCTGAATTGCCTAACCAGTTTCAGAGAAGCACCAAGACAAAGAGGTTGTAGGGAAGAGGATCCAGGCTGCCCCTGGCTCAGCAGCACTGTCACCCTACAGTCAGGAGCCTGACTGGCTCTAGGACCCAGACCCATCTGGTCCTCTGGTGGGGGCTGCATGGGGTGTTAGAAAAGGGGATGTACACCATGCCCCCAGACACGCAGTAACAACCTGAAGCCACTCATACCACCAGCACATGGGGAAGAACAGGGACATAAAAACCTTCCCAAACACCCTTGTCCCTGTATTTGCCCCACTGCAGAGCAGCTTCCAAAAGCTGCCCATTTTCACATTCAAAAGAACCTTTCTATTCCACATTAGGATGCTGCAGAGGCAGACCCAGTCTGAGGACAGCCCAAAAGCCAGCCCAGATTCCTGCCCAAGTGACAGAAGCCTCCCATGCCCTGCCTGGCCTTTCTCCAGTGAGGTCCAAAGAGTGGAGAAAGACAGGGATCAGCATGAATGCCAGCCAAACCAGTGGGAGGCAGGGGAAGGTACTGCCTGGGGGTGAGCCACAGTCACCCTGCCCTTAGAGGAACAGTGGGCAGACAAGGCCACAGCGCTCCTCCTTGCCCGAGCAAAGGGACACACAGCCCCCTCAGCCACAGGTTCATTCTCTAATTTAGCACTGCACACAGCAGAATTCTACTCAGCCAGTTTCCAAAAATAAAAACAGACTGGATTTTGTTGCTGGGGCAGCCTCCTGCATTCACAGAGCCATTAAGGGGCTACTCCCTGCCTCGGTGCTGTCCCCTGACAGCTGAGCCACCCAGGAGCTGGGATGTGCCAAGGAAGCCCCCTTGGCTGCAAGGCCAGCTGAGAGCCCCCAAGAAACTGAGCCAGTACATTCTGCAACAATGTCAGGAACAGTTGTTGCAGCAACTTCAGTTTCCTGACCCTACAAGTACAACTCTCCCCCAGCACAGAACAGCCCAAGTAATTTCTATCACCAGGGGAGTGTGCTACCTAGGGAATGCTAAGCATGCAGCTGAATTCTGATTTAAAAATTCATATTTATTAGGAAATCATATTCCTAGTGGGTTAACAATATATTTCACTGGAGGAGTTTTAGGGCATCCTAAAGAATATTACTGTATCTCTAAATAAGACTGAAAGACACTTAGTGTGCTTGTAATTTGGCCTATTTTCAGTGACAGTAATGATAGTAGTTTTTTATATCCTGTTTCTCTTCCTGCCAGCATGGAGGAAAACTCTTACAGTCTAAGACAACAGCAACTAACACAGGATAATAAAACCACAGATTGTAGAAAAACAAAGACACTCAAAATAAATCAAATTAGAAGACGTAATTTGAGAGAGGGAGACATCTCACGTTGTGATAACGTCTCTTGCTGGCAAATCCATAGCACTCCATGGCCAGAATCATCATTAGCGTGTTACTTTACAAAGATCTATTGAATCAGGACAGAAATGAAAAGATTTCCCCACCACAAGAAACAGTGAAGCAGTGGGAGTTGCAAAAGAGGCCTTTGATTCACCCTTAATTCCTCAGATGAATCATTTCATATTGAGCAAACATCAAACCACACTGAAGAGATACAACCAAAAACTCCCAAGCCCTGAAGCCACTTCAATTGGCTCACTAAACCATGCACCATTGATCACACACATGACCAAAGTGCTATGATTTACCTTATTACATGCATTTGTTAATCCATGGCATCTTTCCATAAACCTTGACCTGCACTGCAAGACCATTTGACTCAGGTTATCTACAAAGAAAGCGAATTTGCTCTGCCCTGTATTTGAGGAGACTGAGTTTGAGGCAGGGGGAGCACCCCACTACTCATGCACTGTTACTTATTAAGTTGCAGTAAATGGTCCATGAGATTTAAACGGAGATCAAAGGGAGACCAAATCCTGCCCCTGCAATTTTGGCAACAGCATCTCTTTGCAAGATCAGTTTTGAGCATGTGGAGTCAAAATCATTATTATAGTTCACTGCTCAAGCATGAGGAACCTCAATTCCACTGCTCAGCAAACCCCCATGGACACAAGGAGGAATTGAGACGTGGCAGAGTTACCTGGTGAGAGTCAATTGGTTTTCTTCCTCAGCTGCACACTCCCAGTGAAAGAGAACTAACCAATTTTTGAAAAATCACATCAGAGAAAAAACTTCAGAGAAAAGAGTTTTGCAATAGATGTTCTTAATTTTAATCCCCTTTGTATAATCTTTAAGTTTTAGGGTAACAAAAGGTCTAGTAAGCATTTTATAGCCAGAGCAGCACTGCTGAGTGTTAGCCTCTCTTTATCTAAGATGAGTGACAGCTGTTGGCAATTCCCCCAGCCCAACTCCTGCTAATCCCCATCTGCCAATGAGGCAATACGACCTCAGGAAATGGGCCCAGTATCTCAGGCACATTATCATTAACATTGTCTCACCTTCCTACTTTACCATTTGTTTCTGTGCCTTCGTAGACACAACATCTCTGGGGAGGCTGGAGAGGGAGCCAGGCATCTGCTGTTTGACCCAGGTGTTTGTAGCTGCACCTGACACAACATGGCTCATCCTACACTCAAGAGTCCCAACCATGCAACTGCCCAGGAGATGCTTTTTTGCCTCCTGACTGGTCAGTGCAGAGTGCTGACCCCATTTCCTCAGGCTAGCAGCTAAAACAAAGAGCTCCTTGATGTGTTCAGCAATCACCTAAAACACTAAAACACTGCTAAGGACAGTCCTTGATCTTGCCCCAGAACATATTCAAGCAGCCAGAGCAGCAGTGGAAAACCAGAGTCACACCTGAGGTTGGGCAGGACCAGCTGAAGGGTGTGGGCAGCTCAAACACTTCCAGAAACAGTGCAGCTTCTTACACACAGGTACTCACCATCTCCTGAGAACACAGTCTCAGACAGACCTACAAAACCCCAAACAAACCCCAAATCCACTCTCTTGGGGCCACTCTTTCCTAAGATCTGCTCAGTGACAGCAGGCAAGTTGTGCCAGGTCTCCCACCTTGCAGGAATAAAAAATCCTCATTCCACAGATCCACATCATTTCCATGCAGGGCTGCAAGGGTTTCACCAGGGGTGCATGAGTGTTTCACAAGTCTTGGAGAAGCAGTTAGCTGGAAGCACAAAGCATCACTGCACTCTCACCAGCCCTGCTTCCTCCCCACTACCCAACTTTAGTCTCTCTACACATGAACCCTTTTGACAGAAATTTAACAAAGGACCTGCCACTGAACAACCATCACTATTCCAGCTCAAATGTCCCCCTTAATGCAGAAAGATGGTTTGTAACCTTCTGGTTTTGCCTTTAGCAAATGACATTCAAGAGTTGCAGGAGTTTCCCTCATGATCCCCCACTCTGCTACCTATTAGTGACACTCTCACAGTAAGCACAGGCTCCAAAGTGCTTCTGTAGTTTCACTGGCATTTGTGGAGAAGTGCAAAGGTAGCAACTATCATTTTAACAAGTGGTCTCTGCACATTCTTCCTCCACTGAACAGTGAATTTCAGTCCAAGAAAGCCTTTTTCACACAAAGATCAGTGTGAAAACTGCCTTAAAACATAAGGGAACATGTTTCCCTTCTGGGTCTCCCAAAGAAAACAGCCTCTAAGACAGAGTTCAACATCTGAAGGGCAAATGAGTCTCAGGCTGCTTTGATGAAATAGGCTGCAGCCACCCTAAAGCCTCCTTAGTTCAGTGACACATCTTGTAGGACTGATTTGTTAAAAAAACAGGCACTGAGCGTGCCAGGGAGGACACTGAGCAATCTTCATGTCAGGTCCTGGGAATGTTCCCCAGCACAGGGGGATGGAGAGACACCAGCCAGGAGGATAGCTGGCCAAACAGCCAGGGTCAAGGATAGCTTTGGACAAGGAGCTCAGTACTTTGGAATAGAGTCAGCACCCAGCTTTGTAAAGGGGACAGCTTCAAGTGACACTAAATTTAATGACAGTAGATCTATAAGCTCACAACTAAGACTCAGGAGGACTGAAATCCCAGGGGTTGCTATGGCCTTCTCCTTACCTCAGAGACAAATGCCAAAAATATTAAAAAATAGCAGATATGGAAGCTGAAAAGAGAGTGTGTTTGTCTGAAACATCCCAGCATCATTTTTGGTTCATCAGCATCACAAGCCAGCCTACAAAGGAGCTTGCTGATAATTGCCCCCGCTATCACTGCCGGCCCACGTAAGATGTGGCACATCATCTCTGTGTCTGCCAACACCACTCCAGATGCGACCCTGGCTCCCTTCCCCAAGCACTGAGAAACTCTTGTTATGTTTGGCTCCCCCCTTGTCCTCCCTTCACAAAACCAGCACGCTTCCACAGCGTCAATCTGGAATTATTTACTGTTGTTGAAGCTCAGACAGAAAGCGCAGGCCACCTCTCCTCTCACCCAAGCAGGGCGTGCCGAGGTTGTGCAAGTGAGAGGGGGGCTTCACCCAAGTGCTCCAGCAACGCTGCCCAGAGTGTCATCAGGCAACCTGCTGCCCTCTAAAACCATGCCCTTCTCTCCCACTCCATTCCCAAGACCTGCTATAAACCAGTTTTATCAGTGCTATCAGAACATTAAATAGACACCATCTGCTTAAAATTACCTTCATTAAAGCTAACGTGAGAACATAATCAGCCACATTTTCTCTCCTCTGCTTTTGTAATTGGACTACCACTTGCAAGGCATTGGGACTAACTCTGAAACTCCCTGAAGGGAGGAAAATGAAACAGTGAAAGAACCACAAGTTACAGGCATCCTCCCTCATGCTGACACATGGATGGGACAGGCCCAGGAGTGCATCTACTCCAAATCACACCTGGCTACATCTGGAAAACCACCCTATCGAGGTCAAACTTCCTCTTGTGGCAGCTGCACCTGGCAGCTGCCAAGAAGAACATGCTTGGTTGCCCACACCAAACTGTTGTCACTGCTTGGGCTAAGCAACTCACCTGTATTCAGTCTGCAGTGACTGCAAGAAGTGTGAGGCAGGAAAAGCTGTTTGATCTCTGCCTTTGAGGGTGGAGGCCAGAGCAGCTTGGCAGAATGAAGGCTAAAAAGGAACATGAATGTTCTGTAAAAAGTAGTGGAGGGAAGCAAGACAGGAGGTCAAATCAAACAGAAGAAACCTGTTTATGCAAAAGGATGCAACTGGTGTGAGAACAGGATGCTTGTGAATAATAAAAAGGTCTGCACTGGAAGTCATTAACCATCAGAAGAAATTTGAAGCTTCCAGTCAAGCCAACCCAACCACCCTAAAGATTCTTATGTGGGGATGCAATATGCTTGTATAGCATTAATGACCTGGATCTGTCCCAGGTCTGTGTTCTATAGTTCCATGATCCACTCAGTACTTTCAGCCATAAAAGTTTTTTTCCCATCAGCCCATTATCCACTGGTCTCATGACAGCTCTGAGAAGGCACTTCTGCAGCAGACAGACAGACTGCTGCAAACACAATGCTCTCCCTGTCTGATCTGCCCACCTTGCAAAGAGGTGCTGATGTACAGAGTGTTGGGGGACCCTTGGATGAAAGGCATTAGGTAAGTACAAAGCCTGAATATCTATTAATAGCAATACCAGACATGGTATCTCTGACAAAATAAACTGCCACTTGACCCAAGCCTGGGAAACAGAAAGTGATCTACCAAGGCCCAGATGTGCAACACTAGCCCATAAACATGTGGTGGGATTCAGAAAGAAGTGCATGGAGCAGAGGAGGGAGCTGGAAGTGATGAAGGGAGGGTCGCTTCCTCACAGCATGCACTGTGCTTCCTGACTTCATCTGGTTGAGACTCAACAGCTCTCACTGCTATGAACAACACAGAGCAAGGCTCAGCAGCCTGAGCCACTGCCATACACCCAAGGGACATCTGGGCAGGCATCAGAAGATACAGGCTGGGCCAGAATGGAGCTGTACCTAAGTTCAGCATTATGTTTTTAATAAACTCAGATGGTAACTGCTTAACAGGAGCACAGAGAACTCAGTTTGCTTAGTCTTAAACAACTGGCAGGTAACAGACTTTCTGACCCAAACACATGACTGGACTGCTGTGTTTAAAATCAGTTTTTACCCCAGAAACTTGTCAATTCCTTGTTTGAACCATTTGTCCTTTCAGTCTTAGTATCACTTGTCAACAAAGTGTTAAAACCTAATTACATAAATAAAATTTATTTTGTTCCACCTCATACCTGAGAATGCTGTAATTCCTCACTATTGTCAAGAGCCTGAATCTGTTCATCATTTACCCATGCCTGTATCAGAAAAATTCATGCTCTGCATTCAGATGAGGAACTCTCTCTCTGCTTTCCTCTGCTTCTACACTACTTCAGCTGATGCAGGATATGACTTCAGACAGGTTTGGTATGAGAAAAATTGGATTGTTCCCAGACCCAGAAAGACCAAGCAGAGATATGGATGGAAGGTTTGTCCATTTTAAGCAGATTAGATCCTGACCACTGAAGGTAACTTTACAAATCTTAGCTTTCATATCCTTCACAGAAACAGCTGGAAAATAAGTCTAGAAGCAAAACAAGGAACAAGAGTTACAAGAATATTATAAATGGTTTCATTTGATCGGTGGTGAGCGTCATTTCTGAAAGCTATAGAAGTTAATTTATAATGTTAGCAATTCGACAATCAGTCTTTCTAGTAGGAACTCAGCTATTGTGTTTTGAAACAAACAGGATCTAGCATGGGCAGGACCTTGCCTATGACTATGACTTGGCTATTATTTTATCAACTAGAAGCAAGGCTGGGCTGCAAAACCCTTCACCTTGTTTTACATGCAGAATCCAAGAGTTTGTCTTGGCTAACATAACCAGAAGATCAAGGTTTACAAACCAAGGCATTTTTGCTAAGCAGGTACAGGAGCCCCATCTGACACAAATACTTTGGAAAGTGCTACCCACCACTGCTAGACCCTTCATTTTGGTTTTCCCAAAAACCATCATAGGTTTTTGAAGGACACAGAGACCAGAACATGGGCAACAGTGGGAAAAAAGCCTGGGAACTCAGATAAAGCCCCAAAGTGAATGGACACTTGCTGATGACAGCACTGCAACATTGGCTTTGGTGCTTGGCTCCTGGTACAACAATGACATAATGCTGTGTTTACTAGCAGGGAAATCTGAGGGTTGGAAATGGATCTGTAAAAAAACCACTAACACGTTTTTTTTTGACAAGCCAACAGATTAACATCTATTGTCACTGGGGCAAGGCCAAACTCCACTGGAAATGGTCCAGGAGTTTGATGTCACTGAGAGGCTCACAAGGACGTCAGCTGAAGAGTGTTCCCATGTCATCTCAGCATTTACTGCAGTGCTGCTGCCTGAAGCCACCACCACCTTCTGTTTAACCCTTTCTGTCACAACATACAGTAGGAACATATCGGCCTTTTGGCAACAGAAGTTTGACCCAAATCTGCTACAGCTCGTGTTAACCAGATGCAGAAGGTTGATAAAGGGCCAGGCAGGACAGGCTGCTGGCAGATAAAACACACATTTGACTGTCAGACCTTTGCTAGTACTAACTAAACTCTCCTTTTCTACAAATGGACATAATTTCTTCACTTTTCTCCTTAGGATCTTTTCAAGTCACCTGTGAACCAAATCACATGGCCAGTTGCACTCTCACCCTCATCTGAGTCAAAGTCTTTATCACAACCCAGCCAACACCTCTCACACACAGTAAGACAACAACCAAGAAGTTTCAGCTCCACACAAGATCCCAACAAAGGATACCTGGAACCCCATAAATGCCAGTGCAGTGCCTGGTAGAGAATAATCTCACTCAGATGAATCAGGTCCCTGATGGCTCAGAATCACTGTAGGGATAACATGATGGGCAGAGCCCCACAAAGCCCTTGGCACACAGGGAAAGTGTTGGGTAACCTTTCCTCAGGAGTGGTAGAAACATCAGTGCTACGCTCTCAGTCCTCCACAGACCCTTAAATCCCAAAGGAAGGATATGTGATTGCCCATAAGATGCTCTTCAGTCCAGCACTACTGCTTTTGGCAGAGCACCTAAAACTCCAGAATTAAGACAATGGGAAATAACCCCATGTTGTGGGCAGTGTTAGAGCTTGCCAGAAGGAGGGGAAAAACTTGGAAGAATAAAGAGTATTCTTAGGATCTGACCAGGACTGTGACATCAGCTCTAATGGAACCAATTGCAAACCTCTCCTTTCCACCTCATTTCTTTGACCATGCCCTCCTCTTGCTCCCATGCAGAGCAACACAGAAGTCGAAACAAAGCAAAGCACATGTGTATACACACAGACAAAGATCTCACATCAAAACCCCAATCCCTACCAAACACCTGCACGTTCCCTCAACGTAACAAGAGAAGGATTCTTAAAACAGCAACCCCAATGGTCATTCTGGGCAACACCAGGGCACTCAGATGTACAGATTTCAGCTGAAGGGGTGGTAGAAAACCCAACATCATCACAGCCAAGCAGTTTGGCCAACACCATCAGCAGGGAGGCCAAGGGGCTGAGCAGCAGTGCCTTGCTCCCATTCCCAGCTGTGAGTCCTCAGACCCCACTCTCTTCGCCCAGAGCTCCAGTTATTTCAAAACAGGAGATCCCTGCAAGACAGCAGTGCCTCACACACCTGTACACAGTCACCCTACAGTGCCACAAGCAAAGTGCCTTTGCTGTTCAAAAGGCCACTGGTCCTTACAGCCAGAGGACAGAGGGAGGTTTAAGGACAGATGGATGGACTCTCCTGCAGAGACCATGTCTGCACTCTCCAAGGGTAACAACCCATGGAAAATTCACTGACAATATTTTTAGTTTAAATGGAACTATTTATACTGGGGATGTCTGTATTAAAGGATGAAATGCAAGCTACAGCTGCCCAGCTCAGAAACAGGTGGAAAGCTGCTTCTTCAAAACAGTCCAGAGTTTTGACACAGACTGCCACAATCACAAAGACAGCAGAAAAAGTTTAAACAGAAATTTTCTCCTTGAACAATAACAGCCAAAACACTCCTCCATATGCTTCAAGTGAGAGTATTCCAGAGGCTGAGTAAAACATCCTGGGTTGTCTTTATAAAATGCTTTTTGCTGAAAGGTTAGAGGAAAACTTAGCTGAATCGGGGGGGAGGCAGGGGGAAAAACTTGTTAAGGACATCTAGGGCTTGTAAAATGCATAATGTACATGACTGGTACCTTCTGGCACATGGAAAACCAGCATGGATGTTCCTCTAGAACCAGTCACTTCTTATTGTTCTCTAACAGCATCTTGTTATTAACTGAAAATGAGCAACCTTTTTGTTAATAAAAAGCCATATCACCATCAGTGCTGCTTCAGGGATTCTAGACAGTTTCACCTGGTATAGACATACTTATAAAACACACACAGAACTTCCTTCCTATTGCTGGCTTTCCTCTGTCCCATCCCAGAAGCCAGCTCCAGAGTCTGTTTTAATCCCACTGAGGAAAATGCTGAACTGTCTTCCTGTGACATGTCTGGGAGATGGGAGGAGGGACATGCACTTAATCTGCTCTCCATGGCTTTCTTCCAGAAAAATGCTTCACATATCCTTGTTTGTTTTTAAATTTTAAGTGATTTTAATGCCAGTGAAAGTTGCTGGAGTGATAGTTCTGGGAAACTGCAGGCCTCCCACTTAGGCACTAGCAGGGGCTGTGCCAGCTGTCCTAATTCTGCAGAAGACCAGAAGCTCAGCTGCCTCTTCCACCATAGGAAAAACCATCCCTCAGCTCAGGCTGCTCATAATGAGACAGGTGTCAAAGCACCAAATTTTCAGGCAAAGATAATATACTGAGCTCAAAGCAGCAAAGCACTTGCAGGGCATGGGAATTGAAAAACATTTAAAACTGATTTTCAAAGTATTTTGCTTGGGGTCAGAGGGGTTTACTGGCAGGCTTGCACCTGATGGAAAGGGGAAAATCAGGAATAACCTTCTAGGCACAAAAAAATACATGCAAGAGTTAATGTATAAATAATAAATAACCTTAGTCAAAGAGTAGGAAAATATCACAGGATGCTGAGAGAGCAATTAGAAATCTCATTTTCACAGAGTTAGGAAAGCAGTAATTGAGATGTTTTCTGTTGCATCAAGCCCCTGAGGGTACAAGAATGCTTGGAAAGAAGATTTCACTTGTGCCAGGGAGCTTTCCTGACAGGTAATGCAGAGACACCAGGGAGAGATCAAACAGCAGCAGCCTGATGCCAAGGGCTGCTCCAGAAAGACCATACTCCATGATTCACCTCAAACACTTCCACAGACCCTGGGACTCCAAGACAGGGAGGAAAGCCCATGGGGAACAGGCTCAGAGTTGACAAGCATGGCTGGCACCCTAGATGTGTGTTTCCTCAGGGGGAATGTCGCTCTCATGTCATCCCATTCACTGCTGGGTGGGCTGAGCATCATCAGGCCTTGCTCCCATTTCCACAGAACGACCTGACCTCGACCATCCCACAGCCTCTGCTCCCAGGGCAGCCCTGCTGGCACAGGATGATGACCCAAACTTGGGGGTTTCAAAACTGATGCCAGCAGTCAGCCCTGAGGTAACACCTGTACCTTTGCACTTTATAAAAGGTGAATAAATCCTGTTGGCTTTGCAGCAGAGCACAAGATCCAGAGAGCCTAAAGGCCACGCTGGTTAAAGGCTCTTATTCCACACTGCACAGTGTCCTGTGTGTATCACACTGGGCGTTTGTTCAAACCTTCCTGGGTGATTTATGAACGTCAAGTGTTACAGTTTGCATTTACAAGCATGTCCTGGACAGTGGAGAACCATACTTCCAGTATTTCTGGGGCAGCTTGGAAGACTTCTGTGAAGGAGACAGAATGGCAGTGTGGAGCTCCTGTTTGAACACAGCTATGGTTGGTAGAGATCTGGCATGTTTCTCCCTATGAACAGAGATGGGGGTGTTTTCCTTGTAAACAAGTTTGCATCAAGCCTATAAAACCATGCTCCTGACTACTGAGAGCACCAGAGCCCAGTGCATCCCTGTGTTTAGCCAGCGTGGTTTATAGGAAAAACAAAACACACCCCGTTGGTCAGAGAAACAGTGCCAGCAATGTATCAAAATATTATTACTGCCAGTCAGGTTTCAAACACGATATGTGTGGGACCACACACACATTTATGGACACTTAGAGTCTATGAATATTTTATTCTACCCAGTGAGTCAACTCTAACAAACTAAAGAAGTTGCATCATAATAAGACAGAATTACAGCCTTATTGTGAAGCCATGGTACTCTCCCAGAGCAGTCAGTGTCTACTAAAAGCAATTTAGAATACACTGCAGCAAACCAGTGCAACATGTGATATTCTGATGGATAGACAAAGTTGGGGATGTGTATTCTGACCACAAAAGGAGAATGCTCCCAGTTAAAGGACTTGACTGGTTACCTGCACATTGAGCTCCTCTTCCTAAAACTGGGATAAGAAAGAGCTTTGTCAAAACCAAAAAGCATGAGAGCACCAACTAACACCATCACCACAATCAAGCACTTAGAGGTACTACAATGAACAGAGTATTTCTTTGCTCTACCTTCACCCCAGGGTGAGGTTATTATCCTTCCTCGTACCCTTTTTTTGCAACAAGGCCTGAATGCTGACCAGACAGTAACCTGGGTGACCTCTATGCCCAGACAATCACCTGCTCAGCTGGTCAAGGTTGTCTCACTGCTCCCACCTGCCTGTCCCTGTGTGTCATCACCTGTCCCTAAGAGCCCAGAGCAGATATCATCTTCCAGGGCCACCTGCATATGTTTTAGTGCAAAAGCATCCTTGCTTTGTAATAAATGCTCTTATGCATTTCAACCTTTGTTCCACATTTATAAATACATACAATGAGAATGTAACTGACATCTAGTGAATGTGAGTTTAAAGGAGTAAATTATTATTATTATTATTATTATTACTGTATATTTATCTCAAAGGTGGAGCAAAGAGTGAGAGCACTCTAACACAGCTGAAAGATATTCCATTTTAAAATCCTTTCAGGTGAAGAAAATCACCTGGTTTCCTATTGCTTTACCATCCACACCCCAAATATGATGATGACCCTGCCCAAAAGAGAATAACAAACAGATCCTGGAGACTGAACTTTTGCTTTTAAAGTAAAGACAAAGGAAAATGCACTACATTAAAAAAACTTAGTAATTACAAACCTCTCACTAAAAGTTTTCAATAAAGCCTCTCTAGAGGTGTGAACCAAAGCCCAGGAAAGTTACTAGGAAGGTTTTTTTTTTCATCAACTTGACTGTATTTGGCTTTGACACTACCTGATTAAACAGCAGACACCACCAATTTCAAACAGTGTGCTACTGTGCTGCTCTCTGCCTTCTCCACGCAATATTTACACAGCACGCTCCAGGCGAGGTGTCTGCTCTGGCTGCATGAGAGCATTCAGCCTCACAATGTCACACAGCACCCGCTGCTGCCAGCCCCTCTCCTGATCCTGCTCTTCCCTGTGGTTTCTGGGGACCAGTTCCCTTTGCGTGAGCAGGCACAGATTAAGAGGATACAGCATGAAAAACGAAGATCAAAAAAAGGAAAACCATTTCACATTAGAAGGTCCAGCTGCTTCCTCCCAAATGGCTAAATTAGAGAGCTCGTACGTCACCTCCTGCCTCAGGTAGGGTCACAATGAATCCCTCTTCCTGTTTAATCCATATAAAATGGGAAATGGGTTTTGAGGAAGACAATGATTGAATACTAGAGTAGTATTTTTTCAGATTGTGTACTTTTTATCAGGTAATTGCAAGACTGCTTAGAAAGCCAAAGAAAATAACATAAAATGCTATACACACTTCACAGGTGGCTTTGGGTCAACCACGTAACTTCTTGCCTCCTGTTCCCAAGTGAGGGTACCAGCACATATCCTACCTTGCAGGGACAGGAGGAGGTAATGCCTTGGAGCTGGCTCTCTAAGGGCTAGGGGTGTGGGTGAGATGAACAGACACGCTGCTCTGGGATGCAGGAAGTCTGGGCTCCCTTTCCTATTCCAACAATTGCTTCCTTAGGATGTCTGTACACCTCTCTCTCCATGATTTGGTGTCTCAGTTCCTCTCTCTTTGAACTCAAAGCAGTGAGACTGGAGTGATTTTGACTACAGTCCATCAAGCTGAATTGCACCAGTGGGCTCCAGCACCCACACACTGACCCCAGGCAGGGCTCTCGTGAAGCCAGAGGTCACTTGCAGCTGTCAGCAGCCAAAAGCATTTGTGCTGTCTCTTAGGACATCATCTCCCTGGCAACCAAGTCCCGGTGGAAGTCAATAGGAGCATCTTCTTCATTTTTAAAATGGAACTTGGAGGCTTTGGAGCTGCTCAGCTCATGGACTTGGTAAAAGCTTTTCCCTGAATTTTCATTTGGCTGCCCTCCCAGCACACTCAACCACAGATCAGCCAGTGCAGGCAGCCTGCTGTGACATAAAGCCTCCAGATTATTTAATTCTGCCCTGACCACCACAAATCAGGACAACTACCTTGTCTCTCTATTAATAGGTAATCTATTCCAAAGGCTGGAGACAGCCATTTGCTTTGCAAACTGTTGAATTTAGATACCACTGTCTCTTGGCTGAATGTTACCAGCCCAAAACTCTGCTGGAAGGAAAAACTGGGAGTGCTCCTTGATCTGCTGGGCTCCCTGACTGCATTGGAGCAGCCTCGAGTCACACTGCACAACTCATTTGATGAGCCAAGCAGGGGGAATGCAGCTCCTTCTCCCAGGGTAGCAACTCCTTCTCCAAGGTATACTAACACAGGAACAAAGATCCTTGCCCCTAAGCCATGTCCAGACTCTCCCCATCAGTGCTGGCCACTGTATAACCAGCAGATTGGAACAAAAAGAAGAAAGCCAGGAAGATGCCTGATTGCATCGGAGTTGCTCAAGTCTGAGCAGGAAAAGCAGGAGCAGCCAAGAAACAAGGAGCAGAGCTTGACCCTAGCAGTACAAGATTTTTCTTCACAGCATGCTGACATTTTACAACAGGTCATTTGTGACAATCACACTCACGTTCTCCTGGGAGCAGTGCTGAAAGCCTACACAGCACAACTCAATCCCTTAAAAGTCAGCAACACCAGTACCCCGAGGAGGTTAGCAACCATATCCATGCAGCAGAGACATTCCTACAAGAGATCTTGAGGCATTCAGAGGTGGCATTAGGAAACAATTACCCTGGGGAGGAACTGGGACAGTATACAGGCATCTTAGACGACTGAAATCAGCAATGCACCTCGGTCTAACTGGAAGGAGGCAGTGCAGCCACTTGCAAGCTGAGAGTGTTTTACCTTACTTCTGTGCTGGACAAAGTTGAAAAACACACAAGGCCCAACTGCAACAGGAATAGAGCAGTGCTGAAAGAGAAAATCCCTACTGATGTATCCATTGCTGCCCTTGGGATAACACAGGCACACTTAAGAGATGTCAGAAATGACCCCAAGCATATAAATGTCTGGTGAGATAATGCACATCAGTAACTGCTCAGTCCTCAGCAGAAAATCAAGTGGTAAGAGAGGGGGGGTGGGGGATCCTGTTCATCTGGCTTCTAATGAATGTTTACCATCACCCAGGTCTGGAAAGCAGTGAACAGGTGAAGGTGCTAACCCAATCTCATCTCCCTGGGAGCAAGATCAAGCACATCTGGTAGGCAGAGGCTCCCTGCAGGGCTGCTAAAGGAGACAGACATTTGGATAAAAGGGTAAGCTATCTGCCTAAAGATAACCTGGGAGGAGAGAGAGGGGAGGGGAGGTGTCCTCTTTAAGCTCCCCAAGGGATGGCTGAAGGAGGTAGCATTAACAGTGGATCCTTTTAAATACAGAATGCACTTCTGGTTTGGGATCATTTCATGCTTAGTTCAGACAACCACAATTTCAGACCAAAAGCCAGAGAAGCTACCCCATAAATAGATCAAACCTCATCAACTGAGAAAAGAGGGTTTCTGACTGTTCGATGCTTAGCAGGGGCCAGAAAAGGGATTTGGATTTTGCTACCAGCTTTTTCTCTTCAGAATGATTAACTGGCACCTTCAACCATTAACTACACTGTCCTAATCAACCCAGCTTCACTGCAGCACTGCTCAGCCAATGTGTGACCCCTATTGCATCAGGGGTCTTTCCAACAAACCCAGACTTGACCTTCCTGACATTGTTGTTAAAAGAAAAGGGAAGGGGGAAAGCAAGGAGATTTAACATATTTTCAAGTATTATCAAGTCCAAATCAATTCACACTTTTTAAAAGATCATCAGTATGGAGAAAGAGGATATTAATTTGGAAAGTCAAAAGCTCTAAGAGCAGCAGTAGCTTGTGTTGGGGATATACCATACAAGAGGCATGTGGTTATTGATCCAACCTTCTGTTTATCCTTTCAGATGCTGCCAGCCAGGGCCCCCAGCCAGCCAGATAGAGTTATACTACCCAATTGCTGACAGGGATGCAGAGGAAAGCACTGCAGACTCCTTCCCTAGTAAAGATTTCTCAGAAGAGTATAGAGAGCTGCCTGGGTTCCTATCAAGTAGCACTGGAGCCAAGATTCTAATCTATTCCCAGAGGCAGAGCCCTATTCAACTTCCAGTGAGGTATTAAACTCTTCAGAAGTTTCACACACATGGGATCATGGCAGAGGATATGTAAAGCTGTCTTCTTTCTTTAACTTTCTTGAGCCAAGGCTACAAAAGCTGTGCTCATGTCATGAAAGACACCTGCTCCAGGCAATGATTCCTGGCAGCTAAGCCAAGCAGTGCAGGGGCTCATGTGCTACTCACATTTAGCCCTCTCCCCCTGCTCACAATGCCTAAGGTGTGCCTTCATCTCTCCAGGTTCCACTATGGTCCTGAAAGATCACAATTAAAAGGAGAGAGAGTCATGTTAAAACACCTGCAATACTTAGGTCACCATCTATCAGAGAAACACATTGTTAATCTGATGCCAAGGCACGTTTGCATGGCCCCAAGGCTTGGCATGAAGACATTTATGGATGCTGGAGATAGAAAAGCTTTTTTGATATTTCAAAGCCACATAGGGCAAAGAGCATAAAGCTTTGCACTCTCCAAACTATCCACAGGCAATGGAGAGAACCAAATCCCAAGTGATGCTTATGTTAATCTTAGAACATAAGTTGTTTCACGTTAAAAAAAAGAGCACAGAACCAAAGTAACAGCAACCAGTGGGTCAGACCCAGGGGATTAAATTCTTTGAAAGCATGGGTTCACCCTCAGTGACTTACTCCAGCCAAAGCTAGATGACCCCATTGTGCTGAATACTGTACAGCCACAGATGGAAACTAAGTGGGACAAAAGGCAGACACACCATGAGTCACCCAAACAAATTATTTAGTGTGTGAGATTTTGGCTGAGAACTGGACATACAGAGGTGTGGAACTGTTGTATAGAAGACAATATTAGTAAAGTTGTAGAGTAAGAAACAAATTTGCCACTAGAAGCATTAAAGAGAGCTTCTTGGAATAGTCTAGGTTACTGTTTTTTAAAATGAATGACAATGATCATCAAGGAAAAATATGTGTTTTACAGGTAAACACAGGAAATATTTTCTTGCAAATCCTGTAAACACAGGGTTTAAATCCTTGTTTTCTGGTCATTTTCCAGCAAACAAGAAATGAACAGTGTCAATTTCTCTCAGCAAACCAAGAGACTAGAAGAAATTGGGACATCTTGGAAGACATTGTTACCAGTTTTTTTGTATATTTTGGTGCTTGGCAGATGTACTTCTCCAAGGCTGAATTGCCACCACCTTTCATGAGAGATAACACCCTGCAGCTGTGTCATCCACAGTCCACAGCAGAGCCTGCAAAAACTAAAGCTTATCCCACCTGGAAGCAGAGAGTGCATCATAGACTGAACTCACAGGTCCAGCTGCAACCTGAGAGGATGTAAGACCTAAAACTTCCAGTCCTGTGAATTGGGGACAAGATGCTTCATTCCATGGTAGATGAGAGCTTCAGCTTTACAAGTCTGCATCTCCCAGCAACACAGTGCCCTCTAGCCTTAAACTGGATTATGGTTTAAGGCTCAGAGGAAAAAACTCAGTGATATGCAACACTAATACATAAAGGTTTAAGCCCAATCTTTGGCCTTATCTTTTCAACAATCCATTCAGCTGCTGATCAGCTCTGAAGAAATCTGGCACACACACAATGCCAGGAAACACAGTACACTCAGAGCAATTTCACACCAGATGCAATACCCCCCTCAGGCTTTTCCTTACCAAAGCTGGAAGATTTACCTTTTCTGCAGACAAAATCCAACTTTCTGTGTTTTAAAATACATGTTGCATCTTGAGAAACAGTTAAATGATTTGGTGTAAC
This sequence comes from Phylloscopus collybita, assembly GCA_027886175.1. Lineage (NCBI taxonomy): Eukaryota > Metazoa > Chordata > Aves > Passeriformes > Phylloscopidae > Phylloscopus > Phylloscopus collybita. The sequence goes on from JAJNNQ010000129.1 coordinate 26,332,252, forward strand.
TAAAACCCAGAAACAGGCAGAGAGAAAAGAAAAGATACTTCTGTACTTAAGTGGAGAGGGAAAAGCTACTGACTGTGTGCTTCAGGCAAAGACACCTCCACAGGACAAGCTGCAACACAGGAGTCCGGGAAAATTGTTAAAAACTCTCCGCTAATGCTGTGCTATTGGCAGTAAGGTGTGAACGGAAAAAAAAGTGAGAGATAAAAGAGATCCAAACGCTGAGTCTGCCTTGCTAAGCATGCAGACAGGCTGCCCCCTCAAGAAAGGTCTGAATGTAACTTAGGGGTGAGAATGAGCAAAGATGCTCTCAGCACTGCCGGCTGCCCGACCCCGCCGCAGCCGAGTCTTGCTCCGCTCTCCACCGAGCACTCCGGCCAGGACGGGGACAGCCTGGGGATCCGGCAGATCTGCCCCATCCTGTCCTGGGACTGGTGAGGAAGAAGGGAAGATCGACCTTCTGAAGGGAAGGAAACTTCAGAATGCTAACATTAAAACGAGCCAAGAACCAAACGGGGTGAAAGACGGTGAGGAAGAGCCGCACCTCCACAGCAAGAGGCCAAGGGGGGTCCCGCGGGCGCCTCACCTGGGGCCGGTGTCTCGCCCACAGGGAAGCGAGACACGGCTCCGGACACAGCTCCGGGCACGGCTCCGGGCACGGCTCCGGACACAGCTCCGGGCACCGCTCCGGACCCGGCTCCGGGCACGGCTCCGGGCACGGCTCCGGGCACCGCTCCGGACCCGGCTCCGGGCACGGCTCCGGGCACGGCTCCGGGCACCGCTCCGGGCACGGCTCCGGGCACCGCTCCGGGCACGGCTCCGGGCACCGCTCCGGGCACCGCTCCGGGCACCGCTCCGGACACCGCTCCGGGCACGGCTCCGGACACCGCTCCGGACACCGCTCCGGGCACGGCTCCGGACACCGCTCCGGACACCGCTCCGGGCACGGCTCCGGGCACAGCTCCGGACACCGCTCCGGGCACCGCTCCGGGCACCGCTCCGGGCACCGCTCCGGACACCGCTCCGGGCACCGCTCCGGGCACGACTGCGGACACCGCTCCGGGCACTGCTCCGCGCCCGGCCCGTCCCCCCCGCACACGTGGGCACCCCCGGGTCCCGCCGGGCCCCGCCGGCACTCACGTAGTGCTTCGAGGGGTTCCTCCGCTTCTCCACATCCACCACGTTGGCGTCCAGCACGCTGTAGGACAGCATCTTGGCGCACCCCGGCGGGGCTCCGCCGCTCCCTGCCGGCGCTGGCAGCACCCTCCGCCGTGCTGCCCGCCGCGGCGATGCCGGGCGACAGGCAAGGGAGGATGCCCCGCTGCCGGCTCCGCCCCTGCCGCGGCGGCGGCGGCGGCTCCCCGCTCACAGCAGCCCAGCCCAGCCCAGCCCGGCTCCGCTCCCTGCCCGCTGCCCCGGGGCTGCGCGGCCACTGCGGCGGCGGCAGCGGCGGCGGGAGGGGCCGGGCCGGGCCGGCGGCTCCGCCCCCGGTTGGCCCCGGGGGGCTCTGGCGGGACGGGGCGGGAGGGGACGGGAGCCACCGCCCCCCAGTGCCGGAGAGGGCGGGCGGCTGCCCCCGGCCGCCCCGCTCCGTCCCGGAGCGCCCCCGGGCCCGGGCAGAGCCGCCGCTCTCTGCCGAGACACCGCGGCCCGGCCGCCAGGACAGCCCGGGGGAAGGGGCGGCCCGGGGCAGGGGAAGCGCGGGGTGCCCCAGGGCTCTTCATCACTGCAGAAAGGGTCCGAAACCCCCTCCCCCAGCGGCCAAGGCCACGCCGGAAACCCGCGAGTGAAGGGCCGAGCCCGCTCCCACCAGGCTCAGCTGGGAGCTCAAGGCCAGCCAAGGTCCCCACTGCCCTGTCCCGCAGGGACACGGAGGCAGCACAGCTGGAGGAAGGTTGCACAGAACCTCTCTTAGGAGGGCTTTTAGAGCTATAGACCTAGAGCTAAAGAGCATTTCAGCTCTTCGTATAAACATGCACAGGTAAATGGGTATCTTCTTCCTTACTCCTGCTCCAAGGAGAGCTTGCCCCAGAAATTTCAGGTGGGTTTTGTTTGTTGGTTTTTGTTTTTTTTTTTTTCCTTTTCAATAATGCATCATTACTTTGCATATGATTATTTTAAAATTACATCAGAAATGGTAATTGGAATTTCAATATGATCTTCCAGCCCTCAGCTTGTTTTATGACATTCATTAGCTATTCACCAAATTAACTGAAGGTACTAAGATCTCTCCTTCCTCTGAAGTCTCTTGAATAGCAGTCTGTGCAGATTTTCTTGTAAGATTCCACAGTGCTGCTGCTGGCGGCTCAAGACCTGCCAGCCCAGGAGTGCAAAGAGGACCAGCTCCTGGCAAAATAAGCTTCTCATTTACAGTCACAACAGTCCATGTCAATGTGATTTCCTTTGACGTGCTCTAGGCACAATTTCTGAATCAGAACTTTTACAATTTACAATTTCTGGCCCTGAAACAATAATCATGAGACAGACACCAGAGTCACAAAGCCTTAGGTATTTGGGCCAGAAGGCTGGCATTAAAAAGTGGCTGTTTTCAAAACATAGCAGGTTTCCACAAGCAGCTTAAGGAGAAGAAAAAAACAAACAAAAACAAACAAACAAAACCCCCACAACAAAGCAGGAGCAGCCCCATCAGTGCACAAAGTACAGCTACTGACAGGTGGGAACCAGGTACCTGCTGGCATAGTGACAAGGACAGATGCTCTGAGCCAGCCTTCTCCTCCCTCCTCAGCTAATACACACAGTTTACCAAAATAAATGACCTGACACAAAACAATAACATCCCAGCATTGCACCCCAGGAGGTGCACAGGTGTACATGAGACAAGGAGGGTGACAGAGGGGAAAACCTCATGTACCCACTTCCATTGGCACTTTTGAGGCTTGTCTTAGCTTCTTCAAGGCACCCCCTTCTCTTCTTTGAGGGACTTCCCACCTCTAATCCTCATGCATGACACAAGGCAGAAGAACAATTATTTAGATTAGAAACCTGTGCTGTTTAGACTGGCCAAGAAGTCCCTGGTGTGCAGAGCAAACAAAGGAGATTCTTTCTTCAAAATGTAAATATTCAAATAATCCATTGATAAAAATATTCCTGATGTGGCCAATCTTTTGGGTCTTGGATGCCTCTTCCCTGTGAACCATTATCAATATATACATCACACATTCCATCCCCTTCTCCTATCACCCTGTCAAAAAAAAAAAAAAAAAGTGTCCCCTCCATTGTTGAAAATACTCAGGGTTTGTTTTAAAACAGCTTTCAAAACATGTCATTGTGAGGGAGAGACAAAATACACCGTTCTCCAAACACCCTGCCTCATCCTTCCTGACATTCTTACTAATTGGCATCTTTTTACTGATACTCTTCTCATGTGCTCCTGTTAGGAGAGAGCTTCTATTTTCAGCCAAACCTGAGACCAGTGCCTTGGGGTTTGTGCCCCTTTGGTGTCTACCCTGTTCTTTCACAGCATCTGATCCACTGTTCACCTTCCCTCTATTCAAGACAATTTGATTTTCCTCTGCTCCAGACAACCCATCCCACCTGTGAAGCCTGGCCAGCCTTTGTACCTCTGTCTCCCTCCTCCTCCATCATCTGACAGGTTTGTGCTCACAGCCACCTCCTGCTCTCCTTGATTGCTTGCAGCATCTGTCCATGCATGTAGGAAAAATGTGTTGCCAGGGGCATGGATAGTTCTTTTAAAACACGTACAACACCCAGTCTTGTGGGAGTCCAATCTCCAAATATTGCAAAGCTGGCAGAAAAATAACCAAAACCCCTTATAATGCTGCAGGCTTGGGAAAATCTGCTCCTGTCTTAGGCAGCAGCTGGGAAATTGAAGCTGACAGTACTTCCCAGCCTTGTGTTGGAGAGCTGGGCTCCGGCTGCTGGGGCTGAATGAAAGCGAGCCTGGGTAGGCAGTGAGGAGCACAGCAGGCTGGGTGCCTGCCCGGCCCCACGTGCACAACAGCCTGTACCTGACCAGGGCCATGAACACGAGGCTGAGACACTGTGAATTTGTAGGAAAATAACTAACTCTGGAGATTGTAGTACTAAAACTCGTAGTATTTACTTTTTTTTTTTTCTTAAAGCCTCCATTACCGAAGTCCTATCATTGCATGGGGATACCCCTGTTATTACAACAATTTAAACACATGTATTAATATAGGTATTAGCTGCTGATTTAATAACTCAAAGACTCAGGCTTCCAATAAAATTCAGCTGAGGAACACCTTGGGAAATTCAGCTTCTGAAGGTTGAAACAAACCAGCTACTTTTAAAAGCTTTTTTCTACTCTTTTGCTAGGTGGGTATTTCGGCAAAGATTCTTCTTTCAGTTTTTTTTTTTGAACAAGCAGGTAATCACATTAGCCTCACAGACCTAGTGCAGCTACAGCCCAGCAGCCTGGACTCTGCTCCAATTACAGCAAAAGCTGATGCGTGACAGAATGTCTGTGTGTGATGTTGTCAGAGCTGGAGCATGACTTGAGTTTTCATATTTCAAGAGGACTCTGTCATGCTGGGAAATTTTTTGTAAATAAGCATTTGAGTTGTAAATTGAAAACACTTGGATCGTTAAATCAGTGAGAAAATAAAACAAGGGATAGGCTTTTCTGTGCTCCATTAGGGCCATTTCTAATGCCTCTTATTAATTCATGACTTGTCACTGTAGATAGGTAACTGCCCCTGAATGTTAACCATGCTGGGGTCTAACAGCCCTGTCTGGTGGCTGGAGTTGTTGTTAAAGAGGATTTTCCTCTGTTTTCTGGCTGGGCAGCCAGGTGGAACACAGTGTTTTCCCGTCCCACTAACTGAAGAGACTCTAACGGTGCTCAGCACCCTGGGGGAGAAGTAAAATGCCATGAGCTCAGCCCCTTGGGGGAAGGGGAACTGTGCAGTGCTGTGCATGACAGATTAGCCACACAACTCATTACTGGCAACTGGAGTTGCATACATAATCTGCTAGACATGGTACTAGAGATGTGCCCCTTAGGGTTTTATTGGCTCTGATGTGCAACAGCACAACACAGAGCCTTTGTTACACTCCCATCTCAGCTTCTGTACTTACAAAATGTTCAGCTTCTTAAAAAGGACTGCTTTCCATGCAGTCCTTCCACTTCAGTGTTTCAACATACACGGCTTTTGATAGGAATGACAGGAATGGTAGAGCCTGTCTGGCATTCAGATCTCAAACTCTGAAACAAAGCACGGTGTGATCTTTTTTTCTTATTTTTTTAAAAGCCAACTGCATTTCATCTTCTTGGGAGATTACTGCTCTTCAAATGAAATTGACTCTGGAGATAAACAGGCCCAGCTAATATGGTAGAAGGCAGCTAAAGAACCAGCAGCAGTGCTGGCAGAGCAAGTCCCCCCTCCTCTAGCACAGAATCTCCGTGCCCCTTCCCCTCCCAGCCTCCTCAGCAGAGAGTGCTGCTTTGTCAGCCCCTCTGTGCAATCTGGTATAATGGAAAAACCAAAATAATCATTCCTTCTGCAGGCAGTGTACATGATTTTCCAACGGCATAACAGCTTTTACTTACATTATGAAAGAGCTGCTTCACCCTCTGGACTTAAATTATAGATTATCCTTTCCTTGAAGCAGCTATCTTACAGTTTAACCCTTTCATGACTAACGTTATTTTTCAGTCCTCTCTTAGCAGTTGTGGGTGAAGGATTTCCCACTGTGGTATGGTGCCCTGCACGGTGTTTAGGGTGCTAGCAGCACATTGCACACTGCTCTTCATCCAGGTACACCTTGTACTTTTCCATTTTTACAGAGGATTTGTAGATATCTCTTGCAGTGCTTAAAAAAATAAAGCAAGCCCAACCCACACTTTTTCTTTATTTATGATATATGTGTCAGGCTTACGTTTGAGACAGCTGAAGTTTACCAAACTGATCACAGGTTTGGATTGGGATTCCTCGGGTTTCTTCCTGGATGCTATCCCTGACTTCAGCATGCTCACTGTTCTCAAAGTAGCACATTTTGAGACTGGTTTCTGCCTTATCCTCTGCAAAAAACGTGGTAATCGGCATTACTGAAAACATGTTCTTGTTAAAATAAAATCAGTCTAGGAAGAAATAGTCTTTCTTTGCATTTTCTTCCCATGTTACCTCTATGTATACGTACATGGACACCGAGATTTAAAATTTCCACCAACCCCATTTGAATTTTGAATTTCTTTGTTCACTATTTTTACTCATTCAACCCTTTCTGAAGCCAAACAGTAATTTTATTTGGCTGCGCAGTCCCTAGAGAAAGTAGACGAATTTATCTGCCAATATCCAAACCAGAAAACATTTGACTGACAGACTGTGAAGGATAAAAACATACAAATAAAACCTTATGAAAAGTTGCTTGTGGAACTGCAGTTTGAACACAGGTGATGAGCACCCAAGCTTGGCACTGTAAGAAGAATCTGTAACATCCAACCTCGACCACTCAGCAGTGGAGTGTGTTAACTTTTTGTTTTGTTTGGTTTTGTTACCTTCACGTAAAACCAAAGTGGTTTTCCCAACTGAGAGACTTCTGTAACAAGAGCAATTTTGGATCTCCCCAACAGCAACATTATCCCATGGGTAGATGCAAAGAGTTTGGTTTTTTCCCCAGTCATTAGATGTCCTGCAGGATATTAATTGTTTGTAACAAGAAATGAGATCATCCCAAACCAAAAAATGCCCTATGGAAAGCAAAGTTAGTTTCTCTAGCAGGGCCTGTTGCAGGTGTGCTTTTCAGCTTGGAGCAGTGGACACACCATCCACATAATCCCAGGTGTTCATTTGGATCCAGACATGTGTTTAGGCCTGGCCATGCAGCACCAGGAATGTAAGCCTAAAGAACCATTTCACTAATGGACTCTTTCTCAGCCGCTGTTCTGGTGTCTCACCTGTGAGACCAGGGCAGCTTTACCTTCAGGATCATTCTCATCAGTTCATGACAACATCTGACAACATCTGACAACAATTACATTATCCTGATCATTTTGGTCCTCAAAGGCATGATGGTGGCCAACTTTCACTTTGGCATCTAACTTTGAGCACCCAAGGCATTGGTCTTTTAGGAAGGACAAAATACTCTGCAGAACAGACCTGTTCAAGGATAGTGTGAGGAAGAGCATATATGTGCTCTATATGTGCTGTGCTCTATGTAAATTTGCCCAGCTGTTTATGCAAAATGTTCTCTTACTCCATTTTTCATGACCTCATTTCCTCCTCTGCTTTCTAATTGCAGAAAATAAAACTGTACAAGTCTTTGCTTTCATTACATGCAACACCTGCTGCCTGTTCTGAAACAGATGTCCACTGCATCGTTAGGCAATTATTTCTGTAGGCTTTTTCAGTAGGACTCATTTCAAACATCTTTGTTCTAAATCCTCCTCCTTCAGCTTCCTCTGTATTTCTCATCCTTTCCTACATTCAAGGTTCCAACAAAAACTCTTCTCTGTATCAGTTTGCTCTTGTTATGTTTGTCCTGGATCACTGTACTCACAAGAGGACAGAGACCATAACTTTGAATCAGGAATTAAGTTGAAGAGATTTTATTGGAGTAAAAAAGACAAGGTGAGGACAGAAAACAATGGGAGAGATTAGTCAGCAGTGTAGGCAGTAGTTCAGAACACCAGCTGGCCTGTTACAACTCAGAGGCTTTTTTGTGGGCAATATAGCAAAGAAGAGTTTTACATGAACCTAAGGTCAGCCCCTACACTCTCAAAGCAAAAGACCAATATTTTCAACAAGAGAAAAACCCAGCCCCAAGCACTCTTTTAATTTCTGTACCTCCTTTGTTCCTTGCCAAGAAGAGCACGTTAGAATCCATAAGACTTGCAGGACTCCATTGTTGGGGAAGACCTTTGAGGGTATAGATTCCTCCCTCCTATTTCCAAATATCACTGTAATATTTGGCTGAAGTCTCCACTCCTGGGAGAAACCATGAACTTTTCAGGTCAGTAACAGACTTGGCACATACTGCATTTAGTCATGTGGGTTGCTATGCAGGGACATACATTTGCTATTTATCTTACCTTGTTTCCAGCAGAGTGATGTGAAGGTGGCAGAGAGCTCCAGTTCTAGCTGGTAGGGAAGGAGTGTGCTTTCTTCCAGTGAATAACAAAAAAGCAAGCTAAAACAAGAGCTGTAGGATATGTTGTGCCAGGTTAATAGGCACTGCAGTGTTCAGTAGTTAACGCTTACTGAAAACCGTTCCTTTGGGTTATTTCTTTCACTGGCAAATTCCCAGCTGTGTTATTCTCAAGCAATCTTATTAATCTAGGCTGGTTTCAACTTGTAAATTGCCGTGACTAGATTAATATAGCCTCCACTGCACATTAAAAGATATTAGTGGAAATGGGCTGGTGGCATCATTAACAATCAGTTGCTCAACTCTGTACCCCAATGCAGCTTTACCAGATTTTAATGGATTTGCAGTTTGCCATCATAACTGTCTTAAGGCAATCTCTGTGATGAAACTTCTGCAAAAACTGTCCAATCATTTCTTAAAAGAGCACTTGCAGAACAAGTACTTCTTGTGGCATTTTAAATTACAGCAACATGTTCTTTGGGACTATCCCCTGTGTAGTTTCTCTGGTGCTGTCTGATTTTCTTCCTTCCCTTTGATGGAGGCACTGATTTGGGCTTCCCTCTTCCATCAGTGCATCCATTTCCTAAAAATGTGCCAGACTGTAACAATTCAAAGTCCTTCACACATCTTAACTAGCCAAAGTCAGTTGGGGTGGTGGGACAGAGGTTGACAAATACCCAGACACACAGTATAATCCCATCAGAATAGAGTCACAACTTCTCAGAAAAAAAAAAAAGGCTAAAAAAGGACACACAAGGTAGAAGTCCAATTAACTTTACAGATCGTGTCTGCAATGAGATCTGCAAGGACATGAATGTGGCAGGGAGAGGCAGATAGCTTCTATCAGGGGCGTGACTTCTGCTTGTTCAGGTTTGGGCAAGACGTGACTCTTTTATTTTTTAGTTATATTTTTTTTTTTTTTACTTGGATACCTCCAAAAAAAAACCCCAAAAAAACCACTTGAATATTTAGTGTGCTACTGAATCTTCAGGAGGGTGGGGTGGAAAGAGCATTGTTTTCCTGAAATTGCAGCTCTTTCCTGCTGCAAACTACACCTGCAAGAAACTTGCCTCTTCTGGTGCCTAGACAAGGAGCAAAGGATAGCCTGCTAGAATCAACAGGCTGTGAACAGTGCCAGGTCAGTTAGGCAAGGGGATTATTCTGAAAGTTTCAATTGCCAGATGTTGACAAGGATATTTGAGTTAGGAGAGATAAAGGGAACAAAATAGAGGAAGGGATTTTGACAAGATCTGTGACTGTGAATGAAGTGAAGGGCCTGAGAAACGAGTCAGAGGGGAGAGTGGAGTTCAGGAATAGATGAAAGAAATTAGGGGGAAAGTCTGTGCCTGGCAGGGTATATTGCTGGGAATGAAACCCAAGATCCTTGGCTCAGCATTTCCCTGCTGCCCACAAGGATCCACAAAAATGTTGCTGTAATGCTGGGACTCCTGGAGGATGGTAACTAATTATTGTAACTATTCTTTTATCTTTGTAGCTGAACTTTTTTTTTGCTGTAGCCTGGAGGGTTGGGGCAGGAGTACTGGAGACTGTGCTGAAAGACAGCAATAAAGAACACAGCACTGCACTGACAGGAAGTTTCAAAATTCAGGGTGCCCATGGGATCTGAACTTGCTCCCTTCCCATTTAGAGGTAAGTATAAAGATACAAATCTTTGCTAGGCACATCTTTTCCCCACAGGATCAGCTTACTCTCAAAGTAAACCAAACTGCATTTCTTTGACAAACAGATTTTCAGTACTTTGTCTTGTAATTCTCTGTGTGGCTCCATGCCTCACTGGCTGCTCATTGATGAATTCCCACTTTGAATAATGAATTAGCAACTCCTATTTATGGTGTTCATCACTGGAATACACAAGTATGCACAGATCCAAAACAGTCACTGCTTTTATTCATGTAGCCAATATTTAACTTTGTCATTTATTATTTTGAAAGTAAAGCTTCATTTCCCAGGCAAGTTGTGTAAAATGCATGCCCTCGTGGGTCCACATTTACAATCCAAAGATTTCAGAACAAGAATACTCAGACCTCATTTATCTGGATTTCTATTTTTATGAAGTCATCTAAGAAGTCATAAGAGGAAACAGGATTCCAGGAAAAATACGATACAAATAAAAACAGGGAGACCATCATTGCCTCATAGGCCTTGATAGGCAAGACAAGAAGACAAGCAAAGCAATATGCATGGAAAAAGAGGCATAAAAACATAAAGCTACTAGTACTAATAGAAGAGCACCTTTTTCTAAGTCCCACTCCAGCATCTATCCATTTACTCTCTTCCACACAGACATAGAGTTCTTCTCTAATAGCTCCCATAGAGCTTTCAATGACTAGGATTACAAAAAAATTGAGGCTTATGCCCTACACAGGGAGTTGTATTATAGCCAATTTACAAAAGGGGGAAACTGAGGTATGAAGCAACCTCATCTCTTCTCTCATGTAAGCAGAGGACAGGGACTGAAGGTAGAACTGTTCCTTTGTTTCCTCACCAGAAAAGCATTTTGGTAGAATAGAATATTGAGATTCTTAGGAAATTTTTGTTCTCAGGTGCTGCATTTCTATGGAAACTTACCTTTTCAAGGTAACATAGAAAGCAGACTGCTTTTAAAAATTCCATTTTCCTTGCCTACCTTTTACTGGCGTAACTGTTGCTATGGAAACTGGAGCTGGCCATGAAGCAGTTCTACAACATGAATTCTCACTTGTCAGTTTTACATTAAAGTGCCACCTTCTAAGTCCTTTAATAAACCAGTAATAATTGTGCTGCCTAACGAGTTTTCAAATTAAACAAAACAAGAAAGTGTGCTTTCACTGAATGCTCTGCACAATATTTCTTAGGTGTGGTCTAAGATTTTTAACAGTGTGCATGATATGACTCTGTTGGTTAAGGATATGATCTTTAAACAGAGAGACAGTTTATTTGCAGTAAAAGCCCTAGTGTGTGTAGTTCGACTTACATAAAGGTGACTTATACCAACGTGGGTATGTCTAGACTGCTGTCACAGAAGCACACTGTAGAGATACTGAGTGAATGGGTAAATCAGCCTGCACTGAGCTCCTCGGGGTGCTGCTGTGCAGGCATATGTGTGTTGTATTGCCTGTAGGGGCAAGAGGGAATGTTCTCAACCAGAGTAAGTGTTAACCTGGGCTGGGTGGCTACTGTGGAAAAAAGAAAGCACGCGAGCTTAAGACACAACTATCCTGTGGAGAGAATCTGTGTAGCTTGAATCTGGGATCCTCCATTAACTTTATCTTAACCTTTCACTCCTGTAAAAACTGTAGGCTCCCTTGTGTTTCTTCATCTTACTTTCCTGAGACAACTCATCTGAGAAAAATCCCTTTTTCCTGTTCCTGGGGAACAAACACCATCAGAACACACCCTCCATCACAAGAGTTGAGCACTCCCAGCAAGGATCAACTAAAAAACATCCAGGGACAGGTTCTTTCCAGAATAACTGACCCATGTTTCCTCAGATAAGTTCCTTCCACCTCATCTCCAAGGCTTTGCAGTTGTTCAGTGCTTTTGAACTGCAACAGGGACAGGACTGATGCAGATACAAGTGTCTGCCCTTTCTACCTCCAAGCATAGAAAATCAGTGGACAGGTATTTTAGGCAAACTTTACACAAAGAAACACATCTGAAACACAGTAAGTGCAGCCTCAGAGTTGGAGGCAACAGAATTTGCACGTGTAACTTTACAAACTGCAAAGCCTGAAGATGTAATCCTATTTTGGTATGAATTTATTTTAAAGAGATCCTAAAGAGCAACATGATCTCCAAACTCTCTTTTCCTCCCCGAACTCATCCAGCCCACACACTCAGCTGTCATCCTCAGGAGAACCAGGGCCTTTCTTCTAACTTAAGAGAGGAGATCACCTTTCCCACTGAGCTAGCACTGCTCCTTTAACCCTTTCCCAGCAAAATAAGCTTCCGCTAATACAGAACGTTTCAAGAAAATGCCCAAGACCGTCTCTTAAATTAGATGCCATGCTCTTCCAAATGGTCTGAAACACCTCATACTTTCCTTTAAAATATCCTCAAATTCTTACCAAATAAGCAACTTAACCATATGTACTGCTTGATTGTGGGCAATTCCTGAAGTGAATTTGAATTTAGGAATCAATATGCCAAGCTACTTCTTCCATAGATAGCCTTGTTTTTAAGCATCACTTCAAACTGATCAACAATCAGAGCAGGAATTTAAAAAGCAAATCTCCCCAGTGGCCAACCAGATCTTCTCATAGGCATAAATTAAAGTTTCAATTCCTCTCAGTACCACTTCACTCAGAATCTGCCTTCTTTCCCTGATTTACAGAGATATTCAGGGTGTGGGGAGGGAGTGGGGAACAAACACTCTACAACTCTTCCTTAATCCTCTTCTATTTCCTTCTGCACAGGTACATCCCTTCAGTACCTCTTCAGGGCCCATGTTAAGATCTGACTAGAACGTACCTGACTAAGAGCAGAGCAGCAATGTGAGGAATAGAGAAATCTGTGAGGAAACCAACTACTGAGTCCTGCAGCAAGTGGGGAATACAGAGCAAATGAATGATTCATACATAGTTCTCTACTACGAAAAAACTTACCATCTCTCTAAGGCCAGAGTTTTCCATGGGCCTCTGAAGGCAAATGCCAAATATTTTGTCATGTCTTTCTCTTAGCCTATATCTCACTGCAGCCAGGGCTTGGAGTGAGGCAGATAATATAACAAACCAGAGAGCTGGCACACATGGGGCTATACTCACTGGCTTTCCTCATGCATATGGTTTATTTTTCCTTGCTATGTCAATCCTTATAGGGCTTTACCACTACAGCTGCCTCCTGGGAGTCTGCTGTTTCAACTGTTACAGGGAAGGTGCAGAGGAAAGAAAGATAAGTTCAATCTTTTGTACTCTTTTCAAGTTAAAGGTCTCACCTCCACACCATAAATTAAACAGATTAATTAAACAGACAAGCCCCTGCAGCAGCAAGCCCTCTCTAAGGATAAATATTGAACAACTTTGCTTTCTAACTGTTGCACATAACAGAGCTATAATTATTCCAGATCAAACATCTTGCATGGTAACCTTTAGGCCAATGATGTTTCATCTATGCCTTGTGTTCTTCTGCAAGCACAGATATGGGCAGTATTTTACCACAAAAATGACAAAGAATAAAAGACTCAAAAAGCAGCAGGCAGAGATGATTACAGTGGGTCTCAATGGCTTCTGTATTTTCTTTCCCAAAGCATCTAATTTATGTTTTACCACTTGTGATGTAGGAAGCAATTGAAACAGCAAAACAGTTTTAGCTGATTTTGAGAATTCTGGTCTGAAGAGAAACTGCAGCAACAGGCATCAGTAGCACAGGTGGGAATGCAGAGAAATGCAGACATGCTTGACAACCAGTGGGCAAGGCTGCAGGATGAGGAAAGGATGCAGGACCCCCTTCCTGAATTTTACTTTACAGAGAGTGGTGAGGATTCTTTAGTAGTGGAAAAGCTGACCAGATTGAGGAACACATATTCACAAAGATGCACCAGCACTGCCAGCAAGGACAGGCAAATCCTTCTGTTTGTGTGTCCTTTCTCTTGGTGTTACCAAGTTCATATAAAAAGAAAGATCCACAGATATTACCATAAGAAAGCTTGCAAGATCAGTCTTTAAGCCAGAAAAATATCTCATCAGATGACCACTGCTGTAACCAGTGATCTTTAGGAGTGACTTTTCTTTAGGCCCACTGGATGCAGATGTGAGGATGGTCAATGTCTCATCCTACTCCAAGGAAAGAGCACAGTTTCTTTTCCAGTCCCCCTGCTGAATTAGAATGTCCAGAATCAGTCTGATACCACTTTCACTAGGAATAGCAAGGAGGTCAGCAAGAATATTAAAACAATTATTTGAACAATTTCTCTGATGCTGGACAAAAATAGCATTTGGAGACTCAAAAGGCTCTTTTTTATCCACAATCTAGATCATCTAGACAGCTATCTAGACTTCTCATAGTCTTTCAACCTCTCTTTCTTATCTTTTCTCTTTAGAATACCATAAAATACCCTTCCATCGTGCTGACAACATCACTGTTACTCTCCAGCAGTTCCAGGACACGGTGCATCACCACTTCAGCCAGAGAGGGGTTGTAGCTCTGCCGAACACAACTCAGGACATGAAGGAAATGGCAGCCTTTTTCAGCATCTGCAGAAAAAAAGGAAAATGCAGCCAGGCATGGAAGAAATATTTCAGTCTGTTTCTTTTGAACTATCATAATACAGATCAATCATGAAAGAACCCAGAGCCCTAGATACTGAAACAGACGTGTGTATTCAGAAGAAAGAGATCCTATCTGTGCCTACAGTTCTCTAATTATCAACTGCTCCCAGTGACTTCTCTGGGAAGTGTCAGGACTGTAACAGTAGTAATGAGAGTGAAAGATAACTCAGCCTTGCCAACTGTTAGCATACATGGCTCAGCACAGCTTGATGAAGAGTTTAATAATGTAAGGGTACCTCCACTGTCCACCTGCGCAGGCCATCCAGTTTTTGCAACTTCAGAAGGAACCAAATGAAAGTCGTGTTACTGAGACCCAGCTTCACAACCCTCTAGCACAGCAGGGAGGTGCGTGGCCAGGGCCTGTAACCGCTGGCCCAACGCTGGCATCTTGTGGAAAACTTGCTGCACTGCAACTGCATTCACCTCAATGCAATCCCATCCCTACCCTGCAGACCACTCAGACAACTACGGGAGCAGAAAGCCACGGAACCATCAGTATCAGATTTTATCTCCTTTTAAGTGGAATTAGCCCGGCAATGTTATTTTAAACAGACGTTTAAAATAACCTCCTTTGCTAGGGGAAAGCACAGAGGTCCTTCATGGCTGCATGCATCTATTCTGTGCCAGGTGGAGCATTGTTTGAAGCTGTCCCAGTCATCATTTGTAACCCACTAATCATCAGTGCAAGCTCCCAGTCCCCCAAGTGCTGAAGTCCACAACATATTTCTCTGCAGCAGCTGACAATGGAAAACAGACATAAATCAGATATATCAGCACAAATTATTTTCTTTCTCCTTAGCTCATGTGATACAAGGTAAGTTTGATAAGGGTACTGAAAACTGCCATGGGCCAGGGAGGGCCCTATATTTTGTTGGGGTTTGGGTTTTTTTAGTTAACTCTTTACTCTGCAATCAGCTGAGCCTCAGAGCTGCCTTAGAACCTGCTGAGAAAAGTCACTGGTAGACAGTGGTAAATAAACAGTTCAGTCTAATTCTGATTAGGCTGTGAATCAGGCAAAAATACTTTCTCAGAAATATCCAGCATGATAAAAAGACCTTTGTGGCCAATAGCAAAAAATGTTTCCACTACCCCAGGAGAGATAACTGCAGAGAACAGAACAGAGGCAGAATGCCTCTACCTGGTCATAGTGATTGTTGTTCCAAACAAAACGGGTAGCTGCACTTTGCATTTGTCATAGGTTTGTCATAAGAAGGTCAGATTGCCCATCCCTGATCTACAGTAACTTAAATCTCAATGAATTACATTAATGACTCAAGTGTTACCTAACAGCACAATGTGTACTTTTCCCCTAGATGCTAGTGGGAAGTGGCACTTTGGGGT
Organism: Phylloscopus collybita; assembly: GCA_027886175.1. Lineage (NCBI taxonomy): Eukaryota > Metazoa > Chordata > Aves > Passeriformes > Phylloscopidae > Phylloscopus > Phylloscopus collybita. Next base: position 26,347,944 of record JAJNNQ010000129.1, read on the forward strand.
AGCTGCAGGTGTTTACAATGATTAAGTAACCCCAAAACACTCCTGTCCCTCTTTCACTGATATACTGGGTTCTTGCTTTTGTCCAGCAATTGAGGGAAGCCAGGCTGTGATTAACTGTCCTGCCTGATAACCAACATCAGAAGGGACAGAGTTACAGAACAACTACCATTTGCCCACTGCAGACGTCTCACACAGGGTACATTCTGACATATTAAATACAACCTCAAGTGGTTCTGGTTTTTGTTCTCTCTACCATTAGCCTGATCTAAGCCTAAAATTTATAAAACAGAGAAACAGAGCAAAACTTTAAAACAAAGAAACAAACAAACCAAAAAGCAAATCCATTTTGCAGTTCAGTCTGGAGTCAAAATGTGCTATCTGGCTATATTAAGTTTCTAGATGGATCCACAGTGGTCTCTCATGAGTGTGTTTAAGATCAGGAATTATAAATGGAGCCAAGGACTAGGATTGTCATGTAGGCACATTACAGATCAGGGCTTGTGCAGCTCTGAGTAGACACGCAAGATTTTTTTTTAATTTGTACAAGTTTCAGACAGCTGGGTTGGGCCTGGGAACGTGTCACAACTACAGCAATAGGGCAAAGGCGTTGCCTGGAAAACTGGCAGAGAAGTAACTCATTGGAGAGAAGAGTTTGATTTATCATAAATCATCCTTCTAGTCATGGAAGATTACTATTGCTCTTGGAGGAAAACGGGTAGGAATTTCTCGCAACAAGCAGAAGCCCTAGAGGTGAATGATGCTCATGTCCTTGGCTCCTCCCTGGGAGCGGGCGGGCGGCTGCGACCGCGGCCCGGCCAGCAGAGGGGAGCCGGCAGCCGCACTGAGCTCCGCGCTCTTGCATCATCCACGGACCACAAACACCCGCCGTGCCCTGCCGGTTTCGATTGAAGCTTCTCGGCTTTGCTTCTACTGCCAGTGACCAGGACATTGAAATGGTCCTTCTGGAAACCAGCAAAGGGACACTGACCTGGAAATTGTCCTCTTTACAGTGGGAAACGAAGTAGGGGGAAAGCTTCAAGGAGAACGAGAGGGTTTGTAAAACAGTTGCTAATTTTAAACTGCTTATTATGGAAAACATGGCTTTGAGGACTCTTCAAAGTCGTTTCTGTGACTGTTCTACAAATTACTCTCTGCTGTTGACTTTCCTGACCGAAAGAACTTCCCAACTTCTCATGGATCACAGAGTACTTTCACCAGTGTGACAATCACAAGAAGGGAACAAACAGGAGGCAGTCACTCAGTGCCTCTGTCAACTGTCTATAGGTTCTGGCCTTGACAGTAACACAGTTATATAAAAAAAGCAGGTTACCAGGAGAACTGGCTGATGTATAAAATGAGCAAAGGAATGACTTGACTCTTAGAGAAATGATGTTTGTATTTGTTAATTGGATAAAAGACAATAAAACAATGTGATACAATACCTTGTTGCACTGAAACACCCTCAGGCAAACAAGCCCATATTAATCTGCATGCCCAGTTGTAACCTCTTCTCCCAAGACCTTGTCTACAGTTGTACCACTTCTTAAAACAGTTAAAACTCAAACTTGGTATTGCCTCACTTAGCCTTTTTTTTCACTGCAGGATAACCAACATACTCCAGGTCCTGCAAGTGCTATTGTAGTTATGATAGTATAGGGATATGAGCAATTTAAGATTTTATGCCTTATGTTCCAGTCAGTCATTTATTCTGTACTAAAGCACATTCTATCCCACAAATAGCTGCACTCTGGCAGCAAGTGATCCCTGCTGACACATTCTAATCCCCATGAACTGAAACACACTCTGTAGCAATGTACCTGTGTAATTAGCACACATTCAAGTCAAGTACAAGTTACCACTCTGGCAATAAGACACAATAGTTTGAGGGACAGGGATAACTCAGAAGCCAACTGAGGCACATTATCTGAAAAGAAATAGACTTTGTTTGACTGAAATCCTTAACTACAAAGAAAAATCACCTGAGGTCTACCTGAGCTTAAAATCTCCAGAGAATATCCTACTGACTTAAGCAAGTTTTATTGTTGGCTTAAAGGAGGTGGGAATTTCACCTTTCTGCACGGTCACTTCTGTGTCAACTCCTCTGTAGAAACTGAACCAGCAAGATCTGCTACTTCAGAGTGCAAAGCAACACCTGCTAGGTGGTGACCTGACTTCATTACATTTGGTTCCTCCCCAAATCCAAGTATTCTCAAAAGATACAGATCTAAGATAATGGCTGCTTGTTTCAGATTGGAGAGCTTTGCTTCCTGCTGGGCACATCTGCTCTCTCACCATGCTCACAAGAAGTTGCTCCTGCACTTCTGCTTTTAGCTGCACTGATTAGCTACACCAGCAACAGCTCTGAGTGAAGGTGAGGACAAGCAACATGTCCAATCCAGCAGAAGGAGGAGATATTGTCATCAGTAAATCAGCACCAGTTCATCAGAGCTTGATCACTCTGCTACTTACGCCTGGGTTTTCGACAGTCTTCTTTAATCACATCAAGGGTCACTTTAAACAGCTCCTTATCATGGTCGGTCACCTGAAGGAAAAAGAAGAAATTGGCCTTGCTGTTGAAAAACAATCTAATGCCATGGTGTATTCTAAGCTAACACTGTCATAATTACACTCTGCATTTTATGCTGCCTCCAAGAGTAATAAGGAACATCAAATCTTCAAGCAATCTTTTTTATTACTATTAGCAGCACCCATGAGTTAGGTGAAGAACATGATACAACTAAGTTTGACCCAAAGGAGGGGTCAAACTGACCCCTGACTGACTCAGCAGAACAGCAAGCTTGAAGCCACTTTGATAAGGAGAACTTGTCTCAGGCCCCAGGATTCAGTGAGCTCAGCTGGATCAGAGCACTTTGGCAGCCCAGTGAACACAGAACTTTGAACAACTCAGTGGGTGATACAGAGGTACAATCAACAGTGAAGTAAGCTGCAGAAAAGACTTCTGAGTAAACTGAGAGCACCTCGATGTTCAGCTTCTCTTTCTGAAACATTTCTACTATTTTTGCAATATTTTTACTGTTTTTACTGATTATGAAAGTCATACCACTGAACTTGTTTGCAACCACAGCTCAGTTCCTTACATAGTATAAGTCCTTGGAGCTGCCAGGCTTCTGGAAAACTACTCCTTTTTCTTGTAGCATCCTTATTGCTTCTTTAAAAACATTGTGAATCCTTTTGGAACTGGAATTACTTGTTGACTTCACCTGGATGGGAAGAAAGGAATGAAGCAGATGGTGAGAAATCTCAGCTCAACCAAAGTTACCAGCAAAAGCTCAGATGCTTTGAAGAAGAAGATGACTTTAACGTGAATTTTGTTACATATTTTTCTTCATTTAGTAAGTCACAAATCATATCTGTTATGTATGAAATAACCAATATCTCTCAGCTTTGAACAAAACCCAAACACCAGAAGCTTGCACCATTCTTAAGGAACCACAATCACCTTCTTTGTGATTTGCAGCTATTTGGTAATGTACCGAGAACTCTTTTTTTGGAATATACTTGTGATGCTTGCAGATCATTTGACTTTTTTGTTAATCAAGCTTTGTTCACTTTCTGAGTTTTCCTGGTAAATAAGGGTAGGAAGGTAGGAAAATCAGTATTTTGTAAGGTGATATTCAGGAGAAATCCAAGTGCTGAGGACTGGATTCCCATCTCCTGATTTCAGGAGAAAGGAGAAAACTGACAAAACCAGTATTTGTTTCTTGCCCCCTTTGTTTCCAATTTTTTTTACAAGCATTTTGGTCATGCTCTCAGGAGCTTCTCCACAGCTTAATGAAGTGAAAGGATAAAGAGCATGCAGGAAATTAAGACAAATATATGAAATAAGGAAACAAAGGATTCAGTTTTGAGGGTAGGTGGGAAATTAGTTTCTTGTGAAAGGAGAACAATGTGACTGGAAGTCTATAACTGAGGTTATTTAGAACACAGCATTCTGTGTTTGAGACACATCTAACAGAGTAGACGGAAGGAAGGGGAGGGGAAAAAAAACAGGGAAAAGCAGGGTTTGTTTGGAAGTAGAGCAGAGCTCAGAGAGTGGAATGATAGCTAGGGAAATAGAAGGAAATAATTATTTGTGGAGAAGGGAAAGTATGGGTAGATAAGAACAAAACTATCATTTACTCTTCTCCATCTCCATCTGTCCTACTGTGTCCTTCAACCTCCCATTTATCTACACAGACTGCCTCAGTTCCCTAATTGCTGTTTTCTCATCCCTTGGGAGCACACTGTCCTCCCTGTGGTTTTCTTTGAGAAGGGAGCTAAACTGCTTCCCACAAACCACCATGTGATAACTAGAACCACACCAGAGCAACCAGAGCAAGATTTGCCAAGCCATTCCTTCAACTACCACCATAAATGCTCCCACCCTGTTCTGAACAAAACTATCAGACTTCACATATCCTACTTCACTCACCAGAAGCACCTCGGGAGTGAAGCAGGCAATCACCATGAACTAGAAAGAATGTACATGAATATGTGTAGCACAGGAGCAAAGGAAGAGTATCTTTTCACAAAACATTCATTCAATCCATTTGCAGTTCCCAAGTGACACTCCAACAGCCTGGAAGCTGAGGTACCCAACTGGGAATAATTTGGGGATCCAAAAGGGATATTGGTGTTAGCATGTATCACAGGTTTCTCCCTCCTGTTCCTCCAGATAACCCTCAGGATTTCAACAGGCCATAATCACATCTCTCTCTCTCTTCCACAACAGCTAATTCTCTTTTTCCTCTCAAATCGTCAGTAAAAATACTTGCTAAATACTTCAAGATAATTAACACAGAACAATGGCCCTTAGTTCAGTTTTCTCTGTTTCAGACTGAAGGATTCAGTGCCTGAACCTTGTCTGTCCTCCTGTTTACCACAGCCATCAATCTAGATAACAACAGACTCCATTTCTAATTACAAACTTGACCATACATCTGGACACCATTCCAGTCACAGCATTAATACCACTATGGTATTTCTATTGTGCCTCTTCTGATGAACTGAAGAAACAGACACAAATGCAGGAAGGATTAAGTGAAGAGTGAATATTTGCTCACAGAAAAGCACATTCTCATAGCCATATGTAAAATGAAGAGACTTTGCCTCTCACTCAAACGTAGTAATAAATCCTCAAGAATGTAAGAAACTGCTAGCAAAGCAACCAACTCAAGACTCTGATCAATTTTTAATGTGAAAATAAAATTTGAGGAGAAAAAAAAGATAAAAATATTTCCAAAGAAGCACAGTAATTATTCAGTTTGGCTTACCACTGAAATCCTGTCAGAAAAGGGAGATAATTAAAAACAGACTCTGTGTGAACTGACACACAGCTCAGCCTGGATGTATACTGAAACAGAGTCACTAAGAATGCAAGTCAAGGCATTGACAGAGTGAAAGCAGCAAGGCCTTATTACAAGTAAGCAGCTGCTACATATCAGCACTCTCTCATATGTGCTGCAGAATCCATGGAAAAGGGCTTCATGGCAGAAGGACTGTTTCTGAAAAACAAAATAGGGCTCCTGCCCACTTTAGTACTACTATATAATATATTAATACAATAATATTATATATCACTGGTGTTTAATAGTACCATAAAATTACTGGAAATTTTTTTTTCCTGGTGTGCTCTAAAACATGCTTCCTCCTCTCCATTCCTCTGGGTAAAGCAGCAATTAAGTTTCTTTGCCAACACAATCTAAAATTGCTTAGTTTGCTCTTTTGGTCCACTCAAAGTAAATCCAGCATCTCATCCTGCAAATTCACAAGTCAGTAGAACTTCTCCCCAGTCCCTCTCACAATGTTCACACCTCCTTTTGCAAAGCTCCCCCCTTGGCTATGCCTTAGTTTCATGGTGCACCATTTCAGGTTCTTTGAAGCAGTAACAGCAGGGTTTTCCCCTTCTCTTCCAAATCAGATTCTTTTCAAATAAATTAAGCTGTACATCCAAACATGGGAGCATTCAAGAGTCAGTCATCCCTTTTGCAAAACACGTTGCACGTGTGTGTGTGTGTGTGTGACCTGAGACAGAAGCAGATATTAAATAATAATTTTACTATCATTACCTGTGCTCCCAAGACCAGCCAAGGGCTCTGCAGCAAAGCCAACAGAAAAATTATGTATCCAGAATTAAGCTGGTACTTTAATCAATATATTCCATCTGATAGGCTTTACACAGCTTAGTGGGCTGGTGCTGTGCAACCAGTTATTCTCAGATTTTAAAAACAAGACAAGTTCTCTGTACAATCAATAAGAGGTCAAGGAAATGAAGTGGTACAGGAATTAGCGAGTCTGTTCAAAACACTGGAACTATGTAACCTGACTCATTATGAATCACACCCTGATGGTGTTAAAAGTTTCCTGGTATAACCACACATGTGATTCTACTCATGGAATCACCCTTTGCAGATTTTCTTGTAATGTTTAATCCTGGGCTTAGGCAGGTGACAATTTTAGTAATAGTGATCCTGGAAATGTCAGTCCTGAAGTCTTATAATAAGCTTTGCAATATGCATATTTAAAGCAGTGGTGAAGCTTCCTTGAGAGGCAGAACGACAAGGACACTGCATCAAGAACTTATAATGAACTGTGTTACACCTACAGTACAATGTGCAGGGTAGACACAGACTGTGAACAACACTGTAAAACTTCCTGCTTTAACTACTTCTCTTTGGTGACCTTGAGATAATATTCAAATCAAGAGAAGTACAAACAGCACACTCTGGAAAGCACAACTCAAGTTACGTGTCCAAGCCAGTGACATTCACCAACTGGAATGGCAGCACTAAAATAGCACACACTATAGCTTATGCATGGCAGAAGGGCAGAAATATTGTTAATCAAGACTGGCCGGTTTAAAGCATTTAATTCAGTTGAGAAATTGGATGGATCCACTTAACAGGTAGCTTTCTTTAAAAAAGGAACCAAAGGCTTGTCCACTTGCCCAACATAATGGCCTAAGTCCAGCAAGTACACTCTGGAGGTTCTCTAAGCACAAAACTACTTTTTCTTGTTTTACTCCCAGTCTTCCTTCTGGTATCCAGGCCTCCAGCCTCAAAAGCCATTTGTTTTAAGGGACAGGGAAAAGGCTACACCTTAGGGATAGATGGGGCAGTGGTTATGCAAATAAAAGCAACCAGTGGCTTTAAGACTCATAAAAGATTTGTTAATTTTTAACTATTTTTAAAAGTAGTTAAATTCTCTTCCTTATCATCTGTAGACTATAAAACTAAATTTTTGCTAGTATATGTCTGAGAAGAAATTATTTCAGTTCTGCCAGGTGCATCTGCTAGAGGGAAATTTATCCCACAGAGGCAGAAGACTTCACTGCCAGGTAGGCATCAGGACTGGAACGAGGTATTGTAGGACATGTATGGGATGTGGACAGGGCTCAGCTACACAGTAATGCTGAAAAGGAACACAGAGATGCTGCCTGCCTCAAACTATCCCAGCTAATTCCTTCCATCCTCACCCTCTGCTCCACTCTACTACAGTGACTCCACTGCAGCTCATCACCTCCCTGGAGAAAATATTCCATGGGGAGACACCCTCCCTCTATGATGAACGTATTTTAAAAGTTGGGAAAGAGATGAAGAGGGGTGCACCACCTCTTCTATGATCACAGGGAAAGGAAGAGAAAAGAAAGCAACTTGTGCTCTGGAACACTGAAATCAGGATAAAAAATTACCTATACATCCAAATAACTCATCCTTTTACATCCAGGAAAAGTGCAAGAAGTGAACAAGTGTGTATATTGTGCCATGGCCTAATTAGCTGAGTTGGCTCTGTAGCTCCTGCCTTGCCAAACAGGCACAAAATAACATTGTTCCACATCAGCAGCACCATTTATCCTCTTGCTTTGAGGGCAGTGCAAATCAAAAGACTACTGAAGAGAAAAGAAAGAAGAGGGACAGAAATCAGATCTATTACACTTACTTTTGTGGATAGACCTGGGTACTTGACCCTTTGCCAAGTACGAAAAGTGACTGACACCTTCTAGAGATGGAGTAGAGGAACAAGGAAATACATTTCCAGAGCATTACTAAGCACTCCTTTAAGGCATTCATGCCACTTGACAGCTGCAGGTCCTTTCTTATGCAAAAGCAGATAACCTTCTTTGCAAGAAATAGTAAAGGACAATTGAGAGAACTGCAATTTCTAAATAAGCATCTATGAGGTCAGATTCCTGGGACATATACTCACATCCTTGCATCAGGGTAAGGAGCAACTATTAATTATTATGATAGCTCTTCATCAGTGCTAACAACACTGATGCTACATTATTTTTCTTGGTTTGGGGTTTTTGAGTTGGTCTTTGTTGGTTGGTTGGTTCTTGGGTTTGTTTTTTTTTAGTCTTTCTATGTTTGTTCTGCACCTGTTCCTACTTTAAATGGCTTTGTAAATTATTTATCTTTGTTTTTCTATAAATGCTGAAACATTTAAGTTTCCAATATTGGACACAATGGCCACTACTTCCTTTAACTGTTTGGGAACACTTAATACTGTTCCAGCTAGTTTAGAAAGGACCAGGTGCCATGTTGGATAATCTACTAGCAAAGCTTTCAATCTAAAATGAGAATAGCTCCTGTTAGTGCTAATATCCAAACAATAATGTTTGTTTTAAAGCAAACCAGAAAAAATGCCTTAAAGAAAAACAAACAAACAAAAAAACCAGCTCTCAAGAACAGCTATCAGCAGCAGTTCAACAAGGCCAACAAGAAAAGAGCTACTTTTCGTTATTATTTGACCTCATCTGCAAGAGACTGGTTTTTGTGTTATTTTGTTTGGGTCTCCTGAGAATTAAAAAAACATTAGAAATCAACATAACATAGCACTTAACATTACAGTGCACATCAAAATCAGGGTGAAAATGACTGCCAGGGATTTATTTCTCTACAGAAAACCAAAAAGTAAACAAATCACAACACTCCAGCTTAAGTTGCAAATGCCATTGCTTTCATGGTAGAAGATGCAACTAACTTTGCAGAAATTTATCACTTCATACCAGTTGAGGATCTGGTTTGTAATTTATCCAACTAATACAGAGTAATATAAAGCCATTTTACAAAAGGAGTTTTGTTCTGTTTCCCATTCTGCAGCTGATCAAGAGGTTACTAACTCATTGGAAAGTTTCTTAATAGTTTGGTTACATGCAGCTACCTGTAAACTGATTTCAATGTAATCCCACCTTCTCATCCTTTCAGTCATGGCCTTTCACAATTAGGTACTTCCAGTGGGAGAAATATGTAGTAGGGAGCACTGTTCATCCACTCATCATAACCTCCTCTTGAAAGCTGCATCTCTATTAATATATTGAGCTTCAAAGGAGAAACAAGACAAAGATTTTGTGCTCCCTTCTCCTGGTCAGATTCAGGACCTCAAACCTCTATCCCAAAGAACTCAAGCACCTTAAAGGGATCCCATTTTCTGACACTACTACTAATTACAAATCTACATAAAGTAGTGACTCTTGCAGGCTGTAAGATTGTTCAGCTCTAACACAAGATTACCCCTAATAACAGAATGTTCTTACATTACTTTTTTCAGCCCAGTTTTGTATGTCTGAAGTAACAAGTTTTCCTCAAGCTCTGTAAATAATTCATGCGTAAAGCTAAAGCACTAGTGGTTTTTGAATCCTCTAAAGACACAAGTCTCTTATCTGTTTAGGCTTAAAAACAGTACATGCTACTGTTTCCCCCACTAAAAGCTTGGAACAGGTGCATTCACTCACCTCTTGAGAGCTGGGGCTGGGTGGATGCACACCAGCCAGAGACACCAGAGAATCAACCGTCTCCAACTCCTGCTGGTAAAAGGTCTGAATTTTGTTTTCTAAGAGAAAGCCTTGCACTTTCTCATGCAGCATTTGGATTGAGAAATTCTCACCCTCCAAGCCACTACAAGGATACAGAGAACATGTCAAAAGCAAGAAATGGGTTTTTGAACAATAAAGCCAGTCCACTAGACTGGTTTCAAAAGTCAAAGGATGTTCTGCTGTCCTTAAAGAATTTGAATTTAAATCCTTAATTAAACAGAACATTTTTATAAGCATAAACATTCAATTGTTCTTCTTCAATCATTTGCTGTTACAGTTTTGTGAATTTAAGATCTGCAGTCTCTGAAACAACACTAGGCCTCCCAATAAGCATCCAGCTATCCTGAAACTGAGTACAGGAGTGCATGTTTGACTCAATTTATTGAGGTTATATATTTGTTATTTGACAAATAGGAAAGAATTTCAGTGGAATAGCTTCTTAACCTTACACATAAAACAACACCAGGCACTTCTCCATCCTCTCTGCTGGCCTCAACCCCAAATCTTGCTCTAAATCCCATCTTTTTTCACTAGATGAAAAAGGTCTGTACACAGTATCTTAATTTCTTTCTAATATTTACTTCAGTTCAGCATTATATTTCTTTCCTCAGATTATGGACAGGTATCTCATCTGTATGGATCACCAATTATTTGGGAGAAATGCAGTCTGCTACCATATATTAATGCAGTCTAAATCACAGTCAGGCCCTGTTCTATTTTTTTCCAGAGTTATTACAACACCCAGTAAACAATCATAATATCCCATACTTTGCCATAGGAGCAGTTCTGGATACTGCATTTACCTCTGTGTTTCTTCAGGGCCCTTGAAAGGTTTATCATAAACTTCTCTATAGAGACAGGGGAGCTCCAGCATTCTTGAAATCTGGACATCACACACGGGATCCTCCACTTTATCTGGAGAGACAATGAGAACACACAGACCTGCCCAGGACTGCCATACAATTTTTTAAGCAAGCAAACGTGAGGCAGCACAACAGAGCTTCACAGCCAGTATTAAATTGGTAAAATTTGTTCACTGTGGTTTTTATAAAAATAAACCACAAAGGCCAATCCTTCTTTTACAGTTTACAAGGAGGTAAAATGGCCTGTTGTGGTGCATTACAGATTATGCTTTTGTCTGTCAAGTTATTTAACCAGAATTTATGGTCTCCATTTTACCTTTCAGCAGTCTTTATCCATTAAATGAAAGTAACACATAGTGAGGAGCTTTATTTGGGCCAAAGTGAAAGTAATTTAGAGGCTATTTGAATTGCATGGCTCTCTTTGGTATTATTACCAACCCATGAATGTGTTGCATATACTCATAAATCTTCTGTCTGGAAAGGAGGGCTGAACTCCCTTGCAAATTTAAGCTAGAGCTGAAAAATCTAGGCTTTTTATCTGACTTACACAAGATTTTTAAAAGACAGACTTTTCTTCACGGAAGAAATAATTTCAGTGTTATCGGTGAAAGATCTCACTGGAGAAAACCAACTCTTACACAACAGCACAGACACGGAACTGAGCAGAAGTTATGTAACTGGAAGTTCCCAGAGCATAAGTTGTGGGCTGCAGAGCCCTGCTGCTCAGAGAGCTGTCAGACACAGAGGCAGCACCTGCATGCAGATCTGTGCCTGAGGAACACTTCTCCCTCATCCTGCAGAGCCAGGGAGCTTAGGAGAAGCCAGGCCTGTCCATGGAATGGATTGTACAGGCTGTGACAAACAGCAGCCACTTCTCCAAAGCCCTCAGTGCCCTTGCTGAAGTGGGACACAGAAGGTCACCAGCTCCTTTCCCATGGGCTTTGGCTGCCCTATTTCAACACAGAGAAATCTAAGAGCAGATCACTCTTGTAGACACCAAATCACAGTACCTGAACAGTATTCTTGTATGCATGCTAATCAGTTTTACAGTTTTCCCAGGAATGCCTCGTTTTCAGGCAATCTAATGTCACACATTACACAGTGTGTCTTCCAACCTTATGCTGCTACAGTTGAAATAAAGATATACAGATGAAAATCCTTAGAAAAACGAGATGCCAGAAAATAAAGCAGAAAATATTCAATTAATTACATACAGCTCAGATATTATCACAGATTCAGAGTTCTTAGTTACATGTATCACAGAGTCATAACACTCACAAAAACATGAAGCCTGAATTTCTCTTTGTTGCCTATAGGTTCGGATGCAACCTCTGACCCTGACAACATCTCCAATCTCCAGCTTGGTTTTCTGCCTTACTGTTTCTTGGAGTTTCTTCATCTGTTCAAGCACACTGAGACTGCTGGGTGTGCTTGGATGACCTGCAAGAAGTGAGGGAAAGGGAGTCAGGCACTAAAGTCAATGCATTAATTGTCCTTTTGCATTCATCCACCTAAGCACCACAGGAGTCATACTACTAAAAAAGGGTAAGGTCCCAGGCACCATGTGTCCTGGATAGCAAAACTTCTGAGTGAAAAAGTTAGTCTACTGTACTATATTTATTTAAATTGTTCACCTGGGGAAAATATAAAAGGGAAAAGATACTGAATTACCACTGAAAATGTCATAATGGGTTGCAAAGTTTGAAACATAAATTTGAAATGGTTGTTTTTAAATTTTGTCATGCTAAGATGGATGAGAAGAGAAAAGAAAAGTCAGCTGAACTTTTTATATAAAAGAAGAATGAGTCATCTGAGGTGGGGCCAAAGCATTCATGTGATGCAATTTGATGTCTACATTGGGGTGAATACAACTGAGGTGAATGCCACTTGACAGAACTTTGCTTTTACATAATACAACTTTGTAAAACAGTAATCCTTCATAACTTAAAACCTTAATGCTCCAAGTATCCCTGATCACAACTACAAAAGGCTGGAAGAAAGTTTCCCATGCCCCCTAGGAGCTTTCTTCAGCAGGTACAAATGAATGAATTGCCATTCTTAGCATAGTGTCCATCCAAGCACTACTGATGTATGTGTAAAATAAGAACACAAGGCTGAAAATCATTCTTGGCCCTCATTCTATTTCAAGCAGTATTTCATGCAATTCATTTAAATGCATCTAAGTTCCTCATTTAAGTTCCTCAAAACTGATTTGATTGCATGTCTCCGTCTTTTTTTTTTTTATTTTGAGAGCTGTGCCAGATCATCACCTCTCCAAAGTGAGAGCTGTCTTCTACATTCCAGTTGGGACTATTTGTACCACCTGTCATATGATTGTTAAATATAAGTATGAATTATCTGTCTGTATAAATGGGCTTGTTCCACAGACATCAGTTTTTAACTTTTACATCAAGCTTTCCTTTCTCCATTCTATTAATATGTATCCCTAACACTGCAGATGACACCAGTAAGATTTATTTCAGTAGGATTTGATCAGCTCCATATTAGGGTTGTCAATCCACTACATGGGCTTCCAAGAAGATCCAAAGTAGAAAGAATTCTGTACTTTGATCTACAAGAAACAGTGGGAGAAAAAGCAAGGAGACAGCCAGACACTAGTGAGTTGTTCTGTTAATGAGTGCAATAATACATTCATTTCAAATGCACAATTACTGCACATTTAGGACTTACAGTCCAAACTGTAAAAGACTGCTGGCATCCTCCCACTGTGTTTGAAGCTACTTTCAAGTTCATTGCTGACAGTGTCTGTATGAGCAGGAGTATATGAACACAAACAAAGCAAGGATAAATCCTGAAACCATAATCACAAGGGCAGGTCAATGGACTGACTTTGGAAACAGAAGTTGTGGCGCATTTCCAGCCTAGTTCCTTACTAGATGAAGTCACAGAAAGAACCTGAACAATGTCAGAGCATAGAACTGAAATATCATATTACTCAAATAAGGAAAAGGCAGGGACAGGACATAATGTAATGGTTTTATTGGCATCACCCCTTGAACACAACACAAAAACTAATAGAAAACTCCCAAAATGGCCCAGGCAGTATGACGTGGTAGTTTAAAATTTAAAAAACTGAACAGTTGAATTTGCTCTTCTGCAAGTTCGATCACTTCCTAAATTATTTAAGATAGACAAAAGTAAAAAACATACAGTCAGAAGAGGACTTGTTTATTTGGTAAATTACCTGGTAAAGGCGTTTCTGCTACCATGGGATTTTTCCAGCAGACACAATTTATAACTCCAGTACTATCATCCACTGGAAAAAAAAAAAAAAAAAAAAAAAAAAAAAAAAAAAAAAAAAAAAAAAAAAAAAAGGCAAGAATTACAGACTAGAAAAGCAGGCAGTCACGTTCCAAGAAGTGAAGATACATAAATATTTAGGGAGATAACTGCCAAGGATATCTCATTCCCACTGGTTTGGAAGGTAAAGTGGGTGTCCAAACTCTACTTACACATCTGAAATAATTTCCACAGTTGTTTCAGACATGGAAGTAGCTTAGCACCAGATGTGCTTATGTGCATAGTCAGCAAAGTAACTGGTATAATTCTCAAAGAAAGACCATACACTAACTAAATTATGAGGCTTCAGCACATGTATTGGATACTGATGGGTTTCAATCGCATTGACAAGGTCAGGAGAAGAATCAGTGTTGAAGGCTGAAGTCAGACATATTAAAACAGGAAACCAGGCACAAACCACAGAAGCATTAATGTTACTAGTGAAAAAAGAGCACTGCAACATTTGGGGACACAACCATGTGAATAAACCAGGACTTCAGCTACCTGCAGCTGCATTGGTTTCCATGCCAATATCATGCTCAAAGTCTGCTGGCCTTTCCAATATAAGATGATGTCCAGGGAGCAGAAAAGCAGCTCCTCTAGGCAGGAAGGACAGAAGACAGTACATGCTTGTGGTTCTGCTCAAAGCCAGGAACTCCCAACTTAAAGTGTAGGTGCTGGTGGCATGCATGCCACTTCCGCTGCTGAAAAGGCTCAACACCTTCTGCTGAGCACAGAGCTGCTTTTCCTGTTTTGCCAGTGTCCAATGAAAATAAGTTGTACGATTTCTGCTCCAGGCACTGCATTGTCAATGACAGCAGGAAAAGAAAAAAAACTCAAAGGAAACTAAAATCTGTCAGAAGAATCAATTTTCTGTCGATCAAGGGACTATACCAATAGACGGCCTGTGCATCAAACACTCTAAATAGAAAGGCACTAAATGTCTGTCAAGGATCATCCAGCTAATGCACCTTGCTTCTTCAATGTAACATCTCCAAGACTGACAATCCACTCCTCACAAATGGAAACCTGCAATTTTCTTCTGCTCCTTAAACCAGGTCCATAACTAAAAAAGTAACAGCAATGTTTACCATGAAGATGCTGATTGGTACCTGCAGTCATTTCCTCTGGGAACTATAGCATCAAAGCAAAATGCCTTTGCATTGTCTCACGTGTTTTAAAACAATCTCCCTGTTTGGGGGGGTCTAATTTCAAACCATTGTCTTGCCTTCCTGTTTCCAAGCAGTTTAGCAGCATATTTCTATTAGCAAACTTACAGCACTTATAAGATGCAGGCAATTCCAAATTCCATCACAAAAATATGTTCCTCTCTGCTATCTCTGTTTTGAGCTGCTGTGTCTGCAACTATTTCAGCAGCTTTAATTTTGTACCAGAGCACAGATAACGATCTGCTGGTAGGATTTCCTCTCCTTGGTACAGACAGACAGCAACTATTTTAGTAGGAGTCAGAACCCTCATAAACCATGCCAAGCCATCCGTGCAAGCCAGCAATGGCAGCAAGAAGCAGGGCAGATGACATTTCACTCTTGCATTCCCACAGTTTCTAGATGTTCCAGCTTGCACCAGCCGAGACAGACTGGCTTCCTAAGAAAGGCTTGGAAACAAACCAAATAAGACGGAAGGATTAGGAGGCCAGACTCCTCCTCCTCAGTGTAACAGCTGAGAACTGAGTCCTGGAGAGACTGACCTGTACTTGACCACACAAGGAATCTGGCAGCAGAGCAAGGTTCTGAAACAGCGTTTTGCAATTTCATAGATTAAAGTTCTGAGCAAAAAAGACAAGTAACTCCTGAAGTGCAGATGAATGAGAACTCTTGCAATTGTATTCTAATTAGACAAGAGAATGTTAATCTATTTTAAATGCACTCAAGGGGTCTACAAACTTTGGAAAACTTCCTGTGCTCCCTGTGCCGCCCTTCCTCATCTCTTTGGGTTTAAACTTTTGTTTATTTTGGATTTTTGTGGGTTTACTTTTTGTTTGTTGGGGGTTTTTTTCCTGGTTTTTGTTTGTTTGGCTTTGGTTTCTTTGATTCTTGCTTAATTATTTGAGGGGTAGCTCAAAGCTACCCATTAAATGAGATAATTGAGTAAAATTTTATTTCTTTATGACACAAAGGGTATGGCTCTTGTCAGGCCTGCAGGAACCTACTGAGATGTTGGTGAATTATTTTTTTTAATTTGATTTTTAAGTCAACTGCCTTTCAGCCTTTCAAGTCAGTTCTGGAGTACAAAGAAAATCACATGTGATGTTTGGTTTTGTTAAAAGGGGAAAAAAGAGGTCAGAAAGGTGCATTAGGTAAAATATGCGTTTGAGCAAACTGTGTTTTAATTAGATATCTTTCTCCTTACTTATCATAATAATAGCAAGAAGCAATCAAATCAAAGTGTCAAAATCAGATATTACACAGCATGTAATTTTTATTTTTTAAGCCAGGAAAGAGTAAATTAACTCTTTTTTACAGTTACAATTTTGTCATCAGTTCTGGACGTAGAGTTTTCAGCAGAGGACCTAAGATTCTTTAAAGTGAGTGATGTGTATTCTGAAGCAGATAGGAAATGAGGGGGGAGGATCATGGCAGGGACACAAAGACATTTCAGTTTCCTATCAGAAGGAAAGTACAAAGGGGGAATTGCTTTGTAAGTCACTTTTAAGCAGAAAGTGAGCAAGTCCTGAGCAGTGTGTGGCACTCCAACTGATGCAACCCCTGTGACTCACCAGAGTCTGTTGAACTGAGAGAGGCAAGAAGTTACAAGCAGGAAACTGTCTAAGAAGTTACAATTTTGCTCTGGCTGAGTCGGCCTACCTGAAAGGGAGGGCAGGCTGGGGAGGGGCACCCTGGCAGGTAGCCTAAAAACTCAAACCAGGAACTGCTGGAACAAAGAGTGGAGTTGGATGTGAAAGGACAGCAGGAAGCCAGGCGTACTGCAAGCTGCACTTGAAGGTCGGCTGATCTAAGGCCTTAATTCCACTACTATGCAGTTCCTTTTTATTTCTATTCCTCCACTTTCTGCCTCAGTCAAACATTTTCAACAGGTTTAGTTGTTAAACTGATGCTGAGAGCAGCATGGAAAACCCTTATCCATAGAATTGGTTTTGTCTTGGTCATTTTGATTCTGTCTTCCTCTGTTCTCATGAAGTGATAAATGCATTTGCAGTCAGTGCCACTGCAGCAGCTTGATGCTGGGGAACCTGGGACCTGGTTAATTCATCAGCTGTATCTTCACAGTACTCCCAAGGGTCAGGGAACTGCACTTTACAAGCAAGGGAATTGGGAAGGAGAGGCACTCTGTGATTCACCTCCACCAGGTGAAAACCCACGGCAGAGGAAGACACTGGCCCTAAGGGTTTCAATAGGATCTGTGCACTTGGCTCCCCCTTCCTACTGTGAGGTGACCTCCCCCACCTTTTGAAACTTGCCACATCACCACTGCTCTACTCTGCTTTTTCTCCAGACATAAAAGACAGCTGAACAAAATGACAATCAGATGTTTCCATGTTAATAAAATTGAATACTGGGAAAAGCAATACAGAGGAGACAACTCCCAGCTGGTATTGGCAAGGACTGGTGTTATGTTCATTTGTTAAGACTCTTGTGCACCTAAAGATAAACAAGCTCCTGACTGCTATTAGAAGTTGGCTCCAAGAGATGACAAGACATACAAAAGTCAGAAGGGATTTCTAAGGTTCTAATATGGAAGAAGTGACTTCCCATTTGTGGGCACTGTTAAATACATTTGCATCTGGCCAAAGGGATTTGCAAATAGGAGAGGAAGGTGGCAGAGTCCAGTGACAAAGCAACAACTAAAATTAAGATTTGCTACATGACCTGACATGAATCAGTTATTCTGTGCTAACTATTTAATTCTCTGTTTTTGAAGTGGAGATAAACACTAGCCTCCCTACATTTGCCAAGTAATCTCAGCTGTAGATATACATTATATTAGGATAAGAGCACTTTTGTTTCAAGAATACACAGCAAGCAAATAAGGAATCCTTTCAGTTCTAACAGTAACTAAGATAAAAGGCTGATAAGTGCAAGAAGAAAGAAAGAAAGACATTTTCCTTACCTCCACAATTATAAAAGGCATCTCGTTCCTTTGTTTGAACCACTATCCCAACAACATCCACCTGTCTTACTGGATGTCCATTATAAAAGAATATACCTAGACACAAAACATGCTTGATTAGTGTAACTATTTCTTTCAACACCCTACCCTACATAGTCACATTTGTCAGTAAAAAACCTCATACTTTCTTACATATTTAATATATCTTAAATTATTCAGTGCCTACACAGGAAAATCCCCTGTATCATTGAAGACTAGTAACACTAAAAGGAGAATATCAGCTGTACTTAGGATACCAAAAGCTTGTTTCTGTAGAATGTCAGAATATTAACCTCTTGTTCTCTTGCACATTTGGATCTGAAAAACAGTTTGTTTGCTGCAACCATTAGGGGGTTTTTTGTTTGTTTGTTTTGTTGTTTCATTTGGGTTTTTGTTTTGCTTTGCTTTGTTGTTTGGTTTGGCTTTTTTTTATATCTTCATAAGGCTTCAGAATAAATAATAGAACACAAAGGAAGCAGTTTGAGCTTCTCACAATGCAGCTGTTCCTGATTAAGGCAGAGCCTCTGAAAGGAAAACTAACATAATTCTGTCTTTCATTTCTGGAAGAACAGGAGCTGTGGGGGCAGGGGGAGAGCAAGAGCCCTCTCAGACTGCAGAGTACACTACTGCAGTCATTGTGGACTGCATCCTGAACTTTCTGAAAACACACATTCTAAAAACATCCCTTCAAAGCTATTTTTGTGCATCTATAAAGATAACTTAAATAACACTTAGAAACATGTCCAGGAAACAGTGAGAAATCACAGCCCAGCGGACTCTGACAGCACTGAGGTTGCCTCACTCTGTAATCCCTTTCAAGAGAGTGACAAATGTTATTAACAAACACTAATGTAAATACGATACACTGAGGCTTCACAGTCCACCAGCGGGAGGAAAATAGGGCAATAAGCTCCAAATATACCCTGGGCTGGCTAGTTCTCAGTGAATGTGTTTTCTTCAGTTTTCAAATACTGCTGCTTTACTGAAAGAAGCCATCTGGGATGCTCAATAACTGTCTTCTGAAAACTAGATAACTCAAGGGACTCAGAAGGGAACATTTGGCTCCATACACCGTGGCAAGTGTTATTCTTACAAAGGGAAACACAGCAGCAAGGGAGTCAGAAAAATGTTCTGTATAAAAAAAAAATCCTAAATCCAAAATCCAAAAATAACTTGTCCTACATAGCTAGCAGCCTTAAATGAGCCTGGAATTAACTTTGTTCACGCAAGACAGAGAGAAAACACAAAAGTTTCAGAAGAAATCAGAGGTGATCAGCCAAGCAGCTCATAAGCAGGAATTTTGCTCATAAAAATCCACTGCAATGTTTTGAGGATGCACCTATCATCTCAGATATACTAATTGTGCAGTCACTGGTCAGGTCTGGCATAGAGAATGTTTAGCAGGTCTGTCCACTTGTCTCTCATTTCATTTACCAGGGCATAAATAAACACTGCTACAGTAACCCCCAGTGGAGATGCTCCCAGTGTTAGTAGTCATTCACTGAATCTTACAACATCTCTGTAAAAGGTCTGGGCTAGTTTCAGGGTAAGCCTGTGTAGCAGAGACTCCAAGCTCCTGATTATGCAAACAAGCAACATGTTATTATGTGTGTTTCCCAGTTGGTAAGCTGAGTTTTGGCAGATGACAGAGACCAAATAAAACTGGTTCTCTCCATCCCCGTAAGTTCACATAGAACTCCACCCTTACTCTCAGAGAAACTACCCAAATTAATTTGAAGAATGAAATTAAATTTAACCTATTAAAAGTTGTTGGACTTGATGACTTCAAGGTGTAAATTACTCCTCCTGCCAGTTTATTTGCTCAAATTAAGTCCATATTGGTAGCAATAAATATATACTAAATATTTGAAGCTGTGGACAAACATATTCAGTGAGGTTCCTAATACCCCAGTAATCAACACACAGAGCAAAATGCCATTACCACAACAACCACAGTGCTACAGGGGGCTATAGATACAGAGCTCTCTGGGGCAAGTGCTGGTCATGTCTCTATCAGCACTACTATGCTCTTTGCCATTCCTTTAATTATTATTACCTCCTTTTATGCTCTTTGTAGCTTCCCTTGCTTGCTGATAAGCTGTCACAAAGCAGTGGTGCATGATAACTCTGAGAAAAGCTCATTTCCATGATGTGATTATGTGTTACAACTGAGTTTGACACCCACTCTCATTGCAAGGCTGCTAAGACAACACAATTGCTGTTTTTATCTGGGAGGTTTTCCAGCCTTCTTGTCACCATTTATAGCAGCAGAGTAATTGGCCAGGTTTACTGCTTCCCTCTGTGTTGTTTTAAGGGATTAGTCACTGTGGCATCAAATCCTAACGCTTAAAAGTGGAAAGAAAAAAACTCATTAGGTCATTCAGTCCATTTCCTCTGGGCCAATACAAGACTATTTTGTACAGTAAATTCCTGGCAATCTGTACAGTCAGGATATAAACAATCCCAGTGAAGGGCATCCCACCTTTTTCCTGGGAAGGCTGTGCCATGGTCTAACAGATGTCATTCTAGGGATGTTTTTCCTGACATTCAGTCTGTGTTTCTTTCCATTCTTCCTAGTTACAACTTTTTGTTTTGCACTCATTCATTCTTAATTACCATTACTTAATGACTGATTTATAGCCAACCATATACTTAGCTTCAGCTGGTCTTTAAAAGCCCATTAAAGGCAGGAAGCATTGACAACAAACACCTACATTCTTCCTTCCCCAAAAGGTATTAATTTTAGTGTTTTTGTTGTGCTATCATTTGTTGCCAACAAATAAGACACACTGAAAAAAGTCTGGTTTGGTCTATATACAGCACCAGGAGAATAAACAAAATTCAGGATGTTAGTTCTAGGGAATTTCACTTTATTTGAAGTTTGGTTTAGCAAATGATACAAGATTGCAAGCAAGCTTAAATGTGCAGAGTGCCAGATGCACAGGAAGTGGAGAAAGCTCAAATGTACCAACTGTAAAGGCTGATACCTTGACATGACAGATACCACCTCCTTAAGATCATCTTAGAAAAAAAAAAACAACAAAGGTAATAACAAAACTGAAAAAGTTCCTGAAGCAGAAGCCAACTCAGTTAAGTAAAATTCAGGTAATTTGGAGGTAAAAAAAGAGCACTACTGTACTTTCTAGGACTGTTCCTGCTATCATGAAATGTTCGTTGCTGTTTGTAAGGTTAATTATTTTGAATACAGTTTCACATGTGTATGTACTAATGTTCAAGTCCAAACCACAATCCAATTCTGCTGGCATTGAATTGTATTGCATTTTGTTTGAAAACAATTAAAATATCTGTAACTGATGAAGAACAGTTTTTACCAGATGCATTTCCTACACCAGTACAACTACAAGACATTTTTAAGACAGTTTAAAAAGGCCTCTAAATAAAACTTACTGTAGGACAAACAACAACAGTCTGTACCCGAATTATTGCACTGGATTTAAGACAAAAGTCTCTTGCCATGTTAAATAACAAAGATAGATAAATATATAGACAGACAGAGTGGTATTTGTGGTTTGTGAAGTCCTTATCTACATAAAAATGGTTGCAAGAAGAGAAAAAAAACCCCACCAGTCCTTCATTTCTCCAAAATAGCACTGCTGCTATCCTTGCTGTTAAAGAAAACTGAAGAAGAATAACAAAACCTACAAGGCAAAGCATATTCCAAGATCCAAACAGGGGTACTTAGTCTCCGTAGATAGAAAAAAATAAAAATACAAAACCATAAACAAAACATCAAAACCAAAGCAAAGACACTCTCTGCTTAGGGCTTATTGCTTTTCCTCATTAATTCTAAGTTCTTTGGGCTCCTCCCTGATAATCTTGCAGCGTGTCAAGCTTCAGCTGGGAGTAATGAGCCCTTCCACAGAAGACACACTGCAGTCTATTTAAAGTCTGCATAGTGAAAACAGCAATTCAAGGTCAGAGCTGTGTTGCTTCAGCCAAAGCTCACATGTGGGTGACACTGCAGGCCAGCAGGACACAGACTGCAAAGCTGACAGTTTTGTGGGGTAGGGTCCAGCATGGAGGCCAGAATTTACAATAAGGTTGCTCCAATGTATGAAGAAAGTCATGTATCTATCATATCTAGAAGTTAAGGAGACAAAACCTAAAAACTTGTATCTGTTTTATAATGTATTAATATCCATCGGAAAAAGCAAAATCACACATCCAGTGACGTAATCAAATGTCAAAATTTTCCAAAAAACATAGACAGTGGGGAGATATCAATACATATGGCCAGAAAGGACCAGAATTTTTTGAATTAACTTTATGAGAATATAACAAGCACTACCACACAGAGGAAACACAACATTACCTTAATATAAAAGAGGTTTTGAGGAAAAAGGAAAACCATTTTAGCAAATAAATTTTATTTTTCACATATATTTCAGATACAATCTGTTGTCCTTAGAACTGTTAAAAGATATTATCATCACTTAGCTTAAGCATATGGAATACTACTTCATTGATGTTCATGAAGTATTCTTCAATCCCTTGATAAAAAGCACAACATAAATCAATTATAATACTGTGTGTATCATAATCAGCACATATAAATACATACCTGGCACCTGTTTGGACTCTCTCATTTCTATAATATCTTTAATATAGAGTCTTGCAAATGCAGAAAATACAGGATCTATCCCCCAGTGCAGAGAAGGCATTTCTTCTTCATACTTCTTGGACTCAGACTGCATCCAAAACCTGTGAACACAGAAGGACCTGTAATTGTTTTCTACACAGGTAAAGAGCTGTTCACATATGCCCCAGCTAAATGAAAAAACAGCCCATAAGTTTACACACAGTAATGCAGCAGAGCTAAGGATGAGACACTGGACTTTATCTAACATACTGTTATATTTATCTATCAATATTTCATGTGTTGCCACATGAAATATTCAAAGTATCAATACTCATGATTTGTTTGAAGTACTGCAAATCCAGCAACAGCATTTCCCCCAGCAACTTCAAATTAATTAGAATTTTAGAGATTTTTCCTCTCCAAATCCATAAATAGAGAACTAAAGTCAACATTTTTTTAAAAGAGCAGGATGGTGGGATCCTAAGTGGTTACTTTCTCTACAGATGATTATTATTCCCCCCCATCATTCTCCTCCCCTGCCCTAACATATTCTTCTCATTCTTCGTCCTGGGCTTTACTGTGGAGTTGAGGGAGGATGACTTTATTTAAAACAAAAGCAGCCATCCTTCATTTTGGGCATGTACTCTCCACTGACTTTGAAACTGTTACTTACCCCTTTTACCCTTTTAGATTTCACAGTTTAATGCCTGCCATCTTCTGCCCTTACAGATCCAATTCTCTGCTTATCACAGTGTTGATGTCAAACCCCCCAGCACTTCATTCAGGAAGATCCTCATAAATGTTTGGAAGCTGAAAATATTTTCTTTCAGCTTCTCCTGCATGGACAGGAACATTGTTCCTGTAAGGCTTTCCAGGTCACCTTCCAGTGGGTGTCAGCTCTTTGCAGTTCTAAGTCAAAGGTGCTAAGTGGACTGACTTTGAATAGTGTGCAGTAGGGCTGAGGTTTGGCAGCTCCAGCCTCCTGAGAGGAAGCAGCTCCCAGTGATCTCTGCAGTCTGGGAGAAGCACTGGTAGCTACTGATGTAGAGGCAACACATCATGAACATCATGATAGGACCTTGTCTCACTGAGAAACTACAGAGCTTGGATTCTGCATGGTGTCTGTTCAAATGCTTAAACTTTAATTTGAGGCAAGGGAAAAGAAAAAGGGTGTAGCACAAGGAGCCAGAGTGTTGCTGACATTTACTCTATACTGCATACAGAACAGCAGTTGATAATTCGATTCCTGCACATCTGTTTTTTTTTTTTTATTTTATTTTACTTAAGTAAAAAAAAAAAAAAAAAAAAAAAAATTTCCTTGGACTGGTCATTTCTTTGGCGAAATATTGAAAGTTGATATGAAATATTGAAATAGAAATTGAAAATATTTTTGATTTAGTCAGTTCCAGCAGTAACTTCACCACTGAGTAACAAACTGAATTAGTTTTGTTTACACCTGGATTTATGTCTCGCTCACTACAGACAGCTCTTCCCAACATTTCTTTTTTGCACCTGCAAGATCTACTCAAAAATATCACACCATTCCTTTGGCACTCAAGTCTCCCCATGAAGCACCCTTTTTCTATCACTGAACTGAAACACTGCTCAATAGAAATTTAGAAATTAAGCTGTTAAGTGTATGATCTTAACACAAGCTGCTATTCCTCCATATGGATGTTCTTTGGATACTTGCTACAGTTGATGTCAAATTTAGACCATAAAGTTTCTCAAGGGAACAAATGGTTTGAACCATTTGTATTTTACGTGGCATGCTCATTTCCTTACCAAAATTAGTCTTCTTGTCTCTTTTTGCCTGCAGTCTCTAGTACAAAGTTATATTCCTTTCTGCTTCCTGCCCCCTAATTTACTCTGCCTGGTTACAAGGCCTGTCACAGCTCAGCACCTGTTTTTCCTCCTAGACAGACAGCAGACTGAGATAACCAGCCAAAAAGAGACAATCAGATAACAAGCCTGTCTAACCTTTTGTATTTTGGGTAAACAGACACCCCTTGGGGCAAAAAGCAGAAGTCTCCCCTGCACGTATGTGCATCTGAGGGGAAATCAATGAAGCAGCTCTATTGGAGATTAAAAATATCTGTATTTTGGCATTTTATAGCCACTGGTCAAGGCTGAAATGCTCAAATGTTAATAAATCAAGTCCAAGCCACACTTTTAGATTAAAGGAAGCATCTGCCCAAAAATTTTTATTGCTTCCCTATTCTGAAGGGAGAAGATTTCTGCAGCAAAAGCTCTTTCTATCTCAGAAACTGCTGGGGGTTAAATCTCAAATTCTGGAGCTTCCTTCTCACTCCCAGGCCTTGTTACAGCTCCTCACTGGAGATATTTACACCCATCATGTGTCTTTATGTAGAGACCACTCTGCTTGGTTCAAGCCTGCTGCAAACACACAGCACTTTATCTCACAGATCTGGCAAAGATCTGTAAAAACTAAAGACCTTGACAAAAACTATATCATGCACTATGTAGGCATCACAGGATTCCTTGCAGTCCACGGCACAAATCTGCTGAAGTCCTGAGTTAGAAACATTCCATCCACACCAGGCTGGGACAGTGAAACTGTACCCCAGCCTCCCACACACTTTCAGCAATGTGTGACAGGCACACGAGGGCATTCTGCACAGCAGCCAAAGCCTTCCC
The DNA here is from genome assembly GCA_027886175.1 of Phylloscopus collybita. Classification (NCBI taxonomy): domain Eukaryota; kingdom Metazoa; phylum Chordata; class Aves; order Passeriformes; family Phylloscopidae; genus Phylloscopus; species Phylloscopus collybita. Next base: position 26,373,307 of record JAJNNQ010000129.1, read on the forward strand.
TGGCCTCTTCACGGTCCCAAGAGCCCGACACCACCCAAAACCAAGCCTATTTTCTTCCATCCCAAGTGGCCAACTTGGTAGCTACATTTGAACAGTGGCCTATTTGAAGCCAAAGGCTTGTGGTCAGTTGGAAAGAAAAGATATTTAGTGCCTCCTGGATATACTGCTTGCCTCCAGCACTGCCAGTATCAGTCCATTCTTCTCAGCAGTTGTCTGTCTGCTCCTAAAGCAAAGCAAGATGTAAACTATTTCCAAAGTATCTTTACAGTGAATTTCTAAGCTTGTTTCAGGCAGATTGAGAGTATTAAAAATATAATTCCTACAAGGCTGACAAATCTCTTCCAATCATTTATCTTTTGACATATAATAGTATCTTCCCGTAACTTTTTCTTAAGTTGGCACAGGAAGCCTCTCCATCCCGGGGTTAATTAATGAGTCATCCTGGCAAAAGTGGAACTTTCCATTATGCTACAAGTGTTTTCAGCTCTTAACTGGTACCATTGGTGATATGCTATCAGCAAGGAAGATAAGAGCTGCCCTGTACTATGAAGATCCAAGGGGCAAATAGGGGCATTGTAGAGATCTACAACGTTATAATCAATGAGAACCAGGCAGCAAACAATAGACAATTCTGAACAGATACTATATGTACAAATACAGTTTAAGGATTAAACTGGCTTTTGCTGGGAGATGGTGACCAGGCTTAGCAATATAAACAACAGTGTCCCAGCAAAAGGTCATTCCTTTCTGCATTTTGTTTTAAGTGCAGTGTAATGACTTCAGGGTTGCTGTAGTGCATGGAATTCAATCCTGTTACACGAGAAAAAAGGCAACAGAAGCATCTAGTCCACAAGTTCATTAGATAGAAGATATCTGTATTCTATTTTTAATTCCAGAAAAAGGCTATGAAGGCATAGTCAAAACCAAAAAAAGAATTAAGTTCTTCTCAGGAAAATAACTCCATTTGAACAGCAAAAATCTGAAGTTTACATAGTAGGTATCTAGACACAAATAAGCAAAAAGCCTCAATTTGAGATTATTCTTACATATTAAAATAGGGCTGTCTCTTCCACCCACTGCTATCAATGTTAGCTCTCCTGACTCTGCTGAGAAGTCAACCAAGTTCATAATCCCCAGAGGTACCTTGTGAGCTCAGCAAGGTATTATCCTAGAAGGGAAAGCAAGGAAAATTGGCACCCTTCCCAACCATGCCACCCCCCAAACCCATTTTCTTTCTTCCCTCCTGAGCAGCCTACCTGGTAGTCTTGCCTCAACAGCTTCCTATTTAACACCCTGTTGATTTATTCAATAGAATCAGCCCTGGCCAATAAATTTTTTGGCTCATATTGTTGTGCCCATTATGTACCTTTTCGAAAAAAGCTAAACAGTCTTCTTCCAATCCCAGTGCAATTGAAACCTCAAAGAAGAGTATCTGTTTTAATGTTTCTTGTTGTCTTTTCTCCAAATTTGATTAACAACCAAAGCTCTTGGAGAAAATTGCCTTAGCTTGAGATTAATAATTTTGAGCCAAGAAAATGTGTCTTGCCAGCAGCTGTCTGCAATTGCTCTGCAAGTGCTGGCACACTGCTGCAAAAACTCTTTCTCAAGTTAGTTGTGAATCAGAAACAGGGAATTTATGCACTAATACAGGCAACTTAAACATCCTACCAGGCTTTCATTCTTCTCCAAAGGCTGCCACTACCATGCTAGCACTGACAATTTACACTGGAAACAGCTCCTACACTGCTGGAGTTTCCAGCCCAGTGCATTGAAACAACTTAAAGTCACGACTGGTTTACTTGAATAAACTAGGCCAGAAAGTGTGGCTGTCAAAAACTGCTTCATAGGTCGACCATTCCTGCCACAGACAAAATAATTTGTGGAAAGAGGAGCAGAGTCAACAGCTGGGTTTTGTAACACCCTCTGTCATCTGAATTGAAATCATCTGTGTCTGAGTCAACACCCTATGTGACAAATGACTATTATTCAACTCTTTATGATCAGCAGAGGCAATTCCAGCATGGTACAGTCAAACCCACCATTTTTCAGGAAATGTTTTTAATTACCTACAGCCACATACACCATTTTAAATTATAACCAAATAAACCCATTGTATTATTTATTATACAAGTAAATCTTACTGAACTGGGAAGTAAAGCTTTTGGTTACAGTTAATACGGAAGAAAGACCCTAGACAAGAAACTCACTCACTGGTTTTTAAAAAAGACATAATTAAAAGAAAGTTTCCAACACCAACAACAAGATGTACACCATCACGAAGACCAAAACACGTTACTGAAAGACAAAAAAAAGGCTCCTGGAAAACAGTTGTTGGAGTAAGGCGAGGTCAGTTTGGATCCACCTCCCACCCGGTTATTCTATTACAAATCAAGACAGGGCAAGCACTTTCAGTCTTTCATAATAAACCACCTTCTGTCATGTTAAATCCTGTCAGTTTTGATGCTAAATGCTGCATGTCTTGTAGTTTTTATATGTAAGTACAATTCCAATTTAAAGATATAGTTTCAAAATAAAATTAGAACTCCTCTGAACTTCCAGAAGTTTAGCACTTCCTGAAATTTTACTTGTATAAGGGTTTAACATTGGTTTAAACTGTTCAGATAACAATTTAACAAAAGAAAGAATTATAGATTTTTTTTCTTAGATATTCCTTGAAATAGTAAACATCATATGTCTTTTAATTACATTGGTTTCTATTACAATACACTTCCTTAGCAAGTGAAGTGCAAGACAAGAGGCCCATCACTGCAACCTTTACCCAGTGGGGAACCTAACAACTCTGAAAGGCATTGCCCACAAATGCCCATAAGGCAGGATATAGGCAGGGGTAAAAAAGCCTTGTTTTATCAATAAACTGACATGGCTGTTATGTAACAGTCTTCAAGTGGATTAATGTCACCAGGTTAGAACCTGTAATGTGTTTCCCTTCCTTTGATTTTACCTTTGCACAGTGGTGCCTGGAAAACCTTCTGGACAGGTGCATGTGGCTGCAGGGAACCGAACAAACTGGCTCCTTCAACATCCTCAGTCTTGGAAGAAAGGGGGACAAAGCTTACAGTCCTAGATTGCCTCCTTTTGGCATTGAAACTTGTTTTATATGCAAGCTAAACCTTGTAACAAGGTCTTGGCACTCAATTTTCCAAAAGCATGATTCTGAAAAACTAACAGGGTAGGGTGTAGCAAAATAAACTGTAGAAGTAGCTCTTTCTGATCCTTGCCCCATGCATTAAATACAATTCCCCCGTGGATCAAGAAATCAGCCAACCACTCAGCACACCAGTAAACTAGCTCTGTACATATATTTTTCATGGCCACCTATAAGCGTACCAGAAATAAGGTAGTAGGCACGACTACTGATATTCAGAAAAGCTTCACTTCCTATGTGTCTTTTAAAGCTATTGGATAATCACACCGAAGTGCCACCTTCAACTAATTCCCTAACCTGTCTCAAGTGAGGGCAGGAGGAAGCCTATGAGGATGATTAACTCTCTCTGAAAGCTCTTAACTACCCACAATGCTGCCAGAATCAGCTGAACTGCAGAAAAGATACTCTTTCACTGGGAGAGAAGATTCTCAGTTATTAGTGCAAATTAGAATCAAACAAGAGTAAAGACAAATTACTTCTTATAAATACTAAGTTTCTTGCTTGGAAGAACAGCAGTATGAAAGCTTTGCTAGCAAGAGGATTCCAAACAGGCTGTTGGAAAATGTTTTGACAGATGCTTTAGGGAGGTGATGCTGCCCCTGTACTCAGCCTGGTGAGGCCACATCTGGAATGCTGTGTCCAGTTCTGGGCTCCACAGTACAAGAAAGACACGGAGCTCCTGGAGAGCATCCAGCAGATGATTAAGGGACTGTAGCATCTCTCAAATAAGGAAAGGAGAGCTGGGCCCAGTCAGCCAGGAGAAGAGACACCTAAAAGGGGACCTTGTCAATGCCTGTAAGTGAAGGGAAGGTGTCAGTATCAGGGACCAGCCTCTGCTCAGTGGTGTCAGGCAATAGGACAAGAGGCAATGGGCAGAAGCTGATGCACAGGAAGTTCCACCTGAACATGAGGAAGAACTTCTGTGCTGTGTGGGTGAACATGCACTGGTACAGATTGCCCAGAGAGGATGTGGAGTCTCCCTCACTGGAGACATTCCAGAACCATCTGGACAGAATCCACAGCAATGTGGTCTAGGGGGTGCTGCTTGAGCAGGAGGTTGGACCCTTCCAACCTTATTCATTCTGTGATTCTCTAAGTTACTGATACAACACAAAGAAATTAACTAACAGAGAAAAGAGAATGAAACCTAATTCACTCCAGCTAAGGCAACACGGTTAGCTTTCCTACTTTTTTGATTTACTGTCACTTCCTGAATGAACATTTTCAAATTTCAAAAATTAGCATAGAAGTGACAAGCATTGGTTTATAGCTTTCTGAGGCTACTGTGCCTGTGAACTCCACAAGTTTGACTCAATTTCTAGAGGCAAATAATCCTCCCCTTTCAACTGGTTTATGCATCTGGTCTAAATTAGAACAGCCTCTGGAGTAAGTCAGAATTTATATGAAAATTCACAGGACTGCAGAGCACTCCATTACAACCAAAGGCTTCAAAATAATTAACCTTTGATTTGCCTTTAGGCACACATTTGTGATTTGAAGTTTTTAAAATATTCCTGACACATACCAAAGCTTTAGATTATGACAGACCTGCTTAATGTTCTGAAATCAATTTGCATTGATATTTTGCTGTGGAAGAGAACCTTTTAACTGTATCAGAACACTGTGAGACTGTGCATGGAACATGGTGTCAAATAGCCTGTTCTTGATAGATACAGAGTAACTCAAACAAGAATAATTTTGAAATCTCAGTTCCATCTAGAACCATTATAAACATTGTGAGAATACCTAAAGGCTGAGATTTCTCATTTGGAGTGCTTTTGGAAGATCGAGACCTAATTGTTACTCCTCTTTGAAAGATTAATAAAGTTAGCTTGGCACTGATCTTTGATTCTAGTCCAGCTATATTTCTTGTTTGGTTTTTGTTATTCCAGAAAATTTTTTTTCACCTTCAAATAAAGACTCACAGCACTTCCTGTCTGAGGGTCCTTCTTGTAGAGAAATGTTTAAACATCCCAGAAGTCAAATCTGTAAAATGTGAGGTGTGCGTAGGGGAAGCATTGAGCCCATATAATATTACAGAATTATCTGCTTTACTGGGAGAAGCTTGAAGAACAAAGTAAGAACTTTGAACATAAGAACAAAGCTTTTGTTATGCTTTTCTAATGCTTCTACACAGGTCCTCTGAGCCATCATCTAGGAAAAGTATCAAAAGGGTGGGTGTTTTGTATCAAAAATGGTACAATTCCCAGCCTGCTACTCTGAATTTTTTTTGCAACTGGGCCTTCTTTCTCAGGACCAGGAAATACCTGAAATCAAGCACAGGATTTCTTAGTCGTACCCAGGCTGCTCTGAACTGAGCTCTAAACAGAAAAGTTTTAGAAATACAAAAGGTGTATATATATTTCTCAGTTCCTTAAGACAAATTGTACTGCACAGTCCTTTACACTGTATTCTGTGAATAATCTGAAGAGTAGGTTCTTCTCAGCTAAGGAAAGCTGGCTCATAATCATTTATCTTCAGCTGCTAAGTATTAGAACCTGCTAAAAATCCAGAGATTGTCCTTTATTAACCTTTGGTTAAAGCAATTTTTGTAATTCTCTGAGGGTATTCTGAAATAATGAATAATTTACCAATGCTCCATCTGAGGTCTGTCCAAATCATCATTGAGAGCTGGTAAAGGACTGACACAGAACAACCCCAAACTGCAGGAACACCTGTCCTGAAACGTGAGTATCTTCAGTAACTCCCCCCCGTGTGGAGAAAAGGCAGCTAGCCTTGTTAGTAATGATTTTTGCCCATCTTTAAAAACTTGTTACAAACCCCATTTAAAGGCACTAAATGGGCAGAAGAACATTATTTAGATTCTCGAAAGAAAACACCTCCCTGATGACTGTGGCTGTAACTGCTTCCATGAATCACTGTCAAAGCTAACATGATAAAGTCATTACTATTTCCGACTCCTTGGTATGTAAAGAAACCAACAGCCTTTTATAAACTAATTTAAGTGTCTCCTTAATTGCATTTGAATTTCAATAAATCCATTTCCTACCTCATGCTCTGAAAGGAAGTCACTCCTATATACTCTATCCAGAAAGATACATTAGTGCGCAGTCAGAAGCCACAGGAATTATTTTTCATGTAGGTAATTTTATTTTCTGCTACAATTCAGTCCATGGGCTTTTTTTGCTTTAATCCATAAATACTGTACAGTGTAGTATAAAGCATAATTTTGAGAATTAGCTATTGAATATCCCTCCTGTCAAAAAAATAAACATTTCAGAGCACTTGAGATAAAAAGTGCATCACATCACAATACTCTGTTTTGTCATAAGCAAGTGCTAGTGCCCAAAGTTTGCACAGACTATTGTTGGACACACAATAGCTGCTGTGTGCCTTAACAATTAACATATTATTGCAGCTCCACTCATTGCTGCTGTACCAAGATGAGATCCTAGAGAAAACCAAACTCTACTTTACAACACAGTCAACTGGTTTTTTTGCTTCAATTTCTAGGTAAAAAGAGAACATGGCACACAGAGAAATTATTAAAACATGTTGTAATGCAAAAATAACATTATGCAATGAAAAACTTCACTTTTTTAGTAAAATACGTTAATATTTTAAAGTCTATCTTTACATTAATAAGCAGTTGGTATCTCACATTCTGTGTTATTTTCCCTTTTTCCTAGTGAACATATCTCCAGTATTATCCCACTGCAAAGTCTCTTTTTGTGATATTACTAGAAAATCAATAGTCTTTAGTTTGTCAGATTTTCCTTTATTGTGTATGAAATGTTCCCTTTTTGTCAGAATGGTATATTTTTACTAGTAATTGTAGAAGGCCTAATGAACTTCCTGGTTATGCCTAACCACATAACCAGAATTGGGTCTGATGGCTGGCCAGCCAGCCATAAAACAAAACAGATTAAAGAATAATTCATTTTCATATTACAGAACAAGTTATTTGGTCCCAAGATTCCAGAGCTGATCAGGATCACAAGAGAACACAAAGTCCATTCTGGAAAAAAAAAACCCACTCCTGGGAAAGAGTGAAAGAAAATCAGGATTTGCAGAAAGAAAAGCAGCAATACATGCGGGGTTTTTGTTCAGATATTTTTTTGTGCCACTATTGACTGAGAGCAATACTGAGATGCAAAGCTATCTTTATCCCTTAATAAATTTCTAATCCTAGCTACTATGTGAACTAATGCAAATTTGAAAGCCACAAACAAAAAGAGCAAATCAGCTCGTGACTGCTACGCAAGAGGAAAAGGTCTAATTACCATCTGGAGGAAAGGCAACCACGGTGCAGCATTTGCAAGACATGCTTCCATGTGACTTAACTAAAGCTTCTAATATCCATCAGATGGAGGGGGCTCCACGTATTAAATAATTTGCTTTGTGTTCATGTACAGTTCTGATCAAATGAATCTTGTTTCAAATGAAATATAACCTCAAATTATTAAAATGGTTAGAAGGAATAGAGCGTTATAGCTAAGAGTAGTAGTATTTTAAAGGATATTATTCTTTATAAAAGAGTGTTCAAGATGGACTTATTCTTGTGTGGTTCTGTGGAAGATTGTTACAGGAGACATATCACAATATGGAGACAACTTTTATTAGACTAACTATTGTATGAAAAACATGCAACTATCCACCAGTGCAGCTCAGTATTTTAATATTAACTGAAAATTCCTATGAAAGGAGCTTTTTGAGTTGAATACAAACCAAAAAAAGCATGCAGCCTTCTTCAAAAGCTTTATCATGAGGATCTGAAGTTCTGAATTGCATTAGTCAGTTAATCAAGGAGAATCAGCTATGTAAGCTTCAAGTGTTGATGCGTTCCATTAAATCTGAGGTTTGCTTCTCACTCCCTTACAAAAATATATGACTATTTCTGAATATCAGTCTTGAAGAGGTTTTTTTTGCAGATCAACTGGAAGCAATAAGAAAAAAAAAAAATATATATATTTGCTATAGCTTCAATAAAGTCAACATACTAAAACTTGAATGCTTTTGACATGCCATGTTTCCAAGAAATATTCTTGTACTATTTGTTGAAGTATTTGATCCTTATTCAAATTTTAATATTTATATTATTGCGTTTTCTTCTGCCATTTAATTTCAGACAAAGTCTATTCAATAAAACACTGCAGGTTTACTTGGAAACATTAAGGTAATTTGGCAATTTTTATATTTGCTCTGTCATCACTCTCAGAAGTGTTGCTGACATCGAGAGAAATGCAGTCCAAGAGTTCTGCTGGCAGTGGTGTCTCCATAGGTAATAGAACTTCCCTTATATGTTACCAAGAAAACTCACCTCACACAGTCAAATACTATGATAAAGATAAGTACCTAAAATGGGGAAAGTGAATTGCCCTGTGAAGATACATTTCTCCACTGACTGCTGAAAAAGCATGGCCAATTTGGACTAAACACAGAGTTTTCCGAAGCCAAAATTAGATCAATTCTATTCCTAAACATTTTAACACTCAATGGTTTTTTTACTGCAAACATGAAGTAATACCCTTATATGTTGAAACTTCCAAATACCACATGTTTCTATGGCAATTCTTAGATTCACTGGTCCTGCAGTAAGGCATTAAAAAAACCCAAACCATGTAATAAATAGTAGTATACCCAGGTTATTGATAGGAGCCTGACTATTGATTCTGGCTAATGAGATACAGGCAAGCTCCTGAGTGTCCAACCCCTGGTATTGTAACTTTTTCCTGTTTATATTACATATGACTGAACTATTCCTGTTACTCATATCATAAAGGCTCATAAAATACTGAGTACAAAACAAAGACTCTCTTTTGTTCTGCACAACAGAAAGAGAAGTCTCTAAGACACACCTCTATCAATGTTACATTAATTAGAAAGGCTTTAGGAGTGCTGTATATGTAGCACGTACAGGACAACCAAGGGATCAGGCCCAGCCAGCATGGCTTTGGGGAAGGCAGGTCCTTCTTGACCAACCTGACCTCCTTTTGTGACCAGATGATCCACCCAAAGGATGAGGGAAAAGCTGTGGAGGTTGTCCACCCGGACTTCAGCCAAGTCTTCAGTTCCATCTCCCACAGCATTCTCCTGGAAAGGCTGCAAGCTCATGGCCTGGACAGAGGCTCTCTTTGCTGGCTACAAAATTGCCTGGGTGGCCAGGCCGGAGCATGGTGGTGAAGGGTGCCACAAGGGCTGTCCCCAGGGATCAGAGCTGGGTACAGTCCTGTTTAGTATCTGTATCAGTGATCTGGATGGGGGGATGGAGTGCACCCTCAGAAAGTTCACAAACAACACTAAACTGGGCAGGAGTGTTGATCTGTTGGAGGCCAGGAAGGTTCTGCAGAGGGATCTGGGCTGGTTGGATCCATGAGCTGAGGCCAGTGGTATGTGGCTCAATGAGGGGACGTGCCAGGTCCTGCTCTTGGGTCACAACAGCCCCATGCAGGGCTACGGGCTGGGACAGAGTGGCTGGAAAGTGACCCAGAGGAAAAGAACAAAGGGACACTCATCAACAGCAGTTTATCATGAGCCAGGAGTTGCCCAGGCGGCCAAGAAGGCCAGTGGCATCCTGGCCTCTATCAGAAACAATGTGGCCACGGGACCAGGACAGTGATCATCCTCCTGCACTGCATTAACTAGAGTGATGTAGAAGCTACATTGGTGTTTGGAATTGAAATGAGCCCAACACAGCACAAAACATTAGAGGAGAAATGGCAGAGCCTATGAAAGAATGCCACCACATAACTGGAAAACATCAATAAAAACACAGGGTACATTGATTGAAGAAAACAGAAAGGACAGTGCTGAGTGCCAAAGGTGACAGACAGATTAAGACGGATGAAACAAGAATTACACTTCAGATTTAACCACAAACAAGCCACCTGTGACCTTACAGCAGTTCAATGAGCTCAATCACCAGCAAATTTTGGAGATCAGTGAAAGTGGGTGGACAGAAAGTCAAGACAATATAAAAATAAACCATTAAATATTTTGAAGGAACTGAAGACAGAATGTAGGACTGCAGTGAAAGGGCAATATATGCTGTGAAGAACACATATCAAATTAAATTTCTAAAGTGCTTACTTTCAATTAAGAGAAATTGGAGCAGTTTAAAAGAAACAACTTAGAGGGAGTTAGGAACAGTAGCAAGTGTAAGTGATTGAGTCAATGAGAAGGGATATTAAGCAGCAAAAAGTATAAAGGATACTTTTAATTCACAAAGAGATGAAAAGGATTGTCATGAAGAGTTTACAGCTATTTTAAGCCAGTATGTTTGATGCACAATCAAGATAGTTCTTTAACATCTTTACTTTAACATCTTCCTCTGACATTTAAAGGAAACAATGAATTTTCAAAAAGCATTGCTCTAAATTCCTAAAGGAGAAATTTTAATATAATTCATTTTTACCTTTTTATCCTTACCATCTGGAAACATTTACAGTTGCTAAAAACTCCAGCTATCAGGAAAAAAAACCAAAACGCCACACACACAAAATCCAGGCTTCATACAGCCTCCTCCAAACTAGGAAGTCACAGCAAATTTGGAAGAATTTGTTCCTAGCACTTAACCTTCATTTTATAGAATATATTTTCAGGATTGAGTTGCAAGCTGTAACTCCAGAGTGAAAGAATAAGGAAAAAAATAAGATGGAGTCACAGTTTTTCTTTTCATATATCCTGGTTTTATCTTGAATTACTTGTTCAAGAGTAAGAATGAAAAAGTTAAAACCAAAACCTTATCATTAGATTAATTGCTTCTTGAATTACTTGTTCAAGAGTAAGAATGAAAAAGTCAAAAGAAAACCCTTATCATTAGATTAATTGCTTCTTTCTTGTGCTAGACTTTCATCTTATATTTTCAATGTTACATGAATTAAAAGCTCCCTGGAACAGGAAGACTCTGTTTATACAAGTGTAAAGCAACACACGTGCAGTACCTGCTAACATTCAGTCATTGGCAGGATGGCAGAACATTCTGCTCTGAGCGAGCCTCTTTTGTCACACACAAAGTGACACACGACAGAGATGCGGCGTGTGAACTGTGAACAGCCCAACGTCTATCCACAGAGCTGAGGCAGAACCAGGCCCTGCTATCCCACCTCAGAACTGCCAGCTCAACCTCTCTTGTTCACAGATAACTTATGAAATTTTCTTTTAGTTTTGCATTTCTTTCCTGTTATTACAAACTCTAACATTCACACATAAACATTCCCTGACCCCCGCTCCATTGACATTAACCCTGAGGCTAAAGAAAAGATAATCCTGCCTAAATACAAGGAATTCTTGCTATGGCTTTTTGATTCCTTTTTTTCTCCCCCATCCTCTATCAACAAGTCAGTTTAAATAAACCCACAGAAATTAGTCCCAAAGCACTTTTTAACCAACAGAAAGCAAGTTAAAATCAAAATATTAAATTACAAATATGAACAAATTTATTATTTAAACCATAATTGTATTTTAATATCCAAAGCAAAGCTATCATCCCACCTGAAGGGGTAAAAAATAGAGAGAGAAAAAAGAAACTGAACTTTAAAAATTAAAACATCAGAAGCAAAATTGCTGCTGGTAACACTCTATTGTTATATTTAATTCAAACTATCTGAATGAAACTTGCATATGAAATTTATACGTGGAGCTAGCCAGCCAATCATAGAAAACAGCTCCTTTGGATTGCAGTTGTTTCTTGTTTTTGCCCTCACACACATAAGCAGTCTTGGTTTTAACAACCTCCTTAACAGTTTTACCTTTTGTGGCCAAGCTGTCAGTACAAGGAACCCAGAAAGCCCAATATAATTTTTGAAAACAAACGCTGATTATTTGAACAAATCAGTTTAGCAAGAGTACTTGAAAGGCTCTCTATTTATAGGGTGGGACTAGCCGTGAAACTGATTTTATACAGTTTAAAGAAATTGACTCATGACAGAACGCTGTTGTTCGATTCATAAACGCTTTGTGTCAGGGGCATCTCAATGCCTCGTTATTATTTTACTGAATTCACACACGGACTCCCCTCCTTCCACAGCAACTATTGTCACACTAATAAAATGGTCTGGGGAATGATGCACACCAGAGGCTTGATCTTTAGAAGCTCATCATGCAGCTTAAGTTAATGGCAACTGCAGGCACTCAGGTTCATACGAGGATAGGGCATTACACGATTTTCCCTGGGTGTTTGTCTCACTGTCAGATGTCTCTGAGGGCTCAGCATCGCCTCAGCTGCTGCTGGATCGACTTCCTGCCTGTGACAGCCCAAACTCTGTCCCCACGCCTGCTAATTGCCCCTAATCCAGGCAACGGGAACGCCTCTCGCTTTCAAGTGAGGAAACGCCCCACATTTGGTGGCATGTACACAACACAACTATTAAAACACAATTAAACTTCAGGGTGAGGAAGGGATCACTTGTGGGAAGAGAAGGTTGTGAGATAAGGAAATTCAGGCCTGTCCCAGTCATTAATTAAGACACCGGAGATACGAAACGGGCAGCACAAGAATGTCGCACCCTTCTATGACAGAAGATAAACCAGTAGCAGGTCTAGGGACAGCACCAGACCGCAAACAAAAGAAAAAGTCTTCTAACGTCGTCTTTTGCTATCAACACCTTCCTCAGAGGTCCACGTCCAAGCCCAAGCCCCCCAGGAGGCACCACCTGCCCACACAGCGCTCCTGGCACACAGAGGGAGCCCCTCATGGCCCTTCGGCTCCCGCAGTGGGACAGGGGACTCAAGGCACCCAGCCAGCACTGAGGGGAAGCTGTCCCCCGCCTAGGGAACATCTGCCTCTGCCACAGGGCTGGGGACACCCTTCCTGCAGGGGATAGCGGAGCGGCAGGGAGAGAGGCGCAGGGTGTCCTCCGAATTCAGAGGAAAAAGGGTCTCTCTGCCACCCGCCCCTAAAGGGAAACAGGACAGAAAGAGGGACGAGCACTCGATCCCCACGCCAGTGTTGCCATCCTGTCCTGAGGTACGGAAAGGTGGGGGGGGGGGGGGTGCCCCCCTCCATCTTGAGCCCGACACTGACTTACCCGCCCGGAGCCTCTGCGCGCTCCTATTGGCTGGGGCCGCCGCGGCCGCGTCACATGGACAGGGCAAGCCCCGCCTCTTCCCCCCGCCTGTGCCGGGCCCGAGCCGTTGGCGGGGGAGGGTCGCGCGCGTGCTGCCGGTGCGGCGCGTGCGCACGCGCGGGGGAAACGGGGGAGCGGTGGGGGCGCGCGCTGCTGCGCGTGCGCCGGCGGCGGGGCGGCGAGAGGGGCGCGAGGCGGTTCCGGGAGCGCGGGAAGAGGGGCGGGAGCGCGGGGCGCACGCGCCGGCGGCGGGCGGGAGCGAGGGCGGAGGGGGCGGAGGTGCCGCCGGTGCCGCCCCGCAGGAAGCGGAGCCGTCCGGGCCCCTCTCCGCGACAGGGCGAGGGAGCGAGAGAGCGAGTGCGAGAGAGGCCGGCAGCGAAGCGTCATTTTCCGCCGCTGTGCCACCCCGGGACGCCGCTCCGCGAGGATACCGGCCGGGAGCCTGGAGCGGGGCAGCCTCCGCCCCTCCCTGCATCCGCCCCGTCCGCGAGGCGGGACGTGACCGCTCCCCGCTGCCCGGCGCGCAGCAGCTGCCCCCTCCCAGCGGAGCCGTGACCCCTCCTCCGGCTCCGCCGCCGCCCGTCCCGAGGAGGGAGCCTGGCACTTGTTGCTGCCGCGATGGTGACCGGCCCGGCCGAGTAGCGACCGCCGAGCCCGTCAGGGACAGCAGCGCCGAGCCCGGCCCGGTACGGGGCATCGCGGGGTGTTGTCTCCCCGCAGCGCCCGGCGGTGACGGCGCTTCCCGGGCGACGCCAAGACTTTGGTCTCCGCGTGGGAATCGCGCCCGGCGTCACCGCCCGCGCCAGGTGGTCCCGGCGGGCTGAGGGGGCACCGCCGCCCGCCCCATCCCTCGGCTGCTGACAAAATGTCCTTCTTCAACTTTCGTAAGATCTTCAAGCTGGGCGGCGAGAAGAAGAAGAAACAATACGAGCACGTCAAGAGGGATTTGAACCCTGAGGAGTTCTGGGAAATCATAGGAGAGCTGGGCGATGGTGCTTTCGGTAAAGTGTTCAAGGTAAGGGCGGGCAGCGCGGATCGCTTGTGTTGCTCATAGCTGAGAAATGACTCGGAGCGTTGCTTCTGCCTCCAGCGCTGCCCCGGGCTCCCTGTCTGCCGGCTCCCTCAGCTCGGGATTCCTGCTGGCAGCGCCGAGTTCGGGAGAGCTGGGCTGGGGCGCTGAGCGCTGCGGGGGGACGCGGCCGGAGGCAGAGCGGGGGATCCCGGCGCCTCTTGGCCACGGAGCCTCGTGAAACTAAAGATAGAAAAGACCTATTAGGTCATTGTCCCGCCTTCTGCTCCACCCTGCCCGCTGCTGGATTGCTCACTTCTCTGTGTTTTGGGTTTTTTTTTTTTGGGACTCGTGTACAGTATGGCTCCTAACCTTACAAAGACTGCATTTTCTTAGATCCGAAGTTCATACTTTTTTTTTTTTTTTTTTTTTTTTCCCCCTCTGTACGGAAGGAACCTCACGAACAGTAAAACTGACTTCTGTGCTTCATGTGCAGTGTACACAGCCAGGCTGCCGTCACTTTAATGGGCATTCTCCCATCTTGTTCCATGCGGGGTTGAATTAACCAGCTGTGTTCTCTTGGCTTTCCCTCTGTGGCGGAATTCATGCGTTGGGTCTCCTAACTTCTCTCAGTTGTTTGCTCTTTAAATCTTTAAGTGTACTGGTACAAGTAGGGTTTTTAAGGATGCTTATCTAGAGTTTATCAAGCCAAGTAGACTACAATGACATAGACACAACCCTGCTAGTGTTTGACAAGACTTTAGCTTTCAGGCAAATCTTCAGCTACGTTGTTTCTTCCAAAAAGGGTGTTATCAATGCTGCATGTTTGGTTTACAGATAGCATTGGAAAAACATCCTGATGGATAAGCATGAGAGAATTGGGAACTGACATGAGTTGAAGCTATGGAGCAGGTTCTGGAGATTAAGAAAAAACAGAATGAGAGGATGGCATTTACAGTGTTTCTGAGAACTAATTCGGTCAAGAAACATTTATATTTAGAGTGCTGCATTTGAGAGTTTATGAAGTCTGGGTACTCATGAAACTTGTTCTATTTTTGGTAGAAATTATTTTAGGTTTTATTGTACTGTGGTGGTATCACCTGTTTGTAAATTTGAGCAGAAGTGTCACAGTAAGTTCAGAATGTTAGGTGGGGTCCTTGCATCCAAGGAATTTGTGTCAATGGTCTGTATTAAGAACATCTAGTTTACTTAGTTGCTGGTGTAGTACATAGTCTAGATGATGGTTGTCATGTCATTTTTGAAGATTAGGGTTTTGTGGGGTTTTTTTAAATGCTTGGGATTATGTCTGAAGTTGCTCCATCATAAAGCCTGCTCACCACAAAAACAGCATCTCTAACAGTGCTTGCAGAGTATTAAAGTTGTAATTTGCTCTTCATAATGGAGTTTTGATTCCCATTATCTGAATACTTGCCTCAGATACAATACTGAATGTGTTTTCCCCACGTGCACTTCCCCTCCCATCCTCAAACCTCCTCTCACTTCATCTGTAGGCATGTCTGTATTAGCAATAGTAGTTCAGAAGGTGTATGAGCAAGGCAGCTGCTAAAATTTGCATTTCAGTGTACTCTGTACACAAACAGGAGAATGTTTTCTACTTGGATGTAGTTTTTCACTTCGAGATTTATTTCTGACTGAAATGACAGTTCACTGTTGAAACTGATTGCAGACAGACTTACACATGTGGTTACTCTGGTCAAGTTGTTGAAGTTAGCCCTTATGAGAATTAACAGGTGGTATTCCTGGAAAAAAAATTCCCGTTAAAAAAAAAAAAAAAGTAGGTTACTGCATGTGTTCATCAGCATTCTTTTTGTTTCCATATAGATTGAGAAGGAGGGTTACACATAGATACCAACTGTACTTGTGTTCTTGCACCTGAGCATGCTTCCCAAGAAACAGTGTGGAAAGCAGGAGAGGTGTGTTAGGTTGTTCTTTCATGGATATTCACCTTAAATGAGATGCTGCAGGAATAGACATTCCATTACTTCTCAAATGTTGAATTCAAAACTGTAAGCCAGAAAGCTCTCAAGAATGCTTGAAGACTTTGTCTTTAGGTAATGGAAGTGTGGGGGTTGGGGTTTTCATTTTGTGTAATGGATTTTGTTTTATTTGCCAACCCCCCCATCACCCTAGCATCAGTTAGATTTGCCAAAAGTACATTTGCCTTTGTTTAAGATCTTAGGATCTGTGTGTGACAGCGTTTTGGCAGATGTATGTTAAAACGGAATTGCCATATAAATAAGTCTTTGTATACTTTGAATTTCTAAAAAGTAGGTTAGATTGGTTACATGCTATGATTTCCCATAGAGGAGTAATTGGTTTAGTTGTGTAACTGATCTTCTGAACCAAGTGTCAAATATTTAAATAAAAACTCAAAAACAACTCTAAATGATTCTGACAGTACTGGAGTACTGGGAAGCCTTGCTGATTAAATTATTTACTTAAAAGTGCTGTCCAGTGGTAATTAATGTTGTGTACAGAAGTCTTAAGGGCATTGAAAACTTGTGATCTATTCCCCTTCTTTGCAATCAAGTACAAGGATCTTGCCTTTTTTTTTTTTTTTAATACCTTAGTCAAATTTCTAGAAGAGCTTATTTCCTTTGAAGCTGTTAGTTGCAGCATTCTAAGTCTTTTGGAGTTCTGACAGTTCATACATTTGTATTCACAGACTTCTAAGTAATGTTTAGAAATACTCTGTTTCAACTGCTGTTGCAAGTCTCTTGTGATCAGAGCAGCTCTATAATTGCAGATTACTGATGGCAAAGGTTTATAGCCATGTAGGACTTTTTATTCTGGCCCTTTTCAGGCTCTTCAAAGAGGCTGTTTTTAGGCTGTTTTCTTTTTGCTCTTGGCTAGTGAATAATGGTGTGGTTTTCTGTCCTCTTACAATTTAGAGATCCTTGCAGTTTCTTCAGTGTCAGGTGATGGCCCTTGAAGAGAATTTCGAGTTTCCTGATGATAGAATTTTTTTTTTCCAGTCTCTATTATGTGCTTTTCATGGATTATTTAGAATCGCTGAGTGGACTTCTAGAGTTCTGACAGACACTTGAGACGCATAGTATTAGCACTGGAGGCTGATTTCAACTTTGAAATTTGGCAGCCAGACACAGAAAACCCCTAAAACAAAAGAGGGACAGTTTGAAACTGCTCTTGATTTGATCAGGTTAAGTGCCCTGAAAAAACAAGGGCTCTTATTGTAATTATAATCAATTTGCTTTAGAAAGTAGTTACATTATTATATCATGTTGCTGTATTGTGTGTTCTAGTACCCTATTGTGTCAAATCACAATTCTTTGCACATTGTAAACATTGCTTTAATGTAGATCAGTGTGTTAATGACTTTCATCAGCTTTAAACTACTTTCTGAATTCCCAGAAGTAAATGTTCAGATGATGTGAAAACAGACCTTTCAAATGCCTGATGTGATCTGTGGCTCTTTCTTGCTACAGATAAACATCATTAATGAAAACACAGATACCTTCCTCAGTTAACCTTAAATAAAGTCTTGGGCCTATATTTCAGTAAAATTTGCCAGCCTCTTTTGGCAGTAAGGACATTGTACACTAATACAGAAGACTTACATTGCAGAGAGGCATTTTCATAGTGTCTAGTTGTCATCTCTGAGCCCTTTACTGGAGGATACTCCTCCAAGAAATCCATGTACTTTTGGCCATGATTATTATGGGTACCATCTGCACAAGTGTACTAATTTTAAATCTTATGTGGGAACAGATTCTATAGAGGTAAAACATATGTGACACTATACAATATAAGAGCATCTCTCTATGGTATGTGTATATAGAGATAGTATATGGTGTATATATATATTAATTATTATTAGGGAATCCTTTGGACTTGTCTAGCTTTGAATTTAATTCACACTTGTTTGTTTGAACTGGAGTGTTCTGCCCCTTTGTAGTATCTCATTCATTACACTAAATCTAAGATGCTGGAAGCATTGTGTAAACAAAATTCTCATGGGACTTCGGAAAATGAAATGAAAACTTCATATGAAGTTTCTAGCACAAGTTTTCCAGTTCTGAGCAATTAACTGGTGCTTGGTTAAAAAAAAAAAATCTGTTTTTTCTTTAGGTTCAGAGAAGAGATGTGGAAGCTGATAACTATATAATGATGAACAGCATTGTCCAATTGCATTATCTTCTGAAAATTATACCTACATTAAGTGTTCATATTTACATCTATTGGCAGTAGTGGCCAGTACCAGCTCATCTCTGGCTGGTCATAGTGGACTTTTGACAGCAGTGCTTCTTCAAGTCCAATGATCCATTTGCTTAATTTACATTAAGCTTTTGTATCTGTATTTGAAACCATCTAATCTATAATGTACATATATGACTTACAGGACAGCTTGGTTTTTGCCTTAAGGTCTTCTACATCAGGTAGAAACAAATAGAATTTTTAAGTAGTGATTTAATAAGACTGGACCAATTGTATCATTTAATGATTATGTCTTCTTAATTCCTTTTAATGTTTAAATATGAACTGATTGCTGGTAGCTGCTTAGAAGTACTTTTTTGTGTACCACTAACATAATAACTTACTTTCTAATCCTAGAAAATGCATTAATTCATCTGAGCTATAAACAAATTAAGGACAGAGCAAGGAGTATTTAAACTCTCTAATTTCTTTGGTCTTAGAGCACATTGTTCTAAATTCCTACAGTTGGATATTTCAGCTTGAAGTTTTCCAGATGATAGTAATGTATCACGCTGTGTCCTAGGGTGGGTATCTTTTACATCTGTAACCTAGGAATCCCAAGAACAGATTTTGACCACTTACTTAATATCTAAGCTTGAAGCACAGATAAGCTTTGTTTTTTCTACTCTTTATCTTTTTACTTATGTGGTGTCATTAGTTCCACTAATTCTTTAGAAGGATTTGGTAGAGCTGTTGAAACTTTGCAGACATTTCTTTATGAATGATATAGTTCCTGTGGAAGGATATTGCTTGAGTTTGTCTGAAGTCCTACGTGCTTGATAAATTAATATTTGAAAGTTTCCTGTCAAACACGGTGTTTCACAAACAAGTTTCATGTGTGATTGTCATGAGCCCAGACCTGGAAAGAAACAGCAGGTGAAAATGTTCTAAATTGAAGTTCAATACAGAAGAATGAATCAGTGGTGCAGAACTCTCGGCAATTTTGATTAATATTGTTTGCTATACCAAATATGTTTTCTTCTAATTTATTTTCATTCATAATTGACTGTGTAAGTTGACCTCTCATTAAACTGGAGCAGTAAAATGGTGCAGTTGCCCTCAGGAGATCTGAATTAATAATATTCTCTTAAGTGCTATGTTGCCTTGTTTAGCCATTGAGGCATTAGTAGATAGAGGAGATATGAGAGTTGATTTACTCTCAAGAGAGTAATGTATAAGGTGCCAATATGACATTTTAAATAGTTAGTCAAAGTAAAATATAGCTAAAACTCTGCTTAAAGCTTGCTATGAACAGTAATCTCTGTAAAAGTAGCCTGGGTATAGTAGGGCTGCTGGGAATGATGAAAAAAGGTGGATGACAGTTCATAGAAGGCAAACGATTGTAATCTTGCTGATCAGCTTGGTGCCTTGCCCTACAATGTTATCTTTATTTTCACACTATTGCAGTTTTAGCCTGATTAGAAGATACCAGATAAGGAAAAGGCAGTGTAGCTGTTTTAAACTCTGTGAAATCTGTCAAGGGGAGAGCTTTACAGAGCTCTTTACACCTATTGTCACTCCAGCTAAGTTTTCTGAGGAAATGGTAGTGCCGGAAAGTCACTCCAAGTTGTAGACTGAGGTAACTTTCTTGACTGAAATGACTACTTGTTACTTACTTTTCCTTTTTGTCTGTAACAAGGAAATATTCAGAAGGAGCATAGCACACGTCTCTCATTTTTTGGACATATTTACATCACTTGGCTTGAAATCAGCATCACAATACTTAACTTATGAGTAATGTATTGTCTGTCTGTTGCATTTGGAACTAAAACTGCAGCCAAGTTTGTGGAGGATAATTATAGAATGCTTATGATCAGTTCTTGGTAAGGCAGTCATCTTTTCCAAGGTGTGAGCATAGTAAAGTAAACTGTTTAAAACTCCAAGTAAATAGGAAATAATTATTTGATTTGATTGATGTTTATTAAGTTCCCTTTTGGTTTTTTTTCATGTCATGTGATATATCATATTTCTTAGCTAACTGTTTGTGTAACTGTTTGGACTGTGGTTTCTTGTCTGAAAAGTAAAATTTCAGATTTCAGGCATAAGCTAAATGTGACTGTTTCAAGTCAGATTGCAGAATGAAACTTCTTTAAGCTGTTCTGACATGGTGAATTAATTCTTCTCTCTTAAGTCACATGCAGTCCATTTAATTAAATAATTCTGCTATGGGTTTGGCGGGGGGGTTGTTGTTTTTTGGGGTTTGTTAACTGTTTTGTATACAATGCAGTTTAAACCTTTAATCCTTGGCAGGGTCCTACAGAAATACAGTCCTCTAAGTAGTAATATGTGCCAGTGATGCAGAGCAATAGTTGAAAAGTTTCTTTTGGTAATGACTCAAATTCCAATTTTGACCACTCTGTAAACAAAATATTAGAAATAATTTGTTGGATTTTTATTTACAAATATCCCAATCCCCAGTCTGGGATTTCTTTTTACTTTATTTTGTCACTGTTTAAATTGAATGCACTTATGAATTCTGTGTTTCATGGGCCATGACCCACATTTTGAGAATCTCCTAAGATTGTAAACATCATTTTCCTTCAATGACAGTTGCGTCTGTGTTCAAGAGGAGTCTGTAATTAAACTCACTGATTTGAGATTTTAAATACATTCCTTGAGACCCTGGTGCCTGATGTGTCATTTATAAATACTTTTTTCAGTCTTTGCTTCTTTGTGCTTCCCCAATAACCTTTAATTATATTCAGATTATACACAGAGTTGACAAATTCATAGTGTCTCACCTCTTTTGCCTATTGTCTTATTTTACAGTAGCTGCCAAATTACTCAACTACAATGCTTGTGCTACCTTTTCTTTTGATACTGTTTGGATTGTTCCAGTTTTCTATGTTTAGTGATGGAAAAGCCATGAAATTTGCAGTTAGAAAACAAAGCAAACTGAATTAATAGCACAGAAAGCAGATTGATTTAATAGCAGAGTAAAAAATGTGATGTTTTATAATTTTTCTGCAAAACCATATAAAATACCCCATCTAGTTCATATTTAATAACTTTATAACATGATTACAGTGTGGAATGCTTGAAAGAAGTTTTAAGTCTCAGCTATATCTCAAATACAGTTTCTCACAAATGGCAAGGAATTTTTTTTTAGAGAGAAAGAAGGCTCAGTTACATGTGGAATATGTTTAAAGAATGTCAGGCAATAAAAATTGTCCAAGTAATATTCAGTAAAAGGTAGTAGGCTACCTCAGACCACTTTGTGATGGTATTCATGCTTCAACAGAAAATGAAGGCTTTACTGGAAATGTTAATTTTCCACTGGCATTTCAGATTTTCTGTTGAATATGCTCTACATTCATGACACAAACCAATTGAAGTATATGCAGTAGAAGATTTACCTAAAGCAAAAAAAATTGCAATAAAACAGTAATGTAGCATTCTTTTCATATTTAATTTACCTGCTTAAACTACCATACTTGGTTTTAGGAGGATATAGTGTTTCTTGAAGGAGTTCTCGATATATGTAAAAGCAAGTTACAATATTAGAGATTTACCCTTTTTTAAAAACTATTTTGGATTAAGACTGGATTTTTCAGTATTTTGTGAGGTTGCCTGTGTTTATATAGAGAGGTTAATGTAAGGCAGCTAAGCATGAATGGAGATTTGGAAGCTAAGAGTGAGACACAAAGTATTTCCTCTCCACCTTGCATGTTTATATTTTTTAGTCATTTTCTAGTTAGCTGATTGCCTATAGCCTAGAGCAAGAAATTGCTCGAACCTAGACTCATGACAAAATGTAGCTTTAAGAATATTCTGACTACCTGAGGCATGGTATTCTATGATATGATTTTCCAATTTTACTTAATTTTCTGTGGAAAAGAACATGAAGAAGGGAAAAAGTAAGACCATACTGCAACAGTCAAATCAATTTATTGATTAGTATTTAAAATTTGCTAAATCTCTTGTTACTACAGAGGACTATTACCTTCAAGTGTCCATCCTGAAGATTTGTCTGTTTTTTTCAGAAAATCTGAAAATGAAGGCTGCCATTGAGAATAAATAAACTTTTTTTCAAGTGAAGTTGCAATAGTGCAGTTATTCAAAATGAGTGGGTGAACAGAAAGTGAAGTTTTTTGTGGGGGAGCCATTACCCCAGAACTGAAATTGTGCCGAGATCACAACTGGTTTACTTGGTATGGAAGCAATGGTGAATCCCCATCCTATGGCAGAATTGGGTTTTAATCCATCTAATTTAGTAATGAGTTGGGAGAAGACTGTCCCTTTGCTTTCTTCATATCTCTTTGAATGGCGTTTTAGATGTGACACTTCCTTGTTTAAGGAGGACTTTAAGGAACTGGGTTTTGTCTCTAGAAATGTTTAGTCATAGCTGTGATTCACAAAGTGTTCTCAGGAAAGTTACCGTAACTTTGTCAATGGCAGTGTAATAACTTGGCACAACTTCTTATACATGATTTTATTCTTTCTTTATCTCCTAGGTAATGGTTCTCCTGAAACTGATTTATACTGTAAGAACAAAGGTTTATTCTAACATACCGAGATTGCGCATTATAGAAGAAAACTCTTCGCTTGTATTTCTAAATAGTATTTTGTCAGCAAAAGAGTTAATATACCTTTGTAATCAAAAGTCAGTAGAACCTTAATGGAGAAATGTTGAGTGCCTCAGCAAAAATGAAAATGTTGCAGTTAACCCTCATCTCCTTCACAACCATTGTCTCAATCAGGATTTATTCAATTCATGTGCTGCCTTTTTTATTTTGTACAGTTCAGTCATGTTCCTGCCCCACCTTCAGCTTTTCCTGTTTGAATTGAAGAGGCCCAACCTTTTTAGTCTGCTTATTATAAGACAACTGCTTGACCCTTTAGTAATTTTGATTGTCCTTCTCATTCTCTTACTTGCTTAACTTCTGTGGATGCCACAAGTCGTTCAGTTCACCATTCAGGCAAGCAGTTCTGGTTTTTATTGCTGGATAGTCAAGGGTCAGAAGCTCAGGTCTGTGCAGCTACAGCACACCATGAGCCGTGATCATCGTGGGGAAGTACACACACCAAGTGTCTTGGTTTGGAAAGACAGGTTTCTGCCAGGGAAACTGGGGTTTCCCTTAGAATGGAGAATGCAAACCCCTCACCCCCCGCCAAATTATAATTTTGCAATCAAGGGCTCTCAGGCAAAGATTTTGGGGATAGGAATAACAGTTCTTTACTAAGAATATTAACAATACAAATGTAATAGGAAACAAAACTACCCAACCAACCAACCAACCAAACAGCAATTTTGGAAAACTCTGACAGAGTCAGAGCTACAACCTGACACCCTGTGGGTCAGGGTGTTGAAAGCAGTCTAAAAGTAAGTCTTTCTGAAGTGGCAGATATGGTTCTGTTGAAGTAGGGATGACCTTGTAGCAAGAGGGTCTAGGGATGGTGAGATGGGGTCTGGTGTTGGTGAGATGAGGTCCGGTCTTCCTCCCAGGAAATTGGGCGAAAGCTCGCAGCTTTCGTGTCTCTGAGTCTGAGTTTATCCAGGCAGAAAAACTGCCTGCCCCCGCCCCACTGCCAGGGGGATGTGATGCATCTCACAATAGGGGGATGGAAATGCGGATGCACTGCTCTGGGGGGGAATGTATAGGCTGGAGAGGTGCTAATGGCTCATTATCCGAAGGCGTCTGGCCTCTTTGAGTTACCAGAGATAAAGAAAAGCATCTCCCCAACTGCTTTTAAACAGATGAAAATAGAATATACAAACCCTGGCTTCACAACTCAGGACATACAGTCAGAATAGTTTGAACAGGAATGATCCCCAAAACAAACTTAAATCATGCCAGTAATGTGGAGAAATGGATACTCTCAGAGTTAAGCCAAGCTTTTTTACTCTTTCACTCTTTCCAACTAGTTTTTGCTATTAGTGGAGATGTACTAACCAAGTTAAAAAGTAACCTGTGTGCTATTTTTCATCTCTCTGGGAAGGAAAGTGTGAAAGCTTAAAAATCACCATTTAAACAATACTGACAGGAGTTTCCTGTTGACAGGGATAGCTGGGGTACCTGACAATGTCTCCTTTGCTCTTGGCTGTAGCAGGAATTTCAAACTGTCTCTTGGCAGCAAATGTAGGTGTTCTGGCCAGCTTAAGAACCCAGTAAGCTGGTTGTTGATTTTGCATGTTGCATTTGAATAAAACAAACAAAAAGCCCACACACTGGCCTTAGCCTTAAAAGTGAAATATAAAAAGGAGCTCATGTACAGACTTGTTTCCTCTATTATTTGTGGTGTCTGTTTCAGCGTTTATTGATGCTGTTGTAAATTTGTAGCCTTTAGTGGCCGGACATCACTTTTAGCCAGTACAATATAAAGAAGATTATTCTGAATCCCTGAAAAGCACTAAAACAGTGTGGAACTGTTACATTTACTGAGACAGTCAACAACACATTGCTGTCCAAAGTCTTGCATTTTGTAAGTACAGGAGTGACATTGAAATGAGGAGTGTCAGGGTCCTACCGTGGCTCTTTTCCACAACAGTTTCCGACGGTGCAGGGCGATGCAGGCAGGGTTCTGGCAGTGTATTGTCCTTCCCACATCCTTCCTTGTGACAGGCCTGCTGCTGCCAACCCCGTGTTGATCTGCTTCAAGGAACTAAGCCACGCAAAAGCTGATTGTCCATGTAATCTTCTTGGCTGCCCAGGCCAGCTCACGAGAGGGCCAGACAAGTGACGCTGCTAATGTAAGGGAAAATGGACAGGACAGTGTCAGCGTTGGCTTCAGTGGCTCTGAAAGGGTGGCATATTAATGTTTTGGAGTTGTTAAGGTATGTCAGATGAATGCTTTTTGTCAGGACAAAAGAAAAAATAGTCCTGTTCCTGTTATAGGAGCCTTTTTCTCTTAGCAGCTACTAATGAAATGGTACTTTTGGGAAATGCTGGTGGTGTTTTTATCAAGCCAGTGGCTCTGCCCCTTAGCACCACTGATGTCCATGCTAGGTGCATTTAGTTATGTAGGCATGTCTTTAACTGCAAATTAACTATAAGCCTAGGATCCCAGTTTTAGTTCAGGTGGTGATTCTTTTTTTCTACTTCAGGTGTGCTCAATGACTGCTAGAAAAGATTGAACATTTTATAAGACTTCTTATTTGGCACTAAACCTACCTCATATGAGGACAGTACAGAAACTGAATTAAATTTCAGAGTGAGTAGGGTGTTTTGAAGCAAGAAGTGGCTTTGATAATTTTTCAAAGGGAATGAAATTCTCCATTCCTTCTCACTGTACAAATATACAACAAAAGATAGTCCTCTGCTTCAAAAAGCTTTCAGCCTAATAATAAATTAAAAAAAATAAACATGAGAGAGAGAGGGAAAAGAAGAATAAAGAGATGAGCTAGTTTTTCCCTTAACAAGACCTCCTCCTAAGAGCCATGCAACATCACTTCTTGGGGACATGGACAAAACAAAGCTTCCATAATTCCATGAAAAGTAACATTGCCACACTGTTATGAGGCAAGAACAGTGCTTCCTCTTGAACATCTTGTGTGCTTAACTGTTTAATGATACTGTGACTCTCATCAGTTCTGTCAGAGGAAGAACAATGTTCCAATGTTACATTGAAAACCCTCTACTGATACAAGTTTGTTAGTTGCAAATGTCTGAGTAAAGCAGTAAGTTTTCCTTTGCATATTTTGTGCATTAAGCTTTTCAAAGACTTGAAGGATCTTGTCTTGATTTGTTTATCTGGATTTTTAAAAAATAATTTTATCAAGTAATGCAATTATTCCCATGGCCATTTGTGTTTATCAGTAGCATTCTAGGTAAAATCTGAACAAATTACACTAATCAGTAAAATGTCAAACAGCAAGTGCATAAAACATGAGAATTTGAAAAATATCATCATCAGCATGCTTCTAAATTAAAATTTCCTTTGAAATCTGCTGGT
Organism: Phylloscopus collybita; assembly: GCA_027886175.1. Lineage (NCBI taxonomy): Eukaryota > Metazoa > Chordata > Aves > Passeriformes > Phylloscopidae > Phylloscopus > Phylloscopus collybita. The sequence goes on from JAJNNQ010000129.1 coordinate 26,399,639, forward strand.
AAGTAATAGGATTTGCATTCATGTAGTTTCTCAGAGTAGTCAATTTTCATAATTGGTTAGTTGTTTAAATTCAACAATTAAAAAACCCCAACAAACCAAACAGTTAATCTGAAAGGCAGCATCAGAAAGCAGCATATTCCACTACTGTGTTGAATATGAATGAAGTTCATTTACAGAACCCGGGATGCTATTTTTGTGGTACTTGAATAGCCAGTTGTCAAGGAATACCAAATGTTTATTGAGAAAGCTCTTTCTCATCTCTTGAGATATTGTACTTGCAGCACAAAGGAAGCCAGCTCAACTGAACTGTGTGAGGCACCTTTTGAAATTTCATTCCTTGCTTGTGAGGTGCTGTGTTACTTTAGGGTCAGGATTTACAACACAAGAGAAACTACTGGCAAGTCAAAGACTGTACTAGCATTACATACATATACCAGCAGAGTGAATTTTATAATTAGTAAAGTTTATTATGGTAGGACTGACTTGAAAATAACTTGTTTACATTACAGAGTGCTGAATGACACCGACTGAACTGTTGATTTCTTTATCATTGTTGTTGTCTTTGAAGTTGGTTTCTGTTAGATTGCCTGAGAGAAGTGTATGTAAGGAACCAATGACTCCCTTCTAGAACTCTAAATTTTATTTAAAAAAATATATTAATACCATAAATAGAATATGAATTAATTTCTCTAACAATTTTACTTAAAAGTGAGGGATATTGATGTACAGCTTTTTTAGTTAAAACTTTCTAAAGCTACTCCTTTCTTTTACTCCTTCCAAAATAGAGGAAGTTTCATTTTAACAGACTAGAGTATGCATGAAGCAACAGAATATATGCTTTGATAGTTTTGCAAGAGCTGTTGCTAGTTTCAGTGTGGTATTCATGTATTGTCACATTTCCTTTCCCTCTGCTACAAGTGTATCTCTTTGTAAAACACTGAATCTTAAACTGCCTATATAGTTTATATTTTTCCCTTAAAACATATGAAGTATTCTGCATTGTTCATTTTAGGAGGGCAAAGAATGAAGAGGGATGGTGATGCTTCATTCATCTTGTTTAATTTAATCTTTCCCCTCTGGCTATTTAGCTGTACTGATTGTGAAATTTGAATATGGCTCACATTGCAGTATCAAATTATACAGAAACATTTCTCAAATTGGCCATATATCTGAGCTAGTAAGATGTTTACTTTAAATGACAGTTCAGTTAGATCTGTTATAGGTCATAATCTTCTGCAATAAATACATAAAATAAATTGTCTTAAGGTCAGCTCTTTTGATGCCTTCCTGCTGCTAGATGAAATGTAGAGTTTTCAATAGTATTTTAAACTTTTTTGACAGCAAGTTTTTTTTAACTTAATGACTATGCCACATTGCATTTCTGTGGCTATGTAGTTTCCCTAGTAACATGTCAGAAGGCCTTTGTGGAAGGGTTCTTAAAGCCCAGAGTTGTCATCTTTCTTTCTTTATTATTTTGTTGACTTGTTGATATCCAGTTAGGAAGGACAGAATTTTCTATGCTCAAGGCAGATGCACTGCTTTTTTCTTGTTTTGCCATAATGAATGGCTGTGCTGGGTCAGCAAACAGCTGTAGCCATCTTGCATCTGATCTGGCCAAAAAGTTCTGGGCAAAGCAGATCCCAGTTTTATTTTGTAACTTAACTCCAAGGAATTGTGGGTTGACTGAGCCACTCTATTAAAAAAAAAAAAAAAAAAAAAAAAGACTAAAAAGAAAAAAAAAGGAGTGTACTAGGTCTATAGTTGTACATCTGTGGATGTATACTAGTCTGCAAAGTGTGAGTAAACAAAATGACTTGGTGCTACATGAAGCCAAAAGACTCAGTGGTGTCTCTGTCTGTAGAAGGCTCCAGAGTGAGTTTTTACAGCTCCAAATGTCTCCTTGGGAAAAGGGGTTAGCAGGAGTAACGCTGGCTCTGAGCTCCAGTGAACTAAATAAAGCTCGTTGCAGATGTTAAGTGATTAACAAGCAAGATTATAACAAAAACTTCCTGGGGGAAGGACTCGGAGGTTTTTTAAGTCCTATGTTCAGACAAATCATAAAATTATCAAAGCAAATCCCAAGCTGGCAGTGGGATGATTTTCTGATAAAACAACAGTTTGCACACAGCTTCAACTCTGACTTGTCTTAATTCTAGTGAACAGCTAAAGTTAGTAATTATGGTTTGATTAAAAATTATTTATTGATAACGTTGTTTCTTGGAAGCACTCCTAATTATGTCATTTGGAATAAAGGTGTATTTATTATTGGAATAAACTGAAATTTAAGCTATAGTCACTAAAATAAATTGGTAAGCATTAAGCATTATGTTATTTTTTTTCGCTAATGACACAAAACCAAATAAATAACAGTAGGGTGTTTGTAACCCAAGATGAACATCCACTGTGTTACTGTCTTCCTGGGAGGCTTTAAGTTAGTTTGGGGCTGACATTGCTGCTGGATAAAACTGAGAACCTCTGCCAGCAACTGTTAGTGTCCTCTGCAGGGGAAAGATACTAGCAAAGCAGCTTAGCACTATGGGGATAAATCTCAATTTGTCACACCTCTTCCTTCTCAAGTTTAGGAGTTGATTGTGATGCAGTATTGTGTGTTTTAATGCTGCTTTAGCAAGTAGGGTGTACAGTTATTGTAACTGAATTTAGGGAAAAAATAGCACTCCTTTGCACATACACCTCTGATACCACCTAATGCTTTAGCTACAAATGTTTTCCCAATATTGTCAGCTGGTTTTGCCTGTTGCTTTTATGAAAGCCATCATACAGCAAGAGAAGGGAAAATGAGATATGGTATTATAGAACAGCACAGCTGTTTTCATCTTGCCAGTATTTAACAATCTTTTTTCTTATTTTTTACTCTGTGTTTTAAATGTATTTACTTAAATAAGAATTATGCTTAAATCTGATATCTTCTCCTTTGTTAAGTTTACTCTAAAGGATGTTTCTGTTATTTTGCACATATTTGCCAGTTCAGTTCACTTTTTAAAGATGAGTATAAGTATTCCTTTCCATTTCAGTGGCACAAAGCATGTGCAATCAGTATGGGAACTCTGCTTAGCTAGTACACAAAATACCACAGAATTAATGAGAATACTTAGCGGGAAACATGAGGTTAAACATGAAAATTTTATTTCATACCACTCCCAAAAATAACTTGTGGAATCCTCAGAAACCAACTGTGGAGGAAGCAGAAGAACCACAGTAAGTATGAAGTACAAGGATAATGTTAAAAGAGTGAAGTTGCCATGGAAACAGCTCCCAAACGAGCATAGCCACAAAGGCAGCACCAGACCACAGGATCATAAAGATGCTTCAGCAGTCAGGGTTGAACCCTGGCCTCCACTTTCATAGGAAGAGCATTTGCTTGTAGGAAATAAAGGCACTTTTATCTGTATTTCCATTTCAGGTTTGGTTTTTTTTTTTTTCTTTCCTCCCCTGGCATTAAACAGGGAAACTGAATTGAATTAACTTCTTTTTAAGTAGAAGAAACTGTATAGTAGGGTAGCTGTGATACATTGTGCAGGCTCGGAAAATGTTTGGCTGATCAGCTGTAGTTCAAGGGTGTATCATCTTCTTTGGGAGACACTGTCCTTTCATTATCTTTTGAATAGATCTTCTGTAACTCTTATTTCAACAAGTTTCAGCAGGTATAACTGAAGTTAGCTGGTTTTTAATTCCTTGGACCAAGCTTATCTATAATTGAACCAAAAATTGAAATTATCTCCTTTTAAAAAATTCATTACTACTGCATTTTCAAACATTGTGCTGTAAAGATTCTTGCAAAAAACAACTTATTTGAAATGACTGACTCATTTTAATTCCCAGAAATCTGTGGAAGTTCCTGTCTTCTTCATTGGCTGAACTTGTGATGTATTGTTAAAATTGTGGTTTAATATTGCAAGAGTAGTAGCTATTTACTCCTGAATTCAAACTAATACTTTTAATTACATTTTTTAACATTTGGTGTTAGAATTAATGCTTCCTTTTATCTAAGGTAGACTTCTTTTCTAAAATTCAGTGATAAAGAACACCTTTCCATGTTTTTGAAAAACCATTTGAACACTTCATACTAGTCAATCATGCCGGATTTTTTTAGGTTCAAAATGTAGAGGACAATTTTAAATAGGGCATAACTTACAAAAAACAAAAGTCCACTGTAGGCCACACTGCTACTTATGTTTGTATTTGATAGAGCTGCTAAAATTGAAAATGAGAGCAATTCTTTTTCCTTAATTCATATTAAGAAGAAAGATTGAAATCTCCACTTTGTGATAGCTCAGAGAAAGCGCTTCTGCCTTTTTGTTGTAGAAGGCCAGCTTTTCAGTTCTGGTTACCCAGGCACTGTCAGAAAATTTATGGGCAGCTAGATCTGACAATCCCAATTTTACACAAAAGTGGAACTTTTTAATGTGGGAAAAACATATTTGCTGAGTAGGGATGTGTGTATTTTTCCCCTTTTGACAACTCTGATGATCCATGATCATGACTATACAGTTGCATTGAGAAGAATGAGTCAGAAAGGAAAAGCTTCTTAATTGTTTTGTTTTGCTGCCTGCAAAACATGCAGTGGTGTTATGTAACATCTCACAAGAGATCAGGCATCAGGAGAAATGGTGATGAACAATTTTCTATCTCATATCTCAGCTTTATTCCTGGCTGGTTGAACAAGAGGTGAAGGATGTGCTTAGCTTTTTTTCAGTCGTAAATATTGTTTAATTTTTAAAGCTGCATTGCAGAGGAGATGCACAGTTAGAAAGGAAGCGTTTGCTTGCCATAGGAAACTGAAACAGCTCCTCACAAGCAAGGCTGAAACTTCATATTGGTCATCAGAAGATGAAAGGCTATGTGTTATCTCTGAGCTGTAATCCTATTACTCTGGAGCAGTAGCCCTGCTCTCCCTGCTGTCCAGGGCTGGGAATATGCAACTTCTTGGCGCAGTGCCCAGATAGTAAACTACCTTTTAATATTCTGCTGTCAGTCTCTTCACAAAGCTTCTGCCTCTAGAACTTGCATTTAGTTACATGATACCATGCAAAAATCCAGCATTGTTAGGGAGGAGTCACTAATTTCACATACTTGTAGGCCCTGCTTTTGTGTGGAATGGTTATTCTTCTTTCTTGAGATGTTTTCAGATTTCTACAACGCTTTTGTGCATTAGATGTACATTGCCATTCCAGTGTAAGGGATGTAGGTTCAGATGAATTAATTTGCAAGTTGTAATTTTTAAGATTATTTATTCTATATAAGCCTGCAATCCATCTCCATCAAATTATTTGCCTTAGAATTAAGTGTGTTTTTCTGTGCATTGATAGCTGACGAGACTGTGCCATCCATTGCAAGAACCATGCTGTAACGTACAGCTGGTTATTTCCTTGTGCATTCTCTCTCCTTAAGTTAAAATGCTTGCTGTAGTAACCTTCAATACATAATCCAAATAGGGGTTTTACTGAGAGGATTGTAATATTTGTGTGTTGTTGCATGTAACAGTCAATAATATCCATGTCATCTTGCATTAGTCAGATCTTGAGGGGATGACTTATTCCAATTTGGTTTTCATCTATTATGTATGTATCTTTTGAAAAGATCAAATTTTGTTAATGAATCCTTCTAACCCTTTCTTCCTTGTTTGCACATAACCATTGAAAGTGCCAGTTTGGATTTCTTAGCATAGGACTGAGGTTTAAGTCACTTAATCATAGACGCAGGAACAAATGTATTTAAGCAAAGCATTTGGAATAAATTGAAACAGTAGTTGAGAGCTAAAATACAGGAAGAAACTGCTGGGCTACAGCTACTCAGAGGTTCTGCCCTTTCAAAATATGTCCTGTAACATAAATGGCAGGTTGACTTTAATTGCTGGTGTACCCAAATGCAGAATTTCCATGTGCAAATCAAGACTGCGTCTACACAATCATTTTTGCTCTGGCTCTGACCTTCGGAGAGCGTTTTGTGGAAAAAGAAAGACTTCAGCCAAAGTTTAGAAAAAAACAAACATGCCCACACAAAGTTGCAAGTGCTTTTTGTTCCTCCTAATCCAAAGAGGCTTTTTTTCACTTTACAGTGCAGTGATTCATAAATCTTGTGTATGAACAGTAAAATCCTTTACGTTACTTACAGTAAGTCAAATAGATGGGTGTTTTTTATAGAGTGCATTGTGGGGTGGAGATGACTAATGCCTTATTCAAGAAGAACTCTAAAAGATACAATTTTTTTCAGTGTAATTTGATGTATACTTAAAATGTTTCATCAGTCCTCAGACATACCCAGTGGAAATCTGCTAATACTAAAGCTTTTTTCCTTAAAGAGCTGGGAAAAAAGTCTGGATCTAGACCTAAACAAATTTACTATTTCAAGTCACAGCAAAGGCAAATATTTGTTTTGTTTATAATTGTTAAGATGCTCATAAAGATAACCACACTGTCTGTATAATAATTCATGTTTTGTAACGAGGTGTTTTAATAGAGCTGCCACAAGGAGGAAATCATAGAAGCTTACTTAGAGCAGATTCCTAGTTACTTTAAGCAAAAGGAGAGAAATCAAAATACAAAGTGTTCTGTCAGTAGAATAAAACAGTATATGCTGTAAATGCAGCACACTCCTGAACATGTAATCATTCAAACTAATTTAGCAATGCCTTTCTTGCTCAAAGGTAGAAGTGAATCTGGGAGCAGTAACATCTGTTACATGATGTAGATGGTTTTATTTAAACAAAATATTATTGCTGTTATATAGTTTGTAAGCAAATTCATGTAAAAGCTAATTTCAGCTTTATTTTTTTAAGTATCTGTTAGGGTGCGGTGAAGAGTGTGTGGCCATGCATGCTTCAAAGAAGTACATTTACAGTTAAATTTTGAGTTCTTTAGAAAGGTGCTTTAGAAACCATTTTTCTGCACGTGTAAAGCTACCAAGTCTAATTCTGTTGTGGTCAGACATCTGTTTCACTTTTTGTGCTTAATTTACAGTGCAGCTCTAGAATAGGAAGGTTGGTCTTTCATTCTTGCTACAAAGCATGAAACCAAAACAAATGTTGTTTGCGTTACTAGCAGACCTTTTCCTTTTTATTATTAGAATGTGTGTTGGAAAACGTTTCAGTAGTTGGTTTTCAAATCATGTTATACAGATTCCTTATCTTTGTTGTTAAACATGGGAGGGCAAATATTGAGGTTGGGAAGATTTGGTTGGTTTTTGTTTTGGAAAGAATATTGAGATAAAAAAGAAATGTAATGGAAAACCTTTACCCTCAACATGAGATGAATCAGCTGGGACTGTGCTTTATAAGTGTGTTTTGCTGTTACTGCTGTTTTACTGAATGTTAATATAAATGTTTATCTTTAAATATTTTATTATCTTTTGCCACATTGAGAGAATTATTTATAGCTGTGCAAGTAATAATACTTAGACCTTCAAAATCATTCTTAAGAATTCTTACTTGCTGTCTGATACCAGCTTTTGTCTTATTGGTATAAAGTCATTAGGTGACAAAGTTTAGGTTTGGGGATTTTTGTTGTGTCCTGTCCTGGGACCATCCTGAATAGGTTTGAGGCCATGCACAATCCATACCAGCAGAGACAGGATGAACTACCTTGTGATGCTTCACATCAGAAGTTGGAATTCCCCTTGTAGGTCCTTGTCTTTTGCTGCTTTGGAGAGAGCCTGTGTCCCTCCTTGCCATTTAATTTCATTTGAATGTCAAAAACACAGTGGAGTAAATGTAGGACTTTGCTTCATGGCCTTCACATACAGTGGGTGAAGTAAACTTCAGTCTTGCACTTCCTTTATTCAGAGATAAGCACTGGAAATGTAACTACTTGACAAAATGGTGTTTTTATCACGTCTTGAGAGAAATACTCTTTCTTCTTTAAAGCTTGGAATTGAACATTCCTTCAAACATAACTTACCAGAGAATTGTTAGAGAGTATATATTTTTTGTGATTAGGTTTCAGCAGTGTTCTGTTAATAAGTAGGATTTCCTGGTTTCTGAAATGTTTTGCTACTGAAATGTCACCCGACTTGTCTGTAATTTCTTACCTTTGGAAAAAGCCAAAGAATATTTAAATGCACAGCAGAAATGCCTTTTCTTTTCCTTGGGTCCCCAAAGTCTTGTTTTCCCTTTGCTTGTTTGGCTTGTTCTGTAGCTGTCCATGTCACTGCAGCAGCAGCAGGCCCCTGGTGTGTGGGTGAGCAGGGAAGTAGAGGCTGGCAGCGTTTGCAGTGCCCCACCTTCCCTGAGTCCCATCCGTGGGAGTCCTCCAAGGCTGCTGAAGCAAAGGAGCAAAATGCCCAGACAAACTAATGATGGCTTGGCACCTCTTGAAGCTGGGAGCCTGCATAGAGCCCCTGGCTGAAGGGGAGCAGCCTGCTGGTTCCTGGGGGAGGATCTGGTTCTCTGCGTGGCTTTGGGAACAGCGGTGCTGCCACAACGTGGGGAGAGTCAGAAGGGCAGAAACAGAGGGTAGAGGCTCCTTTGTACTCTGTCCCATGTTAATAGCTGGTGTTTGAGGAGCAGCACAAAACTTCATCTTAGTAAAGGCAGCAATTATCTATCCTGAGCTATTTGATGATGGTTTAAAGAATGTGATGAGAATTAAGTACTTTTACGTTCTTGTCTTTTATTGTTTCTTGGCCTTGAGAAAAGTTATTAAAGCCTTTTTCTACTAGATTTTATCTCTTTAATATGCAGATGTTCTCTTCTTGTAGAGGAGGAAACTAGAGGCAGGAAAATTGTACGGAAGTGTCAAGAGTGTTGCTCTATTGGTGGGGGTTTTTTGCTGGTGCCAGTTTTCTGGTGAAATTCATGTACATGTTTGCTATGACTTTTCTTTTACAGGCTCAGAACAAAGAAACGAAAGTTCTGGCTGCTGCAAAGGTGATAGATACTAAATCAGAAGAAGAACTTGAAGATTACATGGTGGAGATTGATATTTTAGCATCCTGTGATCATCCTAATATTGTCAAGCTCCTAGATGCTTTCTACTATGAAAACAATCTGTGGGTAGGTATTTTTCCTTTATTAATGTTTTTTCTTATTTCAAAAGGTTATTGAAATTACACTTTCTTCTTTATCAAAATATTATTTGTCAAATTTCATCTGGGTTGTTACTATTGGGATAACTACTCAGTTTCAAAACTAATTTGTAAATTGGGATTATGACTTAGGAAATTGTCACTGCAGAATTGTGCTACCCTGAGTCATTTGGTCAGGGGTTTGAATCCAAAATGTGGAAATTAGCAGTTCATTTTGTGTATTGAGAGAGTTCTCAGCTGGTGCTTATTTGTAACAGCAGGACTCAGATTTCAATTACATTAGCATGATTTAAAGTGAGATGGAGAATCCACACCTGAAAAATAAATAATATGCTGGAAAGGTCAGCCTGTGAAGTACATACTTTAGATGCCAGCAAGTTTATTGGCACTCCCAGGAAGGACAGTTTACCAGGACGTGAACCATAATTAATTTACTTAAACCCTGGCTATTTGTACCTTGACGTGCAGAGAGCGTACGTGGGACTGTCCGTCCCTGCTGTGCCACATCCTGGCTGTTTGCTTGGATAGCTTCAGCTGTGACAAAACACTTTGTACTTTTAGGTAATCCAGTGCAATATTTATAGGTGCTTTAGGAATGGCACAAAGAATACAGGGGTTGGGGATTTTTTTAAGAATTTATACTTCAAAAAGATACCTAAAACAAGTAAAAGAAGATTTCCTGGGAGTCTTACAAAGACTAAGCTTTATCCTTTGAGCAATTGGTGAAAGTGTAATACCATGTTTCCTGATGAACATTTGTTTTGCTAAGCTCAAAACTTGGTGATCTCAGTGCAGAGTAAAATATTATATAAAACAGTGGAATAGTGAAAAAATTCTGTGCATAAAGGTCAGCATGAAAGCAAGTAGGCATAGAGGCACAATATGAAACTGAGTGGGTAGGCTTCACTGGCAGAATAAAGATAGAAGTAAACACTTTGAAAATAAAATTGGAGCTACATAGTTACAGTGAAATGCAGGGGCTTGAAAGCCACAAGAATAATGATGTGGTAAATAAACAGAATTTAGTGGGGGCAAAAAAGAGAAGAATGACCGTTGGACATTAAATACACTTTTCCAAGATTAGAAACATGATTTCTCTAGCAAATAGACCTTTGTCAGACCAAACTACAAATTTTAGAGAAATAAATTCTTTATGTACAATTTCCCACACTTACCTATGTGGCACACAGAAGCATGTAAATGGAATAATGTTTACAGGATTTGCAAAGAATTGCATTATACAATACATTTGTTGGTACTGTTGTTGTGGGGGTTAATTGCAATAATAATTTGAAGGATATGTGACATAAGTGGTGTATGGTGTGTGTTGTGGGGATTAATTACAATAAGAATTTGAAGGATGTGGGACATAAGTGTTATGGTACAAGGTATACTTTGAGGTTTCCTCTTTTATGGGCAATTATATGCTGATTTTAAAATTACTCTACAGAAAAAAAAATAAGATACTATTTCCAAGCATATTGACTGTTGAGATTCTGTCAAGAAATACTTCTTAGCTCTCAGACAGAAGATTATAATTTATAATATTTACAGTTCAAATTAAAGAAAAAACAACACATAAAGAAGAGTGGGGTTTCAATCTTGGATGAGTTTTCCTCTTTCTTGCTCTCCTCATTTCTCTTTGTGTCCCCTCTTTCTCCTTTGTATATATTCTTTCTGATCTTCATAGCAGCACAGTTTGTGCTCAGAAATAATTGCAGTATTTTTTGTTTCAAATGGAAGCTCAGAACTGGGGATGAACTTGTTCTGGTATTATTACATTCTGGGATAATGGCCTTGAAATATTGTAGGCATGAATGAAAATGAAGGAAAATGAATGTAAACTTTTGCATTTCGTAATTTTCTGTAGCTTTTAAGAGTATTTTCTGTATTTTCATCTCATCTGAAACAATATAGGAGATAGCATCAGCAACTGGAAAATCATTTAGCTCTTGGACTTTTCAGTCAGAGAGATTATAGTATAGAAGTAGAGCTTAATAACCGAGAAATGAGTTTGCAGGGATTATGTAAATCACATTACAAGGAGTAGGTTTAAGCTGACTGTGTCATTATGTTTTATAAGTTTTATTATGCTATTTTATAGTTGGATTAAAACTTTTGTCTGAGGGTCTCGAGGCATTTTTCAAATAATTTGTTGGAGCAGCACAGCCCTGCTTTTAGCTGGGTAACAATACCAGTATTTTGCAGGTTAGTAAAATAATTTGTTGAGGCCAAATAGTCTGAAACTCTGATCTCCCAATAATGCTCCCTTAATCAATGATTCAGTTCAGTGGAACTATTTAATTTCTAATTTCTGTATTTTTTATTTGTTTATATACAGATCCTGATTGAATTTTGTGCAGGAGGAGCAGTAGATGCAGTAATGCTGGGTAAGTTGTTTCAACTAATAATCCTAATAACCGTAAAATGATAATATATATTGTAAGACTTGTTTCATATGTGTATTGTTTTGATATGCAAATCTTTATGTAATTCGTGTCCTGTATGTTTTGAATGTTGGGGTTTAAAAATTAGTATTCTCACCTGTATCTTTCATTTTTAAAGTGTTTATTTACTTTTCTAGGCACATTTTTTGTCTCAGTCCTTTAGGTGAAAGCAAAGCATTGTTCTCTCCTTGTGGAGCTCTCTGTTCTTATAATCTGTATGAGCCCTTTTCAGCATCTCATTCTTCTCCTTCCACTGCCGCCTTCCAAATTACATTGTAAAAATTCTTTATGTTGCATCTACATTAAAGTTAGGGGGTTTTCTGTGCTTATTCCTCAAATCAGGTGAATGCTAATACCAGTAAGTAAAAGATCTGGTCTTTAGCATCTCTGTGTACCACACAAAAGAACCAGTCTCTAAACTATGTAGCTTTTTCACAATTCAGATAGGTAGGTATACATAATTCATAATGAGAAGGGGGTTGGGTTCAAGGAATAAACTCCTTACTGGAAAGAGCAAATATTTGAAGATAGGATTTTTTTCCTGACGTGTGATGCTTAGAATCTGTCAGATTAATTAGTTTTCCCATATATTATTAGAGTGTTTGCTATGAACATGTAATGTAAAATGCAAAACTGTTGTGATTATTTCTGCCTCTCTCTTGTAGAGCTTGAAAGGCCATTAACAGAGCCACAGATCAAAGTGGTGTGCAGGCAGACACTGGAAGCTCTGAACTACTTGCACGAGAATAAGATCATCCACAGAGATCTAAAAGCTGGCAATATTCTTTTCACGTTAGATGGAGACATTAAACTAGGTAAGCATGTTGCAAATAAAACTCTTTCCTGGAACTTGGCATGGTCTTTTAATTGTATCTTCCTTGAGCTGTAGTCTGTCAGAGTTCAATATTTACCTACTGAAATACCAATCTAACAATGGGAGGTTTTTCAGAGGCAAGTGGATTGGTACTATCAAGGAGAAAAAAAAAACCAAAAACCAAAAAAACCCCTTGAGCAAATATCCTGAGCATACTTGTCACACAAGAAGCCGTCATAGGTCTTAGTGTTTCTTAGTATAAAGTTCCTGATTATACTTACCTTTACTGTGATAACATCAGAACTTCCCTTTGAAGTTTTTGGTTTGGAACGGGAACATTCTTCACAATCACCAAAAAGCAGCACCTTGTACTGTTGTCTCTGCCTTTGAGAGAGACACAATAATCTTAATTACTCAGCTTAGTTTTGCCATGCCTTTTTCAATTGTTTGTTGCACTGACATTAAGGGGGTCTGGAACAAAATTAATACAAAGTTCATAGTTTACTATTAATACAAAATTTTATTATTAATTAATACAAAATTAATAGTTAAGTATTGTTGATTACAGGGGTTTTCTTTTAATCTCAGTTTAAGCAGTTATCCACATTTTTAGTCTGATGAGGATTCCTCCATACAGAACTGACAAAGGGCTGCTGGTGGTGAATAGCTTCCCTTCATCCAGCCAGGAAAGGGCAGGAATTATCTGGATCCACTTTGTTTCAGGGTAAAATGTGTATTAGCTGTCAGCCTTTACAGTGGCTCTGCCCGTGGCATAGTTCCATGACATCCCTGCCCACACTCAGGTTTCAAAGCCTTCCCTCTGCATGGTGTCTGATCAGTTGTATTTCTTTGGATGCACAGAGGACAGAGGTAAGGAGAATCAGAATACTGCCACATGGGACTGGGGCTCTAAATTTGCAGCCTTGATACAGACTTTCCTTTTAAATGTGAGCAAGATATGTCCAAATTCAGAAATATATCTCCTGCCTGCCTAACTCGTATTGATCACAGTCTCAGCAAGGTACTGTGCACCTTCTCTATTAGGAAACTGAGAATATTTAAGAACCTGCTTTGCTGTATTGATCACTTCAGTGTGATTGTGCTTTTCCATGGATCCCTTTTGTACAAGATTATTGCCTGTACACACAATCCTTGCATCTGGCTTTCTTTTAGTCTGCAGAGTACATGTAACTCCACTGGTGTAACTTTTCTTTGAAGCCTGAACATTTAGTGATGCACTCGGGGTCATAGACCTGATGTTTAAATGTAGTAGAACCACTGTCTTAGCTTCTTGGCACTGCTGTAAAAGAAACCACAGATCATAGCAGGAGTCCCGTGGTCAGAGAGAATCATTTGTTTCAGTTCATTTCCTCACATGACCTGGCTTCTCCTCATACAGACTTGGAACTATTTTAAGATTTTGTCAAGCTTAGCTGGTGCGCAGCACCTTGCAGGATGTTAAGATAATACTTAACAGTTCAGACCACAGGGAGATTTTTTCCTCACGTGCATTTGGTGATGCATTCAGGTTTGCTAATTAAGAGTTCTAAAAAAAGACTCAACTTAGTTATGAAAAATGTACAGCATCCTTTGAAGGAGCATTTTACTCCCAATAAACTACTTGTATTTGGGTTCTGTTATACAAAGAAGTGGGTAATTCCTTGTTTTACACGTGTGAATGGCAAGTAAATTTTTATTGCATTTTATTTTTATATGGATATGAGTTTTATTATTTCAGTATCTGTAGTCCCTCAAAATTTCAGTTTTTTGCCTTTGAACCAATAGATTTTAGATTTTTTTCAGAGCAAAGTTAGACTTCTCAAGTATTGAGCCCATCAAGTAATTTTGTATAGATTAAAGATGGCAACATATGTCTCTTTGTCCTTTTGCTCTAATCTCTAGATCTTCATTAACAAAATTACGTCTGTTATAAGCATATAACACTTATTTAAATGTCTTCTCTTTTTAAGTGAGAGACGTAGTGCTTTATAGACAACTAATTGCAAAGAGGTGAAATTGGGTTTTTGGGAAGATATTACATGAAAAGGTTTATTATAAAGTGAAAAATCATGTGGAAAGAAACCTGTAAGATGAAGGGGAAATGTAACTTCATGACAATTTGAGTTCTGAAATTAAAAATAGAATGAGTTGTTGAATTAATGAGATTGTTGATGCCATGTTTGATGAATACAGAGTTCATTGGCTAAAGAAATTAATTTCTAATTAAAATAATTAAATGCACTTTTTCTTGCAGTAAATACATACTTTGCTTTTGTCCCATACAGCCCAACAGTAGCATAGTGGTTTGGGTTTTTTTTTTAGAAATGTAGAGAAAGTTTTATTCAAGACCTTTTATTATAAATGCTATAAAACCTTGGCACTCGGCTATCAGAACACAAATATTTTTATCTCACTTTTTTTAATGGTGAAGTTTTAATGGTGAAGAATGTTTGCTCTGGAACATATACCATTTTAAAAGACAATTGTAAAGTTAAAAAAAAATAAATATATATATAGTATGTTTCCCACCAGCCTGTTAATAGCATTTTACTGTTTGCTTTAAGCGGATTTTGGAGTGTCAGCTAAAAACACCAGAACAATACAAAGAAGAGACTCCTTTATTGGTACACCATACTGGTAAGTGCACTCTTGTGCTGACTTTTTAGTATGATCTAGTATCTTAATGTTACTTTAAATTTGATATTACAAGCTTGATAAAGACAGTGTAAATGTACTGATGGTAGAATGTGCTTCTAGCAATGCTTCAGTGAATGTCTGTGTTTAGAACTATTCTCTGAAGAGATCAAAAAGCATTTTCTCATCTGGAACTTTGTTGCTCTCTTTGCAGGATGGCTCCAGAAGTGGTAATGTGTGAGACCTCTAAAGACAGGCCATATGATTACAAGGCTGATATCTGGTCTCTGGGCATTACTTTAATAGAAATGGCTCAAATAGAGCCACCTCATCATGAACTAAATCCCATGCGAGTGCTGCTGAAAATCGCAAAATCTGATCCACCCACACTGGCACAGCCTTCAAAATGGTTTGTATTTTACTGGCAGCTTTCCCACCCCAGTGTAAGGCATTCCAAGTCATTTGTTTGCTAAATTTGATGAGCATAGCCCTGTTGAACTTTGTGGTGTAGCTTTTATGCATTAAGGCATGTCCATACAATCCCAATATATGATTGTACATGTGTGTATACATGTATATGTCTTCTCACACAATTTGAACTTTTTTTGGTCAGAGTTCTGCATAGAAGCTTTTATGCAGAAGTATTTTACAGGTTTTGCCTTAAATGTAAGGCTTTTTTACAAATGTAATAATAGATCTGAAGGCCATCTGAAAAAAGATTGGGTGAAAGGAAACTAAAGGATTTTTATACTAAGAAAATGTTTTAAAAAGCCATTATCTATTTGGTGGATTTAATGTCTTCACATGATTCAGTTAGTGATATAGCAGATGAGGTGTATTAATAGTCCAGAGCAAAAAGTAAATTGTTCTGATAATGGACAAACCTTTTAAAGATTGTATTTGTGCTATATTGGTCTTGGGATTCCTGTATTCCCTTTGTGTTTTCCTGAATCAATAGCAGGACTTGGAGTTGCAGTGTAGATTCATGTGAACCTAAATATTTCAGTTTATATGCTAGTCTGATGCTAGGATAGAAGAACAACCACTGCCTGTTTGCTTTTTGTGTAGGTCATCAGATTTTAAAGACTTTCTGAAGAAATGTTTGGAAAAGAATGTAGATGCAAGGTGGAGTGCAACTCAGCTTCTACAGGTAGGAAGAGTTAATGGTTCAGAACTGTTATTTAAAGGCAAGCATATTTTGTATTTTTTTAAAAGCAGAGCGGTATTATAGTAACTAACATATTTTCAAATTAGGTGTTTGCCCACAATCTGTTTTTAAAATTGATCCTTATTTGGTAAAATTTGCTTAGATGATACCTAGCACAGATCAGGTTATTAGTTTAACATATTTTGCTGTAATATAACTAATTACTTCATGTAAGTAATCATACTTTGATACCTACAATGGATGAAGGAGTTGTTTACGTCTGTGGCCAGTTGCTGGCAGGTGTTTTAAAAGCTTTAGTGCTCAGCCCTCCTCTGTAATGCTGTCAGTGCAGAACAGCTGAACAGGAATAGATGTGACCAGGTACATTTGATTGTGTTTAACGTCAGCACCCATTTGCTTTATCCACAATCCGTCTGGCACATGCTGAATAGATTTAAGCAGCAGGGCCAAGCAGAGAAAGAAGATTCAGGCAGTAGGAACAGGAACAGGTACCTGCTGGCTCTGAAAGAAAAAGGTAGAATTCTAGCTCATGTTAGGAAAAGTTGTTATAAAGACAAAGCACTTTTTTTTTTCTAGAAAGTATATTTTCTAGATAAAGCTTGTGAAGAAATAATTTAACTGTGGAACTGAAATGAAACCTAATAACAAGAAAAATAACCTTTTTAAAAATCTTTCTACTTCTATTCTTTGGATTGTGAAAAAGGTCAGTATAAATGAATCATTTGTGTTTTTAGCAAGTTTGTTAGACTACTTATACAGTATATTTGAATACAGATGTTTTGATTTTAAGACTTCTGCAGAAGAAACCCCATTGGAACAGTTATGTTAATTGTGAATCTTCAAATGTGAGGCAAACAAAGTAACACTTCTCTGAAGTTATATTTCTTTCAGGTGATGATTTTCCCACCGTTTACTATGAAGCCACCACTTAATATTGTGCTTATTTTTTTTGTTTTCACAAGCATCCATTTGTTACTGTTACTTCAAATAAACCAATAAGAGAACTGATTGCAGAAGCTAAGGCTGAAGTTACAGAAGAAGTTGAAGATGGTAAAGATGAGGATGAAGAGGAAGAAACAGAAAATTCTCTGGTCAGTTTAAAATTTTCTTTTTTAATATGCCACTACTAATTTCCCATGGAGAGTTCAATTTCAGTTGTATTAGCCCAACTTTGATGTCAGATCTTCTAGGAATAACATCATAAATCTACTCTAAACTTATTACAAAATAGGTAGCCAGCAATTTCAAAATTAGCACATGTGAGCTCCTCAAAAACTACTAATAAATTATAGCTAATAAAGACTAATATATTAAATTTTTTACATGTATCTGTGATATTTCAAAAATGGGATACTGATTTTTATGCAAATGATTTTAAGTCGTAATGACTGGGTGAATGAGGAAACGTGTGTTTTTATTCCATAAAGTGTTTAAAAGATTAAGAAAGGCATTTGACTATTATGCTGTAAACGAAGTTTGTCATTTTACAGCATGGCGATCAAAGAAAAGGGAAAAAACCACATCTTTTATAATGAATGTAGTTCTAAAGATGCTCTAAGAACCTTAGAGCATGAGTGTGGTTGCTCAGAGAGAGAACTGTGATGTCCAGGGGTGCAGGTTGCAGAGCGCCCAGGCCGTGTGCTCCCTGTGCCTCCCAGAGCTGCTGTTCCTGCACTGCTGGAGAAGCCCAGTGCTCAAGCAGGTGCCTCCATTCCCCCCTCACCCATCAGCACGTCCCTCACATCCCCTGGCCACCTTAGTGTGTTCCCAGCCCAGCCCGTGGCTCCAAAGGTGCATCCCCAGCAGCTCCCCTCCCGTGGATCATCCACCACCTCCTTGCCATGAGCTGCTGAGCCATCCAGCCGGGAGGGCTGCAGTGAAGTCCACCTTGGGACTCACTCAGGTATCTCACAAGCAGCATTGTAGGAAAGTGTGAGGTAGAGCCCTTCACGTTATTTACTTGGGGTAGTTTTTTTAAACACTCCTGGGAGATCAACACTAGACTTCTAGAACAATTGCATGAAAAAGATACTTTAAATGAAATTTTGACTTAAAAGGAATTGTTGTCTGTATGCTTGGGAAATCCTTAAGGTAGGAAATGCACAATCAAACCTGTGCTTGCTGCAACAGCTAACCTAGGATGTTCCCTATGGCAAATCAGAAGCCTGATCTGCAAATTACAGGGTTCTAGCAGTAAATAGAGACAGACAGATATCACAATCACTTTGAAGAGTGAAAGGGCAATTGTCGTGAAAATGATGCTTTATTACTATATTCTTTTGGCTGTCTCTGGAATCTGATAACATTTATTCATATTCTGGCAGCGGCAGTTTCTACAGTGAGGTAACTGTTTCTGTTCTAGTTCTGTACTGTCACTTAATCAGATCTGCTGGAGGTTTTCACCATTTTAATGGGGTTTCAACATGATTAAAACCAGATGAAAAGTTTTCAGACATTTTTAGCAAAGAACACAAAGTGAAGCAGAAGAAGGTCTTAATATTGCGTTTTATCAGTGCCGCACTAACTAAAGCTACAGTTCCTTCCTTGCCCAGCTGGCACAAATTTAAGTCTTTCAAATTCAACTGTAGCTGAGACTGTTGAGAAGCTGAACTGATTAAAAAGAAAAGGAATGTGAAAAGAAAAGTACCCTTGAATAGTAGCTGATGACCATGATTCCTTTCCCTTTATCACAGTGAAACTTTCTGTTCAGAGCTTGTCTGCAGTTCATGCACTTGTTCTGTGATAGTCCAGATGAAGGACTCTGAGGTTATCAAATGGATGGGAATACAAATATTGATCTCTGTTCACGTATTCTTCCATACATCTCTGCTTTGATTAAGTTACAAAATGATTGAATGTTTTTCTTGCTTTAATTTTTTAGCAGTTACCTGCAGAGAAACGTGCATCCTCCGACCTTAGTATTGCCAGCTCTGAAGAGGATAAACTTTCACAGAATGCTTCTGCCCTGGAATCTCTCTCTGAGAAAACAGAAAGTAATGCCATTGAGGACAAAACAACTGGAGATGAATCTGAGGACATGAAATTTAGGAGAACAGCTGATAACATACACGATACTCCCGTTAGCGATGTGAAAGTGCAGAACGGTTCTTTGCCAACTGGTGAAGAGGAGCAAGGCAAAATGGTGCCAGCAGAAAAGAATATAGAGATCCTGGAAAAAATGCATGAGGATACAGAACCCCAGAAAGGAGGTAAAGAACTTGATGTGGAAATAAAGAATGAACCTAACTTAAAAATAGAGAAAGAAAATTCCTTGGCAGATGAACGGACAGAAGATGACAAACTGAAAGTAGCAGCTGTAACTGAAGATAGGGTAGAAACTGAAGAAGGCATTTCTAAGGAAACTGGTGAAAAAGAAGAGGAGAAGCGAACAGATCTCTTGGATGGTGAGGAAGAAAAGGTCCCTGCAGAAAATAGAGATACAGAGCAAAAAGAAGATAAAGGTGAAGCTCAGAAAGAGGCAGTAATAGATACCAATACAGAAACTCTGCCTAATGCTACAGTTATAGTGTCTGATGCAGAAAAGGAACTAATAAAACAAGGAATTGACAACATTAAGGAGATAGGTGCTATTGCTGAAACACCCATCAGTGATGGGGATAAAATACCTGAGCTTGAGGATAAGCCAGTGGAAAGTCAGGCTAAGCAGGTCCATGAGATAATCAGCTCTGAAGAAACTCTATCAGAAAGCCAAGATAAAGGGATCGAAGTAGACAAGAAACTGGCAGAAAGTGAAAATGAGGGTATCAGTAATATAAACAGCACAGAGGAAACAAAGGTCAAAGACTCTGGAAAAGACATCGTAGACCAGAAGGCATTACAGAGCAAACCTGAGGATATTCCTGATAAAGTGGTGGATAAACTGACTGGTATGGACCAAAATTCAGGAGAGTGCAGACCCGAGAATATGCAAGAAAACAACATCCAGGTAGACAAAGAACATCCAGCAGTTACCTCTGATGAAATAATGAAGAATAAGCTTCAAGATGCTGTCAGTGAACAAGCTGATGACTCTGAAGTCACTCCAGTCCCCAGTATTAGTATCAGCACTGAAGAAAATGGGAAGGTCAAAACAGATAGTCAAGGCAATACTGAGACTTTACAGCAACTGGAATCTGAGAATTTGAAGGAAAATGATGCAGATTCAGGCACTGGTTCTACAGCTGATAACAGCAGCATTGATCTAAACTTGTCCATTTCTAGTTTCCTTAGTAAAAACAAAGAGACAGGATCAATATCTTTACAGGTAAGTGTAAGCATATATTTTTTTTTTAATATAAAATCTCATGTGAGTGTAACCCTGAAATTATCTCCAAGTGATACCTTTGCTACAAAGAGAAGTATTGAGGGAGAAACCAGTATGGCACATATATGCAAAGCTTTATAGAAACCAAAGTATTGAAAATTTCACTGTACAACAATATCTGGATTATGTGCAGTTGTGCTAATTAGTTTCTTACTGTATTGCATAATTATATAACCTGTATAACACAGCAAGTGTAACAATATTAAACATGAAGATTTGTGGTTATAGGTCAGAGCTGATACTCAGGAAGAGCAGCAAAATGCACAGAATTCTTGTTTAATGGGAAAACCCTCTTGGAACATCTAATGTTATACTGAATTCCTGTCACTTCCATCTTCTGTTTCTGTTTGGATTTGGGAGACCCAAGGCAGACATTCTGCTGGATTTGTTTATTCCAGTCAGTGTTCTCCTGTGGTTGTACTGTGTCCATGCAGTTCTGTCACTATGAATGAGCTTACTAGGAGGAAGCAAATTCCCAACTACGAACTTTATTTGTAGTCTTTGTATTAATATGAATATAGCCATGTTAGGATAGTAACTGTGTAATGTGGGCTTGAATGGAGGAAAAACAAACCTAGAAAGACAACCAGACAGAAAAATCATAGATTGGCATAGCTGTGCTAAACATGAGGGTTGCAGTTGCCCTGACACAATGGAGATGGTGCAGTTTCAGCTGGGGTTCCTCTCTTCTTGCAATGAAACAACAGCAGCTCTGACAACTGAGACTTCTCTGATTGTCAGCATGATCATTATATGATTTTTGGCTAATATATATTAATAAAAAAACAAACTCACTTGTTTATGTCCAAAGCAGGAGGAAGTAGGTGAGTAAGTTGTTACCCTGTGTCAGAACTGGTTTTCAGAATTAAATACCTATTGGTGACTGGGGAAGTCATGGTCAAAAGCAAACAGTAAATACAGCTGTCTTCAGCTCTTGAAAATAAAACTGCATCAGTTCTCCTCAGAGTTTCTGGCTTAATTTTTTTTCTGGTACTTTGGATAATAAATAATTGTAGTTTTCCTTTACTAGAAAGTTTCAGTTTATTGGAATTTTTCAAATTCTTACTTGGTTAGTGAAGCACCTGGTAAGTGAGAAGGACTTTTGATTACTGTATAGAAGACATTCCCAGAAATATTTGATATAATTCAATATTAAGAGAAAGGGAAAAAAAGAATATAACCTAAAGAAATACATAATAACTTACCAATGCTTAATTTAGGAAACTAGAAGGCAGAAGAAAACATTAAAGAAAACTCGAAAGTTTGTCGTTGATGGAGTAGAAGTGAGTGTAACCACATCAAAAATAGTTACTGAAAATGATTCAAAAAGTGAAGAAATGCGATTTCTACGGTAAGTGTTTCTAAAAGTAAAATTTTCAAGAGGTTAGCAGCTGATATTTTTCTTTGAATAAAGCAAGAGGGCTAATGATCTTATGTCAGTTATATTTGGGGATTAGCTTACATTTTTTTAGTAGAAGTGAATGTAAAGTGTTCTTATTAAGACAATCAGTTCAAAATTACTTTTACTGGGCCCAAGTTGTCAATGGTCCTTTTTGTCTTTTGTAATTTTCCACTTCTTTTGTTTTCCCATCAGTATTAAGTGTTCTTTGTCCTTATTAGACGTCAAGAGCTCAGAGAGCTGAGACTTCTTCAGAAAGAGGAGCAGAGAGCCCAACAGCAGCTCAGCAATAAGCTTCTGCAGCAGCGAGAGCAGATGTACAGACGTTTTGAACAGGAAATGACAGTGAGTTTCTGCCTTTTGGTGCTCTTAAAATACGACATCTTGATGGAGTAGGCATCAGAGTGCCAACAGTAATCAGGTGCTTCCTGCCACGGTGGCTCTAGCTTAGCCTTCATTCTTAAATAAAAGCCAATATTTTCCATTGTGGGATGCCCAGCTTGCGATGGGCCTTGCTGAAGTGCTACAGCGCTTCACTCAACAGGACTTAGCTTTCTAAAAGAAGGTGCCAAATTATTTTTACAGAGTAAAAAGCGACAGTATGATCAAGAGATAGAGAACCTGGAGAAGCAGCAGAAGCAGACGATCGAGCGCCTGGAGCAGGAGCACACCAATCGCTTACGGGATGAGGCGAAGCGCATCAAGGCCGAGCAGGAGAAGGAGTTGTCCAAATTCCAGAATGTGCTGAAAAACAAAAAAAAAGAGGTAAGAGGTGATGCTAAGATAGAAAATAAGGAGTATGGGCATAGCAAACAGTTGAGATTAGGTCTCCCAAAAGCCTTGTCAAGCCTGTGTTGTACTGAGGAAGTGTCACTACCAGTCAGAATTGTCTCTGTTGTTTGACTGCCTGAAGTGAAATACAAACAGCTGACAGGAAGCTTGAGGTGTTGACTTAATGTAGAAAACATCATCAAGTTAGATTTTATTTTTCACAGAATATTTAATAAAACATTTACTCTCAAATACTAAATCAAGAAAAAGTATTTTCATAAAGATTATGAAAAGTATTTGAGATTTCTACTATAAAAATCCCCAGCTATAGTTACTTAGTAAATACTTAACAAATTACAATTTCGAAGACAGTAATTTCAGATATGTTTTGTTTTTGTTAATTTGTTAGATTGTTTTATCGGCTGTAATTGTTCATAATTTCTTTGTTTGAAGTGACAGCAGTAATATGGATTTGGTTTGTTAGCTCAAAAAGGAAAGCCAGGGGAGAGAAGTCTGGATAACCTAAAATCTTCTACAGTTATTTTCACAAATGTCATACAGTTAAGGCAAAAAACTGACACTGACAACTGGTGCAATTAATTTACTTGCATTGGATTAAGAAAAGGTGATATCTTTCCATATGGATTTTGCATCTTAAAAGCTGTTTTATTTCATTTTTGGTCCCATTGCATAGTGCCCATTTGTATATAAATGGCTCTAGTGTTTGCTCTAATAGTTACTAGACTCAGATTTCTTTAGAAAGCTGAACTGTCAATGGTTTTGCATAGAATGATCCTGTTGCATTGAAGAGTAAGTTGTATTCAGTTTGAACCGAATGCTCATATGTAAATAACAATTTTTCTTCTTTTGCGGTACCTCTTGCATTTTGAGTCTCTCTCTGTTCACTGGTGATTGGGTCCTACATGGGAAAGTGGGAGAATTTTATATATTGCTCTGAGCTAAAAGCAGTTCTTTCATGGACACAGGACTAGCATGTGGTGATTTGGACTCTGTTTTCTGATGATGCTTCCACTATTAAACAAACAGGCATTTGTCTCTGGGTGCATAGTTTGTGTTTAAAGCTTAAAAAGGCGATGTACAGTTTGAAGGAAAATGCAGCTGCTGCTCTAAAACTATCCATGTTATATTGGAGTGTACAATGCTACATTTTTGTAATTCTGAGAAACAAAACTCATCAGCAAATTAACAGATTAATAGTCAGTTGATTTAGCCAGGTTATATTTAGAACCTTTCTGCTAATCTTGTCTAATTCACCGTGTACTGAAACACGTTCCATCCCAGCATACGTGTCACAAAAAGTTTCTTGAAAATACACTTATTTAAATTGGTGGATTTTGCTTTAAATTCTTGAGAACCAAACATTTACAACCAAATGATGTTTTGTTTGCTTGTATGATTATGTTGAAGTCATAAGCTGTGTAGATGTCATTTATGGTCAGAGACACTAATAATGGCATCTTATAAATTCAGGTTAGAGACAGTGTCAGAAATAGCTGGTTTTCAGTGGAATTTATTTCAAGCTTCCAACCATTTTACACAGCTTTATGTGAGGTAACATACTCTGTAGTCCTTTTGCCATTGTGATTCAAGAAAGTACCATTTTTGCAGGTGGTGCTTTTCTTAACTATTGTCTCTCCTGGCAGCTGCATGGAAGCACAAGTGAGGCACTGCCATTTCTGAGGGCACTGGGCAGCATTTGCATGCAAAAAGCACTGGCACATCCCTCCTCTCTGCACTGCTGGCATGCATAAAGCACCTATTGTTCTTTCTCTTTTCATTAAGCTCTTTCACTAAACTAACATCCCTGCCACTGAAGTAATGCATGCTTCCCACTACCTCTAGTGCTTGACCTGCATGTCCCCTATGTTCACAGTAGTGCTTGCTGTGGAGACAAAAGTGTTCTTTTTGCCACCTTCTGCATGCTTATATACACTGTAGGTTTTATGTGAAGTGGAGAAAGCACCAAAAGAGCTGAGAAAAGAGCTCATGAAACGCAAGAAAGAGGAGCTTGCACAAAGCCAGCATGCTCAGGTAACAATGGCAGCTTCAAGCTACTAAAATACAAAAGGCAGCAGTATTCACACAGCTTGATGATTTCACTTCTTGTTGTTGTTGAGTGAATATGGAATTTAACTCACACTAACCCTACAAACTGCTCTCTTTCTTCAAGTACTCCCATGTCACATCTTAGACTTAACTGGGTAGAAATGTAGGAGCAGCAGTTGCCAGGTTTGTACTGTCACGTGTAGGATTTTGTGTGCTCTACTGAAAAATAATGGTCTTTTTCTACAGCAAGTTTATTTACAGTGCTTTTATGGGTGGTAAGTACTCCACGGGTCCTTCAAATTTTAAAGGCTATAGTCAGGAGGAAGTTTTGAACTACACAAGTGCAGAGGAGGAAGGTGTATCTAATATGTAAGCATGAGACATCTTGTTTATAGGAGCAGAACAGATTAGGTAAAATATTATTTAAATGTCAAAGTGTAGGTGTATGGAAACTTTACAAAACATCTGTGATTTCATGCCTTCAGGCTTGCTGCTTTTCTATGACCCAGCTAGAAGGAGGGCTAGTACTTTAGAAAAATATTGGCTTTGTGATGGTTGTAGCTTGTACAGAGTGAGTTTGAACCACAGCAGAGCAGGTTTGGATTGAGTAACTTAAAGATTAAATGTTTATGTGAGTGACCTAGTAGAAAATAATAGCAACTTTATTCAATTATGTGTTTAATTTAAGAAGGGATTTCCCCGGATAGAAGGTGATTGAGTTGCAGCACTTTCCCAATACCAAAGATAGCTGTCTCTAAACTTTCTAAGGAAACAAAAATCTAATTTTTCATAGTGTTTGTAGTGACATGATTAATTTCCTTTGCTGGTTTCAATTGGTTGAAGAGAGGTGAAAGAAGATTTTAAATGTGAAATATCCTTACTTGGAATGATAAGTACTAAACAAGGTGCAGCTGTTTAGTTTTAGAATATCTAGAACTTCTACCAGCATAGATGTGTGATTAGCCTTGACATTTCAAATGTTTATTTTGAAACTTTATTACTGACATACAGCAGATCTCTTTTTCTTTTTTTTTTAAGAATAGAAATACATTTTACTATATTATGACACAGAATTACATTGTGTCCCACAGGGTGTTGCTCAGGTTATGATTCAGTCTTTTCAGTTGTCTTCATGTACACTTTTCAACGCACAAATGCAGGATGTAAGTCTTCATGCAACACAGTGAAAGTTTATCTTCCTAATTTTCCAGATGTGTGTTTTCTCTTCTCCTTCTGCTCATATGTGCTGATCAATGTCACCACTGTCTCCAAACTGGTTAGCACCAGTTTAGGTAATTGTGCACTATCCATAGTCAAAAGATCCAAAAGACAGTAGTTACTCAGTCTGAGCAAGACACTGAGCTTCACACGTGCAACATGATGTTTGTTCAGCACATGTGAGAAACATTGTGTGACTTGTATGCTGTGTGTGCAGTGAAACCATGTATTTTAAAGATGTTTGAGTTTATTTTAAGATACTTATCAGGCATAACCAAGTGGTACTTTGAAAAAGGTTGACAGCCTTGCGCTGTCTGCCTTTTAACCACCCAACACATTGTCTTTATGTGATACTTGAGTTAGATGTGAGAAGTGGAAAGGCCAGCATGTTTCCTGAGATTGCCTAGTTTATCTTACAGCACTAGCAGGTATGAAACTTCTTAAGAGTTACTCTGTAGAGAGAGCAGCAGTGATATTTAAATGATTAAATGTGTAAAGCTCAAGCATAATCACTTTTTGACCATGGCTACACTAGAACAGCTTTCCCCCACTCCCTCCGAATCAAAAATCTCCCAGCAAAATAAACACTATGTTAATTATGAGTCTGCCCCCTCAGAATATTAAACTTGTAGTCTTTTTATCCTTTTCAGTATAAAATGAAAACCCGTTTTTTTTTGTCACTCCATAAATTCGATTAGGTGTGTCTGATTTGTGGACATCACCTTCCAGTTCTTTTTGTACCCTCAGGTCTGTCACTGTCAGCTTAATTCACCTCTGGTTTTATGTTACCTGTCTCAGTGTAATTCTGCTGTCCACTAAGAGACATGAAAGCCTCATCTATTAATAACTTTTTGTGAAGATTAAAACCATGGCTTTTCTGGTAATAATAAAAAGTACTTTCAATGAACATTTAATTCCATTTGCTATGGACTTCAGCAGCCCACCTTGGCTCTGACAAGACCTTGCCATTGTCTTTTCCTTTGATACCATGCTAGAACATCTGATTCAGTTTCTTGTTCCTAAGGCAGGTGTGAGAATGTGTGTTTGTGTGTGTGTGTGCATGCTTGCATGCTCATAGCTGTGGGTTTTAATAGTTGCAAAGAAGAAAGGCAGCAGTTGGTCTTGGGGCATGGGAGGGGGACTCAGTGCTGCCTGCTTTTCATGATGGGATGTAACAGTGATGCACCTGGATAATGGGAAGATGCAGGTGATAAATCCCTTTGTGAGGAGCCAGGTCAGCTGGGGTGTGAGTAGTTAGGGCCCTGCAGAGCCATGTGGTGTCTGCACTGTGGTCCTGCAGAACTCCCAGCCTCAACAGCCCTGCCCTAAGGACAAGATAAACCACGCAGATCTGAAACCCAACTGTGTAAATAAATAGGCTTTAACTAATCACCCAAAGCAGAATAACCATACATACCTTTATTTTCTTACATACATGAATAATTAACCCTTTTTAAGGGTTAATTATGAGATCAACTTTAGATTGGGTATTGTCTTTGCTAGCTCTGAACCTGCAACTTATTCTGAGAGACAAGAGATGGAATGAGTTGCAGATAGCTGGCTAGATTGCTATCTTATTTCTGAAGGTATTGTTTAAACATGAATATGCTTTTACCTACTCTGTACATAGAAAATAGAAAAGATGGATAATTTGAGAGCCAAGGCATGCTAGCTCAAACTTTCATAGATGTATTTGTTTTCATATATAGCTAATGCTGAGAGAACTGGGAGTTTCATTGATATGTAATGTGGTTAGAAGAAACCAATTTGACTTATTTCTATTGTTTTTTTGCCAGGAGCAAGAGTTTGTGCAGAAACAGCAACAAGAACTGGATGCATCTCTGAAGAAAATAATTCAGCAGCAGAAGACAGAGCTGGCCACTATTGAACGGGATTGCCTCAACAACAAACAGCAGCTCATGAGAGGTATCCAGCACCAGGCTCTGTCTTCGAAACAGGCACTGGTGTTTTAGTAAAACCACGGTCTTTCTTCACTTGATGAAGTCAAAAACCTTCATGACTAACCTAGACCTGTAATAAAAACATGTGCTATGAAACAGAATTGTTTTTCACATGCACCTGTAAGCCACTTCTGGGCATACACCCGGGGATTGGGAAGTCTGGGATGGGATTGCAATCCCTGAACCAACCTTTCTCTTTTCTCCAGCTCGTGAAGCTGCATTCTGGGAGCTGGAGGAGCGGCACCTACAGGAGAAACACCAGCTCCTCAAGCAGCAGCTCAAGGATCAGTACTTCATGCAGAGGCACCAGCTGCTTAAGAGGCATGAAAAAGTTAGTGTTGACTTTGACACTTTCTCTTGTATATTATAATATCTATTATTTTAATCAGGTAGTGTTAGAGTCTCTCCTGGTGCTGCTTGTTTGCACAGGCAAGAGCCAGACAAGTATTTTGAAACTGTTGTGTGTTCTGTTGAAATTAAGAAAAATCTTACTCTTCTTACTTAAATACCTTAGTAGTATATAGAAGTATAAATAATGATATTTTCCCTTTTGATTCATCTAAAAAAACCACCAACCAACCACAACATCAATCTTTGAATATAAAAAATACCAAATTCTGCTTATCCACCAAAACCAATTTTGATTTGTGTTTAAACAAATCTGTTCATAAGTAAATAATCTTGGAATTAAATGAGCAGAATGAATTGGATTAGCTTCTGGGCAAGTAGCTGACAACTGTCTCTTTATAGCTAAATCCTTATTTTCCACAAGGCATTTTGGTTTTTATAGAATATATGAAAGCAAATAGTTCAGTTTCTGAAAATGTAAACCAGTAGGAAGGTATTTGAGGATCTCCTGGTGATCAGAGGTATGAGCAGCCTCCACTGAAGGCTTATTCTGTCCACTCTGGTTTATCCCATGTGGGCTGTTGCTTTCCCCAGCTTTTGCAGCAAACTGCCCCTCCACAGCTGTTGCCCCAGAAGTTCAGCTACACAAAAAGGAGTTTCTCCTTTTGAATAACAGGCTTTGTAAAAGGCAGTGCAGGAGTTGAGTAAGTGCTGGTAAAATATATCTGTATTTACATTTATTAGAGAATTTTCTTTGGGTTGGGCAAGGTCCAGAGCTCTCTGGAAGAAGCCCCTCCTCCCCACTGTTACTCCTGGGGCTGGGAGTGGTTTCTGCTGAGAGGCACTGACTCACACTGGACATTCATTTATTGATGAAAAGACATGCACACTGTATAACATCACAGTTACTGTGTAACATTTCCACGTGGTTAACATTTCAGGAAACAGAACAAATGCAGAGGTATAATCAACGCCTTATAGAGGAGTTAAAGAACAAGCAAACTCAGGAAAGAGCCAGACTGCCTAAAATCCAGCGAAGTGAAGCAAAGACTCGGATGGCCATGTTTAAGAAAAGTTTAAGAATCAATTCATTTGCTTCTCCAGACCAAGATCGTGAAAAGATTAAGCAGGTGATTAATAAATTAATACGTAATAGTTTTAATAATGTAAATGCTGAATGTGATGTAAATGTGAGGATGGAATAGAGTGCACTCTCATGAGTTCTCAGATGGTACCAAGCTGGGTTGATGCAGTGGATGAGGTCAGAGGAAATCATCCTTCCCTGCTGCTCTGGTGAGACTCTTCTGAAGTGCTGGGTCCAGTCCTGGGCTTGCCAGTACAAGTCAGACACGGATTGATTGGAGCGGGTCGTGCAAAGGGCCTTGAAGATGGCTGAGAGACTCAAGTGTCTTGTTGACATGAGGAGACACCTGGAGAACCTGGAATGCTTCAGGCTGGAGGAGAGTAGGTTTAGGAGGGTCTTATCCATGTGTATAAGTACCCAACAAAGGGAGCAAAGAAGGTGGAGCCAGACTCTTCCCAGTGGTGCCCAGTGACAGGGTGAGAGGCAGCAGCTGCAACTGAAATACAGAAAGTCCAACTTCAACATGAGAAGACATTTTTTGGTGTGAAGATGGTCAAACACTGGACCAGGTTGTCCAGAGAGCTTGTAGAGATGCTCAGAACCCAACAGGACCCAGTCCTGTGCAGCCTTCTGGTGATCCTGCTCTGAGTAGGGAGGTTGATCTTTGCAGGTCCCTTCCAAGCTCAACTGTTCTGTGATTCTGTGAAACATTTTTAAGGATGCTTGATTTTTGTGAGCTTTCAACCTACAACTGTAGATACTCACTTATTCTTTAAAAGGGAATGCTGTGCAGAAGTTGAGAGGTTTGCTTTCTAATGATGCACCACAGTTGCAAATCATGGTTCCATATGGTGAGCACTGGAAGGATGAAAAATGTGGAAAATATGGTCTCCTGTAGCTGTTTAACACCAGCTTTAACTAATGCTTGCAACTGCACTGCTGTCTCATGGCTTCAGAGGGACGTAATTTCAGGAGTCTGGAAGTGAAATGTGCTGCATTTTAAGGAAAAATCAGAGTGCAGACAGAGAAATGGAATTAAAACTGTAGGGCACTTCCTTTGTAAGAATTTTAAAAAGAAAAAGCAGAGAAAATTATTGCTTAGATGTTCTAGAACCGTTCTCAGTATGTGTTCATTCTATTAGATGCAGTTCCTTGACTCATGCAAACTGTTTTATTCAGAGGCACAATATAAATAATCTCTTTTTTTAATTTTAGTTTGCTATTCAAGAAGAAAAGAGGCAGAAGAACGAGAGATTGGCACAGCATCAGAAACACGAAAACCAAATGCGGGACCTTCAGTTGCAGTGTGAAGCAAACATCAGGGAGCTGCATCAGTTACAGGTTAAAAATAGATGATATTAAATGACCATTCAGTGAGAAGACTTAGGTTAATACCAGATGCAGGCAGAGCAAAACACCTTTTCCTTAATTTTTACTGTATAGAGTTTTTTCAACTTTGTTTCCAAAGGCCTGCAGTACACTGGTTTGCCAGATTTGTATGTTCCCATCAATTAATGAGGAATCATTTTAAATGCAAGAAGAGCATAAAACAGAAGCAGATGGTCACTTCTGGAATATCTGTCAAGTTCCCAGGGCTATTATCTGTAGGCAGCATTTCCTTTTAACCTGATTTTGGTGGAATGTCATTAATCAGAACAGAGGTAGGCAGCAGCAGGCATTACCCACGAGAAGTCTCCCGCAATACAGGAATGAAGAGGTTTTTACCAAGCTGCCACTTGCATGTGAGCTTCTGGAAGGTACTTCAAGGAATTCTCTTCTTGTGATAAGGAGCTCTGATTTGTCTCTTTTGGTATGCATTTTGTAGAAGTTTCTGCTGGATAGCAGAGGCCAGATCTCCTTTTCTGTTAAATCAGCTTTTCCCAGTTTCAGGGACACAAGGCAGTTTTAAAGCATTAAATGATCACCTGCTGATAACCTTTGCTTAGAGAAACCGTGCAATGACCAATGAAGCTCATTCTACTCTATTCACTTTCTTACATCCTGCAAAAACAGTTCCTGGCTGTACCACTAATATGCCCCAGTAAATCACCAAGTACCGTGGGAGCCTTGTGAGAGTTTCAGCTCCAGTAAAATTGAGCAGATTAGGGCTGCCCTGAGCTTTACAAGGAAAACTGGCCCCTTGCTGCACTCAGGTCTAGCCAAGGGCTTATTGTTTGTGTTGCTGTGGTTCTGTACTCTGCATTAGACCCATTAGGTACTGGAACCCTAAAAACAGAACTATTGCCAACTGCTTTTTAAAAAGTGCAGAGACTTAAATCCAAATAATTGATTTTTTTTCTTGTCATGCTTCAAACTATCATCTGAAGGTGAGGCAGATGCCCAGGTACCTTACTGAGGGAAATGTGAAGCAGAGGTGTGGTTTGAGCCCTTTCGAAGGCAATTCTGAGGCTGCTTCTGCAACTACATTTGCCTCTTCTCTAAGCTCCATTTATTTGTGTCCGCTCTTATCACCAAGAGTTGAAATATTTCCAAAAAACAGCATCCTTTTTAATGTAATTGGTTTTAATAAATTATACAGACTGTCTTTAAAAAGCAGAGCAGAAACGCTGCCTGACCTTGAAAAGCATCATTAGGCAGTGAAACACAGTTTTGAGTAACACCCTCAGCAGCTGCCTTGATGATGCTCAGCAATGCATTTGGGTTTATGAGGGTTTCTTATCTCAGTTGGCTCCGATGGAAAGATCAGCTTTTGAAAACGCAGCCTCGTAACACACTTTGGTCTTGTAATTATTCACGTCACTATTTACACGGAATAAGCTAATTAGAAAGAATTAGGACAACATATGTCACTGTACAAATGTTGAGTTGCCTAATCTGAATTAGTTTTACATAAGGATTATCTCGTTTTAAGAATGAAAAATGCCATCTACTGGTTGAGCATGAGACTCAGAAGCTAAAAGAGCTGGATGAAGAGCACAGCCAAGAACTGAAGGAATGGAGAGAAAAATTGAGACCAAGAAAAAAGGTAAATGGGAGCAGTTCATGGATCAGGAAATTATCAAGGGTTTGATCTAGAAAATACAGACAGTACAAAAGCGTTGCAGAGGAGGAGAGTCAAGCTGCAGATCACTGTATAATAAAAAATGTTAAAAAATTGCATAAGCTGAGCAAAGGGCTGGTGCACCAAACCAGGCTGGGAGCTTCTTTGCAGGGCTCCCACATGCAGCACGTGTGCAGGTTTGCATGGGAAACTTAGCTGGAATCTAAATCTGGGATTAGGAATTTATTTCAGAAGTCAGTAGGCTACTACAAAAACTGAGTGACATACAGCAGACATATAGCTCGTGGCAGAGGTTGGTCTTGGGGGATTATTTTATTTTAAAAGGGAACATACTAGAGTTTCACACAGTTCAGAGATAGATCAGACAAAATGTCTCCACAATAATGGGTTTCTTGTACTTTGCCTTGTTAATCCTGTGACAATCTGATTTTGGTTTTAGATGCTGGAAGAAGAATTTGCCAGAAAACTGCAGGAACAGGAAGTTTTCTTTAAAATGACTGGAGAATCCGAATGCCTTAATCCTTCAACACAAAGCCGGATTTCCAAATTCTACCCAATCCCCAGCCTTCACTCCACTGGGTCGTAACTCTGGGAACTTCTGTAGGTTTTTTGTGTTTGTAATTCTCCCCCTTACGGTCTAACCCGAGTTACCTGCGGCGTATGAACATCGGGGACCTCGCTTGTCTTGTTTTCAGTGGAGACAATCAGTGTCAGGAGCGGTTTCTTCACTCCCCTGAACAGAAGAAAAGAACCAAGTGTTGGTGTACAATGGTATTGTTATGTCCTTCAGATGTTTCAAGACTTAAGTGGGCTTTTTATCCCAGTCTCTAAAAGTACGTTACCTACGGTTTTGACTTTAAGCCTGAAATATTAATTATGCTCTTTTTCATCACAAAAAAAAAATGGTTTCTCATCTGAACATTTAAATGGTGTAATATTAGTTCAGCTACTGTGTTTTTAAGCATCAGATTTCTCCAGGAGAGAATTCCACAATTGAAACTGCCATGAGAGGTTTAAAATTTCATAATGTGAGCAGTGTCTTCATGGCAAGGACTGAAACTAATTACTGAGAACATGCCAGTAATCAGAAAAACAAACCCTTATGTTTAAACACAATTGGCAAAAGCAAGAGCCTTTGCAACTTCTTTCAAAAGAAACCTCTGGCATAAATTAAACTGAGCTGATCTCCATGACGTGTTTTGTCCATTAGTTCCATAATGAAATGGGGTGCTAGTTTAATTAATACAGTGCCTGAAACACTTAGATATGCTGATCCTGGCAACAGGATAAGGTTTTGTCATTTAAAAACACAAAACTCCTTAGCATTGTTATTACTGTACAAAACAAGATTTCTTGCTGCTACTGCCATTTTTGTTGTAAATCCTCACCCTAAAATATTTTGCACTAAAATATGTAAAGGTGAAAGAAATGCTAACTTTAAAATGCACAGTTTATTATTTTCTTTAGCTATTACATACAGGTGGTTAGTTCTACAAATGGAAAAACTGTAGAATGTATTTTTTAGAAAGCAGTGTGCAAAATGCACGTGGTTTCTCTAACTGTACCTGGAATGGGTAGAGCCATTGTTCTGTTCTTACCAAAGCCTGTTCATTTGAACTCCGTCGCAGAAGTGGAGGTGGATGGTCATATTTATAAATAACCATGGCTAAAGTCTGATTTCACTAGAAGTGTTGAATTCCTTTCTCTTTTTTTTTTTTTTTTTTGTCATTTTATTTTAAGGAAAGATTTAAGTTAAATATATAGACAAACTCCTTTATGAAGCTGGGTGTTTTGCTTTTGTTGTTGCCACCTACTAACATAGGCAGGTTTTATTTTTTGAGTTCCTAGATGTACCATAACTTATTTGCCTGACTGATCTGTAGTGGGAAATCTGAACTGTGTCTCCTATAGGGGGGTAGGGAAATACAGCTGTGTTAGGTCACTTTTGCTGCACTCCTTTGGGTGGATAGAGGTTGAGTCATATCAAGGCAGTGTTATAAGCTGTACTTGGGTGTATTGGAGCTCCATTTGTAAAATAGTATTTGCTTTCTGTCTTTTGAGGCCTGACTTTCTCTTATCTCTTTGGGCATCAACTGCACCTGTTTTGTTTTGCTTGCTTGCTTTGACTGTGCAACTGGTGCCCATTCCATGGCATTCATTTCATGGGAACAGTGTTGCTGCATGGCAATGAACTGAGAAATTAACATAGGACTTTAATCAGCTGTGGTTGAGACCTTGGATGTTGAACCAATACTTTCTCAATGAAGACACTTAATTTACAGCACAGTAAAAAGAAAATTGGAAAATGCATGTTTTAATTTAAATTTTGTAACTTTTTGATAGCATAATTACTTTAATAGCTATAGCCTTAATTTCTGGCATTTTGTTATTTTAAATGTGTATTGTGTACTGTTGTAAATTCACACACCATATCTCTAAAATGTTCTCTGTTGCTAAATGCAAAGTTTTTTGGATTGTTTGTTTAGTAGGGAGAAAAAAAGTCTTTGAAGACTTTTTGCTTTTTAAGCTCCACCTTCATAAATTGACTGTTGCTAAGATAACATTAAATAATCTTCATCTCTATTTAACAGAATTTGTTTGCAAATGAAGTAGGCTTTTGAAATTTGTTTCATATGAAGTAGGCTCAGTGCTTTACCTGGTGAGTAGGCAGGGCAGGCAGATTTCCCCTTCTGGATTATGTCTATGTTCATCCCCATTAAATCCTCACAGGGAAATGTTAATAATCTTCTCCTTACATTTTTTGGTAGTTTCAGTGATACATTGCTAATATGTATTGGCATTCTGTTTACCTCTGTTCTGAATCTCTTACAT
The DNA here is from genome assembly GCA_027886175.1 of Phylloscopus collybita. Classification (NCBI taxonomy): domain Eukaryota; kingdom Metazoa; phylum Chordata; class Aves; order Passeriformes; family Phylloscopidae; genus Phylloscopus; species Phylloscopus collybita. Next base: position 26,434,767 of record JAJNNQ010000129.1, read on the forward strand.
CTTTTATTTGAAGATCCTTTTCACACAGGCCCTGCAATCTGATCTCATTGTAAATTGCACAAATAACTGTAACTGAGCTCTGGGATGAAGGGAGGGATCGGATGTGGCAATGGAAGCCTTGCTCAGGTCTCCAGGTGGGGAGGCCTGTGAAGCACTTGCAGCTTTTTGAACTGGGCTGAGAATTGATACCAAGCATGAAAATATGTTTTCTGAGTGATAACAAGAACTAGCATGGGTCCTTACACATCTAGGCTGATAAAATTGGGTTTAAGTGTTGCAGAATGTGAGAGAGATGTTACAATATTGTATCAGGGTCAGAAAATTCAATTCAAATTAATTTAGTCTCACATAGGCCTAAAAGACATCTCCTGAGATGCAAAATCCAGTCTCGGTACTATCTCATGTCACCTCCCTAATGAATGTCAGCAGCTCCATCTCCAGGGTGGTGAGGTGTGTTTTCTGTAGCCAAAACAAATGTGCTTACAAATTCTTACTGTTTGGCAGATCTCATTGTCCCCACACAGTTCCAAAGCTGACCACAAATCAGTATTTGCTCACCATTGTGTTCTACTACACTGTAAATTCTGTCCACAGGAAAATGAGCAAAGGCAATAAATCCCTGGATTGCAGTGCTGTGTGTGGGTTGTCCTCCTGTGTTTACAACTGATCCTCATGGAAAACCTGCCTGCAGGGCCTCAGCCTCACACCATGTGCTTCCCAAGCTCTGAAAGTGCATTTTGGCACTGCTTAGGGCATCTGGGGAGATCTAGGGCTAAAGGTCTTTGGGTGCACCTGCTGCCTCTGTTTTTAGGAGATTCTGGCTGAGGAGGGCTTACCAACCCAGGGGAAAATGGGCTGTGGCAGCCCTTGATCTTCTGAAGTGCCAGGGCAACTTTGCTGCCTATTTTATGATGAAGAAACACTCTAGCATTTGATCCTCTCTGATTCCCATAAAACAAAATTTTCCTTCTCCAAGCACTCTACTGTCTCCGGTCTATACATGGGAACTATATACAGCACGTAAACATACAATACTGAAGTTTTCTTATGATTGATTATGTAGGCCCTGATTTGTAAACACCTTCTGAAGGAAAACCTTTATCTGAATTGGCACCTGAATTCAAATTCCCTGGTGGCAGGGCTGTACTGTTCTGACCATCAGCATTCACTCAGAGTGATTTTTCACATCACATTAAAAACTGATGTTCACTCGGAGCTGTATCCTTTTTTCCAGGTAATCTTTTAAACTAATATTCTTTTAAAATCTCATTCATGGGTACTCTATCTAATCAATTACACAGTTAAAGAAATTATTCTTCTGTTCCAGAGGACTTTATGATAACTCCATTCTACTGAATTATTTTCCTTAAAAATTGGAAACATAGCACCTTAACTAAGGCTAAGCAAAGCAGCAATGAAATTGCTTTTGTCACACCACGTCTTTTGTGACAGCCACATCGCATAGGAAGTTTCAGATTATTCTCCAAGTGAAATAGTATCTGCCTTGCACGTATTTCAAGCTTGCTTTGGTATAGGAAAGATTCAAATAAGGTGTTTAAATTCAGGCACTTGAGTCCACTTTTAGGCAGCCTGATTTTCAGAGCTGTGCTGCAGCTGCAGTTCCCAGGACCTCAGAGATACATTGTTGCTGAAAACTGAAATGTACGAATAAGCTCAGTGCTAGTTGCTTCCACTGATCTACTGCTTCTTGATTCATTTGCTGTGGGGAAGAGGGGCAGGTTTGGAAACAGTGACTCTGGTTGTTGGAGGAAAGGATGAGGGGAGTGTTTAGGACCATCGTTGTGTTAATAAGTCCTATGTTAGCATTTACACTCTGGTCATTTTACATCGAAATCTGTACTTCTGGATCGCTGAAACTTCTTTGCATTGATGTGGCCATGCATCCAGACAACTTCTGCCATCTTCACAGCAGCTGAAGTAAGATTAGAGTGAATTAACCTTCCTTGTTCACAGGCAAGCCAAGGCCAGGATGCCCATCATTTCTCAGTCATGTGAAAGATGAGAACAGAGAAAGGGAAGGAGAAGTCAAATGAAATTTTGGTGTTTCTTTTGCAAAACTTTTATTTGTTCTGCATCCCCTTTCTGCAGCTCAGTCCTCGTGCTTTGTTTCTGTAGCTCCTTTGCACATCTGGCATTTGGGCAGTCCATGGTGCCAGAGGAAAACCCCTTGAGCACAAACATGCTCATGCCCAGCCCATGAGAAAGGGCTCGTGTGTTTCCCCTGTACTGAAAGCAGAAGGCAGTGGCTGAGTCCAGGCTTACCCTGATTTAACAAAGTCTTCCACATTTACCATTAGGTGGTAAAGCCTCTTTGGTAATGAGAATCAATCCTAAAATGGTGGAAAGAACAGAAACTAGGAAGGGACATTGAGCGGCACCTAATGTTGAACTGTCACCCTGTTTTCTGTCAGGAAGCCAAGCAGAGCAGGAGCAGCCTGTGACAAAACACGCGCCGGAGGCACGGCCGGCCTCGTGTTCTCCCAGCAGTTTGTTGAGTGTTTTGTGTTAACTGCAGACCGAGTTATTTTTGCCTTACAGAAAGCAACCAAAAATCATGAGATGGATGAATAATTGGCTAAGAGTCTCTGTACAGCTCATGGAAGTAAACTTGCAGTAGCAGCCATACAACATTTTGGGGGGTTCTTTTGTCTTGTTTTTCAAAGTAATTTGATTTCATGGCTTTCTGTAGAATATTGTAATAATTCTGCTGTAAATACAATAAAATCACAGTTTGCTGAGATTGCCTCCGTTCTGTTGATGGAAAACTTGCATGTAACACAAGTGACTTGTACAAGCGTGTGAGTGAATGGGATGATTTAAAATGTTTAAAATAACTGAGCATGGAAGTATTTAATGTTGTGCCATTGTATTTACCATTGTACCTCAGACCCATCTCAGGTGCCTCACCCTGCCCCACAACAACCTGCAAAGCACAGAACAGCCATCCTGAATAGTTCAGGGATGGGGTTAAAAACACACTTTAATTGGGCTGTTTACAGTAAAGATTATTTTTCACCACTGTTTAAAAAAACAGAAAAAAAAATACAAAAATATTTTTAAAAGATAAACAAATTACGTTTAAAAGTGCTTTGGTTTGGCCCCTGGGTGTGTCCTGTCTCGCTGTGCTGCTATAAATGGGCTGCACTTGGAGCTGGCAGAACTTGTGGAGAGGGAATCCCAAGGCAGTGCAAGCCCAGGGTTTCTCACAGGGCCTTGTAGGCTGCATTTGATCCCTGACAAACCATGCATTTCTTTTTTCTGCCTAGCTGGCTAGTTGTTAAAAACTCCAGTTTTTTACATATCTGGGAGTAGTACAAGAAGCCTGGACTACGTGAGACAGGAAGCCCATGTCAGCCTAAGGACATCAGCCTGGGAGCCTAGGGGCATGAAGTCAAACATCAGTAACAGGAGCAAACACCCACACTAGGGCCATGCTGGACACACACAGACATTCAGATCTGAACTATGAACTCTAAGGGGTCAGCTGAGCAGTAAGGATGTTTCAGCATTAAGGCAGTGAAGACTCAGGCTAATTCTCTATAGGCTGCTGGGAATGCTGCCCTGTGCAGAACTGAGCTACCTCTTTCCTTAAACACCAACACTTCTTCTTTTTCTTTTGCCAACGTACAGTTGTTCACCTGGGGATCAGAAAAATTAAAAGGAGGGTTAGTTGAAAAGACCATGTAAAAAGACAAAAGATCCAAACCAAAAAACTGGGGCTGTGTCTTCCAGCTATTCCCAGGGATGGGCTGGTGCCACTCCCTGGCAGTCAAACTGTGGAAGATGGGTTCCTCCAGAAATGGGGGACATGTGAGCAATCCAGCTTATCTGGATAAATAAGACCTGTTCTCCTGGGGATGGCACCTGTTCCTACCTTTCTCTCCCTTCTCTCCTTTTGGTCCCCTGTGCCCTTGTCGTCCTGGTGGGCCCATTGGCCCAGGGTCACCTGAAGGAATGAGAAGACCAAGTTTGCCCTTGAGCACAAGTGACCCACAGAAAGGGACAGGCCAGAGGAAGGGACAATGTTTTGGCTGAGATTCTGAAGGTGCCACCTTCACTGTGAGAGGGTGTGACCTTGAGCAGTGCTGTGACCTCTGTGGTCACAGTGCTGCTTCCTGGGCATCACAAGGCTGAAGAGGGTAAGGATGGCAAGCCTTACCTTTGGGTCCACGATAACCCCTCTCTCCCTTTTCACCGGGTGGCCCCTGGATGGCACCATATGCTGGAGAGGGAAATGAAGGAGAGAGTGAATGAGAGTGGGAGAAACCACTGCCCACTCGGAGAAGCTGTGAGTCACACTGAAGGACATTTCTCTCTTGGTTAAATGGAATTATAATGGCAGCAAGGTTTTTAAACGGGGTTTTGGTCCCAACGAAGTCCCAAGGACAGGCTGTGATGTCATTTGATCAGCACTGCTGTCACTCTCTCTGGGTGTCCTGGGGCTAGAGCTGGCCCATGCTCAGGGTGGGGAATCTGAGAGCAGAGTGAGCAGCAGGCTCATGTTTCTATATGTGTGCCAGCCAAGCTGTGTTAAAATGGGCCACAGAGCTTGTAAGCACAGAGACCTTCAGGGTTTGGGATGAGTTTCCTACAAATAGTGGGAAAAACTGGTGTCCTTCCTAATGATTAGACTGTACCTCCCCAGCAAGGAAGGAAGGACCATCCACCTTCAACACTGCACCTTGACTTTTGTAGTGTGCAAAGGTGAGAAGATCAGTAGGTCTGTGAGAGGCTGGGGAGATCTAACATGCATGAGCCAGAAATGCCAAGTCAAAACGTCACTCACTTCTAAAGAAGTCCATGAGGTCTGCGGTGACATTGCCATAGGCTGCAAAGACCTTGCTGATGCCAGGGGGACCAGGAGGGCCTGGGGGACCTGCAGGTCCCTGTGCAGTGTAAGACATCAGATCCTGGAGAATACCTCGGCCTGTGGAATTAAAGAGGTCATTTGAAAGGAGCTCTGGGAGAACTGTGGCTGCATGCTGAGGCAGAAGGTGTAAGGGAGAGCTGCAGACAGCAGGGAAGGGGAAGTGAACAGCGCGACCAGGCACAGGGGGTTTGGAGCTGTAGGCTGGGGTAGGGAGGGTCAGGATAAGCAGGCACTGCACTCACTCTGCAGGCTCTCTGACACACGGAGTGCCAGCTCGTTGTAATCCAGGGAACCAGTGAAGGAGTTGCTGTAGGATCTGCTTGACCCTGCAGATCTCCTGTGTGATTCCTCCTCTGTCAGCAGCCCATCAAAAGACCCATCAGTGCCCATGGAGGCATCGTAAGCGCCATCACTGCCCCTTGAGGCATGGTAGGAGGACATGCTGCTTCTGGAGCTGCTGTATGAGCTGCCTGTGCCCAGTGAGCCCCTGTGAGAACCCTCAGCACCAAGGGATCCTCCATGCAAGTGCTCAGAATCTCGTAACCCTTGGTATGATGAAGACATAGACCCAGACACAAAGCCACTGTCTCCTTTGGGTCCTGGTGGTCCCTGTGGCCCAGGGGGCCCAGGGGGTCCTGATATGTAGCTTCGAACTTCATCACCTGCAAAATACAAGGGGGGAACTTCAGGGACACTGGACTTGACAGAAGTGCTGCCACCTGAATGAAGACTGGAGTGTGAAGTTCTGTCCCAGCAACCATCACAGTGACCCTCATCCACTGCCATTTTTCAGGCAGCAGGCATAAGTCAACCTTGAATTCTACAGATGGCAACACACTCTCCTTCCCATCTTTCCCACAATTTTGTGTACCTGATCTTGGGAACATGCCCAATGATTTTGCAGAAGGGTGCACTCTCAGGCCAATTTCAGCACCTCTGCCATAAGAGCCATTCTGTGACCAGTTTGACAAAACTGAGGTGTTTTTGAAAGCCTGCCCTGGATGACTCACTAGGATGAGCTCAGACCATTGCTTCACTAGCTTAGTTGCCACCTTCCAACCCCTCCATTATCCATGGCTCTGTGGGCAGGTGTTTGCCAAAGAAAATACTGTTCCCATTGTAAAACTATACTCTGCTGGTGACCTTACTAGGGACCCATGTTCAGCACAGGCCAATTGTAACTACTCAGTGCTTGACCACATTGTCTCACAAATACAGACTTTGGCTGGCAGTTGGACTGAGAGGAGAAAAGCCTACAGGGTGCAGCACACTCCTGAAGATGTGTCTGTAGAGGGAAGGTGTTGCCATAGCCCCAGTTCAGGGAAAGCTCCTACAGGAATGTCTCAGCTGTGGCAGGGCCAGTCACCTACACAAAGTAAAGCATGTCTTGGGATGTGTGCAGGAAGGATGGATGGTGTTCCCTTACTCTTAAGGTACTGGATCAGCTCACTCCTGAACTTGTCGCTGTTGGTGATGTCAGCATAGGACAGGAGGCCAGTTCCGGAGAAACCTGGTGGTCCTGGTGGGCCAGGAGGGCCAGGTGGGCCCCGGACTCCAGAAAGGGAAGAGTATCCAACATCTTGAGAGAGAGAAAGAATTGTTTTCCATCAGTGGGGGGATAAGAAAATTTCACATGTCTGGCGATCTTGAAAGTTTAAAGGCTCCAACCCCAACTTCCATCCCTTTACAGACATCGACAAAATCGTTTTCCTTATGGTGACTTTGTCCCCAGTGGACAGTCACATCCCTGCTAAGCTAAATCTCAGCCTCAGTCCCCCCAGCATCTACAAACAGAATCACCCTGCAAGCTGTGAGAAACATAAGGGCTTTACTTTGAAGGTAGGCAGAGAAGTCCTCCAGAGAGGTGCCTGGTGATCCAGGGATCCCTGGAGGTCCTGGGGGCCCTGCGGGACCAGGGGGGCCAACAATACCACTGAATTCAGAGTCTGTAGGACACAAAGGAAGAAAATAAGTCACCTAAATAACCACAACCCTAATGAATGTTCCTTGACAATACAGGTTATGCCAGATACAGCAAAGTAGAAGTTGTTTTTTTTTCTCTCCAGTACCTTCTGGTGCAGCCTTCCTGGTGCACCTCACTTCCCTGCATACAGATGTTACATTTGACAACCAGGTGATTCCAAAGAGAGTAAGGTTCATATTTTTAAAATATACTTTTAAAGAGTCATAAGAAATGATGCCTTTATGCTGCAGAGTTTGGATACAACAAAGGGCTCCTTTATGCTCAACTCTGAGACAGCCCCACTACTGTTGCTCCTCACAGGAGCATGGTGATCCAGCTGCAGCCCCCTGGGGGGTGTGCAGGTGCCAGCAGAGGCCTGCAGTGCTGTTAAGGACAAAGGACCATCAGAGGGTTATTTGTGATGACAGGCAAAAAGGGAAATTCTGTGACTAAGGCTGTAAAAAAGATCCTGGGGCACATAGAGCCCCATGACAGGGGAGTGAAGAAGTTGGCTTACTTCGCAGGTATGCTGTCAGGTCACTGTAGGATATACCAGGTGACCCTGGAGGCCCAGGTGGTCCAGGCAGGCCAATGCTCATCCCAGAACCTGCAAAAGATGGTCAAGATGAAATTTTGTTCCTAAGCTCAATTTTTAACACAGAAAGGATTCATTACTAGTCTGTGGATGGTATCTTAGCTACAGGGTATCTTTGTTCTCTTCCAAGTCTCACAGTCCCTGTGAAGAGATCTCTGTACATAGGGATTCACACAATTAGCACTGAAATAGTTTCTACTGACTGACAGCATGAGCTTTGTGCTGGGCTCCCAAAGGAACAGAGGGAAACACACACTTATAAAATCATTACTTGACAAGTAGCTGATAAACCTCCTGGTCAGCTCATCATAATCCAGTGACAGAGACATTCCATCTCCCCCTGGCCCAGGAGGTCCTGGTGGGCCCCGAGGTCCAATGAGGTACTGACGAATTTCTTCCCCTAGAAATGAAAAAAAGCATCTTTTAAGGCTGTCCAGCTACTGCACAGACAAGAAGTGTGAGGGGTTCCCAGCCCATGAGCTGAGCTCCCACCACCAGGGAAACCATCAAAACCTATTGGATGCAAAGCTCCTTTCCTCTTTTCTGAGTGAATTGTCCTGTATATGGTGCCAGAAACATTTGTGACAAAGCTGGGAACCTCCTATAACAAGAGTGTGAGGAGGATGAGCATTCGGATTGCTTAAGGGACCCCCAGTGGTCTGTTCATTTCAGGACACCATGGACAACTTCTTGGGTAAAGGGAATGAAAAGCAGCTCAGCTGGGAAAGACCATGCTGAGCTTTGTGGCATTTTGGAGCTATTTGGAGCACAGTGCTGTCCAGCATCATCAATACCTTCTGGGACAGGCAAATGACCAAATTCTGGAGATTTATCTGTCAGCCCACAGTAACAGTGTATATAGAAAAGAATACAGAGTTGGGGATCCCCCTCCCCTGACATAACAACATAGCAAGGCTATGGGGGGAACACAGAGTGGGGGAGCTAGAAAGTAGAACACTCTGAAGCAGCTGCAGGTAACTCCAGTTGCAGACTGGGGACTGGAAGGGAAAGGCAGATCTCCAGGATGATGGGATGCTTTACCCTCAATCCCACATTTCCCTTGAGGGCCACTTACTTTGCAGCAGGTCCAGAAGTTCTTGGTACAAAATGGATGTAGTGGATACTGAGCTAGAAAATGACTCATAGCGACCTGAAGAACCTGTGGGAATGAAAAGGTTTTACATGAGCCAGTATGAGACAGAAATTGAGAAGGGGTCAGGAAGGAACAAAGGAAAGATGAATTAATTAACTGGTAGAATGGCCTTCTCATGTCCCCAACTATGAAACAGTTGCTATCTCACACATCCTGGTCATCTCCTGGTCATCACACACAGCTGTGTGCTCTGTGCACTTCTGGTTGAGATTCCAGGCTACTTCCAAAAGCTCTGGGAATTTCATCTACTTTAGGAGGGCCCCAAGCACCCAAGACAACCCCCAAATACTTGAGACCACATATACTAAATAAAGCCACCTCTGCTTGGGTCTTCAGGGTGTCAAAGAGTCTAACAGCAAATGTTTAATATGAGACTTTTTAAACAGCAGCAACTGCTAGTTAATCTAACCATTAAAAACAGGGACAAGGCTCAGAGGACAGCTCAGCTGTGTGGAGTCCTGGGCCTAGACTGCTGTAGATGAATAACCTGGTTGGTACTGCTACTGTATCTCCTCTGGTTCTCAGCTCCTAGGTGCTGCACAAGCTCAGCTGAGGCCATGACTCAGTACAGAGTTTACCAACATGGTGCTTACTTGTCATATAGCTCATGACACGTGTAGCCAGCTCTGCATAATCCAAGGTCACTCCATCTGCAGTGGTGATAAGTCCAGGTGGGCCTGGAGGGCCTGGTGGGCCTTGGACACCAGTCAAATAATGTCTGATGTTGTCACCTATGTAGAAAGCCCAAGATATGCTCACATCACCAAGAGGGAAGACTGACCACACGCACAATTACCAGACCCTCTTCCTCTGACAAAGAACAGGACAGCAGAAGGACAGTTCTACAAACGCCACGGTGGACAACAGCACTTCACAGTATTCAGCAGAAATAAGCCCAGAGTAGCAGAGCTGTTGTTGTCTCTAAAAGAAGAGGGACAAGGCCCTAGAGAGCAAAAAAGAGATAGGCATGAAACTGCTGACCCACAGCAAAAATTTCATTATACTCACTCTTCAGGTAGTCAATGACATACTGCTGAATCTCTTGAGGTGAACCTCCACTTGGGCCAGGAGGACCAGGTGGCCCAGGAAGTCCTGGGGGTCCCTGAATTTGTCTGGATCCACCTACAGAAAGCATTGTAAGGAGGAGGAGGAGTGTTTTTGGCAGTTGCATTAGATCAAGTGATAATGAAGTGTACCTGCATTAAACCCTTCCCATAGGCCTGGAAAGACCTTTGGAAATTGAATATGGAGGGGCTCCCCCTGCATCATTAAATGCAGTCTGAGCATGGGCTATTTGGCACTATAATGTCTTCAATTAATTCAGCATCTTATAATTCAGCCTGTACAGGGCTGAGTCCAGAGACATTCCTGGCTTTGTACAGGCAGACCCAGTGGGTTTGTGCACTAGAGTGCAGTGCTGTGCAGAATATAGATGGAGATCACAGAGCTCAAGCTCCTTAGTCTAACATCATTGCCCTGCTGCTCCCAATCCCAGTCAGCCTGGGCAGCACCAGTTCAAGAACTTGTCCATACAGAGGCAAAACTCTGGCTTAAAGTATTCCCAGTAAGCTGGAAAAAGAAAACTGCCAATTCTTAAATTTTCTAATTTAAGACAAGCTGTGCAAAAAGAGGTTTTAAACACAAATCCCATCAGCATTAGGTTGGCACCCACACTGGTAAAAGTCAAAGGAGCTTTTTCAAAGCCACCACCAGGATATCAGCATTACTTCTCAATATCAGAGCAACGGTGGTTGGGCCTCTTACCTCGAGATGCTCCTGGGATCCCAGGTGCACCTGGGACACCTGCATCACCTGGAAAAGAGTGAGGGAGACAGACACTTGTAATGGACGTGACTGACTGCATGCTGCATACTTGGTCATGTGAAACAGTTGCACTACCTGTTGTCAGAGAATCAACTACCCAGCCCTTACAATGACTGTCTTGAAATGCCAGCTTGTTGGGAAAGAGCATAAGGAAGAGGCCATGGCAGCTTTGCTGAGCTGTCTGTGACCTGGTCAAGTGCCTTGTGCTCTCACAGCAATTCTATTGCTGTGGTCCTGCTTTGCCTGAAAAGGCAGGTGTGAGCACAGCTCTAGTTCCCAAAGGACCGGGTTGTTCCATCCTTTAGTCTCAACCATGCTTGGATGTGTGAGGCCATCCCCCAAAAAAGCAAAAAGATTTTTAACTTCACCTTTTGGTCCAGGTGGGCCAGGTGGGCCAGGGGGTCCCTGTATGGTGACTCTTTCACCTGCCAGTTGCAGAAAGAGAGTCAGAGATTCACAGGAATAAAATATGTGGAATATGTGGACAAAATCCTGGCTCCACTAAAATTAAGTTAGAATGAATAGAGCAGGATTTTGGCCCCATATCAGCCCAGGGACAATGAATTCAAAGGAGGAGAGGGGACACAGACTAACCGTGGGAGGAGAAAGCTGAAAGGCCAGGATCACCCGGTTCTCCTGCATGAGACACAGAAGTGAAGGAGCAGTCATACACCCAGGCAAGCTACCCTGAGACCCACTAAGGTCTCCTTACCTGTGAGTCCCCGTGGACCTCGTTCGCCTGTGAACAGGGGAGCAGAGGAACAGTGTTAGGATTTGCTTTATTCCCAACAGCAACATCCCCGCACACACTGCAGCATATCATCTTGGCCTTCAATTTGTAAGGGAGAAAGGGGTAAAGGGAGCAGGCCCACATTTTCCTGAGAACTGAGCTACACTTCACAGGGGCACCTCCTTGCACTGACTTAGTCCACAGTGCATTTTGCCAAAAGGCTCTCCCCTTCAATGGGAAATCTGAAGTTCTGAATATTCTTAAGTATAATGGCTTGCAAAGTTGGGATCTGAATACAGATCTGTTTTGACACCAGTACTAGAGGCTAATAAACTTCTTTGACAAAGACTGACTTATTTTACAGCAGACAGGAGTCCTACTTAGTGACAACTGTGCTAGTTTTCTTACAGACAAAGGCAGGAATTTCTGCTCCTAAGCCCTTCCTTCTTTTCAGTCTAAGGAGCTGAAATCCCTCTAGCACTTTGGTGAGGCAGCATGAAATACCCACCTCGGTCTCCCTTCGGGCCTGGTGGTCCTGGTGGACCGGGTGGGCCTGTGAAGAATGCTTCTGCAATTCAAACAAAGAGATTTCTTCATAACATCCAACAGCACATGAAACAAAGTTTCTCTGACTCCACTTGGTCCTAGCCATGTATGTGCTCTCTGGAACCCCAACAGGACATCCTCAGGACTGGTGATGGAATGAGTGGCAAGAACCTACCTGATGTGGACATGGATGATCCTGGTGGGCCTGGAGGTCCTGGCAATCCTTCTCCTAGGCAAAAGGGACACAGAAAGGCTTCAGGAAGGATCAGCCTCAGCAATGTAAGTAAATGAATATTGAATATTGAATATTTCCCAGTGTAGGCTCTTATCACTGTTTTCTTCACACAACTATCCCTGATAGTTACTTTTCACTATCATTTGCCACTGCAGCAGAACAGGACAGAGCAACTCCTTTCTTTGTGATACTGGGTGCCTATCTCATCACACACCCAACCTGCTCCCTTTTCCTACTGAGCTGAGAGCAAGGAATGGGGTTCTGCTCCTCTCACATGTCCTCCCACAACTTCCCTGTTCTGGCTGAGAAAGGGAAATCTGTGTTACAGGATGGTGCATGGATATATGCTCCTCATGATAACCTGCCCATCTGTCTGCAGTTGAAAGTTAAGGCTGGACAAGTAAGAAGTAAATATGTAATTGATTACAGTTACTTCCTTTGGCAACTTAAAAACTTTGAGTGTCTTCCCAAGAAGTATGGCTTTTACTAATTAATACTCTGGCTAGAACCCTCTGCCAAAGCAAATGTTCTTTGTTGGGCAGCATCTTGCTGCAACATTCTGCTTACAGCCCTAGGCCTTGGAAAAAACCTCCCACTTTCCAGTTTGATTTTAGAGGAACAATCTCCTACCTGGGGGACCACGAGGTCCAGGGGGTCCCTGCACAGATTCACCTGATGACAAAAGAAACAGAGGTATTAGGGAACATTTCCTCAGCAATCTGCATGGCCCAAAAACGTGTCATGTTGTGTGAGCATTCCTTGCTTAGGTGCTGAGCTCTGTATGTTACATACCTGGTGGTCCAGGGGGACCCGGTGGTCCTGCTCGCCCTTGTAAATCTCCCAGCACTGTGCAAAAGAAAAACACAAACAAGGGAAAGTTGTTGCTATGGAGCTACTGCTGCTATGGAAACTGTCAATATATTGCTGCTAGAAGCTCTTACAATCAAAGGTGAACTAAGATGGGACCTGGGTGACCTAGGCCCAAGATGAAGAAGTAGAGGGAGAGGAGAGATGTGTTTGGCTAGGACATGAAGCGAAATACAGCACTGAGCAGGATATTGGAAACAGGGAGGAGAGTACTGGTTGTTGAGAGAAAGCACAAAGGACTCAAAGGCTGAAAAAGGAGGGAAAGAACTTCAAGGAGAGGAAAGATTCTTTAAAAGAGGCAAGTTTTGGGAGGAGAACATAACACAGATGTTATTTAACAAGTAGCTGCACTGTGTTATCTTGACTGTACTGTGTGATGTATCCTCAACTCCAAGCTGAGGCACAAACTCAAATTCAGCTGCTGTGATCCAAGACTCCTGAATGGGGCATTGGACAGTACTGAAGCTTGGTCTGAATCTACAGTCCCCATTCGGGTGGTGATCAGGCAAGGATCATTTATAATTTTATGCCCTCTTCTACCTTGCTGCAAACTTACAGAGGTCCCAGATCCTGGGAATCCCAGCTCTAAGTGCATCACACATCTAGTGCTGCACAGAGCAAGTGCATTCCTTGGGATGTTGTTAAACCATTCTGTTGTCCACTTGTTTTCATCTTAAAATTTTAAAATTTTTACAAAATGTTACTTTTTTATCTTAAAAATTATTTGCTCTCCTGTGAATTCATCCTTTAATTTGAAGAGAGATTGTTTCTGTTGCTTAGATTAACATGCCTTTTCAAGCTGGTTCTCACCTTACAGATGTTCATATTGCACAGGGAACTGCCCTGGGTGAACTCAGTGGCTGAAAGCTCTCAGCTCTGTGAGGATCTCCCTTAGTGGCTGCTCACCAGCCACCATTCCTCAGCTTCCCTCCCTGTGATGTGGGCCTGACGCCATCTGCCTCCTTTTGAAAGGATTTTCGGATGTACAGATGAGGAGGGCAGAAGGAGTAGCTGGCATTGCAGACACACCACCAAACACACACACACACACTTGCCCCATGTCACATTGAGAAGAAGGAGTTAGAGGCATCTCCTGGTAGCTGTGAGCAGGCCTTGAGGCTCTGACACATCTCCAAGCTAAGGAGTGGAAAGGCAGGGCCACTTACTTTGAGATGCTAATGATGAGACTTCTGTTCTGATGGTTTCTATCACAGCTTCACCTGGGGATCCTTTCTCACCCCGTGGACCTTTTTCCAGGGGGGAAAAAAAAAGGCAAGAGAAAGCGAGTTATATAACTGAGAGAGGGTGACATTTTGTACCTACTCCAACAAGACATTCAGACTTTTCTTACAAGAACTGGGAGCATGAACTCAGTCCCCAGGTCTGAGGGACAGTGCGTTCAAGTGTGGAAATTACTGCCCAGTTTGCTCTAACAGGATCATAGAAAACCAGCTAAGAAAGGTTCTTAGGGGTCAGCTCTGTTCAGGCCCTTCCAAAGAGATGTCTGCCCAACTGGCAGTGCTTTCACTGTGACATTAATCCAAATTTGGCTCTAGCTTGTTCTCCTGCCTTTCAAAATGGCAGGGCTATCCAGCTGGGCTATATCCCCCATCACAGAAAGGCAACTGCACTTGAGAAGTGCCTTAGAAATACCAGCCCTCGGGAAAAATAGCATAAGAAAAAAAGACATTTGCAGCATCCACTGGCTTTTATCACCCTCTTACCACCCTCCTTCTTCCCCTGGGAAAACAAAAAATTATAAAAATTCTTTACAAGACTGAGCCAAATAATGCAACAAAATGAACTGAAAGGGAGAAACCTGCAAACAAAAGGGAGAGGGAATGTGCTAAGGGCTTAGAGAATTAGAAACAAAGGAAAACTAATGAATTCCTTTCTCTAAAGAAGCATAATCATAGCTGAAGGAAAATGGTACCTTGCTGTCCAGGGAGACCAGCTGGTCCAACAGGACCTAGTTTCAAATGAAAAAAAAAAACAACCAAATTTCATTAGATTTTACTGGTTGTATTTTACAATAGCAGAAAAGAATCAATAGGACTTTTATAAGAACTAGGACTATCAAAAATGTATTTTTCTACACAACTAAATGGAATTGCTATGGGGTATGAATTCATCAGTGCCCATGTATTACTTGAATTTCCATCCTCTGGCAATTAAGATGCTTGGTGCCTCTTGGACTGGGGAAATAACCAGAATGCCACTGACCACAACAGAAAAAGGAATGCCAAAGTCTTAACCCTCCTCTCACATTCCATACTGTAAGCTCATGCACAGCCAGCATGTGTGTGTGAGAAAGATTTACAGATGCTTGAGTGGGAGTTCTGCTGTCTTGAGCTCAAAGCTGAGAGTGGAAAACAAGCATTCCCTAATTTCAGCAACAGTGCTGGGAAATGGAATAAACACAAGCCTGCCTTCCTGAGCAGTGAAAGAGCTTGATTCTAGTCCCTGGATTTAACCTATCACTACTTTGTACTCATCAGTACTCACCTGGAACACCTGGGGGACCAGTGGGGCCAGGTGGGCCTGGGGGACCTGGTGGGCCTGGCAGAGTAATAGTTGATGAACCCTCTGTAAAACAAACACACATATTTGTACACAGACACTTATATTCACACATCCAGTGAATGTGTGCAAATCTATGCTTAAGGAATCCCACATCTATGGCATATATATTCTCCCAGCACAGGGAGCCCCAGTACAGGCCTGACACACTGTCAAGATGAATTGAGAAGACACAAAAAACCCAGAGAAAAGCCTCCAAAAGCAGAAGTGTGACCCCTCACAGCACTACATACCTGCACTTATGACTTTTCCTGGAGCTCCAGGTTCTCCTAGGAAAACAAAGGTACAAAAGTTGAGCTTCTTTTTAGGGGTGAGAGTAAGAGCTACGGTAAGCTCAATAACATTGTACTATTAAACATGTAGTTTCTGTTCTTTCTACCCTTGATCTCTTGTCTGAGAAGTGGCAACACTCAAAGGTCAGGAGGGAAGCAAGAGAGCTGTACTAATCCAGAGATGCCCTCTGATCAGCTTTCCAGGCACTACATCTACCAGCTTAGGTAATAGCCTGGATTTATCCGAGGCAGGCACACAGCTTCCACTGCAGTCACCAGACATCTTACTCATGCTGAGGGCAGAACTGGGCTTCAAAGGTCTGCTCAGAGGAGAGCTGTCATGCCAAGTCCCTTAGCAGATGCCCTCACTGCCCTCCGTGCACACCCAGGGAAGGTTTGGCTCTAGTGCTTCTCAAACCTTCCCCGCCCAAAGCCACTAGATGCCACTGTTGATCCAGGGACTGGTCAGTAGAGCAGCTAATCCTTGCTAAAATGAAATCCTTAGAGAGAAAATGAGCATTAGGGAAGAAACAAAACTCACCTTTAGCCCCTGGTCGGCCTGGGCTGCCTGGAAGTCCTTGTATGAGGCAGACAAACAATTTAAAATGGTTAGTGCAAATATTGTTTGCTGTATGGTTTTCAGGTACCCCAGCTGTTTCACTTGTGGGTTTATAGAAGGAGATCCCTACTCAAGACCCCAGCTTTCAGCCTTTAAAAGCAGGTCCCTGAGGACTTTATAAGCAAGTGGAGGAATAGACTGAGCTGGGAGTCTCCCTGGGCTTCCTTGGTCCCACTGCTCCCTGGATGATGACACTGCTTCATACATGACCTGTAGCTTCTTCTAGATAGTGCTACCTGTCCTGAGGCTCCTGGATGAATTCCCTGATAAACTGTCCCACCCCAACCACCTCTGCTTACAGATGTCACATCCTCTGTTTCTATTGCTACATTCTGTCCCTTCTGTTTCTGCTTTCTGTACTGCCTTCTACTGTAAAGAAGGACTTTACAATAATGCACAGGGAACTGGAATGTTACGTTTTGGGGAAAGGCAAATTTTCAACACTGCTCAAAAATTACACATCTTGCACAAAACCTGTCTCAAAAGCCAAAGGAGATGCAGAAACCTTGGGATATCACTTTGGAAGCCCTGAGAACCACAGATGGAAAATGACAAGGGTTTTTTGAGCTCATACCAAAGTGTGTCATTGATAAATTGGAATATGGTGGAAAAGCCTACCTGGAGGTCCTTGGGGTCCTGTAAGACCTGTCACAAAAAAGCAAAAAACTCTCAAGATGTCTAAAAAATTTCATGTGTGAAAAGGATAGACAGGGAGAAAAAGACTACGTTTATGTGAAATTATAGCACACAATTCACAAGTGGTGGAAGCTGGCGTAGCAACTGGTACATAAATCAGCTCATAGCAGCTGATGTTTGCACTGGGCAATTTTGGGATCATAAGAGGTTTGCATTCTCTGTGTATTTTCCTTCCATCACCACCTTAAGAATACAGAGATCCTCTGCCAGACTTAAATGCAAATTAAGACTGGAAATTGACAAATAAATCTGTGTTCCTGACTGAGCAAAAAGCATTTTTGTTTTGTTTGTGCTTTTACCTGGCTCTCCAGCATCTCCAGTGGGTCCTGGAGGGCCTCTGGCACCTGGCATTCCCATAAGACCGGGTTCACCTAGGGATATAATCACCATTAACAAGACAGAAGTCACTGACATACAATCTACCAATCCATTCAAGCTTGGAAAGTGCAGCACTTTCCACCTATTGTATTCTCACAGCCAAGTGACCATCTCCAGCATCAGTGCCTGGGAGGGGAACATCAATGACAGAAGAGTTCTGTAGAGAGGGAACTCTGTCACAATTTACAGCCTGCTGCATTATATGTCTCAGTTCCATGTTTACAGGGTGACTCTACAGTTGAGACAGAAGATTCCAAAACACGAATCTGCTGCCATCTTTCTCCTACCCCTTTTACAAATCAGCCTCCTGCCAAATCAGAAAGTACCTGCACTTCTCCCTCAAAGGAAGCCCTTACCTTTTTCACCCGGCTGTCCATCACGACCAGCTTTTCCTGTCCAAAGAAAGAGATTGTCAGGGACTTCAGAAACAGTACCACAGTTATCCTGTCTTCCTCCAAAGTGGAACACAGCCCTAAACTTAAGAGTGGCTTTTCACCACACTGCATTTGAAAGAAACCTTGGCTGCAGTTACTGAAGATACAGGAAGCATTCATTCAAAACTAACTGTAGGACATTTTTTTCTGAGTGCAAAAACTAATCACAGCTGTCTAAAGGAAAGAACTAGGATCACAACAAGCATGATTCCACTCCCATGTTGTTCCCTTGTCTGTGCTCACAGTAACACAATCTGGGTGGCAGGATCTCACATATAAACACAGCTGCTTTCTGGTACCCACCTGCAGGTCCTTTAGCCCCTGGCTCTCCTGGAGGTCCAGGTATTCCTCTTGAGCCTTGCTCACCTATAGCAAAATAGTATGAAAATGAAGCAAACAACTCTTGGACAATGCTGTCAGTAATATTTACTGCTTTCAACTAAACACCAGCACTGACAGGATGTTCAGGCCTCATGATTCACAACTGTCTCTGGGCATTAGAAATGCTCAAGTGACGTGAATACAGGACATGTGAGAGAGGATTTTCCTAAAGGTAAATACAAAGACTGTTACCAAGATTACAGGAATCAAGAATGGGATCTATTTGTTTATAATTTTGGTGCAAAAATCAAACTCCTATAACAGTAACATTATTATAATGTTTCAGAAAGCTAACTGTGATTGGCTGGGATATACTTTTATTAGGTTGGCTGTTACTCCAGTATTTCAATCCACTGACCTGTCATTCCACGAGAACCCTTCTCACCCTGATCACCTGTGGTACAAAAAAGGGAAGCATTCTGTGAGATTGATTCATTGTAAAATGTTTCCATCAGAGGAAATAAAATCTGCTTTCTGACAAGAGCACAGAGGAAAAAGCCAAAGATGGATAAGGATAAAACCCACAGACAGTATCCATATCTAAAGGATTCTAAAGAAAATAACCACTGAAGATACCTAATTGGTCAACCTACCTTTGGGTCCAGGGGGTCCACTGGCTCCTTTTTCACCTGAAAGGTATATGGATGATTGAAGAATAGTAATAACAAATCATAAGGGAAAGGCATTTAATGCATCAAGAAAAATCATAAGGGAAATACAGATTCTGTGTTACCAGACAAACTCACACTGGAAATTACTGTCCTTTAACACAGCTCCATCCACCCAATTATTTTTCCTCTCTTAAGACTGCTCTATTACCTCTATGTCTCCTCAATTTCTCAATATTTGATAGCAATCACTAAGTTTTGTTTTGTCTCCCTTTTCTTCAGTCTTATGCTTTTCTTTGCCAATAGAATCAAAATGTTACATGGTCAGACCATGTCTGCTGCTCAGAGCAGTGCTAGAAAAGCACCTCACCTAGTCCTGCTTTAATTGCCAGGAGGAAGAGAAACTTACCTTTAGCACCTGGGAGTCCTGCTTCCCCTCTAAATCCCTGAAGGCCAGGAGGACCTGCAGAAAAATGAGATGAAGGGTTTTCATTCATCCCACTCACCATAATGCATCACAGAAGCAGAAAAACTATGAGAAGCTGTCATTCTGTTTTTGTTCTCCCAATCTCTAGATGCCATAGCACAGGAATGCAGCACTCACCTGGAGGACCTTGTGGGCCTGGGGAACCCATCAGACCTGTTAGGAACATGGATTTTCTTTTAGTAACACCACAATTAGAAAATGAAAAAATTGCTTTCAGTTTGCCCAACAGCATCCACAACCCAACAGGTGGTTAGTGGGACGGGATTTCCTCAGCCACTAGAAGAATTTGCATTACTGGCATCCTCAAAACAAGGACAAAAAATTTAGAGAACTTAGTCCTTGTGTTAAGTGGAAGTTAATTAAGTTCTTATTCTTAAGTGGAAATGTTTTCCACTTAAATAAAGAGACCCAAGCCATCCATCTTGGCTAAGATGCTGGGATCTGTGCTTCAGGCCATTACTTCACTCTTCTGGTTACTGCAGAGCAACACAACTGAAACAGGACAGCTGGGGTGCTCATTTACTCCTAACCTCTCTGCTAGGTGTTCTCTCACCATCTTTACATTTACCTTTTAGGCCAGCAGAACCTGGGGGTCCAGGTGGCCCTGGAGGACCTGGCTCACCAACAGCACCTGCAAATTAAGAGCGTGAATAGACACAGTAGAATACAGCTGTGATCCCATTTTTCCACTATCCCATCTACTGTTATTCTTTCTCTGGCAAGTGTCATGAATAATCTGCTCATCAGTTCAAAACACCCAAATAGATATCCATTTTCCAAGAAAAGAATATGAGCTCACTAGGCTTTAGGAAGATGAATCCCCCAGCTTTGATGATCTGGATAACAGGGAAGAAGATAACCTTGATAGTAAAGTGATTTTGGTTCTGTCAGACTCAAACTTGGCTGTAAGATCTGGGAAACCAAAGCAATCCTTGTTTACCCTTTATAGGTCTGGCAAAAAAAAAATCCTTTAGGCCATATTAATCTGTGCTGGGAAATGCCTAGATATAGAATCTGGATTTCAATAGTGAAATCAAATTTTATCACTGAGGTGTTTTATTAATCAGGACCAAACTCTTGCTTTTGTCCATTTCTGTTTTATCCAACAACAAGACACTTGGTTCCTACCTCTGTCTCCTTTTTCTCCAAATCCAGGTGGTCCCGGCTCCCCTCGAGGCCCTGGTAACCCTTCTCTACCTCTCTGTCCCATGGGACCTTCCATGCCAGGCTCACCTACAGGAAACAAATGCCTTGTAAAAGCTTGTAAAAAAGATGCCTGTGGGAGGGAGGCCTTGGGCAAAAGGATCCATGGCTGACTCCACCGGGGAAGGCAATGATCACACCAACCAAGTGTCTGTACTCCCATGGCATGTATCAGTCAGCTGTGAAAGACTCAGAGCACTGACAGAGATGCTCACCCATGCTTCCCTTCTGTCCTTTAGGTCCTTCTGGTCCTGCATGCCCACTTGGACCAGGAACGCCTGGAAAGAAAACACAGTAAACATTCAGAGTTCTTGACTATGTACCATAAAAGAATAACATGCAACTTAGGGGAACCTCAAACCTGGAGAGATTAATTCTATGGGGTGAAGAATATTTTACTCATAAGGTGGGTACTTGATCTCTTTAGAAGAACACAATACATATAAAATCACAAGAAAGATGAACCAAGTATTTATGCAGCTGTAGAACTCTTTCAGTGGTAGACTGGCATCTTCACAACCCCAAATTCAGCATGTTCAACTAAGAGGAAGTCTGGCCAAGGCTTTGCTCGTAAACAAGCCTCTGAGCTGTGTCTGTAGCTCAGCACCAAGGTATTAATCAAGTGACTTAGACAATGCTAAATATTGACTCTAGAGAACCACTTCGAGCTAAGTTCAAGGAAGGAAGTGCAGAATTTGTTCTTGCCCACAGTAATGTAAGTAGATGTTCTCCCTCAGAGAGGAATTGAACTACAGCCCACCTGGGACACCAGGAAGTCCTCGGTCACCTATAGGAAGAAACAAAGAGACAGTCAGTGGGGAATAAGTCTTCTCTTTTTGTCACTCTAGCTAACCCTTACCCTCATAAAAAGAGCATCTTCTTTCATAAAAAGAAGTTTATGCTCCTGGAAAAATTTACATGTTCTAGTGTCTCCAGCAATTATCTCCCTTGTATTTATGCAAATAATTCAATTATTCACACCATGCAAAACCCTCCAGGCCCTGAAGCACTCTGTGATTAAAGCAGGTGGAGCCTGGCTTCAAGAATGACTTTTATCCAGGCAAACAGAGCCTTTAGATTCAAAGTGAGATCTGTTATCTCTTCTACTATGAACTCTAAAATTTTCTTTGACCAGAAAACAAGAGAAAAAACGCCAACCTTCACAATAATATCTGAACTAACAGACAACTAGCATCAGCATCTCCAAATTCTGGAGTAACAAAACACTATTTGCTACCCAGGCCCTATGACAGGCTACAGATCTGCCTGAGAAAGCAGGTAACTCCAGACTCACCTTTGGGACCTTGTATTCCCATGTCACCTGAGAAAAGTGGAAAAAACAGTTGAATCAAGAGACTTCCTACAATTACTCATTCATTTTGTCTTCTAGTTGCTTTCCCACCTTTATTGAAATACAAAGGAGTTATGGCCAAACAGGACACTTCACACTTGAACACTACAGGATCAGACTCAGTCTGGCCTTTCACACTGGCACAATGCAAGATTGGGCCTCCTGTGTTGTTCTGTGTGGCATCAGGGTCTCTGCAGTTTACATGGCAAACTGGCAGGAGCAGGACAGTGATTGCCCCCTGCACTCAGCACTGGTGAGCCTGCGACTTCAGTGCTGTATCCAGTTCTGGCCCCTCACTACAAGAAAGTCTTGAGGTACTGGAGTGAGTCCAGAAAAGGACAACAGAGCTGGTGAAGGGTCTAGAACACAAGTCCTGTGAGGAGTGGCTCAGGCAGCTGGGGGTGTTTAGCCTGGAACAGAGAAGACCAAGGGGGACCTTATCGCTCTCGACAGCTGCCTCAAAGGAGGGCAGCGAGCTGAGAGTCAGCCACTTCTCCCAAGTAACAAGTGATAGGACAAGAAGAAATGGCCTCAGGCTGCAAGGGAGGTTTAGATTGGATATTAGGAAAAACTTCTTCACCAAAAGGGTTATGGGGAATTGGAACAGGCTGCCCAGGGGAAGAGGTTAAGTCACTGTCCCTGGAGAAATTGAAAAGACAGTAGATGTGGCCCTTACAGAGGTGGTTTACTGATGGGCATGGGCAGTGTTACACTTATAGTTGGACTCCATGATCTTCAAAGTCTTTTCCAGCCTAAACAATTCTGATTCTTTTTGTTCAAGTATAAACCATTTTCATCTTTCTCACTGCTAATAACCCCTTGAAGCAACAAGCACCCCAAAATTGTGCATTGCTAGAGCCAAGGAACTGGACAGGGGAAGAGAAGGACCATACGGCTGTACCTTTCTCACCACGTTCTCCTCTCTCCCCTCGGAAGTAGCCTGTAACAGGAAGTGAAGGGGCTGTCAGAATGCATTATACAACAAAGTAGCTAATCATTTCAAGAACAAGGATCCATCTGTTTGTATTTGAGGCTAGAGGTAGCACTATATGGTTTTGTGAGCATCCTCAATAAATCTGTTTTCAAAAATATATGAAATTTCTAAAGAAGGGAGAATGTTGGCTCTGCTGTTGTTAATCTCCTTCCATCATGTGCTAAACAGAAGTAAATCACCTTTCCCTTGCTAACAAAAGTAGCATAAGAAATAATGTATGAGTTCATTTTTTGACTCTGCTCACCTCGTTCTATTTCCTTATTCAGTCTGCTCTTCACCATCAACCAGACTGACTCTTCATTGTCATATGGGAAGGTCGAGGAGGGCGAGTTACCATGAAGAAAGTCTACTCTTGAAACATCCTTTTCTATTTTTAAATTCCCTTGATTAATTGCCAAGAGACCACCATTGATTTTTTCCAGGTCTTCCACACGAGATTTCAGCTTTCTCACTTCTTCAGCTGGAATGTTAAAGGAAAATGCTAGGGAACATGCTGCCACATATGCATGCCTGAAATATCTGGTGCTATTGCAGGAAGATGGTAACACTGTGTTGCATAGCTTTGGCCATTGAGTTTTGCAGAATTCTTTGTATCATTTTTTTTTTCCCAGCAGGATATCTGGAATTTAAATAACAACTTTGGAATCTGTCACTCTCAGAGCAGCAGACCTCAGATCTCAGGAGCTTTCTGACCCTACTCACCCCAAGACTATATAACTCCTCAACAAAGATGGTATTCCTTATCCATTCTTTCTCAGTCCATTTGTAGAATCTCAGTGGCAAGTCACCATCAAGCTGAATGTTTTCCCAGTTCTCTGGCGTGGTATCTCTGGTGTTTGGGCTTGTTCCCAGCTTAAACCCTCTGTCCTTCCATACCATTCAACATTTTTTTTCCTATGTCATTTCTTACCCAGAGCAATGAGTCCAAAAAGCAATCCAAGGAGAAACAACCAGGCTAGAAGCAAACCCAGGAGCCATTTCCACCAGCTACAGCAGGAACCACAGGGACACCAGGATGGTGCTGATCCAATTGCACCTCCTGCATCACCACTTCGTATTTCTGGAAGAGGGAAGGAGCAACCTCCCAGTTAATGAAGAGTTCCTTGACTTCAGAATTAAGAACCTCTTACAATAAGGACATCAAGGTCTGATACATTATACAAAGGGCTATGGAAAAAGTCTTTACATCACTCTGTGCACATGGTGAGTGTAATTCTAGTCCCTATGGAAGCTGGGAACAGTATTTCCAAAGGGAATTCAAACAGGGGACAAAAACACTCAGTGTATTTTAAAATAACAGCTGGGAAGCATTATCACATAGGGGTAAAGTTTTTGTACAGATCTGAACCATAAATGACAGCAATAGCCAGCACGGTCTGCCTGAGCCTTCCTCCCCAAAAATCTGTCCCAGTAGCAGGATGCAGCTGGACTGTCAGCTATCTGATTTTCTGTAGTCATAAAAATATACTCCAACTGTCCACTCATCTACAATCAAATCACTGGTACCCATTTCTCTGGTAGCCTCCTGAACATTCCTGCTCTCTATTCATTGCTCAGAGATCACTCATGTCCCTTAAGAACAACTCCTTTTTTGTATATTGTGCTTTGGTGCTTCTCCAATGGAAGTCTGAGTTGCATCACTTACCTGCATAAGTTTCTTTGTCCCTTTTTGGCATGGATTTCAGCCCTCCTGTTTTAACAACAGTAAAAGAGGTTTTACCAGTCTTTCAGTGCATGACAAAATTTAGAGTGTGGGCTTGAAAGGGAAAGGTAATAATGAGGGCAGAAGGAGAAAGCTTTGTTGCATTTCCACAGGAACAAACTCTTACCGTTTGCATCTGATTTTAGCCCAGTATCTGTAGCATAAGATGAGGAAAATCCCTGCTTCTCTTTCTTCAAAGTGTCTTCTGCAAAAGATCCTGAACAGAAGCCAAATATAATTAGAAACATTACATCAGAAGATAAACCAGGCCTATCTTCTTTCATTGGTAAAAGGTGTATTTTTCTTGGGAAGATACAATAGCTCTGCCTGTCTAAACCAGATCTAGTTTTTTTTTCTCTCAAAGCTCCTGAGCTTTGTGAAATATCCCAAGGCACACACTGGAGATCCAAATTCAAAAGCCAGACCCAGGTTTCAGCTGGCATGGTTAAAAGCTGCCTGCCTGTCAGAGGTTCTTGTATGATACACAAGCCAGGTGTAGAGCCCTGGATGCTGAACTTCCCTTCTGATCAGTCGCCATTTCTCTGCCCTCAGAATAATCACATGTCCTGAAAAAGGGACATTACCTCCATTAAGCCCAGTGTTAGAAGCACTGAAGACTTTGCCAGTGTCCTTTGTCATGACCAGGAGCTCCATCTCCTTTGCTGGTGCCTTTTCCTTCTCCAGCAGCAGGAACTTGCAATCTTTGCGCAGAATGTCATCTCCTTGGGAGCTCAACACAGTTCCTCCTGGAATATTTGTAAAATATGGTAAAGAGGAGATGGGTGTGGGCCATTGAGTTCATAACTACAAGCCACATCATTTTTGTTCATAAATGCAGGTGGTCACATTGTGATTGGAGTTGCCACTACAAGAACAGCCCTATAAGAGACATCAGTGTCACTAAAGGTAACAGGAGAGCTGTGCATGTCATTAGGTTTCTTTGGAGATGTGCATTTCACTAGCAGAGGAGTTCCTGCTGCCAGAAATGGAGAATATCTTGAATTCAATCATATGTAGAAGTGATTTGTTCAATGAGCTCTTTGCTCCTCAAGCACACTTCCTGTGGAGTCAGAGAAATGCAGTCTGAGAGAGATATTCAGGGGTCAGCAGAGCCAGCACAGCTCAAGCTGAGGAGCCCATCAAGCACTGCCAAGTTACACTGTCAAGCACAAAGCACTCCATATCCTGGGAGCCAGGCAAGGTTAGGAGACACTGAACTGCAGTTTCCTGAGGTTTGGCACAGGCCAAACAAGGTTTCAAACCATCACTGTGGTCACTCTTGTGCCACTAGGCATTATGAAGTATGTCTGGAATGGTGTACAAACATGAATTTGCACACTGACACAACTTCAAAAATCAAGATAAACGGAACGGTATTATTCCATTACTCTAGCAGAACCCAGAGTAAACCTTTATTAGAAATGTTATTGTAACTCCTGTGGTCTTTACATATATTTTTAAGCCTCATCTTTTGGAGTCCTTGGATTACAAGGCAAATTTGGTTTTCTTTACACACGCAGAAAAAAAAACCTAATTTATAACTCTCAGAGTTGCAGAAAGGAGCTGGAAAAGCTGAATCCTAACTGTTCAAGGACAAAGGGCATCTCTCATTAAAAAAACCATAATCTGATCATGTATAAGACAATTCCTTCTTTTTTGAGTAGCTGAAGCTGGTACAACTGAAAAATGATTTTTAAGAGCAACCTTGCAAATGTTTCAGCCTCAAATGAAGTACAATTTCACATGTGTGCTCCTCTATCCAGCTTCCTGCCTCCTGAGCAGAAATAGCTCAGAATTAAACAGTCCAAATTACTACAGAGATCTGAATCAGACCAGTTCATTTGCTCATTCTTAGATTCTAACTCTCTTTTCAGAAAGGTACTGGTAGGAGCCTTGGCTAGTGACAAGTTATGCACCTGAGTGTCACTCAGCTATGCTGAACCTCTAACTCATTTTTATGATATGCTTGTACAAGGCCATGCCTAAACACCTATGAATGACACACTCACCTGCTGAGGCAGACACACCAGTACTTGCCATGGTGTTGCTCTGAGAAGTGTTCTTCATCCCATATGCTGCAAAGAAGAAATTCAACAATGACAGTGAAGAAGGATAACAAGGGGTCTACACACTCTAAAGCATTTAAAAAATATTTTCTCATTCAGTGTTCCTAGGACAACTCAAACAACCAAGGGTTTCCCCAGCAAGCAAATTTCTAGTGAATCAGCACTGGGAGCTGTTCCTGCACATGCAAGGCAGAGGAAATGTTCTTCAATATCCCTTCATACCACACCATGCCACACAAGAAGATGGTGATGAGGGGGCCTCTGTCAAGATGAACTTTCTAGTCACTACAGGAAAGATGGGAGAAGGAAGCACACATTGGTGACTCTCACACTTTCTCTAGGCTTACTTTGTTGCTGACCTGCAGAGGCTGCTGTAGCATTCTGGGTTGCAGAAGAAGAGCTTGGAGACAGATTGTTTTGAACTCCAAATACTGCAAAAAAAAAAAAAAATTGCAATGAGCGTTATAGGAGTCCTGCAGTGCAGATGGCATTCTGGCTAAAACCCAAATAAAACCAGTGATACAAAAATAATGACCTCTCCCAACAAATGTCACCAGCTTTCTGGAGGCACCACAGGCCTCACAAAATGTTTTGTAACTTAGTTCACTTTGCTGTATTGTTATTGTTGGCCCAGGACAATAATGGTGACCATTTTAAAACATTATTTTGAGTTACATTGTAAAGCCACTCCAATGGCTGCATGGACATTTCTGCAGCTGGGGCAAAGACCTGCTGACACTCAGATGAGAAAAAGGAGAGAAACTGGTACATAGGTATTATTTCACTGTACTTGTCTGCCAGAAATGCAGTGCTGTCAAAGTCTGAAGGGAAGAAAAATCTGACCTGTAGAGGAAGAGCTCAGGCCCGCATTCAGAGTATGATTGCTGGGAGCCAGGTTATTTGGAACACCAAAAACTGCAAAAGAGGAAGTGAAATGTTATTACTTCTCTGAAATCATAAATCCAACACCCAAAGGTCAGTGGCATAATCCCAGAAATTAAGAGTCAGCTTGGAAATGCAACTAATGATAATGCACAAAAATTGCAGAGGAAAAAAAAAATCTTGAAAATTGTGACAACAAACCACCCTTTTACTGAACTGACAGAGGCAAAAAAAATCTTGCCTCAGACAAGATGAGATCATGTGACAGTGAGAAAAGTAAAGCTTTTAATAGTATGCCATCATAAAGCTTTTTGTGTTTTTTTTCTGCAGCTGGGGAATGCAGAATCCCTGGCATTTAGAAATGTGCCTCACCAGGTGTAAGAACACACAAAATTTACTTATAACATTTTTAGTAAATGAGCCATTCTTACAATGGGCCAGGATAACCCAATATTAATTGGGGTCTAAACTAGTTTTTATAGGGAACGTGAGCTTGACCACATGGATAAAGATGTCATCAAAATTAACTGACAGTCAGAGAGTCAGGATAATAAATCCTCACAAAGAAGGATTTTCAGATACAGTCAGTGTAGAAGCAGAGAGCACCAAATTACAGAAAACCAAAGAAAATTCAAGCATATCCCTTGCAATTTTGATTGTTCCATCATTTTAGTTTGTGCTGTGCAAAAAAACCCCTGCTTTTTACTAAGTTTCAGGATAGTTCCAGCCTTCAAACTTGGGCAATCCAGGGAGCATACCTGATCCTGTGGAGTGAGACATGGCATTGATCAAGGAAGAGCTGTTATGGTATCCACCAAGGGAAGATCCAGCAGGCAGAGTGGAGGACCACATGTATGAAGGGAGGGCAGTATTCAGTATGGTTGTGTCATATGTCCCCGACACTGTAAAAAACAAACAGACAAAAGTGGTTTTCAATGAGGCCAGGCCTGTGGCTTGCACTGCAGGTTTATAGGGCAAACAATTTACATTTCAATTACCCTTGTAGAGTCAGCCCAATGATTCTGGGTTAGCATGGCATAACTGACCTCAAATGTCAGCTGATTACAGCCCACACAAATTTTAACCAACAGAATGAAGACTGACCTGATAGCATGATCATTCACAAGAGAGATCATTCACAAGAAGAGATTTCATTGCTCACAGATGTTATGGTACCGGAATAAATCACCCCAGTCTGCCATTCCATTAATAAATCACCCTGGGCCATGGGATGCATGGCTTTTGCTTCCCACATATGTCTCTGATTGGTTCACTAGTGTGTTGGACTAAAATTCTGTTTTAGACAGGATTGGAGCTCTGAGTAGGATAAAAGATACTGTTCTTGGATACTGGTGGAAGATAATGGAGTCAACGTCAATACCACTCCCTCAAGCCCTGTTGTGAGGTGTATAAATAACTAAAAAAGGTTGTATTTTAAGTACCAATGTGGTTATAGAATCACAGAGTCACAGAATGGTTTGGGATTAAAGGGACCTCAAAGATCATCTAGTTCCAACTTCCTGCCATAGGCATGGACACCTTCCACTAGACCAACTTGCTGAAAGTCTCATCCATACTGACTTGGAACACTTCCAGGGATGGGGCATCCACAGCTTCTCTGGACAACCTGTGCCTGTGCCTGATCACTCTCAAAGGAAAGAATTTCTTCCTAACATCTGATCTAAGCCTGCCCCCTTTCAGTTTGAAGCCATTCCTCCTTGTCTTGTCATACAGCTCCTGATGAGTTATTATCAAATGGTATGGCTAATAAATCACTCACTGAAATGTTGTCTTCAGTCCTATCTCTGTCTCACTTGGACATAAGAGATCAAATCACTCTCAGACACATTTGCTTAGAGCTCTTATCTCTGCTAGAAATACCTATTAATTGAAGCTAGTGGCAGAAAGAATGGGCTCATTTTTTTGGAAATTAGACTAGTCACTAGAAAGATACCCAAGATGGCTCTTGTTACGGCAACACCTGGACAATCCTTGAGCATTTGGACCCTTTTTCTGTACAGGGACACCATGTTTTCTTATCTGGATGTTCTTATGAAGTACATAACTGAGTACTTTTTATGGCAAATGCTGTTTGGAATGACTGCAACATTGCTAAAGGCCAAGTACCTGACTGAGAGCTCTCAGTGACCATCTTTGTCTCCACCACAGCCTTTTTCGGTATCGGGAGTGTACTGGATGGTGACCGAGTAGGGCTGCAGCTGGCAGATCGACTTCCTTTCAGCAAACGTTTCACATCATCCAACTCTGTCCCTAGGAGGAAAAGCAAGTGTCCAGAGTCACCCACAAGACAGTGTCTCATTGATCT
The DNA here is from genome assembly GCA_027886175.1 of Phylloscopus collybita. Taxonomy (NCBI): domain Eukaryota; kingdom Metazoa; phylum Chordata; class Aves; order Passeriformes; family Phylloscopidae; genus Phylloscopus; species Phylloscopus collybita. The sequence continues at coordinate 26,464,550 of JAJNNQ010000129.1, forward strand.
GTAATCCTGCTCTGGATCTAAATCATTCAGTGGAATTTTTCTGCATGTCTATGAAGTTGTTACTTTATGGGGGTGCCACTTAATGACAAAGCTCCAGAGGATGTTTCTGGGACTAAGTACCATTTTACATCTTTGCAAGAGCCCCACCTAACCCACAGCATGCTTTCTTGTCCAGAAAGGGGACTCAAATTAATGATCTTAACAGGAACAGATATAACCCTAGCAGCAACACCCTGTATCTTATCCCTGATACCCCTGGAATAACTTACATCTGCCAGAGGGAGATGCACTTTGCAGTCGGACTCGTATTTCACTCTCTAGGAAGATAAAAAGCAGATCATGAATATGGAGAGAAATTCATTTGTGCCCTGGGCTGGGAATGAATCTTTAGGCTGAAGTGAATCCCTTCCTTCTTGCTGTCTATGTTCCACCTTGCTGTGTTGCTGCTTAATCTGAGCAGTACTCATGGCCCCTGTGAATTGGTTGCAAATGGGCTTGGGTGACTTTTTATTTTGGGGTCATATTTTGTTACTTCGAATTCCTGGGAATTATATTTCACTCATTGATGGCCTCTACTGAAGTCAATAATGCTGCTCCTGTCAGATATACAGAAGGTCTAATTATGCAGTCCTCAATCACACTGATGTTCCCACTCATCACAAATATTATTTTTACTATCCTTCCGAACAAAAAAAATTAGAGAGCCAAAAGAAGTTTACTAAATACTCAAATTCTCCACTACTTCTTGGGCAAAACTGACATCTCTGCAATGGGCTGTATGATTCAGTCTCTTACTACATGCTGACTTCTCTTTTGGCTCACTGAATGTAACCAGTCTAGTTTTCAGCCAACATTCTCACTCAATGCTGTTACCTTATTTTTACTGGACATTTACTGTCCAGCACAAGAAACTACAAAGTTAATATGATCTGGCTGGGGTAAGCCTTTAAACGTGCTTCCCACAAGCAAAATGGCCAGCTAGAACATGTGATACATGCTCCTCACGATGAAATCTGACAGTGCATGCACTAGAAAAGAAATACTATCTTGGCATTCATGTGGAGAAGATGATGGATTGGAATTATTTTCTGAAGTAATATGAGAAGCTGGACCTGATTCTCTGGTGTCTACTTTATTATGCATGGCCTAGTTCTGCTGGGAGCTCAGGTATGTAGTGTGCTAGAGGAGACTGTGATGATCTGAGGCAGAATAATTGGGAATGTGACACTCTCCAGGACAACTGTGCAAGACCATGCTGTGATTTATACCCACTGCTAAAATTAACTTGAATAAAGTGACATTATAGTTTCCTCTTCAAGCAACTGGAAACAGATACGACATTCTTGGAGACCAAGATAATCCTTCTTTCCCCAACACTGTTAATAAATTATTAGAAGAGCTGAATGATTTAAACAATGCAGAGCTTTACAGTGAGTTGCCTACACAGACAACAGTAAGTCTGCAATTTCCTCACCATTTCTTTACTATCAGCATATCAGGGTATGGCTTCATGGTTTGCAAGAAGTAGGAGAAGCATAAATGCAATTACTGTAAATATGTCAGAGGCTGGTCCTAGAGTATGGATGGACTAAGGTTATGGTAGTGAACTGACAAGATGGAAGACTATGTCCTGTGCCCTCAGACATCCAGGTTTCCAAGTAGATCCTCCTTTCTGACACAGTCCGAACTGCCATGACTTTCACTAAGGTCAATTTTTACACCAAGCTTGTTACACAACTGCTTACAGATTCACAGTTCACACCTTTAGTGGTGAAGATCTTCATCTGATTGCTCTACATGTAAACTGCTGGATTCCAGCTAAACAATTGGGTCTATTTAACACATCTGAATTATGCTGAACTGAAAAAAGGAGGCTTCTCAAAGAACAGCATCACTCACCTCGGCTTTGGCTTCTCCCTCTCGTAGAGGCAGATGCTGTGAATAGCAATGAGAGAAAAGCCATATTAGGGTTTACTGCCTGTGACACCTCTGAAAATCAGCACACTGATCTTGCTCAGAATGCTTATATTCAGACAGTAACTTTTCTTGGAGCACAGCTGCGAGAATTGAACTCTTAAGACTTTTTACCAGGCCCCCTTTAGACCATAGGGTATCTTAAAGAATCAGCAGCACCTTTAGCCTTTCTGGACCAGATGTTGTTTCTTTCCACACAGATAAATGCTGTTGCCCCATTTGATGGTGATGTCCCATTTCAAATGGCCAAAAGGAAGTTAAGAGGCCTATTGACTCCACTGACCAATGCTGGATATTGTGAAACCTTGCCTCCTCTATGAGCCAAAAGGTGACCTGATCATAATGTTTCACTGTCTTCACTAAGTAAAATTAGCAGCTCAGAATTTGGACAGGACAAGCCAATACCTGCTGACAATGTTCTGTGTAAATAGATAGCCACTTAATTTTTCCATAGATATTTGATGAAGTCTAGAAATGAGCTACTGGAAAAGTATATCCAGCAATGACTCAAAATCTTAAGAGTCTGGATTTTCTTGCTTGCAGCTGCTTTCCCAGCTACTATGGAAGGTGAAGGGAAATGCTATGAAGTATCCCATGTCTGCCTTCTCCTGTCCATGTCCTGTATCATAAAGGGAGCATCACAAAAGCAGCTGAGAGTAGCAGATACACAATATGCACCCTCTGTTTGAATACGATCAGCTAGAGACCTGACTTTCAGCTGTCAATGTAAATCCCAAATAGCTCCTCTGAAGGAGCTGCATGACAGCCCAGTACAGAAATAGCATAGGAGGTAGCCTAGGTAGAGCAGGACACAGCAACGTGCAAAAAGCCATTATGGTCATCAACTCACATGACCTTGCCATAATGTTCAGAGGAACAGCTCTAAAAAGGACATACCAAAATCTTTTCTGGGAATCTCAGGAGAAGAGTTGGCACTGGAGCTCCCTGCAAAGAACAGAAAGGTGTTCATTATTACTTTGCACAAGATCATTAAAAGCTTTCAAAACATGTCTTCCTGGACCTGTTTAATCTCAGTGGGCAGCAAACATTTCCATTTAAAAAAAAAAAAGAGCCATTCAGGTTTCATACAAAAGAGCTGCTAATGTCTTTCAACAAACTCCTTTAGGAATAAGCATTACACTTAGGATAAATAGGACTTACTCATTAAAATGTGTCCCTGATGGCTTATTTCCTAAGAAAACCACAATGGGACTGGGGACAATTCTGCACTAATGGGACCTCAGAGTGCACTGCACATTGCCTTCCTTCTATGGCATGTTGTGTCATACCTTCATATGTTGCATGGCGGCTGACATAGGTTTTTCTTTCAAATGTTGAGCCAGGTGATTTAGTGAGAGTAGAGCTGGGAGACTGTGCTTGTCTGTAGCTGGAGGTTGATGATGTTGAATTCAATCTACCACTTCCACCTGCAGTTAAAACAAAACACCCTCAGCAAACGGAATAGAAGCCCTGGCAGTACACTCTGGATGCCCTGGGTGCTTTATGTCACTATCTTCTGAGCTGGAAAATTTGCATTGCTGTTTCACAACTAGAGATGGACAAGAACAATATCAGGGTCTAACTCTGGCTGTCCTCAGCATTCGGGGCAGAGAGGAGTATTGGTTATCACTGTGGTTTCAAAACAAATCTTGTCAATGATATGTATGAAACCAGGTTCTGGCCCAGGGCAGTAGTGAACCATCTCCCCTGAGCAGGAACAAATCTAGCTCTGGATGATGCTGTGTTTTGGTTAGGATACAGATTCACTTGTAAACTCAAGTGTTACATGACACAGGCTACAAAACCTGGGAGATTGTTAAACCAAACTCAAAGTGCTGAAGGATGCAGTTTATGAGACAATGAAAAGCAGAGATGATTCCACTTCCCCATAAAGTAGCTATCCACACTCCCACTTAGTCCATTTTCTGGAGAAGTGATTGAGGTATGTATCAGGCCCAAAATAGCCTGGAGGTTATTAGTAGCTGTTATATGTAGATAGAGGAAACAATTTCCCCCCAAATTCACAACAGTGCTATGGAGAAGGAACTGAGCAGCCATAATGAATGTCTTCATGCTCTTGCACAAAATCTAATGCTGGAGTATGATCAAGGTGCAGCAAAAAGGAAGCTCTGTGATAAACTGCAACCTATCTATGCTGATCAGCAGGATCAAACTGGATATTGTTTACCCATCCCTACAAAAAGTGTGTCCTTTTCATCTCAACATTGTTTTTGTGCCAACTTCCCCTCTAAAACGACCTGGTTTGTTCTGTAACTTTTCCACTTAATTCAGCAGAAAGAACTACCATGGCAAGTAGGCCTCTGTTACAGGCATTCTGCAAGAAAGCGGGAAAGAAGAGACTACAGAATGCTCTGTGAAACCGCAAGGACTCAGTATCTCGGAAGCTCAGGTTCTTTTCTCTTCTTCCACATACTGAAAAGAAATCAAAGGAAGACGGTAATCCTGCATGGTCCTCTGAGTTTGCAGGACTGGGCTCAGTTCTCACACTGGTGCCAATCTAGACCATTAGACCAACATCTGCACTGGAGTTACTTCACATGTGCCCTGAGGCAAAGTGACTCCACACTGGCCTTTGACTGGCATGCAGGTGTCTGTCAGATCTCCTTGGTATGGCTAACTTCCAAAGTGCATTTCACTCCCTTTGGTTTGCCAGCTCTCTTGGAGCACAGAGAATGTTTTCCAGAAGGAGAGTTATACAGTCAATCCCACTGGGGACAGAGAAGTGTGCCAGGTACCTGGCTAGGAAGTTTAATCTTTAGAAGGCTTTGTTATGACAATCTAACAGCTGGGAAAAGAATGCTGTTAGAGAAGATCCTGGTTTTATGGAGTAGGCAGCACACACTAATTCAGCACATCCAGAAAACATGGCAAAGTGTTCAAAGTGCTAAAGCCATGGACATACAAACATAAGAAAACATTTTCTAGGAATTTCTTTAATAATATTCTACCCTCAGCAAGATCAACAAAAAGACTAATCAAAACTGTCTTTAGAACAAAAATGGTCAGAAAGACTATGATTTGGAAAAATTGAAAGAAGGGAAATTCAGTTTCCGAATAACTTCTTAAAAACAGTAGGAATGACATTTTTTGTTGTTGTTCTCCTGAAATTAGGTTTTCCCTATGGAAAACAGGACTTTTGCCATTTACTCACCCATTCTCAAACCCAGCTTTAGGGAAAGAATATCTTTGTTTTGTGTATACATTTGCCACTTCTACTTTCATAAATCCTGTTTTCTTTACCCCTGGCTCACTCTGTTCCCTGCCTTGAACCTCTCCTCAGCCCATTTCTGCTGCCTTTGCTCTGTTTCCTACTGGGCAACGCTGACATTCCTTACTTGAGGTCACATAGCTGCTTCCATGGGTGTAGGACCGCTTTTCCACTCCACTCCCTCCAGTGTGGGATGATGTTTTGAGCCCACTGCTGCTCCCTCCTTCTGAAAGAGATGAGCACAAAATGAGACATTCTCTCCAGACAGGAGATAGGAAGAGCAAGGACACTGCAAGAGAAGGCAAAAGGGACCCAAAGTTGTCCACACACTCAATTACAAGTACAGCTTCATATCTGGTGAGAGATCAGAGGTGCAGAGAAGTGTCTTGACAGAGCAGACAAGCATTCACACTCCACAGCCAGCAGGTTTGTAGTCAAGTTTTGCTTCATACACAGACTGAAGGATACTCCTGGTTAACCCTCATATATGAGATGATAATGCAATTCCTTACCAACTCAGCTGCAGCAAACTAATCAAGGATATGGTGGGATATAGAGTGTGGAGGACTCTTCCCTATTTGGAGCTTGTACTTCTCTGCAGAGGTAAAAATGACCTGTGACCTCTGATATTACTGAAAAGATTCACACACTTTTGCCAGCTGGGTGAGATGACAGGGAAATAACACAGCCCCACACTACTGCAGCCCCAGTAGTGGAACCTGCAGACCTATCACTTTTGATCCTTGTTCCCAACAGACAATCAGCACTGGAGACTCTATATCTGGACTTCAATCTTTGCAGAGTCTGGTCTTCTAGTCTTAGTAGAGTACGAGGCTTTGTTTCTGACAATACCCAGGCAGGTCCCCAAATACTACTCCTCTCCAGTAACAAGTATTTTGGGAGAAAGGCATTTCTGAAAATTTCTTTCCTTTGGGTGCAGATCTTTATGCATTGAGACCTGGTGCACCCAGGGATTTATGGAAATAATGCAGACAAATAAATAGCATGGAGAGGCACAGAACAGCAAACAGAAGCAATGCAACGACTGAGACTTACTGGGTGGCAAGGATGTCAGTCTTGTGGTTACAGTCTCTGTAATAACTGAGGGAAGAAATGGTGCAGAATTAATGGCATGTTAATTTAGCCAACCTGGATCAATGTTCTACCTATGCTCCTTGCAAAAGCATGACTTGTTCAAAGAAGATTGACTAATTTAAATAAAAGTCCCTTAAAACCACACTGCCTGGGCTGTAGCTGTAGGCTCATTATCACACAATGCTGTGTTTCTTTGCAGGTCTTTCTAGCTCTGAATAAGAACATTACTGCCATGAAAGACTTTTTTTCTGTACAAGATCCCTGTAAAATTTCTGGGCACTTCTGAACCACAGCCATTACTGTAACAGCAAAGCTCGTGGCCAGACCCCTTAGTAGCTTCCTACTAGTTAATTCTCATAAGATCAGTAGAAAATTAACCTGTTCTACACAAAGCTACCAGACAATTTCTAGGCCACCAAGGGTATTGACATCAGAGGCAGGAGCAGCATCCCAATGTCTGCACTACCAGTTAGAAATGCTACCACAGGGCAATCATCTGGTTAAATAATCACGTCATGATATGTCTCTAAATGTCTGATCTTGGCCCATTCTATCCATTATTCTGACTTCAACACAGAGACCAGGGCCAGGAGCAGAACTTAATTCTGGACCTCTGGTCAGCATTTAATCCCTTACAGAAATGGCCATTCACTTCTGTGATTTCTGGGGTGTGATGTAAAAATTAAAAATCTCCTCCTTACGTCTTTCAGTAACCTCTGATCCATCTTGCCTCGTTTTCTTTGTTACAGAATCCATATCATTGCCACCTGCAAGGAGAAGAGAGGGACTGCACTCAGAGGTCTGTGAAGAGTAAGAAATGACAACAGATCCCCACAAGACCCACCACTTTGCTCACTCTGGATGGGGACCAGACTGGCTGGTCATGGGGAAGATGTCTGTGCCAGGGAGTTTACAGAGCCCTTCCAGAGCCGTATGATTGCTACTGACAGACTGCCTCCTACAACACTGGATGCTGCACGAGGCAGCAAAGCTGAAACACCAGGAGGAGCTGTAAAGCCAACAGGTGAGATGCAGAGAGATGAAGCAAATCCACTCAGTGATGGAGTTTAGACCTGGATTTATATCCAGACTGTACTACATTATGGTCTCCAGCTGTGCTCCTATAAAGGTTTGATGAAAATCAGTGGATCCAAACACTACTCCCACACATCTCTTCTGGGCAGGACTCAACAATATAGGATTAACTGTGCAGGCAAAGTTACTCCTAAAGGAGTAAGCTACCTGTACCCTGCCAGTACTGCCAGAAAAGCCTCAGCAGATATACTGCTGCTCTGCTAACAGTAATAGTGCATTCTCAGGCTACACTGATGCTAAAGCCACAACAGTGACTTTAGCAAAGCAGAAAAAAACCCTGGAGGTACCTTTGAACTAGCTATTTTTGGCAGCAAGGAACCTAAGGTAGGAAGTGCTTTATCTTTACAGGTAGAGCAGCAACAGTTTGGAGACCTTGTCTGTGGCTTTGGAATCTGCCAGCTCAGGTCAGTCCACAGAGTGTTGGAATTGATGCTGTGAATGCTGTGTACACTCTTTTTCATTAATTTGATCCCTTTCTAGTCAAAATTATAATCTCTACCAGAGGTATGACTGTCTGCCAAGGCAGGAATACCACAAAAAATATGATTGTGGAAAAGAGACATCATCTAGAAGAGAAAACACTTCTGTCAGAAGAAACCACACAATTGCTCACTCGTAGTCGTGCTAAGATAATATTTCATCTTGTGCAGCCACAGACAATGAGAGGGAAGAGATTTTAATTTACACACAAGCTCACCATAGGCCAAAACACTTCACTGGATTTGAAGTCTCCTCCTTAAAACAGAAGGCACAGTGGTACCAAACCCAACACATTAAGACGCTGAGTCTAAAAAAAAACATTGGGCAAAATTCCTCCCAAGTTTTAAAGCCCAGCTTGATGCAGAACACAAGACCACGTCCCCCAGTTCTGTTAAATTTGAGTTTGATCCTCACATGATTCCTTTTCTGCAGCTCCCTTGATATTTAACTTGTACTGCCCAGGCATAAATACTGACATAAGGCAAGCTGCAGCAGAGAATCTGCAGGAATATCCAACATTCAGATTTAATTCTACCTTTAACCAACTCCAGCTATTCCCAGAGCTGGACAGGAACAATTTGAGTGGAAAAGGCACAGTGCCAGCCAAGCCACTTTAGCTTCCCATGACAGACTCATCTGCACTTTGCAGAGAACACCACAGTGCCCACAGCCCTCACTCTGCACTGCTGACCCTGAGCTTGTCTAAACCCTGTAAGCGGAGCTCCTGAGGCCACATCCAAGTCCTTACACAACCTGGTGGCAACAAGATGCTGCTCAACCCTTACAGTGCCTGCTAACAGGGATTTCCAGGGAATTTTCCAGCACATATGCAAGACTCAAGCTACATGCATTAGTAGAGTTCCTCCTACAGCAGGGTAACAGTCCCCTGCAACAGAAGGGTTTCTGGTCATTTGCTCCAAGGAAAGGCATAATCTCTGCAACTCTTCCTTACTGCATCAACAGTGGAAACATCTTTCAAGCTCTCTCCCTAAAAACAGATGCTGGAAGCTGTTGTCTAGATGTCAGCACTGTTGGCTTTATCAGTATTTTTGGCAAGGAGCACAGTTTTGTATTTGGAAACTGCTTTCCTTCTGCTTTGTAGCCCCAGAACTCCACTTGCTCCCTGCTATTGCGAGGTGGTGCTGGTTATGGATGCTGGAAGTGGCCAGCACCACCATGGAGTGAATGCATCTTCTGCATCTTTGCCTTCTCTCGAGAAATGGAAGTATCTTGCTGTGATATCGATTAGGAAAAAAAAAATAATAGGGTAAAGTCCATCTTTGGAGCCACTGCATGCCGGAGTCTAGCCCCAGCACACGGTGTCTTTGCATGTGTGCCTAGCACATGGATGCCAGCACACTGACTGTGCTGCATTTCCATTCCTGCCAGGCATGACTCATCTCCCCAGCGCCTATCTGGAGTCACAAAGGCATTGCTCTGGGCTATGTCTGTGGCATGGCAACAGCGCTGTTGAATCAGAGAAGTCATCTGCAGTCATCTCAGAGCAACAAGCAGCAACTTGTGAAGTGGGGTCACTCAAACAGTGCAGCAAGGCAAGACAGCGACATTATGGCCCCTTTAACATAAGCTCAGGGGCTGTAGCGTGCTTGTGGCACCCCAGAAACAGAGAACTTGTGGCCATTATTGGCACTAGGAACCACGATAGGTGTGGCACTGCCACACTTGTGCAGGCTGCTTCTTTGTACAGCATTGAAAGCAGGATAGTAATAACTGCCCAGCACTGCAAGATGTGCTCAGATCCGTGCTTTCCCCAAAAGCCTGACTGACAATGCAGGGTACCTCTTGCACCCTATTCCACTTCATTGCAGTGCAGCACACGGGCAAGGACACTAAGCCATTCTGAGATGGGACATTCAATCGCCTCTTATCATTATATAATCTAGGTATTGTATGCAATGGTAATAAAGTTTATTACTGATATTTTTCCAAGGGCAGTGGAATGGTCACAAAGGTGTCCTTTGGTGGAAAAATAAAAGCAAGCATGTTTCAGATACTTTTATCCCTCCACAATGTTCTCCCAGTTTTCATCTCACAATGCTGCTGCACTCACAGCACATCCTTTCAGTTCTCTCCTCTCTCCAGAGGTTCCTGCTGTGAGACACTCCATTTGGAGAAAGAGGCACCTGCAGGTGCTGAGATTAATAATATTTAATGTCAGCAGAACCTTCTGGTCATGAGTACTCTGACACTCAGCAGATGCCTCCAAATGATACCACTGACTATGCTTCCCATCATATCACATATATTTAAGGGTGTCCCTTCCTCTTAACCAAGCCTTTCAGTTGCCACTGGTCTGGAACTAAAAGAACTGGTTAAAAAATGATCCCTTAACTCTCTTAATCCCACAGATTAGGAATTTGATCTTCTCGTTGTGCTCTAAAAGCTGTTACTTTCAAGTCATCAAAACCAACACAGTCAGAATTGAATAAACCAAATCATACTTCCAAATCTGCTCATATTGTAGGCTGAAATGATGCAAATGCCAGGGAAGCAGGTTAGATGCCCAGCCAAAGCTCGGACATGCTTGTAGGAACCAAATTTTGCCCCGCCCGCAGCCTGTCATAGCTTCTTTGACACCAATATGTGCTCACATTTCAGAGCACAATCAACAACACTGCCCAGACTTCATTCTGCTTTGCCAGACACCTTCCTTTCAAAAATATGTCCTTGCCATCTCTACTTAACTGTGCTACTCAAAAAGAAATAGGCCATTCTGACCTGCACAAAATTCTTGGCTCTGGCACAGAAAAGGAGACAAACAATCTGGCATTAATGAAAAAAGTGTTTGCAGAACCTGCTGTCACCATTTCACAAATGAAACAACTAGTCACAGAAAAGTAAGTTCCTTTAAGTCACTCAAGCCAGTCTAAAGACAGGAAAAGGAAAATGCTTATACCACTGTGGTCAAATTGCTGGACTTGCCATTGAGAAAGGATTCAAACTGATTTTCAAATCACACTCTTCTGACTTACTGTGGCCAAAATACCTCATAATCCTCTATGACAAAAACACAGCACAAAATACACAATCAATGAGTCACTGCTGATAACAAACTCACTTTGGGACAAAGCAAAGTTTGTCCATGGCAATACAAACTTTCACTTAGAAGCAGTCCTAGGCAGTCTCAGGACTAGAGAGAGATTTATTCCCTAATACTACACCCTGCACCCACCATCTGAAGCTCCCATTTATAATCACTAGTACTCCAGCACACTCCAGATATGCTCAGTTTTAAAAACAGCCAACAGATGATCTGCATTTCACCATGCTGGTACCCTTATGGAACAGAGAAATTCTGCTAAACTTTATTTATTTTGCTGTAGCTTCACAAAACGCATTAAAAATGTACCCATAACTTGGCTTCACATTTTGTTTCTCCCAGCAGGTAAACTCCTTTCACTGGATACTCACTTCAAAAGAGTAGTATTCACTGACAAAAAGAAATCCCAAATGACCCAGCCCTTAACCAAACTTGTTTTTATATTGTATTTCCCACACAAAAATGTAACACCTCCTTTATCCTGTCTGAAAAGTCAGCCTTGTTCTTCAAGGAATCTAGAAGAGAGAAAATAAAGGATACCTTCTTCTGCCCTTTTTTTTTTTTTTTTAGCAATGTAACTTACCTGGCGTGCTTTGGTTACTGAAATGAAAATCTTTTTTTCTCCTCAACTGCTTCCCTTCTACGAAAAATTTGCCACCTACACTTTATATCATGTCCTTCTGAAGGTGTGTGGAACCTGAGTGATCATCCAAAAATCCTGTTTTATTCTCGCCTTTCTTTTGCTTTTCTATTCCTGTGCTCTTATACAAGTCCCAACAAAGGCGTGTCGTGGTTTCCTGCCTCACCCTACCCTTCAAATTATCTGACACTCACTGAAAAAAAAGATCTGCCTCCAGGAATCAAACTTTATTGCAACCAAAAATGCTCCTCCCTATTCGTTCAGGTAGATTAACTATTAAGTTAATAGTTAATTATTAGACAGACAAAGGTATAAAGGCTTGTGTCAGGGAATGTGATCATGTATAGCAGTACTTTCTGATACATGATCTGAGATCTGTCTGGGAATTTTTTTGCAGGAAATTACATAGCAGTTGCTGATGCCACTGCAAAGCTGCCTGCAAGTTAAGCATATTCTGCTGCTTGCAAATACAACAGGCTGAACTACCAGCTACTACAAACTGATTGAAAACAGCACAACTCAGTGATGTGTTTTGCCAACCCCACAGATATTTATCTCTATTCAGAAGACAGCAATATTAATAAATAAAAATACACCAAATTAAGTAAGAAACAAAATTTCTTCCATGTGTACTACCTGCAAACTTCTCACTGCATAGGAACTGAAGCAGAAGGACAGCCATGGTGGGTTAAAGCAAACCTCCATCCAGCTGAGGACCCTGCTTTCTCACCACAGCTCATTGAACCAGCGCTGGGAACACCAGCTAAACAGGACAAGCACATGCAGATATTTTCCTGGTGTACAGAGTCAAAAGCAACAACACTGCAGTCAATCTTTGACAGATGGTTTTCCATTAGTTTGTCCAATTAGTTTTTGAATCTGTGCATTTTATATGTACAGTGTCCTACAGCAAAGGTTTTTATAGCTTAACTATACCTTATGTAGAGATTTTTCCTCCTACTGAACATAACAGTGCTATTCAGTGCCTCCCGTCTCTTTGTAAGAATCAGAATTCACCTTGGCTTTTCTCACCCTACACAGATTTTGACAGATTTCCTATTCTGCTGAATAGGAAAGAACTTAGCACTTCATGTGGATTTTTGCCCAGACCTTTTGAGGGGGTGTAGCCTCGTACTGTCAAGATGGCACCCTATTCTTTTGAGTTCCACACTGGAAATTTCCAAAGGGATATGGCTGCTCTACAGCACTGCATTCCACTCCAAAGTCCATGCCCTGTGTTTTTGATGGGATCAGGACGTCTTCAGAACTGAAGAGGTGCATCTCCTAAATTGCAGAACTTGCATTTATATTTATCTTTAGACACATATTTATCCAGCATAATTTCTTCCCTGCATGCAGGAAGAATCTATTACTCTGCTTTTAGAACACTAATCAAAGAACACTCGGTTGTCTAAACAAGCTGCATGTGGTAATTAAGTCATTAAGAGGCATAGAGCTCAGCCCAAGACCTGGTCAAACTGCACTTGGCTTTAAGCCTTGACCAAAAGGATAAAAGTGGCTTTAGCTTTCTACACTTCATGCTCTTTGAACATGACGCAAAACTGTCCCTCTTGTCATCAACCACACCTAAAACCTGCACCTCATTCGTCTTACTTTACATTCACTTTCAGCACAACCCAGTGTGTGCTTCAGACACACAAGTTGTTCAAGGGAAAACAGCACTGAATGCACTGGGCTATTCTAGCTCTGTAAATCTATCACTATGAGGGAGACTTACTGGAATGGCACATAGACTCGACTAGAGCAAGTGACAGGACCTGACATTTTCAAAGTTCTCAGGATTGGAGAAACTTCCACCTTCCTTTACCTCTGTCTACCAGTTTTCTTTATGTATAAACAAAGCTAAGCCATCACAATTTTGATAAAATAAGAAAATTACAGTATTTTAATCTCTGCCATGTTGTAACAAAGATCCTGGTTTATTAAGAACAAAGTGCTCAAGGAGCATCTCTTCACAAGACATTTTGCCAATTTCTCACTGGAAAGTTGAAGAAGGTGGAGGTAGGGTATAACAAGGTGATTTAAAAGGAAATTGAAAATAAATTACATCTTGGGAGCCTTCTGAGAACTGACTTCACACTTAACAGGGATATAAGACAAGATGGTCTTGAGAGTGCTGCCTGCCTGAAACATATTGATTAATTCACTCAGGTCCCTGCTGGGCAAGTGTCAACATCAAGGACATAATTTAGAGAGGTCCTGAGCTGCTCTACCTTTTACTGAAGTCAGTGATTGTCTCAGACACTCAGAGTCACTGAAAGTCAGGTGTCTAGTGTCAGAGAGCAAAGAATTGCACCAGACCCAGCCTCAGGTCACCAGCTGCCCCTCTTGCACTAACAGTGGTGTGTGGACTGGTGGTTAGAGCAGGGGAGGCACCCTGAGCTCCTCTTGGAGTAACAATCACTATCATCCCATCCCCCATCTGTCCTGCTCAATTTTACTTGTAGAAGCTTGTAGAAGTCTGCTAAGGTAGAGACACGCTCCTGTTGGGTGTACCTGGGAATGTCCTACCAGGTCAGAATTTGCTGCTTTTCCTGCTCCCAGCACAAGAAGCAGCTGCAGAGACACTGAGCTTTCAGTTGATGCCTCAGTCTGGCAGCTAGAGACATCACATCACATTTGAAGATGGCACCATTTTCCTGGTCAAAGATGCTCCAAGAGTTTACAGCACCTGATGCTGGCACTGAAAAAGTTGAGAAGACGAGGCAGAACTCTACTCTGCACATTCACTGCTCCTGAAGGTGGGCTGTGCTACAGCACATCTGAATCACTTCTTACTCTGCAAGGGGAGTCCAAATATAAATGTTCTCAAAGCTGAACCAGCTCGTTTTGTCGTGGCCATTCTCTAAAAGCTTAAGAGAATTGTGTTCATGGTTTAGAAGCAGACAAGTTGTGATAACTTATCACCTTCAACTTCAAAGGAAGCTGTGGAGCTATGAATAAGGTGCACATTAGTCTGATAATCTCGTCTTGATTGGCACAAAAATTACACAACTCGTGAATCAGTCAAGAAGCTGATTGGAATACTGCAGGCCCACACAAGGATGATTTGCACAAAGAAGAAGAAGCCACACCTATTTCTGTATAGCAAATGTAGTTCCCTCCATGCCTCGGTTTTACACCAGGCAGCCAGGCAGCCACTGAACCAACCAGAGCCTCCTGAGTCACGCCTTGACTCAATGCCCTGAGTCCATGGTTTGCACATCACTTGGGAAACTCACCGTGAGTAACTTCAGGCATGAATAAAAGCCCTGTTGGGAACTGATCATCTTTTCTGGGGTGCAGGGAGGTGAGTAATGTCAGGATGCAAAAAAACTTTGCCAACTCCATCTCTCAGGCCCCAGGATACTTCAGTGATCAAGAGTCTTGGCTACTTGTACTCATTAATACAAAGACTGTACAGCTATGGATGTCTCTCCTCTCTCCTTCTGGCTTTATACGGCATTCCACATAGCTTCTCAATACAAACAATAAATAACAATATTTATAATAAAGTTATACCTTCCTATTATGGAGTATTATAAAACACATTTTCTCAACAGTGTAAGACAAACTGAATTGTACTAGCCCAGAGAGGTGAACCTGATGCTGTCATTTTGAACCTTGAACAAATGACCACAGGGCTGGACTGTTCTGCTGGGGCACAGCAACTGGGAGGAAGTGGCTGAAGACTTGGGCTTGCTGGTCTTACTATCACCATGTAGAAAGCAGGAGTGGGTTCTTTTCAGCAGCTGTAGACAGCTGTGTACCTCTGCTCACAGACAAGTCTGTACAGACACCAGGGCCCTTGTGCTGCCATGATGCTCTGCAATACAACTCCCTAATAGTTATTAGCAAGCAGCCCAGTCCAAGGACTGGGGATGGATGTGCACATTGTCTTGTGTGTCTGGGACATCCTGATAATGTAAGTTTTGGTGACAGATCCAAACAAAACACATCTGTGACCTCTTAAATGCCCCCTTGTCCCCCATGCTTCTTTTTATGCACATTAATGCGTGGGAACATTTTACATCTCAGGCACATTTTACAATACAGGTTAGGCTGCACAGCAGGAGTTGGCTGCCAGAGCCAGGAGTTATCACACATGTCAGACTTACCTCTAATGGCATCAAGGCTGTGATGTAAACAGATCTGTGTGCAAAGGTGAGATGACCTGCTGTCATCTCTCTCTTCCCCCCTCTCCACACCCCATCTCACTGTCTCCACAGAAATTAGGGAGCTGCCCCAGCTGTCCAGCACACCACAGCATCTGCCATGGAACAGGGCTGTGAAGCAGATGAGCCTGTTCACTGCCACTCTTAGGGGTTCCACTGCAAGTTTAAGTGAAGTAATTTGTATCCCTAAGATTCTTCTCCTTTGCAGTGCTGGCATAGTGTGTGTCTACCAGTTTTCTTTATGTATAAACAAAGCTAAGCCATCACAATTTTGATAAAATAAGAAAATTTCCACTTTGTCCTCTAGGTAAGAGGTGCCTGCAACACATGCTGCATATGGCAGCACAGCTGTGAGCTGGACTGAGGCTCGTTTGATGCTGGTAGTTACTCCCCATGAGCCCACTGCCCAATCTGCTTGGTCAAAGTGAACCAGTCCTTGACTGTTTTACTTACCATACAATGCAAGCTGCATTCACAGAATCAAATAATTTCCTGTCCCCTGGCTTTTAGAGAACTCCTGCCTGTTTGAAAGTCCACCTATGAACCATTAAAACAGTTTTAGCACCAGTGCCTTTTAAACAAAAGCTATGTGTGCTAATCTCATATATCAAATGTTTCAGGCAGACAGCAAAGGGACACAACCAGTGCCAGATGACTTGGCTGTGGTGCTGCCAATACACATAGTGAAGAAAAGTCAAAGCAAGCTGTTTACAAAAAAACTGGCACCATGTAAAAAAAAAAAAACCAAAGAAAACACTTAAAAAATCTTTCTGGCAGCTCCAAAGAAAATAAGGTATGATTTGTGAACAGCTCACCAGCATATCCATGGCTGAAAATCAAGCAATTAGTATTTCAAACAAACAATTCTACCAGTTCTACCTGTGCCAGTCCAAAGGCTTCAAGTTTAAGCACCCTTACAAAAAGCAATACAGGGAGAACTGCAGTGCAAACTGCACTGCAAAAATACAGGACCAAAGCTGGAGAGAAAAGCTGGACAAAAGCTCTGCTTACTTTGAAGATCTGCCTCAGAAAATTATGGGTGTTGGCAAATAAGCATGATTTCTGTCTGCAATCTTGACAGAAAATTCAAAGCACATATTGGCAAAAAAATCCTGATGAAAAATCTCTGGCAGGCCCAGCTACAGTTTGTAGCAACTCGTCTCCTATATGAGAGATAGATTCTCGTTAGGAGAAAGGCAAATGCAGGGGATGGTGCCTGAAGGGTCTTCAGGAGCAGTTTTCTTTTGCTATCCCCTTTTCCAGCCCTATACATTCCTGCCCTGCAAGTCCTTTTACCTGCTAAGTTTCCAAGTGTCATTTTTGGATCAAAGGTTATTTCACAATCCAGGAATCTTTAGGAATACAAGTGCCACTGATGCTGTATCACTCAGGAGAGTTTGTGCATAGGACAAGAATATCTCCTGCACTAAGAATGAAATTAAACACAAGATTAAATTAAAAACCCACAGCTCATATCCAGTCCAAGGAACCTGGACAAGCACTTGGGATCACTGCTGGGGAGTAAGTGAAGAAAGCACTAGGCCTGTTGCTGCAGGGACAGTTGAACTGCAACCTTAGTCTGAAACCTATGACAAAATAAAATCAAAACACTGTAATTTTTTGTGGCGAAGCAAGAGAAAGTCATCCCAGTGGTGAATACAGTCACTTGGAACATGCAAACATGTACTGTATAGTGATTTAAACCTGTGATTTGCACATTGTTCTCTCCAACCTGGTGATTAGTCAGTCCTGGGCTGAAAGGGCTTTGAGAAAATGCTTCCTTTAAAATAATGAGATTTTTGAGGGAATTGTCAAGCTTAGGTGTAAAGTTTCTGAGGGGGAAAAAGAAGGGGATTTGTACAAACACATTAGAACAGATGTCCTCTGTATATCCTGGGAAGTTCAGGCTATCCCTCATGAAAAATAAGACTGAGGCCATTCTGCAAATTTCCTGAGTCAGACTTTGAATGGAAGGCTGCAGAGTTCTACAAGATTTCTGTTCAGAGATGGTCTCTGTCAACATCATCCTTCTTCTTTGCTAGGAAGGTACTTCCTGTGATTAGGCTCTCAAGCATTTCAGGGTGGTGCTCACTTTTCACTGCCAATGTAAACAAAAGAATGAAAAGCCCCTGCTGGCTACAACGGTGTTCCCTCTAAGGGAACATGCTCTGCTGTAAGCCCTGTTTATTGCCAGTGATCAGTATGGATTTATCAGGGATTGGAATTTATCACAGTACAGACTGGTGTTATAATTAGGGATGGGCATTTCAGCTCACACCAGCTTTTTGTTCTCCTGGGTTCTTCACAACCATAAATCAATTTCCAATCTGAGTATTGCAAAACAGTTTTAAATCATGAGACAGGTTTCCATTAGTGTAAAGCTGGATTGGGCTTGTTCCTGTTGCATTTGTTTAGATCTGCATTAATAACAAATGATAAAAGAGCGATCTGGATCTCATTTTGGTTCCGAAGGTGACATAGCACTTGTTACAACTGCTTGTGGCAAGAAGGTGTGTGAAACTGCTTTTATTCCTGTTTCTACTGCTATTTATTTGTTGAACTGGTCCTCAGAAAGGCTTGAATCCTTCCTGGCTGCTATCATGCTGCACCTGCTTTTCCTGGGGCACACAGGCTCAACCTGCCATGTGTAGGCTTGCAAAGCCCCAATTTAAATGGCACTCCTTCATTAGAGGATACATTCCAGAGGCATAAAATATTATTATCCGATACACATGACTAGAAGACTGCTGATCTCCTGCAGGACTGCAAGCACAAGATGGGACATGAGACTTGGTAAAATCGCTCTCCAGAACACACCTCACGTGGCAGCTGGAAGCTTTGGATGTGTTGTCAGTACTGAGCTTGGAGACCCTTCTCTCTCACACTGCAAAAATTACTGAAGTAAACAATAAGTCAATCTGACTGAGACAGTGGCTCTCACTTCTTCAGTTGTCTTCTCGGTGGAAACATTCTACTACATTATCAAAATTATGTTTCCAACACTTTTCCACCTCTTCCAGTCTTCAAGAATTCCTCAGTATTCTCCTGAACACAGAGATATTAACAGTCCTCTCTAGTTCTTTCACAAATTTTCTTTATCTTCTCTCTTTAGCCAGTAGTTATGGCTAATTCCTAGGTTTTGTGGTCACAGGATGGAAGCTGTTATTTCAATTCACACTGAAACAGAGTTGTGTGAATTTTTCAAATTTAGTATTTCAACTGTGCCTGTATTTCCACAGGGAAGTTTATAGGTGTCCTCACTTTTAGGATCAATTGGTTGTTTACAAAAATACTCCTTTATATGATGTTTGCAGAAAGCATAGATCTTTCTTTTTTCAACATTATTGAAAAAGTTCAGAGAGAGTAAAATGTCACAGTTTGCTGCCTGCTCTTTAATGGTTATTCTGGAGATAACACAGATCTTTGCTCTGCTCATGAGGAAGTTGTCACAAACTGAAATTGGAATCCTTTTTTCCACACTGGGATTTATTTTTCCGATCTTGGCTAAAAGCTACAAGGTCTATCTTTCTCAAATTCTGCTGTTAAATATGGATTTTTATAAATAGTAATTATTTAACTCTTTCACATTGTCTTTCACTTGTATCTTGTGTTAAAATTACAGCATTTGTGGACTTCCTTCTATTTTGACACACAGTCCTTCAACAATCTCAGTCAAGTTTCTCATCTACATCCATCACCCTGGCACAGAATTCCTGACCATACAAATGTTCCTGCAGAAACAGAACAGACCAGATCCACAGAGAACAGTCATAACACAGACTCAATACTTCTCTTCAGAAACCATTTAGAAAAAAACAGATACAAGGGTTAAAATAAGCCAGACCTCAAACTTTCTTTTTTTGCCTTGATTCTGAGTCAGTTAAGAACAGACATTTGTAAAAGCTGGAAACGGTGGCTGGAGTCACAATGCAGTTAGAGGCACACCATTTATCAATAGTTAGAATAAGAATAAATATTTGAGCAATATTACAGAAGCAAAAAGTCATGGCTTACAGCTCATTAACAAGTGTTTTCAATATTTTTTAATGATCTCTCACTCTTCTTTAATCTAGGACATCTTTCAGTTTAAAGCAGTTTTCAGCACCATTCATGGTTGTTTTGTTTATGCTCCCATTCCCTCAGAATGGGAAACTCTCCAAGTTTCTCACTTTTCATTAGAGATCATGCTTCTGCAAGCAAATCTCTAGCCAGACACACCTTTGCCATACAAACCACAAGTGATATGCTAATTCCAACCCAAAACTGTGTGTTCAAGAATAAACAAAGAGAAGATTTGTGACCCAGAAGAGAAGAAAACAGATGAGTGTGAGCCCTTTCATTTTATTTATTTCTGCCTTGTAGGACAGAGGTAAAATCCTAGAACTGCAGAATGGTTTGTGTTGGAAAAGACCTTAAAGACTGTCTAGTTCCAGCCCCTCCCACTAGACCAGATTGCTCAGAACCCCAGCTAAACTGGCCTTGAACAATTCCAGGAATGGGGCATCCACAACTACTCTGGGCAACTTGTGCCAGTGCTTCACCGCCCTCACAGTAAAGAACTTCTTCCTAACATCTGATCTAAGCTGGCCCTCTTTCAGTTTGAAGCCATTCAACTCTTGTCCTATCACTACCTGTGCTTGTCAAAAGTCCCTCTCCAGCTCTCTTATGGGCTCCCTTCAGGTACTGGAATGCCATAATTAAGTCATCTCAAAGCCTTATATTCTTAACCATGCAGTCTCTGGAATATCTATCCATGACTGCTGGTGTAGTAGTAGTAAAAAGAGTAGCAATAATAACATAATTATAAGAGCTAATATTATTTTTATAGAAATCATGCAGCTCTTTCATTCATGGCAGTCTTACAGTTAGCTCATGTGTAGTTAGGACTTGGACAATCCTAAGTTGCTGCATCTATCATAATTCATTGAATTGAGCTGTCACTCTTTTCTATGATTAATTAAAATGACAATGTTAAGGTGACAACTGTAGGCCCAGCTCTTCAATATGCCAGAGCTGATGGAGATGTTTTTTCTTTTCAACAAGACTCATTTCTGTGGAGTAAGGCAGGAACACTTCTTCATTTTCCCTGCTGACTTCTTTCACTCATTTCTGTTGATGATTCCAAGCTGCCTGAGGGTCACACTGCCTTGCACAAGGGGGTTTTTCCTGCAATAGCTCACTCTTTTTGCAAGTATTACAATTTCAGTTGCAATGAGCAAAGCAACAAAGAGATAAACAAGGAATTTTTAGAGAAACATAATGAGCAGCAGCTGGCTTTACTGGGAAAGCCTTCTACATAACCTGGTTCCCAAGCTCCAAGTGACTCTTTTATTCCTTGCTCTCCCCATTTAGGAGCAGCAGTGATTCTATCACTCCTTCACACAATGTCACTTGTAATAGGAGCTCATTTTACAAACCAGCTTTTCTCCAGTACCAAGAAGGTACTTAATATTAAAAGTAAAAGGACGAAAGATGGCATGATTGCAAGTACACTGTGTTCCAGCTGCTCAGCTGGAAGGGCAGAACCCTGGTGAAAAAAAAGCAGCTTTCCTTTTCAGGACTTGATCACTGACTTCAGACTAGCACATTATTTTTTCTAAATAGTTCTGAGGAAAACATTTGCAAATGAACACTCAAAACTTGGATCCCAGGTATTTAAGTTGCCTCTGCTTCCAGTTTCTGGCAGGTTTTCTGACTTGGCTCTGAACCTTTTGACTGTGCCCATCTCTATTTTCATGTCTCTGCTTGAAAAATCCTGTTTCTTATCCAAAGCACAAAAGTATTGCCTTTCCAAAAGCCAGGTCTGTTGTTTGTCACTTCTTCTCAGCAAGATGACTGGCTGGAAACTTAGCTGTAACTCAAACTTTTAATTTCACAGCCATTCAGATTCTCATTAATTTGCTTCCATCAGAAGTTTGTCTTGTGAGACCTGTGATAACGCGCAGCTTTCTCTTATTAAAATCAAGGCATTCTGGGCTCATCCTCACTCCATATGTTGTGTATTTCAGATGTTCCTGCTGGCAAGGAGCTCTTTGGGTATTTTTATTTTTATCACAGGGTTGCCAGATGCATGGCATGGTGGCTGCCTTCCTTATCCAGTGCCTGCAAAGGTGCTTTTTGGATCCTACTTTAATAATATCTGTGATTAAAGTTGTCAGCTGAAGGCTTTGTAAGTACAACACCTAAAGATGTTTTTAGTTTTCAGCATAAATTAAAGAGTTCAGAGCAAAATATTTACACCTCCTCCCCAAATATTAAAATTTGTACTAAGAAATCATTCTGTTACGCACAATGGCAATATAAAACTAATGGATAAAACAGAGTATAGGTGGAGATCTGAAGTACCCTCACTAACAAGTGTTTGTATTTTTTGGAGTTCAGTACACTGAGTTCACTGAATCCATTTCATTTTGAAAGATGAGGCCAAATGAGAGAACTGATCCATTACTCCCACTTCTGTTAAAACAGCATTTGTCCAAGCCTATGAAGAAAAACACTGTGAGAGTCTTACACACTTACTTTGAAGTGCATGTGTCATTTTAAGCACATAAAATTACACAACTGTGGAAAATACGGCTGAAAAGGCCTTCAGTTAGATTTCTTGTCCATCTCTCTGTCCAAAGCCTACCTCCACATTAATTATTCCTCACAAAATTTTCTTTAAAACACTTTTAAAGCTTTACATGAGGTTTCAGAATCTCTTGATGTGATCTGCTCCATAACTCCCACACTTGCTGCTAGAAAATGTCTTGAAGTTCCAAACAAGTATCTTGAGCTGACAATCAGTTCCCTTCTTCCTTTTTCAGTATAGCTCATCTCCTTTCCTGTGGTCACCTTCTATGTATTTGAATGCTGTTGTCACATATGCCATGAGGGTTTCCAACACCAAACTAAGCTTTTCCTGTTCCTGCAGGTTTCCTTAGACACTGAGTTTCCTAGACCTTCAACCAGCAGGCACTACCTCCAGCCTTCACAGGGAGTACCCACGTACTTAAAGCTACGTGCATATTTAAGTACTGTGCTGAACTGGGCACTTCATTTCTAGCGTTGCCCAAGGCTGTCAAACACATGCTGGTCTGGTTTGCATGACATTTCAGTTAATTACTGTTTCAATGATAAATCTGGCAGTTTTGCAAATGTCTTTAAAATTGTAACTGCAGGTAAAACTACTCTATTCTGCTAATGAAGGACAGCCAGTGCCAAACTGTTGTGAACCTTATCTACCTGATCAGCAGGCAGTGCTTAACTTATAGTTTCATAAGGTACTTCCTTAAGAGTGCAGGCATGAACAGTGTGTATTGGAAACTGGTGTTCTTAGTATGTCTGGAAGCAAATTTATTTGCCAATAAACAGCCATGCCCAATACCTAATCCACAGTAAGACACTGATACACACATATATCCCAACCTCATCCATGAAGATGTTCAATCCCCTCCAAGTACCCAAAATGTAGCAGACAGAACAGCATCTGTGGCAGCTGACACATGCCAAGCGTATGCAATCAAGCAAAACATAAAGAAATCAACAAGCCAATATGTGTGCATAAAATATTATAACGAAAACTTAGGCAGACAGAGACCAAGTGGGAATAAGATGGAATGGAAACAGAGACTAAGCAATTGCCAGAGTCAAGAGCTATCAGCTCACAGGTGGGAAGGCAGTGAACCACGGCTGGGCTGGTGTTAAAGGAGCTGTTAGAATTACATGCTTTTACTTCTGTTCTGTTTACTTTACTGTAGCCATTTGCAGTGTCAGTGGAATCCTTCAGCTTTTCCTAGAACTAATGCATAGTGTTTGCACAATGAAACAATAACAAACTAGTAAAAAAAGACCAGCACCTAGAAGCAAGAAGTCAAGTGTACGATAAAAAATGTACAGTTCCCAACACATAAACAAATCAGCAATAAGCAAGTGTATGATCCAATACAAGACAATTGTTTGCTGTGCATTGTGTGAATGTGCAATTTTCATAGAATACGTCTGTGTCAAGTATTCAGGAATTGTCAGGGACAAACACAAATAGTATTTTAAAGAATTAGGAAGAATGTACTAAGAGTGTTCCTTCAATGCATTTTTTTAATACTTTACTCAGGATCTGCATTTTTTAAAATCAGTGGAAAAACACACTCAACATTCCCTTGTGGAATATATCCTAAAGATACTCTGAACATACATCCATCTTTTCACAAAAACCTTCCTGCTCTGGTAACCACCCCTTGGGATTCCTCCACTTGAGCTGATGCCAGTCACAGTTTAGTTACCCACAGTATCATTCTGAACGTAGCTATGAGACATAAATGTAAAGGGAATCTTGGAGTACAGCTACATTAATTCTAGTAATGGCTTTAACAGACCAAAACACTGAAGAAGGGTGCATCTCACACAAAGCTGCTTCCCACAAAAAAAAAAAAAAAAAAGCAGCACTTGAGCATTCAATCTTATCTCACTTCACCTACCTTTCTTCTACCCAGATTATGCAGATGGACAAAATTCTTACAAATTAATTAAATGAAATTTGTTGTTGGTATAAAAGCATCAATTCCCATGAAATCACCTAAGCTGAAGATGAAATTGGCTCATGTGGTTTTGCTGTTTAAAAAATAAATGCAGCAATAATTAATATCTGGAATAGAGTTTGTCAGTGTAACCTCAGGGTGTGAGGTTTGATCCTTCACATTTGGATGGTAAATTATTGCAACTTCTCCATCATATCTGTGAGGATGGTTCTCCCACATAGGTTTACTTAGAAAAGTAAATCCTTCTTTGTAAGGAATGAGCCACATATTTCCTATTTTGTTCCTCCTCAGTGGTACTGCTCCCATTCTGGTAACACACCCAAGTCTTAAATGTGCATCACTGAATGACTTCACCTCTTTGGCTTGCTCCTGAGGCTTGGCAATATGCATGGCAGTCAAACTTTGATGCACTAGAATTTATAATAAAAGGAAAAGTTATTGATTATTTAGCTTCTTGAGGTTCTTTCAGCCTCTCTGCTGCTGGTGGACTCTTCAGAGCACTGTACCTCAGATTGGTTGTCTGGTGTTAAAACCAGATAGCAGGTTTGCCTGTGAAAAATCTCCAATAATGAAGCTGGCAGAGCTGATGCAGATCTGACTGCAGTGCTGAGCAGAAAAGGTAATTTCTTCATTTGCAGTTTTCCTGGCTGTGCTATACAGGGACTCTGCCAGCATAAGCTTGCAGCATCTCTCTCAGTGTTTTGAGATGTATTTGTACTTCTTGCCTGAAGGATGTATCCATGTTTACCTAAGAAGCTGAAGATAGGTAAGGAGAGCAATTTATTTACACTAAATGGAACCTGAAAATCCTTGAGAAGGCAAAACACCAAGACCTTTCAGTAACGGTTACTAGCACAAACATCCTCTCTGGAGAAAAGATCCTCCTCTCATTGTCATTTCTCATCTCTGCCTATTGCCCTTTGTTTGCTTTTGCTTTGTTTTTCCTGTGGTATTGTTAAACAGACCTTTTGAAAATCAGCAATTACAGCTAGGCACATTAACTGGT
Source organism: Phylloscopus collybita (assembly GCA_027886175.1). Classification (NCBI taxonomy): domain Eukaryota; kingdom Metazoa; phylum Chordata; class Aves; order Passeriformes; family Phylloscopidae; genus Phylloscopus; species Phylloscopus collybita. The sequence continues at coordinate 26,489,821 of JAJNNQ010000129.1, forward strand.
AAGGCAAAGTAGAAGTAGCTTGATGGAAGAGGTACAACTGACACCAAAGGAGGCTTCAAGCAACAGCACCTTGTTATCTAAAAGTCTCTCACACCTTTTCTATGTAGCCTCCCATGGGCAGCTCCAGCTTTCTCTCCTTCTCCAGTTGTAGCTAGCTCCTTCCTGTCCCTAGCATGGCCACCTAACCCAGGCTTACCCTTTCTGTCCTTTGTACAACCTCCTGTCCCTTCCTCTGCAGAGCACAGCCAGCAGACCCCAACTCACTCTCTGCCAGCTAACTCACTCTTTTATCACACCAATAGCTGTGAGGGCAAGGCTGTTCCCACCCTTTGGTAATTAACACAGCTGCAATATATCAGGGGCAAGATTGCCTTCAGTACTATCTCTGCCTTCCCAGAGTAGTGCTTGCATTATAGTGGTATTTGTGAGAAAGCAGGTCTCTAGGTTTGAGAGAAGACCTTAGGATTAGGAAGTGTTAAACCAGAGAAAGTTTTACACCTTCTAAGCTTGATTTTACATAGTTTAAATAATGCTTTAAGGAAAAATTATGTCTGACCCAGAATTCCTCACTGAGATGGAAAAGAAGCATGTCACCAAACTGAGTAAACTGTGGGGAGAAGATGATGATATCTGTGATTAATCTTTGCACCCACATGTTTAAGTACTGTACACAACAATATATGTGCACTGTTGATCCTAGAAAACTGAATCCCACATAAGCTTCCTATCCAGACATCATGTGGACAGTTTTAAGACTACCCCCAGTTTAAAACTATCCCCAGTTTCACAGTCTCAAGAACATGCAGGATATACACCACGTAAAATTTAAGAGTGATCTATCTGCTGATCTAAATCCTGAGGAGCCTTTCAAGAGAAAACTTGTCAGTGCATACCCATGTGTTGAGTTGCCACCACGCATTTAGCAGTGATGAAATAGCTTATTTTGGCATGTTACCCATGAAATAGTAATTAATTCAAGGAAAAAATGCACTAAACCCTAAAGCATCAAAACTAGAATAACTCACCTGTGAAAGAACTGCAAGATTTCTCTTTTCAGGACTGTCATGTAATATGGTATGGTATGGTATGGTATGGTATGGTATGGTATGGTATGGTATGGTATGGTATGGTATGGTATGGTATGGTATGGTATGGTATGGTATGGTATGGTATGGTATGGCTGTCATCAAAGAGGTTGATGCCAAAGAGAGTTGTTCAGTGTCTGTTGATGTGTGTGGTGGAGGTGACTGCAGCCAGGACACACACTCGAGGTTACCTGGGTTACTGAAGGGAAAACCCATCAGTTAAAGCAGGTGGCATTTGCCAGCTTGGTTCACTTAGCATCAGTTCAGTGCTCCTGTACTCCACTTAAGACAAATGTTCTCCACCCAAAATACAGTTGCCTTAATGTGTTGAGAGGGAGACTGGTGACTTTCCCACACAGTGCAAAACACTTACACTAATGCAGGCAGCTGCAATTCCAGTATCCTCAGCACCACATGAAATAATACCATTAGCTGACTCCATATGCCACACTTCCACTAAAGTACCATCAGGACAGCGGAGTTCTGCTTCAGTTCAGCAGGAACTTTCTCAATGACTTCAAATGCCAGGAGGGCTAAGCTGCCCTTCTGCAGGAAGACAACACAACAACAACAAAAATAATATAACAGTAATTACTCGAACCCACAGAGGTTGTAAGAAAATATTACACAGTCATCAGTAAAGCTTTCTGTACATCTGTGTAGAGAAAGAGACTCAAAATGCAGTTATTTCAGATAGGAATATGAGTAGAAAATTGGCACTGAAATTGCTTTGGAAATAATTGGAACAAAAGCAATACAGGTCATAAACACTGAAAAATGTATTTTTAATGAGCTATAACTAGCATGAACAGTATATTTCACTCAAGAAAAAGTGAAAAATCAAAGAAGCTTTACTGACTATTTTACTTGCTAAAGGAAATGGCACTGAAGGCAATTATGTTGTCTTCCCTTCAGCTGAGTATTTTGAGAGGAAGAGTGATATAAGAGTATTTCTTGAGTTCCTATTGTTTTTGAGTATTTGAAATCTTTTGAATTTTAAGAATTTGCCTCAACCTTTACATTAAGAAGAGACAGTTTCATATCTGTTCACAAATGTTGGTGAATTGCCAGCCTCACAATTCTGAGGCAGCTGTTCTTAGACATGTGATTTGATTTGCACAAATATTCCACAGACATATCCCCCATCTCACAACAATTATGCACACTTGAAACGTTACATCAGTTATTAACTGTATGGAAACCAGGAGAGAGCTTTAAGCCAGCTCTCACCCACTTGTGAGCCTGTTTTGCAACATAAGGTGGTGGTAGTGCCTGACAACAGTGCCACATTGAAATCTCAGCCCTCTAGAGACAACTTTATTCTCAGCAGTATGAGATGGAAAACTGCCATGAACACTTTAATATTTCATCCTTAGGAAAAGACTTCTAAAATTTTACTTTATAAGGCTTTCTCTAGCCTCAGGTAAATGACCTAATTCATTTCCAGGGAGGAAGTGTGTTTTTAAACCTTGCCTGCTGATGCTGCAGTTTGGTAGGGTGTGCTCAGAAGAATGGTTATTTGTTCTAAAACAAAAAAAATAACCAGTGGTGCTGCTGAGGTGATGACAGACACTACTCACTCATGTCTGCACTTAGAACAACAAGGGAAACTCCCAGAAGTTCAGGAAGAAGGAGAAGTCTCCATTTCTGTCTACATGCTCACTGGATGACTTGTTTGGTACACCAGTTTAATCCACTGGGTCCCACCAAGGCCTCCAAACTACAGGTAACTGCTCAAACCAGCTTGTCTGCACTTGCAAATAAACCACGTTCACTTTTCCAGCTTCACCAACTCCAGCAGTACAGATAAATGTGAGCAACCCAAGAGTTATGTGCACACAGCACAGTGTGAACTCTTATATCAGGTATGTGAGGAAATGAAATGACTCTTCAAGCTCTGCTACAATTCAAATACTTTTAACAAAAAAATATGCTCAGACCATCAGAGATGGCAAAAGCTGTACCAGGGACTAGTTTGGGCAAGGGCTTAGATTTAAAAGGCTCAAATTTTCATAAAATAATGATCAGTTCTGCAGCAAAGACAAGAACACTGAAGGTCGACTACAGTCTCATAAGGCTTCACACTGTAATCTTTGACTAGTTATGTCAGAGAAAATCCCACAGACACAGAAATAGGAGACAACTGTCTGCCGACCCCTTTTATTAGCACTGTGCCTCACCCACTTGGTTATTCACACAGGCAGCAGTGAGAACTACACCGCCCATCTCACCTGGCTCTGACATTACCTTTTGTAATGGCACATTGCAGTGCCCCTCAGCTACAATAAATCCTGGCAGTTTTTCTTTTCAAGACAGGTACCTCAAAAATTGCAAGCCACGGATGTAAAGCAGACAAGGCAAAAAAAAAATTACTTTTTGTTTAGCTTATGCTGATGTCATTTCAGAGACTTCACTTTTAGTTACTGGGCATTTGCACCATTATGAGAGCAGAATCCATCTCCCAAGGACAGGTTTTCATGTAGTAAACTGGTTTTACTCCAGCAATCTGGTCTATGAAGTCCTTTCCTTGGTATATTTACATGGCTATAAGCAAGTCAGAACATCTCTCAGAGAAGTGAATTGCAGCCAGCAAAAACACAGCCCTAGGCTGATGCAGAAGTGGGTAGGATTTTAAAACTTTCTGTAGCAGTTAGTGGTTAGGCACATAAAAGCACCCCACCCTCCTGCCCCAGGCAAGAGAGAATACATAGACAGTGCAGAGTGTACTTCATGCATCAGGATATCACTTGGCTTTAAACAAGATCAGCAGATTTCAGAAAAATGAGAGAAGGGGTAATACATATGTGCCTTAAGACATAGTATGTTGACTAACATCTCAGATACTGAGTGGCAATGTTTAGGGGGAAAAGGCCTGGTTGTTGTGCCCAGCAAACTGTTAAATGGAAGTTTTGTGATGCTCCTGACACTGTGGAAGAGAAGAACCCATAAAGCTCAAACTGGAGTTTCTAAACTTGTAGTCAGTATCTTTTACTTTCCATTTTGGCTCTGCTACTACAGATGATGCCCATAGGGGAATTAAAAGATGTCCTTGTCCTGAGAACGCTGATGTGTCAGCCCCAGTGCTCTTCTGGTACCACAAGATTATTGAGAGGGTACATGGATAATATCTTTCAACTGTGCAGCCAAACTGATGTGCACTTGGAAGAAAAAAATAATCTGATCACTAAAATGTCAACACAGAAATACCAAAGAAAATAAAACCAAGGAGGACATTTTCCTTTTGGGTCCTCAGAGAAACGAATTTCTCTGAAGGGAAGTGGTATGTTCAGCAAACAGAGATCAATAATTTTAGTACCCTGTGCACAATTTCCTACACTTTTTTCATTTATTTTGCTTACCCCAAACTATTCTGATCACAAGAGGAATCAAAGAAATCAAACAATAGCATTATAGTGCTTAATAAACACTGCACTGCAATGAACGTGCTACTGTGTGCACATACTGGTGAGCTTAACTGAACAGCATGAGAAACACTCTGCAGGGTGCCATAAAGATGCCAGTATCAATGGCACATGGATAACCTGTTTTCCTCAAGGGAAACAGATGGGCAGTTTTTGAGAGGAAGGTTTCAGTCTGACTCTGGTCTGCCATCATTAAATTGAAGACAGCACAATTGAAGATAGAAACAGTATTGTGTTTCTGCAATACAAATACTGGATAGTCACTGCATAGTGCCTGATGACACCCTAGTTCCCAGCTCTGTCAGGGGCTTCAAGCCAAGTGCTGGGCGAGTCATGTTTTTGCAGTACTGAGTAAACACCAGGTAAGTTCACAGCTAAATGGAGTAAACACAGCTAAACGTTTAACACCAACCTGAACAGGATCTTTTCCTAGTCATTACCCTTCAGTGAATACTGATGACAATATTTCCTTTCCTCTAGATGTAGCAGACTAAACTCATGCACCCAACATGTGGCACCATCATTCTATAGTTGCAGTCCCAAACAATCTGTAATCTCACTTGGGGTGGGGCATACGGGCATTGCTCTAATTAAGTGCAATGATAATGCACAGGATGACTTTTTCGTGTGTTATGTTCCTGTAAAATCTTACTGGAATCTCACCTGGCAAATGATCTAAAATTTCAAACTTTCTGTTGTTCTTGTGCAACTCATCTGTTAACATGTCTGTACAACAGAGCATGAGTAATTTAAAGTAGGGACCATCCTTGAGATTGAAGGAAATACTCTGTGAACTTGGAGACATGCCATCACAAAGCTCCAGAGTATCTCAGATCCAACCTTCTTGATAAATTTGCAGCCGGAATTCTATTAGCACTTTTGCTGTTGCACTCAGGAATCCATTTTAAACATATTTTAAAATTAGAATATTTGTGACATAAAATTAGCTGAAGGTTTAAAAAAAAAATAAACTCAAAACCCAAGAAAGGGGCAGATTTAAAAAATGCATCCAAACTGCCTCAACACTTGGGGTATTGTTCAAAGGGGTTTTTTTTTGTAGATGGTTAGAAGAGATAGTACAACCCCACATAATGTACATTTCCCCCATTTGCTACTGAAAATATTATTTCTATATCAATTTCACCCACAGATAAAATATTATACAAGGTGTAACCTAAAGGCCTCAAGTTCTCAGATTTCCCAACACAACTTGTTGTAGGTGGGCTTTGAATACTTTGGTACCTTTTACTGCAGGAGACTAAAAGGTTGGTATCATCCCTGACAAATCCTCTTTGAAGTGTGTGAATCTGTGAAAACTCATGGTCAAAACGACATCAACTGCTAACACGTTATCACACCTACAACACTCAGTGCTTACTCACCTCTCAGCTCACGACTGTCTCTAGTCTCAATGGAGATGGGAGTTACACAAGGTGAAGAGAAAACAGAGCATCCTTGTGTAGCTATGAGGAGGAACCAGTCAGGAAATTAATGCAGTTCTGACACACAAGTGAAGGGCATGATCCAGCGGGAGCATGTGGGTGCCTGTACCCCACGTGCAGCTCTCAGCACAGCTGCGTGAGGCATCGATGCACAGCTCGGGGCTGTTCGGCTGTGGGCAGTGCTGGAGGAACCACTGGGACATCACCCCTAAGGGCTGGGAGATGTCGTTGTTACGGCTTCCACAGCTCATTTTGTTGGTTCTGACAGATATAGTTGAAAAACATTTTGTACAAACCAGTTCTGAGAAAAGTAAATCCACACAGGGAAGCCACGTGTGCAGCTGATAGAGACAGGAAGATCACTCTCGCTTCAGCAGTACCTTTCGAGTGTCAGGGAAATTTCTAATCCTGAACTGCACAGTGCAGCCACAGCTGGGATTGCTCTTTGTCACAGTCACAATCTCCCTGTTTCTCCAGTCAAATTTCTTTATTTTCTCTTCTTTCCCACAACCATGACAGTGCTGCTAAGGTCACACATCTCCCAGTGTGTCCCTCAGTTACATTTTTCCCCCTTACGTGAGGAGACAGTTCCTGGGATGAAGGCTTTTGTAGCTTGAGGTGGAGAGTTGTTGTTCCCTTGGCTGTGACAAAAGGGCCTACTGTGCCACCCATGGTGGGGAGTGCTCCATGCTGAGGCAGAACCCCCTCCTTGGCATGGGACACTTGCAGGGAAACTGTCTTATGGTCTTCAGCTAGGCCAGGGAAGGTTTAGGTTGGTCACTAGAAAAAATTTCTTCATTGAAATGGTGACTGTAATTGGAACAGACTGCCCAGGGAGGTCCTGGAGTCACCAGCCCTGGAAGCATCTAAGACTCAATGCCACACCTGGTGCCACAGTCTAGTTGACATGGTGGTGTTATTGGTTGAATTTGATGATCTTAAAAGGTCTTTTCCAGCCTTTTGATGATCTTAAAGGTCTTTTCCAGCCTATCTGTGATTCTGCGAGGTGCACCTGGCCTTGGCCCAAACCCCAGCCAGGGGGTGGCGAGCCTACATTGGCCTAAGGGACACAGCACCGCCTGGCATGCCCAGATGCAGCAGGAAAGTCTACGAGGTCCCCGAGGATGTCCCGCGTTTCCCGCTCGCGGGATCGGGACCCGTACCGGTAGCGGGACCGGGATCGAACGGGACCGCGAGCTCGCCCTGTCTCCGCGCCCGCCCCTCAGCCCCACAGCGCCTCCCCCTGCGCGCAGGCGCCAACAGCTCGCGCAGCCCGGGCACGCGCGGCGCGCAGGCGCGGGACCGCCCCGGCCCGCCCCTGCGCCGGCAGCGGGAGGTTGAAGCGTCTGAGGGGAGCGAGGGGCGGAGGGCGATTCCGCGGGGTTCTTTCATCCTTCACCTGGTCCTGGGGGGTTTGTGCTCCCCGAGGGGCCTCCCTTCGCTCCTTAGCCCTGCGGGTCGGTGCTGTGGCTGCGTTTTTGGGGTGCAGCACCTCAGAACTAGCTCCACGGGTTTGTAGCCCTGTTTATGGGCCGACCAGCCTTCGTCCTGCTTCTCTGCGGGTGGAAAACTAGCAAGGCAAAAGCTGTACTGAGTGTTAATAGAGCTTTTTGTTGCTGAGACAGTAAAAGGAGTGAGTGCCGTTATATAACGTAGTTATAAGCAGGAAAACTGAGGACGTAGTTACCTACCCAAAGTGCAAAAGTCAAGTAAGTACTGAAAAGCAAAATTGTCTTTTCCCCTTCTAACTAAAATTTTCTTTACTTGCTGGACAGAATTTTTTGTGTGGTGAACGGCATTACTGCTTGAAAATGTCAAGGATTCTTAGCCTGAGATGAAGGAAAAGGATTTTAAGCGTGCAGGAGACCTGTGTGAATGTGCTGCCAAGTAACTGCATTAGCAAACCAGTGGAGAAAGTATCGTTATGGTCATTTGAAAACGAAGTTGCATTAGAAAGTAAAGGTAGAGAATGGTACGATTGTTTGGGTCGTTTAAAGCTATCTCTTAGGCTTGAAATTATTTTGCTCCTTGGAAAGACTTATTACAAATTTGTGATACACAGTATACGTAAGAGTGATGTAACTTTTTCTAGGCTCTTGCTTACAACAAGAAATAATAGTATTAAACTTCCTTTATATTTCATGGATGCGGTGGACTTCCTGTTTAATTGACAGATTGCTAAAATACCCAATTAACTAGACTCTTTACTAAGGTATCAGGTTTTTTAATAGAGTACCATATGTTCAGTTTTGAACAGCTGGGGGGAATGTTGATTTCCAAGATAAATGAGGACCTCCATCCTTTGGTATCAAGCCAGGATGACCAGAGTTGCTGGGCTATTAATGCTTTGGCATACTGAAGCTTTGTGAGTTTTCATCTGTGAAGAGAAAGCCCCTTGTGCCAGCCCTGCGTTGCCTAGTTCTGGTTTGCAGGATTTTATTCTTGAGAGGCTTCTGTTTCAAAACTCCTAATTGCAATTTGCAGGTGAGTGGAGGTGTAGCTGTCGATTTTCCAGCTGCATTCTGGTCATTAGTAGGTGGTTCACAATTGCTAAACGAAGTTAAACATTGCCAAATCCATTTGAAGTTGGTTCCTGCTGGGAGGTGTGACTTAACCATTTTAATTAAGGTGCCTTTCTGAGTGAGCTTGAGAAGCTTCCTGTTAATCAGAACTTCCACCTGTGTGAGTAATTACTTTTTTTAAGCAGCATCCCCAGAAGGATCAAATGAGACTGGAATATTTTCAGAGATCTGGATACCCATATTTTGTTCTATAGAACAATTATATTGTGCTATAGAAAAGATTAATTGCTTATACTTGTGGACAACAAAAATCTTCCTGGCTTCACACAGCTTTAGGGGTGAGAGGGAAAATAATATATAAAATGGATAGTAAAAGACTTTTTGGCAGTTAGTGTCATGCAGCCTCTTAAAGACAAGCTGTTTAAAAAGCAGAGTGCTACTTAGCACATGGAACAGTTGTGTAACTTAAGCAGATGTCTTTTTTGAACATGCCAATTGGAAAATAAGCCTTAGCATTTCATATTAGAGCTTTTTACTAATTTCTGCAGCCACATGGCTCGTTACAATCAGGTGACAATGACACCATAATTCATTCTGTCATTTAACAGAGACTGCTATTCATCTCGAGATGGAGGAGCCAGTGCTGGATGAATTGCCATCTTTGTGCAATACTCCAAAGGATTCTGGGGCAGCACCTGCACAGGGGGCTAGTTCAGGGAAACAGGTATGCAAACTTACTACTTTTCCAGTAATGTGGTTCTTCATAGTAACCAAAATGCTTGTGAAATCATCAAGGAGTCAGAAGTCACTGAGCTACTGCTTGCTGGAAGGGTAGAGACAGGCACCTTATACCTCTAGCTAGGAGGCTGTGCAGGTGAGGAATGTCTGGTGTACTTTGCTCTGAAAATGCAGATGTTTGGTGTGAATACAAAGTGATGGAGCAACATAACCCAAGTGCCATACTAATAAATTGAAATGCTATATAGGGTGTGTGGTGGATTTTTTTTGCTTGTTTGTTTTAACCTGTGATCTTCAGTTTTCTCAAATCCTAGTTTTTCGGGTTGCTGTGATGACTTTCTGTGACTTCTGCCTCCAGTGGAACAAAGTACGATGCTTTCAGTTTGCATATTCTGCATAGTGCTGAGCTCTGCTTTGGTCTTACCCCAGCATGTGAAATGGTGATGCTGTCACACTCAGCATCCAGATCTATGCAGGACAGGCCTGCTTTGAAAGTATTCCATAATTAACCCCTGACTCCTTAGTGCATTTATATAAATAAAAATGTTAGATTATAAAACATAGTTATTTTGAAGAAAAAAAAGTCTTTTTAGATGCTTGTGAAGCATCTCAAAGCATGAACAGGTCAACAGTATACAGATATTTCTAATATGCTCTAGAATACAGATGTTTTGTACTACTTCTAATGCAGATGTATAGGATGGAACAGCAGGAAAAATAACCCTTACCTCCATTAAACTAGAGGGGAAATTAATAGAATAAAATTAGCCAAGTTGAAATACACTGTATTTCTTGTACACAAAGACCAGATGAGTAAGTTTGCCTCAACAGAATAAAGGATTTTGTCCAGCAAAATGTGGAGCTACATCTTTCCATATCTTGCAGCTATGTGTGCAAATATATGTGAAAGGAAGAAGTTAACTTTGTTCCACATTTTTGGAGGCTATACAGAGAATTAGGAAGCCTGGCTTTACAATGATAGTTAAATATATTACATATTCTGTGTAAATAATAATGATGGCTAAACAGTTGTTTGAGATTTGATGAAAATGTAAGATTATCCTGACCACCTGGGGTTTGGGTTTATTTATTTTACTTTTTAGCAAATGAGTGCAGCTCTGAGGGAACGATTAAGGAAAACAAGACGTTCATTTAATGCCAATTTTATGGTGGCAAAGCGGCTCAAAATAGACACTGATGAAAAAGACTCTGCTGGTGCTGACACAGCGTGCTTGCCAGAGACAAGTACAGACTGTTCTAGATTACAGGATGGTTCTGAACACCTGGAAGGAAATGGCACTGGACACGAATGTTTCAAAAGTCCCTCACAGGAGAGTGATCCCTGTGGATCAACAGAGAATTCAGATGTGCTACAGGTTGATCTTGGTCAGCAACAGTCCCTGGAAGAGAAAGTAAAGCTGCTGAAACAAGTGCAGGAGAAGGAAGAGCTACTTCGTAGGCTCAGACTGGTGAAGATGTATCGATCCAAGGTGAGGCAGTACTTACCCATGGCTTCTTAGTGTGATGTTTGTGTATCGTCCCAGTTTAAGGCATTTTATAAGAGTATCTGCAGGGTAGGAATATCCCCTTATGTCAGCAGACGATGACTCTTTGTTTGTCCCAATTTCAGAACAACCTGTCTGAGCTGCAGGCTTTGATAGTGAAGTGGAGAAGCAGCACCCAGCTGATGCTGTACGAGCTGCAGTCGGCCTTTTCTGCAGATGGCAAGAAAGTGAGTCTCACTCAGCTCATCGATACTTTTGGGTTAGAAGACCAATTACTGCACTACAGCAGAACAGAAGAAGATTTTGTAGATGCATAATCTACAGCTGCAGAGCTTTGTTTGAACAGACACAAGAGCAGAAAAGACTGAATAAATTCTGATTGTGTCAGACAATGGGCTTTATGCTTTGGGGTTAGGAGGTTTTCTCCAGAGATAGTTGTAAAGCTGTGTCCATACATACAGTAGGCACTGTAAAGGGCATTACTTAATGGAAAAAAAAATCAAACTAGTGATGTTTTGGAGAATCTCACTCAAGGTCTTGGTCAGTGAATTTTTATTTAACAAAAATAAAATGAAGTCATAGTTTAACAGGTAGAAAGCAGTCCATTTTTTGATTAGTCTCTGCATGGTTACTTGTATTGAAATAACTCAGATTGTCAGTTCTGTTCATGTTCAGATGGGGAACAGTTCAGTTTGTGTGTAGATACACCCATTTTACAAATGTCTTCCTGGTGCCAGTCAGCCACTGGAGGCTATGACAGCATTTTGTGAGTTAAGTGAAGATAACTAATTTTGATGATGTTATTGTTCCAGAGCTGAGATAAGATGTTCTCACTAGCTTTAACTCCTACTGAGGGAAATGTGCTGTACTGCATTTGCTTTCAGGGACTGATCCAGACAGTCTCTGTAGGGCTGCTGTCCCATAAGCATTCTGCCACAGCCTGAGTTAGTAGAAGGGAAGGCAAGAAAATTGAAACCAACTTTCTACTCTCCCACTACATCTGAGAGCCAAGGTGTTTTCTCTTTTCAAATGAATAAACTAAGGCCTTGTTTAATGGGATTGCTTCAAATGCAGCGTCATAAAGCTGAATAAGTCTTTACCACTTCATTTGTTCTCTAATAAATGCCTTTTTAAAAAGTTTTTTTTTTAATTTAACATGATGAAATAGCTTATTTTCTCATCACAGTGACTTCTGTTTTTTGTTTTCCTAAACATCACTGCTTCTCAAGTGTAACAATACATAAATCTTAACTACTTTACAACTCTCCCTGCTAGGAATCTTGTTTTCTCATTGGTTGTACCCTGCCTCTTTTGTTTACAGGTGCTATATTCTTAATAAGGTGGTTTTCTTAATAAGGGAGTAATTTCTTAGCTCAAGAGAAAGAAAATCAAAGATCCTACAGAACCTACAGAACTTGCTCTTAAGAATACTGACTGTTGCTGTCCGGAGAGCATTAATGCAGAACCACCTTTATTGCAAGTCACATTTTGAGTATTAAAGCTCAGTAATGCAAATATATGAGGTCATACAAAAACTTTAGACAAACACATGATGAAAAGCTATAATTTTAAGCACTGTGTTGTAGCTTGATAAACTTTCATGTATGTTGATTAAAGCACTGTGTCTCTGCCTTTTTACACTAGTGCAAAAAGATGGTGGTGCCTGGTGAAGGGGCCAGTTCTCTTCCCTGAGGTCCTTGGCACATTCGGAACAATGCTGCTTTTAGGGCAGTTTCAGCAGGAAGACAAAGGTCTTGTAATAAGTGAGATGTAATTAGAATCCTTACAACTCTGTTAGATATGGTAAAGCAAAAAAAGAGATGTACAGGATCACAACTGAAATAGTTTTTTCTTACAACGGTATAGTTTTAAGCTGAGGTATCAAAGCTGTTGTTGCTCTCATAATGGAATGGGTTTAGATGTCGTGTGAATTCATGAAAGGAGAAGAATTGACACACACCATGGGGCAGGGAAACAAAAAGCAGGGAGCATGCCCGAGCAGGTATATCGTGCTCCAGCAGTAGCTCACTTTGTCACAGGCTCTGTATTTTCCTTAGCTGTCGTGGAAGGAGCTGGAGCTGGCAGGGCAGGAGAATACATCTCCTGTAAAGGGATGGGAGATGCCAGCAACTATTTCAGGAGGCCAGATACTACCAAACCAGGTTTTCCTGTGCTTCTGCCCTTGGCAGCAGCCACGGCTCCTGCTGCCTGTGGGTGATTACACCATGATAAGGCACAGCTGCCTTTGGCACACATGGCCAGGAAAGCATCCCTACATCTGCTCAGAAACCTACACCTGTGCCATTGAAAGGGTAAATCATTATGTCAAATCCACAGATATGAATTGTAGCAGATGTCAATTCATAGATTTCTTTACCTTTAAAAGGTCCTACAATTGCATATTGCAAACAATGGACATACAAATATACCTGTTCTTCTATCAGTCTGTAATTTCTTGTACCCTTTGTTTTCTATAATGAGCTATATGGTTTATATAATAAAACCCAGTAGAAATAAATCTCATCAACTGAAATATATGGGGTTAAGACCAAGTGTAAAAACTACAAATCAGACAACCATGCATCTTTCAAATTCCTTTATTTTTAAAGGAATTACAGAAGACACAATTTTTGTAAAGAAAAGTTCAGGGAGAAGAATCAGCTGTCAAAACTCTTTTCCTTAGATAAGACCAAGGTATTATCCATCTGCCTAGACTCTGATTTTTAAACCATATGGAGTGTTCTTGGTTTCCAACTTTCAGCTTCTGACTGAAGAATGGCAAGCTGTTTTTCCTGTTCCCTTAAAAGGATCCGTAGATATTTCTGCTTCACAATCTCTTGGTAACGCTGCCTTGTGATCTTTGCAGAAATATCCCGTGTGTCTGCAGAAAACAAAGTGTTAGTGTTAGCTTGTGCTCATAGGGGATGTGTAGTCTGTATCTATATGGGATCTGTCCTGGGGTCATTCCAAGTTCTGTGTAAAATAGGCAAGCATTTTAAAAAAGGCTCACAGTCGGGCTTCAGAGCCTTTATAATAATGAAAAAAGCAAAATATTTCAAAAAGGTACTGGGCAGGCTTTCTTTAGCTTCTAGCAAGTAGCCACTTTTTTGAAAATCTGTAATTGTTTTCCACTAGTGGAAAGATCTTTATAAGTTTTCCTAATAGTGAATACTATTCTTAGCTCCACCTTTCTTTCTCTGTTCTCTTGGAAGGGTGGAAAGAAGCCCATTGAAGAGCTCTCAGAAAAAATGAAAGCATGTTGCCTAATGAAGTTATTAAAGACTGTAATATTCTGACTTGAACAGTTTCAGGAATGCAGTCAGTTAGCTTTGGTTGCAAGAGCCACAGGAGTCTCCAGGCAGCTCTTCAGTAACCATGTTAGGTTTTGGCAGGAAGGACTCCACTCATTGTGCACACACAGTAACAAACAGGCATTCCTTGCCCCTCAGCTGATGGTGGAGAACAGCACTGTCCAGCCTTCTCAATGTTCTTTGCTTGTCCCTTAAAAGTGGATCACTGGACTCACCAGCTGCCTCGAAGATGTGCATCCTTTCTGACACAGACACAAGCATTTCCTTCAGCTGCAGGCTGAGCTCGTAGTTTGCTTCCTCTTTTAGACGAATGCACTTCTTCAGCTCTCTGACTTTTTTCTGGTGGTTTTTCACATTCTTCTTGTGCAACTGTCCATTTTGAGATGAATAAAGCAAATATATAAGGTTATGCAAAAACTGTTCAGACAAACATATGATGAAAAGCTATAATTTTAAGCACTGTGTTGTAGCTTGATAAACTTTCATGTATGCTGATTTAACTAGTAGCACATTGTAAGCTCTTTGTAAAGTGTCTGTCACACACGGTATCTCAGTTTATGGAGTTCTAATTTATGGAGCAGCCAAGAAATAAAGAGGTGTAAGTCAGGAAGGGAGATATATGAAAGATAAAACTTGAAGGGCAAAGGGAGAAAAGGAAGTCAATGGAATCAATGAGTTAAGGACATGCTCTTGGCTGCTGGGAGCTGCTGGATGGGCTGTAAAGGGACAAGATAAATACTAAAGCTTGAAGAGGAAGCTGATGCCAACTAGCACAACTTGGAGAAAATCCAGTGAAATCACTTAAAAACAAGAACAGTCATAATTTGAATGATGAAATGCATGAGGTAGCCAGAAAATCAGATTGTTGTGTCTCTTATTTTGAATACAGAGGGGAGGGATACTTTGAACAGGCTGGTGCTCCTGGAGAGGAACATTAAATAGTGAAGACTGAAAGAATGCTTCATTAGAAACGGAAGAGTGACTTTTATAGGCAGTGCTGTGTAAGAACTGATTAGCAGATCTGCATTCAGGTGTTCAGGATAGGAAAGTATTTAATTCTAGTAACAGAGCAAGTAGATAGGCTTCATCTCTGCAGCAATCCATGTATGATGACTGCTTCTAAACACTAGAAAACTGCTGCTGTAGACAGCACAGCTCAAGTTGAGAAAACTATTGAAAGCCAGATGGACAAACACATGATATATCTGTATCTATATCTATGCCTGTATCTATCTGTGTGTGCTATTATGAGTACACTCCAACAGTCCTTGAGTTAGAATGCCTCTATCAATTGCACTTATTCTTTCAAACACCTCTTGCTAATGAAGGCAAGGAGCTGCATTTTAACTAAGGATGTGTCTCAGATGTGGTGGTTCCCTTGGATTTACCTTGTCCATGACACCAAGGCTCTGCTCCATCCCTGCTAAGTGCTGAGCGATGTGGGTGTCGTAGTTGTGCACAGTTAGGAACTGAAGAAATAAAACCAGAAAGAAATTACCTTATGCCCGTTCATTTGCAACAATTCCACCCTTCTGTAAAGAAAATCATACTTTGTGAAACTCAAAAATCTAGAATTCTGCAGTGGCACAGCTTACTAGTGATCATAAATGGACCTTATAAGTATATGCTTGGATGCTGTGTGAGTACTAGACTGTGCAGCTGTTAAAAAGGATGTTATTTATTATATATTTATAATGGAAACAAGGGCCAAACAAGTATGCTGAGGTTGTAAAAAACCCCAAGCTATGCCTTTGCTTATAACATTATCTAAGCTAACATAGTTGGCTAAGACAGTTTGTCTTTAGGCTGGAGAATTATTTTTTTCTGTCTAGTGGCTTCCCAATCATTCTTACTTCTTTCATTGTTCTATCTGCATAGTAATTGACAGATCAGAGATTGTATTGATTTTTTCCTTGAGCACACTACTAAAATATCTCTTTATCAAATGACTAATGGTAAACCCCATAATGTTTTATGGATCTCTAACAGGCAGTGGACAGGTTTCTGTAGATGTAGATTCATCCTTCCAGAGTACTGACCCAGCAAAGTGACAGGCAAAATTCTGTGGACTGTTCTAGTTAGAGGAGGAAAACCAGGAAAGACCCAGAAGGGGCTCCTTGCCTACAGGATTAAACTTCTTTCACTCACTGCTTCATTAACAACCCTCATTCCAAATAGTTTCAGGTCCTTGCCCACACACATTTATCTAAGCCATCTTTCCGTTCCTGTTGTTGGGGTATCTGTTACCTTGTCTTTCCTACTAACCCTGTATTTCTAATCAAAAAGTGACTTCAGTCAATTCCCTCAAGGCATCCAAATTCTGATTAAACTGGTAAATGCCTTTACTATGGGCAGTTTAACTCTCTCTGAAGGGCAAGAGTTCTGCTCATCAGTTTAATAACACTGGTGATAAATTTGCCACAAGAATTTTCCAGTGCACTGTCACCTCTTTAGAAAGCTGCTCTGGTGATTGGTGTTAGTTATGAAAGTCCTGTGGCTGTGATTCAGAAGAAGATTTTGTGGAGCAGCAATGCAAATGAAGATCAAGCAAAACATATTTCTGAATTTTCTTCTGATCTTTTGATTGAATTGCAATATCCTTACCTGCTGTCCAGCACTCCTTTTTCACTGTGCTTTATAGCTGTCTCCACTGTTGTATCTCCAGCATACCCATCCTTCAACATCCCTTACTCCAAACCTTTTTGCCATTCATCTCATCACTGTAAGACCATAAGATTTCCCCACAGTCTTCTACATCCCATACTACAACACCCTCAGACTTCCCCTACAACCTTTCTTCTTCCTCCTTTCTCCTCCCAGTGGTATCCTTGGCTGTGTCCCACAACCTTTACCTCTTTTTCCTGGCCTGCCAGCTTGCTCTAAGCTATGTAGGTGCTGCCATGCTGGCCGGCTGCCCTCTCCTGCCTGCTGGGCATGGCAAACAATTCCCTGCTCTGCTGCTGGGCCAGGAAATGGCAGTGAGAGGGTGGGACTCGGTGAGGCTGCCGTAGGAACGCTCAGCCGCCGTGCAGAGCAAAGTCACGGTACTTTTGTGCGATGCCAGACGGGGGCACCTCACACCTTCCACTTGAAAAGGACTCCGCTCGATTTAAGAGATCTGTTCCTTGTGGCTGAAAAATCCTGATTCCTTATTCAACGCCAATTTTGCAACACCAGGAGTTAGGGCTCAGTTTGCCTTAATTTACACTGTAAGATCCCAAAGAATTTCATCACTGTTCATCATGAATGCGACTTCCCTTTGAAAGCTGAATTGTTGACCTATTAGGAATCACGTTTCTCTAGTAAGAGGAGATTTATGAGGTATAGATACAAGCAATCTTTCTTACAAGTATAGGCAGCATAATTTTCTGCAGTTAAAATATAAATCAGAAAAAGCAACTCACTAGCTGGCAATGTTTTGAAATAGGTAGGATTACAATATCCCGAGCCTTCTCTTTCAGATCTTGTATCTGCATTTGCATTTTCTTGTGTTCCCATTCCAGCTGTATTATCCCTTTAGAGAAGTCTTTAAATTCTACCATGGCAGTAATTTTTTTTTCTCCTTGAGCCTAAAAAAATAGATCAATCTTAATTAACACACTTTACAGATTATGGAGTAATTGTTTGCAACAAGATGGGCAAGTTTCCAAAGTCATAATTTTAGTCAATTAAATATGCTATACTGCAGTCTCTTTCCAGACTTTGCTCCAGATGGTTATCTTTTAAGGAAGTTCATTCTCTTTTATGCTCTGTGTCACAGCCTTACATCATAGATGAAGAAAATGACAACTAACCTCTCCCTCCATCTATCCACCTTATATAAGAATGGAAAGGCATTTTAGGTCTACAAAATACAAGCTTGCTCTGTTTAAGGTATTTTGTAAATGTTACTGAAGGCTTTGTGCAGTAGCAGTAAAAGACTATTTTTGTACAGCTAAAATGTCTAAGAAAAGAACATTTCATGAGGGTATGAAAAACTGTTTTACGTATCATCACCAATTTCACCTTACATAAAAAAAACTGTATTCATTTTTAAATTTAATGTGAGCCACTATTCAAATGCTTCTTAACATAAGTTTGCCTGGAGGCTATTTTTGGACTGGTGCCCATGATATTAGCATTTTCTAGTTACAATGCATGTGTAAGTGATGGTGTATCTGAAGACTGTCGCCATTTCATTGATCTGAATTGTATTGATCAAACATCAAGAAAGCAGTCTGCACTGCAATCTTTACATCATGAGAAGAGACATTAGAGAATTCTTAATAGCTTCTAGATTACAACTGAGCCTGCTGGTTTGTTGTAATGAATTGAAACTAGATGTCAAACTGGAGAAAAAGCTGAGCCCCTGAAGGACAATACATTTGTTTAGAAAGCTTAAACTTCCTCCAGATAATGTAAATTTACCGCAAGAGCGCAATTCAGTTCTTCAACAACACTCCTGTCAACGAGAACAGCATCACTGTACTCTGGGATCTGAGTACTGTCCAATTCCACCTGTCCTTGTTTTAGCAAAAACTGGACAATCACATTCTGCTGAAGCTTCATCTTCTCCTCCTTCAGCCTAAGATGGTAGAAAATAAAAACAGCATTTAGTGATTTCAACAGGATTATATAAATCCTCCCATGATTCTCAATATTTATATTTATTACTGGTGGGTGGTATGTTCATGTAGGGTTTACTCTTTGACAGACTCTTTCTTCTGTTCACTGCTAAAGTGACTACAAAATCTGAAATTTATTGTAAATATATACATAAAGCTTTCAAGCACTGGACTCAGTTTAACATACTCTAGCAGATGTTCTGAGGGAAGATGTTATTACTGAAAAGAAATCTTAATATCAATTGAAAAGAAACAGAAGAGACTTCCAGCCACAGCCCATTTTCCTGTATATTTTACTTTGGAATTTGTTCTTCAATGATAATGAATGTGGAAATTATGTTATGTAGATGAAAAAAAATGGAATATTGCAGGTTGAAGCAGCAATGAAACCTAGATAAAAGGGTGCTGGAGAACAGAGGTGTATAAATTTGTTTGTAACTTTTGGTTCTGTGTTAGTGGAGTATTAAAGGTCAGCTGAACATCGGAAAAGACACAAAATTACCAAGTGAGTTCTTGGAAAGTGTTCTCTAATTCTGACTTCATCTTCTCATTTTCATTCACACTTCTCTGGAGACAGGCCTGCATGTCTGTCAGTGCAAGGGCCTTCCATTTCACCTAGGAAAGCAACATTGTGACATTCCCAGCTTTTTCAACCTTGTCAGTATGTCAGGCCAAGCCTCTTTGAGGACAGACAAGACCAGTTCTTAAGAAGATATCTGTATACATAAACATGCAGCCCAGTGTTTTGAGAATCTCAGTACAGCATATGAGATATATATGGTTACAATCCTTATACTCTGCTCAGGAAGCTATTTGTTCATATATGCTTAGTTTATTCATGTGAAGGGAAACCCTATTTGCTTCTCTTTTGGTCAAATTTCATGTATATGTGTCTCTGGATAATTCAGATTTATTCACTCATGCTTTTATAATGAACAAATACGTATCTCCAGAAACACCTTTTGTTAAGAATTGCTCTTTATATTTTAGAAAAATATTGGAGTGCACTGATGCAAGTGTAGAATGCATATGGGAGAGGATGCCTTCAACAGATAATGGGAATCAAATACCTTATAGGTTTTTTTGGTATGGATAGAGAAAAGGAAAATTATATATTTTATTTTTAATGAAACCATATCAAGGCCACAATCATTCTGATCAAATCCATCATATTAATATGCTGATTTTTCCTCTGAAGAACTACAGCTAGAACTAGGGAACAGGTTTCCCTGTTATTCTAAATTGAATGTAGCCAGAACAAACTTTTAAAGGCCAATGGAGTATATGTTTCCTGCATTGTTATTTCACCACTATCTTAACCCTACATGAGAACTCCACTAAAGTTTAATACTCAAAAATACAAAGAAGTATACAGGCAAAATACAGAATTTTACATACCAGCTCCTCACGCTCCATTTTATTTCGTCTAGCTAGACAAAAATGTTCCCACACAGACTGGTCTAAGCCACTAGGCATGTGCTCAGGGCTATCCAGCTCATCCATGGCTTTCATTAAAAGGGAAAGTGCATCTTGGTAATTCTCAGGTGATCTCAGGTGATAGGGATTAGCTGTGTCAAGAAGGGTTTCTGTCCTTGGGCTCCTAGTGCACACACAGAGCACAGACAGGATGTACTTTGTATTTTCTCTAGCATAGAAGAAGGTCACAAAAAAGTAAGAATGTTTCGTATTCTCAATGTCTTGCAAAAAGCAAATAAATAAGACTGTACAAAATAAGAATATTGTCTTGGAACCTGATTGTTTAGATTGCATTTAAAATAGGTTTTGTGGAGTGAATAAGGAAATGTATATTCTAAACAGCAATTTAGTATGAAGGGAAATTAGCTATTTTTAACTATACAACAAAAAGCAGGCAGTATAATTTAGACTATTAGAATAAATAGTATTCTCATTCTTGACTCACAAGAAATATTAGTATTTAAACAATGGAATCAGAGAGCTCTTACTCTGGTCGATGGCTGTAAAGATTGAAAAGTTCCTCAAGGAGATCATGAGGTATATCAGCAAACTGCTTTATGAAATCATGTTCCAGGCTCTGGGGTGGGAAAGAAAGCTTTCTTGTTACCACAATATTATTTTTTTAAAATAAATCAACCTGCCCATATCTTAGAAATACAGGATACAGTGGTTTTCCAAGTGCTCCCAGACATCATAGGAATCTGCAGTATTTCATATGCACACACTGTCCTTTACTGCCTAATTTCATTGATCAGTGAGTCAGCCAGAACTCTTGCTTACAGAGAAGTACATTCTTCTCATTATGAAGATACAACATTAACTTTTAACTTCTGAAACTCCATGTGTTTCCAAGAGTCTCACCTTCTCTTCATGTAACGCGTCTTTATAGGGGCCTGTGTATGCCTCAACACCATGTTTTGCAGTCAGGATTATTCTTGCACCCTTGACCTATAATAAAACCAAAAGATTTCAGGAATGAAACAGCCAGCAGAAACAGTGAATAGCTACTTACATACAGTGATGAAGCTAACAACTTCTTATTTCCAGAGATAACCTTGTGTGCTATTTTGAGTAACTACATAGTGTCTTCTTCAGGGGTCACTTGTAGATACTGCTAGAAGATGAAGAGCTGTAAAATTAAAGTAACCTGCTGCTGTAACAAATTTGTGCAAGAAATGCTTACAAGCCTTTTGAAACATTGAAGGTAAGGACATATGTTGATACCTTTTTTTCTATAGAGATTTCTTTTTACTTTCATGTCACTGAGCAGTCGAAAAATCTCAAATGTTGTTCAGTTGAGAGTTCTTAACTTTAGAATGCGATTTCCCCATTGTCATGGCAGAGTTCTGCTATGTGTCAGGATACTAAAGTCATTTATAGAGGTTTTATAGAGGCTGATAAATGCTAATACTCTGCTCCAGAAACAGTTTTGTTATATTTGAAGGTTTCCAGGGACCAAAAGTTGTAGCAATGGGACCATTTAGAAAACGAAGAAAAAAAATTAGAAGATTGTAAGCTGGTATATACTTGGCCTCAGATGGCTTTAAAACTAGTCCAGCCAATTCAGTGGTGGGGGCTAGATGCCTGTTTGGAATCCCTCCCTGCAGCTCACAAGGAGGAGTGCAGCTCCAAACACCCAGTGCTCTGTGCAGGCTGAGCAGGAGATGTGACATGTGGAGGCAGCAGTATATTATCCATGGACTCATGAACAGCTCCGTGAAGACAAAGTGGGCAAATGGGATAATATTGTCCCAAAAGCCAGAACCAACCTGCAGATACCATAGTAAGAGACTTGCATTGAAACCCAGGCCTACTCCTGTACTTTCAGCTTGATACCAGGTACTAAAGAATATTATATGTAGCAAACAAATAGCAGCATGCCCCTCTGAATGTTCTTTCACCAAAGAACTCTAGGTGAACCAAGCAGAGTACCTATTAAGAAAACCAGAGGTATTTCTAATGTATGTCACCTGTACAAATTGAAAAAAACCCAACAATGACCCAGTAAATTGTCAGAAAGTCCTTATTGCAAGATTTTGGTTTGGAAAGAGCAGACTTCACATGAAACTGTACTGTAAAACATTACATTACTTCTAACAACAGCATTCCAAATTATAACTTACTTTTTCTTTCTTCTTTTTCATGAGGAATTTATGAAGTCCAGCTTCTCTGGTGTCCAACTCTTCATCCAACAGTAAAGCGTAAATGAGATTGACTATTTTGAGTTCTTCCTGTGAAATTATTAAATTATTGAATTAAAAAAGTTAACATTTCTACTGCACAGAGGCGAAGATGAAAAATTAATGCTTTTTGCAATACCTGATAGATGGCCATCTCTGATTTCAGTTTCTTTTCAGAGAGTTTGCAGACCATCTCATCAAAATTTTGTGTTGTTTCCCTGATGGAAGCTTCAAGTTTTTTCAATTCATTTCTCAGAAACTGGGGAAGGGAAGGACAAGAGCAGCAATATTACATCTGGAAGAACAAATAATTTCTGATGTCTCTCTCGATATATATCTATATATATGAGATGATGGAGAATGCACAATAAGGAACTGTATAATACAGCCAAAAGGCCACAGAAATTACTTATTTGGAAAGAGTTATGCCAGGCTACAAAGTTATGTTGTTCCAATACCAATTTGAAGAATAAATATAATTGTATTATTTGTGTATGGCATCAGCAATTCTGGGAATGAACCTGAAAAACACATTTTAGAAATGCTGGTACATTTGTGAAGGCAAGTTACCTTCTTAGGATATCACAACTTTTAAAAGTTTTACAACACTTACATAGTAATTATTGTAAGTGGAGACTCCTAATTCTGTCTAAGTAAGGATTTATTTAATATGCCACGTGATCTTTGATGATCATTTATTCTTAGTTTATCCTATTTATTAGTATTAATTTTTAGAAGTTGCTTCTGAGAAAGACTGGAAGCTTTGGTCATGAGCACTGTGAACAAACCCATTTTTTCCTCATTTTAATTTACCTGTCTATACTCTTCTTTTCCTTCATTCAGCTCCTTGACTTTCTTCTCATATTCTTCAAATATTTGCTTTTCTTCTTCAGTCCAAAGATCCTCAGATCTGGATAAAAAAGAAGGTGGAGGAATATCCTGGAAGTATTGAAGAAAAATATGCTTAAAAAGCAATATTAAGTCTACAAAGCATATTAACAAACTACAGCATGCACTAAATTTATCAAAAGATATTAGTAAGGTACAAGCCAAAGTAACATATATATTATTGCTCTGGTCTGTTACTTGCACCAGTAATTTTAGTGTATATATATTGTGCTAGACTCACTTGCAAAATACAAGAATTTGGTACTCAAATACTTCTGTCAGTACAAGATACAACACATTTTCTGTTTCAGAACCTCAAACTTAACTCCGTACTAATGTAAACTTCTATGTGGAGTCCTAATTTTCCAAAACAGATTGATTTCAGAGGAGTGCTTGGGCCTGCTCTACCCTTTTTCTGTGTTACTCCTTCATATCCTTTCCTTCCTCTACTGCTGTACTATCTATATTTGGTGAGTTAAATGAAAAACAGTGTTTTTCTGTAAGATCACAGACATGGATGATTGACCCTTCCCCCAGCAATATAGCTGTTACAATGGTAACAATCAGACAGATGTACATTAAATAGATAATGTTCCTACAGTATTCCACTGTGATAGGAACAGGTGTTGATAGGTAATTCTACACAGGCAGTAGAATCTTGTGGTCTTTTTTTTGTGTTTGCTCTCTTATGGAGTCTATCTGGTCATAATGCAGTTGTACAGCTCTCCAGCTTTCTTCTGTCACTGAGGTTGGAGATATTAACTGGTTGAATTTCACACTGCCAGAAGAGTCCATATGTTTCCTTAAGGACACAGCAGAAACACATCTCACCATTTTCAAAATGTCTTCCCTCCTGATTTCCAGCACTCCACCCATCATGTCATTAAGAGCACGTGGTCTTTCGTCGTCCTGGGAAGACCCACAAAAAATACTTGAAGGTACAAAAGGAAGTGTAGCAATTGCAAGTTTTTGGGGTGGTAACAGTGTTCACCTCTAGATTATTCAGCGTGTCACTAGCAGATTGATGCTTTTTGGGGATGTGTGTGAAACATGCCAAAAGTTTTGTTTTTTTCTGGTAAACAGATACTCATATGCCAAACAATTTACTAAAACTGGCATTTTTGCAGTTTTGCAAAGAACACAGACATTAGGTTACTTCTGGCCAACTGATAAGCTGCAGTGAAGGAAATTGTAATTGTACATCTGTTTTGGGGCCAGAACCGTCTTAGTTTTTTTACAGATGCATTTTAAAGCCAGAGGAAAACACTACAGTCTTCAAGTCTGAACCATGGAGAGCAGAGGCTGCCTAATCAACAAACACATATCAAGCACAAAGCTCTTGATTGAGGAGCAGCATGAATTTGGACATGTATCTAGTTCCCAGCCATCTGATGTGGTATTTTAAATTGCCCCATAGCACATGTTTAAAAACTGTGAGTCTAACACTCTACCTTTTCTCCCCCTAGGTGACCTATGTAGTTCTGATGGTAAACGACAATAAAAAGGCACATATCATCATTACCCACGAGTTTAAATTTATACTCCCATGCTACATTACTGGAATGTTTCAGTGCTGCATTAAGTAAGTAAGCCTGAACAGAGACAATGGCCTGTAAAAGGGATACTTCTTTAATTACCGTGGCAGCAAGGCGTCGTTCCATTTCAAGCTTAGCCAGCATTTCGGCTTGCTCTATCTCCTCTTGAGTCATGTATTTCTCAGCTTTAATCTGAAGGCAGAAAATGAAGTTTGTATCAGGGTTCTTTTCTCCAAACGTGATCATAGGGACTAAGAACCTTTGGAAAAATAGTGGTTCTGATTTTGGCTCGGATGGAGTTAATTTTCTTCCAAGTATCTGGTGTACAGTGCCTCCCACAGCCTGGGGATTGGGATGTTGGTGGTGAGCAATTGTTTTTCATTTGCATCAGTTGTTTTTCTTGGGTTTTATTTCTCTATATTTTTATTATTTTCCTCTTAATTACAGTTATAATTACATTTTAATTGCATTAATTACATTATGATTATCATTGTTGTCATTGTATTTTGTTTCAGTTATGACACTGTTCTAATCTCAACCCGTGAGTTTTCTCACTTTTATCCTTCCAGTTATTTCCCTCACCCTGGTGAGCTGGGGCAGTCAGTGAGCAGCTGTGTGGTGCATAGTTGCTGACTGGGGTTAAACCATTACAATGGTGTAATACAAATTCTCAGTGCTTCCTGTATCTCTGCTCTATGACAATATTCCTCAAGATGAAAATTCTCCTTTTGAACAGCTGCAGAAACTATAATTAAATATCCTAAAATATAAACCACCATCACTTTTGTGATACTAGTTGTGTTTTGTGTATGCCTTTTCTTACAGTGGGATAACATGGACTGGTGAGAGAACAAAGAAAAATGGGAAAAGATTGACCACATGAGCAGATAAGATCAGTGGAATAGATTGCATAAGAAATTTGGTGTTTCTTTGTAAATAATTAATTGAATTTATAAGTGCATTACTAAGTATGCTCTAACACTTAGATTTTTAGTTTAAAACTACTTTGTTTCAAAATGGCACTCAAACGAAGAAACCCTTAACTATGGAAGCAATTCCTGAAAGCCTGGTTTGAATGTCAGAAACAAAGAATTTCTATCTAATTTATGGGCATTTTGAAAACTTTTAGCAACAATAAATGAAGTTTGTATACTTTTTTTTTTTCATTTCAGATTGGCTTAATAAGGCTTTTCTTCCTAAAAAGGAAAGAGAAGAAAATGAGCCAAAAAGATGATTTTAAGTATACAGACACATCTGCCTGAAGGTTTTTCAGTACTGACAGTGTCTAGAAATAAGAAGAATTAGAGAGCTGGGTTTGAATGGGTGAAATACAAAGATGCATTTTTCAGACACCTCTGAATCCAGAACGGTGAGTGCTCGCTCTGGCATCTCATCATCTGTAAGGACTGGCTCCCACACTTCCACTTCCACTTCAAGATGTTCCAAAATTTCTCGGATCTTCAGGTTTTTTTCTTTCACTCGTGCTATCTCCTGCTCCTTTTTTTGTACAACTGTGTCAAATTCCTCATTAAAAGCAGTTTTCACTTTGTAAATGATGTCCTGGAATACCGAAAAAGGAAACAGCAGTACTGTTCAGGGCACATGCTGAACAGTATATCCATGTTTATATCCTGCTCCTCAAGCCATCAGAACCATGAATGTATATTTGTGTGTGTGACAAGGAGGTAAACTGGTAAACCCTTTTTGTGAAAATCCTAAGTGTAGCGTTCAAGCTTTGCTCAATGGACTTAGATAGATGATATTTTTTTTCTTTTTTTCCCCCCTAGAAATTTTTATTCATTTTCTTCTACACATTTGGCATTTAAAAAAGAGTCTGAAAGAAACAACTGCTGCCAAAGCTAGATAAAAAAATTAGGCAGTCCTTGATTTGCTTTTCTTTGGCCCTCTTCAGGTGAAAGAAGGAGGAGCTTCAAAGAAAAAAACATGTGACCTGTAAATCTAGAGACTGTAAATCACAAGTGAAGGGAGGCAGAGCAAAAGATATACTTTCCTGATGCAACCTGCAGCTTCAGTATTCTTCCATGTGATTCTCTGTCATATATAAGTAAAATGTTCCCATTAAACAACAAACACTGGAAATTGACTTTTCCAGAACACCTCAGACCTTATAATCATCTAAAAAAGCATGTATTCTTAGTGGATAAATTCTTCTTTTAGCATGAAGAATTAATCTCAATGAAGAAAAGTAGAACTTTAAAGAGGGTAAAGCATACATCTCTCTTACTGTGAGATTTTTTTTACTAAAATGCACCATGAAAAGGATACAGATAGCCTGAAATTGGATAACCAATTTCATGAAGTCTTGTCCTTCCAACCCAAGCTGGAAAATCCACAACACTATGTGCATTTATCAGCTTTTGTCTCAGTTACTCAGAAACTGGTGTGACTCTCCATTGCTTAGTGTCAGTATGTCCAAAATCTTAACAGTGGCTGTGACTGCTGTAAAACCCAACAGAAGCAAAAGTGTCACTGCAGTAAGACAGATGTAAAAAGACACCACCTTCAATAATATTGTCTGATTGAGTTTCTGCTCCTTGGTGTGCAAGTCACATTGGTGGAATAGGATAGATGTGTCCCCACCATACTGAGAGCTCAGGCTTCCATTTAGGCAGTGAGATGCACCATCATCAGCTCCTTCTGTTGAATTCTCTCCTTCTTCCTCAGATAAAGCTGCCTCAGAGTCAGCCTCAAGATTTTGCTTCTGAGCCTGTGTATCAGAAACACGGCAACTGTCTTAAGTTTGTACATGACCCAGTGGCACACAATGAAAAAAAATTCTAAAGGTCATATTCTTCAATTAACTTCAGTGATCAAAATAATACAAATTGAAATGATCATATCTGGAATATTGGGTCCATTTGTAGGTTCTCCAGTACAACACTGGGAATTCTGAAGCAAGTCCAGTGATAGGCCACTAGTATCAGTAAAGACTTTAAACATTTTATATGTGAGGACAGATGGAAAGAACTGGAATTGTTTACCCTCAAGAAGGAGAAGGCTTGGGGGGTTCTTTTTCCTGGTTGTCAAACATGAGAAAAGGTGGCCCAGAGATCTTATGGATTCTTTCACCACGGGGATATTCCAAGCCTCACTGGACAGCCCTGAGTAAATGCTCTGGGAATGCTGGACTAGATAACTTCCAAAGGGCTGTTCCAACCTCAGCTATTCTGTGCTTATTTAAGACTAATACTTTTTTTGACAACCTTTATTTATGTTTTTAAATTTTTTTGGCCAACTTCTACAGCAAGAAAATGGGCCTTAGGAATGTAATTAGATAAAGAAGGGATAAGATGCCAGCTCAGAAGATCATGATCTGTACCTTAAGATGAGCTATCTCAGTCCTCTTAAACTGGAGAGCTTTCTTCAAAGTTTCCAGCTCTTCTTTACTACGTTCCTTCAGTGGATAATTACTCACTTGACAATCGATATGGAAGCACTGCTCAAATTTAAAATAAAAAATGCCAAAGGAATAAGTTCTTCAGAATGCTTCTATCAGTTAATTTGTTCAACACCCAATGCTAAACAGTTACAAACTGCTTAAAATCAGGAATAAAATGGAGGATCAATTAGTACAGACAGTGTATTAAATACAGTTTTAAAAAATAATCTGTGAGTGTGGTCTCTTTATCCATCTTTATCCACAGAATTAAACCAGAACTAGTTTGTTTGTCTTTTTTGTGAAATGACTTGGTCTTTCACTACCCTTGGGATAATCCAGTATCATCAGTTTGACTCATCTCCCTCTGTTTCAAATAGGCAAAATCAAGGTTAAATTTGCCTTTATGTCTCTGTAGCAGAAGTCATACAGACTGACAAGGAAAAATAGTATTTATTTCTCCTTTTAGCAATACTGTGTAAATATATTTTCTGAGATCAAGGAATAAAGAGTTCCCTATTTGTTTATCAGCACTATTTTCCACCTTAGATGGTAAAATCTGCCAGGCTCAGACAAAATTAACAGAACAAAAGATTTCCCTGAGCCTTGGGAAGAAGTAAAGTTTTTCCCAGACCACAAGCAAATCACAAATGTGTTATTTTGTCTCTGAACCTCAAGGAATAAATAAACTACTGCAGAAAATGTCTTAGAAAGCAGAGGTTACCTTAACTGCACGTTCTTTTACACACATGACATCCCAGCAATCATATTTGATTAAATCCTGCAAGTAGCAGTAGGATAAAGTCTCCATCTCAATCTTCTTCCTCGCCTTTCAAGAGAAAATAACAGGAAATGGTGCAAAGTAACAAGACATGGACAATTTGCATTGAGTTACTGAGACTAACAAATGAAATGAGTTATCAATATTTCATCATCTTAGACTATCACTGCTATCTTATCCAAAAACTATCTGCATAGTAGTGGAGGCATAATTTTCTATGAGAAGAAAAGCTTTCTAGAACTTAAGCCACATGCCCAAGGCCACAGTGTGAGATTTATAGTTTCTGGCATAAATCATATTCCAAACTGCCTTGTCTGCATCAGCAGTTTCACCTGCTTCAAAAAGTGACTTTAAATACTTTTCTGTTTTCTGCTTCTCAGCAGTGAACAGCAGCTTTGAGATAATCCTGTGTTATTTACTAATTTTTCTCCTTTTCAGTGATAGTTTTAAAATGTTCCCCCATTCTGCCATACCCTGGCCACGTCTTCTTCAACCTCTGCTTGCACTTGTTCCTGTTCTTTTAAGTCCAGGCTGAACTCCCAGTACTCGAGTTTCTCAATGTCTGGCACCTGCTCATTTTCATGCATCATTTTCTGAATCTGTTTTTTTAAAAAATATAAATACAAGGAACAAAAAGTAATTTGAATGTGAATAGAGGAAATGCTATTTTTAACACTATAGAACTTGATATCAGAGAAAATTATTTTAATTACTTGCAATTTTAACTGCCTTATGGGAAGAAGCAGAAGAAGAAAGGAGAGGACAGTCTTTTCCATAATGAAAGGTTGTTAGGCAGAAATTAGCCTGCTGAGGAGACAGATAGCTCAGGGTATAAGGGTAGTACAAAATACTCATTTGGAGCAAAGGAAACTGAGACAGTAGCTCCTGGCAGTTTCAGCATTAGTCCCTGAAGAAACACATCTCTTTAAAACCTGTCTGCTCAGAGCTTATGACAAAAATATAACTGAGCACTAGAGCTCACAGCCATAAAAGAAGTGTTCCTGTAAACAAAACTGGGAAGCTGAGCTATTACCCTTAGAAGAAACTCACAGTTTCACGTAGCTTTTTAATTCCCATTTGCACCTCTTTCTTCTGGTTAGCAAATCTCTGAGTCTCTTCTCTCATAACCTGACATACAACAAATGCATTGTTCAAAGGCAAAAAAAAAAAAAAAAAAAGGCAAGAGAAAAAAAATACTGAAGTAATGTAAAGGAACATTATTGGTACAGAAAATAAAATGCCAGTGGGGTTAATAACTGAAACAGACACAACCCTAATTCAATAGGATGATCCTTAGAATTGCACAAGAGAAAACAGATTTTACAGCCAGGTCACATTGTAAATTGGTTGTACAACAGCACTTGAACAAAAGAAAATACTAAAGAAAGACGTAATTACAAGTGCAGTGCTTACAGACACATTGAACTGCATAAAGCCTACTGCCAGAATTTTTTAATCCTTGGATTTTTTCATGGTTGAAAATTTTCATTGTTTTAATTTTCATTGAGTAACCTGCTTAGTTTCTGGTAATAATCTTGACAACTTTTTGATATTTAGTATAAAAAGTCTTTTAAGTTTCTAAAATAAGTGAATTTTTCAGGCTTTTTTTTTTTCTTTGCTTTTTTTTTTTGTATACTCCTTGTGTAGAAGTTGTCCTCTGGTCTTCAGAGCTCCTATTGTGCTAGGCACCTTCCCTGATGTGTTTATAACCTTGGCCTAGAATTTCTAAAAGTCTAGATCACAATGGTTAAACAAAGAGCCAAATGTGAAAAAAGCTTTTGAAACTAGATCTGTTTAAAGCAAATACTTTGGTACCCCAAGTGACTAATGACCCTTGAAAGCTCTGGCTTTGATTAATACTTGTTCTGTGAAAGTACCTTCTGTGTTTTCTGGCCTATCCATGTCATGTCATCGATATTTGTGATGTTTTCATCTTCTTCTGTCACCTGTACATTAAAAGATTTCAGTGGTGCCTCCTGATGTTTATAGTAAAGGTATAAACATCTAGCTCAGGTACTTAGAGAACGACTGAAAGAAAGATGGAAATGAAAGAAAAAGTGGTCTCTCATTAGAAACACCACCAGCACCACCACCAAATTAGAGGGTGTTACATTTTTGTTGCCTAACATGTCCCCAGATCTGATCCTGCAAAGCCTTTTGACTAAAATGATTGAATAGACTAATCTCTGTAATCACTATTTTGATTGATTTCAATGGAAAACCACAATTTTTAATAGCAATAATAACAACACACAATGTATAGCAGTAATATCATGCTGGGAAGGACACATAACTTCCCATGAGGAGGAAATGACTTTCAGAGAGTTTTCTGTGGCTGAGGAAGCCAAGTGAAACTGAAAATGTGAATGTCATCTTCCCATAAATATTCCATTTCTTTGATAGTAGTCTTATTATTTAAACATATTCAGCCTATCCTCAGGGATACTCTTCCACTTTAATAAAAGGATGAATGTCTTAAGGACAATTTTTAACATGTACAGTTTTAGGATAATGATCAAACTTCTTTTTTTCCCCCATAAAAATAAAGAAAGCACCGTAAACTTCTTTACTGGAAGTGATTTTGATGTGGATTCTGGGTCAAAATTCCATTCTGCCATAGATTTCAAAACAGAATTTTCATCTGAAGTAGACTTGTTCAGTATATCAAGTAGAGATTGCCAGTAAAGAGCAGCTTCCTTAACTTCAGTTTCCTTTATCTCCCTGGTAAACAAAAAGGGAACTGATGTATCCTTTGTATATTATGGAAAAGGACAAAGTAATAAATATTCTTTATAACACAATTATTAAGAATGCCTATTCAATATTTTTGTATTGTTTGAGTTCTAGAATTGCATGATTAAGTGAACTCTCCAAAGAAGCAAAAATTCTGAAAGATGGATGACCTGTATTAGAAATATTGCTCTGACAAAATAATCTTTAATCTATGCATCCACTTGAACATCTATTTTCCCACAGAAAATCTGTACTTTCAAGTGTCTCTTACTCCTCATGTATGCTAAGAGCTCTCTATAGCCACAGCAGAATTCCCATTACATCTGGGATGTCTCCTTTTCACTGAGTTAAAATAGTATTGCAGGAGATTACATCCCTCACATCTCCTGAGAGCCCTTTCCAGAGTTGATTTGAGAATGATAAGAAGTACCAGGTAACACTTCTCCGAAGATATCCCTATATGTTGTGCTGCAATCAGACCCAAAGTACAAAACTTTTCCTGAGCTAGGGAGGCCAGGCTGCCTCTAAAGATGAGAGGAATGATTTTATTTCTATCCAATTCTCCTTACTTTGAGACTAAGAAAAAGGAAGTCTAGAATCACAAGTAGATGCAAAAATTTATCTATCAGGGTACAAGAAATGACACAATCAATATTAGTCTGCCACTTTATACATACTTCCACTTCAGACACACCAGGGCACAATCATTTTCACCGTTAACTAGGATGAAATTGCCATCCAGGGAGAATACCATGGATCTGATTCCCCCTCCTTGATATGACTGACAATGCTTTTGAGCAAGTATATCCTAGAGAAGTCACAGAAGCAGTATCAGCAAATACGTTTTTATAATGGAATATGTCTTTAAATTATTTTTATTATTTAAATTTTAAAAGCATTTTAATGTTGTTTTTTAATTATTTTTAGATATAAGACTAATCCAAAAAAGTAATACAAAGTACATAAAATACTAGGGGTTTTAAGTTTGAAAGGTATGACTACACAAGACAAGTTTGAAGTATATTGATTTTGCAGGAGGTAATAACAGTAGCAAAATGATCTATGCTAAGATTTAATGAAGAAGTAAGTGGTTTTTATGATTCTATACCCATTCATTATAAAAACAATTGTCTTGTGTAATGCTATATCAGTTCATTTTCAGCACAAATTTTTCCTCAAATGCCTTCTATTCAAGTGAGGGAAAGTTTACAGTTAAAGAAAGAAATTTTCACACTTCTGTCTCATGTAAATCAGACAAAGCCTGTGGCCAGATGCCCACCTACCAGAGTAGAAGTATTGTAGATAAACAAAACACCATCCTTGGCTGCTGCTGCCAGCCACTGCCTGTTGGGTGATAAACAGAGCAAACCTGATCCAAACTGTTTGCTAGGAATCATCTCTTCTGATGAAAATAGTGATGGATCTTTGTACTTATTCTGCCAAACAAGCAAAAGGTTAGCAGCAGTTCAGATGATATCTATGCAGTTTGGAGAAAATAATTGAGAGGTTTGTGGGTTACCACACACATTGCAGTTTAAACTGTTGTTGGATTACTGAGCTGAGGAAGATGTGTCATTGCTGTGCTGCTGATTTGCTTCTCATCTCTGCAAAAGGGTCTGGATTCAGTACGTTCAAGCCTGAGTTTCTTGGCTCAGAAAGGATGGGACATGTCAAGGAGGAATGCTGACCTTTAGAATTCACCTTTTAACCTGCCTTGCCTCTTAAACTTTGAGAGACCTATGAACTGCAGAGAGCTGCAGTTCCTCAGCAGGCAATGACAGTGGCTTCCTGAAGCCCCCACTGCTTCACTGTGAGGCTGGGCTGGGTTTGCATCTGAGAGTCCTGGGCTCACGTTGGCTCAGCCCCTTCAGGAGCTGCATGTCCAGCAGACTGCACAAATCCACAGCTCCAGCACAGAATCCACTTGTGAAGTGCCTGCAAGCTGTGTGGATTTTAAGAACCAGTACAATAAAACAAGGACATTATTTTTGCCAGGTTTCTGAGCAAATGATAGGATACTGAAAGTTGATGAGTATTTATGGAATAGGTATTTTGAGTGGAGAGAGGATTTCTTTAAATAATATCCTGCTATATTAATTTCATCTGCAGCCTTTTTTTTTTTTTTTTTTTGCTGGTATTTAACCACCACCCAAAATAATGCAACTTCAGAGCATTACCTTTTCATAGAGGTGGTATTTACAGATGAAAGGTGCACAGCTGCAGTAGCCATACACAATGTTATCCTTCAGTCTGACTGCTGAGCTCAAAGGGCAATCCAGATCATATTGCTTCTTTTTCAGGTCACCAGCATTAAACATGAACATTCCTTGTTCATTCACATACTTATCATTATCTAAAAGATTGACAAAAGAAAGAGGGAGGAAGAGGCACGACTACCATTAATACAAGTGCTTTGTCTGTCATGAAATTATGAAAATGATCCTCAGCAAGGAGTGAGCATGATGGGAGTTTTCAGGGAAGAGACTGGAAATTAAGATACTCAGATTTCATATCAACTCAGTGAGTTGTGCTGATGCAGCACACTGCAGTGAAGCAGAGCAGTAGCTCTACTGGCTCTATAGAAGTACTAGAAATAGTTTAACCACTCTGCTGCTTTAATTTACTCTGCTTCTTGAGTATCACATCAACAGTGCTAATTAGTTTGCACGCAGGTTCACGTCACCACTGCCTTCATCCAGAACTTGTTTTAGGAATCTCTGCCATGAGGAACACACAGCCTGGGTGGTATTGGTTAAAACACTGCAGTTCATACCTTCAAAAGGGCGTTTTATTCTTTTTAGTTCCCTAATTTGAGCTTTAAAGGGACACCTGAAATTAATACTGACGAGGCACCTTACATAAAATTGAAATGAAGACAATAACTGTAGATCTTCAGCAGCTTTGAATATAAAGCCCCATTTTATATATCTAAAAATAGGCACAAAAATAAGTCCAACATTAGTGAATATTTAAAGAAAATACTAACTTTACTGAAAACTACAAAACTACTTTTTGAAAAGTTTGTAAAATGTAAGGCCTTTTAAAAATTAAATGTAAATAACTTGAAAATCTGACGCTAAGCTTATTGCCCTAGAAAATTTTGGTATATATTTCAATTTTCACCTGTTATGATTGCTGAAGACAGATGAAAAATTTCCAGTCTTGCTTGTTGGACCTCTGCTCCATTAAGAAGTACCATCACTTCAACTGAGTCCTTCTTTAAGTCAGAAAGTACAGAAAGATGGAGCACTTCATCTGCCAGTACTGAAGCAGGTAAGGAACAACAATGGAAACTGTTACTGCAGCATGGTAACATTGTTTTTACTAAAATATCCTGTGACACAAAACGAGATCCTGTTGGGAACACAGCTCAGGAGTGCTGCATGCACTCAACCCCCCTTGAGGCACTTGGGTGCTGGGGATCCCTAAGCACCAGCACATTATTATTACATTAAATAGTCAAATCTGAATTTACCTCCAGCTTGAATTGTAACAATTTTGAGCATGTCTGCTGATAAATGCCAGATAAAGCACAGAAAACCCTCATCTAACAAACCCTCCACACAATGAGAATATGATCAGGCAAATTACAGAAGTTATTTAAGGAGATATAATTCTGTTTGTTAAACAAATTAAAATGATAAAATAATGTCCTTTATACCTAAAGTCATGGTGAAGATCTATACATACAGATAGGATCTTTAAGAACAGTCCTTTTTGAAAAATAAATCCACAAATTTCAAAATTTTTTGTGACTTAAAATTCAACATATTTTATTCCTCACTACCAACCAGCAAAGCTGACAATTTCAGCAATTCCCAAGCTACAGATGTCTGTGGTACAAATTTGAAATTGGAGATTACACACAAATATTATAACCTAGACTTTTCTAGTCCAAATTCTCACAAAGTTCTTTAGTTCTTTGCCACTACTATTACTTTAGTGCTGGAGCTGTGATCAGTTCATCATCTAATTGATTTTTTTCCCTGTGACTTATACATATAAGAAAGGTAATATTGGTAAATTTGCTAATTAAAATTACAAAGGAAAAAGAAAACAACAACAACCAAAAAACCAAAACAAACAACCAGAACCTCCAAAACAAAGAAAACCCACAAGAAACTCTGGGCCTTATAAAATAGGTGAGAAGAATATGTTTAGTCCTCCAAGAAAATAAGGAGAATGAAGGTGAATGGCTTAGCCTGACTGACAAGTATACTTAAAATGCAGAAAATAGAGAAAAGAAAATGTAATTAATGTTGTTACATGTATTACCTATATAGCCCAGAACTTGGAATAATTTTGATGGATGAGCATCTAGAATAAAGATGTGTCCTTCTGTAGCTCTTGCAATGAGGAACTGGCCACTCTGATCATAACTAGGTGAAATGCAAATCCACGTAGAAATCAATTCAATACAGTCAGTAAATGAGTCAAATCATTTCACTCCCAAAACTTGCTGACTTCACTGAGTGCATAAACATAAATTTCAGCTTCTGGGTTTACAAGTTTAGGGCCAGATATAAAGCCCAGTGCTATGAGAGCTGGGCTTTATATCTGGCCCTAAACTGGTATCATACTCCAAAGCAGCCTGCATTAACAACTTTGTTCAGTCAGAAGTTCTTTTACATTCACTATTTCAGAAATAAAACTATTACACAGATCTTGATATTATTTTGAAAAAACACATCTTTGCATTGATTTAATTTTTAACAAGTTGCTCTCTGTATCTATTTTTAAAGTTCTGTCATAGGTAGCTGTGGAAAGGGATACATCTGAGTCTCAAATAACAGGCAGATTTATATTAAAGTTTAACAGTTCAAATCCATTCTATCTTTTGCAATGTAGAGTAAAATACTCTCAGATTTTTCAATAACTATGGGGGGTTGTGTGGGAAAACCAACCAACAAAAAGCCCCAACCAAACAAAAAAAGCTTTTTAGATCACTAGAGCTAATGACAAGAGTACTGCTAATCTCCAGAACTTTAAGTAAATTAATAATTAGCAATGGTAACAAAAACCCACCATATAGAAAGAAAGAGATGACCAAAAGGCTTAAACTTAACTTCACAAAACCTTAAATTTATATTCAGTGAGAAATAACCCTCTAAAGTCAGATACATGGAATTGTGCATAATGACTGCATATGGAGATTTTTCAGAAAGGATTTTATACATCAGTATCTTCTGTGTTCAGTTAAAACTTCTTAAAATACAGATTTATTACATTTCTCTCATTTAAACCCTGCTACTACCTCTTGCAAGCAATTCAGAATATGTTGAAAAAATGTAGAAACTGTTTACATATTCTACTTTTTTATCTGTAGAATAAAAATGTCTTTTTTTTGTGGTTTTTTTTGTTTTGTTTTGTTTTGTTTTTTGTTTTGTTTAACTAATATCACTATTCAAGTAATAAATAGACAATATCTCTACCCTGTTACATACTTACTGCAAAGACAGCACTGGAAGTTTGGAAAGAAAAGTTTTGTGAACAACCCGTGGAGCTTCAGGTTTGGTAACATCAAGGAAACAGATTTGACCTATTTGGGTCCCTACAGCAACACTGCTGGAGGAGGGACAGCAAGCCATAGAAGTTGCCTAGTTGAGAAGTAGAAGATACTTAACAGTTCAACATATTTTTATACATTATTCTACTTGTTAGGATGCAATTTAAAAGTCCCTAAACTTTGAAGAAAAACCCCCAGATAATTTATTTAAAAAACAGGTTTTTAACAAAGGAAGTATTTAGAGAGATATCTATGCTTTGTAGCTACACATCAAAAATTAAGTCTGTTCTTTCCAGAGAAAAAGCAACCATTATATCCTCTCTCCAGATTTTAAGTGAAAGAAGTTTCACGTAAATAAAACAATGAGTGCACTGTTGTGTGTACAGCTGTTACAGAAAGGGAATTTTTTCTTCACTATGTCAGATTTCAGGGTTTGAATGCATCTTAAATCAGGACAAAGCATTAATAGTTTGAAACACTTTTATCAACTCAGTTCTTAAAACCTGTTTTTCATTATCAATCAAGGCATTAGCTTTTATACTTTTGAAACTTTTCTGTTACTCATTCAAAAGAAAAGAAGGAATACCATAAAAATTTAGATACTTTTTACAAAGATGTGCTTAAAGACACATCACAAGGACATCTGGCTGAAATGTTTCCTCTGCTTTGTAGTCAAGCTAAACACATGACAGGATTAGCTCAAGGAAACATTCTGAAACATAATTTTTAAATTTCATCCATGGGTTGCTCAAAGGCATTACTGAGCTTTCCTCAGCACTGATTGACCCAAACCTGTGGAATATTATGCTATCAACTGAAAAATACAGAAAATTTAAAGTATCAGTCATGATATAAACTCCTGGTTACATGTACCTCAATACCAAGGTTTAGCTTGCTGAGGGAAGTTCCATCTTCCAAGGACCAGACTTGTACTTCACCTGGAATTGTTACAGACTGTTGAATAGAGAAAAACAGAGTCAGAAGAGGATGAAATAACCAAATAGTCTGGAAATCATCAGTGATCTCCTATAGAATATAGACTCAACTAATCACTGAGCATAGCAGATTAAGGGTTACTAGTTTCACTTGGGATTATTTAGCTTTTCATTAAACCCAGGTGCTGCAAGGTACACCTGCTTAAGGAATACTTTCAATAATTTTTGTGCATTCCTGCAGCTTTAAGCAGAATGAGACAATTTAGGGAATTTTTTTGGTAGCTAGATCAATATTAGCACTCCCACCATTCTGCCAGCAATGGAACAACCTGCTTATAATTTTATTTGCACAGGAAAGGTCTTGAGGAGACATCTTGTTTTCTCACATGAAAAATGATGGAGATAAAAACAATACTTGAGTTCTTCCTATATCCAGGTAATTTTGTAATTCCACAATTAAAAGTAGTAAGGCTTACAAGAAGTAAGGGTAGAGTTCACTCAACCTTCACACTACTCATACACAGTCAGGTGAAATTTAGCATTCCCATGCTAAAGGTGAACAAAGAGATTCAGCCAACTTAATAGACTATGACTCCAGGTTTTTTAGGCTGGCTACCTGGAGAATTCATGGCCTGTAAATGAATTGGTGGCTAAAATACAAGTCTTGCAGGAGTAAAAGACAATGAAAAGCAAGGAATTCCTAAGAATGGACAGGTACATGAGTAAGGCTTTCTTTGTCCCTGGACCCAGCACAGAGGTATCTCTCAGGATGTTCCAATCTGTGTAGAGGGCTGAAAAAACCAGTAGCAATTGTTGGACAACATCAGTTCTCTGAACTGAATCCATCTTTTGCTCAGCTATCATCCTGAACAATTTAAGTCACACAAATCAGCAGCAGAACCAATACAACATAAATTATCCAACCTGCATTCCAAGGCAAGTTCTGACCCTTTAGTAGACTTCAGCTGAATGAATGCCATTTACTTCCTTAATGAGAAGTTACACTATAGAAGTTGAACTATAACAAATATCAGAACAATCCTGATTTCTGCAAGGCTTTTCATTTTGTGCCTTAGCAACATATTGGTTACCTGAAAAGAGCCACTATTCTATATGAGAAATAATACAATTTCTTACCACACAGTAGTTGTTCCCTGGAGTAAGAAAATCAGCTGCCAGAAAACAACTGCTGGATGTGTCCAAGAGTTTGACAGCTTCTCCACTATGGGCAGGTCTGTAACTATACACTGTCCCCTGACAAATAAAGAGAAATAATCCATCGTTGGACTCTGAAACTTTTCATTAGAAGCTTTTGAAGACTACAAAAACAACCCCCTCCCCCAACTTTCTGAGCTTCACTCTTTGAACTTTTATATTTGACACTAACCTGAGGTTAAAAGTGCCCAGTAGGATTCACTTGAGTTTGGTGAATTATATTCATTTACACTGGCTGAAGATGATGTTAGTTTCTTTTAGAGTGCTCCAGCTAACCATATTTTCAAGAACTTTTGTTTTTCATACTTGCTTTAATAAAACAATTTAAACACACCCAATTTCATGTTACTCCAGAAATGGATAAATATTCTACACCAACACATAACTTCATGTCTGTATAGAGAACTCTACTGCAGAGTCACAGTAGGTCTGATACACCCAAGCTACACTTTTCTCTCTGTGCAGCCACACATTAAGCCTGGAATTCATGCCCAGTACATCCATGACCTGGACACATGAGAGACCCTGAACATGTCCTCAACTGTACACAGACAAGGATTTCTGCTGGGAAATCTCAACATTAGATACTTTATATTCCACCATCTATAGGAGACAATTGTTCTGTGCTTCATTAAAAGTCTTTCCAATTTTCAGTAAAAACACAGAATGGACTATGTTCACCTCTGATATAATTCATTGACTTGTGTAATTACACAAGTCACACAATTAATTTAGATATTAAACATTTTGTACTAATAGTATCAGCATATTCATATAGAATCCCAGGAATATCCCATTATGTAGTGCTGTTATCTCAAATGCTGTACCTGGTCAGTGACAAGCAGCAGACTGGTGTAATCAGGAGAAAATATGAGGCTGGATATGGGCTGTGAGATATCAGCACAGATTTTTATCTCATATTGCAGATCTTTGATGTGATAAAAGATTAAAATTCCCTCCTGTGCAGAAAAGTACAAATACACATGAGGTCTAAGTCACTTATACTATCTGGCAAACTGAACTGCAGGATCTTCTGAAAATCACTAGAGCAGCAGTGTTTAACTACATCCCATCACCAATGGTGTCATTTGTCTTTAGTATATCTCAATCAAAAGAACTCTAAACTGAGATAATAAATCTGTTGAACATGAAGATGTTCTTTAACACAATTCTTAGTGACAGTCCAGGTTTGATAACAACAGACTCTCTCATTAGATAATGCTTTAGATTTCATATTGCTGTTTTTGAGACAGTGTAAGAATTTGTCCCCCACTTAAGCAGTAATGTACAATGGCATTGTCAAATTGGGTTAGATATTGAGTTAGATTTTAAAATAATTTGGCAAATCTATTGGCCATTTTCTCTCCTTTCCTATTTTTTGTCCATCCTTCTTTTCTGTTCCTCTACAATATTCTTAAATAAAATGAGGATTGTCCTCTTCTATTGCTTCTTTGAGTACAGAAATGGAATGTTTTCACACTCCACTCCCCTGTGTCAAGCCTTCACAAAGTAATATAACCAGAGAGGAACTTTATAATCCTGCAGCCCCTCACTTTTTCCTAATTGCTGTCTTTGCAGTGAACTCTGCAAATATACTCCATTTGAACGAAGATTTTCACACACTCAGAGTAAGTTAAAGCATAAAGGATGCCTTACACGTCCTGCTGCGTACAGTCCCTCATTACAAAATGCCATAGCAAGTAAAACTGTGTTTTGCAGATCGCTTGGTTTGCCAGCTGAAAAACCAACATAAAACATCAAATTTAATTTATTTCAACAATGTATTGCAACTCCAAATCTGGGATAATTTACTATTTATTTGTGAGTAAAAGGATCACAGAGTCATTTAGATCAGAAGGGATCCTACAAGTCCTCTAATCGAACCTCCGGCTCAGCACAGAGCTGACTTCAAACTCAGAACCAACTTCAAAGTTGGATTATGTTGTCCAGAGTCATATCAGCTAAGGTTTGAACATACCCCAAAAATGAAAATTCCATATCTTCTCTGGGCAACTTGTCCCAATGTCTGACTACCTTCAATGTGAAAGTATTTATTTCCTAATATATACCCAGAACGCCTGTTGATGCCAACTGTGTCCTTTGGTTGTATCTTCTCTGTAACTTTGCATTGGATAGCTAAAGCAATAGTTAAATCCCTCATTCCCTTTTCTCCAGGCTGAGCCAACACAGTGTTCTCACACCAAATTTGTATGTTATGTACTAAGACTGTAACAATCTTTGTGGAAATGTGCTGAACTTCATCCATTCTATCTTTTTTGGTACCGCAGTGCCCAAAACAAAGTATTTGAGACAGACCCCTAAATCCTAACTCAGATAAATGATGAGTGATTGCAGTTCTAAAGAAATGCTAGAACTAAGCAGTAAGGAACCTCTTCTAGCACCACTTATTCCAATTTAAATTAGAACGAACAGAATTTTTTCCACTGCCACTGTTTCTCCTGAGGCTTTAAAATTGGCTGTCTCTTAGCACAAAAGCTATCAATCTTTTGTCATGTAAACTCACATAAGATTGCCAACAATGTGTCTTACAGAGGCCAGTATGAGGACTTCTAACCAGTAGCTTCCAGCTGTACTCACATATTATTACTCCCAGACATCAGCAGTGCTGCCTAAAAATCTATTAGCTTCATTTGAACATGGAAATACCTTTCTTTTTCTGCACTTCACTACGAACATAGGACACCACATCTGTTACTTTCTGCACGAACTCTGCACAAAAGAAAACAATTTATAATGTCAGCCTTGTTTGTAGGTCAATACTGCAATACAAATCAGTTGTATTTCACTCTACTGAACAAAAGGCCAGGTTCAGTATGCTAGGTGAAAAATGTGCATTCTTCCTCAATATCTACCATTTCTGCCATCTGTGCAACTGAGCAGGCACAGTTCTGTTATTTAATTTACAGCTGTGAAAAGGAGATAACATGGACTTGGCATGGAGAGTGGTTCAGATCCAGATTTATCTTCCTTCTATACCAAGTTATGGTATTCTTATTTCTAACAATGATTTCTTCTTTTTTTAGATACAATTACAAGGTAAATTCAGCCACTCTGAAAACAATGCCTAAGTGAAATTTTGTGGCTGCTTATCATTCTGTTCGCAACACCATTGCAGGAATTCAGCATGTGCTTAAAGCTGGCCATGCACTTAAGCATTCTGCTAAATAGATCCAGATTGCAGTCTGTTTTAAATTAAGCAGAAGCTTCAGTACAATATAAATACAGAGCATTTTGTTATACAGGACAAGGACCCAAAGACAAACACACAGGCCAAGAAAAAGCCAAATTACCAACATTCTTCTTGCCTTCTACTCAATTGACAAAACCAGTTCTGGTCACACCTCAGGTTTTTATTTCTTAATGATTTCCAACCCTGGATTTGCTAAATTTAACAGTCTGATAGTTTCAAAAAGAAAAATAATGCTGGTTTGCTAGGTTGTTTTAAAAGCAGCCTTCCATTTTGGTGTTAACTATCAAAAATGAAGTCAGGGTACTTACGGCAGCTTAAAAAATCATGTACTATAAGTAAACAGAAGAAAATAAGCTTACCAGGAGATGATCTATTACCACTAATTCAGTGTTTGTTAGGGAAACAGCTCTATGCTGGGGAGAAGTATATTCCAGTACTCCTCCTAGACCTGACCAAAGCATGAACTCCATGTGCACCATAGGACTGACACCTGCCATCCCATCAAAGATGATGGGGTACACATTGCCTAAGGAACAATTTTTGCTGGCTGTGTCTCAGCATCCTCCATTTAGGAGCCCTCTGAATGGGCACAGAAGGGTAGTGGCATTTAGCAGAGGAGACACCTCAGGATTCCCAGAAAAAGAAGGTCTGAACTGGACTGCCTTTGACATGAAACTTTAGTCAGTCAGAGCCTGCTAAAAGTCCCCATGAAAAAAGACAGGTGGAAATACATATAGGGCACAAAACCCACACTGGTGAGCTGCAATCAGAGGTCCTCCCATCCCAGAATAAATTAAAACCAGATTTCTTTGTTTGAAGCCAAAGATATTGTCTGTTCACTCTGTGCTTCATACATTCTGCAGGAAAGCCTGGCAGTGTTTGCAGCCTTGTTTTAATTATAAAATAGTCTGTGCAAGAGCTGGCACTAAGGAATGCTATTAAGCTACATTGCTTCAGATTTGTTTTTTGAAGACTCATGAGCCTTCAAAGATCACTTCTAACTTTATCTAACACAGCAAATGAAGACTATCCAACATTTCATGCAAAATAAAATAAATTATTGGTACTTAACTGATAGTAAAAATAATACTGCTATTAATACTACCATTAGTAGCTGGTATATCAATAGTTTAATGTTAATCTAGTAGGGCTGGTTAATAAGATCTAGACTCCTGGAAATATAGTTAATTTAATCAATTTTGATGTATTTACAGGGGTTTTTTTGATTTTTTTTTTATATAAGTTATTGGGTGTTAAAAACACCCCCACAGAATCTCAAAAGACGTTTTCATATGTTTACTGTACTAATAAAAAAATAGAGTTCTACAAAACAGCCTTATATTTTCTGCAGTATCCAATAGAAAAACAGAAGAAAGCACAAAAAGCTTTCATCTATCTACTTTCTTTCCTGCTTGAATGAAACACACTCAGCTATTTCTTACCAGGTGGAGCTTTTTGTTGAAGAACAGAAACACTGTATTGCTCAGCATCAATTGCCAAAACATATCCTTCTTTACAGCCCATGTATATTTCTGAGGTTGCAGTCCAGCAGTGGGCAGTGGGATGCACTGAAGTCTTAATACAATTTCTAGGCTTCAGCATGAAAATAAACAAGTTCAGTCAACAATTAACAAATACCTGTACAAACTGTTACATACATTTCAAGATAAGAAAAAGAAATCCTTACCTCATAG
Organism: Phylloscopus collybita; assembly: GCA_027886175.1. Taxonomy (NCBI): domain Eukaryota; kingdom Metazoa; phylum Chordata; class Aves; order Passeriformes; family Phylloscopidae; genus Phylloscopus; species Phylloscopus collybita. Next base: position 26,534,001 of record JAJNNQ010000129.1, read on the forward strand.
AGTCTGACATCATGTTTAACATCAGCATTATTTCATTCAGTCATACCTTCAATGAAGCCAGTAACTTGACAAAGAACATTCTCCAGAAAAGTATATATCTGGGGATAGTGGTGGAGAACTCACTTCTCCCTTTAGAAGCTTGTTTAAATGATGAATAATATTTTTAATTAAAAACGATATATTTTTAAATTTGCATTTATCTGGATTTATTCTCCAACACTTGCATCTGTTACAATTTTATCTCTAACTTGGAAATCCCTCCATATCTTCCCTATCCTCACAAAGATATTGACCCACCATAACAAGGGCATTTCCCAAACTTTTAATGATAGAATTATGATAAAATTCAACACACTGAGCCCCTAGAGGGTTCTTGAAATGTCAGAAGGGCACTGGAAGCCCCAATTTAAATGGTTACTTATTATGACCTGACTACAACAAATACCTTTCAAACTACTTTTTAGAATATTCTTCCACCTTTTAGCCAAAAGGTGAACATGGGTTCTTGCATACCTGGCAGTACTAAAACACATTTTGTTTGAATAGCTTATCTTATTGTATAATCCAAATTGCTCTGTAAAACAACTCTGTCAATCTTTGTGTCATCTGCAAATAAATGCTAGAAATATCCCTGACCTGGCCTTCCCATGTGCCTTGAATTTCATTTCTCTAAAATAACTCTCATAAATCCGTCCTCCATAAAACACAAAGAACAGAACTTCTCCAGCAAATATTATTAAAGACAGAGAGTGACCTGTTCAGATACAACAGTAACAGAGGTCATAAAAACACCATGACAGAAAGAACCAGATTAAACAGAATTCAGGGAGGGGAAGAGAAAGAAAACCTTGAGAGAACACTGAAAAGAAAGGATTCAAAGCACCATGCATGTGTGCAGAAGTGGTGAGGATCACTAGACAATATGATGGATGAAAAAAAAAAAAGAAGGTTCTATAATTCTGTAAAACACCTCCTATCTCACAAAAGGTTCTATAAAAAGAGGAAATATGGATGGACTTGTGATGAAAACATAGGACAGAGATTAAGTACCTAGACTTCATTAGCAAAATATACCAATCCCTTGTTATATGGTTCTGAGTAAGTAACTTATATTCTATTTATGCTTACAAAGCATTTTTAGATCCTCAGGGGGAAAATATTATGGAAATAAAGTATATTAGTATTTACTTTATAAATCAAATATGGCTGACAGTAACAAATTTACAGAAAATAGGGCTTTACATCACCCAGAGAAACATCTAATATAGGCATTTTCACTGATTTTATAAGGCTTGAACATCACAAATCTTTGGGAAGGTTGTATCTGAACTTCTGCAAAATAGAAGCTTTCTGGTAAACACAATTTCTGCAATGTTCCCTTGTACCTGCATCCATGACGGTCTTTACACATAAAAATATGCTAATCCTAAAATGAGATTATGTAAATCCCAAAACAGATTGCTTGTGGGACTTTGCATTGGTACGGTGGATGATAATAATAATAATAATAATAATAGTAGTAGTAGTAGTAATAACAACAACAACAACAATAATAATGATAATGGTGATGCTGGTTTTTTTGAACTTCTCTCTCTTTTGAGTAGCACCTTGTCAGGGAGAAAAAAAAATCCATGATGGATCCTTGCCACAAATGTTTTATAAAAAGACAATGGAATAAAATTGGTGCTAGAGATGAAATCGATTCAAGTGGGTTTGATTGTCTCACTCTGCTCTGCACTGGTGCTGCCTCACCTTGAATATTGTGAGCAGTTTTGGTCACTGCAATATAAGAAACATAATAAACTTGGTCTTTTCAGCCTGGAGAAGATTAGAGGGGAAACCTCATTGCAGTTACAGCTTACTTGTGAGGGGAAGAGCAGGGGCAGGCTCTGATCTCTGCTCTGTGGTGACAGTGACAGGACCCAAGGGAATTGCCTGTATCAGGGGAGGTTTAGGTTGGACATTAGAAAAAGGTTCTTCACCAGAGGCTGTTTGGGCATTGGATGAGGCTCCCGAGGGCAGTGGGCAGCACAGCAGCAGCCTGACAGAGTTCAAGATGTGTCTGGACAATGCTCTCAGGGACAGGGTGTGACTCCTGGGGTTGATCCTGTGCAGGGCCGGGAGCTGGACTCAATGATCCTTGTGAGGCCCTTCCAACCCAGCATATTCTGTGATTCTGTGGGAAAGCACATTTAGAAAACTCTGATCTAGAAAAATCTCACGGAAGAAAGAAAAGGACGGAAAGCTGTAGGATATTTCCATTCCTTTCCCTCTGCTGCCCCGCTGTGGTTACACTTGGGTACACAGCCAGCCTCCGGACGTGGCTCCGGAGCATGGAACACCAACACTCTTCCAAGAAGCAAACAAGCAGACCTGGCAATGGGCTTGCTTTTCAGTGCTGGGGTGTTGGAAAGAGGTGCTTAACTTGACAGGACATAAGCATGTGATTTCCCTCCAGTGCCAGGGCTTAGAAGGTCTAAGAGTACTTAGTTTTTCTGCTTGGTTAGAGATGGAGTTTATATGCACCGGCATGCATGGAGGAGAGAATTAGTGCTGTAAGGCACATTAAATTCAAGTCCAAAAAAAAAATTACTCAGCTACCATATCCTGGAGCAAGGTGAAAACATGCTAGAAACAGATTCATTGCCTCCCAGTGTTAAACTGTGAGTGTAGAACCTCACAGTTTAGTACACAGGAAGCAACATACCACCACCACAACAAAAGGAACAAGAGCCTCTGTTTCTGAAAATAACATTTCATTTCTAAACAACTTGTTGTTCATTACCTACCAGTATTGACAACCAAAATACACCCATCTAAGAACACTGGGCAGTAAATAACTATCAAAATATTTACCACATAATTTGAAAGAAAAGGAAATTTTCAATGAAGACTATTAGAACAGGTTACTCTTACTCCAGAAATATTTCTGTGGATAAGGAGAACATAATCACGTTGAAGCTGTTAAAAAGAAATCTAGCTTTTTCTGAAGGCAGCTGGGAATGCAAAGACCCTACAGGGATCTCTAGTACATATATCTAGTCAGGGAGCTGAAAGTTTGTGGCTGAAAGCACAAACTTTTCCATGTGGAAAAGTTTACAACATGGTTCTGGGCATAAGAACCATGCATGGTTCAAGCATAAGATCCTATTACTGCTGAACAGAATGGCATCTATTCAAGGACAAATTCTATTAAGCCTCACAGACCTAATACAGGAACTGCTTTTTCTCCAATACTTCTTGTAATTCACTTACAGAATAAAGAACAAAGTGGGTTTTGCAGAGTTCATCATTTGCACACAACCTAAGAGGCAGTAAGGCAGAAGAAAATGGCAAGGCCCCAGATGCACATGAGCATATATTATCAATTGCAAACAAAATGAGAACACTTTTTAAGCCTCTAAAAAGAGGCATCTCAAGGGAGGATAAAAAGTAAATAATCAAATACAAGTGAGACAGCTGGTAAAGTCCAACACTTAACAGTGGTATGGGAATGTATTTCAGAAGCAGGGGTTGCTGTCTGGAAAAAAGCCTTCAATGTTTCCATAGCTTTGTGACATTTTCAACATCAGAAAGAAAGCAATCCCAAAGGGAAGTAAGGATACATGAGGCTTACTATCAGTTTAGCATGGGAATAAGTTTTCAAGTTTTCAGCAGGTCATTTTAGCTCAGCACAGTTAAATGCTGACACACTTCATACTGCTTCTGGGATGTAGATTCAAAACTCCACTGAACAGGCTGTGCTAGGGCCTGTGTCAGAGACACCTCAACTCTGTACTGCACTATGCAGCAGCACTGTGCCTTCTCAGCTTCCTGGCAAAATGGATTTCAAAAATAGGCAACAGATCCACTTACTGGGTTGTACCTATTAAATAAGCATTAGATTTATGAAATTATTAACACATATCTGTATAGAAAGTATAAAGACTTAGAATAGCAAAAAGGAAAAAATTCAGTAACTACCACAAATGTTTCTGCTTCATCTCCCTTCAGTCCAGCAACGGCTGAAACTGGCAAATCTGGGCCATAGTATGGATCATCATTACGAGAAGATGGGAAAAACAAATCCTCATGAGGACTCACGGCCCCGCAGCTATCGGGGAGTTCCACAGGGCTGTGAAAAGGCAAAAGACACAGTCTGAGGAGAAGAAATATGAACAGTAAATGGTGACACAAAATGGAGAGGCCGTTTTCAAAATGGGCTTTATTTCTGCAAAAGTAATGGAGGAAAAGTGAGTATGGCCATGTATTTACATATGCATTCTGTAATGCCAAAAGGCACAAAACCCTTCAGCATTTTTTTCAGGTCACAAATTAAGACCTTGTTTATACTTTCATTAGTGTAACTGTGTAAGTGGCAATATAATGTTGATGACATTAATAATTAATGAGATTAAACACAGTTGGGAATGGTAGAGTAGCTGCCACCTTGAAGCCCAGTTTTACACACTGATATTTTATACGTCAACAACTCCAACTTGAGTGATACATGCTACTTTTATACCAACCTCAAAAAACATAATTTGGCATAAATAAATTCTAGTTTTGCTGTGCTCAGTGAATTGCATTGATAAAGCCATCCTCTCTGGACCTGTAAATTAGCCACAGAAGTTGGAAATCACATTGAAAACTGATACTGCTTTTGGTACAATTTGTGACTACAACAAGATATTGTTTAACTATGCTTATTAGGAACAAATTGATCCAAATTTGATAGTTTCATAGCTAGAAAAGCAATGCCCAACATAGCCATTTACAGAAAAGCAGTCCAGACACTATCTTTATTCAGTCACACAGCTTTTGATCCAGGCTGCCAAAGCAGCTGATTAGTATTAACTTCATGATGTGCATCATTTGGTCATGTGAGTAGTAAGAACTGAAATCATAAATTTAATTCACTTGATTGACTAGACAGATTTATAGTGGTTGTGATTTAGCAATTACTGACTGCAATTGCTAGGGAACTAAATGGGACTAAATCCTTTGCAAATAGATGTGCGTTGCCAGTCTTTGTTATGAAAATGTACTTGTAGATGTTGCTCTTAGCCTGGGGGGTGTTCCACTCACTGTCGTGTAAGGTGATGCTCGTCCTTGATCCTTTCAATGTGCCAGATGGTAACGGAGCTCTCAGCAACAAAACACAGCTGCTGCCAATTCATGGGGTTAAAACTCAGAGAGGTTCCTGTTAGCCCTGGCTGAGACTCACTGCACAGGAGGATATTTTCTTGCCAGTTCCTTCATTAAGGAGAATAAAAGAAAATCAAATCCATTAAACAGGTAAAAAACCAAGACTTTTGAAGCCAAAGGTCTGGATGTGATTAGGACTGATGTACAAGATCCAGTTTGGAAAACAAATACTTTGTCACTGACAAAAAATTTTTGCTGTCAAACAAGTAAGGTCCTCTTGAGAATGAAAAGGATGTGGTTAATTAGCCACACATAAAATTATTACTGCTAGAAAATGATTGAATAACTGGCATTTTAGAAACATTATCAGGCACTCCCTTTTGTGAAAAGACCAATGGTCATGAGAAATGGATTTTTTTCATTAGCTCCATCAGTGACTACTAAAATGGGCCCAAACAATTAACTCTTCAGCACCCCAGCCTTGCTTTTCCAATCTGTAACATAATGGCTGTAATGCTTGCAGCTGGAAGCTGTGATAATGGGGAAACAAACCATATTCAGCCTATGATTATCTATGGATTAATTACCTAGGTAATACAGTAATTGTATTGTGAGGGCAGACATACAAGCTATGGCTGCATTAACTAACTTGGGCACAAACCAGGGCAGAATTTGTGTGGGGCTGTTATATGCAGCTAACAGAAGTCTGGGAATCTGCTTTCTGCTGACTTTTTTTTTGTCCATTATAACCTATTTTTTGTTCTCATCTAATTTGCATATTTTTCAATATTCAGATTAATATTTGATGGTATTTGCATTTTTAGGTGTTATCCAAGAACTGATTAACATCACTTGAAGAAAATGGTTAAAACTGTTTCTTAATTTATTGGACAATCTATCTGACTGTTAATCTAAGTAACATTTGTAGCTTTAGTATTTCTCACTATTGCTGAGAGGAGAAATCTAAAATGCATATACTGCTGTAAATGGATTCAGTATAATCCTTTAATCTGGCTGTAATAAATTCACTCTCAGAAATTATCACAAAGCAAATAATGGTTAACATTTATAGCACATGCAAAAAATGGGAATTATTCACACATATGCAGTAGTCCTCACTAAAATTACAGGAAGCTATAAATTACAATTATGACTTTTAAAGATATCAGTGTATCTTGCTTTCTAAAGATCTGTCAGCATGTTCTTGTCTCATACCTACCAGATAATGTCACCAGGGTTTTATACTAAGATCTGAAACTGTGCTGAAACATGTATCTGAAATGGAATCTGACATTAAGTTTCTCATTTGAACAGAAAAGAATAAATATTAGGGATATAATACCTCAGATGAAAGGCAGCTTTCAGTTGTCCACAGGCTCTTTATATTTTGAGACTGACATCTTTCAAAACATCTCTTATACCTCTGATTCCAAACCAGCTGCTTAAAGTACTGAGGTGTGCACTTGTCATATAGTCATGACATCTAATGCTCAACACTGTGATTTCTGACATCTATACACACACATATCTTCAATAAATGCACAATATAATCCAATCACAAAAATGAAGGTCCTGATTTCACAGTAAATTCACACACCTCTGTTCAAATTATTACACATTCTAGGCTTAATATTATAATGTAATTCTGTTTTGTCACTAAATTCGTTGTGACTTAGGACGGTTTTTACGACAATTACCTGCTGATAGTTGTAACAGGGTGATTCAAACTGGTTAAAATTGTTTTGCCTTGGAAATTACTACTACTTTAAAGCTTTTAAACATTTCCAGGTATTTCTGGTTTTAACAATAATCTAGAGAAGTATTTCAGAATGGTGCATTTTTGTTTAAGAGCACAAAATGAACACACTGGACCATGTGTGTTACTTCTGCTGGAGGTGACAAACGTGTCAGCTGTCAGGCCAGTGAGCCTTTGCTGGTTTCCAGTGTGATATACACAGGCATCCTTCTTGAACTACTGTGTATGATCAGAGTCCACAGCAAACATTCTTCTTCTTCAGAAGAATAAAGAAGAGGCATCCATAATAGTATCTACTTTCATTACTGAAATCCCAGGAGTTTCTGCATCTTCACTTATAATTGTACAAGAAAAGATAATCAGCAAACTGAGACTATTCCTTACATGTTGATGCTTGCCTTTCTCCTACTTCACCCTCCCCATTTACTTTGAAGTGCTCAGGCTCCACAGTAAATGGGAGCTTGCTGGCAATGGATGCAAGAGCAGGATTGTATTTTACAGTACAATTAAAATATCAAATATTCTACCTTTCTGTATCTGCATTGCATTATATAATATTTCACATCAATGAGCAGAAAATGATGATCTAACCCAGTGATCCCAGTTAGTGTAATCACTGAGCAAAATTATAAGCCAGAAGTAAGATCAAGCAAAAGTAATTAAGGGGACCACTGAACAGTCCAGGGGGACAAACCAGTACAAATCGGCTTTAGAACCCTTTTCCTCTTTGCAGCAGGCAACTTTCTTCCACAAACAGCATGGTGCTCAACTTCCAACAGTGAACAGATAATTAACTGATGCTGCAGGCTCTGGAAGCACTCCAAAAAGCAAAATTTGGAAGAAGGCAAAAGATAACTTTGCTACAGCTAACAGCCATTTTGACTAGTGTCTACTAACAGTAGAAAATAAACAGCAATTTTGGTACAGAAAGTTTACAGACAATGATCAGTCAGGAGAAAAAAAAAAGAGATGAAGGCAACCAGTACGTGTTCCACATTTGTTAGCTTAATCTATGCTAAAACACTAGTCATACAAAAATAAGAATTAAATACAAATGGTGTAAGAGAATTTTATTTTACTCTTACCATACTGAAAGAACAAACTCTGGGATTGAAGAGTAACTGGCAAGATATGGGCCTCTATAACTAAATGCAAGTAAGGTATAGTCCAGCTGAGCATCACCTGAAATGTAAAAATAAAGAACATGGTCTTTGACTGTCCCAGACTTTATTTTATAGTACCACAGATACTCTTCTCACTTCCTTTATATCCATTTTAACTCTTGAAATATTCTTCAGGCTTTTGATTTCTTTGCTTCACTGCAGATTATGTTTTTGATTTGATCATAAAATTGTTCCCTATGTATCACTGCTTGGATTTGTTTTTCAATTTCCTTTCCAATACTACCTTGAAATTGTAAAGTATTTTTCCCCAAGTCCCATGAAATCCTTTGCAGTCATAATTTTATTCATATACATGAAAAAGCACAAGTATCATGATCCTTATTTAAATGGCAAGGGAACTGAAGCAACTAAACCAAGGAGAGAAATTACATGAAGAAGGTAAAAATATACATTAGATCCTGGACTCCAAAGTTTCACTGCAAGAACCCTCATCCCCCACAACCTGGATTTCTCATCTGGCTTTCAGCTGTCTGCTTGGGAGTCTAATGCAGTATGATTTATTGCTTATTCTGACTACATTTTCCTAAAACTTATTCCATCTAACTCCTTTCCCTTTTAAATTAGCTTCATTATGTATGGTCATATTCCTCCCCAGCTTAAATAAATTCCTTCCACTACTTTCCATGAGTCTCTTCATGAGACAGTTCCCTGCCACACATACTGTGACAGGGACAAACAATCCCTGTTTTTTCAAGTCTTATAAAAAAGCCCCACAACTTCAGAAATCGATGATTAAAGTATTATTTTAATGAAATGATGATGATGAGGGTTACCCCATCAGTACCTTTTAATTCTGTCAGTTTTCTCAGTTCTGGAAAGGTGTAGATGTGGATGAGGGGATTCAGCTTCCGGTCAGAAAAGGCCACCACTTGGCTGTTGGCATTTGCTGCAAAGGCTCCCACCTGGCCAGCCTGACACTGCACTGCTCTTGTCTTCTTTGTTTTGATGTCCAGGAAGAGGATGTAATTACCACAAGGGTAGCAGAGAGTTTGATTGTTGACAAAGGCCAAGTTCTTGTTTGAGAATCCCTGAACCCAACTGAAAATAGAGCAACTGAATGTTAAAACATTAATCAGACAAACATTTCTCAAAATACTGTGCTAAAGGGAAGACTAAGCTACAGTGAACTGATGATTGGGATTTGTTAGACTCATGCCAGTGTTGCAAAACCACAACAACTGAGATCTGGTATTATGAATCACTAGTTCAGCATTTCCAAATACATAAAACAACAATCTTACCCTGATGGAGCACAAAGGACTGGCATAAGAACATGAAGAGATGCTTTTATTTCTTTCAATTTTCACTAAAAATAAAGTCAGCCAAGTTCACAGGCTCTGGTTTCGTACTCACAAGCCCCAGCAATGGCTATAACTTTATTTGAAAGAATTGCATGGGCACTACCTATACTTAGGACCCAATTGTGTTTGCTTAACCTTTTTGCACTTTCATAGTTCATCTCCTACACATAAAATAAAAAATATAAAGGTACAGCTTCTGTTTATATGAAGCAAACCAGGAGGACTGTTCTGCTTTAAAGACTCCAGTACTTTAACATGGTAAGACTCTGGAATGTAAACAGGATGTGTTACACAAGGACTGAAATAAATTACTGAAGAGGACTCTGTTTATGAACTTAAAACATGTCAACAAATTCGTAACTGCTTGCAGATGTTTCTACTTTTCAAAAAGTGTGTGGACAAACATCAGGGTTGTCTTACCAAAGGATTTGCATTTACCACCAAGTGAGGATGTCAGTTTAGCCTGCTGGTACCATGGCAGGAAAGTTCCAGCAGGGTAAGACACCCTCTGTGTACAACACTGCTGTTAGCATTCTCTCTTTGAATTATCATTCAGAAACATCCCATCTCTGCTCTTTTTCCAAATCAGAGAATTTGACTGGGAGAGACCTTTGTTCTCTACAATGACCAGAAGCATTTTTACACTCCTTTCGCAAACATAAGTCAGTCATAAAAACAGCTCAGTTGCTGATCCTTTGTACTCTTCAGAGAAGATGGTACAAGGAAAGCCTCAGCACTCTCATTCCTAGGAACGTTTTAAAATTAGTTCTTGAGATAAATTTATGTCACCAATAACTTCCCATTATCTTTTCTGATGAGTTTCTGCTCTTGGCTTCTTTTGCTACATAGCAGTCAAGTGGAGCCAGAGAGGAGTGGGAGCACTGGCAACGTGCTTGTGGAGATGGACTGAAAGCCACGGCAGCAGAGGAGACATCTCAGCTGATGATGTTTTTCTGGGCCCTCCTTCATACAGGAACAGGTTGTATGGGGTGCCGTGGCACATGAGACCTCTCTGAACATGCCTGCAGAACTAGCTCTGTGCTTTTCTGCAACATTAGGTCTGAATCAGTGGAAATGAAGCATTTCTGTTTGCGGAGGTAAAATGGAATCTAGAAAACTTGTACGCAGGGATAAATTAATAGGGGTGACAGTGCAATTTATCATTCTTATACATCCAGTAAAGGCCTAAGGGGACAAGAGTTCAGGCTGTTACATATAAAGGAGATAGACAGACAGACAGATAGATAGATGGACAGTTAACTTCTTTACTGTACAAGCGACCATGTGCTGGAACAGGTTTTTTTGACAGGCTGTGGAGTCTCCCTTACTGGAGCTCTTCCAGAACCGTCTGGATGTAATCCCATGCACCATGCTCTGGGATGATCCTGCCTGAGCAGGGAGGTTGGACCAGACGACCCACTGTGGTCCCCTGAACCCGTCCTATTCCCCGATCCTGTCATCTGTGCCCATGCTTCTTTCCCTCTGCCCCCACGCTGCCCTGACAGCCCCTGACAGCGCAGCCTCCCTTCCTCTGCCTGCCTGACCGCCCTATTCTCGGAGCCGCCGCGGGGTGAGCACAGCGCAGGACCCCGCGCACCCCACCCGGGCTCAGGAGCGTGAGGGGGCTGTGCCGGCCGCCCCCACCTCACTTCCAGCGCGGCCTCCGCGGCGCGGGCGGGCCCCTCCGTGCCGGGTCCCCTCACGCCGGATCCCTCCGGGCCCGGCCCCGCCGCCATCGCCGCCGCCGCGGGACCCCCGCGCCCTGGCAACAGCAACGGCGCCCGCCATTGGCCGGGCTCGGAGTACGCAGCTGATTGGCCCGCGCCCTTGCGCCAGCCAATCAATGAGCACGGGCGGGTATTTAAGAGCCCAGCAGGGCCCGTATCCTCTATCACTGGAGCAGCGGGAGCCCTGGGGGCTGTTGTCGGAGCTTTACATGGGGAGGTTCTGCTCCTGAGCCACTGATATCTGCAGCTTTTTAACCTGTGCAGTCATTGTTGCTGAATCAAGCGTAGGAGTGCATCAACCTTGGGGGAGAGACTGTGGGTTCTGTTTCTTAGTCACCTTGTGTGCCCCTGCACCTGGTCAGGTGCCCTCTGCCCGTCTCTGCAGGACAGCTGTACCTATTTTGCCATTGCCTCTTTCTGGAGTCACCATCCCTAAAGGTGCTCCGGAGGCATCTGGATCTGGTGCTGGGTGATGTGGTTTAGGGGTGACAGTTGGACTTGATGATCTTGAATGTCTCTTCCAACCCTGACGATTCTGTTATTCTATAAGGTGCAAAAGTTCTTCTTGCATTGTGCAGGATAAAGCTCCTGAAGCTTCAGAGTGAGGTGACAAGTTTTTCCTAGGAAAGAAGAGAAAGCACAGCTGCAGCCTTTCCCTTTGTCCTTGAAACTTTTAGCCTGGTAACACAGTAAGAACCCCCCCAGTATTTAAAAAAACAGATCTCCTTTCCTAAGGGAGATTATCATTTATAGTGTATTGCTTGTGTTAGCTTGCTGTTGCTTCCCTGTACAGCAGCAGTGTGCAGTTCTGGTGTGCACTCACAGTGCTCAAGAGCAGTGACAGGAGAGTGGCATTTCTGTCCAGCAGCAGCAGGACAAGCCCGTTCCTCACCTCTTGTCTCCACAGGCACTCTGCATGCCAGGCAACACCAGGAGAGAATGAGGGTGTGGTTTTATTTTCTTTGGTACTGCTGAGGGCCTATTGTAGCATGTGAGTCTTGTGATGCTGGCCTGAGTTCCTACATGCCTGTCTCCAGGATGTGAGTTAGCAGACTGCCTGTGTGTTTCATAATTGCTATGAGAAATTTTGAATTAATTTTCTCTGTTTTCATCACCCAAAATTTTGCTGAATCTTTACTAAGGATAGATACTTAAAGGAATAAGTACTATGTCCTCTAACACACCTGAGGGTTTTTTTATGGTAGGGGAAATTATTTTGTTGGCAAAGAACAGCTTATGTACAGCTTCTATTTGCCTAGGGCATGGCAGACTTGTGCAACAAATTACCACTCCCTTTCTGTGCTGAGCTGCTTAATATATACATAATCAAGCAGCAGTGACTCAACAAAAAAATCATGTTCCTCCCTTGCAATGGATAATGGTGTCAAGGTCATGGTTGTGTTACTAGCGACCATCTTGGTGTTTGTCTGCAGGTGAGATCACCACAGAAAATACTGGTCTTTGTGTCTGAGGCCCAACTCCAGTGAGAAAACCTGGACAAAGCTGGTTGGACTTACCCCCTGTGCAAACATGGATCCACTGACAAGACTGGAGAATGCTCTATTAGCCTTGGGGGCTGGACAGAGGAGGTGATTGCCAGGAAGGCCAGGATTTGCCCTCCCTTTGGCAAGAGCTGTGCCAGCCCACTGGTCCCTATAAATGTGCTGTTTCCTATTCATGTACAGTGCCAACCTGAAAACTGGTGTGTGGAGCCACAGGAATGGAATCACTTTACCTCTGTGGTCAGCGATCAACTTGGACACTGTGAATGTGTGAAAATCATTAAGAGGAATACACCTCCATTTCCATTATTATTCTCCAAAGAAAGCTGGTACAAGGAAGGCCCTGATGCCCTAATCTGAAGAGAAGGGAGAGCAAAGGGACAGAGAAGACTTTAATCTGTGTGTTGGTTCTTTCTTTTGCTCTCTGCATGCACTGATGCTCCCACAAAGATCCTGTTTGCAGAAGCAAGCATGAATCCCTCTGTAACTGCACTGCAGTAATTAAATTAGATTTAACTTTTGCTATGCCCTCTTGCCTGTTGGGTTATTGTCTCTTCTCAGGGTTTTTATCATGAAGCAGAACATCTGCAGGAGAGATAAACCCTTCTTGTTACCTTCAAGGTGGTGTTGGGTGGGGTTTTGGAGGGTGGTAGGTGATGCAGGAGGAGGCACTGAGGGGCACCTGGTACCTCAGCAGCTGCTGGAGGCAGTGCCTATAAATACACCTGGCCCGTGAGGTGGAGTTGGGCCGCGGGTGTCCTGTTTCCAGGGGAATGCCGGAGGTGGTTGTGCAGTTATTTGTAAACGAAGGGAGAGCATGGAGAGCAGCTCAACAGTGCCTGTCCCAGCTGTGTGGGCGGCCAGCTCAGGGAAAGACCAGCGAGCAAGCTCTCCGGGTCGGCAGCGGCAGCAGCACTCCCCGGGCCCAGAGGGAGGCGGGCGGGAGCGGAGGGAGGCAGGGCGGGAGGCGGGCCCGGACAGCCGGCCCTCTGGGGCAGGGCGCTGCGCAGGGGCACTCACGGATCGGAGCCCATCGTGTCGTGCGGGATGTCGGGCGATCACTCCCGCAGCCTGGGCAAGGGTAAGCGGCGCGGGGCCGGCACAGCTCCCCGGCTGGGCGAGTGCCGGCGGTGACAGCCCCTCTCTCTCCTCTCCTGTCCCCGCAGGGAGCACGGCGCCGGGCCCGGTGCCCGCGGGGCTGATCCGGCTCTATAGCATGCGCTTCTGCCCCTACGCGCAGCGGACCCGCCTGGTTCTCCGCGCCAAGGGCATCAGGTGAGCTCCTCCCGCACCCCAGGGCCCGCACGGAGCGAGCGGCGGGCCTGGCTTCCCTTCTTTCCTAAATTAAACACCCCCGAACGAGCTGATTGAGAAGAGGCTTCCTGTGAGTCGTTTTGCTCTGAAGCTTGAATAAGTAGAATGAAATCAGCTGCATAAAGGCCCAAAGTAAAAACCTCAAGCTCATTTTCTTTTATAATTCTTGCCTGTGATAGCTTGCCCTAAGTAAATGTGAGTAGGGACATACCCTGCTTGTTTTTGATGTGAGTGGCCGTGGAAATTCTGGAAGGTACAAATATTCGGTGTCTCTGTTGTGTCACTGCCCAGCAAAACACACTAGTGAGTGAATGACCTTTTTAAAAGAGGAAATGCACCGTGTTCCTATAACATTGTCTTGTTCTCGTGCTGTAGTAAGTTAATGAAATGCAGTGCTTATGTTTTTTTCTTTCTCAAGGTAGCCATGTAATTTCAGCATTCTTGAATGGGGTCTAATGTCTCTCTCAGGTACAAATTAAAATTAACCCATTGTTTTCCCATCTTTTTCTGGTACTACCAAGTCCAAGGCCTGCGAGCGGTTTGTTAACCAACACAGGGCTGGGAGCTCCTGTTGGAATAGGGAATGCTAACAGGTCTCTTGATAGTAAGATGAGATTGAGATACTTTTGGTTTTCACATGGGTCTTTTATTTTTTTTTGGAAGAGTAAATGCAATAAAACTTCTGGGTCAGTTTAATTATGTTTTTATTTAGTTTGGACTGATTTTGGAGCTGGGAGGTTTGTTGTAGTATAGTGATTTTGGAGGGGTTTTATGGCCACCTAGATGTGATGGTTGCCTTCTGGTAACTTCTCAGTTGTTTTGAAGCTTCAGTGTTTAGCAGACCTTTGGGTTTAGTAGGAATTTTCTGGGGTCACACATATAACTCACCACATAACTTCTGTTTTTTAATATAGACATATTTCCTATGTATTTTTTTTTATCAGTATCTATTTGCCTTTACCCTAAGCACTTGTTCTGTATGAGGCCATAGGTTGGGAAGATAAGTAAGAATGATGCTCTCCTGATTTGCTCTTTGGTGTAAGAGCAGGTTAATGTTCAGGTGCACTTCTTAATTGGGGTGTAGCTCATTTGCAATCAACTGCTTCTGTCTTAGACTGCCCCTGAACTCAAATGTGCTAAGTGTGCTGAGTTCTAATCTTTGTTTTTAGCCTGGTAGCTGGGTGCTTGTTAAACTAATAAAAGACATGCATATAGTCTGCAAACAACTCATTGCAAATCAAGTGCATACTTTCTCCTGCAGAGGTGGCAGTATTTCTGTGTCAAGGGATTAGTCCTGCCAACAACTTCAGAGAAAACAGAGGAGTACAAGGGCTTGAGGGTTTACCCTCTCAAGTACTGAACTGTTGAGGTAACTGCATTTCACCATGGTGTGGGGTGGACTGGAGCATAACTGAGCCTGTCTGGGTCTTGTTTCTTTTGCTCTTATAGCCATGAAGTAATTAACATCAACCTGAAGAACAAACCTGATTGGTACTTTGAGAAGAACCCCTCTGGGCTGGTTCCTGTTCTGGAGACCAGCAAGGGCCAGCTGATCTGGGAGTCCCCAATCACCTGTGAGTACTTGGATGAAGCATTTCCAGGGAAGAAGCTGATGCCTTCAGACCCGTATGAGCGAGCCTGTCAGAAGATGCTCTTGGAAGACTTCTCAAAGGTACTGTGTGATCAGAGTGGGACTGTGTTTCTGACTTCAGCATTGCACCAAAAACTGCAGCTCTGTTGCTGATGTTGCCCTCATCCTTTAAGGCAGGTTTTGTGTCTACCTTAAAATGCTTAAAAATTTAAAAATGCTTTAAAAAAAGGCCTTTAAATGCTTTTTTTAAATAAGCATTTAAAGTTTATAATAAATAAGCAGAGGGGGATATTTGGGGCCTTTTGCTGTGAGCACATATAATCCACTGTGTCTCTGAATTGCTCCCAGAATTATGTGCAGGGATGGATGCAGGAAGGCATCCAAGCAAGTGAAAGTTTGTATGACTGAGATACAGTTTTGAGCATCCTACAACAGAGCAAAGGTTAGCAGACTAAACCAACTGAATATGTGAGACCTGGGAAGTGACAATTGCTGTATTTTATTCTGATCCTTTCTGTAGGAAGTACTGTGTGAATGCAGGATGTGGGCAGTGCCTGCCTGAGAGAGCCTAAAACCATGGACAGGAGATGGCACGTGGCTGTAAACATGGGACTTGTATAGGGAGGCTGGTTTTGGCTCTCATTTGGGGTTGGAGCTGGTTGACTGGAATTAACCTCTCTGTACTAGCATGTGATTTGAGGAGTCTAGGAAGTGAAAGAAGTCACTTGGATATGAGACAGGAGAGAAAGAAACAGAAGATGCAAAGGAATGTCCACAAAGAAGGGGAATAAAAGGGAGAATATATTTGCAACAGGCCTTTGTAAACAGACTGAATGGAAAGAGGAAAGTGTGTTGCAAGAAATAAAATGTGCAAATGGAAACACTCTTCTTTTCACTATTTGCTTCTTATTACAGGACTAAAGTTCATTACTAGCCTCTAGGCTTTTGCTTGCTTTTTATGAAGTATAGATGATTTTTATCAATGGACTTTATGTAACTCTTAAATGTCAAATCTCTTAAGATTTAACTTGCATTTAATATCTTAATATAACTTAGAAGTTTTGAGTGATTAACTTGTATTCTTGTAATAGCTGCATTAAAAACTTTATACTTTCCTTTGTATAGATAACACCCTTGCTTTTCAAGCATGTTTTGGCAGTCAAAGATGGACAGGACACCACTGCATTGAAAGCAGAGATTACTGAAAAGTTTGGCAAACTTGAAGAGGTGAGAGTATTTCATAATAACAAGCAGATTGCCGGCTTTTTTATGTTCCTTTTTTTCCTGTCATGCTGTGGCCTTTGGAGGTACATCTCTCATTTATTGGTAGTTACAACAAGAAACAATCAATTTATTACCCTCAGCCCAGGATGCACAAGGGCACCATTAGAATAAATTTCAAGTAGTGAAACTGAACTTTATCCAGCTAAACTAAACTTTATGTAATGATAAAGTCTGTGTAGACTTGTAGAGATTTTTGAATTCTAGCAGACTGCTGTTGTCTTGGTTATCTTTGTTCTACTTTAAGTGAAGGAGACCTTGCAGCATGTACTAAGAGCAAGGGCTGAAGAGTCTGAGCTGCTGAAGAGCATCTGTGCTGAAAGCAGTGCAGATACCTTGGTGATGACATAAAATCTTTTTCATTCTGGAGCTTATCTGGAGCATTCTGGGGGTGGGTGGAAGCAGAATGTAATGTGTGCCTTGTAGAAATTCAACCTTGGACTATGTCCTACTACTGGTGGTGTAATGCAGCTTCAGTGGAGCTCCAGGAAGTGTCAGGTGGCTTTGATGCTGTGTTAGCCACTTGGCAGTCTGTGTCAGGAATGGTTCTTGGCTAGTCTGAACAGCTGTTGGACTTGTCTTTGTCATGAAGCCATTCCTTTGTCTTTAGCAGCCACAGCCAATGCTTGGATGGATCAATGAAAAAGAGATCCTCCATAGTACTTCTGTTCTGGTGCAAAGCTGCCAAGAACCTTTTAGTACTTTCCTAGTTCTCCTAACAGTCTGGTGCATTCTGTTTTCCTATCCCCTTGGGCTGCCAGAACACAGTTGTTTCCAGGGCAGTCTTGTCCATCTGATCAGACTGAGGCTGGAGTAGTGCAGATGATGAGTTCTTAGGGGAAGTTGTGTGTTTCACTTCCCTGAAGTACAGATGTATTAAACATTAAGAAAGGATTAACATTCTTCCTGCTTGGTTGATACTGTGAAATAACTTGCTGTTCCTTCAGTGTCTCTATTTTACTGTACCCTGAATGATTTTGCAGCAGCAGCTGATGGTCAGCTGTGAATGGGAGGCCAGAACAGAGCCATGCAAACTTCCCTCTGCGTATTGCAAGAGATATTCCAGAGGGGAAGTACTTTGGAACACTTCTGTATTTTGATTTCTGCTGCCCAACAGAGGGGGCTGTGTTGCCATCTCTGCCCCTGTGCAGCTGCTGGTTGTGTTCTCCCAGACAGCTGGAAGCTCCATGCTTCCTGAAGGGCTCTTTAAGATTTCTACTAGGTCATGGGGGTTGTGGACAGGGAATAAATGCCATATGAGTGTGTAGGGTGGTGTGTGTCCAAAAAAAGACCAAGATTTGCAAGGTCTTTTGAGTTCCACCTTTAAAACACCAAAGTACCTGAAAATAGAGCCACTAATGAATCTAGAGCCACTAATCTAATGAAAGAACAAGCTTTGGGGGGTGACCATGACACTTGAAAATCCATCAGTCATAAACGTAACAGGAGAATTTGCTGCATGCTTTGTGGCCCTGCTTTCTGTGCTGAGCTGTGAGGAGGATCTCTTTCTAGTGTAAGTTACACTTGCTTCCTTGTTGCCTTTGCATCTGGTATCAAATGCAGTTTGAGATGTAATCTTAGAAATGCTTCCCTGGCACCACTTGGCCTCAACTGCTGTGGGAAGAGTCCCTGCTAAAATGGTGCTCTAATTTAGCAGGATGATAAATTTAGCTGCATTTGTTGCTCAAGAAATGTATGTGCACTGCTGTGTTTGATTAGTCTGTGCCATTTATGCTTTGTGACAAGCAAGAAATCACAAACATTCTGAACTAAACTACTCTTTGTTTGTGCACATGCTGCAGCTTGCTAGTGATTCATATTTTGTGATTCATATTTTTTGAACTTCTGGAGAAGAGCTGGGCTGAGTTTATGAAATAACAGCTGTGGCATTAAGCTTAACTACACTGACTAGCTCTGACTATGATAGTAGTGTGTGCACAAGAGAAATACACAGTATCTCCTTCCTTTGCTCACTGATCCCTGTAGTGCCTGCCTTCCAACTATGCAGTGGTGTTTTTGTGCAGTGTTCTGCTGCACTTTTCCTTTGGGGGGCAGCTGACACCTCTCTCCCTGCACAGGTTCTCTCCAAGCGCAACACGTTGTTTTACGGTGGGGACTCAGTCTCAATGGTTGACTACATGATCTGGCCATGGTTTGAACGTCTGGAACCATTCCAGCTGAAAGAGTGAGTGCTTTGCCTGGCTTCTGGTGTGTTCTGAAGTGCCTCAGCATCAATATTCCTGGGCCACCCTTGGGGGCTGCTGAAGAAAGCTTGTATTGCAGTTTGGGGGACTGGGCATTGTACTGGGACAGAGAAAGTGGTAAAATGGAGCTGTTCAAGCTGTTTTGTTTCCTTGATGCTCTCTAAACTTTCCGTTTGCATTACTCAGTCTCTTCCTTTTTCCTGTAGCTCTTTGAATCACACCCCAAAGCTCCAACGCTGGATGGAGGCCATGAAGGAGGACCCTGCTATCAAGGCTACAGTAACTGACCCACAGATATACAAAAACTACCTCCAGCTGTATCTGAAGAACAGCCCTGAGGCATGTGATTATGGGCTCTGAGGTGCCAGTAGGAATGTGCTGGCTGAAGTGTTAATGCTGGTTTTCAGTGTGGGAGGTCTGTAATTTGGTGGGGGCTCTTCTGTGGTTGCATTTCATAGTGGGGAATAAATCTGTGCTGAAAAGGCTGAGAAACTTTCTGTGAACTCCACTCCTTCCTGTTGGTGGAAGGATGTGCTGGCTTTAAGCAGGAGATGGAAAGTCATGGTTGGCCATGAATATTCCATAAAGGAAAAGGTCTCTACTCAAGAGGTGATGGTCTGTAACCTCTGGCCTCTTTGTAAGCATTGCAGTGGGCAGTCCCTGAACTGATGCTGTTACCTGATTTAAAAATTGTAATACTGGTGTCTTGAAAATGAATAAAAAGCAAGTAATGTTGTCTTCAAACAGTTTTTCCTTCCTGTTTCTGGACAGCTATTAATCATTATACAGAGAGAGAGGAGCAGTGTACTGTAAAGGCTAAAACAGGTAGTGTGGCTTGTGAAGTTAAGATGTGATTCCTTGTGCAGACTGGTTGTCTCTTCAGACAGCTCTACTGCTAAAACACTCCCTTTGCAGCCCTGCCCACCTACCCCTGCTGAAGTCATGTGTGCAGGAACCATCTAGTAAGGGCTTCCAGTTTTGGTTAGATTTGCTAGGGGAGTGTGTAGGGTTATTTTCCTTCTCTGCCCTTCTGAAGTACTGGTGTGTTTATTCCAGGTTCTAAGCTAAAGGCTGGGGTAAGGAGTAAAGCCAACAGAAACAATGTCCTGAGCAGAAGGAATATTTTTTTCTGTTCTCAGAATTTAAAGCATTGCGCTGCTTGTGAAGGTGAAGGTAAAATTAGAGAACAGAAGTAAAAGGAGTTTAGTCAGAACATTATGCTGGTGATGTCTTTCTGCTGGTGAAGGAAAAAGTATATTGTGTTTCATCAGGTAAGTGGCAGGATCAGAGCTTTTTAGTTGGACATCTTTGAAGCTATCCTGTATGTTAATATGGCAGCGTGGGGACAAGATTATTTGAATCACAAGCAGTCACAGGAAAAACTTTGTCCTCTCCTGTTTTTTCCTTTTTTCCTGTCCCCATCTATGACTCATTCTGATGTTGCTGGGTTCTGTATGTCTGTCAGACCACTAACTACCCAAACTGGCTGTAATTCCAGGGAATAAGCACACAGAAAGAAATAAGGCAAAGCAGTGTGTCCAGGGGCAGGGCTGTGGTTCCCGTGGGGCTGAGGTGGTTGTCATGAGAGATCCAAGACTCTTCCTATCTGCCTCCCACTGCAGTGAGGTGAGGTAGCATAGCAGAATGTGGTGGTTCGTGGTGATTGAGACACTGGGAGTCTTGGAGCTTTTCTGGAGAAGTAGGCTGATCCTTTTCCTCTAACGTGTTCTGCCCTGACAGGGTAACTCTGAGGTGGTGCACGCTTGTGTAACTTCAAGTAGGAAAAAGGAATTTGATGAGGAAAAAAGAATGAGCAGGAACTTAGTCTGTCAGCCTGTGGCTATTGGAGGGATTTGTTTATGCTCTTACTAGCCTTAATTCAAACTATGCAGCTTTTCCCCTCCTGTTTATCTTTGTGGCCTTTAAAACACATCTGGCACTGCTTAGAGAAATAATAATTATGCTGCTGTTCCTTCCAGAACACTGCAGTTTTTAGAAAAGTTTCCAGTTGGGATGTGATACTGCACATGTTTTGTAGGTTGTCAGAGGACCCAGAGGAAGCTGGGAGCTGTGAAGTGTTGTCAGGATGTGGATCTAGGCCCTTTCATTAGATGAAAGCAGGGTGAGCTTTATAAAGCCGGTGTCTCTGAAATAGTGTTGGTGGGATCTCAGTGGCAAACTTCCAAGAATTAACTGCAGAGCATTTTGGCTTTATTAGCAGCTCTGCTTTGTGTAGGGCTTGTTAAAAGCTGCTAGGATAGTGCTAGAAATGTGTTAGTTTGTTCCAATGTGTTATTTGACTGTAGTAGGAGATGTGACATTAGGGAGAGCCAATAACAGGTTAAGAGCAGAGATCAGCATCCAAAAACTGAACTGGCTCCAGCCAGACCATGGTAACCCAGAGATTGTATTATCTGAACAAAAAGAATGCTCTCCCCATCTTTATTTAGTGGCTGTAGTGTACCATTATAAATGTGCTCCTTCAGCAAAAAGAAGTAAAATGAAATATTCCGCCTTATAATTTACTATTAAATATCTGTGTTCTAAACCCCCAAGCAGACAGCTGGGGTCTTGAACTCATTATAGCACAGCAAGAAATGCAGGCCTCAGGCAAAGTGTTTTTAATGTGGTAATGAATGTGCAATACTGGCCCAGTCTTGAAAGGAAAAGACAAGTTATGTGGAATGGACTGGCTCTCTCCTTTCAGGGTGGATGGGTATAAAGGAGACATTTGCATTTTCAGTTTTGGTCAACAGAAGAGAAAGATGGTAGGAAAGGATCAAGCAGATGAACAGCTCTCCTCTTTGGTCAGAGTTCTTAAAACCTTCTGTGGATCAGATAGTGCAGTAAGTATGGTCTTTACTCACCTTCTGCTCCAAATTTTGCCCTTGAAAATTGTTAGTGCTCTTGCTTTCAAAAAAAGAGGGTGATTTTTTATTTGTTTGTTTTCTGTTATTCCACCACCAAATATAACTGCTACAAGCACAGGTTAAAAAAAAAATAAATTCAGTGTCAAGCAAACAAGGACAGAGTCTGTCTTATACAAATAGTGAATTTAGTAGCATGATGGAAAACAGACACTTCAGGTGAGCAAGGCTTTGGGCCTTGTTCTGTCCTGCATTTGTAGCATGTCCCTATATCTTTACTGACATCCTTGAGATGTTTAGTACCCTCATACAAGGTGTAGTCCAGTGTTTGTTCATTATAATTTTAGGATCCTTTATATTGAAGCTAAGAGAAAGGTAGAAGGGAGCCAAGATGGGAGGAAGGAATGGGGATCCCAGGTTCTCAGATCTGAGAAATTTCGCTGAGTTTTGGGTGAGTGGGAACCTGGGTGAATGGGACTGCAGCTATAACAGAAGGCCCTTGCTTGGGGGAAGTGTTGAGAAGTTTCTGTCTAGGGAGGTATTAAAAGGGCCAGTGGTTCTTGCACTGAAAGTGGTCATAACTGGGGATACTGGTTTGAAAAGTTTCAAAAATAATGTACTACAGACACCTGGAACACTTGTGTCAACTCCACACAGATGCCTGTAGATTTGTTGCTTTTCCAATCAATCACAAAAGAAGAGAAAAGGAAAACTCAGCTTTTTGATGTGTTTCACTTAATCTCAGATTCTTGCCATGCTTCATTCAGCAGCTGTCTGTCCTGCTCACCAGACAGGCCTGGCTGTGAGTGCATGTGTTGGGCATGTGGTGTTGGCACAGTGTTACCTGTCCTGGGACTGCTCTCCCCCGTTTTCCACTGTTGTGGCATCTGGGATGTTCCCCTGCATTAGCAGGGTTTGAGGACTGGCCGTTTCTTATCCTCTCTCCTGTCTTTACTGGTAGCCTGATTATTTCACCACCATTCCTCAGACACAGATGTCAGTTGGAAATGGCTCATGAAAATGCAGTCTCTCCAAAGTCATGAGGTCAGGTGCAATTTTACTAAATCACCCCCATTTTCTGGAAGATGGAAACAGTCTTTTCTACTCCTGGTCCAAAGCCAACAGGGATGGCAGTTGCTGATTTATCTGAGTAATGATGCCACGTGATGTCGTTAGTATTTTTCCACTTGTACAACACTTTGATTTACTAAAACAGGAGTTTCAAGACTTGTCAGTGAGATGCAACTGTGCTTGTGACAGCTGTTTAGCAGTCTGCAATAACACTGTATCTGAGTCCAGGAGGGAGTGAGAATGCAGCTGGTATGAAGGGGCTTGATGTATGGAGCCTGTACCGTGCCTCTCACAGCATCTTCTGGTGAGCAGGAAGCAGCTTGTGAGAACTGCAGCACGTGCTGCAGGTTTGTGTCTCAGAACCACCACCCTTGGCAAAGCTGATGGAAAAAGCCATCTCTCCAGGGGAAAGGCAGCCAGGAATAGTGGCACTGAACAGCCACAAGCTGCGTAGGGAACAGACAGTGTTTCCTGTAAGCTGCAAACCATTTGCATGAGTCACCTATGTAACTGCACAGCAAAAGCACAGGAGGGCTGAGAAAAAAAGGAGGAAAAAAGGTGTCAGCTTCAGACTGCCTGAAGAATCAATGAGGACCAATGGAGATATTATGAATTAATACTGTCCTTCCTGCATTTCTCTGCAGCATTCCTGTTACCCCAAAGGATGCTTTTGTGCCTTTCCTTCTGTCACTCAAACCATCCTCAAAAGAGATCTCTCAACAAGAATGTGCTTTGGGCCAATCCACAGGTTGGAGTGTGGATGTTTTTTTCCCCTATACATTCATCACAAAGCTCTTTCTGTGCCTGTTTAGGCTTGGAAGCAGAGTGTGTCTCCCCTTACGTGTAGTAATTAAGGCATGGTGATTAATCAGTTGTTTGTGGGAAGACAGCTCTGATATAACCTGTATATTCAAGTCCACAGATCAGGTGCCTCAATTCCTCTCCATATGCTTTATGTGTCTTGACTGTTCTGTGCTGGTCTATCTCTGCTCTGGATCAAACTTTTCACTTCCAAAGCTTTCCCAGGTGTGTCTCTGGTGGGGGAGTCAGTGTGGGGCTATGGTAGACAGCTGCATGTGGACAAGCCTTGCTTTTCTCTGGTTTTGCATACAGGAGGTTGTAATACTGACATGATGTGATAGCCCTGAAGGTGAACTGAACAGGCAGGAATATCCTGCTGAGAGTGCAGAACACTTCTGTTCTGTGGGAACACCTGTGTGATGGAGGCCAGGAAGGGCTGCTCTGGATCATCTGTGCTTACAGGCACAGGAACCATCCAGGGCTGCCCTGCCTGGTGTGAACATGTTCACAAGCTTAATACCATCTCCCTGAGGATTTGGGAAATCCCTCTGTGCTGTCTGATTCCCAGCAGAGGGCCAGAGAGCAAGACTGAAGGTTGGGAGCCAGGGAATGGGTTTCTTGATGCACCTGGGGAGGTGAAGGGAGAGGCTGTGCACTGTGGTTACTGATCCCAGACCTGTCTAGCTCTGCCTCCTGGGCCTGTATTGCACAGTGTTGGATCCTGGGTGTTAGATTGTCTGCAGAAAGGTGCCTGTTTGGACTTCCAGTGGCATTATAAGTGTCATGGTTCTTCTGCAAAGTAGGACAATACAGAGAGAAACTTAATCTTGTCTCCTTACATGATTAAATCTTTTGAGTCGAGACTGTTAATGGCTGTGGGCCCACCAGTGGATTTGAAGACAGTTTCACATCTGAAAGAGACTCCTTTTCCTGCTGAGTGCCTAAGACACCTTTAAGAACTTCATTGGTATTATTTTTATTTTTGAGCACAATTCTTCCGTAGTGCCACAGTCAGACATTTTACAGGCACTCAAACATCTGAACAGGCTGTATTTAAATGTTTCACCTCAGCATTTTCTGTGCTTCCCCCTCAAAGCAGATCAATAAAGCTAATACCTTTTTTTTCTCCTGCCTCTAACATTCTGGGTGAGCTCTGGTTTTAGCTAGACAGATTTATAATTACTTGTAAACTCAGAGCCTTTATTTGCAGAGGTGCTGCCTTTGAATAATGACTGAGCAGCTTTGTTCTCTGCCTCTGCAGCCAGAAATTTTACTTCCAGCAGTTCAGGAGTCTCCGACGACACTCTTAAATGTAACATAAATGGAAAATGAAGTTTCTTTTGAAAAACACTGTAACAATAATTGAGCCACAGCAGGGGCTCACTCAAATTTCCTTTTTGAGACCAGACTAGTCCAATAGAGATGATGGGAATAACTGTTTGCATCCATCTTCCCTTAAGGCTCTGCTGCAAAGTTGGGTGGATCATTTTGGGAGTAGCAGAAGCAGTAACACAACTCTGCATTTTCTCACAGCTTATTTCTTCAGGTCAAAGAAGACATGAGTACCTACTACTTTTTACTGCACTGGGAACATTTAAAATACCTCTTTTGTGCTTTTGAAGCATTATGAGTGTCTGTCTCCTATCCATTTGCCTGCTTGCTTAAAGATTATCAGAGGTATTTCTGAGCTCTGTCAAATTGAGTCAAAGTTGTTTGATGGATTCAGAAGCTACTTGGAAGAAGATCAAAGCATAGGCCCTCTTTCCCCCTGGCCCATATGTGTGAACGCACCGACTGTATAGGAGACTGGCTAGAAATAACCTAGTTTATGTTCCTGTAAGGAATTTATCATTTCAGAAAAAGATGGGTCTGCCTGGAATTTTACTAGGGAGGGATGCAACAATGACCTAGCACCTTGAGACATCCTTTTCTCAAACAGACAGACTCCAGTTAAAGGCAAGTTAAAATCTGATCCTGTGCCAGTGGCACTTGGGGACAGACCTGTGTTAGCTTTTAGTCCTGCACGCAACAAACCATAATACAGAGTGGATGGAACATACTCAATATGTGGGCAAATCCTGAGCACTACCCCATTCTGAGACTAGTATTACCAGTTCGATCCCTACTGGTACCTTACTGAATTCATGTTGTGAGTCTCCATATCCTCTGAGGGTGCTTTTGCTATTTTTTTTAATAGCACAGGTATTTCTGCCTGCTTGAAATAAAGAGATTGTGTCTTTGCTTACAGCTACCCCATGAGTGGTAAAATGTCATTAGATAACTTTTTAAGCAAAAAAACCAGTCTCTAGTGGGTGGTTTCTCTTTCTGCTCTGCTTACTCTATGACAGATAATACTGCAATAATGGTCATGGCATGGTCCAAAAATCTGCCAGTTGCCCTTCCGAAAACAGATTTTCTAGGGATGTTACCCTTTCTGATCCACACTGAAACAGTAAATTGAGGCAAAGGAAAAAAGTGTTCTAGAAAATCAAGAGTTCAATGGAGAAAATGTTGCTGAGCTTGTCAGATAGCTTTGAAGTCAGATGGATTTATTTTGATTTGGTTTAGGGTGTTTTTGTTTGTTGTTGTTGTTGTTGGTTTTTTTTTTGTTGTTGGTGTTGTTTTTTTTTTTTCTTGTTTTTGTTTTTGTTATAAAAAAGTTGCACCAAACCAAGCCTGCTGATGATCCTGGGCTCCAGAATTCCCTTTCCAGCAGTGTGGTTGACCCTGGGAAATTGTAACTTCTGGCTACGTAGATCTGGGCTGCAGTTCTTAAGCCAGCTGCTTCTCAGACCTGCACAGTGCTGATTCAACCCCAGTGAGCACTGGAAGGCAGAGTTATTAAAGCTGTGCAGGGCATTCTGTGGGGCTGCAAGACATTTTGCCAAGGAAACAGTGGTGCTTTTATTATATGAATTAATAACTAGCTCTGGGTGTGCTTCCAGAGCCAGAGCATATTAGAATATTAATAAGGAGGTGCCATTCCCTTAAACCAGGCAAAGGATTTAAGCAGGGGTCTAAGTGGTGGTAGGTGGTTCCTGAACTTGGGGTGTGCATACCCATAAAATAAGCAGGTAAAGGGGATTCCTTTGGCTGAAATGAAAATTCAGGAGATCTCTTGTTCCGCTTGTAAGGGCAAAATCTATCAGTGTTACTTAAAACTTGCCACAAAAGAGTGGTTTTGAGCAGACATATTCATAATAATTACTTTGATTTCCTGTGGATTCATATTCTCAGAAGAAGAATGATAGCGCTAGCATTATTCTGGAATAGCTACCCCACTTTATGTTCATGTTGCTGTTCTGGAATCATTTCTACAGGGATTCAGGAAGCCCAGGGATTCTTGCTGCTGGGCTCACTGTGCTGGGATCACACTGGAAACATCCCCACTCCTTCCTTCTGCTCTCTTAGAAACGTTTTGCAGGGATCTTTAGAAACAAAAGAGACTTCATGCTCATTTAGATTTTGTACAAGGCTTCCTTTATTATAAATAAAGCTGCATGAGAGGGTCTATACAAATTCAACAGTGTCCTGCTATAGAAGCAGCGGTTTAAGTACAGCATTGTCAATCAAAGAAGACCTGGAGAGTTCTGGTATTATTGCCCATCTTGGCTGCATTGCCAAGATTCATCTCTGTCCTACAGTTTTGCTTCTGAGCTAACGTGTTACACACAGATACCCCCTCCCCCCCTCCCCAATTCTAAAAAATGACAAGTAATAAATAAAGCTGTTTACCAGGTAGGGTCCTGTGAGAGCCAACCCCTCACTGAGCAGCAGCAAAGCTGTTACAGGTGCCTGAAGTCTCATTTCTTCACCACAGAGAAAACACTGCGAAGACTTTACATTAAAAATGGCTGGTGAACAAACTCCAAATCCTGCTGCTTGAATACTGGATAAATTTTTGGATCATTTTAATAAACTATGTCTTTGTACCCCTGTATATATACCTGTATACAGAGCAACTTGGAGAGAAAGAAACTCTCTTCTGTGGCTGCTTAACAGTGAACACCCAACACCTCCCCTTAAAAGACATTCAGCTCCTGTACAGCAATAATAACCTTAGACCAAGACATTTTCTAAAGGCAAATGGCTCCTGAGGCTATGCTGTAGATCAGTGGTTGTATCAACCCACCACTAATTCCATTGCCTTGACAGAGCCTGTAATAAAATATTAAAACCACAAGTTGAGGGCACAGGGAGCGGTTGGAAACCAGTGGAAGGCACTCAGAGTTCATCTGTTGAATTCACCTGGTTAGCAAATGGCAAGAACAGTACTGAGGGTCCAGGACAGGCTGTTCACCTTTCCATAGGATGTCTCACAGAGATACAGGCATTGCCAAAGAGATGTTTGTTACTCAGCTGCCATATGCAGTTTGGTTTTAAAAGAACTTTTTTTACTTTAAACCACAACATCTCACTTCTACTCCCATCCTTTAAAGCTGTTTCCTCTGATTACCTACCCAGATTTCAATCAAGGCAGAATTGCCCATGGGCAACACTAAAATGTCTCAGGACATTTTTACTGGCTGGCAGCTGATGGAACTGAATTGTCTTATAAACCTTATTTTGTGAAATGTGAGCATGGGCTTTTACTAACAGGCTAGTATTTGGCAGGCAAAGATTTGATCCAGGAGAGACAAGAAAGTCCAACAAATGGTATGTGTCATGTCACGGCCTCCCTGTACCACAGCAGAGGTGTGGTCCAAAGAAACACTGTGTACCAGCCTGTCCTCTGATGGGACATGTCTCTGCCTTTGGTTTGCAAGGAAGATCTCCACTCTGAGGCTGACTGAAGCACAGTTTATAATTACAGGTAACATTTCCCCCCAACAGGTATGAGTGGGTCCCCTCACAGCCTGAATGCACAGACCAGATCACTTCTAAGGTGCTCAGGGCAAAATAAGCATATTGCAGGTAGGAAAACTAAGCCAAGCAATTTGCTTTCAGTGGAATCAGATCCATAAATTACTTGATTCAGCTCCAGCTTCTGTTCAACCAAACCCCATGGGAATACTGCAAGGTCAGTTTGGGCATAAAAGAGAACAGGCATACAAATACAGAAAACAAAGAACAAAAGATTCAATCCACTTATCAGTTCAGGTTCCCTTTGAATCTGAGCAGCAGTGCTTGGGGCTGTGTAAAGACGAGTTTGGGCACGTTTACAAGCCCGCTGCAACTGATGTTACAAAGCTTTGTTCTTACATTTTAATAGGGAAGTTACCTTATTCTGCTCAACAGCCTTTTCTTCTCATGCTCCTCCTGCTCAACCTTATATAAAAGTTATTTTTCAACCCTGAATGTCATTTCCTGAGAGACCTAGGTCACAAATTTGTTTCTGTTCTTTGGACAGTCTAAATTTAGACTCCTGACAGGAAACGGCAGAGAAATTCTAATTTCTCTCTGGTTGGGCTGGGAGCACATTTAGAAGCAACTTCAACCACAACTGCTCCAGTGTGACCTGCCTGCCAGCAGTCCATGTAAAGCTGGATCTGCTACAGGCATTTTGCAGTAAATCTGGGCAGGTAAAAATGGCAAATCACCTGGGCCTGCCAACGACTTACACAGCTTCTGATGTAGCCTCTGGGCTCCAGTACTGACCCACCCTCCCTGTACCTCTGCTTGTCACTACCTGCTTGCCATGGCCCCTGAGATTGCTCCTGCTCTCTTTCCTATTGGGGAAAGCCTTCTTTGCTGTACTGAGGCAAGCCAGGGATTTACAGCACTCGTTAGCGTCAGCAATTAGTCCTGCCCTGTTGCTCTCCTGGCAATCTCCCAGGCACTCATCACCAAGGATGCTGAAGCAAGCACTGATGATCCAAGACTTTTTCCTACTGGCACTACCCACCAGCCTCTTCTCCCCCATTCCTACCTAGCCCTTACTTTCTGTTCAGAGATCCTACTTAACTACCTGTGGTAATAAAAGCCAAGGGAGGCAGCACTTTGAGCATAGCTCCAGCACCATCTGTGCTTTCTTATAAACCAGGTGTGGGGACAGGAGTTGGAGCTTTCTCTGCCTTTGTGTGTGAAGTGTCTCTCACTGCTGGCAGGACAGAGAAGCAGCACCTCACCAGTGAGGTGGTGAAACAGTTTTTACCAGGAAAAGGGAAGAAAGGAGATGTCTGTGAGAGTTTGCTTATCAACTGGGTAAGGTTAGATAACCAGCTTCATGTTGTATGCTGTCGCCAGCAGTGATACAGGATTGAATCTTCTCTCTGATGTGATAGAGAGGATTGAAGAAAAGGGACCTGTGGAATGATGGTAAAAGCATCCCTGATGGGTCTTACCTCACAGAACAACCACCCTCTTGTAAACAGGATTAAGAGAAGCCCTAATGTAAAAACTTTGCAGGAAATCCTAGTGTGAGAAAATGGTAGGAAAGGCCCCTTAGCACTGCAGGCCAGGCTCCTGGGACCAGCATAAAGTAATGATGCACTGGGGCCTGGTTTGGACCCCACACTCCTGAGTCCCCTCCTTCAGCAAAGCCACCTTGCTGGGGCTTGGCAGTCCTCTGGAACCACACTAATAAGCTTCCTGTGGGATTTCAGGAATTTCCATTTCTGCAATGTTTTGTTGGGTTTTTTTTAGCACACACCTCAAGATTCTCCCCTGGCCTGAAAGCCTGCAGCAGGTCTCCACCTTTGCATTCCCAGCTCAGCAAATTGCAGTCTATTAGTGCAGCTTCTCAAAGCAGCAGTCTTTAAAAAGACTGAAGAGAATGTATAAAGTAGCTTTTGCCTGCATATGTGGAGCAGAAGGGATGCACATGGATCATAAGGCAGCTGCAAGCAGCACTGTCCAGGTCTACTACATGTGTATCTTTTTCATTCCTTCCTTCTCCTCCCTGCTGGCCTAGACCTAATTAAAACCATGTGCAGAGAGTCACATTCTCATTTGGTGGTTGATTGTTCACTCCTGCTACCAGACTTCTGAGACTGGCTTCATTACAGGGTAATTTTGGAGAACTGCTTCTTTTATGAAAGCAAAACTTACAGCAGTCATAGAATCAGAATAGTTTGGGTTGGAAGGAACCTCCAAAGATCATGCAGTTCAAGCCCTGCTCTTCCTTTCTCTCCAGACTCTTTTCACACCTTAGTGCCCCAAGGTAAGGAAAACAAACAAACAACCCAAAATTTCAGAACTCAATAGCGGTGTTTCTTTTATCTAAGGTAAAAAAGGTTCCTGTTCATTGATCCATACAAAATGGGCAGGAATATAAGCCACTAGCCATGTTACCATGGAAGACTCAAATGAAATGGTCTGAAGACAAAGACCCTGCTCTGCTACAACCTCCCATAGGAGAAAAAATGTGCAGGGGTGTTTTTGAAGGACAGGACAAGCCATTTAAGTTACTCCTGCAAGCCCAATCAAGAAGGCTTTTTTTTCTTTTTTTTTTTTTCTTTTTAACTGCAGTTCCCTTTTGAAGCTGTACTTTATTTAAGGGTCTCCATCCAGTCCAGATCTTGTGCATGACCCTCCTCCTCTCCACACCAGCATGTAGACTTATGTTGCACTTCCCATTGGTGAAAGAGTTCCTGCTGTCTGCAGGCAGATGGGCTCCTTTGATCCCAAGATCCTGTCTCTGATGCCCCCACCCTGTTCTTATCTCCCCCTTCTGAAGGAAATTAAGTATTTGGCCACCATCACACCCCCACCCCCATTTGCATTGCAGGCATCTGAATAAATTACTTATATTTGTTGCTGTAGCATTACTGAGGCACAATAGAAAAAATATATTCTTAGCTGCATAAAACCAAGCACAGCAGTGGAACAGAAACTACTTCGATACCACATCTTCCAGTTTCTCCCTATTCACCCCCCACAGCCTCTTCCTTTCAGCAGGAACCATGGCCCAGGACTGGTTCAGCTCCAGACAAGAAGCTCTATTGGCAAAGTCAGTTGTCCCCAGGAGGCTACAGAAAGCTGCCCCCTGGACTTGTGCTTAGAGTTTGGCTTTAATCCCTTTAACCCCTTTGGTTAAAGGGGTTCCTTACGGATCCCATTGGTGTGTGCAAGAGGAATGTGCACTGTGTACTCATTTATCAGTGCAGACATGTTCCTGAGCATCTCATGGAACGTGTCCACCATCTTCCTGTAAATGTCCCTGCGCAGCACAAAGGGACGGAAAAGGTTGAGAGGCTCAGCTCTCTGAAATATGATGGGGAAACCCAGCTCTGCTGGTACCTTCCCATTGCCAATAAAGAAGTGATAAAGCTTCTTTTCATGCAAACATTTCTCCAGGAATTTCAGCATGTCCTGTAGGCGGGCCTCCAGCTTTTCTGGGGCCCAGTCCTGACTGGGACGTGCCTGCAGGAGATGCAGCAGCACTGTCTTCAGGTGGTAGTTGGTGAGCCCACTGGGACCTGTGAGGCTGCATTGCTTCCCATGGAGAAAGGAGAGGATCTGAAGGCAGCTGACGTGGCAGGCATTGGCAGGCAGTGTTTTGGAGACCAGCTGGATGAACCTCCTCTCATACACTGCAAAGGTGAGAAACCAGTGGGTGCTGGAGGGGATGTCTGCAGCCAGGCTGCTCCGAGGGAAGTGGGAGATGAAGTAAACATCAGAGTTCTCATACTGCACCACAGGGGTGAGGTTGAAGGCAATTGATTTCCCTGATTTAAATTTTATCTTTAGGGCTCCTGGCGAGTCCAGGAGGCTGAAGGAAAGGTCAAATTCGTATTTGTGGGAGATTCTGTTCCAGGCCTTGGTGATGGCAATCTGGAACCACTTCATGACTTGGTCAGCATCCAGATTTTGAGTATTTTTGAAGCACAGGAGGTCTTCCATCTCACTGTTGGGCCTGGTGCTATTGACCTGGCTATGGAGGAGGCACAGCATATCTTCCCCTAGTTTAGTCTTGTCACAGATGCAACCCGTCGCATCCTCATCTGCCCTGCACACCTTGATAGTGCCATAACCTTGCTCATCTGGGGGAAAAGAGTCACCAGAGCACCAGGTCTGGCAGCAAAAGCAGTAAGGCTCTGGAGGGGCAAAAGGCACTATCAGATCACAGACGAAGGGTTTACGCACTCTCCAGTTCTCATACATGCTCCCCACACCCATACAATCTTCCACTTCCATGTCAGCATCCCGGTTACAAACACTCCTCAAGGCCTCCAGGAGGTCATCTGCAAAGCCTTCCACCATCTCCCGCATCCTGGCCATGTCCCCAGTGGTAGCCAGGATACGCTTCTCATAGAAGCTGGCCAGAACAGCCTTGTCAGGGAAGGCCACTCCTTTAAACGCTTTCCCCAGGACTGCCATGTCATCCTCTTCTCCTCCTGTGTCCTGCCAATTCCCTTCCTGGAAATCCTGCCTCCAGAGCTCGATCAGCAGGAAGATGACCATGGAGAGGGCAGTCCACATGTCCCATCGGACCTTCTCCTCTTTGCTTTCCTCCACTACCGCTGCAGCCTTTTCCAGAGCCTTCTGCGTGGCTTCCTGGTCTGCGATTTCCTGCTCCAAGCGCAGCTGCTCCAGCCGCAGGCTCTCCTCCCGCTCCTTCATCTTCTGGATGATTTCTTCTGTGTTCTCGGGGACGGTGCCATTCTCCTTAGGGAAGAAGAGCGGATGGTTGACAATAGCTGTAATCACCAGTAGGCACACCCGGAAGAGTCCCACGGGCATGGCAGTTTCTTCCCTGGAAGAGAAAGAAAGGTGAAACGACCCGTGATTTGGAATATATTCCTTCAAGTGCAAAAAGGAAAGAAACTCCCCACTGCAATAGGAAGTCTGACATCCTTTCCAGCCCTGGAAAAAATGCTTGAATCTAGAAACCACTAAGTTTTGCCCGTTCTGCAAGTTATCAACCAACTTCCCAAAGAGGCTTTATCAGCTGATGGCAAGGATGAAAGTGGCTCTTATCAAATGAACTTCGAAAAACAGAACTCTGAAGGCACTTCCTGCTGTCAACCCACTGCAATGCTGTTGGACAATATGGGAAGGCATGTGCTTCCTTTGCCTCTCCTTTAAAATTCCATGGACAGAAAATGAAAAGGAAGGAGCAGGCAGGACCTCCCCAGGTGTATAAAAGCAGGACTGGAGATGAGCACTGATTTTCTTCAACATAAAGCTAATATTTCAGATGTGGCAGTGGCATAGGCAGGCCTGTCCTGGCTACCTTCCATGTTAAGTATGTCTGGGAATCCACACAGCCTGCCTGGATCAGGGCAACCTTCAGTGCCCCGCTGGCGAGGTGCACCTGGGTGGGAACAAACCTGCACAGTTTTGTGCTTTTAAGCAAGCATTACAGGCAAAGCTCTTCCTGCCTTTCAGCACCATCAGGATCAGGCTGTGGCAAACCCTCCTGGTCCCCAGGATGTCTCATGATCGCAGCTCCCAGAAAAAGGGCAGAGACAGAGACTCTGCTAAAATGCAAAGGGTTTCCTTTAGCCCAGTGGTTCTAAAAGTGTCAGCCTGTTTATTTTTGGTGCTTACTATACTATTGACCTGTGGAGGACATTAGTGAACACCTGGCTTTGATCCAAGCCATCTCCCCCAAGCACCCCCTGAACAGCTGTGTTTGCAGACAGCTCACTCATATTTGTAGTGCCCCCAACAAGGCTGTGAGCCACATCCTAGCAATGTGCCAGCAACAGTCCCATGTGTCACCCTTTGCACAGGCCCTTGGCACGACTGAGACCACCACGGTGTTTTGGAGTGGCTTTGTGTGGTTACTGGCTCTGCTGCTCCAACCCCACATTTAATGAAGTTTTCTGTGCCATGGGGCTCACAATGAAAGGATTTCATTCCCAACTTTTTGGGACATGGTCCCATTGCCAGGGTCTCTGCCTGGTGGTGACAAGGCCTCTCAGAGGGCTGGGCCAGATGGTGCTCAGGCTGAAGCCTGGGCTGTTTCCTCCCAGCTGGCATTTCTGTTTCTGGAGGGCTGGCATCACTATCAAGAGCCCAAGTGCCTGCTCAGGGCAGTACAATCTGAAGTTGTCACCCATTGCTGTAACATTGGAAGCTCATCAGTCCCTCTTTCTAGTGAAATCACCTCTCAGTCCTAGCACAGGGAGATCAGAAGGACAAGATGGACAAGCAGGCATCTTTCTTCTTCCAGCTGGAAAATTTTAGCAGAGCTGCCTTAATGCCTCAAAAGTGCTTGAGAAAGAAGGGTTTCTGTTACAGAAATAAAGTCTATCAATAACATACTTCATCAATCAGACCAGAAATAGCAATCTCATTCCTAAGTAATTCTGCTGTGGGAATGAAGCTGTTTCACAGAGAGCCAAGAGATGGTGAGGCACTCTATGTGCTCCAGGAGCTCAGGGCTGTAATTCCGACCCCTTGGAATAGCTCCTTCCTATCTTGAACCCAGCATGTTTTGGTGTTACAGCAATCCTGCTGTCCCAGCATCTGGGTAAGAAGGAAAATATCTCTGGCAATCTCATTTATGCCTCCACAGGGCACACAATAAAGAGAGATCCACCCCAGTGGACCTTGTTATCGTAACTGCACAACAAACTGCTGGTTTTGATCACAGAAACCTGGATTTCCTCAATGTGAGCATTTACTGTACATGGGAACTGTATCCTTCAGCACACAATTATCTTTGCTTATGAGAGGGCTGGGACTGGAATAACAAGGGAAGGGAACGGGATTGAGATGTATTGTCCAAGCAGCAAGAAAATTCACACGGTGCTCAGGATAATGATCCATGCCCCTCCCTGTGTAACATTTACCAACTACCCCTTTTTTTAGATCCCATGCACATGCATAGATGAATGTTCTTATGCAGACATTGTTCTGGAAATAATTTGTGGCCCTATCTTGTCCTTTTTTACATTTACATTAACTCTTTAATTCATCAAGCAATGAATTAAAGCTGAATTAATGCCCAAATCTGGGTGTTCCATTTATTCTGTGAGCTCCACGCCTGGGCACATTTTAAAAATAAACAGGGGTCGCCCTGCATTGCAAAGGGCTTTATCAGTTTGCTGGGGCAGGGCAGGAAGTGCTGGCGAGTTCCACTCCTTAGTGCTATGCTCTTGCAGACCACGTGTGCCTTCCAAACTTAAAAATAACATGGCCAGGGGCCAGGTGCCTCCTTCTTGCAGTCTTGACCAGGATGACATCACTGCTCTGCTCTGCTAGGCCACTGTCCCTGCAGATGAAATGTTTTACTGTTAGCACAGTACTTCTAAGGTAAGGCTGAAAGAAGTCAGCTTCCTTAGGATCTTCTTTCTCATGCCCAGCTGCCACAGGTGACCTGTCCCAAAGCTCTGCTGGCAGCAGGGGTTAGGCCGGACATCCCCAAGTCCATCACTGGCTGGCTCAGCTGAATTCACTCCAGGTCACACTGACATTCTAGGACACCCCAGCTTATTTTGCAGCAGCCTCTTCCCTCAGCAAGTGCTACAGGCATCAACCTCTGGAAACTGGAAGTGACAAGGTCTTCAGATCACACTGATTTGCAAGAGGGATGTCTGTTTTCAGCCCAGAGCAAGCTCTGCTGGTCAAAACAGCCCTTTTGCTACTGCAGCTACTCACTCCAGAAAATGAAGGCAAACATTAACCTCAGTTAAGGCTTAAGGTTAATGCTGCTCAGTGACCAAAGTCAGTGGAGCCTGCCCTTGGCAGCAGCCAGGGTGGTACAGGCAGAGCTTTCCCACATCTCTCAGTCACAGCTTTCCTGGCCAATATGAAAGACTCAATAAATACAGGTGAAACCAGTAGCACTGCCTGCTACGGCGCTCCAGCATTCCCCATAACAAAGGCTGCTCTTTTCCCTTGCTTTTAACTTCAGCCCAAGCTATTTAAGCCTGATAAAAATATTTATGCCTGCTCAGACTGAGACAGCTTTTGTGTGGGGAACAGGGAGAGAGTCCAAACCTTTCCAAGCTTGAGACTAAGAAAGAGAAATGGCAATTTTTCAATCTACGCATCAAATTTAGCAACATTTTAAATATGGGTGGAAAAAATAAAAGGTATTCGTAAGTTTTTAAATAGCAAGTTCTCAAAGCCATCTGCAACCTTTTCTGAATTTCTCACCCTGACAGTTTTTTCCCATTTAAAGTATAAACAACATCTGGACTCAGCAACAGGCTTACCATCCTACCTACCTTCTGCAGCCCCTCTTGTGGCAGTCCTGGGACTACAGAGACCCCCCAGAGGGTGCTGGGGTCACAGGTGGGCCACTCCTGCAGCCAAAGCAGCCCTTGCTTTGCTCCCTGGGCCAGGTGGGAATGCAGAAACCCCTCTTTTCTCCCGTGGGCACAAGCAGGGAAAGATGCAGGAAGACCAAAGAAAGCTGCTTGGGAAATGAAGAAGGGCCAGGGTATGTGAAACCTCACTGTCTTGATGTGAAACTGTCTCTGCTCACTGCCCAGCATGTGATGCTACTTGTTCAAACCTGCCTCTGGCACTAGAATGAGTTTCCTTCTGGGCTTTTCTGGGGCACTCACTGCTGTAGTGACTAGGGGCTTCACCAAGTTTAAGGTTAATGACCACTCTGCACAACCCTGGGAAGTGAGGGGGCAGACACCATCCCACCCTCCAGCTGGGAGTGAGGGCTCAGAGAGATAAAAACAGCTGATCACTCTGTTGCCTGATTACAAAGAACCAGCTGTATCCTGCAGCACTTGGTATGTTCAAAGGGTCCACCAAGAGCACCTGCAGCCCTCCACCCTCAGCTCCCAGGCAGGTTAGGCCTCATCCTTTCAAACCTGAAGCTGCCTCCCCAGCTGGAGGATCCTGAGCAGCTCC
Source organism: Phylloscopus collybita (assembly GCA_027886175.1). NCBI lineage: Eukaryota > Metazoa > Chordata > Aves > Passeriformes > Phylloscopidae > Phylloscopus > Phylloscopus collybita. The sequence continues at coordinate 26,571,434 of JAJNNQ010000129.1, forward strand.
AGAGCAGGTTCTGGATGATGCAGGAGCCCCAAGAGGGGAAGGGGAAAGCTAATGCTACTGTCATGCAGTTCAGGTTGGTGCCATGAAGCCACAAGCAGAAGGAGGCCAGCTCTCACCCGGGCTGAGCTAAAAGCCCCTTCCTGCACAATTTACTAATGTTTGGCTTGCCTGGAGCACAGTTCCAGGTAGCACAGCATAGGGAAAGGGAAGCAGCACAGCCTTCAGAGCCGGGCAGTAGCAGCAGCTCCACCTTCAGCTTCTTCTCCTCTTCACCTAGGAGCATCACAGAGCTCATACAGGGTTTGTGTGGACCAGCCCAAAGCAGCTGCTGCCCTGTGGCAATGTGTGCTCTCCCCTTCCCAAGCCACCCTGTCACAGGTATTTCCCTGAGGGGCAGCAAAGTCCTTCATGGAGATAATGATGCTCAAAGTCATAACAATGTCCTGTCCCTTCCAGCTAACTGTGCTTAATTTCTGATGTCCCTAAGCCCTCCTCACACCCTTTTCCATAGCAGCTTCAGAACCTTTTGCCTCCTGCTCAGCTTGGCAAAGGAAAGAAAGGTATGGCAGCTTGCAGCTTGCCTCTGCAGGCTGCTCAAGTGCTCTGAGCCCAGGTCACCCTCCACTTTCTCTGAAGACAAGAGAAAGAATTTCCCTTTCATTAACAGTGCCTTTCCTTACTCAGGAGTTCCTCATGCAGCTTTATTTGTTTAGCCATTTTATTCCTCTAAATTTTCAATCATGGTAAGCAAAACATGCCCTGGCTGGTGTTCAGCAATAAGCCAGGCAGGAGTGAGCTGAAGCTTTGATGCTTAAATTGGAAAAACCCAAGTCAAGCCACTGAGTGCAGTTCACAGTATCACACTGGAACACGCCAAGACATCACTTACAACACACTCGATTGCTTCCTGCAATCTGGCTGACACAAAAGGCAATGAATAGGTGGCTGTTACATTGTGTTTTGCTTCGGTAGGCTGCAAGAAAAGAAGCATTTCAAGTAGATGATAGAAAATACAGCTGGTTGGGAGGCTTTTTTCTTTGAAAGCTGCCAAATTTTTGAAACCAGAACTTTCATGGGAACAAATATCATTTCTGACTCTCTTATTGGGAAGGTCCTTGAGGTTTGGAAAGAACTCTGCTACTTGTTTTGACTGCAGAGATTAACAGGTCAAACCAGGCACTAACCTGCAACTGGGACTTTCTTACTGGGAAGATGTGAACCTCAGTCTGAGGGGTGTCAGGCCCAGCCCAGCCATACTTCCTCATGGCTGAGCTTCTGGGAGCCCTGTGATTCCTTCTCTTGCTGTACAACAGTGAACAAATTGCCTTTTGGCCTTGGAGTGTTTAGTCTGGAAAAAGCTTCTGCTGCATTTATGAAGATCTAGTAAAGAACAAAGGTTTGCTGAAAGCCCTTGGTAATGCACCATATCCCTCTCCAACCTGCAAGTATCACTGCCACTTGTGCAGGTATTCACAGATTTGATCCAGCTGCCACTGAAAGAAATCATGGTTTCTCTTAGTGGGGACTACAAGCTCTGATTTGTAAGACACTTGCACAATGACAGAGAAATGGTAATGACAGAGATGCATGTCAGTATTATTGTTACTGCCAAAAACCTGGACAGATGCAGTTTCTTAGACAACCCCACAGCCACACAGCATAGAGCACACTCCCAGAGAGGAAAGTTAAGGGATAAAAATCCAATACAGAGCCTAAGCAGCATCAACTTGTGCTGTTCTTTCAGCCCCCATGAATTAAGCTGTGTGCAGGATGTCAGTGGGATGAGCTGTCTACCGGGACAGAACAGTGCCAGCCACAGCAGCTCTAACTCCTGTTCTGACTTGTTTTTCAGCATTAAATTAGTGCTACAGACAAAGTACCGAATTCCAGCTGCCAGCACAATCACAGCTGGTTCAGCACAGACAGGTAGGACTGGGCTGTCTTCGGCCCTCTACCAAAGCCCCAGGTGGGGAAGGACCGAATGCACCAATACATGAGGTGCAGGGGCCTGGATGTTGAGACTGGTAACACACCCAGGTTTAAAACCAGAAGAAGCCAACTGGCCTGCCCAGGACTAGGGCGGTCAGGTACGGCAGAGCAACCGCCTTCCAAACCATGCCTGGAAGCCACACCCCAGATTAGCTGCTTGGCCACAGCAGTTGGACAAGGCCACTTGCCTGCTAGCTATTGTTCTGCAGTTTGATTGAGAAGGTTAACCTTTCGCAATATCCGTGGACATCCTGTCCCGGGCCTGCTGCAGTGCCAAGGGGGTCACTCGCGCAGCCCCAGTCGGACATCCTGCCCAACAGGTCTGCTCCCGGCTTTCGGAAACAATATTTTCCTCCTGCGGGGTCACCAGGTCAGGTATTTCCAAGGAAATGCTGATGCTCATCCTGTGTTCAGGACTAGATAGCCCTCCCTTCCCACGGGCTGGTGGATTTGGAGGGGATAAGCATGTGAAGGGCACTGACAGTGCTCTGGAAGCAGATACTGCTGTGCAGCCCCAGGTCCAAACAAGGGATTTTGTCAGCTTCTCTCCAAGCAGAGGAGTGCTTGACTGGCTCTAGGAAAGACAGGTAGTCTCTCTCCCGTCTGCCAGTCATCTACTGCCTTTGCCATCAGGAAGCTTTTTCTCAGGCCTTGTTAACTCTCCCTTGTTCAGTCTAAACTCCCTAACATTCCAGTGCCCACTGCGGGTACAAGTAGGACAGATTTTTTGTTTTCTTCTTGCAATAGAAATCAGGATGTTCAGAGGTACTCCTGTCCTGCCTCAGCTTTCACTGTACACAGGTGCATTTACAAGCTGTTGCCATAAAATCCCATGGTCCCCCTACCCCAAAGCCTAGACAGTACAAAGTATTCTTTCTGGCTTAAAGGAAGCTATCTGACTTCCAGGGCTCTTTTCCAAAACGCAAAGAGATGTGGCACGTGTTAGATTTTCGGTTTCCTCAGCAAGTAGGTATTTATTGGGCCCATTTCTAAGTCATTTTTCTCAGTGCATACAGGTATCATGACACTAATCAAAACAAGCTACTAATCAAAACACTAATCAAAACACGATCCTCTTCCTGCCCCAGAAGCCAGCAGCCACCACTAAAGGCACCTTTAACAACTAATGAATAACACAGAGACACATCATTCCCCAAAGCACTCACTGTTTACTCTGTGCAAGGCTGGACCCAAGAGAGGGTGCCCATGGAGACCAGGAGACAGCCAACAGCATGAGGTGCGTGTTACTCAGCATCCTGCTCATAGCCTGAATGTGTTTTTATTGCTTTTTGACCATGCAATCCAGCTCAGCTCTTGTCAGCAAACAGGACATTGGCAGTCTGTGTAGTGCCTCGGATTCCCTCTGCTGTGGCCAAGAAGGGGTTTTACAAATTGGAACATAGAGTTGGCTGCAGGAGAGGCAGGAAAGCAAAGGTAGGAAGTGTGTATGTGACTCCCACCCACGTATTGAGCTGTTGTAGTAGGACCACAGCCAGGGACAGCTTGCCTTTTTAAGCCAAATACAATTTGTTTGGTTTTGTCTGTTAAGAGTGAGGAAAACAACTGGAGTAGACCAAACTTTTGTGGGTTTTCTTGGTTTCTTTGGTTCTTTTTTTTTAAGAGGAGAAAAGACACACGCAAAAGAAAAAAGCCTTAGCTTACCACCCTTACCAGCACCCTTCTCCTCCAACCCAACGTGACTGGAGCCTGGGCAATAGTCGGTCATTTCCTTGCCCAATCTTTCATCAGCACAGACTGACAAACATCCCTACTGCTCCACGAAAAGCCTGATAGTGTCAACCACAATGGGTGGAGCACTGTCACTGCACAGGTCCTTCACTGGGTGCTCATGCTGAGCCCTGCTCTGGCTGTCACCCCCTCAGCCACACAACAGCTCCTTGCACGTGAGGCAGCCGTGGCTCATGGATCCAACCTGGCAGTCACCTCAGGAAGAGCTGGTGAGTACAGAGAGAGGGCAATTGCCAAGATGTTTGTTTAAATCTGCCCTCCTTTTCCCCACTTAATTCTCAGCAAGGTGGGAAAACCCCACACCAGTGTTGTTAAATCAGGCAGTGGTTAGGTTACTCTAGCTCTCCTCATCCAGTGGTAAGCATATGCATCTTTGTACATTCAACTTAATCATACACCTATTGGAACAAATGCTTTGGTATTAAAATAATTGGTGGAAACATTATTAGCAAGTTGATTTCCCAGCAGGGATACAGCACTCCAGCACATGAAAGAAGAGCACATGTGGATATTGGCAGGACTCAGACACGACTCGCAGAGTGATTATGTTTTACATGTGAAACTGTGAAGTCCCATTTCAGTCATGAGCAATGAGCTCTCACATATTACAGACAGTAGGAAGCACAGTAGTCGCCAGACATTTCTATACTGTGACACTGAACAAAAACACAGCAAAAAGAAGTTATTGCAGGTTGGGAATTTGGTTGATCTGAGATATTCTACTCCATCATAGTCTTGACTCAGTGACAAAGCCACACTCATAGGTCAGGAAACCTGCAGGCCCAAGTATCTGCTTAAACAGGACCCAAAAGCACTGGATGGGATTGAAGATTTGTGTGATATTGGACCATTGTTTTGCTAACTAGTCACTGCTGTTTGTATTCAAACAATAGGGAAAGAACTGTATTTAAAAGCTGGCTATTGTTGCCAAAATGTCACCACAGAAATCAAAAGCAATACTTTATTCCATTGCCTGAAATCCCAGCTTTTTTTTTTTAACACAATATAGTTCTTTAAATAAAGTAAAAAACAAAACACAACCCAACCGACTGAAATCCCCTGCAGGGATGGGTAGAGGGTGTGGAAGGAAGAGAGAACAAGAGCACTTTTACTGCATTGCCCCATTTCCTTGCCCCTCACCAGGATGACTCCCTGATCTAAGCAGAGACACTGTGCATTGCACACAGCCTCTGAGGAAGAATCAAACCCTCTTACTTCATTACCTAATGACTCTAGAAAAGATCAGGAGAAACAACACAAATGCTTTGGGAAACAGAAATCCCAGTCTTGGCTCATTTGCCATAAACCTAACAACTGCCAAGGCAGACGCATGCACACAAATATGTTGGCTGCAGAATACTTCTGGCTAATCCTGCTCCTCAAAATGAGTTTGAATAAATAAAAAGCAGCAGAAGAAAGCAAAGTCATACAGGAAAACAAACTGCCCCATTTCCATACAGTATTTCCATGAAGCTCATCCTTTCAGCACCCGTGGTCACCAACCCAGAGCCATTTTCACCCAAGGGAACGACTCAGAGACAGCCTATTGCCACATGCCCCCATATTTAATAATTTTCATGTGCTCTCTGCTCAGTCCTCTCTTCTTACCAAGAAACATCTCTAAGCTCTTTGTTTTGCAGAAGAATTTGTAAACTGAATGCCGGGAAGAAAAACTCTAAAAGTACTCAGGGGGAAAGGAGTGACGTAACTTGCAGTGCTGCAGCAGAAGTATCAAACACCGGTATATTAAGGTTGTGAAGCCACGTGGTTTTCATCTGGAATGCATGGGGTGAGCACATACGATTGCTTTCTTTATACCATAAGCACAACAAAGGAAGGCTTTGTTTGAAAGCCAAGGGACAGCCTCTCGGCTCGCTTAAAGGCTAAGTTACAACGTCATGGGAACTGTGAGTCATAGCTGTGGGGCCCCTGCTCACAGGCACTAAACCCCCTCTGCTGCAGCAGGCAAGGAGCTCAGCAAGGAGCACAGCCTCCAGCTCCACACGGGAGACCCAAAGCGTCCAGGACTAGCAGCAAATGCAAGGCAACACATGAGAGCATGTGTTGTGGATGACTTAGCACACAAACACATCCCTTTCAGTCGACATTTCTTCCTGTAACTCTGTCAAGAGTGTGAGATCATGACCCTGCACCTACTCCAAGAGCTCGATGCAGCTATGAGTCAACAGGAACGTGGGATAAACATCACCCAAGCACCTTCAGACCATCGTTTGACTCTGGCTGCAGAAGAGCATGGCCATGATTCTTAGACTGAGCAAAGCCAACTCACTAGGTTGGACCACACTAGAGCTCTGTCCTTAAGTCACCTACTGTGCCAGATAATTTGTGTCATTGTGTGTTACAGGAGGGGAGGGTGAACTGGTAGATTCCAGCTACCCAAAATAAAGACATCCCTTCCATTCTTGACCCTACAAGACCGGAATTTAAGGGTAATTTTTAATTACCCTGAATGAGTTGCACTCTGCAGTGCAGAGGTGTCTGTGCTGCTGAAACTTCAAGTATTTTCCCTCACGTTTTCAACAGTGCCAAGGTATTTAGTTGCTAAATTCCCAGAGGTCTTTAGAAATCAAATTCTCCTCTGAAACCAGCAGCAGTGTTCCTCCTGAACATCCAGGAGAAAACAGACTAGGATTGAAGCATTCTGGGTGCAGATACAGAAGACCAAGCCACTCTGAGAAGCATTATAGTGTGAATATCAAGTATGACATTTTAAGCTTGAGAACATCTCCTTAACTCCGCCTCTGGTATGTATTAACACTCTACAAGAGCTTAAAAAATAGGAGGAAAAAGAGGTCTGAAAAAGCAATAGAGTTTCTTCCCTCTGCCTACACAGCTTACGTTCTGCCTGGACGATTTCTGGCAAGTCTGTTTACTCTGTTCTGAAAAACTTCCAGCAAATCTCTGCCTCTCAGGGCAGTCTAGACTACTGCTTAGCTGCCCCTACCTGCAGGAAAGGGTACCTTCCTTATCACTGCATGTGCTTTCTCCAAAACAAGCTATTTGGATCCCTGCTGGGATCCTGGCACAGGCAGGTGGTATCTTGTCTTAGGGAGCTACTTTTCCTCCTTGCAGACAGCGTGGGAACCATTTGCTCCCACTCCTCATCAGGTGCTCACCACTCACCACCAAACCCTATGCAATATGGAAGAGCTGAAAGCAAGGCATTCTCAAGCCAATTTACATTGATTTTTCTGGGTTTTACCACAAACTACCTTTTCAACTGAAAGCACCTACCATCCCCAGAGGCAGCCCAGGGAAAGATGAGGTGGTTACACAGATGGCTCAGCTGACACCTTTTAACTCATGCCCCTTTTCCTGCTCAGGCACAAGAACCTTCTCTAGGCGCAAGTGAAGGAACACTAACAGTTCTCCTTTGCCAGGTAACCAGAATAACCCTATGAGCTGGAGACTGTGCCTAACAGGACTTAAATTCTGCAGCAGCTGGCTGCAATGATCCTCATCCTTGCCAACACCAGGCTTGGTTTTTCTGAGCCACATACATGGCAGTGGGATGTATCAGATGTTTTCCGTATAACTGCTGAAAAAGCATCTCTGCCTTGAGGCAAATATTGCTGATACAAATAATGTGCTAGATCAGCCAGAAAAACCTGCCTCTGGAGGAGGGGCAATAATGAAAGATGGTGAATGGAAAGGAAAAAGAGAAAGAGCTTCATTTGCACACAGGAGAATGGCAGTGGGCCAACTCTCACAGCTTTGATCGGGGCTGGCTGGAGGAGCATGCCAGGGAACTCTGAGCTGAGCTTTGCTAGAGCAGAGCAGCTGTTTGAACTCCGTGATGGGAAAAAGAGGACAGACACCACCCAACACAGATCCAGAATAAATAAGTTAAAAAAAAAGGAAGAAAAAAAATCACGTGGAGTGCATGAAATAACAGGTACTCAGAGCTGTAGCAGGACATTGTGGCAGCCAGGACTGCTGCTCTGGCAGCTCCCTCTGTCATCAGCTCCAGTTCTTGCCCTCCCACCACTGCTACCCGTAGAGCCTCCTGTCACACACTCACAGAGCAGCACTGCCAGACATTTTGGTTTCAGCCAGTTCTCCTTTTGGCGTGTTTTCAGGGGTTTTCATACAAACATGAAAACTCTCCAGATCGCTGGCTTGAGAAAGCACTATTTCCCTTCGTCTGCCTCTGCTGTCACCCTTGATCATCTGGAAGTTGTCCAGGCACTTCCAGGCTCTCCCTCTAACACTTAGAAGAGGGGAATTCCAGTACTTTCCCAGTCTGGGTAAGGTACTTCTGGCAAGTTCTCCTCCACAGCAGAAAATGCATTAGTAGCTGATGCCAGCAAAGCTTCGGACCCTTTGGTTCCCTTCTGCCACCCCTCTCTGATTAGATCCCAACTGTACCAAGCAGTCAGATAAGAACAATTTTATACTGAAAGTCCAAAAGAGAGGCTTCTAACACTGATCTTCCACACTGAAGCCATTTCCAAATTAAACCTTCACAACATTGCTACTTTTACTTTGCAAGAAGCTGTCTGAATCTCACTGCTGGGAACATTTCTAAAATATGAGCCACACCAATCTCCTTTCAGCACTTCTGCTGCAAGGCTCAGGATCTCCTAGTGAGAGAGCCCATCAAGAAGCTTTTTTAAATCACATCAAATCTGGAAGGAAGAATGACCCCTGGAGCACTTACCTGCTACAGAGCTTTGCAGGTGCTCATTAAACTTTGCATTACTACTATCACTGTGATGCAGAGAAAACTAAATTCAGTCACCCACCACTGAAGCACAGCCAGGAAGTCTGCAAAACACAAAGAGAATGAATGAGGAAGTGCAGGCAGAAGATGGGTACATAATGCAGTTATCTAAATTATGGATTGATTAAAAGAGAGATTAACATCACCCCCTTACCTAATAAAATGATCATAAAAGCTCCAGAGACTAGAAATAATCAGTTTGAAGTGATCAGGGAAGAGTTAAAACGCTGCTTCTCCCATGGGAAAGTGTGTAGATCACACCATGGGTCTCTCAGTCTTGCAGATGTGTTGGCAAACAAGGACCTCCCTCCTCCAACTCCATCCTCACCCACCAGCACTCTCCTTTTAAAATGGATTAGGGTCAAATGAGCAGCTGCATAAGTTCAAGGGCTGGGACAGTTTTGTCTGGGATTGGTTTGTCTAGAAAAGGCATCTAGCTGCGGTAGGCAGCTTGTAAGGTAGAAATACTTGCTTGGGGAGCTGGGTTTACAGAGCTAATGGGAGAAACAGAAAACAGACGAGGCAGGAAGCAAGTGAAAGAGCACAGGAAGATGTGAAACACAGAACCGCAAAAGATAAACTACAATATTTTAGGATAGAGAAGTGAAGAAATTTTATATGCAACAGGAAACAAAGGCACCCAACCAGAAGGAGAAGACCCAACAAGCTCGTTGCAGGCAGACAACAGAGACATTCCTCCTCCCCAGCTGCACACAAATGGGCTGGGGAGGAGGAATGCACCACCCTCATTTCCAGCTACCACCACTTCAACCCTTCAAACTGTCTTCATCGAAAGCCTAATGAAATGATCAGTGTGGGCTGAGCTTTAAGCCCATTTTAAGGGCTCGGCATCAGGTCCTTGCTCTCTTGAACTCCTTCAATTCACCTCCCTCCTCCCACGTACCTGCTTTGACCAGACTGTGTGTACAGTTTCACTTCTCTGTTTCCACCTTCCACTGTGAGGAAATTTGCCAAATTGGGCAAATGGGCTCTGCCCAGCCTTCCTATCTTGAAGGGCTGCTGATGCCTCTGCTCAACCAGTGCCACACCACCAGCAGCAGCACAGACTGCTGAACACAGGAGAAAGACACCCCAAGCCCCAAAAGTCTGGATCTGCACTGTAATATCCCAGTGGATATTTGTAAGTCCTCAGGACCTGCAATGTCTGGTCTCATGGTGGCTCAAGGCCAGTGAGGTAGAGCAAGTGTGTCTGCTTGGAGGAAAGGAGCTACTAAATGCTGGGCAGGAACTGCTGCTATGGGACATACAATTCACTTGTTAAGATAATTTCTAAATCTCAAAAGAGAAAGTTTAAGTTAGAGTCTCCCTCAACTATGTTTATAGATGTTGGAGAGACCTTGACTGAGCCTTATGGGTACTGGAAGGCCACAATGATGTCTCTCCAGAACCTCCAGGCTGAACAACTCTCTCAGCCTGTTTTCAGAGGAGAGGTGCTGCAGCCCTCTGATCATCTTCGTGGCCTCCTCGGTACCTGCTCCAAGAGTTCCATGTCTTTCCTGTGCTGAGAACCCCAGAGATGGATGCAGTACTGTGGGTAGAGTCTCAGCAGAGTGGAGCAGAGGGGCAGAATCCCCTCCCTTGACATGGTGGCCATGCTGTTTTGGATGCAGCCCAGGACACATCTGGCTTTCTGGGCTACAGGCAGACATTGCTGTGTTGGTCCAGTTTTTCATTCAGAGACCCCAAGACATTCTCCATGGCGCTGCACTGAGTGAGTTCTCCCAGACTGTCCTCATATCTGGGGTTGCCCCAAATCAGGTGCAAACTTGGCCTTGCTGAACTTTGTGAGATTCTTGTGGGTCCACCTCTCAAGCTTGTCCAGGTCTCCCTGGATGCCACCCGTTCCCTCTTTGAGTGTGCCAAAGCACCACTCAGCTGTGTGTCACCTGCTGAGGGTGCACTTGATCTCACTATGCCACAGGTATCAAAGCACCAGTCCCTGAGAGACACCACTGACTTTCACCAGGACAGAGAGCCAATGACCACAACTCTGGATGTGTCCATCCAGCCAAATCCTTATCCACTGAACAGTCAACCCTTCCAATTCTCTTCAATTTGGAGATATCATATGGAATCATGTCAAAGGTCTTACAGAAGTCTATGTACATTACATCAATCTGTCTTCCCTTGCCAAACATTGCAGTCACTCCATCAGAGAAGGTCACCAGAATGGTCAAGCATAGTTTGTCCTCAGTGAAGCCATGCTGGCTACCTCAAATCACTTCTTTGTCTTGTATAAGCCTTCTTAACACTGCTTCCATAAGGAAGACTGAGCAATCCAGCACAACGTTTGTTTTGAGTCATCCCTATGTGAGAGTCTCCTCTCCTTGACAGAAATGAAAGCTGTCCCTGCTCCAGCGAAGCATAGCAGCTGATCTGGCCTTCAGGTCATGGCAGTAAAACCTGTTTGTTTTGCTGCTGGTCAAGCCTGGCTCAGCCAACTTTGCATGGCCCACGTGTGTGTGTAAGTATACACAAGCTAAAAAAAGGAGCCCTGCTGCAGCTACACCCCAGGCCACCTCTCCATCCCTCAAGCTGCTCGAAGGTTGGCCACCTGCCTCCCTGCCTGCTCCAAGGAGTGAGCGGGCGGAAGGTTTTGCTTACACAGCTGAGCCCACATCCCTGCAAAACCTGGAATTCATGGTTGGGCACATGACAGTGCTGCCCCGTGCACACCCTGGCCACACTCTCTCCCTCCAGCCTGGAAACCAGTCTCTACCTCTCAACACCCAACAATTACAACAAGTGCCGATGGAAAATATGCTGCCTGGCAGCAAACCTGCCTTTTCCCCAGTATAAATGGATTGTAATAACACTTGGGAGAGAAAAAGCTGGCCCACCCAACAGTCCATTTTAAAAGGGATCTAAAGGAACGAGCCAGAAGCTTTTTTCAGCTTCCTTTTCCATTGCACCATTGCTATGGATTGCAACTGCAATTCTGCAGAGCAGAGTGAGCAGGACAGGACAGCACAGGATAGCAGGGACACTCATGCAGGCTCTTCATGGAGCTCATATACTGTGTTAATTTGCAGGCAAGCCCAAGATACTAAAACCACAGTCAACAGGTAGACAGTTACAAAAGCCAGACTAAAAATATTCTTTGGAAAACCATACAGTTTTACTTAAAAAACAAACTCAGAAATTAGTGAGATCATCTTGTGAAACACCAGTGTAATGTTTCCGTGGATCAGATTCCTTTCCCATGTTAGTCATTGCCATGCAGGAAGAATCACAAGCACTGGCATCTCTCTGAGACATCATGCAGAGACACACAAGAGCCCTTATTGCCATGGGTAGCACCAACAAAAAACCAAAAGGGGGCAGGACATGCAGCTTTTGGCTGCCCTAGTCATCAGATGGCCCAAAACAATTGCTCAAGAAAACCAAATTCCTCAGTCCCTGACCAGGGCTATTTAGTCTGACTTGAGTGGGGGAAGTAGTGTTAAAGAAAAAGAAAAAGAAAAAGAAAAAGAAAAAGAAAAAGAAAAAGAAAAAGAAAAAGAAAAAGAAAAAGAAAAAGAAAAAGAAAAAGAAAAAGAAAAAGAAAAAGAAAAAGAAAAAGAAGGTCTTATTATACAGTAATTTGCCAAGCAACAAAGAAGAAGACGGGTGAGGGACCACCACCTGAGCTCTTGATAAGCAAGTTTAGTGCCTTTGGTGTGCATAGGTTGGTTCTTCCTTGCAGATGCCACTGAACACAGTGTGAACACAGAAAGATCACTGAGTCCTGTACACACAAGTCATGCAAGCAAAAAGTAGTGTCATCTACAGCTGGGAGCCAAGAAACTCAGGGTTGGTCCCAGTACTTACACTGGTTCTCTGAATTTGGGAAATCAATTCACCTCTCTCCATCTGTGGCAATCACACTTTATATGTGCATTTCCCATGTGAGAGCAGCATGAAGCATCTATTGTGCTGAAAACAAAGCTGAAGAGAAGGTTTGAAGTTTTTGTTCGTAATTTCTATGCTCTACTTTTGTTTGAGGCCTGAGAGAACCCCTTTCATTTATACTAAGGAAACTCTGATTATAAAAGCAGATGCCTATGAAGGTAGCCAGATTCACTTTGGTCAGAGCTGCAGAAGAGCACTACCATCATCACCAAACCAAACTAAAAAACCTCACACAACACAATATGCTGCACTACAGCAGGTCTCCTGTCCAAGTGCTGCTTTCATGGCAGCTCAGGTCCTTGCCTGGCAGCTCGTGGCAAACACTTGTGCCTGAAGGAGACGCACTGGGTATGGGCAAGGCCTACAGAACTCATTAAAAACAAATTAATAGTAATGCCTGCTTAGAGACACTGCTCATCTTGCCTGACCATGTAAGAGATGCCAATAGCAACATGTCCTATTTTCCTGAAGGATTTTAGCACGGCAGTTCCCAAGAGAACTGCTTCAGCTGAAGATGCAAAGGCCATTAAGGCTTCTGTTCTGCACATCAGTTTTACAGCACATTGACTTCCAGTATCACCGTCCTGGCTCACGCTGGTTTGAGCTACAAATACCTGCTGGCCACCTCCAGAAACAGAGCAGTGTACTGAAAGTATCCCTCCAGCTGCACTGAAAGCTTCACTCAGACGAAAGAAGTTTTAAAGGCATGCCGCCTAACACTGAACACGCAGCGAGGCTCAATGATGCATTTTGCACGGACTGTACATGTCCGAGGTAAGCGGTCCCAGGACACCACGGGCTGTGTCACCAGCAAAGGGCCATGGCCCAGAGGTCTCCGTCCGGTCTCGGTCCCGCCGAGTCCCCGAGGGGCTGCGGCCGCTCTCCCGCCGCCCGGCGCCTTCCCGCCTGGGCTGCAGGGAGAGGGATGCCCAGAGCTCTGCAGGAACTTCGGCGGGCGCAGCACCCCGCCCCAGGGCCCGAGCCTGCCTGTGCCCCGGTGCCCACCGAGACGGAGAACGCGCACAACACAAAAGTTACGCCGTAAGGAGAACCCGGGGACAGCCACACCAACCCGACCCACCGCGGGCAGCCCGCCCCTCCGCTCTGTCCCGACCTGCATCCCCCGCAGCCCCGGGTCCGCGGACACACTCACCGGGCCGGGCCGGGCCGGGCCGGGCCGGGCGGGCTGGGCGGCCCCGCTCCCGGGCGCTCCGCGCACACCGGCGCTGTCGGCGCGGCGGCGGCTCCGCGCGGCCAGGGGCAGGAGCCCGCCCCGCCCGGGCTGCCGCTGCTCTTTGGTTTGTTGTCTCTCCTCCTTCAAACCAGCCCCGCCAGCCCTACGAGCCGAGCCGTGCCCCGCCGGGCGGCAGCGAGCTGTCTGATCTCTCCCTCGGCTCCATTAGCTGCCCAGATGGTATGGGACCGAGGGCACGGCGGACGGAGAGGAAATGCGCTCATCTTGCTTCTCGGATGTATTCTGACCTCCTGGTGGTCGTGCCTGAAAGGCAGGAAAGCAGCTGAAACACGGAACCTCGTGTACTGTTCTTGTCCAAGCAAAGGAGTAGATGTCAGAAGTGCTGACCCATTTTCATGCTCCAAGCTAGCACAAGTAAAAAGCTGGGGAGCTGCTGTTATCCTTCCCCAGAAGTTGCCCAGAAGTGGTAGTAGTTTCTCGAGAATCATGGTGTATCCTGAGCTGGAAGGTCAAGAGAGTCAGCTCCTGGCCGTGCAGAGGACAACCCCACCATGTGCCTGACAGTTTGTCCAAATGCTTTTTGAATTCTGACAGGCTTGGTCCTAGTAGGGATGAGGGAACTGAGGCACAGCAAGTGTTAGCTAAGGATCGAGGCCACAGTAAAGGATTTTTGAAAGTGTTTTTGAACACATTACCCTCATTCTAGAGTTAAAGGCCATTTCCTGTATCTCTCACAAAAATAAGTTTTTTCAGCAACTGTCAGTTTCACAGGAAGCTTAAGGGCATAAGCATAGTAACACCTACGTGATTTAAGGGAACTTTATTGTACCCCTCCTCTTTCCACAGCATTGCAACAATAGGTTTATATCACTACTGCTCTGGCGTGTTGCATGTTCTCCACCACCACTACTTTGATATCTTCAAAGCTCAGATGGTGGACATGTGTGGTGGTGGGTGACAGTCTGTGTTTTATGTTGCACTAAGACTGTGCGCTGTCATGAAGGCACCAGGCAAATGTGGTGGCACAGATTTATTCTGAAGCTGGCTAGCTCATGTGTGATTACTGGGACTGTTAAGTCATCTTGTTCTTTGTATTTCCTGAAGTGCTTATCAAATTAAGTAACAGTTTTAGTGTTGTTCCAAGGGTTTGTGTTTGCAGTTGTGTATACAGGCATTATTTCCTCAGTGTCCAAATCAAGTTTATTCAGTTTTATTAACAACCTAGCTGTTATTAGTACATTCCTTCCTCATATGCCCTAATCTATGGAAATATCTCTAGCAAGAGCAGTACTGAAATCTCCCTGCTCTGCTGCAGGACCCAGCCTGTCTGGTGCATTGTTTATTTCCCCTGGGAACTTCACAGCAGCAGGAGGAGAGAAAGCAGCTCCTTTGCCTGGATCCTAGCTATTCATCACCTAAACCAGAGGAAAACATCTATTAAATATCCCCCACATAAAGCCCAATCAGGTAGTAATTACTGATTCTGAATGTGTGTCTGTATGGATATACACACTGGACAGCACAAATCACTATCTATCACAGTGGCTATAATTTATATGTATTTCTCTGGGATACAGGGAAAAGACCTGAACATTTTTCACAGGAAGGCTCACATCTCAACAAATTATATACGTATCCACCATCCTAGATTCAGGATCCACTTTCTGTGCCACCTAAGACTGTACAAAATTACTATAACGATACACGTAAATGGAACACTCAAACCAAGACACATTCATTTGATTTGTGTTAGGGGGCTTTTGATGCAGTTCAGCAGTCTGAAAGAGGGAAAGCTAGAAGCAACTGACAACTCTAGGACATGATTCATTGTTTGAGTATTGCTGCACTGCAGAAGGCTTGAGATCATTATCTTGCTCAAGGTAGTAATTTATTTGATAATGAGCTAAGCTCCGCTAACCTTACTCACATGCTGGGCAGGATCTGAAGCTGCAAGCGGTGGAGTAACAGTACCATAGTTTTGGGACTTAACCTGTGGCTCTTTGATGTGGCTACTACTGCAGCAGAAATTAGATATAATAATATTATTTCTAAGATGGACTCTAAGATCCCATCAGCAGGTGCAGGATGAGCCAGATTTGGGCTGAGAGTCAACTTTTTGGTACCTTTCTCAGCTGCTTTCAGATATGTTAGATGATTGAGAACCTTTTCGTTCCACTAGTATTTCTAATTCATTACAAACCCATCAATAGTTCCCTAAACTATTAGAAACGGTAAATAAAAAAAAAATCAAAGACTACTGGAGACAACTTTCAACCTGGGTTACACAGAGGGATTACATTAACACTTCACACAGAGAAGGCAGGAGTGATAATCTTGCACTTGTCAGGCCTTGCTGGGGTCCAACCCTTGTGTAAGCCTGACGGAGACTGCAGTAGGACAGTGCTTTAGTAGGCATAGAAGGAGCAGATAAAGGGGAGAAGGGAGTGGGGGACTCCCACCCATGGACATTTCACACCTCCTAGATATCATGCAAGGACATGTGCAGGGAGATGGGATCACCTTCTCACAGCTCACCTTCCGGTGTCCTCCTCTACCCCCTACCCCTGACCTTATAAACATCTTAAATATCTGTGATTTCTCCACCCTTCTCTGGGTATTGAGGTTTTTTCTAATAGCCTCTTCCCTCCAGACTGTCAAATAGTGAAAGATGCCTGACAATTTTTTCATCTAGAGAAAGACTTGGTGGCTGAGAATTAAAAGGCTGAAGAATAAAATGTGAGTAGAACAGTAATATTATATTAGGGCCTGGACTCTGCTGCTGAAACCAAAAAGCTGTTGGAAAGCTAATGAGCACACAATGACTCTATACATATTTGAAACTCGTTTTTAAATAGACCCAAATGTTCCTTATTGGGAAGACAGCCATGGGTCTAGAAAGCAGGTAATGGAAATCATTGACTGAAGAAACCCAAGAGCTCTGCAGGGCCAAGTGTATTTATATTACCTTGTAGGCTTTCCTTTATAGCCTCTCCAGTGATTAATGATGCTGGGCAATCAGGATGGGAGGGGTTACTTCTATCAGACCATTCCTTCACATATATGGGAAGAAAAGTCCCCCCATCGCACTCTCTAAAGCTGAAGGCCAGACTTGTAGCATAGACCTTGTAGCACTGGTAATGGTAAGAGCCCAGAGTGGGCAGTGATGGTGATGCAGATCTGCAGAGCATTGCTTTCATCCAACAGTCTTGGAGATTTTTGTTTTTAGCTTGGAGGAGGGTAGAAAAGAGGAATTTTCTAACAAGCATGGCATGCTATAGTAATCCCAGTTGCAGAGCTGGGAGGAAAAACTGGGATGGAAAACTGTTCTTCAGTTTCAAACCATACTGGGGCATAGCAAGTTCAACTTAGTTTCAGGATTATTGAATTAATTTCAGTTACTTTCCATAACTCTAACCTATTTTTTTTTAATGTGGAACATATAATTGTGCATTATACACAGACCACTTGTCAGCTTTAGCTTCTCAGAACTAACCAAAGACTTTATTTGGGTGTTTCTATTAATTGAAACATTGCTGTGATTTAACTTCTTATGAAAATGGTAATGTTTCCTCTCTTGAGATCATTAGCTCAACTCTAGTGCCAAACATGATCAAAGGTTACTGTTATTTGAGATCTGTTGCATCATCTTTATGAACAAAGTATAAAGTCTCAAACCAATTTAAACGGAACAACCGTTCTTGTTATAAAACCATCATTAAGTTTGAAAATAACAGGTGGAAAAGACATTAAAAAAATATAGTAAAACATCAGTTAGATAATTAAGTAATTGAGAACCATATAGCATTGCCTTGTCACTGGACAAAAAGGAGCATTTTAAGTAAGCTCTTGTTTGTTTTAATACTGCAAGATTGATGTAACTGAGAAGGCAATCTGGTTTGCAGGGTACATCCCAGGATGTCAGCCCACCGACAGTGCCTGCAGCATCTCTGCTCTCTGGGGCCACGAGGCTCTGCTGGATTTCCATACTGCTGGGGAAATTACAAGACTTGCTGTTAGATTAAGTAATATTTATGTAATATATTTGCAATGTGTGTCAAACAATATATTATATTTAATATTAGCAAATCGGTCGATAAATTTTGCTTTCCTTAGTGGTAATTTTTCATTGATGATGTTATCTGAGTAAACGGAGCCAAAACGCAGAGCCTCATGCAGGAGCAGCTGTTGACGCCACCACTGCATCCCCGGGTATTATGGGATGTTTGTAGCCCGTGTGTGAGCAGGGTCAGTGCAGCGGGCACGGCCGTGGTGCGGTGCTGCCGCCTCCCGACGCCTCCTGCGGCAGCGGGACTGGGGGAACCGCTTCAACCCCCGCGCTTCCCTCCATCAGCTCATCCCATCCTCACCGGCCAGGGGCCCCAAGGTTCCTTTTACACTTTCCAGAAGACACGTACTGTCATGGTCCCTGCCTCAAATGGCTTACATACTCCTGGGTCATCTTATGATGAGATTTTACTTTATTATTTATATCGCTGCAAGCAGCCCATAAATCGTTACATTCAGGAAGTAATGGCTTATCGTTTTCATGCCACTACAGTTTAAAACATGCCTTAAATTCACTGCACAAGGGCTGTGACCTCAAATAAATCAGTGAGCAAACATTTCTTCTCTAGTAACCCTTTCTGCCTGCACACCAACACACCCCGCTGATGTAAAGCTCTTTTATGCAGCTGGTGAGACAGGTGAATCTGCTTATTTACCATAAAGTGCATGTGTCTCTTGAACAAAGAAATTCAGGGAAATAAATAACAAAATTTTCAATGAACTGAAACTCTAGGTCTGGCTTGTCCTTGCCATTAATGGAGATGTATTTATTTTTATGTAAGGGTGGTTTTGTTTTTTTTTTTTTTTCTTCTGTGGCTGTTGGAGTTTTTTACTTTTATTAGGAGAAAGATTTTTGCAGAGCTGGGCACACATGCTCATCTCAAAAGGGAGAATTAAAAAGTGATCCCACTCAAAGAACTCCACCTTGTCCAGAGGTTCTCTCTATGACACGAGTGCATTATTTATAGCCATGACAGTCACAGCAGCATTGCAGGAGGGCAGATGTGGTTTTTACACTTCACTGATGAATCTCAAGCACAGGGAATTTTAAGTGGCTGGTCCTGAGCTAAAGTAAATTCTTGCTAAGGTCAGAAACTCAGCTGTCCTCTTGAGTGTCAGTGTCCTTGTTTATGGAGCTGTTGAGGCATTCTCTTGTTGTTTAATATAATTTGTTGCAGAATTAATCCAATGTGAATAATTGAGTCTTCACAGTCACACAGATTTGTGTCCTGGTCACACTTATATGCTATGAGTTGTGATGTTTAAAGGCTTTTTTTAAAAAATATGTTTTTGCATGAGTTATCATGGACAACTAACACTCACCCCACTATGTCTGCACTGCAGTTAGAAATGCAGCTACCTCTAGGGTGAACTTGCAGGATTTGGATGAATTTAGCTCAGGTAGAAGTTGTCATGAAGACCAGTCTATACAGACTTACACAGTCTCAGAGGACACAGATCATGAGGGGTTTGAAAAACACATGAGCAGAATCATAGAACAGTTTGGGTTGGGACAGGCCTTTAAAGGCCTTCTGGCCCAACCCAATGCAGTGAAAAGGGACATTTTCATCCAGACCAGGAAGCTTATGGGAATGTCTTAATAAATGGGTATAATTTTCAGACACATTTATGCTGTTACCTTCAAGCACAAACATGAACCTGAAGCCCATAGGTGACTAGGGAGATCCCTTCCAATTCTGTTTTGTTTTTAAAGACATAAGAAACAGTATTAAAAATATCAAAGTTATATATTTGAGATGTAAATTGGAGGGCTTGTTTTTGTTCCTCATATAATATTATTTTTTTAAATTCTGAGCATGTCCCCTTCCTCTGGCAGTATTTTGCTGACAAAATTAAAATAATTTGATTTCATACCATTTGGTATTTCATTACATGTGCAGTTGTTTTATGTTAAAGGTCTAGAAGTTTGGTCCTCTTAAGAACTGAAATCCCAGAATCAAGGAATTTACCATAATCATCTTCCTTGTAATTTTATTATGTAAGAAACATCAGTAGAAAAGAAAATGAGGGAAAAGGGGAGTACAAAACTTAGAAAAGGAACTTTATTGATTTTGTTTTATTAGAAGTGTGCATCGAAATGATTGAATGTTCCAGTGTATAGGATATTTTGTAAATTAAGTCACACATAAAAAGAATGCATTATAAAATATGTATTATTCCCCAGATCTAATGGTAAAATCAGACCATTTGAAAGCATCCATTTGAAACTGCCTATTTTGCCACGTAATCAGTAAAATGAAGTGCTACAATTCAGGCTTCATTAAACCAGCAAGAAAAAAGTTTTCCATCATCATTATTTGTTTCAAGTGGTACTTTTAAGGTCCTAACCAACATCCATGCTGCTATATACATGGTACAGTATATTCCCTGCCCTAAAAAGCTATCAGATGGAACAATTTGTGTGCTTGAAGAGATAAACCCCACCATTTCAAGGGTTAGCTGGGAGTGGAGAGAACAGAAGTGGCTGATCCTTAAGCACAGCTCTGAAATGGAGCTGATGTCCTGCCTCCCCTTTTCCTGCACCATGGATTGTGCCAACACATCCACATGCACAGACAGGCTGCTGTGAGTATCTGGATATGATGATATGGCAGAAGTCAGGCTCCAAATGCCATTTAACATGTAGTGACAGGACAAGGGGAAATGGCCTTAAGCTGAAGGAGGGTAAGTTTAGATCAGATATTAGGAAGAAATTCTTTACTGTGAGGGTGATGAGGAACTGGCATAGGCTGCCCAGAGAAGTTGTGGATGTGGATCCCTGGAAGTGTTCCAGCCCAGGCTGGATGGAGCTCTGAGCAACCTGGGACAGTGGAAGGTATCCCTGCCCATGGCAATGGGGTGGGAATGAGTTGATCTTTAAGGTCCCTTCCTACCCAGTGTATTCTATGTTCTACTATTTGTGCCCCCAAACTGCACAAATCCATTTAGTGCCTTCCACAGGCCTTGAGTGGACTCAGTACAAGACAGACAAGGAGCTACTGGAAAGGTCCAGTGGAGGCCATGAAGATGATGGGTCTGGAGCACCTCTTGTATGATGAGAGACTGCAGGAGCTGGGCCTGCTCAGTCTGAGAGAACAGAGAAGACTGAGAGGCGATCTCATCAATGCATATAAATTGTTTAAAGGCGGGTGCAGGAGGATGGTGCCAAGCTCTTTTCAGTGGTACCCAGTGACAGGATGAGGAGCAATGGCCATAAACTAAACCACCAAACATTCCACTTCAACATGAGGAAGAAATTCTTTCCATAGAGGATGGCAAAGCACTGGAACAGGCTTTCGAGGGAGTTCCTGAGATCTCCCTTTGTAGAAACATTCCAAACCCACCTGGCAATATTCCCGTGTTACTGGATTCTGGTGACCCTGCCTTGGCAGGGCGGCCGGACCGGAGGTCCGTCCGACCCCACCATTCTGTGATTGAGCTGGCCCACCCTGCTGAGCTGCTCTGCTCAGGGAGCCTTTTGGGTCAGAGGGGAAAGAAACATTCCTCGGTGTCCTTGGTTAAAATCCCCGACGGCGGAACTTCAGCAGCCAGATGGACACGCAGTTTTAGGAGGACAAGTCACCCTTCGGCAGCGAGGTGACCGGGGCCACCACCCACGGTCAGGCCGCCGCCGGGCCCTGGGCTGACGGCGGGCCCGGGCCTGGCGCGGCCCCGCCCGCAGCCGCCGCCGTTGCTACGATACCACAGCGGCGTTGGCTGCGAGCAGCGGCCTTGGCACCGCCGCGGGCCCGGGCCGCCACCGCCACCGCCCTGGCACAGCCACCGCCCCTGCCCACGGCACCGCCACCGCCCTGGCACAGCCACCGCCCCTGCCCCGGCACCGGCACTGCCACCGGCACCGTCACTGCCACCGGCACCGTCACCGCCCCTGCCCCGGCACCGCCACCGCCACCGCCCCGGCACCGGCACTGACACCGACCCTCTGCACCGAGCCCGCCACCTCCACACGACGGCAGCATGGCTGAGGTAACCTGTCCCTCCTTTCCCTTCCCGTCCGCTGGACAGGATGAAGGCTGCACCTCAGGATAAGCCTAACATCACCTGTGTATTATCTGTAGCCATATACCATGTTTATGTGACACCTGTGTGAGCAGAGCTCAGTTATGTCCTCTGTTGAAAGTAGGCACAATCAGGCTACTTGTACCCTGGGCAGTAAGTCTTAAATTTTAGGAGCAGCTGCTATGTAGAAGCTCGTGGGTGTGATTCCCACCCTGCCTTCCCCCTCATTGCTCCTCGTCTTTCAATTCTATTTACTATCACAAGCACGATCAAGACTGAAGTACCTGAAGGGAGCCTACAAGAGGGCTGGAGAGGGCCTTTTCACAAGGGCATGTAGTGGGGACAGGACAGAGGGGAGCAGATTCAAAGTGAGAGTAGGTTTAGATGAATTAGGAGAAAATTCTTTACTGTGAGGGTGGTGAGAAACTGGCACAGGTTGCCCAGAGAAGCTGCAGATGTCCCGTCCCTGGAATTGTTCAAGGCCAGGGTGGAGAAGCTCTAAGCAACATGGTCTAGTGGAAGGTCCATGGCAGGAAGTTGGAATGAGGTGATCTTTAAGGCCTCTTCCAAACCAAACCATTTTGTGATTCTGTCTTTGGAGAGGAGGATGAAATGAGAAGAAAGCCATGAGTCCCAGAGCAGGTTTGAAGGAGGGATGCACTAAGATTCAGCTCACAGCTCAGAATGTCCTTTGAGGCCGGCCGGAGTGTGGGCTGCAGCGCTAAAGTGGCCCTTGAGGTTTTCCTGCTGACAGGAGAGCTGCTTTCCAATCCTAGTGAGACCACCTCAGAGGTGCATTTGTAAGGATTTGGCATCAGAACAGAGCTGGATGAAAAATGTCTTCAGTGTAAGGTTTAACAGTACCATTTCCCACAGAGGAAGGACTGGACTGTGTTGGCATTACTGGAGCTTTGAGACATGCTTGTCTTCAAGTGTCTGGCACTATCTGGATAGAAATCATAAACTAATCATAAACTTTAGAGTGTAGAGAACTGAGATTAAGGGCTAAAATACTGGGTTTCCTCAGTAGTTGATGCATTATTCAAACACTATCACAATGATGGTATTTTATAGACTTTAAAGCAGTTGTGAGACTCAATTACCAGAACTCTGGCTGGTAAAGTACAAATTATTTTACTGAAATGTGTTTGAAATATAGCCTACAACATGCATATACTAGCAAAAGAACTGTTATTACTGAAAAATTTGTCATGATTTCTTAGTTATACACTCAGTATATTACTTTTTTGTATTCTGAGGTCATACATGAGATGTCAAATTCTTCCTGTTTGTTGATTATTTTACTCAGGAAAACTCTGACAAACCATATCTAGAAGAAAGTGCTTTTGAAGCACTGGAAAAAGACTCCCAAGAATTCATCAGTGTACTGAGCAGAGATGAAGCTCTGGAAAAATTCCGTGTCGAATATGAGAAGCTCCTTGCTATTATGAAGAAGTCTCGTGAAAATGAAAAGCATCTCATGGTGAAATGCAGGAAGCTGAGTGCTGAGCTTGTGGAGAAGTCATCTAAAGTAGCTGTGCTCACCAAACTCACTCATGATGATGAGGAAACTATATCATCATTGAAGTCGGTAAAGTTTTGAATAGAATGACGTATGATCTGAAATTGTTGATGAAAAACATGGTAATAAGAAAAGCACCTGAAAGAACACTTGATTTTATATAGAGAACTAGCTGGGGGACTAAGCATAGAGCTGGCATCTCCAGTCGTTTAACCTCTGCTTTGCTTTGTTTGCTCAGCCTGGTGTATTAACAGGTTTCAGTTAAATTCTGTGTTTATTTGCACTAAACCAACTCCATCAGCTTTCAAGTACTCACTAATAGTTTTTGTTTAAGCTTTCCCTCTGTAAAATGGCACATTTTCAACTTAATGAACAGATCTTGATTCATTAATACTTTTGAAGGGCTGCTTGGATGTTAACAATTGCGAGAACGTAAAAAAAAAAATCTACTTTTTGTTGAAGTATGTATTTTAGGCCAGGGAAGTGACAACTTATATAAATAAATGTTCCACAGTGCTTTTGAAAAGGAATCCTATGTAGCATTTCATGTGATTTCACCAATTTACTCTGATGTGTTGTTTATTATTGTTGATTTAAACTCTGTCAAATCAAAGTGCTTGGCTCACTAAAAGCAGTTGATGTTTTTAGGCTTACAGTGAATTTTGACTGTCAGGAACCTAAAGCTGCCAAGTGATCATAAGACTGTATGTGGAACTTCTTCATTCTGATGGTTAAAAAACTTATCTCTGTTATACCTAGATAAGCTTTAATTTAGCACTTAGTTGGGAAATCTCCATACCTTACATAAAGTGTTTTGTTCCAGTAAAATGAAGACTGTGTAGCAATCCAGAGTGATTTTTGAGCATTACAGAAATAGAGGTTCTTTGAAGTGAAGTTTCTTATCCTTAGAAGTATGAAGAAAATGCATTCAAAATAAATATAAATAGCAGCACTGTCATCCTATGGCTGCAGCTTGCAAACCCATGGTACTGCCCAAAGCCTCTTCAAGGAGGAGAAAAAGCGTGGAAAATGCTGATTTTCACTGCTGCTAATCAAAATCTGGTAGATGAACATCAGGAACCACAATGATCCTCATAATTTCCTTTTTGCTATTACATGGCAATACCCTGTGTGTCAACTGAGGTTCAAGATGTTCCCAAACTGAGGAGACACTGTCTTGGTAACATCATAAAACCGAGGAATGGAAATGTTGGGAAAATAAGAGCCTTTCCAGTTTCAGCAGCTAATTTGAAGCTCAAGCAGGGTATGACTGAACCCTACTGCCTGCTATTGAACCCATTAAGTGATTTTCTAGTGAAAAAGCTACTTGACAATATGATCCTGCTAGAAATGATGTGCAATGCACAATATAGGACGTTTCATTTCTAGTGGTGTACTGTGAGCCAAGTATACAGCTGATACCTTTTCAGTTTGTTTATGAGAATTAGTCCTTCTCTTAAAGGTTCAGGAATTATTTGGATATTGTTTAAAATGTTCATGTCTCATTTGAGGTTTTGCTTGGTAAATCCTTTATATTCCATATTATTCTTCTTTCTGAAGTAAAGTTCTATTAGAGCTGTAGTATCTCACTACAATTTTGTTAACATTCAAAAAATGTGTTTTCTCTCTATCCAAGCTAAATATTGAAGGAAGTTCAAGTGCTAAAATAGCCAAGATTATATTCTTCAGTGCTAAATTAAACAATCTGCCCTACAATTTAATTATTTGTAAACCATAAAAGAATCCTGATGGGACGGTCCCTGTAAAAATGGTATAGTTGCTCCAAATTAAGGCCCTAAATCTTGGTGACTTGATGGGTCATTTGGGTAAGAAATAAAAGTTGCAGAAGAAAAATTTTTCTCCATGTGAAGCCTGTTTGTAATCAGTAGGGTTTGTCTGGGGCAGGGATTAAGCACACAGATCAGTGGCTGGTAGGAGGTGGGTCAGTGATAATCAATAGCTGGTGACTGTCAGGTGGCGCTTAAAGGATCTGTTTTGTAGTTTTAATAAACTGGACATAACTATCTGCTCTTTACAGTCATATCAAAGGAGCAAAGGGCCAAGCTAATCATGAAGGGAATGCAATTCTATTTTTCATGGCTAGGGACACTGATCCACAAGTCTGCACTAGAAGAATGCTAGAAGAGGAATTTATAGGAGCTTGTACTGCCCTGCTGGAAATGACCAAGTTTTCAATTTCCAGGCGTATCAATCCAATATAATAAGAAAGCGTTTCATTAATTCTCAGTTTCTGAGCAATGAAACTGATGTCATCTTTTGGGGTATTTAATGAAAACAAAGTAAAACAGTCACACTTCATAAGTTCTGCTTCACAAGTTCCAGAGTTCAGTGCTTCTCCAAAGATTTTTGAACGATTCTAACAGCAAACATCCAGTGTACTTCCTTTAATTATGCAACAGACTGCCATGCATTACCTACCCAATCTTGTACAGTAATTATGCTGTGTTGCTGACACACTGCAATCTTTCACACTGAATTACAATGTGAATATTTCTTCTGTAAAGATTTCCCTCATTAAAATTTTGCTCCTTTTTACTTCTGAAAATAACTGATCTGTAGATCCTCTCTTACAGTAGAGGACACAACCAAGGAGCAACTACAGGGAAGCTCAGTTTTGCTGATGCTGAAGTCTGTAGAAAAATTCTGTATAGATTTTTCTTATTCGTGTGGCCATCACCCATGTCTTCTTAGTTTATTGATAAGAATTGGTATTATCAATACAAATTCAATACAAATAGTTTTTACACAGCAAAGATAAAGTTCTAAAAGCACAGCTTAGGGTGACCTGAAATCAGTGCTAATCTGAATGGCCTCACTGACTTCAAGAGATCACTTTTGCAAATACTCATCAGAAAAAATACTCTCTGGAGCCACTAAAACCTTTCTGAGGCTGTATTGATTTTATTCTCCAGTTTTATTCCTCAAAACTCAAATTTTAATGATTTAATTCACCAATTTTAATCACAGTTTAATCAGCCAGCAGGAAGCTCTGATTTAAGTAATCAGCTTTAATCTTACTTCCAATTTGCATTTTTCTAGAGAAGGGTGGTTGCCTCTTACTTGTTGACAAATCTGAAACATGTTTATTTACAGTTATATTTTATGCTTTTCTGCTAGTCAGCATGATACACTGTGTTTTCCTGCCATTATTTCAGCCCAACATGCATTTATTTAAATTTCAGAATTGAGCATTTTTATGTAAGATATTAATGAATGAAAAACTTATAATTTACTAGATAATACTTAATGCTTTATGTATGATCATTGCTGCACTGAATGGAAATTAGAACTCAAAATGTATGACATAAAAATTGATTTTATATATAAAACTGCTTAAAAATGCTTGATACATAAGTGAAAAAGCACATTTTTTCAAGCTGAATTTTGAACTAAGTAATTTATTAAGTAATGAAAATAATCTTTGTAGGTAGTGAGTTTAATTGATTGTAATTTTCAGAATTTATGAGCAAGGAAAGCCCATTGTTTAACTCTTTATTAGTATGTGTGGAAAAAAAGGAAGAGCAAAAATTCCTGTTCCAGATGGTTTCTCAAATTTGGATATGCTGAGCCAGCTGACTAAATAAAATGGAAATGTATTCCCTCTGCAATTTAAAGAGCCTACAGATGTTTTACTTTGTGTTATCTTTCAGCAAAATCTGGTAGCCTGTTAATTCTGCCAGTTCCATAGTTTGAATATTTAATTTAGGCAGTAAAGAGCTAAATATTACATATATTTGATTTTTAAGGGTTCCATATGTATATTAACAATGTACCATAACATAGGTGTCATAATTTAGAGTTTAATGTTAAATAGTTAATGTTAAATTGTTTTTTTTTCAGAAACAGAGATCTCAATTACAAGAAAGAATTTCTGTAAACAATTTGATTAAATTATTTTCTTCATTGTGGAGATGGTTTCTAAAGTGGTTTTTTCCTGCCCCAATTTCATATGATGCAAGTAGGGTTGAAAGGGATATTATGGCCTGATAAATTCATGCTTCTTTTTGGCTTTCCTTGGAGAGACTCTAGGGCTGATGTAGAACTGCACAGCCACACTTGGGGTCTAAATCTGTGCAAGTCCATGAAGTCCAGAACTCTGCTAGGAGCCAGCTGAGAAAAGAGCATCATGCTGTGATAGAAAGCTCAGGGACTTCTAGTGTAAAAGTAGTATCTTCATTATTTACTGAGACTTCAGGAACTTTCCTTCCAGTCCAATCACTTGCTGAATTTATGCCTTCTTTTTAGCACAGGGTTCCAGAAATGGTAGAAAGATGGGAGCTTAATTTGAACCTGGCAAGAAATAATTATTTTTTTTTTTTAATTCATTAGGGTCTGATTCAAGGAAGAGAGATGCAGAGGAAATTAAAAAATGAAGTGAATCCTCTCCTCTCCTGTTTGTGGGTATCAAACCCTAGGCTTGTGAGAGGCACACAAATCTGCCATTTAAATAACTCCATGTGCTAAAATTTGGCATAAGAATTGTGCCTTGTCTAAATAAGTAGTTAAAACCAAGTTACACTAAGTCCTCATAGATGAAAATGAGCAAAGAAGCAGGAAAGTTGAGTAACACGTTTTTCTCATCCAAATCAAATTGGATACTCATTGTCCTAACAGCTAATAGGAATCTTACAGACATGAGCTATTTAAGTAGGTGATACCTTTGTGGGTACTGAATTGTCAGTAAATTTTTACTGAGATTGGTGGTACTTACGTGATCAAAGCCTCACAGAGTGAGATTTGATAATGTTCAGGTCTGTGTGTTAAAGAAAATGTATTAGAGCTTTCTTGGTGTAAATTGGCCCAGCCTGACTGGCTCAAAATGTTTGCTATGCTCTCAGCCAAAACAGAAGATACCAAGTGAAGGGGACTTTTGTGAGCCTAATAATGAAAAGGCACAAAAATCTATTTTCTCAACTAAGCAAAATGCAAGGCAGTTAATTTCTAATTTGTAGTTATTTTTAAACACAATTTAATTTAGGTAATTATTTTCCATTTCATTCCTAGGAGCTTGAAAAGGCCTGGAAAATGGTGGATAAAGCCCATGAAAGGGAACAGAAAACTACGGAAACGATTAATTCACTGAAAAAGGAAATTTCACGCCTAAATAATTTAATGAAGGAAAAAGCTGGACAGGAGTACAAGTAAGTTTTCCTCAGGGAGAGCGAAAGCCTGATCTGATCTTCTATCATTCTGTACCTTGTTTAGTCATGTAAACACAGTAGAAAAGAGAGATCTTTTCTGCCTTTTTTCTTTTCTTTTCTCATGAATACACATTTATTTGTCTGTGTGTTTATGCACTGAGCAAGTAGAGAATCAGGCTCTGACTGAGTTCATTCAGTATTGAATTAAGCTGAGAGATCAAATAAAATGAATACTATGCACTTTCTCAGTATGTGTCATATTGTTTTATCTGACAAACTCTTCGGTGTACTTTGAGAATAGGATCCTGTCAACATTTTTACATTTCACAGCAGCAAGGTCAAGCAGATAAATCAAGAAGGCAGGACACTTGATTTCTCTTCTGTTCCTAGCTTTGTTATAAGGCTTTAACACTGTCTGTGTTCTTGTTTGTGTTTTATATTTACACACTTTCAAGATTATGTTTTGGTTTTTTTTAACCAAACGCATAGAGGGACCTAGTCTGAGATGGAGCCTCTAAGCCACTGCATTGTGCACATAATAATCGTTCTCTGGAGCTGCTCAGAAGCTCTTCAGAATCAACTGTTTGTAGTATTAGGTGCTCAGAGACTGCTTATGGTGTAACATTAAGTTAAACTCAAAGATAAGATTAAGTGTACTGACCATATGGCCTGTGCACTTTCTGCTGAAATTGCTGGTGGTTGGCCCTCCTGATTGTGGCTTGAAATTTTCACGCTGTTTAAGGTCTTTATTTATAATAGCGTGCAGGATGTGTATGGGACATGCTGGTCTCTGCACTCTCTGCGTATCCAGGCTGCCAAAACAGGAGGTCTTCAGTGTCCTCAGACACTTCCCCCTCCAAGGAATGTGCCAGCACATAAACCATCTGGGTCCATGAGAAATCCACTCCTTCACCTTTTATCCCTGAAATGTTCTGGACCTGTTTAAGCTTTCCTTGGATCTAAAAGCTTGGTCATTCAACCTCTGCCTAGTATAACTCTACGTAAAGTCTTCTCTCTCTGGCTGCTTTTTGCATTTTCCTGTAAGAACCAGAAGCTGTTACTTTGCCAACATCTCACTCCTGTTTCCAGCTCTGCCCAGAGTCTCTGCTGAGACCTGCCAGCTTACCATTTCTTATTGAAGTTCCCTTTGTATTGCCCTCCAGGTGCTTAAATACCCTGTCCAGTGACAAGGCCATGAGACTAAGTAACTCCTTTGCAGATTTCAGCCTTAAAAACCCTATAATCTTTTAGAGCAATTAGGCTGGTTTTTAAGATTGAGGTTGAACCCTCGGCTTGGACTTCCTTTCATATTGTAAATGTGTCAGATCAGAGAGTCAGTTTTTATTTTTACATTATGTGATTGTAAGACATAACTTAGTTTGGTGTCCAGTCAGGTAAGGTGCAGAGAGGCTGGTTACATCAGTGTAACATTTTTGGTCCATGACTAATTTTGCAGTGGGCATAGAGGACGGAATTTTTTTTCCCTGCTACTTTTCTGGGAAATGGTTTATTCTGACCCATGAGGATGTGATACAACAAGAAAGAGTTTTGACTTGGTTGATGGTGATCACAGTAGATAAAGCATATAATTCAGTTGACCATCAGTCTTAATACAGAGGAGTTTGAAATGAAAAAAAAAATTAAACTCCTTTCTCACAAGTTTTTCTCTGGCGTAGGAGGAAGAACAGAAATGGCCTGTGACACTGCTTGACTATTATTTCCTTGCTTCCAGTGTTGAGGATTTGCTAAGATTTCAAGAAGAGATAACAGAGGAGCGAGACCAACTGTTGTCAGAAGTTGTGCAGTTACGTCAAAGTCTCACTGAAATCACAGAGCAGCAGCAGGAAACAGAAAAGGCAAAAAATGAGGCAGAGCAAGCTGTTTTGCAGGTCTGTACTGATTAGATGATGATTTTAGGCTTTGTCCTGAGCCTTTCTCCACACTTGCAGTTGATCTCCAGTGCTCCAGTGACTAGTACACTACTACCTGTTCTTTTGCATCTTAAACATTTTCAGGAGTCCTCTGAATGGATTCTGCTGTGAATGACTTTTATATTTTTCTGTAGTTCTAGGCTATGTACTTTGCAAGTGTATTGTCACGTACCAGCTGCTTCCATAGCTTCCCAGTACCCCAATGAGGCCAAGGTTGCTTTTTGTGAATTGTAATCATCTTTAATGCTGAAGAAATGGGATGTTTTCTGTATTGTAAACTCTTATGCCTTGAAAAGACACTTAGAACATAGATCTGGAATGAAGATTCTTGGTCCTTTGCTGTTGGCAGTGGTTGCCATATTATGGGATACCATCATTTTTAAGAATGTATCAAAATCTGACATAAAAAAAAGGTGAAGTTATTTTCTCTCCTCTTCTTTATGGGGAGCTTTTCCAGATCCTTACTTTTTTCATGGTTGGGGACCTCCTACTTTCTTCTTTACACTGATTGTGGATTACTGTTTTTCAGCTTAAATTTTTCACCACACCATTGTCTGTAGAGAGCAGTCATACTCCATTTCAGCTTTACATTAAGTTAGGTTTTCTGTTTTTCTGACCATCTGATTAGACAGTTGTTCTTGTAATCATTATGTATGGCTTTCTTGAAATGTATAGAGCAGCTAGAGATAGAGAAGTTTGAGATCAGTGGAATAGCCACTGAATGGAAAATAGAAAAAGATGGAAGATGGGATACAGAACTCTGATAAATATATAAGCATAATAATGAGAAATGACAGAATTAAAGCAGAATATAATTAGGGGCTGGAGCAAGACACCAAGAGAAAGGAAGAGTAGAAAATCACACTTAAACAAAGAACAGAGAAGAGGTAGAAGGAGCATTTTGCTTTCAGTTTTTTATAAATCACAAACAGGAAAGTAATGATCAGTCTGGGTTTCATGCACAGAAATTTGTTTCTATTTCTAAAGCAGATGACTGGGAATGTACTAGAAGAGAATATAAAATCTTTGTTTTTCTGACAGCATTGTGGGCATGAGAGAAAAGAGCCAAAACTTGTTGAATCTTGGCAGCCGTAATCTTCTGATACTCACTTCATCAATGCTTAAATTTACAGAGTTGTTACAGCATTTGTAATCACCTCCCATTCTCCCAGTATGAAATTATTCTCCACTTCAGACTGCTTAAATGAAAATGTCTCTTTGAAGATCCTGTTGAAGACCCTGTCAGTTCTGGCAACTTTTCATCTGTGGGCTCAGAGGGGGAGGAATCCTTAAGCAAAGAACATCTTTCAATTGCTGGTCCCTGGCTGAAACGAATATTTCCATATGGATCAGCCCCCTGTGTCTCCTCTCTGCTGATTCTGCTCCATCAAGTTTTTGTGGAGGGAGAGAGCAGGAGTCACAAGACGGTCTATTAAATATGAGAAAAATTTCCTCTTTCAGAGTTCCCACATAGGAACTTTGAGAGGAGAAAGATTGAGACCAGTTGTGAAAATGAGCACTGGTCTGACATCTCTCTCTTTCCTTTAATATCAGTGTAATAAATGTTTCTGCTAGTCAGAGAGAACAATGAAAAGAAAAATCCTTGCAATACAACATCAAGCCTCAATTAATTTTAATGTTGCATTCAGAAAGTACCTCTTTGCAAGTAACTCATAGCAAGTTATAACAAGTAAAGACATTTGTGCCACTGCATCTCCAGAGGAGTGCTTTTATGTTTGAACTGTGAATTTTTTTGAAATTTGTCTGGGTGAGCTGACTGGTGTTCAACAAATTTTTGTCATCAATAAATAGGGCCCCCATGCAGAAATTTTTATTCAACCATTAGAAACTGTTATTACTTCTGAGAAGATAGTATAGAAGATAGTACTTCTGGCATATAGTAGTGGTTGCAGTAATATAGAAGCTCTTGTTTTTAAAATCAAGCATAGTCAGAGAGGTGAGAGGATTTGTTGTCCTGAATAAAAGGCAGTAGAATTTAAAATTGCTTTCTTCTCTTTTATTATAGCTTCAGCAAGACATCCAGCTGCGTCAAAACGAGGAATTACGAGAGGCACGAAAGAAGGAAAAAATGGAGACTGAGCTGAAAAATCTTCTAGATGAAATGGATAACAAGCAAGCTGAGGTCCAGAAGTTACAGCAACAAATAGAGAACAACAAAGAGGAACAACTGAATCTAGAAAATAATCTTAGAGAACAGAAGGTAGGGTACATAGCACACTGTATTCATCAGGTCTAAGGTTAAATGTGTAATTAAGAAGAAAATGGATTTTCCTGAAAGGAAAGGGAGGGAGATTATTTTAAGTTATTAAATTTTAATAAACATTTATTTTTATATAAATATTAATTTACTAATAAATAAGTATGTAAAGCTTGCTGACAGATTCCAGATAGATTTCTCACAGAAATCAGTAGTGGATCGCAATGATATTGTTCATCTTGAAAAATCATAGCAAATGAGACACAGTCTGTGAAGAGCATGGATGATCTATAGGAGCAGAAGACTGCCAGGTTGGACTTCTGACTATATTGCCAGTTTTGATATTGATTGTGTCTAGTGGCATTGGTAAAATAATTTTACCTTCATCCCCTCTTTCTTCTTTTTCACAATGATTTTTATCTGCCTCTTGAGCCTGTGAAAGGGCATGGAACTGTCTTCATAAACCTTTTTGATTGATTTTCCTCATTCTGTTTCTAAAAACTTTATCTGGACATGTCCTAACATAGTGTTCTGTAAGTGTGTGAATTTTCAGGTTTTCAGTCCATTTCCCCTGACTTTGAGAAACTCTCAGAGAAGCAATTTCAGTAAATGGCAGGGGAGATCTCATCACTGTAAACCAGTCCTACCTCAAGGGAAACTTCTTTGTGAGTTGTGTATATCTTATAAATTTATGACTTTTATGGCTTTTTTTTTCCCTTCTGCACCCTGATTTGAGAAGGTAGAGGTCTGCACCAATTTTTAGTCAACACAAAGTCTTAATAAAATACTCAACATAAAGAGAGAGAAGACTTTATTGTTTCTCTGAATATCACTGATTTGATGCAGCTTTTAAGGGCAGCTCTATCATCTGCCATGGCAATCATATTGTATATACAATTCCTGGTTCTGTTCCATTCTCCCTCCTTTTTGTAGTCTCTTTCAGCCTTCCAGAGTGTAGATTTTAGGGACATTCAATTATCCAAACTGTCCTGGAAACCAAGAATTCACATAAAGTACTGTGTGGGGGCTAATTAACCAGACTTTTTGCATTGTCTTCCTTGCCTGTGCTGGCTTGAAGGTCCTGAATGGTCTTTGGCTAGAAGTCTGTCCAAACACAGGCTGTCCAACTCTGCAAGGGTCAGGATAGAGATCTTCAAAAGAAGGTGACACAGCTATTGCAATTTCATCAGGTTATTGTCTCAATTGAATTGTAGCTTTTTGTGATGCCTGCTATTCTTTTATTCTTATTCTTATTTTATTAGAAATTTCTAATGAAATATTCTTTCTTGCATGCCATTGAAAATGGTTTGATCCAGCTGCTATAAGCTTTATCCCACCCCTGTCTAAGACTCAATAAAAGATTGCCTGGAACAGTGTTATCCTGACATTTGCAGTATGAAAAAGAGTATTCCTTGGTTTTACACTAGATTCTACTCTTCCTTTAATTTTTAAGGGCACAATATATATTGACTTCATCAGGAGTGAAAAATATGATTTTTTTTCTCATTTATATCTGTTATATCTGCAAGGAAATTTCCATCAAGCAGAAGATAAATATTTCAATACTGGTAATCCAGTATTGAAATATATGTTCTGTATAGAAACCACAAAACCACTATTCCAGATGTTTAACTGAAAACAAATTAAAGAGCAAAATGCATGGCTTTCTTGAAATCTGTAGAGCAGCTAGAGATAGAGAAGGCTGAGGATGGTCTGCTTTGTTCTGATCTCAGCAAACCATGTACCCAGAGAAATGTTATCAGCACATTAGTGTAGGATGCTTGCTCATAAAACAGAGCTCACCTGCCCTCTACTGATTGAAGTGATTTGAATCTCATACCCATTTTCAGTAATTGTGTGTAGCAAGCTGTATTATATGATGGTTTCCAAATGCCTAACAAGAAGTAAAATATCTATCTACCACCTGCAATAAAGGCCTGCTGAGCTTCCAGAAAAAAAAAAAAAGCTGGATGTGTTGTTCATTTAAAATTATGATTTCTCCATGTCATTATGACCATGTATCATATTTAGTAGTATTAGTAATTTCATCAACAGTGAAGACTGGCTTTTAAGGAGATAACAAATCTGCAGCAGCTTTTATCTGCTGGGTAGCAGGAAGGTACTGTCTTCAGGTGTACATAAATATTGTAATGGGATTTAGAAGAATTAATAGGATTGTTCTTTAACAGGTCTTGAATGAAAAAGCTGGTAAGGAACTTGAGCATTTGAAGATGAAATATCAAAAGCTCACAGAAGAGAGTGAGCAGCAGAGTGCAATGATGGACGATGTGATGAAGGACATCGGTCAGAAGACAGCACAACTGAAAGTAAGTTCCAGAAGGTGCAACCTACCAGCTGTATCATTCCAGTGACATCTTACCACTTGCGACAGGGATGACTTCAGTTCTTGTCCTGATACTTCCCCATGGGTAGTTTTGGAAGAAACATGAGTAGTTTTTAAGAATAGATCTGGCTGATGCTGGATGCCATTCTTTCTATGGCAGTGCCCTGGTCATGGTAGTCTCCAATTCTGTCATCTGACAGTGTAGCACCTGTGCTCCTGGAGGAACTGTTTCATAAACTACATGAACCAAAATGCTCAACACACTCTGTTCATAAAGGATAGGTGGTCACAAACATGGAGTCTCCTTTCAATCCTGAGATCTTCAAATAAGAGCAATGACTTTCTTATAATGATTAATGTAATTTGAGTTTTACCAAAATCCATTGAAAAATGTTAATAAATTATAGCAATGGTGTCCTGGATAGTTTCCACTGAAGGGAATTGTTTTCAACACTAAAATTTCTTCCCCCCAGTATCGGTTGAGAAAGTTAAATATAAGTAACCAAAATGGTGTTTACTTTCAGATCTAAATGGTTTTGTTGTCTGACTTCACATTACTTAACAGTCATTTTATACAACTCAGAAGCAGATGAGTTTTAGTTGAGGAAGAGTTAAAGGATTCCTGCATATTCTTTTTAGGGTGCTTTGAGAGCACTTGACAAAGGGTAACATATAGGTGTTGGATGCTATTATGCTGTTTACCATATCTTGCATTTTGTGTCACCATTGGGGTTAAACCACAAAACATTAGAAAATTCAGGTAGAAAATAATTATCTTCTTGAGTTTTATTGAGTATGACTAATTCACCTAAATAAAAAGCTTGTTTGCCAATAGAGACTGTTAGTCTGATAGAAACTAACCCCTGACAGATTAAAAGCTCAGTTCACAACAAATGCAATATAGATGGTTCTGATTTGTATTCTTAATGGAGGATGGTAGGAGCTTTCTTTTTGTTGTATTTTATTCAGCAAACTGAAGGATGTTTTTCTTACCTGTTTTGAAAAACAAATTACTGTTGTTTCCAGGTTATCCAGTTTTATCATTACCAATACCATAATTGTTTAAAACTTTACAAATATGTCTTACATCTGGGACTTTAGTGTCAGAGGATTTTGATTCTATGATCTTATCCTGATTTCAGGAGAAGTTGATGGAACTTTTAGAGTCATGCACATGGACTTCTGGGAACAAAATGTAGAAGATGCTGCCCAGTTAGTAGTTAAGCCGGCTTATAAAGCTTAAGAGCCCTAGTCATGATCTGGGGGTACAGTTTTTGTAAGGATTGTGCCAGCAATACCATGCTGAAGTGTGCTGAGAGCTAGGTAATGTGAATTGTCAAAGTACTCTTAAACCTCTTGAAGCTTATTGTCGGTAAGAACTGAGGAGATTCCCATTCTCCCAGAGGATGCTTCATGGCAGGATTCCCCATCTCACAGTAAGTATCTGAGGCTGTAAGTGGAATGCTGTAGTCTGTGATGTCTGTAAAACCTAGCAGTGGTACTGAATTATACAAAGTTAGACTTATTTCTTAAAAGGAAAAATGCTGTTGTGATTATTGATTATGTTTTTCAGTAACCAGTTATGCCGTATTTTGATTGATTGTTTTTTCCTCTGTTGTATGGCAAATAAGACAGACTCCAGATTTTGCTTTTTCTTTAAAGCTATAGGTTATAGAAGAGGTGAGGATAATACATACCTGCTATTTAGGGCCATGCAATCAGGCCACACTACAGATATCTTTCTCATCACAGTCACTTCCTAATACTTCAAATGGAAGCAGAGCTGCCTTTTTTTAAATCTGTTGGACTAATTGGCTAGTGCTATGTGAGGTTTGCAGCTGGAGGTTCTTTATTGATCATCTTCCACATTAAAGTGTAAGATTTGATAATCATTTTCCTTTCCCAAGCTGGCTTTGTTTAAATTATTTTAAATATTGTTCTATTAGCTAATTATCTTTCTGCAGCTGACCCACAGCACTTAAATGTTTTCTTCCTGAGTTTCATGGAGAAAGTATACACCAAATAAAAAATCATTTTCTTCTTTCCTTCTGTGGATGCTTTCTCTCCCCTTTCCTTGTTGCTATTCTGTAGGAGGTAGAGGATGAAGCGGCTCATATGCGCCTTGAAATTTCAAAGCTGAGCAAAACCAGAGATGTTCTCCAGCATAAGCTGCGTACTGCAGAGGAACACAAAGTTGATGCAGAACATGAAAAAAACATGCTAAGAAATCAAATAATAAGACTGGAGAAAGGTAGGTGCCTAAGATAGGTGGATCTGTTTTCTGAGTTCTTCTAAGTTATTCTAGATACCCAAATAAGCATTAACATCAGCCAGTACTTAAAGTTGTAAAAACAAGCTAATTGATCCGATCATGTAATATCAAGGCTTTAAAAAAAGTCCACTAAATTGTTTCGGCATTTTTTACAGCTGTACAATTTGAACCTAGAATTCATTTTCTTTCCTCTTTTTCTCTAGAATTAGAGACAGCCAGAAAGCAGGCAGAAACTGACAAGAGAACCATAGATGGGCTTGTGAGGGAAAGGGATATGCTAAACCAGGTGAGTTTGCATTGGTCATGTTGATAAGCCTCACAGCTTGAGAATGAAATTCTTGTAGCTTCAACATTCACAGCAACACAGAAATGTAGAGTTCATAACATTAAATTAAAGCCTTCAGATTTCCTTAAGGAGATGTACAAACTACTTTTTTTCTGTGCCGTGAAATATTGTTTGTATCCAGAAACACACAGAAGATTTTCAAGTTTTAACATACAAATCGTCAGGGAGTTCAAACTGCAAACCCATTATTTGGTATCCAAAGAGTTTGTTACATCTGTGCTTTTACACTCTGTATCTTATGAAGTTTAATATTAATCTAGGCAAACTAAGTGTTTGCTAATAAAAGAACAACCAGAGTGTTGATACACTGTGTTGCAGCTTGGCAGGCTGTTTGAGTAGTAATCCTTGCTTTTAGATCTATTTCTCATACTGATTGTTTTCGATCAGCCCAAGGTTCTTGTACTGCAGTACAGCATCTCATGCTTATGGGCAGTCCTCAAGTGTTATCTACTAAATTCAATGCTAAGAGATGATTTCTGACATGCTTTATTTGGTGTAGATTCACTGTCCTGTGTCTTGAATGTAGCAGAGGCTCTGATTTGACAGGTAACAAATACTTGTTTTGTATAGAGAAAGGAATTTTAAAGTGGGACCAGGAGACTGATTTTGTAAACATGTAATATGTTGATGTTTTCTGTTTAATCTTTATGCAAAAGTTTAAAGTAAGCTTGGTTAATTTCAAGCTTGAACTTTCTATTTAAGACATGAGAAAGAAGTGTATTTGGCTTTGTTGTTAATGTTACTGGCTATTGGCATGCTTTACAATCAAAATGCCTTAAAGCTGGTAAGGATTTTCCAGTCATTAGTTATATCCACTTGTAAACAATCCTGTCAATTTGATATTGTAATACAGACACTTGTGTTTTAAATTCAAATCAGAAAAAGCTCTATTTAGCAGCTGTGCTAAGGTGGTTTTTTTTCAAATCATATTTGGGGTTCAAGTATTTCAAATGAACAAATGAGATAAGGAATAATAACATTGAAAAGTCCATATTCCACTTTGACAATGGGATACTTTTGTCATAGTGGTGATAGTGTTGCATTTTCAGCTCAAGACTAATTTTTTGTTCTTTATAGAACTTGATCAAGGCTACAAATGCTACTCAGAAGCAGATAGATTTGGTAAAGCTCCATGAACAGTCAAAACAGAACTTGGAAACAGAAATCCAAAATTACAAGATAGAAGCTCAGAAACAAAGGAAGATTATTTACCAACTGGAGAAGGAGAGAGAGAGTTTCATCAAGGAAACGAGTGAGCTCAAAGAGAAGGTAGGAACAGCTCTTTGTGCAAGGAGCTCTTTCCTGTCTTACTCTCAGAACTGTGATAATGATACATTAATTTTCTAACATACCAGTGAGAGAAAGCTTGGATTTGTGGTCTTCATACAGTGTACAAATATTTCGTGTTGTCAATGCATGTTATCTGCTACTGCTTCAGCTCTCTCTAGAGAAACCTTACCAATGGGAGAGAGACTTATGAATTCTTTGAGAGACTTGGAGTCCAGCCATGTATTGCTCTTCTTCAGCAATCATTTGGGAAATGAAGCAAGGGCTGGAGTTCAAACCAAGGCCTCTTCACTTCTTATACATGAGTCCCACATTCGAAACTCTCATATGCAGTTGGAAGTTACACTTTGATTCTCCTGCCTTATCAGCAAAGGACCTTATCTTGCATATGACCACTGTCCTAGAATCGAGGCCAGTGAGAGCTAACAGTGCTCAACATCTTTGCAAGGTACTTAACATTTTGAGGGCTTACTCCAGTATATGAAAACATTTCCGCATGTTCAAGATAGACAGCAAAACGGTTTTCCAGGAGCAGCTGCAGAGAAATACTGCATGAAATTTGTGTCACCTGCTGCCCATTATTATGTATAACTTTATTCCTGATGGAGTAAAATCAGGAACATGTTCTTAACATGTTCCATTAATTGCTGAGTATCACATTGGAGAGCCCTCCAAGGAGCTCATTAATTTACTGAGATTAGCTTTCAGGAAGTTTCAACTCAGAAGTTATTTGCTATCTTTTCACAGTAAAATTATCCTTCCAACTTCATGTGACCAGGGGCTTTTAAATCATTTTGGAATGGTATATGCTCCATGGCGTGGAATACCTCTTGTCATTTCCTTTTAAATAATATTCCACAAAAGTGAGATTTGTCTTTGTTGCAAGGTTGTATTTTGCTTCTTTCCCTCATAGTGCATTTCTAACAGTGTAGATACGAGTTAAGAACATTGTAAACTAGGGCCAGAGAGTAATTCATAACACTCAGAACTACAAGGCACTTTCTTTTAATTCTGTTTGGGGTTGCCCAAATATTTTGAGGGTGAGAATGACAAATGTTTGCTTGCTTGCTTTTCCTTTTTTCCCCTTGCCACTTTGGGTGTAAATTTTCTATCACTTCTTATAAGGCAGAGGCTCAGTAAATGGCTTATGACACTTGAGCTGTTTGTATAATCATGCCTGCATTGTGACTGCAAATTTCCAAAAGACTAGCAGGCTTCCTTGGCTCAGCAAAGGGGCAGTTTCTGATTCTGCTTCCAGGTGAAGAGCAGCAAGAACAGTTTGAGCACAGGAGTATGTGAGACAGGAGTCTTGTCTGTCAAGTCCAAATGCAGGCTAGGAGGACATAGGATCAGGATTATTATGTAAATAGGTAATATTTAGGTTCACTGTTTGACCTATTCAGACTTGAGAAGCTGTGTGAAACTACAGGAGTCATTTCACAGCAGGTGGGGGATGAGCTACTGATGGCAGTAGGCCTATGGCCAGTCAGTGCTCTTCCATGACCTTTGGCCACAAACCTGGTTTTGCAGGAGGTTGCACCCCTCCTTTGGAATTGCATAAGACCTGGAAAAAAGCCAAACCCATCTAAACCCAGAGATGTAGCCATAGTGGCTCTGAAAGCTGTCTGGCTATTTATAGCAGCACATTCTCTACAGAGCTGCAAAATTCATCTTTCAAAATCATCATTTACTATTAACTGATGAACAGAGTCAGCAAAGTTATATACACAACAGTAAAATATTTTTGGGGTGAGAATTCATGCATTCTTCTAACTATTGCCTTGGCTTACTGCTTATTTTCAAGTCAGTGCCACTTGTTGAAATTCTTACTTCTAGATTAGCCAGCAGGAGTGAGAAAAAAACATCTGTTCTTTGGTCTTTGTTATGTAGCCTGTATTACTGAGTACAACTTTTAGCAGATTTTTTTCCTTTCTGAATTGAAATTCTTAAATTATGAAATGGTGGTTTCTCTATGTAAGGTTTAGGCTGCTGAAAAGGTGGCAGTGAGGTATAGCTTTCAGTCCCATCTGAACTCCTCACTGGCTCTGTTTTCTGAGGGGTCACAAAACCAGTCTTTAATATGTTGGCTTTTTTCAAAGAAAGCCTTTTAAAATGTTAAGTTTACAGTTAATAGCCTATCCAGGAAAATGAAAAGAACATTTTCTTTTTTAAATTCACATAATCTTTTGAAAAACCTGATGTTCATTAAGGCCATGGCAGCACTTCCTGGAATGGTTAAAAATGGATAAACAAATAAGGACAGCACCATTACTGACATATTGAGTAGGTTCATAGAACTGAACAGGTATCCAGTAGTAGATGATAGTGAAGTGCACAGATAAAAAAGCTATGAGGATACAAGAAAAAACTATGAATACCAAATCCTTTATACTTCACTTTGGGCCCTCATTGCCAAATCTGAGATGTAGTGTGCCTACTGACTAAACAGTAATTGAGGATGCTCAGCCTCCCACGGGGCTGTGTCGTGAAACACTGCATGTATCTTTTCTGTATTTATAAGAGAGAATTATTTGGGTTTAATCATTCCTGAAAAAGCAAAGTCAGCATCTAGCCTGTAAGTACAACTCAGGAAACTTTGTCCACAATCTTACTGCACTTAGACTGTATCAGAACCAAGTAAAACACTTACAAATGCAGTGACCTACTTTCAAATCTTGCTCCAGCCTATGATCACCATAGTGCAGATAGAAAACATGCCTTATTGATTTCTTCTCTGTGCTATCACTATTGGCAGATTGTTTAAACAGCAAAGGAAAAGGCAGGAGTAGGGTATAAATGGAGACTGTGTTTTTGTATTGCATTGTAAGCAGTTCCTGGGATCACCTAAAGTCAGCTACAATGTGCTGGAATTGTATTCCTGCTTCTGTAATAAAATTTTTGATATTTAGCTCTCCCCTATCTTCAAAGTTGATTGGATGTACCTGGTAGAATATTTAATTATTTAAGCTCCTATCCCATAGTTAGGCTTCCCCAAGGCTTTACTGCTGAGGAGGGGACAACACTGTAAACTGCAGACTTTGCAGTTATTGACTATTTGATGTAAACATTTGTTTTCTTCTTCTTCTACTTTGACATACAAGCATGAATTTTAGCTCAAACCTCTACTTTCAGAAGTGGAGTCAGGAGACAGGGATATGAACAGCATTTGGAAATGGACTTCTCCCCTGGATTTTGTCTGTGTGATTCATCAGCTTTTTTTAAATGCCTAATTTTTTTCTTAGCTTTAAGGATGGCATTGTTTTCTCCTCCTGGGTAGTGAACATGGTAAACTGTGTTTTTGATGTGTGTGCTCCTTAGTATTGTTTTTATTTCTTATTTTTTTGTAATGCTGGATGCTATATGAATGTTGTTTTCTTGAGCTCCTCAGTTTTCAGCTTTGTATAGCGGGACAAAGGTTCTTGTATTTTTAAAAAAATAATTTAGAATCTCATCCTAATAATTAGCAACTATTTGTATTTTTGCCCCACTTACATAGCAATTATTATGTATTGTTATGGTAGTAACTGCTTAATAAAGATGTCTATAAAATGATGCATTTTTGTTTATTGATACTGCATGTGATCATCATCTTTCTATAGTCTACAATACTCCATTCTCCGTAGATAATCTTCACGTAATTATTTCTAATCTTTCATGGAAGCAACTAATGGTGATTACCTACTTATTTAAACCAAGTGTAAGTTACATTAACTGACTTTTTTATTATATTAATTATATATGAAAAGTTTGTGATCATCAACTGTTTGTGGTCACGTGCTCATTAAAAAAAAATTAGGTTGTTAGAATGTGAGAGTAATGCAGGCCTTCTTGGAAAAACGTGTGTTAATTCATCTTACCAGATGTCATACAGCTGACATCCAAAACGACATCCAAAATCTAGCTTTGCTTAATAAATAAACTAAGTCTGTTCTTGTTGGAAACTGTTTATGTTGATTTTATTGCACCCACTTCTGTGGCAATATTGTCTTTCTGTACCTTGTTATTAAATTAAATATGTGCACCTCTATAAGTTTTAGTCTTGAGTAAAACCTAGGTATGAGATTAAAATACAATTTTGTCGCACATAAGCAAGTCCGAAAGGTTAAACTTGTATTTGTACTGGAGCAATTTTCAGTAGTTAAAACTGCATATCACAGGGATTTGAACTTGTCATTTTAGAAGAAAATCACAAACTTTGTCCCATCCTTCTAATCTTGTGATGATGGTTTAATCATGTTCATTTCTTTCCTTTCCTTTTTCTCCAGGTCCTCCATCACATGAAAGATCTTGAAATACATCAAATACAAATCTGTGACTATGAGAAGGAAGTACAAGTGCAAATGCTTAAATTAAAACAGCAACAAAACCTTTGTGAAACTCTGAGAGCAGAGAGGACCCTGTACAGTAAAAATCTGATTGAAGCTAAGGTAAAAGGATGCATTTTTCCTTGTGTTTCTCTCTCTGCTCTTGTTTTTTCCTGATTTAATTTGTTAAAGGGAAGCTCAGTGGATCAATGGCAGAAGTGGTTTCTTCACTCCCTGTGGGTTTTGGGGAAATGAATGTTTTAGGTCCCTGAAGTTTTATCTACGCCATTTATATTTTGACTGGAAATAGGAGTCCAAGTCATCATGTGGAAATATCCCTGCTTCAAACCATGTGTAAAATCATGGTACGCTGGAGCCACAGAATCATAAAGCCATCCTGCCTGCAGTCTGTTTTATCCCTTTAGGAGTTGTATGCATGTATGTGAAATAGGGTATAAGGGGAATAAGATTGCCTCCTTAGCCCTGAATGAGTATGCACATTACTGTAAATAATGATTTAGGAAGCAGAGGGAACACTTTCCCAGCTGAAGTGGAATTTTCTGACAAGAACCAAATGCTTCCACCTTGCTTGTTTCTTTCAGAGAATGTCATTTTCCTCAGGAGATGATTCTTTCCATTCATATCTTCTCCTTGGGGATCTCACTAACAATACCAGAAGAAGAGAACAGACCACTTAAGGATATATTCTGTTATTCTGATGTAAAGATCTAAAATTCTACAAAAATCCTGTTGCAATTGGCAGACATTGGGACCCTGGATAGCTGTTGTTTTAAGCCTTGGGTTATTTCTGAATAAGTAGTTATGACATAAATTGTAAATTGCATATATAGTAAATTACAAATTTATACTTAGGTTTGAATAGGTAGATGTTTTGTTTGAGAAGCACATGGGAATGAACTGTCAAATTTCCTAACCAGCTGTGTCCTAAATTTTATGAGGAATACACCATTTTGCCATTTATGTGGGATGCTTTGCTTGACCTTAACCTCTCATCAGTGGATGCCGTGTTGGGATTCTTGTTTGCTCCCAAACAATGTCTCAGGACAAATAAAGTTGAAAATTCACAATGATGATTTTTTCCTAGTTATTTTTATTTTAAAACAAAATAAATTTGGTTATTTATAAGGAACGGGCATCTCTGTGCTGAGTTAGAAAACTGAGCAGTCTTCTGGTCTTTGGGTTTTGAATGTTACATGGTGGTAACACTCTGCTGTTCACAGTTCCAGTTGTTAGAGGCCGGTATTTAGACTTTAATAGCTTGCTTGTCATACTACAAAACTCTTTTAGCAAGTCTTATGTGAGAGAATAGCAGACCCCAAAAGACATTTTGGCCAAGGCAGTGTTATGTTTAGCAATGAGAAAAAAAAACCTATTCAATGTTCAGTAACAGGTCAGCCAGTCATGAAAGAAAAAAAATAAAAGGGGGTTGTTGTAAACATTATGGCAAATTCTTTTGCCAAAGTTGTACAAGCTCGTTCAGATAAAGCTGGATGCAAGTATTTTCACATTGTTTAATGTGAAATGATCTCATGCCCACCTTGCCAGTGGTCTCCAGAGTACCATAATATTCAAGTCATTAAAATGGAAAAGG
The DNA here is from genome assembly GCA_027886175.1 of Phylloscopus collybita. Lineage (NCBI taxonomy): Eukaryota > Metazoa > Chordata > Aves > Passeriformes > Phylloscopidae > Phylloscopus > Phylloscopus collybita. The sequence goes on from JAJNNQ010000129.1 coordinate 26,616,106, forward strand.
CATCTGGGCAGGTGTTAATATGATATGAATACCTGATGCTTTCATCCTGGGGATTTCTTTTGGTGTTAGGAGTTCATTTATTTAAGCAAGGTGATTAGGAGACCAGTTTGCAAAATTGTGTGTTTTTACTGTTCTGTATTAAGTAAAGAATTAAGAATGTATTTGGGTGTATCCGGGCTTTATATGCTAAATCTCTGTCATTTTTTACAACACTAAAGAGGTTTATAGGCTGTGTACCAAAGACAGCTTATAATAACTTTTGCTTTCATGGAAGTGTCTGAATGTGCAAACAGCTGGGCCTAGGGACATATTACTACTAATCAGTAGTTTCTCTGGGCTGTTTGGGTGAAGATTGCCATGACTCAAGACCTTGCTTAGCTATGTTAAGCATTTCATGCAAGAAAGTATCCCTCCTTTGCTGAGTAAATCCACACCTATGGTGGATAGTGCTGAAGGAGCTTTAAGCTACCCTAGTTTGGTACTGGAAGAGGATGTATTTGCATGAGAGATTATGATGTCTTCTCTGTGAAGTTGTAGGTTCTGGCAGAGGAGTAATAGCCTCTACAGCTGCTTTCATTACATCCAGAAGAACCTGTCTGTCTAAGCATTGACTCTGCTAGCTTCCATCTCATGGCATAACGTGCTGAGCTGAAATGTTAATTTTGTACAGGCAGGCACCTTTGTGCTCTGAGTAGAAGTATTCCTACAGACCTGATCTCTCTTCAGTGCTACCAGCCTTTTTGCTGTGTGTTTGAGCTTTAAGTATATGCAAAATATTTTCACAGAGCCTTCTCAAACACTGAGACCTCTTTGGCACTTTGCACCTCTGTGCAAGCTGGCATATATTGGTATCTTACTGAGGGCTATGTTTGCTTGCACTCCAAAGCTTCACTCCAAAGATTTGTGCCCAACTATGTACGACCTTATTGGAAAAACATGTTATTAGATGCATGAAAACAGATGGACATGATCAGAGTCTTACTGGTTTGGATTGACTGCTACTACTTATAGTGTGTCCAGCACTTCAAATTAAATGTCTTACTAAACTCATGATTGATGGTCATTATTTTTGTCAGTGTATCTTTTAAAGTTTGTTGGTTTTTTTTTTTTAAATGCTATGTCATGCTGGCATAAACAAAAAATGTTGTTTAATGAAACTGGTTTTGTTCTGTTAGATTAAAAAGTGATGCCTTATAGTAGGTACTACAGATCTACTTTCATGCACCATGGCTACATTTTCCTATATCTAAATAGCCTGAACTCCACATCACAAACAATCTCTTGCTTTAACCCTCTCTGTGATCATACTTCCTATTCTATTAGGATGAGATAGCAGAAATGAAGATGAAATTGAAAACTGCCACACGTCAGGTGGATCATCTGAAAGAGGAGCTCAAAGAAAAGGATGTAGCCCTTGAGAAAGCACATGTAGATTTCCAGCAGTCAGAGAAGGAGAAAGAGTCTTTGAAAGTAAGACCCTTGACAGAGATACTTGCTTGAAAAGGGTGTATTCCATGATTTCCCAGACTGCATTGTGTTCTGACCTGTGGTAGTTGTTTTGCTGTATTTTAATAAACTGTTCTGTAAGTGAAGCACAAGATCTGAGTACCCTTTAGAGATACCCGTTGCAGAAATCTGTGTATCTTACAAATTTTATCTCTGCCTATAATTATAATAAAAGAGTCCTGAATTGTCTGTTGGAACCTTTAAATCTCTTGGTGACTGAACATTTTTTACTAAAAAGTTACATTTTGCCTGCAGAAATGTTGTGGATAAACTGATTCTAGCAAATGTTTTAATGTAGATCCTTATAACTATACCTTTTTCTTTTTAAGACCATTTTTCTTCTACTGTTTTTAAGTGCAAACCCCATTATATTGCACAGTGTTGCACTTCTATGTAACTAGCAAATGTTAGTCTTTTGGGAGTTAAACAATGCCTTTTAGTAAGTCCCTCTGCACAGAAAGTTATTTTAATATTGTGGTATAAAGCAGCAGAACTGTCGTAAATCAAAGGAAATCTGAGCTTGAAGCTCAGGTTCTTCTTCTTGGTGCTGGCTGCAGCCCATCCTTAGATAAGCTATTAGATTTGTGGTGGTATCTCAACCCAATTTGCTGTACTCTGAAAAGATTTATGGAGTTGTGTTCACAGGAGTTTATTTTTAATCTTCACTAAGCACTAGGAAAAAAAATACCAGGAAAAAATGCAAACAATACACCCAAAACCCAAAAGTTCCCTGTCACTTTTCACAATGTTTTCTTTTGTCAGTTTATTGCTTTGCTGCAATGACTCCTTAAATTTTCAGCCTCTGTCAGCACATTACAGTTATGACAAGATGTCAATAGGGCTTTGTCAAAGGGTGATGAATTTGTATTCCTGTACCTGATCTGTCTGAGAGATGTTCTATCAGTGATGGAGAAGTCAAACAGCATCTCATTCCCTGTGTGCAGCTTTCTGCCTTAACTAGTCCCCTATTCTGTCTCATCAGCTCAGAATTGCCTGCCATTTATTTGACAAACATATGATTGCTGTGTGGTTTACCCACTCAATTATTCACCAGCAGGTTTGTCCATACACTGACATGACATTACTGACTTGCTTCAGGGCACTGTGGTCTACCTGAGTGTCACTGCTGAGTACTAAGCCAGAGAGAATTCAGAGGGAGCTGATTGTCACAGGCACAGAAAAGCTCAATTATTTGTGTTGCAAGTCAGCATCGATTTATCCTGTTTGCACTCTTGTGAAGGAAGTAAGAAAGCTGTTCCTGGGAAATAAGTCTGAAGAATGTGCTAAATCATGGAGGACTGAGAGTCATAGGAATGAGGTTATACAGACATGCTCACCTGAGATGGCATAAAGTCCTTAAAGATGTGTAATCATGGTAAATCCAAGCTCTGTTAAAGCCAGTTCAATGCCATCTTTTGGCTTCAGTTGGCCTTCATGCAGGGCTGCAGGTTAGAGTTGTTTGACAAAGGATCTGAATGTTGAGAAAAATCTGTCTATGGCCCTTGAGATTGGAGCTGCTGGCAAGTCAAGTGCTTTGCATAATTTTGTAGATATTTATGCATTTTTTTTTAGCATTTTCTGGAAATCTGAATATAAAATCTGACTTGTTATTTCTGTGTTCAGTCCCAGTTACAACTTCAGTAAAATTCATGTTTTCCTCCCACCTCTAGTATAGTATACCAATAAAAATATCACTTGCACTAATATTTCAGAATCTAAACAAGAATTTAGTTTGAGTTTGGTTTGAGATATTGGTATAGCTCCCATATATGTTATTTTCTCCTGCTGACTGTTCTTCAGTTCTTAAAAATTCTCTGAACCAACTTCAAGTGAGCTGTGCTGATTTACAGCGGTTTCAGACGTGACCATTTTTCTGCTTGCACAGTGACTGTGTTTATTCATTTCCTTTTCTATTACCTGATGTACACAGACCTTATACTGTGGTTCTGAGTGTATTCAATCTAACTGAAAATCCTTGTGTGGCTTTAAGTATTTATGTCCCTTACTAAACAAGGCAGTTTATTTTAACTGAGTGCGTTCCAATGAGATTTGTTTATTTGAGTGTTTGCTGACCACATCTAATGCCACTTCTTGTTTACAATTCATATTTTTCTGACATAAGGAGACTATAGAATTGTGAGCTATTAAAAAAAATATTATCCAGCAATGCTGAACACATGAGCAATTTTACAGTTGTGGGTAGCTTTTGTACAATGTTGATTGCATTTCAGGATGAAGTGGCTTGAGTTTTTATTCAGCTGATGAATTCTGATGACTATCTGACACTGAATAAGAGAGCTATGTCTTGCACATATAGGAAAATGAGGATTTTATTAAAGAAAATAAGAATGGAACAAGCTATTTTATTATGATGATGGAACTATTTCTGTCTTACATCGGTGTTTTTACAGGTGCAGCCTTCATCACAGCCTCATTCTTTCAGCATTGGGTGATCCTTTTTCCCAAAAGGCAGCTTGAACATCATCCTTTATAAGGGTCAGAGTTGTAGCAAAGTCTTTGAGTTGAGGCTTGAAAATTTTCCTACCTATGAAAATGAACTGTGATCAGCTAGTTTCACCTTGGCTCTGATAGCCTAGCAGTGATAAAAACTTCTAATAATCCAGGAAGACCCTATTAGTTTTTGTCTACATACATGCCTTGAATTATAGATTTTGTGACAGTGGTATAGAATGTCTGGGCACATTCCAGTGTTAGTTTGTGTTGGTGCTGTACAGGTGCTGTAGCAGTGCATTGCTCCTCTTTGCTTAGGGACAGCCCCCCTTTTCACAGTCTTCCTCATTTACACATTCACTAAACAAAGTTCTGTGGCTCTTAAATCTTGCTGTTCCCTTCCTGGTTGCCACCAATTCTTTTATTCCATTCTGAAGCCTTTCTTGAGTTGATGCTGCTTTGTATTATACAGCAGAGATTGTTGCCCTTTTCAGCAAGGTGAACTGTTCTTTCTCACATCCCAGACTGACTGTGAATAACAGCTCTATTGAAAAGCTTTCTAAATATGTGCTGTATAATTAAAAAAAAAATTAAATAAAGCATCCCTGAATCACAAATTGAACCATTGTCATAGATAAAAATCCTTTAATATTTCCTTTGTGTTTAAGACAATTACATTAAAATAGTATTTACAGTATTTCTTTATGGGTCTTCATGCTTGATTATCTTGGTGATTAGTTCTCAAAAACTAACAAAATGTGTACCTCTCAGGAAGCTAAAAGAATGTATGAAATATTTTTAACTAACTCTTAATTGCAGGTTTCTGTAAGAGGAAGTTATTAATTAACAGTTGTTCACCTATATTCTTTATCTCCATCAGACTGAATTGCTTAAGATGACAAAACAGGCTCAGGAAACCAAAGCCTATATTGCAAATCAGGAGGCAGAAGAGAAAAACCTCCTAAAAATCATTGCTGAAGCTGATGCAGAGAGACTGAAGCAGAAGAAGGAATTTGACAAGGTAGGAATCCCTAAGCTGAGTTTTCAAATACCCTGCATTCTGTTCCCTCATTTGTCCAGTGTATTTTTAAGATGAAGATTCTTAGCTACTGTGAACGTGAGAGTACTAAAGCTTTATAAAACCATTTAAACCAAAATGCTAAGATACTGAAGTGAACGAAATCTGTAGTTTGTACTATTCAGGTGGTCAGATCAAACCCTTATAGGAAAAATTATTAGGTTCTTGCCATATTGCTTTAATTAATGACGGTGAAACCTCTTAATGTATGTGATTTTGACTGCTACCACTATTGTCACGGTACTCTGGGATTGTGTAAAGCAAGTGTAACTGAGTTTATGGCTTTGCCCTGTGCCTACAGGTGCTCTCTGAGAGACACGCCCTGGGGACCCAGCTCATTCATCGCAACGATGAGGTGGCGCTGCTCTATGAGAAGGTAAAGATCCAGCAGGCCATCCTGAACAGGGGCGAGAGCGAGTACCGCCAGAGGATGGAGGACGTGCGGCTTCTCAGGCTGGAGATCAAAAAGCTTCGGCGTGAGAAGGGAATACTTGGCAAGAGTGTGGCTAATGTGGAGGAGCTCAGGTAGGAGACCCAGTGGAATACATTTCCGTAGCGACTGCAGCTATGGTTTTGTGTTTGAGACAGAAAATATGGTTTATGCATAGTAAAGACTTGTATCAACAAGCATTATACCTTGGAGAAAGGGTTTGGTTTGACCTCAAACACAGACTGGATTAAATTCATTAAACAAGTTACCAACAAATAGGAAAACTGAAATATAATAGTGAGGAAAGAAGAGATCTTGGCCGAAGTTGAAATAGTTTCCATATTTCCCCTTGTACTGTGAGTTACTGCCTGCAGAATAAACCTGACAGCAGCAGAAAGGGTGTTCATTATCCAGTGAACTACTTAGTGGTACGGTGGTACAAGGCCTAGATTAGTGGAACTCCTTTTGGTTAAGCAATCCATAGAGTTTGGGAGACAATTGACATATTTATAACAAAACCCTGCTTTCAGAGCTCTCTCCATCCAGATTTATATGCATATTTTATGATATTATGAGAAAGGTTTAGTTAAATTTTCATTGAAGGTTTTGTTTATCTAGAACAGCAGTTTAATAGCCCAAACCTGATTTATCTCCTCCTTCTCCAGCTTAATGCTTCCTTTCTTGTTTACCTCTCCTGTATTTGAGAGGTATTCTTTCCTGATGGGAAACTATGATAATTTTCTAAGAATCAGTCTTGATTTGTAAAGAAAAGCAGTTATGTTTTTAGCAGATAACGATTGTACCACGTCAGTGTAGCTACCACAGTTTTGGGTGAGATCTTTAGTTTATCAGTATAATTCCATGGCTTTCAGCAGAACAAATTAACTTCAGTCCATGGTCAGTCCCATTGACTCCAGTGGAATTATGCCAGTTTGATTTGGTGAAACAGAAAGGAGAATTGGGCACACAGCATTAGCAATTGCAGTTTTCATCGACTGACTGCAGATAGGAATGGGATTTGAACTTGCTGCCCAAATGCATTCATCCGAAAGTCTGTTACTGTATTGAAACTCAGTGATGGTATTGAAGTGTAGTGTGCTGCATGCCATGATGGGTGGATCAATTCTTGCTAACTGCAGCAGCAATCTCATACTTTAATGAAGTCCAAAACCATCATGAAAACTGCCTGTCGAAAAGACTCCATTTATCACTTGTGCTGCTAATTAGCTTTCCTGATTTGCCAATTGAAATTTGAGGTTTTTTTCCCTCTTCCATAACCTTGTCCAACCTCACAGTTAAAAAAAGGCCTTTTTCTCTCTAGTGAGCTAAATGCAATTCTGAGCTTAGTAAGAAAAGATTCAGTGGTGGAGGAGGCACATAACAATCTTCCTCCCCTTTTTGACCTTGGAGAATTTAGAGGATCCCATCACTAAAGTGATAAGGGTCAGATCATTACAAAATGTACATTTTTTCCCTGCCCCTCAGCCCCCTATCCCCACCATAAAAGGCTAGTTGTCAAAGAATCTTGGTAGTGCACAATTAATTTTAAATTCAGCAACAAGTCATCTCTGAAATTCCTTGAGGAGATGTAATAAAAGAAATCAAAATACAGTTCTCTTAGGAAAAGTGTCCATCATATTTGGGTCTTAGAGTGTGTTTTATTTAATGGATTGTGTGAGCCATGTAGATTGAAAACCTTTCAAACACAAGCTGTTAAATTCAACACAGGGGTAACTGGGTATGACCCATAACTGATTTGTAGGTTGATGAACTAACTGTCCTTCTGGCCTTAATGTACATGAGAAGATGTGAAGAGTGAGATCCAGCAGTGTGTGGAGTAGATTCCCTGGAGCCTCTTTTCTGAGCCATTCTTAATGAAGCAAGTAAAGAAGTCCAAGAGTGTTACTTTATGATTCCACCTGTTTAGTGGTATCAGTGTTGATAGGTTTTGCTACCACAGTATTGCTACTGGGGCAAGGGGCTCTGTGCTTTCCATGTAGTGCTTTCTGTGCACCATAGGGCATGGGAGAATGATTTAATGTCCACATTAGGGTCTTGGTCACACTGAAGTATTTTTTGTGTGTTTTTATTTTATGCTGGTATTCAGATGGGAGTTTAATCACATGCAGAAGGAACTGTTAAAGGAACAGACTCGGTGCAAAATTTTGGAAGAAGAACTGCAGAAGCCCTTGCAAGTTCACAGATGGAGAAAATTAGAGGTGATGTGTGAGGATTTTGTGTTTCCAAAGCCCCTATTATCAAATCAGGGCCCAGCAAAAGCCTATTTCATTTACTGTTTTGCAAATGGTGTGGAGGGACTGGGCAGACTGAAATTTCCATAGTACCAATGGAATCCTTACCTGCTGAATGCTTTCCTTGCACAATGCAATCAGTGTTATTTTTTGTGTCTCTTTGTCAATGAAAAATTGCAGGGGGATTTGTAAAGAGACAGTGAAGTGCTAAAGGGAATAAGAATGCACTAGATGAATTTAGAAGGGGGTGATTCCTTAACATGGATGGTGAGAAATAAGATGATAGGGGAAATATACAGTCCTACCCTCCCCAAACAGGGAGAGGTGTACAGGAGTGTATATTGGAAGAAAGCCAGTAATTGAAAGGCTCATAGAATAGGTAGACTGGAGAATGGACAGATATGAAGTCAGAAGTAAATTACATCTGAGGAAAAACAGAAAGAGGCCTCCACATAAACAGTGGTAGATTCCCAAAGACAGTCATTCCAGGTAATGTGAGTTCAACTGCTTTACATAAACAGCAAATCTAAGTTTTCACATGATTTGAACCTGCCAAGTGAAGGGGAAAACTAAAAAATCCATCAAGCATAGACCAAATATATGAACATCAGTTGGCATCGCTGGATATTTTTGATGTAAGTCAGTGCCATCTGAGATTCCTCTGTTGCATGGATCTCTGATCTGATGCCAACCTGAGTTGCTTAGCTTCTCTAATATTGAGTGATAATGTGCTCTGTCCCTGCAGAAGCAGAGCTGAATATTTTGACTGTGCTTACTAGCATGATAGTGATTTTCTGATTTTTCCATGCTGAGCTTAAAGTTGGATAGTGTGATTAGCTTTTCTCATGGAAGGGTGATATAATGCAGGATGCTGAACTAGGTTAAACACATCTAGGTAAACAAACTCTCGCAGCACCTTGTAACAAAGAAAAATCAGGCCAGTCAAAACATCCAGTGATGGGGAAATGAATGTATTAAGAGACTGATAATGGGAAATCATGTCTTTCCATTCTAGGTAACTGGTTTATATTTGGAACACAGAAAGGCCAGCAGATGGCAAGATCCATATGAAATAATCCTGATGGGGTTTTGGTTCAATTCCTAATGAACAAACACTCTCAGTTGTCACAAATTGGCACCATGCTTGGGCAGTGATATAAAAAAATCAAGGACTGAGTGGATCATGGGGACTGGTCTACTTTTTAGCCTTTCTCAGGAAATGATGTTGTGTTGTGAGCACTGCATGTGTATCTGTGTTAGTGTCCTAGTTACGCTTGAATTGATTAGTCAATTTAGGTAAAATCAGACAAAAGATTAAGAGCAGTGAGATACTGAGTTTCTTATAAGCTCAAGCAAATGTAAGAGAGCAGCACTTCATTGAAGCCTTTATTGCAGTGTGAGTTTGATCCTTATGAGTCACCACAAGAGAGAGGAAAAACCAAATGGAGAGAGAGGTGTTCCGAGTCCCTGAGTGGGGAAAAGTTTCAGTCAGAGTTTGCCCTTCATTGAAAGATCCAATAAGAAGACACAATGCACTGGCAAAGTAAGCTTTGCTGGCTCCTCTTCACAGAATTATTTCTTTGCTCCTTAGAGCTTTCTCCAGATTCAATCTGTGCCAAAAGAATGAAAAGGAAGAGATGGAAAAACAGACATCTACTAGCTCCTGGTCTTACGGGCTATGTAGGTAGAGGGCAACAGTACACTGCAAACACTGTCAAAATTTTAAGCATTTAATTCCACTGAAGAATGAGATTTCACATGTATGGACACTTTAGAACTCTGTAATAATTAATCAGTGTGCACCCCCCAAATTTGTTCCTATGAATTCTCCACCTGTTTCAAGACTAAATTGCAGTTAGTCTTTCTTTTGTTCAATAGAAAAATCTTCTCCTTAGAAACTAAGTTGGCACTGTTTAAGGTTCTTGAACAGCAGGAAGTACTTGCACTGCTCTTAATTTGTCAGTGGACAGTTCCAGTTGCTGCTAAAATTTGTATATTAAGTTCCAGGACTTGTATACATGCAATTTTTTTTAAAAATAGCTGAATGCATCCTCCCCTAGCTCCCCTTCTATGCTTGTTACTTTTGAACACTGGGATATTATGGTTTTCATTTGCAAAAAAGAAACAGTAATTTGTTATCATATATAATTTTTGAGACTCCTTTGCTCTTTCCTAGGCCAGCGACCCCACCACATTTGAGCTGATTCTGAAGGTACAGAGACTACAGAAACGACTTATCAGCAAGACAGGTGAAGTGATAGAGAAAGAATTTCTCCTTCAGGTAATGCAGTGTCATTATTTTGTTGCAGATAATTAATATATTTGACTTACTCTGCATTCTCTGTCTACTGACATGTGCTTCTGAATGTTATTTAGATGCATGATTTTGGATTTCTTTTGCATGCCCTTTAGATAGCTTTAGATGGCAGCACTGACTCACTGAAAGAGAACAAACAGCATCAGATTAGTTGATTTTTATATTCTGGTTACTGATACCTGGTCAGCTCTGGAAAATACAGTTAAAGGTTGTCTTTAGTTTATTCATGTCATAGATTAGTTTTCAAGTCAGTCTTAGACTTTTTGAAAGGTTTTGCTTTGTCATTTTAAACAAGAATGTTATGACCAGAACATGGAGAAAAATTCCGGATTGATTCCATTTGTGCTTAGCTTGGCTTTTGGCAGGAGGAATCCTAAAGAGTTTGTGTGATTTAGATATGCTGCTGTCTGAGGCATGTTTGATTTCAAGGTTTTTGTGCTGAACTTTGCCAAAAAATAATTTTTGTGATAGCTTATCTTTTTTAAACTGTATCAGATGTCCCTTAACCCCAGTGATAACAGTAAGATTTATGTTGTAGAATGAAGGAAAGACTGTATTCCTGTAGTGCAAACATTGCTATCAAATATAACAGAAAAAAACTCCAAAGAGTCCTGGCTTTAACCAGAGGTGTTAATCTGGTCTCTCTGTTGACTGTAGGGATAGCTACAGCTCTAGGTGTGATTTTAACATCTTAAATACCCTAATAGTCTTGATGCCTGTGTTGGGTATCACTCACTGAAGAGTAAAATGTGACCTGAATCTCCCTCTGTCTTGAGAAGAAGCTCAGCAGATCTTATCACAACAGGGTTTGTCTCTATTTATTGTTTCATAGGAAAACATTGATCTGAAATTTCATTTGAATGTAATGTATGGTGCATTATTCCTCTGCTTGGAAAAATGTGATCTTTGTTGCATAGCACTGAAATGCTGTCAGTGAAATAGTTAGCTTAAAGTGTAGCAAAAATAGCTTCAAATTTACTGTGCTTTACTGTGCAAAACAAATTCTGTTAGATTTTACATAGTCTCTATTGCATATCTGGCATTATCCTTAGTATGCTCCCGTTTTGCTATTATCTTTATTTTCAGCTGAAGAACTGAGATATAGAGGCATTAAGTTGCCTGCCCAAGAAAATCTTTGAAATAGTAAGTTTTTGAGCTTACATTACTGTACTAGCCATTGGTATAATCTTTCTGTCTCTGCAATGATCCTTCTATGGCAACTCTATGATATTTTCATTATTTTTTTAGATTTAAAATGGGGTTTGGCTATATAAAATCTAATTATTATAGCTAGAATTGCTAATGAGTTCCTTTGTGTTCTTAATTCAGGCACCGATTTCCTGTGTAACAATGCTGAAATGAAGGTTTCCCTCAGAGAAATAATACTAAAGGCCAAAAATACTATGCTCCACATTGTGTTCAGGGATTTAATCAGGGATCAATGTTTCTGAACTCTTTTCTGTTTTTCCACAGTGTTTTGAGTCCTCCACAATGACTGAAATAGGGCTCTTTCGTAGCAGGGAGTCGGTATGAGGAGGTAACCAGAGATGGAGAACAACCCCCAGCTCATTCCCTTGAAGGGCTGTGTGCTGCTGGATAGCTCACTGGCACAATGAGCACAAATTAAGTGTCCTAAAAGAGCTGCTTCTGCTGAGTGTCTGGATAACCTGGTACAAGGCATTTTATTATTCTTTGGACTTTTTGTCCTTGGTATGATGGTAGTCTCTCTTGTAAAATCATACCCTGATACTCACCCAAACAAAACTCTCACTAATAACTTACTAAACTGAATTCCAAACTGCTGTGATGAAGGAGTGAGCCTAAGGAACACTTCCAGCAGAAGGAAATAAACAGAACAGTAACATTGGCTTTCTGGAGAGAGCTGAGTTTCACACACCAGGAGGGTAGCTTCACTAGACCACCTTCTGGGCAGTTTGAAAGATTTGAAGTGAAGTATTTGAAAGGTAGTGTAGGATTTGATCCTGACTGAACTTTAGAATTATGGGAAATAGCAGTAATTTAGCTCCAATTTCAACAATTTTTAATTTTGTTCTCTCTCTCTCTCTTTTTTTTTTTTTTTTTTTTTTTTTTTTTAAATCCTGGTAAACCCTTCATGCTTAAAGGCATTCAGCAATGCTTTATCATGAGTCTCTTCTGGAAGTCAGCTCAGCTTAGTTCAGTCACTGCTTTTTTGCAGGAGTGGGGGAATTGCTGATGACTGGCCTGTGCCTGCTTGGCAGAACATCCCCATATTCAGAGCTGGAGCCTGCAGACTGAGGGATACAAGCTTCCTCACCCCCAGTCATCTTCATTCACATCTTGCCCTGTAAAAAGGGCACAGACATTGGGTGTATCAGCTTTAAAATGATCTTAACCTCTTGCTTGAAATACATAATCTTTTTTTCGTGTGTGTTAGGCCATCATGCTAGCAAATAGGATATTTGTTTAAGGTGAAGCTTGTATCTGTGTCTAATGTGCATATTATGTAGCATAAATTCCCTCACATCAAAGTGTATTAATAAAATAGAGTACAAAAAACCTTGTATGTTGAATACTGAGCATTAAGAACACCTTGGAGTTTAGAAATAACCCATGTGAGGAAGTGGTTGAGCCCAGTGTCAGCAACCTGCAGTTTGATTTGTAGGATATTCACCCTGCTGCATACTCATACACCCTGCTGCAGAGCCATAATGTTTTTATAAGGGAAAAATAATTCCATTTGTATTGTATGCACTGTAGCTTTGTCTTCTTTTTTTTACTTTTTGGTAAATGGTCTTTTAAATAAAAGTGCAGGGAGCAAGGTTTCAGCTGGATATATAAATGGAAAATTTTGCTAAGTAAGGATCACAGTATATAGATTTGTGTAGAAAAGTGTCGCTTAGTTTACCTACTCCTGATGTGCATTTGATCATATCCTTTTTATTAACTTTTGCATTGTTTCTAACCTTTCATTTCTTAAAAACTGAGGCAAATGTAGAAGCAATCTACAATCCATGCTATGTGATTAAAAGAATGATTTGCTATATTTCAGTGAGAAGTTTAGATTGCTGACAAAATGGGAAAAACCCAGCTTGACTCTAAAATCTCATGCAAAAATATCTCTTAACTGGTCATCAGGGTACATTTTTTGGATCAGGCATATGCTGAGAGATAGTGAATATGCAGCATGCTGAATGTTGGGTTTTGCTAAAAGAGCTTTTCAGAGTTGAACATTTTAGTAGTGTAAAAAGATTTCCTATGTTAGAGAAATTACTAAAATCTTTTCTTGTTTCTGATTTTTCTGTGCCCTGTTGCCACAGCATCTTGGGTTATAAGGTATCAGTTCTCATATACCAAATAAATGTGGTCATCCTGAGATGCTACTTTGAGGAGTAGCTGCAAAGCAGGTGGTCATACTTTCTCTTTTAATACAGGCATTCTCAGAGTTGTGAGCTGCTGTGCTGATGAAAAATGCTGTCTTAAAAATCAGATTCAAACCCAAGGTCTTGAATACTTATGGTCAATAAAAATCCAATGGCATTTTTTCTAAACATAGGAAATGTTACTTCAGGGATAGCCAGTTTTCCTGTCTCAGTCATTACCTTCCTTCTGAATTTATGCAGTCAAGATAGAGCATTTTTTTAGTTCTTTTCTAAACTGTTGAGTAATATTGCAGGGCTTTGTGGAGAAATACTTTGTGTGTTATCCAGGAGATCTCACTGATGGTTGAAGGTCTTTGTGAACACGTGTGGGATGAATGGCATGTGTTGTAAGGCCATAAGGAACAATTATTGATAAGCAGGAGTGCTGTGCATATCCTGACTGCAAAAATACAGGTGCTCACTTTGCATGTGGGGAAAATCCCTCATGTGACTGAAGCTCTGCTCTTCTGTGTACTGAGCACTGATGTGGTAAACTCGCAGTGGGAAGTATTACCTCGTTAGGATTATGATTAGTGTGGTTTTAGGAGCTTATCCCATTAAAAGTGAATTATGCACTGCTTTATTTGTTTCAAATTTAGTTCTTTCTCTTCAGAGCGAACTCCTCTAATTTGATTTTATGTCTGACTGAGCAGAATTTTATTCAGCTGCATGTCTTGGAATGGATAACAGCATAAAGATTCACATTATATGTCAGTTATCTCTTTTGTCAGTCATCTCAGAAGATTGTTCATAAATGTAAAAGAAAGTTCAACCTAGATTATTTATTCAGGGAGGCAAAGGCAAATACCTTATTTAAGCCTTGCATGCAGTAGTGTAGCATTGTTTTTCTCTGCATATTCTGTATTTTTTAATTGCTATTGTTCTAAGTTGTCAGCAATCAAAGCCCAGGACTGGGCAGTCAGGATGTGATGCTGTGCTGACTGTGTCTTGAGCTCATAGTTCAAAGAGTGCAAAGGCAAAAGGCATGATTAGCTCATGTATCTGACTCAGAGATTACAGCCAGATAGCACCCACATGTCCTTGCATTGAGCCAAGTTTTGAGCTAAGTTTTAATCCCTCCAGAGAACTGGCTGTCCCAGTGACAGAGAGTAGGAGGAATTGAGGGGATGCTGCTGTCTCCAGCCCAGTTCCATTTCAGGTATTGTGAGATACAGGGAAGGGAGAACGAGAGACTTTCTCTGTGACCTTGGGCAGGCTATTTAGTTTGTGCATGCCTCACATCAAGTAAGAAGGGAATAAAATAATTTCCATTCTTTGGTACTGGTGTGTGAATGAATATATTAGAAAGATGACTCAATTCAGTAGCGAAACACTCAAAATAGGCAGATGTTTTATTTTATTTGTGCTAACTTGGTCCTAGAGCTGTTCTATCCATTTTGAGGTGCTCGTTGCTATAGTGTCTGAACATAGACATAACCATCTTTATTTCTCAGAGCTGGTACTATAGTTTCATGAAGAAATCTGCTTTAGAACTGTGTTTTACTGTGTGGGTTTATACAGGTTGGCATCTATTGAAATCGAAGTTTTCTCCCAAGAAATGAAGGAGCTTGGGGATTTGCTTCCCTGTATTTGTTATGCATTCCACCCCTCCCCCCCCCCCCCCCATTTATTATATAAAATAAGTTATTTAATTTTTTTTTTTTAATCTTGTGGGGGTTTTTTCAGCCCACTTTATGGGAGCCTAGTCCTGAAAATAATTTCTTTCCCTAGCTTGGGAGTTTCATGAGGCATGCTTCTGCTAAGTTCTTCACTCCTCTCACAGTGCTTAAGTAGCTTCCACATAAGAGAAATGTGTGCTCAAATGCTGAGTAAGAGATTGTCTCATCAGACAACCTGCTAGGAAAAATAAGACAATACTCTCCTATGCCCTACCTTTATTTTGGTATTCTTAAGGCCCAGATTTTTAGAAAGTTTTATCTTAGATGCTATCTTTACATCTTAAAAATGGCTGAGACTTATTTTACCCTCTCAAATTTGGCATTTGTTTTTTTTGGTGCCTGATGTAGATTCTACTTGAATTTGAGTGTATAATCTAGTTGCATGTTACAGGTAGGGTACAGAGTCCGAGCTGGGGATTTTTTGGCAGAATTATCTATTTTCATAAAAAATAACTGCAATTCGCTTCAGGAAACTAATGACTGTAGAATTCCTAAAAGTCTCTATTGACCTGCCTGTTATTGTTCCTCTGTCATCTTGTCTTTAGAGAGATTTCAGCAGAGGTAGCTTGGGAGAGTGCTTTGTATGCACTGAAACTTACAGGTGAACTGCAAAATCCACTGCCAAAATGCAATCCTTTCTTTACTGCTCCTTTATCATTTATATATGAAGTCAGCCTTTTGAAGGGATTTTCCATCCAAAAATGAAAAGGGAAATTTTTCATTTTAGCCTTTTATAGTATAGTAGGACTTGGTGCTTTTCTATCTCTGTTTCCTGGAGGATTTGACTTCCTCTGGAAGCACTGGATTAATACCCTATCTTGCAGCTCAAGCTAGCAGTTCTCTCAGCCCTCAATTAAAGGGGTGAGTACATTGAGCTATAGGCCTTTTCTACACTTAAAAGCCCCATTTCTACCAGCAAAAAAGTCACTTTTCTGATTTAGCTTATACCAGCTTTTGAATGGCAGAAGACTTTCTTGCCAGTAAAATTGCATCTAATTGCATAGACAGTAGTTGGCATAAACATATCAGCACAAAGGAATTGCACCACTAACTGAACTGAAATTGGCCAGAGTTGTCAAAAAGCACAAGAAAGAGCTCTTCAGGTATGTAAACAACAAGCAGAAACAGATGGAAAATATTGGCCCACTGTTAGATAGAAGTGAACTAGCAACAATGCTTTAAAAGAGTGAAGTTCAACAAGGACAAGTGTAAGGTCTTACAGCTGGGAAATTCAATCCAGGAGTGCAGGGACAAGCTGGGATCTACCTGGCTGGGGAGCAGCTCTCTGGAAAGGGACCTGGCCATCCTGATGGACAACAAGTTCAATATGAATGAACATTTTGTTGCTGCAGCAAAGAAGGGCAACAGGCAAATGCTGGGTTATGCCAACAAGGGCATCACTAGCAGAGGTTATTCCACTCTACTCAGCACTTGTCAGGGCACACATGGAATACTGTGGTCAGTTTTGGTCCCTGCTATATAAAAAAGATGGACAGGCTGGAGTGGATCCAAAAAAGGGCCACAAAGATGATCAAAAGATTGGGAAGCTTGCCATCGGAGGAAAGTCTGAAACTGCTGGATTTGTTTGGCTTTGAGAAAACAAGGCCAAAGAAAGACCTTATAACTATGTTCCAGTATTTAAAGGGTGGTTAAAAAGAAGATGGGGATTTTCTTTTTACAAGGAACCACATGACAAAGATGGGGGTAATAGGTAACAGGTTGCTCCTGTGGAATTCTGATTGCACACAAGAGGAAAGTTGTTAACAATGAGAACAGTTGGAAGGCATGACAATGATCTCCCCGGGGAAGTGGTGCATTTCCTATCACTGGACACTTTTAAGATACATCTGGACAGGGTACTGGGTCATCTTGTCTAGATGATGCTTTTGCTGAGAAAGGCTGGACCAGATGATCTTTGAGGTCCCCTTACAACCTTCTTTTCTATGATTCAGAGATTTAAAAAGTGTCAATTTAAGATCTAACCCCAAAGCCCTTGCATGAGTCGTCTCATTAAAGGGACAACAAATTTACTGTTTGCTCTCACAGATGTATATTGATCACCAATATAAGCAAATGGGAATGAAAGAAAGGTTGGACCATATGAATCCTGAGGTTTACTTCCAACATAGTATTCTATGATTCTGAGAAAGCTAAGCTCCCAAAACTTCTAGCCATTGATCAAATGGTTCCTGATGTGGGGAGAGGGGAGGGAAAGGCAGAAAAATGCTCTTCTGTCCTTACAGAAAACTAAGTGTTGCTGTGTACCTTAAGGAAACGAGAGAGAAAACAGTACCTGGTGGAGTATGAGGTTTGAGGTTATGACTCCAGTTCTGAGTTGGTGACTAGAACTTCAAGGGATTTGCATTGAAATATAGAAATGGGAAATACCGTAAGGACTTAGGCCTAACATTTACTTTTTGGCTTTCAGCTGGATATGAATCATAAAGAAAAAGTTTACTTCCCCAGTGTCATACAGAATTAGGCTGATATGTCAAAGGCACACTGTAAGAATAGCCTTGATTTAGACTCCAAAGACAAACTCTATTCTTTTTTCAAATAAAAAAATAATGTGTGCCCATGAACTCTGGCTGCAACCCAGTTCTAACTTGTGATGGACAAAAAATACCTCATTAACAGCTCAATATTATGATGCATAAAAGTCTACTGAATTAGTGCCATCAAAATAATTTCAGTCCAATACTTTAAAACTTATTTGAGCTGGAATCTCCAATGCAGTATGAAGTGACATATGGAGGTACCTAATGCATCAAGTCATCCTTTACGACAACTCTTACATTGTTTCCTTCTTGCGCCATTCTTTTATTTTCCTTTTGTTGTGTTTCAAGGTTCATTGCTAAACTAGGACTTTGTATGAGGATTTTAGCTTTGAATCCAAGTGGAGATGTTTTGTATTTAATATTGGTTTTAAATTGAAGGATTACTGTCTTTCAGTGATTCTACGCCTGGCATGATGATTTTTCCATGGAATTAGAATATCTCTAGTGTTTTTTGTTCTGACACTGGTAATTTTTTCTCAATTAACCCAATGATTTAATTTTTAAAAAATTGATTGTGTAGCTAGTAGGGTTCTGTGAGTAGGGCAGAACCACTCACACTAAGCCAATTGTAGGAGAATTGTGTTAAATCTTGGTGCAATTTACCAGGGATCATATGCAATCTTGTGATGATGTAGTAAGGAATCATATCTCAAAAACATGAAAGGTATGAGTCACCTGTGTGAAGGTCTCTTGAGGGTCTACATATCTACCTGAAAGTTTTGTGTAAGCTTTAATAATTCAATAGATATCTGAGGAATGTTCAGTTCTTGCCCTAGCTCTCTTCAGAACGGAGTTGATTTCTATTTCTGCATCTTTCCAATACACTTTTTGGCGCATTAGTTTATTTTAGACCTTCTAATCTCAGTCCATCTAGAATTAGAAGATGTTACATGCTATAGAAATTTACAGCATGATAAACTGCTCTTAAAAACACACTGACATTTAAATTCTTTCCCTCCTCCCACATATGTTGCAATTCAAGTGGAAGAGAATAAAGTCTTCCCAGAAAAACAGACTTTTTTTTTCTGGTATGTTTGTTTAAACAGGATTTTGAAAAAATGGGTTACGGAAGTATGCTGATCACTTTAGTGTCACCAGGTGAAGTGGTGACATTAAAGTGGCTGCTCTTTAGGGTGAAAAAATACTTTTCCAGTAAAAATAGTGCAAATATTTTTGGTACTGAGAAATGGGAAGCAAAGCAGATTACCTAGTGATCAAACAAAACACTTTTGGTGAACAGTTTTCTTAGTGGAAGAGAGAATTCTTACTGACTCTTTGGGAATCTACCCTCCCCTCAGAAACAAAATAGATTTCCCATGAGAAATGGATTTGGACAGAAGCAAGGTGCAAGTGTATTTGAGAAAATAACTTCTGGTTATAACTTATTGAGAAACCCAATAACTTAGTGAGAAAATAACCATTTTTAGCCTATCTAATGATGTTTTGGTCAGAAATATTGAGATGTCATTTACAAAGCTGAGGAAGTTGCATGCAGAGTAAAAATACCTTAGGGTTTACAGGTGGCAAAAAGAATTGATAATTTACTTGAGTTTGAGCTTGAAAGAGAACTCTAGCGGGTCATCAGATGTCATCCCTCCTCATCATGCAAGATTGTTTTATTTACAAATACTATCCTTCATAGATGAGTGTCAAACATAGTTTTGTGTCCTTCATTCTAGTACATGCACTCCCAGTTCATGAAGTTTAGTATGCCTGAAGAGGTTGTTGTCTTCATGTACTGTGGCTTATTGTAGTTTTCTCCCACATTTGTAACCTCCTGCTGTAGTCCAGGCCTGCTATTTCTGAAAAGCAAGGAGCAGGAGTACTGACACAGCCACCAGCATGGTGGTCCTGGGAGACTGAGTTTCATTCCTGTGTGTCTTTAAGGAGTTTTAGTGAACTTGGGCAATTCATGTAATAACTCTTCGTGTCCAGAACTCTTATAGAATAAGAGGATCACTGCCCTGGCTGGAAGCAATTCTTCAGGGTATGTACAATAAAGATTTAATACCATTCAGATACTGAAACAAGGATGCCATATAGGAACCTAAGACACAGCACTGTCATCTGTAATCTGCATCAGCAAAACAGAAACAGTGATCACCAAAGTGGGTTTTTTTGTTGTTGTTGGTTTTTTTCCAAATGCTTTGTGTTTGGTTTGAACCCAGAATCCTGAGCCTTGTATCATTAGACTGAAAATATTTTGTAAAATGACCCAATCCTAAATTCAGAATTGCCCTTAACTTCAACATTAGTTTGCTAGAATAAAGCTTGGATAAAAAAAAGTTCAGGAATTGTTCCAGTAAATAACAAATAACTGAAAACAGTCTTGTTTACTCCTCATTCCTCTGTTCAGCATGTATCTGAGAAGGAAATAAATCTGCTGTGCACCCCAGGGTAAAGTATATTAATCAACCAGTTATCTTGTTAAGGGAAAATAAATGACTTGCTGTGCTGACTGAATACATTGCAGCGCACAGACTTTGCAGTGCTGTAGCAATCCGATACTGACTGTCAGCCATCTAGAATCTGCTAGAGAAGCTGAAATACTGGAGGAGTGCAGCAGCAGTGTAGCAATACATTCACAAGCCCGTATTCTATAGGGTGGCCCAGAGCTAGAGGTGCATCTTTAGCATTCACAGTTTGGCAGGTGTTCTTGTGTTAAGATAAGGAGTGTTCTACTCTTCACTCTGCAGCAAGATATAGACAATCTACAGCATCCCAGTCAGTGATGGTTTATTATCTTGTATGACAGTTGCAACAGCAACAAAATCCCACCAAAAATTCATTCCACAGGGACAGACTAGATTTGTTCTATTCCAGTTCTCTTATGTTCATTCTTACTGTGAATGGTGCTGTTGTTGAGGGAACACGTGCAGAAAGATGCTGCAGCTAAAGCTGTTGTGCAGCTGTTAGAGGAAGGCAGGCAGTCAGTGTGGCTGGTTGGGTTTTTTAGAAGGCTGGCTTAAAATGGGACGTAGGAGGACACAAACAGGTGTAGAAAGAACCCCATTTCTCCACTCTTCTCTTGGCACATCCAGAAATGTGCTGCTGAGTGCACAGGAGCCATGAACCTTGGTAGGCAGAGTCTCTGCCAAGTAGGGCACATCAGTCAGCCAATTGCTGCACCTCTTGGAGCACCTCTCAGAGCTCAAGCCTTCCCATGCCTGTCTAATCTTTAAGCTGTCATCTTAAACAGGGCATGGGACACTTGAGCACAGAAGTTGTCTTTACATGGACATTAGGATTCACTCTTTCCCCTTCCTTTAGTTCTGTTTCTGTTTCTTTGAATTTTAAGAAGCAGGCAAGGGGATCTGAAAGAGAACTCCTTGAAGAATAGCAGAGGCTCAGCTCTAATTACAGTGAGTCTGAAGGAAGCCATGCATTAAAACATTCATGATTTCAGAATTGCTGTGTGTGTTTCTTAGATGTACTGTTATTTCTTAATAGGTTCCAAAGTGTAACAGGAGACTAGTCTTTCTTCCCTGAGATACTTGAGGTATACAGGGGAACTCTGCTGTCCTGTCAAAAAGATGTATGTAGGCTTTACTGCCTTGTTAGACAGGTATTGTAGTTTTAAGTGGTGGCTTGACTTTGAGACAGCTGTTCAGAGGTAGCAATTCCAGAACACCAAAGGACTTGAAGCAAAGTGCTCTCATCTTTCAGGGAAATCTCAAGATCTAAGTCAAGCAGGTGATTAAAGAGATGTAGGCACCTAACTTAAAAATAGATATTTCTAGAAGGAGCTCTGCAGTTTCTCTGACCCTTCAAGGTCATTTGTCAGATTAGTCTGAAGTGAGAACAGAAGCTAGGCCAGCTATCACCTGCAGGAACAGCTAATCATTATCAACAGAGCTGTGATAATTCTCCTTTGATTCATCTAAAATTTTAAAAATCTAAATGGCTATTGAATAGCTGAAATACATGCTGTTACACTGACACTAAAATACAGAGGTTTTAAGTAAAACAGTCTAGATCTGAAGAAAAGACTTTTTTTTTTTTGTACAGAACCCTGTATAAAGTAATTATTATACAGTAAAAGGTTCCACATCATTTGTTTTGTAGACTTATTCACTTAGAATATTTAGAACCTTGTTGGTAAGATTTGTATCAACCTCTGATCTCCTCCAGGTCACTTTAAGACAAACTGCTCCTAGAATGCAAAACAAAGGTTTGTTTAGAGCTCTCTTCAACCCAACTGTCCAGCAGCAGGCACTGTGAAAATAGTTGGAATATTTACATCAATCCATGTCATGTCAGGGGTGATTCTCACCTTCAAGGAACATCTCACTTTCATGTGTGTATGTGTGTATATTTCTGCTCACACATATAGGAGGTAATTGATTGATAATCCTCTGCAATGTAAAGTAGAAACACTGTGATCAAACGATCTACTCTGATTAATGATTTTGTAAACTCTTGTGTAATGTCAATAGTAAAAAGGGTACTGCAGCTGTTACTTCAGCAAGACACATCCATGCCATTTTCTTTGGATAGATTGTTAAACTTGTTTCTCAGAGTTCAGGAGTTGAAAGGAGAGGAGTGTATGTAAGTTATTTGGTTTTTTTCATTGGAAAAAAGATTGTTTTCCTACACCCTTATTAGGGAAGATCTGATAGTAACAGTTCCTAGCAATAATAACAAAAAAAATAAGTTGCAGTTGCACTCCAGGTGAAAATGTTCATACTTTGTTGTTCCTAGAAGATGGTGATACTGCAGCATTAAGCTCTTGCTGTTGCAAAAAACAGTCAAGGGTGAAGACCTTACAAGGTCTCCAAGGTATTTTTTTCCTCTCTCATTAAGCTGTTTTGAAAATGCCAATTTGGTGCAGTTTGCTCTGTGCCAAAGGAAACAGATTTGCTCTTGAGAAACATTATTATCAACTGGAGAAATAAGTTGCGAGTTTGAATGGTGCAGATTTCACCAAAGATGACATAATCTCAGCCTTTCCTTCAAGCTGAGGGTTTTTCCAGGAAAACCCAAAACTTCTAACACAGTGTTAGTGTTGCTGCACTGTGACGGGGCCTCAGTGTCAAACATAATTAATTTTCCCAATAAAGAGTCTCACACTGGACAGTTAAAAAGTGTCTAGGTGATAATGAAAGCAGGAGCTGTTCTAGGGCACTGCATCCTTGCAAGGGTGTTTGCTGATGGATGGGGAATAGACAGGAAAGAGCAGGAGCTTTTGCAAAGTGTTTACAGAGAAAGTTTACACTGCACGTTTCTCATAATGCTGCAGGCAACTTTCTTCTGTTATTATAAAATTTGTGAAGGTCACCATATGCTAATTTTTTTTCTTTACCTCATAAAAATTCTAAAGATAGATGTCCTGAGCCAACAGTTACTGCTAGGTATACACAACAATAAATAAATGTAGGGCTTATACAGCTGAAATGCCTATGACTAG
This sequence comes from Phylloscopus collybita, assembly GCA_027886175.1. NCBI lineage: Eukaryota > Metazoa > Chordata > Aves > Passeriformes > Phylloscopidae > Phylloscopus > Phylloscopus collybita. The sequence goes on from JAJNNQ010000129.1 coordinate 26,639,185, forward strand.
ATAAGTGTGTCTGTGTATATCTTTAATCCAGATTTCCATGTCCTGTTTAACACTTGTGAAGAGGAATCACCGCCCCTAAGGATGCTCTGCTGCTGCATGCCATCGTAAACAAAATGCCTCTGGAGTTCAGCACAGCACTGACATTTTGGTTATAGTGCCAATAAACAAGAAACCCCCTGGGGCACATTGACTGACTTGTTATCCCCACCAAAGCCATGAGGAGCTGAAGAGTGCTTGCATGGTTCTGTATTGCTTTCTCCACCTTACTAATTAAAATAAGATTTTTTATTTAGGTTGCATGTTTTAAGGACTGCTGCCATACACTACATTGCACACTTTTGCACTACATCTTTATCTTGTTGAGTTGTTCCTTTAGCTCAGTTGCTGGAGACAGGAACTAACGTAAATTAAATTGAAGCAGTCTTTTGGATTTTTTTTTTTAAGTAATTCATGTGATAGAAAGCTTTTGTTGCATAATAGGGTTTTTGTGGGTCTGGTGGAGAAGGCTCTTGGGGTGCTGCTGTGCCAGGTAAATTTGTTGAATTATCTATTTGGAAAGAAGCTGATATAAATGAGGAAGCTGGGACTGCAGGGCCTATTTCTGCTGTGAATACATCTTCATTAAATGTATGGTCACCCATGATCTCTGGTTCAGAATAAAACCCTGGGCTCACTAACAAGATGTGCCATTTCCTGGTGTCATGGTGAGGGACAGGATGACACAAAATAGGGTCACATCTTTAGAGCTCTGTTCCAGCCTGGGAGTGGTGAATGCTTCCCATTCCCTGTCAATGGCTGTGGATGCCTTGCTGTCACATTGGGAATGTGTCTGATGGTACTAATGGTACTGATGGTCCTTCTCACATGGAAAAGCAAATGGGGCTGTGCTGGTCAGCAGCAATAACTTCTTTTGAAGTAGGATTTTGCTGGCAAAAGTGATCCTTCTTGCTGAAGATGGAGCCAATTTGTGACCACCTAATCCTGGACAATCAACTGAAATTTGCCAAATGCTAGCCAGACTTCTGCAGAAGAAAATTATTTTTTCTCAGTTTGCTGTAGAGCAAGCAGGCCAGGAGAACTACAGAATATGGCTGAGACAGCACCTAGTTAAATTTAGGGGAAAGCACTGCTTACTTCCCCACCTTCCCTCTCCAAATTAATGGGTGAGAGACTTAGGGATGAAGAAAATTACTGTCATGGCTGGGCCTACAGACAGATATGTGAGCTCCTTGGAGATCCCCTGGGAAAAAAATTCTAAGACAGGAAGGGCTGTTCTAACAATAATGTGCAATTTTATTTGCAGATTGTTTACAGCAGGTATTCACAGAGGTGCTGAAATTCTCTTTGGAATGCCTGAAATTTAACTGCAGTCCTCAACCTGAGTGTCCCAGCGTGCCCTACATACACAAAATGAATGTGCCATCATCTCTCCACCATCACCTTGGCTTAGTTTGTGTAATAAACCAGTGAAACTTGTTCATGTTATGGGCTCAGTCTTACAGTCAAACATCTGCTTGATTCCATGGGAATTTCGTGGTGGAAGGATCCTGTAGAAAGCTTTGTTACTGACCTGATCTGAGCACAGGTACATTACTCCTGCTAGTGAAGCTTTAACACCATGGATTTACAGAGATTTGATGGATCTTCCCTCACCTCAGGAAGAAGAGCTGTGCCTTGCAGTGTGTTTGTGGCTCTAAGTTCCTTGATCTCAAAACCTCAGAACTGTGGAAAGATGTGAGTTGTGATGGCAGCCTGGCATGAGGATGGAGGGTAATGTGAGGGGAGGCAGTTTGGGATGAGCCAAAGAAACACAGTCATATTGGATTGACTTGATATCTTACAGAAAACAAAGTTTTTCTTTATGAATTTGTGCTGATATTTTGTTCTTGGTCATTTCTGATTTCTTATGTGTAGAGATGGAAGCAGCTGCACATGCACCTTGTGACTCACATAGATTTACTCTTGTGCTTGCTGTTTTTAAATTAATTGAAATTAATTTATTTTTAATTTATTTTTTGGATCCTGGGGTAAAATTTTAGAAATTATAGAAATGCCAACCTGTGAATACAAGCTTCTACTGAGGAGCAAAGAAGTATCCAGGGTTTTATTTTAATGTTTTGCTGACATATGGTGCTTCTAACCCAGTGACAAATTAATTGGCTAGATGTAAAAGAGATGGACAGTGCTTAGCAAGGAAGGACAGGATATGCATTATGAGACATCTGGTTCTGCCTCTGTTGGATTATGGATACAATATACATTGGACACCTAATGAGTCTCTGCTGCATAAAATAGATTCTCCTTACAATAGAATTGTATGCTTTGTCTCTAAATGAGGTTATTATACACCATTGCACAGTGTTTGGTTAGCCATTGTAGAGGATAGGGAGAGAAAAAAATTGGAAAACAATTGCACTTAAGACCTTCAATCTATCCATTGCCCCATATTTATCCAAATTACCATTACACTGTTACAAAATACAAATATATGATACATTCAGGGTTGAAATGTTAATATTGACTGGCCAGATTTTGAGAGGGTGGGTTTTTTGCTGTTGTTTTTACCTTGGAGTAAAATCTTCCTCAGAAAGAAAAGCTGGTAGTGGAAATGCCACTATGAAGTGGCATAGTAACTCTCTACTCAGAACAAATTATCAATTTAGTATTTGCTGCTATGCAAACCTCAGTGTGAGTCTCAGGAGGTTTTGATTTTTCCAGAGATATTGTGAACAATTTCAGTTATAGGGAACTCTTCCACAGTAATCTGCAGAGTTTAAGGCCAATGCTTGCAAAAGTAAGGCATGATTTGAAGTGATTCCATTTTGGGGTCCCAACTTGTGACCATTGTAGTTCATAGTTTTCAGAAAATTATGAGGTCTAAAAACTCCTTATGCTCTTGAAGACTGGACACCTAAAATTTTACATCTTCAAAAGAGCAAACTACTTCTAAAAAACCTGGCTCAATCACTGAGAAAGACCAAATGTAGCAATTCTAAATGATGTGATGGCACCACTTCCCACATCAACAGATGAATTCTGTGGTAAGAGTTGTAGAGAGAGCTTATAAAAAAGACAGCTAAAAGGGGCTTTGTCTAATCAGTGTAAATAATCACCTATCCTACCTCCTTCTTGGCATTTTTGTCTTCCTCAGTTAAATCTTTTGTTTGCTAGTCTCCTTTTTAATCCCAGTTTTCACTGTACCAGAAAAAGATGTGATCTTACTAAATAATATTATTTAATGATCTTAATTTTTCAGGGTGGATAGTAAAACTAGTGTAATGTGCAAAACTATGAAGGTGACTTTTTTCAGAGCTTTATTCCTCAGACTAAAAACAAGTACACTCTCAGAACACAGCTGAAAGCAGCATTTCAGTACAGAAAGCTCTAAGTGGGTCCATGGTGCGGTTTCTTTTCAGGCATGGCAATATCCAACTCCCACAATATAACTGTTCCAACATAAGGGAAGAGGAGACACATGACAAAGAAAAATTATTTGGTAATTGTGCTAGTCATAGTTGTTGCTGTTTATAATTTCTTTCCCTTGCCCAGAGCCCCTGCAGTTAAACTGAAAGGTTATATATATATAAATCTCTGTGTGTGTGTGTACATGTGCTTTGCAGGCTTTTCTTTGGAAGAAGTAACTCTTTTGTACAGGCCTTTGCTGACATTTCTATAGCCAGCTCACATCCTGTTGGGTGAAGCTGTGATCCTTAATGTAAGGCAGTGTGACTCGTAAGAAGAAAGATTGCAATAAGCACAGTTTCTCGTCATTAATTTCCCAGCCCTGGATACTCGTCTAGTAACTGCTGAGGTAGAGAGTGCTTGCTGGTGATGGTGTTTAAGAGCATTTCATTTATGGTTTGAAGTAGCTGGATGTTTATCTTAATGAGCTCTCCCATTGCTATCACAACAACTTTAAATACCTTATGGCTAGTGACACACAGGCAGATTTGTTTCTCCAAATACCTTCCTGACTGAGTTGCAATTTTCAGTGAGGTTGATTTCCTCTCAGGCTGTGCTGCTGCTGTAGCAGTTTAATAAGAGCTCTTCCTCGTGTCTGTTCCTTAGGAAAAGGAGAAGCTGTATGTGGAACTGAGGCACGTGTTGGCCCGGCAGCCTGGGCCCGAAGCCGCGGAGCAGCTGCAGCAGTACCGGAACATTCTCCGGGAGAAGACGAAGCAGATCAAAGTAAGAGGTGCCCACCGACCCTGGGGAGGGGCTGCAGGGAGGTCTGCAATGAACAGTGTCCCTGCCCTAGTGTGTTAGACCAGGAAAGCAGGGTTATCACTGCGTCTCCTCAAGGGACGACACAGAGCAGCAAACAAACTTTGTTTTGCACATTATGCTACTTTATTTCATTAAAATAGAGGAAAAGTCTTATTACGATATGAGTTAGCAGCACAATGCTGTAAATACATTTTTTTGCACGGGCATTCTGGGATACTGCCAGTTTTTCATTCAGCTTATTCTCATTCCCTTTATCTTAAACTGTTAATATCTTCAAGAAGCAAATCAAAGCCATTTTGTTTTCTTTTTTACAAACTAGTGGGAATATACTGAGAATCCAGTCTTAAGTTACTGTTGTTTCTCTTGTCATGTGTACATGTATATTCAGATATGCAGATTTTGTGGAGATGACAGGAGGAACCTAGTCTAACCCCTTGTCAGTCAGAGGGAGGTGTTCCTGCTTCCAAAAAATCTTGTGGAAAATTTTAAAAGCATAATATTAAAAAGCGATTCTTTGATAGAATTCTATGATATTCTATGAATAAGCTGATCTTCTCTTATTCTTGCCTGCATGAGAGATCAGTCTCCCCAGGAGTTCATCTACTTTTGCAGCTCCTCTCTCTGTTGAAGTCATCATCTCCTGTTCACTGCATCATAATCACGTCGATACTAACCATGAGGAAAAAAATGCAGAAGCAGATGGGCCCTTAGGAAACAAAGAGGCTGTTATGCAAATCTTAGCTTTCCATGGAGAAGAAAAACAATGTAGAAAATGTACAATAGAAGCCAAAGTTTAGCTAAACTGCACGTGATTTGAAGTTCTCCATAAGGTCCTTATTTGTCCTTAATGCAGTCAATTACTACTTTGTATTTCAGGCACAGCATGCTGTAGCATGTGCATGCCATTTTGAGGTGCCAGGTCAAGCTATTACCCTTTTGAAAGAAAGAACGTGCACTATGCATGCTCCTTCTTTTTTAAAAAAATTACTGATTCACATGAGAGTGGCTTTGTATTCATATTTACGGTGCCTGGTACTACTTTGCCTGAATGGATTGAATTTCTCCACTTAGCAGTGCATCCCTGTGAATAAACCCCATTATTATGAAATAATTCCCTGATTTATTAAGACATTAATTTTGGATTTTTGCCCAGCTTTATGTCCCAGAAATTAAGAGCTAATGGATCTATTAATGCCATTCCCGTAAAGCTTGGAGTGTATTTTTTATGTTGTATTATGGTTAAATGGCATAACCTTTATTTTGTAAGATATTTTTAGGTGAACAGAGGTGAGATTAAATGAAACATCAAGATAGAAAAAAAGTTGTGGTAGAAAATGATCATGTCTTACATCATCAAATATAAAAGGAGAAAGTGCTTGTAAAAGTACTCATGTGTAAGTGAAGCAACATCTCCTGTTTCTGCTGTTTGTGTTTTGTTTATTAGGCTTTGTCCTCAGAGCTGAGTATGTGTGAAACGCAGAGCAAAGAATACAAACATGAAATTGAAAGACTTAACAATGAGCTTCTGGAAGTGAAAAAGAGATATCTCTCTCAGAAACGCAAGGAGCAACAGAAGAAGTATGGGAAAACAGTTTTGTCTTCACAGCTTTCTGCATAAGCTAGATTTTTGTTTTAGACCCTTTTGATCAGAATGTGGCCAAATTTGACTGAGTTGATATAGTTTTGTTGCCTAATTTCCCTGAATGTTATCTTCCATGTTACTTCAGTCTGGTATGGATTTACCGTGATCTATGGCCAGGACAAGAACATCCATCAGAGATGTTGCTGAACACGTTCTGCAGTCCAGTTAAATTATTCATACCAATGAGATGGTGCCCAGAGAACACAGATTAGTGTCTTGTCTCTGACATCAAAGCATAGAATTATAGAACAGTTTGGGTTGGAAGGGACATTTAAAGGCCATTTAGTCCAACCTCCCTGCAATGAGCAGGGACATCTCCAACCAGATGAGGTGCTCAGAGCCTCAGCCTGACCTTGAAAGTTTCCAGGGTGGGGCATCTCCCACCTCTCTGGACAACTTGGGCCAGTCTTTCATCACCCTCAAAATAGGAAATTTCCTTCTTACATCTAGTCTAAATCTACCCTCCTTTAGTTAAAAACCCTTATCGCTTGTCCTATTGCAACAGGATTTCTGGGCTGTGAGTTCACATGGCTGGCTCATGTCCAGCCTCTCTCCCACCAAGCACCCCTAAGTCCTTCTGGGCAGGGCTGCTTTCCATCTGTTCCTGCCCCAGTCTGGATTGATGCCAGGGTTTGCCCTGACTCAGGTGCAGCACCCAGCACTTGGTCTTGTGGAATCTCAGGAGATTCCCATGGGCCCACTTCTTGAGCTTATCCAGGTCCCTCTGGATGGCATCCCATCCCTCAGGTGAGTCAACTGCCCCATTCAGCTTGTTGTCATCTGAAAACTTGCTGAGGGTGCTGAGGGTGGACTTTATTTTTAATGAGAGATTTCTTAGATTTCTGCAATCAGATGATGGTGATCTGTTACCAAGTTTTTCTGTATGCCCAGTAAGTGTTTTCTCTTTCCACTCATTTCCATCCTCAGCCTGTGCCTTCCTCACACACTAAAGCACACGGTTCTCTACAGTTGCTGAATATAATTCAAAGTTGCCTTTACCAGTTCTTCCTTAATCCTGTTTCAGACAGCAAATGATTTAATGACTAAATTAACAAAATAACCAGTGATAAACAGTGACTTTTGTCTATCTGCAAATTGCATAATGTTACCTTAATATTTGGAATTAGCAACAATTGTGCAGTGCTAATGGCCTTTCTGGAGCTTTAGGATCAATATGTGAGGCTACCATAATGCCTGATAATCCATTTCCAGCAGCTAAATGTCTCCTTCACAGCAGATTTGATGTTTCCATTCAGCATCAGGTCTTTTTGTGTTCATAAAGTGAGGAGAAATTCACCCACATTTTATTGTTTTATCTCACCTAGAATTAGTTCCTGTCATAAAAATTCCACTTGTTAAGGACATGATTGCTTTAAAATAAAACAAAAAATACTGTGTAAGTTGATGGTGGCTGAACATGTTATACAGTGAAAGGAGTTCCATATTGAAAGTCATTTAGTGCTGGATACTGTTTATAGGTTCAGGATAGATACCTGCCACTGGGGCAGCTTGTCATGTTGTTCTTTTGGGAAAGCGTGTCTGTAGATGGGCACTGGTGTCTTCATGACATCTGTGTTTTGGAAGCACATTTAAGTGCTGTTAGTGGTGCTTCTGCATGCTGGCATCATCTTGTGGCCCCCACCACAGCCTCAGAAAGCACCAGCACTGTGCTGCCAGCCCTGGCTTGCACCTCTTGTCTTTTGGCAACTGAGGGATGGTGCTGGGCCTTGCTCTCCTCTGCTCCTCCTTGCTTTGTACCTCAGTCGAGCCTGTTGGACTGCATCCTGCTTTGAGGCACACAGAGTTATAACTGGGCACACCAGTCCTGGATCACTGCAATTTCTGCTGTCTCTAGGCTGTGCTTTGTGTTGGCAAGGGAAACAACTTGTGCAAGACACATTGCTGCAATAAAGAGAACCTGTTGTGCAGTCAGGTTCTTCCCTAAGGAGCCCTCTTCCCTGCCATGCAGCCATTCCACACCAATACTGCCTCAGGGAGGGCTGGACAGGCAGTGCCTGCTGTGTAGATGCTGGCCAAAGAGCCAGGGCCATTTGATTCATACAATCTCAGATTTCTCTAAATCCCAGTTGACAGAAAACCACTGCCTTGATTTGCTATCTTGCTGGCTAATGTTAACATCGTGTCTGAAATAAATGTAGCTGGTTTTGCTAATAAAAAGAGGCTCCTGTCAGGACAATAGCATTAACAACATTATTGACTACCCTGGTATGAGGGAGAATTAATACTCTCAGATAACCTTACACAAAGTTATCATCTAAAGCTTTTATTGATTTGCACAAGATAGCTTTGAGTTGTGATTTAACATCCTGGTACTGAATAAATGCAGCTTCTCATGTGATGCTCAAGGAATATAGTGACAGCAGGAATTTAGCTTTGTTTTGTGTTAAAAATGAAAATTCAGTGTTTAAGATTTTGGTTGTGAATTTGAAATCCTCTTTTTCAGCTCTCCGATTCTAAATGTTACTTTTCCCAGTTGTCTTAGCCGTTCCTTTTCTATCTCTTCCTATTTTTGACTTCAGCTTCTTGAACCCTTTCTGCATCTCTATTTTCTTAGTTGCTTCTAGCACCAGGATCCCATTTTGATCTTGATAAGGATTTGTGAGAAAATACGAAGCTTAAATCCACACCAGGGACCTAATCCAGCAGTCCTATATATGTAAATAACTGCACTGAGGGATGCCAGTAGTGACTGGGAGCTTTTGCACGTGGCTGGTTGCACATTAATTCTGCATAATATATTATAGTATTCAGTTGCATAGATTTTTCCATACTGATGAGCACATCTGTTTGTTGTCTCCATGGGAGCATGAGGAAAAAATGAGCATGGATTCTGGATCATTTTCTCTCCCCAGACTTGGAAGCCCAATAGTGGGGATGGGATAAGCCATCTAAATACAGAATGTTTGTTTTTAGTGCTGTCAGCTGGTATATCCATTAGGGCTACACTGATACAATTAAAAACCAGCTATAAAATGGTTTTCATCATTAAGTTCATCTGTGCCATCTTTTGGCTTTTCTCCCACCTCTGTGTGGGTCAAATTTGGAAAACGATGCATAACTAGACACCCGACACAGTTTCTCTGAGCTTCTTCCTATCCTGACAGTTATTTAGGGGCAAAGAGAAAAGTAATAATTCCAGAAGTGTTTTCTTTTCCCTTACTGGGGACTAAGCAAAGATACTCTTGTGACAAGGCTAGATTTTGTGAAAGTGTAGTTGCACTCACATTTGTGTCTCAACCTCAGTGACTGTGAAATAGTACTGACCTTTGTAAAGCCTTAAGACTTCTGCTGTTATGATAAACTAGAACTTCATAAAGCTCCACTTGGTTAATCTTAAGTATCTCAGGATCTTTCTCTGAAGCATCAGGTACATCACAATGACTTTGGAATATTGCCCTTCATCTTTGTAGTGCTCTACCTACCGCCCCAACTTTGTAAGAGTGGAACCAGCTAACCCTCCTTCCCTCCTCTTAAGGCCATCAAATTCAAGATCTCCTGGATTCTCAGATGGAGCAGCTCCCCAGGGCTGTCACTGCACCTACAGCGTTTTCTGCACACTGCTCGTTTTCTGCAAATGTCACAGACAGGGCAATTATCACTGGAACTTTGTTAAAATGTGAAGACAGATAGCACTATATATTCATTAAAACTCAACAAAGGAAAAAAACTTCCCCATTGGGCCTTTGATGAATGTAGCTGTTTGTTTGAAAACAGGCATATTCCAGCTAGAACAGGATGGTGATTAGAAATCTGAAGTCATGGAGCTCATGTACATCCTTGCTCTAATGAGGTGCTCTGACCATTTTGGGAAGTAGCATAAAAAAAGCTCATTTATTTCTAATTTTTAATAATTCCAAACCTCATCAGTAGTTTTGTAATTAGATCCAAACAGACACCTAGTCTTGGAGGTTTACCCTAACAGGCTTTAATCAACACTTTTTAAATGATCTCTTGATATGTGATTGTATCAAAGAAACTCTGGAGGACACAGATTTCCTTAGTTTGTAAACATCTCTGGGCTGCAGAATGAAATATGAATTTTCTCTTTCTTTGTTTCTATTTAAAGGGAGAAGGAGCGATCCAGCATTGGTATGGGGACGAAATTACCACCCCTCAAGACTGCTGTACCTCACTTCAACATGGGGAGCTTGCCTTTAAGCAAACCCCTTCCCAAAATTGCAGTCTAGGAATACACTCATCTAGTTGCATTCCTCTTCCTAGTTTCTTGTTTGAGAAACTGTAATTTTAAAAGAGGTTCAGAATCTACTGAAATCACTGTATCACCTTCAGGAAAATTTTGTATATTGTCTATAATAAAGCACATTTTTACACTGGAATTACATTTTATATTGCATTTTATATTGCATTTATATTTTGTACATTTTATATTGGAATTAATGTAGTTCAAATTGCCGTATTTGATGCCAGCAGACGCCTGCACGGATGCAAATGGATAGTGGAGATATTTTCTCAATATTGTGTCTCTATTTAGCACTGTAACACCACAAAATGCCTTAATGTGTAGTTATTTCTCTTTTATCTACCTCAGTTGTAAGCATGCACTCCATTTATCTTCTAAGTCAAAGCACCTAAAAGAAATGAGAATACAGAAAAGAAGAAAAATTAATAGGCTGATGTTTCAAGCCCTGCTGAGCAAATGCAAAATTAACAAGTCTTTACTTAGATGTACATATGTAGCAGTTCTCTGCGTAGGTAGTGTATAATAGGGTTTGTGCAGTATTTGCTACAGTCGTTAGGAAGATCAAGGAAGTTTGTGGCATTATTGTACATTATTAAGAGCACGATTGTGTTTACTCTGGTAGATACAATGTGACATAATTATGTCTGTTCAATTGGGGGGACTGTGCACACTCAGTGGGACATGCTGTTCTCCCACACAAATCCTTCCAAGCGATTAAAACTTGGACTCAAAACATGGCAAACTTTATGCTTTAATTTCTAGACACTTGGGCATTTTTGTAACTTTCAGAAATTGTTTTTGTAATACAGCAGGAGCCCTCCAACCTTTTCAGCCAAAAGAGATTTAATTACCATTCATTAACAAGTGAAATAACAAAGTCACGGCATGAGGTGCTGAAGTATAGAAAACTTTCAAGCTGTAAAATAAAATGTTTTGAAACTGATTTGAACGTGGAAGGTTTTTTCCCTGCCTGGGGGATAAAAATACTTGTCCAAAGAGATATGCTGATAAATATTTCACATCCAGGAAAAAAAGCCCCAAAAAACCCTTTGCAAAGATTTTGTTCTTTTCTTTGGTGGAATACATAATTAAATATTAAAGCTACTGTGGGAAACTTTAATGGAAGTGTTTAATTCAAAGGAATCAAGTTAGATACGACAGGGATCTACTTTGCTTTTACACTGGGGACCAGAACACTTAGTCATCAGATCCATTGTATTTTTCTTTTGTCCCCAAAATGGCTATTGTTGCTTTTTTCATTGTCAAGTGCATTGTGCTAAAGTTATCATTTTAGGGCAGTCATGCTGTCAGAATAGTGTCTTTTGTGTATCTGACATGTCCTTATAGATAGAATAATTGACAGTAACTGACATGGGCACTTGACTCTGATGGAATCCCAAATAGGTTTTACTGAAGCTTTTAGAAGTTGGTATTTGCTAAGGTCCCAAGTACCCAGCCTGGAGCTGAATTCTGCTGTGCTTACACTGGCAAGTAATTTGTATTGAAATAAATCATCAAAGGCTCATTTATTAATTCACATGAACTAGAGGCACAGTTAGACTCCAAGAACACTGTCACTCTGTAGAGAAGCTGCTGATGTATTACACTCTAAAATGTACAGTGTGCCCCCTAACTCATCCAGAGATAATCTGAGTCTGTGTACATCTCCCACAGAATCACAAAATTTTGGGTTGAAAAAGACCTCCAAGATCATCCAGTCCCACCTTTGCCTGAACACCAGCATGTCAACTAAACCAGGGTACTAAGTGCAACATCCCGTGGTTTCTTGAACAACTCTTGAGCAGATGGTGGCTCCGCCACCTCCGTGGGCAGCCTGTTCCAAGGCTTAACCATCCTTTCAGTGAAGAAATTCTTCCTGGTGTCCAAACTGAGCCTCCCATGGCGCAGCTTGAGGCTGTGTCCTCTTGTCCTGTGACTTGTTACCTGAGAGAAGAGGCCATGCCCCCGTTTCTGTCAGGTACAACTCCTTTAAGGTAGTTGTAGAATGATAAGGTCACTCCTGAGACTTCTTTTCTCCAGACTGAGCCCCCCCCAGCTCCTCCAGCAACTCATTATAGGACTCTCTCGACCCTTTCCCAGCTCCATTACCCTTCTCTGAACACATTCCAGCCCTTCAATGTCTTTCTTGGGGTGAGGGACCAAGAACTGGACACAGAACTTGAGGTGTGGCCTCACCAGAGTGGCCTCACTTCTTCTCTGTTTGTTATCAGGGTTTAGCAAACAAATTGTCTCAGTGGCCAGAGGGGAAGCCAAGCAGATGGAATTTGTTCCCCACTTTCATATGTTTTTATCAGTACAGTAGTAAAAAGGATACTTTCCTGCCTTTAGCTGTACTTAATAGTAGCTTGTATTGCATGAGTAAAAAGCTTTTCTGTAAATTATTCTTGCCCTAAGTTTTTCCAGTCTTTAAAATGGTTGGGATAGTATTTGTCTAAAGACTTGCAAAGGTAAATTCACTTACATGGAAAGGTAGGTAGTCTTCTAGATTAAAACCAAAATATAGGGTACTGCAAAATAATGTCCTTTTTTTTGTACAACATGTTCTTCCAGCCAGAGGAGCTGGGAATTGAATACAGTAAATTCGACCTACAAAGTAAAGAAGCTTTTACTTGTTCTTCCACAATTTCAGGCATCAAGATGTGAATGTGTTGGCTACTATCTTCAGTTTTATTGCATTATTTACTTACTACCACGGAAACTAAATTCACAGGTTAATTCAGAAAAGAAGAAAAAAAAGAAAAGACAAGAAAATATAGTCATCAAATTATTGCCAGTAACTTTCAGCATAATCAGGAATAGAATAACTGCAGCCAGCTTAATTTATAGTGCTGGAGAGTGAAAACCATTTCTGAGTTCATATAATAGAACGGATTAAAGCACACCAAATCCCTTCCCCCTGGTCTATAAAAGTCAGGGAGCTTGAAAAATTGCTCTGGATGTCTGTGAACCCAGCTGATGCTGAGGTGCTTTTAGTGTTCAAGGATTTGGCTTGCGCAGCAGGGAAAGGCAGAGCGCTAATGAGAATATCATTTGTTCAGTTGCTTCTGCATTGTGAGCAGGAGCTCTGGAGTGCTTCTCTCAGTTTTGTTGCAGAAAAATGTTAATTGAATTCCAGTCTGTGTAAGTTGTAGCAAGTGTGTCTTTGACTTCTTATTCCTGTAAAGATATGTGAAAAGATGGAGGTGAAGGGCTATGATCCATTGCATTTAAATTAGAGGAAATCTTTCTTCTCTTTAATTGCTTTGGATTGGAGCTTGCACAGTAAATCCATCCTGGAGCCTTTTTTAGTGAGCAAAGTATGTAATATTGTTCACTTTCAGAGCTCTTGCAGTACGCAGATAATATTTTAAGAAATTTCACACCAAACTTAAGCTCTGTCTGATCTTGTTTGGCAGGTCTGTATTGCATGAGCAGGACACAAAATAGACACCGTACACTGAACTATCGAGTTCAAATGTGGGACCATCGCCCTTCTGGGATCACCTGTCAGCTATGAAAGACAGAACACAAGGATCCAGTCCTTAATTTATCCTTGCTTTGTGAATCTGGAGCAGCAGGAACACATACTACAGACCCAGTAACATGTCCTGCTGCTGTAAATGTGGGAACCCTTTGAGTCAACAGCAGTGAAAACCAGGACACAACTCAGAACCTGTTGTGCTGAGCTCTACAAACCCCAGGACAGGCTGGGGAGGCAGAGAGAAGGGCTTCCTGAAAATTGGCGCATCCCAACTATCTTTACCCAAATTAGAGTCTCTAAATCATGTATATTTATATTTAGGCACTTTAGCAACTGAGTATTATTTTCCTAGCTGGTCGTTTAGCTGTTGTGCATCTCCTCTAGCAGAGTGTATTTTTAGTGTGTTTAGTGCATTTCTAAAATCAGACACTTGATTTTGATGCTCTTTCTCTTCCCTACTTTGGTGCTTTGTAAGCAGCCCCACACAGATCAGTAACTTAAGCTGTTCAGCACACAGAGAGATGTCAGGATCTCATCCCTTGGGCTTCTTTCAGAGCCCTGTTTTCCAAAGGGGAGCTGAAGCTGTGCCTGTAGCATCTGTGGGTGTGAGGGAGCAGGGCAGGAACTGTAGGACATTCTGCAAGTGGCTGAGGTCAAAGCAGCTGCCTGTCTCTCTAAGCCTTATCCTTCAGCTTGCTTTCTCCCTGAAGTGGAGCAGCTATGAAGGTTTACTGAAACTTTTAGTCCCTCTGCAGACCTCAGTAGGTTTATAAACCTCATCATAGCTGTATAGTGTCACTTAGATAAGTTGGAATTTTTACTATTCTTGGTGGTGATGGTGTTTTTGTTTTTCTTTTGTTGTTTTTGTTTTGTGGGGGTTTTGTTGGTTTTTTTTTTGTTTGTTGGTTTGGTTTGGTTTGGTTGGTTGGTTTGTTTCTTGTTTTATTTTTGTGGTAAGCTCTTCAGATTACTCAAGACACAGAAAGAAAAAAAGAGTGCAGAATTTTTTTTGAAGGATGTTATATTTGCAAGATGGATCTCAACAGATCTGAGTTTCCTTCCATGGTGGCCAGGATCCTCCCTTTCTGGTGGTGGGCACTTTAATATGCCCAGGTGTGAAGTGGATATAAAAACTACGATTTCAGCCAGTCTAAACTGATTTAAACTTCCCAGTGCTTCACAGCAAGAGCCATTTCTCAGGGCTCTTTCTTGGCAGAAGACTAAGCAGTAATTTAAAGCCATTTTAATCTGAAATGAGAATCTCTACATGGGGTTTGAATGCACTTCAAGTGAAGTATGTATTTGCAACTTTTGTTGATCCCTCTTAATTTTCCAAGTGTCCCTGTAGAAACAAAGCATGTTTGTGTAGTGGCAAAATGCAGTGATAGCTCAGACTTATTGAGAGCCATAGGATGATAAAAGCAAAAGTACTAAGGGAATGGTATATTTGGCCTCAGCCCTGGGATGTAACTGATTAACCATTCTTTCCTACAAAAAACAGAAAGACACTGATCAATGTGACCTCCTGTCTCCCCTCCCCATGAACACCCTGAAAATTCTATGCTAAGAACAGAGTGTGTCTGGAGGAAAGATGCATGTTTTGTTGAAAAAATAGTAATAAAAAATATTTAGAATGCTGTGCCCAGCTTCTGCCCAAAGCACCGTTTTCTAGGATTGCTTTGACATTCATGTGATCGTGCTGAAAGCTATTCTGTGGCAGCTGAGCTGCAGGAACTGACCACAGGTACTTAGCTGTCCCCAACTGCAGAGTAAAATGTGTTTGTTTAAATCATCTTTGTCACTTTAAATGAAAAGGTGCCCAAAGCAGCAGTCTAAGCTTGTTTTACTTTGCAGTCAGGGCAGGATATGAGCAAACACGTGAGGGGTGTTACCTGAAGGGTGGTAACTCACAAATTTGGTAAAATCCTTGCAAAGATTTGGTTTTGTTCTGTGAAACTGCCTCTCTGCAGACCCCTTTGATGAAGGATGCTCAGAGCCTCGTGATGTGGCTGAATGACAGGGCAAACTCTGGGAGTTGCTTGGGAAATAAATATTCTTGCTTCTGAGCTCCCAGTTGAGCTACCTCCTCCTGTGCAATTTCTGTGCTATTGTTCAGAGCAGTTATTGTTATTCCCTCTTGGCCAGTTAGGAAAACTCATCACTAGAGTTTTACTTTAACTGAGTGTACACAAGTCTTCAGAAATTGCCAAGTCCCTTGCTGATTCAGGTGCTGTAGAGGAAAAAGACAAGCAGACCTGAAATGTCTTGGACCAGAGTTCTTTAACAGCCCTGCATTGATTTATTTGCTCAGTGGTGAGCTATTTGCTAACTCCTGATGCTTGCAGCACTCCTGAATTTGCAGCAGCTTTGCAAGTCAGCTTCTCTTGCCAAAGTTACCTTCAAAATTCCTTAGAGCAACTCTGTTGTGGCTTGGTTTTAGAGTGGATTCTGTTGTCCTTGTTTCAGAAAGGCTGTTTCAATTGGTATGCAGCACAGAAGAGGAGTGATGTGCATTAACTGGAAGAAGTGTGCAATTAAGTGAACTTTGGTTACAGAACTCAACAGATTTCTGCCTGGGAACATGAGTGAGGGTTTAGTGTATTCCATTTGCATCTAAACAGATGCAATTTCTACTTTGCTTTTAAAATGGTGTGGGCTTAGTGAATCCAAGTCTCATTTTATTTTGTTTGTTTTCTGAATTTTACCATTGATATTGAATGTTGATGGCATGCAAACCATTCATAGGCCAGACAGACCCTGACAAATTAGAGAGATGAGCAATCACCAACTGTATGATTTTTAACAAGGCCAAGTGCCAGATTCTGCACCTGGGATCGGGTTGTGTGTATAGATTGGGGAATGAAAATTCAGGGAGCAGCACTGTGGAAAGAGGCCTGGGGATTCTGGTCAATGGCAAGTTGAACATGAGTCAGGAGTGCCCTGGAGCCAGGAGAGCCAAGCCTGTCCTGGGGGCATCAGGCCCAGCATGGCCAGCTGGGCCAGGGAGGGGATTGTCCTGCTCTGCTCTGCACTGGGGCAGTCTCGAGTGCTGGGGGCAGCTTTGGGTGACACAATATAGAAAAGGCATTAAACTATTAGAGAGCACCCAAAGGAAGGTCACAAGGATGGTGAAGTTTCTGGAGGGGAAGCTGTGTGAGGAGCAGCTGAGGTCACCTGGACTGTTCAGCCTGGAGAAGAGGAGACTGAGGGGAGACTTCACTGCAGTTACAGCTTCCTCGTGAGGGGAAGAGCAGGGTTCAGGCACTGATCTTTTCTCTCTCAGGGCTTAAGGAAATGGCACAAAGCTGAGCCAGGGAATGCTTAGAAAAAAGTTCTTTACCCATAGGGTGGTTGGGCTCGCCAGGGAAGTGGTCACAGCACCAAGCCTGACAGAGTTTGAGAAGTGTTTGGACAATGCTCTCTCTCCTTTGGGCAAGGCCCACGGTGTGACTCTTGAGATGTCCTGTGCAGGGCCAGGAGCTGGAGTTGATGATCCTGATGGGTCCCTTCCATCTCAGTGAATTCTATGATTCTATGGATAGCTGTCCCATGGCCAGTAACTCAGGATAAGCATCCTGACACTCTGGATGGATACATGAGGATCACCCTCAGCAAGGAGGTGTTTCTGTCATACAAGACTGTGGGGTCTCTGGTGGTGATGGTGTTTGTGGTGGGTTTTGCTGTTGGTAGACACCATGGTTGATCCTGCTGTGGGGAGGTGTGAAGGGAGAATGAATGAAAAGAAATGAATGAAAAGACTACTTTGGTACTGGTCTGGGTTTGGAATATACTCTCCCCTCTATTTCTGCAGCTCTCATCCAGCCCTCATGGTGTGGATAGCTGTCAGAAGAATGGGATTCATATCCCTGGGAGATCTTATTCTTTTGTTGGTTAACTTGAAATTTTGTGTAATATGAGGCAAATTCCTTACTTCACAAAACAGGACCCATGTGCCCAGCTTAGGTGTGGTATGCAAGGGCTGGATGGAGCAAGGGATGAGCTCTGTCCACCTTTCCCAGATGTGCTGCCTTTCCCTGCAGCAACAGCCAGCAGCAGAGCTGGCATGGGAATGCTCATGTCAAGGGCTGTGTGCTCTGCTCCTGCATGGGAACAGATGCCTGCAGTTTCCAGAGCTGTCAGTCATGCACCCTTCATAAGCACTAAAATTCAAATCAGCTGATATCAAGGGGAATTATATGCCAGCATCGCTTGTCTGATCAAGAGCATCACCCTGTACTCTTGAGGGATGTGTCTTGTAATTTACTTCAGGCTGAGGGATAACTGATTTTTTTTCATTCTTATCTTCTTTAGTGCAAGCTGGCAGCCAACTCCAGAGCCCTCTGCCCCCCACTGCCTCTTCCCTGCTTGTTCCCTTTGCTGGCAGCCTGCGAGTTTCTGCTGGGCTTTGATCAAGTTTTACAGCTGGGACCTTCCTTTCTTCACTTTTTTTTATTCCATGTGCTGCCCGTTCTGCTTTCCCCAGCACCATCCTCTGTCCCTGGGCTGCTCCTGCTTTGCCCCTGGCTGCCTCTAGTCCCTGAGCTGATGCATCCAAACAGCCTGTGGTCTGCCTGGGGGAAGAGAGACAGTGTTCACTGCTGTACCCGAGGACTGGCCTCTACTTTCATCCAGGCATCTGCCCTGCCTGGGTTGGACATGAATTTTAGAGAAGAAGCAAAGCATGATGCAGTGACCTTCTTTGGGGCTCTGTGAGTACCACAGGCAAGACAGGTCACTGAGATTTCTCTCTCTCTCTTTTTTTTTTTTTTTTTTTTTTTCCTGGAGTTGAGGACGGGAACTTGGGACATTTTGTGTCATATATTCAACTAAAATTCACCTGAGCACAGCACAAAAGAGCACTGGGGTCTGTGATACAATCCTATTCCCTAATATCAGATAAACCAGCTTTCTCCTGCTCTGGTGACACTGTAACCTGCCCTACACCCTCCTGTCGCCCCTGTCCCCTAACCCTAAACCCTAGCACTATCCCTAAACCCTAAACCTACCCCTAACCCTTAACACTAACCCTAAACCATAACCCTAACCCTAACCACTAACCCTAACCCCTGACCCAAACCCTAACTCTAACCCCTAACCTTAACCCTAACCCTAAGCCCAAACCCCAAACCCTAACCCTAACACAGCCCCTAAACCTAAACCTAAACCTAACCCTAACACTGCACTAAACTCTAACCCTAACCCTAAACCCTGAACCCTAAGCCCCTAACCCCACCCCTAACCCTAACACTTCCCCTAACCCTAACCCTAACACTGGCCCAACCCTAACCCTAAACCCTAACCCCTCAACCCTAACCTAATACTAAACCCTAACCCTAACCCCTAACCGTAACCCTAACCCACCATACTTGGTGCATACCTGGACAAATTCCCCCAGGTGAACTGGGCAGGGCTGCTGGGCCACTTTGCAGAGTGCCCCTCTCCTGCCCTCCTCCCCTGCTCACCAGGACAAGCCAGGTTTTCTGAGAAGCCAGTGGGGTTTACTTAAACCTACCATGAAGTGGAGTATGGGGAAAGTCTTCCCCTAGGGCTGGGATAGTGCAGGGCAGCTTTGGGAAACACCTTGGGCAGATGCCCAATGGGACAGCCAGCAGTCAGCAATAGGGGGGAAAAATCAACCCTTTGGTGGTTTTTATTTGAGTCTTGGGAAAACAGTAAGACTGGAATTGCTGAACAATGCTTCCATGAGGAAATGCCCATGTTCAAAGCACAGCCCTTACAGTGATGTGCTGCAGGCAGAATGCTGCTCAGGAAACAGGTTAGAGGTGGGAGCAGAGATCCTCAGGGTGGATGAGAGGCTGATGTGTTGTCTCCAACCTGACTGTGTAGTACCTTCATCCCTCTCCTCTCTGAACACCTGCAAGGAAGAGAAAGGCAGCAAGGCTTTCACACCATGGCTCACATCTTCCTTGTTTTTGAGTTGCCTCAAGCTGAGGGAGAACGGAATTTGGAATAAAGGTGTTGTGTCAATTGCCTGCTGGGAGAAAGGCTCTTGCCTAGGATCAGACATGGTGAGGTCTGTAACAGAATTTCACCTTTCTCCAGCACATTCCAGATGAACACTACAAGGAGAGGAGCCAACATCAACCACATCAAAACAACCCTACTCAGACACTGCATCACATCTTGGACAGGCAGCTGGAAGCACAAGGTATTTCTTCCCTGTGGCAGAGTCCCTCAGATAAGTGTTTCAGGTATGCAGGATTCAATCATCATCCCAATTATCTCCCATCTTCTGGCCCAGCAGTGATGAGGACAAGCCCCCCAGCCCTGATGTTCAGGCAGGGCAGTGGAGTGAAGCTGGGGAGGGCAGCTGGGAAATGCTTTGCAGGCAGAACCTGAGCCAGGTCCCCCATAGCAAGCATCCTGGCTCCAGGCATTTTTTCTCTTTGATTTGTCATGAAAAGAACCCAGTTCCAAAGCCAAGCCTTGAGCAATCCCTTGCTAGATTGGAATATTACAAGCATAGCTGCAATTCTACCAAGAAGTTTTTCAAGTCTCTGCTTTCCCTCTAGAATCAGCCCAGCAAAAGCCATGTCTAGGTGAGATGCTTCATCCCTTTTTTTGAATTTTTTTCATCTAATACCCTTGTCAAATACTTGCAGGCAGCTGCAGCTCAAATCATCCTGTGCTTTTCTTGTGATCGCTTTGCCTGATACCATGGTGAGCATTCATATCAAGTGAGTGCATGATAGATGGTTAGATTTATGCTTTGTGTTGTGATCTGGGGGTATAAATGTATTTAAGTCACTTACTCAGCTTAAAAACCATCACTGCTGCTCTCTCATCAGCATTACAGGCAGAGAGATATAAAATAGCAGTGGTAATTGTGGCAATGGAGTGTTGCTGACAAACAGTATGAGCACAAACCCTGTTTTTAGAGACAGATGGAGTACAACTCCTCTGTAATTTCTTTAGAATTATTTTTAGAGTGGGACAGACTGAAAGCCCCTTGGGGAGAGGGCATCATAGAAGGTGAGAAGGGCTGGGGCCATGAAAAACTTGGGACTTTGATAAGTGTATTGCTTATTTAAAGGAAAAAAAAGAAAAAAAAAATGGGAAAGAGAGAGAAGAACCCAAAAAGTAAAAGACCTGACAATCCTAGAAACATGAGCCATTTTCCAGGGAAACTGCTCCCAGAACTAGAGCAGAGTTTAACAGGTGTGGAGGTGATTAATGGAGCCGTCTGGATCACGGGACTGTAACCACAGCTCAGGGCTGTGCATCAATCACTGTGGTGCATTTATGGCCCTTTTATGTCATCCCTCTCCTTTAAACCTAATTTAGGGCTGTGCAGATCAGTTGCCAAAGCTCCTTTGGCCCCACCTTCCCGGGCTTTCCTGGTTTGCTTGCAGAGTTTAGGGATGGCAGAAGCTGCCTCTCCTCTGCAGGGACGTGTTTCCAGGCTGCTGTGTCTACCAGAGGGGTCTGGGCTGGCTGTCTTATGACTGCTTTTAGCAACTCTGCTGCTCCTTCCCTTATAGCTGGTGCTTCCTCTAGGGCCAAGTGAGCTCTGCTAACTGGGAATATTGGGGAAGGGTGTCCCTTGCTGCAATGGGTGTGAAGCTGCCCTGCTCCTGTGTGATGGGAAGGTCTCGGGGGTGGGTGGGTACATGTTGGTCATGTCTTGCTCCACAGAAGCACTAAAAACACAACTCATGGATTTGTGCTGACCCAGGGCCAAACCTCTGTACTGAATTACTTCTTGGTGAGTTTAAGATGTTGTTCTCCAAGCCATGCCTGTTTCCTTGGACGGTGAACACCATGTGGGAGAAGTTTCTAGGGTCTGGTGGGGGGGTTTTCTAAAGGCCCAGGGTGTTTCCTGATACTGAGAGCTGGAGGGAACGCATGGAGCCAGGCTGTGCAGAAGCAACAATCCCCACTCCAAATAGTGTCAGTTGGGGAAATTAAAATAAGGAACAAGAAGGAAAGGTGTAGTGAGTCTTTCTGGTACAGAGACTGAGCATGAGGGAGCAAATTGTTGCTCTGTGATATGTGGCAGCTTTTGACAACTGGATGACATTTTGGCTTGTTTGGTGAGCAGGGGATAGAGAGAGACTAATGAGGAGCTGGAATAATTTGGGATGCAAAGCAAGGACTCCTGGTAGACACAAGAGGAACATATGCATAATCTTAACATCTTTCTTTGTCCCAAATCCCCAAGTCTTCTTTTTGGGAACTTCACAAACTCTTCCTCTGAATGCTGCTGTAACAACACTCTCCTCTCCCCTCCCTTCTTTATGCTTCTGTAGTGCAGCAGCTTTGGGGTTTTGTAAGGGGCTCTGCTCCTCTGCTTCCTCACTGCTTGTCTGCTGGAGAGGAGGCAGGATTGTGCCTGTGACACAGCTCAGTGCCTGTTGTTGATCCATCCCTGTGTGTGTGAGCTGTGTGGAGCCAGGGTCAGTTGTGCCTTGGTCTGTGGGGTCTGCTGGGGTGCTCTTGGCTGCTCTGCTCCCTTCTGGAGCCACTTGTGGTGGTGCTGGTAGGGTTCTGCCTGTGATGGATGCCCTGGCCACCATTACACCAGGTCCTGAGCAGCTCAGCTGGAATCACAAGGACTGACCTTTGCTTGTTGGAGGCTATTGCCATTGCTGGGTGGGCACCTGGTGCAGTATGATTGCTCCTGATTTATCCCAGAGCTTGTGTAAAGCTTTACTTGGTAAAGGCACCCTTGGGTAGGGGGATCTATGCCTGTACCTGTGCAATAGCTGAATTTGATGGCAGTGTTGGCAGCAGGATGTTACAGGGACAGGTGGTGGCAGGTGGAGCACTGGAATGCCTCACGTGTCTTGGGCTGATGCCGGCAAGCACAGAGCCTGCAGTCCTGCTCAGGTACTGCCAGAGTCTTCCCATCACTGCTTAGCCCACTCTGCTTTTCTTGTCAGAGCTTTTGTGGGACTTTTATTAAAGATTTGGTGCAAGATGCCACTTCCTGACAAATTAGTGAAGAGTGTTTCCAGTACAAAACTGGGTTCCTTATTTACAGTGCAATGTGAGAGTGTAATGGTTGTATTGCACGTGGGAAAATAAAGCTGGGATCTCAGCTGGGGGAGAAGGAGAAGGGGGAATGAGGTGCACAGCAGGTTTAGTGCAGTGTGCAGCATTGGAGCATCTTTTGTGCCGGGGCTGCCAAGTCTTATGTCATGTGTGAGGTACTGGCCAAATGTTCAGCTAAGAGCAGCCTGACTTGCAAGGACCTTGCAGTCTCAAAGATTTAAAATGATGTTTAGGAGAACATGTGCTATGGAGGGTGAAAAAAGCATCATGAGTAGTGACTGAGCCACCATGACAGACTTTCCCTGGGCTGAAGCAAGTCTGAAGTGCCCAGATGAGCTCTAAAGACTCTGCTTTTAGAGCTGGATGAGAAGAGGATCCATGCCCTTCTCTGGTGCTGGTGAGGGCTCTGGCTTACAGGATTTCTGTGGACAGCACCTCCATCCCACATGTCCTTCCTACTTGGTGCCTGGAGGCCTCTCTGCTCCTGTAAAGGAGCTGTGTGGGTGATGGGACTTGGAATACTGGAGCATCCTCCTGGATGTGCTCTGTCATTTTGGGGCAGATTCGCTGCTTTGGAGGCCTCTGCAGGTAGGATTGAATTTGCTTTTTTGCACCACTTGTCTTTATTACTGTTACACAAATGCTGTGATCCTCTCCTAGAGTGTCCTCTCTCCATCCTTCGTTGAAAGTGGCACTACATGTAGCCAGATATTATGGCATGGAAAAAACCAGAGGAGTTGATTCTTGAAGTGAACAGCATCACCTTTTTATCATTAGAGAAAGGACATCAGTGAGTCCTAAACTCTCTCACATGAGAGCTGCTGTGCCAGGGCAGGCCCTCCCTAGTTCTGGAGTGCAAATCCCTCGATTCTTGCCTGGAGCTCAGTGATGACAACAGGAGACTTTAAGGCACCCAGGACCACGTGAGAAATGACTGCACCATGTTGCTGCTGACAGGATTTCTCCTCCCTGACTGCTCAGACAGGGCCCAACATGCATTTACTCTGAATGTCACTTTTCTTAATTTAACAAAAAGTATGTTAAGAATGCAAGGAAAACAGCACAGCTCAGCCAACATGCTGCTCCTCAGCACTGCTGTGTGTTTGGGATGGGAAAGCTCTGATTTACAGAGCTGAAGATATCTTTTCCCATCTTCTTCCTAATTTTTATTTTATTTTGTTGCATTTTTGCAATTATCCCCTCTGGGACTACTATTTTCCTTTAATATCTAAATCATTTTTAAAGGCAAAGTGATCACTGTTTTGGAACTATAAGTAGGTTTCATTTTTATTATTATTTTTTTTAATACAGCAGTCATAAGCAATTTTAAAGCACTGCTTTACTGTATAAAATGATCTTCCCTTATGGTCTGATGTTGATGCTGCAGTCTGATTTATTGAGGAGGACTGTAGCAAATGACATAAATACTTAGAAGATAATCGTGTTGGTGATGGACCTATGCACAGCACATATTTAAAAGACAGGATGCCTCATATTGTCTGCTGCCAAGATTCCCTGGAGGATACAGGGTACAGAGGTAACTCCATCAGCCTGTAGGAATTGTGATCTTCCAGCCTGGATCTGGGTGCTTGACACAAGCTCAGCCTGGCACCAGTTTTAAAGCAGATGGCAAAAGTATTTGGATCTTGTCTACTGAGATAGACCCCAGCGGGCTGTGTGGGTGGCTATAAGGGTGGCTCAGGCCCAGATGTGGAGGGTTTAGTGAAAGAGAGGGGAAGGGCAGAGCTCTGGGAGCATGGAGGAGCAGCAGTAGAATGCCAGGGCCTGCAGCAGGAGCCAGGCAGGGCTGCAGGACCAACTCTGGATGTACAGAGGGGCCCTGGGCTTGGCCCCCCACCTCCTCCTCTACTGCCTTCTGCTGCCTCCAATGCAGACACCACCCCAACAAATGTTTTGGTGGGCTGAGCTGCTGCATCGTCATTAACATCTGATTTGTGGGGAGATAAATGTGGCTGGCAGCAGTTGTCATCTGTGCTAAAAGTAAGCACAGATTTTTAGCCAATAATGTAATTGTTGTACTTTCATGCAGTGTAAGCCCTGCTGTCAGTGGCTGCATGCACCCCTCTGCTCTCGCTGTAAGGGCAGGGAGGCTGGTTTTATTTCTTCCTTTTGGAGCAGGACTCACCCCCTTGTTTTCTGGTTTCTTTATCCTTAATATACACCAAAATATACCATGTGGAAGCGGCAGGTTTGAGGGGAAAAGAGAAAATGAAATGGTGTGAGGTGGGGAAGGAGAGGGCACGGGCCAAAAGAGCAGGGAGGAACAGCAGGGAAGGAGATGTGATGAAGAGGTATTTCAGCAGTAGGAAGGTGGCTTTGTGCCTTTGTAGTGTGACTGGAGAGACTGTAGTGTGGCTGTAAAGTGACTGCAGAGTACTGCTGTAAGGGGCTGAATGTCACTGGCCCTTGCAAGGGCAGGGGTGTCTCAGCCCTGTGGTTGGGGGCTGGCTGTGCACCTCTGTGCAGCTCTTAAGGATTTCCTTGTGTCAGGTGCCCCTGGCCAGGGGTGGGCTTGGAGATCCATCCCTACTGAAGCTGTTTTTAGGGAGGTTTCTGGAAGCTTCTTTCAAGTTTAAAGTTATTTTATATATTTATTTATATTTATAAGGTTTTTTTCCTGCTGGTGGATGAAATGCAGACTGGTGGTGGATGTGATGGTGATTTGTTTGTTTTAAGTTTGCATTAAACCTCTTGGGTCTGGAAATCAAAAGTGCAGGCTCCTCTCTGGCCTGATCTCCCCTTCCAAGCTCAATATCTCGGAGTGGGGCAAACTGCACTGAGGTCAATCAGAAGACTTTGAGTGATTGCACTCAGCATCTCACCCCCAGAGAGCCCCAGTGCAGGGAAGGAGCTGACCTCTTCCAAGAACTGCAGTCCTACAGCTTTGCTGGCTCTCCCCTTTCTTAACTGAAATAAACATCCAGGCACTGCACTGAATATCCTTGGAGCTTTGTCTGTCTCAGTCCTGTCTCCTTCAGCTTCTCTGGTGTGAAGAATTTAGCAGAGTTAACCTCCTCTGCCTCTGCCCCAACCCTGTGCATCCCTTGAATGGATGAATAAATCAATGAATATCTGTGCAAGGAATTGGACATGCTGCTGACATAACCCTGGACAAAATCTATTTTATAGATAAAAGTCACATTAAAAAAAAAAAAAGTGTATTGAGGGCTTCTTCATTGCAAACAGTGAACTTGCAAACTTGCACAGGGCAGTAATGGACACTTTCACTGTCTTTGTAGAGGATTTTTGTTGTAATTTTTCAGACTCCTATGTTATGATGAGGGACAGATATTTTCTATGTTCTGATTCAAACAGAAGGATGAATTCTTGGCTGTCTCCCTGTGAGGTACTTGAGGTTCAGTACAAACTGTCTAAGTAATGGGATACCTCACACAGCTGCTTCATTTTCCTGACTCCCAATGAGTTGAGACAGCAAATACCTCACCAACCGTGGAGGCTGTGGCAGTCTCATGCAACATATCTAAGGATGATTAATCCTGAGAAACAGCTTGGCCATTTATCTAGCTCAGGTCCCAGTTGCTGTATTGGGTTGTCTGGGCTGTGCAAGATGTAGAGCAAAGGAACTGCAGGCAGGACAGGATACTGGTGCTGGTGTCAGCTCCTCTCTGCCGACTTGCACTGGTGTGAACTCAGGAGCAGAAGGGTGCTGGCCAAAGAGCAGGGAATGAGGGTGTTGTAGTGTAAGGGGTGGACATCCTGCCCAGTGTCCTGCCTGAGTCAGAAAATGTCCAGGAGCTGGGGCAAATTGTGGGGACCAGCCTTGTACCACCCATGGGGGAGCTCCATCCACCCTCTAACAAACACTGCCAAGGTGTTCAGCTCTTCCAAACGTCTGATTCAGCCCAAAGGGATTATTTAGCCCCTATCAGACTGGAGTAAAACCTTTAGTGCTCTGTTCTGTTCTTTTCTACTCCTTCTCCTGATTTGGTGCAGCTGGTCTGTCCTTTCTCATGTTCTGCCCTGCATGTTCACTTGGAAGCATGATTTGGATAGAGGAGATGGATAGTGCTTTCTAAACAAAGCACCCTGAGCCCAGGAAGATCATGAGCTTTATGCTGAGGCTGCTGTGCACAGGTTGGGTGAACTGGTTGAGTGAACAGCTGAGGCAGGATCCTTCTCTGCCTATGGTAAAAAGGCTGCCACACAGGAGATGCTCAGTTCCTTGCTGTGGCTGCTGTGGAGATGGCACATCCTGGAAAATGGCTCGTGGAAGGAGCACACTGAAACCCAGGGCTGCAGCAGGAGTGAGAGACACTCAGGCATAACTTTGTGCTGCCCCCAGATGCTCCAGGCTTTTATCCCCCCTGGTTACACTGTGCACAAGCAGAGGGGACTGATGCCATGGCAGACCTGCCTTTCTCCAGACTCAGGGCAGGTGCTGATCCCTCTGCTCCAGCAGGGTCAGTGCCTGTGGTGCTCCTTTTGGTGTTAAAGATGAGCCAGGGCTCGTCACGGGCAGCCTGAGTGCTGCAATGGTGGCAGGCAAGGAAGGAGCGGCTGAGGAAGGGCTGCGTGCTGGGAAGGAAAGCAGCTGCCTCCTGTGCAGCAGCTGCTCTTCCCCTGCCTGCCTGGGCCAGAGGCTGCTCCCCGTGGCCATGTAGTGCTGGGGACGTGCTCTCAGCTCCTTGCACTGTGCTCAGCCCTAAGTGCACAGAGGACTGCGACCTTCTGTGCCCTGCTGGGAGGAGAGCAGGCTCCGAGAGGGTCCCAGACTCTTCGGCTTTATTCTCTTATGTGCCTTGGAGGGGAGCTGTTGACAGATTAAGACTGAGCTGCTAAAGCAAATGACTTCTTCAGGACCTTTCCCTTTACTTTGATTTGCTTCACTGAAAAGTCTGTCTGGGTAGAGGCTACTCAGGTTCCTGTTTCGATCTATTGTGCCAATTCCTCTGCTGATAATTGCTGTTACTGTGATGTGAGTACAGAGAGAAAGCAGAACCACTCCTCTGCTTCCTTCTGCAACCAGCTGAAAGCAAAATGCCTCCCTCTAATTGCTAGAGATTAGTTTATTCTGGGTACTTGTGGGAGGCTTGTAAGCTTTTGAAGAGCCCCATAAATGTTTGTGTGTTCTCAGAGACCAGGAAAGCTTAAAGGGGAATAAGATCCAGGGAAAACAAGGCATGAAACAGAGCAACCTCAGAGGGTGGAAAATTATGTTGAGGAGGCTCTGCCACTGGCTATGTGCTGGAATATGAAGAAGGACAAAGCTACTTTCTCCACAGACTGACACTGTTGCTCCATCACTGCCTTAGCTGGAAGATCCCACAGAAGTAATTTGGGTGTTGACAGGAACTAATTGTGCTCTTCTTCTCACCAGTCCATCTAATCTTCTCCATTGATGTTTCTGCAGCCTTCCCCCTTCCCTTTAAAAAACAAGGCTATTGTTTTTCCTGTTGGGGAGCTGCCACTAAAGGAAGCAGTGTTGGAGGCATATAAACTTTTCTCAGTCACTAACTTAAAAATACTGACAGTCTTTATGAATGAAAAAGAAAATTCAAAGAAACTTTGAATGCTATCACAGCTGGTTGGGAGTTTTCTAACTAAATGCATTTTGGCAGAATGTGTCAGCTTGTTGAAACTGAAACTCCTCAATTGCTTATTTTAACAAAACTTGCAACAGCAAGGTCTCTCAGCTCCATGACAAAATTTCTGGCTAGAAAAAAAGTGAGGGAAAGGAGCAGGAACAGCTAATGCCTTGGTGCTGGAGTGTTTGCTTCTGATAGGGGACGTCCTGGCCAGACCAAGCTTCATGACACTGGGTGCCTTGAGGAACTGGCTTTGTGGTGGGAAGGGAATGCCCCCTTCAGCTGTCATTGAGGCTCAGTGCTATCTCATGACTTGTGATGATGGTGCAGTGATTCCCTACAGTGTCTGCAGCATTGTAGTGTGATGTAATGCTGCACCAGAATACCCCAGTTCCTGGAGTCCCCATGGATCTTGTGGGGGCAGCAATCTCTGGGTCACAAGAAGCTGTTTCACAATAGGCCAGATCTATGAAATAAAGATTTTTTTTTAACTTCTATTTTTTTATGGCCAAACTACATTCCCTCATGAAAGAGGAATGAATAGGAGGCAGGGGGCACCTACAGAGAGTGCACCGGAAAGGCTGTTCTTTTATTTGGGGTTAAAAGCAGATTTCTGTGCATTTCAGGCTATAAGCCCTGGTAAGTGCAGCTCTAGGCAGTCTGGAGCTCTGTGACAAGCACTAATTTTGAGAGATTGTTCCTTCCTGATGGACAATTACACACCAATCACAGCAGGAATCTGAGCATGGCTAATGTAAATGGCCTGGAATTTTGCTATTCGGGAAGTAATGCTTTTTGATTTGTTAATGTTATATAGCTTTTACCCAGTACAATAAAAGTTCAAATGTTCTCCACAGGTTTCATTATTTCTCAGATTTACTCAGTAAAGGCAGGAATGAAATCTGTAGGCACCAATGTTGTTTACAGTTACAGAAAATTGCCATTTTACTGCAGGTAACCACTCCTGTGCGTGCCACCTGTAGTACTTGGAAGAAGGTAGGTTCTTGTCTGGGGCTTGTTCCTGATGGGTCTTGAATTGTTAAATCCTTGTGCTAAGGAGTCCCACAAACCAACAGGACCTGCTGATGGCTCACAGCCCAAGGGACCTGCCTCTCAGACAGGAAGCTCTTTGTGAACATGGTGTCCTTGGGGCTGTGAATGTGTCATCATCAGATGGAAGCTCCAGGGTAGGTGGTAGAAAGAGAAAATAATATGTCTGAGACACATTTTTTTCCTGCTAATGTACTGTAGCAATGAGAGGTTCTGGACAAAAGTGGAACTGAGCTGTTTGGTGTCTGTCTGTCCGAATGGAGAGCAGTTTTGACGTTCAGATATTGCTCTGAGTGTGCATAGTACCACTTCTCTCCCAGTAGCACTGCCCAAAGGTCAGTTTCATCTGCCACAAGTGCAAAGAAACCTCATACAGCTTATGATGACATGGCTCAGTGCTGTGAATTCCACTAAAAATATCTCATTGATATTTGGGAGATATTTAACTTGGAAATCTGCCTAGAAATTAGCCCCTCTTCTCTCCCTCTCTCAGGGATTTTGTGTTTGGATCAAATATCTGAAAGTTTGGTTGGAGTGCTCCAGGGTCTGCTCAAGGAAATGGTGATCTCAGAGGTGTCTCACTGCAGAATTGTGTCTCAGAGACCCCTGATGACAAGTGCAGGAGAAATGTTGAAGGTGCCTGGGGGTGGCTGCTGTTGCACTGTGCAATATGCTGCCTTGTTGCTGATGATGCTGTGTCCCAGGAATGGATGAACTGGGATCCAGCATCACCACACATCACTAAGTGGGCTGGTCAATAAATCCTTGGCTAGTATGAAGCATCTGACTTCAAGGGAATTTCACTTCCTTCTGCCAAATAATCCACTCATGAACATCCAAATTCATCTGAGAGCAGCTTGTTGGTAGCACCTAGATACTACAGTAATTGGTGAGCTATAAATACCAAAGGCAGACATAATATTAAACAGGCTGTGTCATCAATTAGCTAATGACAGAAGCATAGAAACATTGGATAAAAATAACCTGTAATAGCACAATACTTTCTTCTCAGCCCCCTCCTACTCTCCCTCATCCAGAAATGAGCAGCTCTGGGACACCTCATTTTTTACTATTAATAATTTAGGAGCTGTAATGTTCTGCAACGAGCAGTGTCTGATCTGCAAAACATTCAGTTTTTCAGATTGCTTTACACTTCCAATCATTTGCAAGAAGTAAATCTGGTAAAAACAATGGGATTTGATGCATGGGATTGTTTTGGGTCATATGGTGGGGCCTGGGGCACAGTTTCCGAATGGAATTTGTTTAGTTCAGTGGCATCTTTGTGATGGCAACAGCTGCCCATTGTTTCTCAGTGTGACACAACAAAGAGCACACACAGACCCAAGGCATGGAGGGGGACCCCAAAAACTTAACTTCTGGGCTTGGATTTGCAGCTGTCGATCTGTCCCACCAACGCATCTCAGATCAATAAAACCTGGGCTTATCCTGATGGAGTCAATGTGGTGTCAGAGTCTGTCTCATGCTTTCATTGCACAGCAGAGCCCTGATCCTGCCTGGTGCTACAAGTGGGTAAAGGCTGCCATGGATGGGGAATTCTGGCTCCCTGTGGAGCACTGCCAGTAGCTCCTGTGTTTCTCCTTGTTCTCCCCTGGGCACAGGACAAGGCTGTGTTCCCCACATCAGCCTCGAGCAGCCTCGTGGCATTTTCTTGGCCCATAGAAATGCAGAGGGATTGAGAGGACTGACCTGCCCATCCCTAAGGAGCAAAGCCCCTTTGGATGTGTCTGTTGTAGATGAGCTCAAGCTTTGTGAGGCAGGGATATCTGCAGCCACAACTGCACGGTTCTGTTTCCTTCACCACTTTCTTCAAAAGTGCTGAGCTTAAAAGGTTGTGGAGGAGAATGCAAACAAGGTGGGGTGCAGGCAGACTGGCCCACAGTGTGAGCATGTAGACCCTGTCCTTGAAGATTATCAGCCCAAGAGAACCCCTTAGCAAATTTCCAGGAAATAAAACAGAGAGCTCTCCTGAGTCCCTGTCCCAGCTATTAACACCCTTATCAAGCTTTTTTCCTTTTGGCAAGGAGATGTTCTGGAAGTGTGAGGCTGTTCTGAGAGCTGGAGTCTGGGAACCTTTTTCTCCCTTCCAAGTTTGTATCCATGATTTAATAATTGCTCAAGATCCTTTTTATAAAGCTGCAAGACAAGTGATCCATGACTTTGTGTGGATTTTTAGGTGGATTTTTTAGGCTGACTGGAAGGCTGTGGGGTCACTCCCTGCCTCTGGAAGCCTCAGTGCTGCTGCATGTCTGGGTCATGGCTGAGCTTGTCCTTGAGCTTCAAATGGAGCCCTGGGCTCAGCCTGGTCCCCAGGCAGGGAACACAGGTGGCTTTCAGGGCCAAATTTTGACGATTTAAAAATCTGAGATGGTGTGTAGCACAAGCAAAACTGGTTCCTGCTGCTCTCTGCTCTGTCCCAGCTATTTTTGTTCTGTTTGCTTGATAGGGCTTGCAGTGACAGTGTGGATTAAGCCCTGAAGCAGACTTTGTGAGACACTGGGGATGAGGATTCACAGAGGAAAACTTTCTTTCCAGTTCCTTTTGTAATCAGAGAGCAGCCTTCTCCTCTGCAGGGTGATTCAGAGAGGCTAAATTAAGCTCTTTCTGTGAATCAGCCTCTAGGGCAGCTCACTCTGCAGTTGCCATCTCTGCAACAGCCCCAAGCACTGCAGCCAGGTCAGGGCCAGTTCCTGTGCAGAGCTCCAGCTCCATGGAGATGGGCCACTGCCACTCTTAGTGCCACATGCTGGAGATTTGGAGAATCTGGGATTCTCCAGAAGACCTGTGATTGTCAGGGGGACCTCCTGACACTCCTGCTTCATCTCAGGGAGTCAAGTCAGGAGACCTCTGCATAGCCAGCTGCTTTGTCTGCACACCCCTGAGCTGACTCAAGAGCCAAAGGTGGCAAGAAGGAGAAATGCTGAAGCTGAGCTTCAGCAGAGAAGAGAAACAGCCACAATGCTGCTTTTGTCTCCTCTGAAATTTCCTGCTGTTTTTCAACAAAGTCAAATCCAGTTTTTTTCTATCTAAAAAAAAAAAAAAAAGCATTGTAAATGTTGAAATTCAAACATTTTTACAACTTTTCCAGGTTAATTTCCTGCTTTTCCATCACCCCCTTTTCTCTTTTGCAGGTTGTGGAGATTAGAATAGGATTTAATGGGGATATCTTGAAATATCTCAGTATTTGAAAATGGAAAGAAAATCAGTTTATTTTTCTTTACCTGCTTCTTTGGGAACTTCTGTCAATCTTTAGGAAAAAAAAAAAACCAAAACCACAAAAAACCCCAAACAGCCAACTCAAAACAGCTTTCAAACACTGCACACTAAATGCTCTGTTTCTTCTTTTCCCCTGGCTAAAACACCTACCTGTGTGGAAGAAGCAATGCCCTTGTCTCATTGTGGGCAGCTTGTGCCTCACTTGATGGGCAGGCTGGAAAAGCTTTTAAAGAAAGGTTCTGGCTACCTTGTGCTGTTGGAGTAGCCAGGCTTGCAGCAAATCAAACCAGGACAGGGGAAACAGTGATGGATAGGTGTGAGAAAAGAGCAGTGGTGGGCACAAACAGTGAGGGTGAAGGGTGGAGCTGGCCTGGAGAGAAGGCTGGGAAGGGAGGGAGGGTGCCAGGTCCTGCCAGGACGAGCTGCTCAGAGCAGTGGGAGCTGCAGCCCGTTCCCAGGAGAGCAGGCGCTGACTCCTCTCACTGCTCCTTCTTCCCACTGCTGGCTTTTGTGAAGCTCTAGAAACTGCAAGCGGGGGTGATTTAGCATGTCACTGCTGAACACGGGAGGCTTTGTGGTAATTAGCTTACTGCTAATTAGGAATATCTTCGGGTATTTCTTTGCAGGAAAGCACTGATCCATTTATAACAAGTCATCACTTATGAAGCAATTATCTGAAATATATTTTCCCCTTTATCTTCCTTTTTTCTTTAATTTTTATATCAAAACATGTTGAATGTGCCTGTCAAGGATGATAGGTAATGATTTGTAATTTAAATGTTGTGAATGTATCTTGTGAAATGTCTCAATAATAAGTAATTTTATTAGTTAAAAAAAAAAAAAAACCAAACCAAAACCAGAAAAACCCCTCAACATAAAAGCAAGCATGACTAACTCCTCAGAGCAGAAAAGGGACATTTTATTTTTCTAAAACTGTGAGAAACTTTTGAAATTCAAAGACCTCCGTGTACACACATTTCCATGCAAAATGCTGCAACACCTGTGGTGTTTTGCTTCGTGCTTTTTCACTGTTGACTTCCATGGCTGGCTGCGTGTACAGGGGATGCAGGTGACACTGGTCTCTTCCTTGCTTGTATATATGGAATTGCTCTGGAGTGAAACCTGTGACCTTTAGGTGCCCAGCTTGTTTCATGCTATGAATGTTGTGCTGTTAAACTGTGGATGTTTTATATGTAGCCAAAAGATAGAAATCGAGCTGGTCTCAAAGCTATTTCACATACAGTGAGTAAAAATTACTAAAGTGAACTCTTACAGTGAAGCAAAAAGCAATGGTTGAACCAGAACAGATTTTAAGCAACAGACTCATGGTAGTGGAGAAAACTGATCTGAGATGTGTGAGCAGTGACTGAGTCTTATTTATTCCCAGATATATTAGTTACAGTACTGATGTCCTACTCGCAGAGGTCTCTCCTCTGCAAGGCAGCGTGGTGTGCAGGCACTGCTGCCTCCTTTCCTCGTGTGCTTCTCCATCCTGACTGCTTGTTCCAGCAGGTTCCTCTTTCCCCGTTGGTTTGTGAGCTGCAGAGCACAACTCCCACCCTCTCCAGGCTGTGTGGGCAGGAGGGAATGGGGTTTGCTGGGCTCATTGGGGTGTCTCATGGGCTTCCAGCTCTGCCCTGGAAACTGCTGGCCGTGACTTGAAGGGAGAAAGCTAAATGCCATCTTGTTTTCCAAACCTTTATAACAGTGATGATGGCAAGCTTGGCTGAATAAATTAAAAGACGTAAGAGCTCAAAGGGGAGGAAATGCTTTTTGTGTTTATTTTGAAACATACATACCACTTTTTACAATATTTTCATGTCTCATTAAGTTCTCTTAAATTTCCTTCCTAGAAACTGTGTGATGTGCTACTCAGTGCTCAAACTCAAAATGGGATTTTTATCATCGGCGCTATCTGTTTAAGACATGTTTGTCAGTAAATTCCTCTTATTTCCCCTTTTCTACCCACCCCTGGGCTTAAATAGCTCATTAACAACAATGAAATCAACAAAAATTGTTTTGTTATTCAAATGAGACTTCTTTTTTCCCACTGCAAATTCCTTTCTCCCCACAGACTGTGTATTTTAACAATAACAGCTGCCTAAAGCTCTCTGATTTTTCTTCATAGGCAATCGTTCTGGCCAAAAACAAACAAAATTGGGAGCCTATTAAGCTAGAGCCTCTTTTGCATACACCTGCAATAATTATTTAGTTATGCATATCAAAATGAATAAGCTGTTGCACAACATAATTGGTTAATTTTTATTATGCAGGAGCTCATCTTGCTGCTTTGATACAGGAAGCTCTTGCTTGTAGGCTGGGCAGTCAGTGATTAGAAATGGACAGGGTACTTCACAAACACAGGTACCTGTGAGGCTGGGGAGGCTTTGCCATCTGTTCACAGATAACTTTGGGTGCTTTCTTACCTGCTAACCACATGCCTGTTGCCAGAGACCCAGAGATGTACTCAGTCAAGGGCTGGCACTCATGAGGTACACATTTTGCCTATGTGTGTGCATATAACAAATATCTAGAAATCTTCATGCGCATTAAAATAATTAACTAAGCCTTACTGTGACTTAGTGAGATATTATCAACATCATTTGACAGGTCATTGAAGAAGACATGGAAAGTTCAAGTGATTTGACCAACACTGACTTGCTCTTGCACCAGATTTGGTGCAACCCACTATGAGAGGGAGATCCTTGCAGGCAGCACTGAGGGGAGCAGGCAGAAGGACTGGCTGCTCTCCTTGCCTGGCCTCTGCAATGGTGCTTTGAGGGATGGGATGCAGCACAGAGCTGGTGTTCCCAGAGGGAGGATCCTACTGATGCCGTGCTCTGTAACCTGCTTTGGCCAATGGTTGTCCTCAGAAGTTGGGGTGTGGCACCAGGTGGCATAGGAGGGGTCCTCAGGGGGCAGTTGCTGGTGGTGGAGGTGGGGAATGCACATTCTCCATGAGGATGTGGCCATAGGGAGGCTTTGTGCCACAGTCACAGACAGGGGAGAGAGAAAGGATTTCATGGCAGCCAGTGACCCAAGCAGGGCATGAGTCACTATTGTCCAAAAGTTCTGAGAGTTTAAGGTGCCCTCTGGATGAGGAAATGCTTTCCCTTTCCTTTATTATGTGGCTGACAGATGCCCCTCACCCAGTGCCTGCCCTTTGGAGCGATGTGGCTGCCCCAGCCCTGATGGGAGGACTCCCCTGAGCTCTCTCTGATCTGCCACATGGAAAGTCCACCAGTCTGAGCAAATACAACCACAGCACAGGCTCCAAACTCCTCAGGCTGAATTTCTATGAATTGGACTAAGGAAAACTGTAAAGAATCTTCATTTGGGACTGTGGCACAGGCAGGAGAGCTGGCAGGTGGAAACACAACCATGGGATGGGAACCTTTTTAATCAGCATGTCTGTCTGCATCTTTCTCCTCTGTATCTCCTGTAACCACTGTAATTGATTTCTTGGCAGTGGAAATCCTTTTGAACTCAAGTTCTTAACAAGCCAAAGGAGAGCACACTATCAGGGGTTAGTGCCCTTAATTGACCAAACTCTCATCGGGGTTGCTCTCTACAGCAATGATTGAGATCTGGCCATAAAAGCAACACTATTTCCAAGGTGTGGGTGGGGGAGCCCAACCCCAAACAGAGCTGAGGCAACTGATGAAAAGGCAACCATACTAAAACAGACAGTGAAGCTGGTGCCTATGGCTCACTGTGTTTGACAGGTGAATAGAGTTTCCCCTCACAGGCTGGCTCTTCTGGGACAGAGTTGTGTGATGCTGTTAGCTGTTGGCTGGTCCTCAGCTGTTGTGCTGAGGCCAATCTTTGGGCAAGATTTTGGCTGCTGATTGACAGAGGAACAGGTGACTCTTTGTACCTGTGTGAGAGGGTTGGAGGCTTGGATTGAACAGATGTTGAGCAGGGAGAGATGAGGTAAGTAGTTCACTTTTCTATGCATTTAAACCCTTTTCTCTTCCCTTGTTCTGTTCTCGTTTTGCTGCTTTTTTGTTCTTTTGTTTCAGAAGAAAAGGAGGCTCCTTTGCTCTGTGGATGATGACTTCAGCTGCACACAAACCCAGGAGCTTTTAAGTGTCCATTGCCAAGGCCTTGCAGAACTGTGTGATGTGGGGACAGGCAAACACATACCAACAAAACACTGATTTCACCAGTATAGTGATATTTATATATATTTATATCCCCAGCCCCAATACATGTTATGAACACGTGGAAATCCTTTCCCCTGGGCCCAAAGAGAATATTTTAGTTGGATGGAAAGTGATGGCATTGCTGAAAGGACAGAGAAAGGGAAATCTTCCTCTGACTTGCCGTATGTTCAGTCTCAGCTGTGGGAAACAGGAGGCAGTTCTTTTAGTTTGGGTTAATCAGTAAGAAGAAAGCCATGCTCTGTGGGCAGTGGCATGAAGGAGGGGCCTGGTTAATGAGAGAGGAGGATTTCTGATGATAACTCAGAAGGCAACGGCCAAGTCATGTCATCTTTTGTGCTCTGGTTATTAAAGCCACAGGCAGCAGTGGGGCAGATTGGGAGCAGGGTGAACAAAGTTTCAATCAGAAGTTTCAATCAGAGGAGCATCAGCTGCTCTTGAATGTGCACTGCAGAATTTGGGAAACAAGAACTGGGAAAGGGAGCTGAAATTCCCAGTGTGCATGCTGACCTCAGAGCAAAAGCATCTCTACACAGTGCTTTGAGACTTCTCCACTGATGTTTAGCACAGGCCTGGACCTTGTTATCACTCTCTTTGAGCTATTCTATATAAAGCACCTTGATCTATTTGAGAGATAGGTATTAGCATGACGTGGGCAGGTTTTTATGTCCTCTAATCTTCTAATTCTGAAGTGGAAGATTTGAAGTGTAATGTGAGAAGTGTTGCTTCAGGAATTACTCTCATCCTGTATGGATTTACAGAAGTGAGTAGATATGGATAGTTGAGCCCTGTGGGTTTCTCCGAGGGGGATTTTTAGGCTATCTGAGGTATCTGAGGTTTTCCCACTGCTCCCTTGTTGTAACCTCATGTTCACCACATGGATAATGAAGTGAAAGTTAATGAAGTGACACTTTTCTTGTAATTTTGATTGTTGTGCTTACCTGCAAGGTTTGACTTTTTTTTTTTTTTTTTTTTTTTTTTTTTTTTTTTTTTTTTTTTTTACTTTGGTGGGGCTGGGGTGGGGTGTTTAAGACTCCAAAAATCTGTTGGTAAGGAGTGTGACAGGGGACAGGCTCTGTCCTGGGAAAGCAGAGCTGGCTGTGAGGCATGAGGGATCACAAACAAATTGGGCTTTGCTCCTGGGAGTTAGATGGGTTTTGTGGGTTTTGCAGTTTTCCATGGGGATATGGTCATTTTCCCTCTACCTCAGCTGGTCCTACCACTGCTGCTGTTCCAGGAGTTGTCCTTATGTTTTCTTGAAGGGGCTGGCTGGTCTCCCTAATTGTCACAGAAGGGAAATGGCACAGCCCATGACTGCTGAAAGAA
The DNA here is from genome assembly GCA_027886175.1 of Phylloscopus collybita. Taxonomy (NCBI): domain Eukaryota; kingdom Metazoa; phylum Chordata; class Aves; order Passeriformes; family Phylloscopidae; genus Phylloscopus; species Phylloscopus collybita. The sequence continues at coordinate 26,677,112 of JAJNNQ010000129.1, forward strand.
AAGGTCTCAGCTTGGGCAGTGGAGTTGTGTGGCATGGGAAATGGAACTCTTTGGCTTTATCCCTGCCAGCTGGCACATTTTCCACTGCTCCTTTTCTCTTCAGTGCCACAAATCCATAAAGCACACCAGCCTGTCCATTGTCCCATAGACTCTAATGCTTGGCATGAGCCCTCAAGTTGTAACCATGACCTGGTGTGGCTGGAGGGTGTGAAACCGCCTGGACACTGAAGGGCTTTGATGGAGCTCTGAGTCCCAATGCCAAATTCTTGTCCGCTGCTTGGTGGCCCTCTAGATTGATCGTAGCATTCAGAGAAGGGATGGTGAGAGGACAAACAAGCCTGGTGTTTGTTCCAGAACTGTACAGAATAGGGCTGGAAGGGACCATGGGAGCCATCTAACTTTCTTGTGCATTAGCTTTGGCCCAAAGCACCAGATATATTTGATCTGAAACCTAGTCATGTTTGCATAGAAAGAAGCTTGATGAGAGCCAGAATTTCATTGTCTGAAAGTAGGCAGAGACCCAGATCTACTTTGATGAAAAAGACAAACTATTTTAAAAGATGTTTTTGGAAGTCTAGGCAATCTTCTCAGTGCTGTGTGATGTCTCAGTGTAAATTCAAAAATCAATTACTTTCTTTTACACTAAACAATGATTAAGCTGTTCAAACCACTTGGCAAACAAACAGCTGCAGCATCCACAGAATGAGAACTTTTGGAAAGGACCATAGTGATTGCTTGATACTTGGATTGCTTGGATACTTGTTTTTGATCAAATTAGAATACACATGTATTTTCCCCTCCTTCCCTCCAGTGCTCACCCAGTGAGATGGGTTATACAGGAAGCTCTGAACTTGTATTTTACATTCTCGTACCTACCTCTGAACCTATCAAATATATATCTATATAAATATATATAATATATATATTATATTTTAATATATATATATATATTTGAAAGTTTGACTTCAACTGCTCCCAGTAGTTTCTACTACTAATGAAATGCTAAACTGCGTAAAAGAGTCTAAAGATGAAACAAACTCATCAGTAGCAAAGCAGACCTGAAGATTACATATTTTGGTAATTGATAAAAGCACCACCTTCTCAGACCCCTCATAAAAGAAAGAATCTGTATATTAAAGCCCCAGATTATCTGGCCAGACTCTGTAGCCATAGAAATCAAAGGCAAACTGTCAGTTTTTCTCTCCTCTCCAGGTGGCAAACTTCTCTTCAAAAGCTTTTTTTTTTTTTTTTTTCCTATTGGAACCTAGAAGGAAATCCTGGAAAACAGATAGAGGCTAATATTTTTGATTTGCAACAGAAAAAGCAGGGGCAGAAATCAAGGTATTTAGCCTATGTAAGACTGAGTAATCTGCAGGCAGCAAGGTGATGATTTGTCAAGACATTGGGAAAGTAGCTCTTAAATCCTTATTGTTTGGCTTGTGTCTCTTTTCCTTGTACAAGAACCCTGCATCCCTGCATAAATCAACTCCATCCTCTTTGTAGTGGATCGTTTTTGTGAGTGCCATAGTTATCTTAATTTTTAACATGCAGTGTGTTCTCACCTACAGGCTGAATCCATGCTAAGAGGCAGGATCTGCTTTAGTCAGGGTATTTTGAAAGCCCTGTTGCTGCACATGATCTCCCTATAGAAGTGTTTGAGAGTATTCTGTTGTTTCTGTGATCTTGCTGGTCTGTGGCTGCATGGGATGTCCTGGGATTGGTCACATAATGCTCTGCATCCAAAGGGGATGGCATCTCTGTGGGACTGGCTGCTTGGCACAGCCAGGCACCTACACTCCTCACTCACAGCTCCTGTTTGGGAGAAATTTCACGATACCTTTGTGCCTTCTCTACTCTGAGGCTGGCTAGAGGGCTGCCTGTCCTTCTGTGTAATTCAACCTTTCTAGTTGAACACACTCTGTGGTAGAAGACTGAGCCACTGTGGGAGATGCAGACCCCGTGCCACAGCTCAGCACAGCAGTGCCTGATGCCTGCAAAAGGCAAACATTGTCATGTGTGTCATGGTGTATAGCCCCCAAAGGCTTACTCTTTCTGTCAGCTCTTTTTTCCCTTCTGGATTTTAACTTTCTGCTGCTACTTAACTTTGTAAAATACTGAATGACAAAAAATATGTTCTTAGAAATTCATGCCTGAGGCTGGGGCTTTTTCTAAGTAGTTTTGGCTCTTCAGAGGGAAGCTACTACTAAAGCAAAAATTATCATAATTAACTATAGTAAACTGCCTGCCATTTGATGTCTGAGACTTAAAAGCTTCTGTTGGGATCCAGACAGTTTCTAAAAACAAGGCCTCAGTGGCCTAATTAAAAAATAAAGGGGGGAGAGAGAGAGAGAGAGTGGAATAGGAAAGACTGGTGATAAATCTAAATAAATCACAATGAGCTGACAAGAGGAAAGATAAGTTCAGCCTGACTTCTTCGTCCAAAAACATAGCCTGGGAAGTCTTGCCCCATCATGCTTTTCCTCTGATGCAAATGGTCCCCTATTGCTCTGGATCCACTTCGGTGGAAAGGAATTTTGGATCAGAAGCACTGATTTCTCAGAGCATTAAAATAGAGACATCCCCTCTAAGACTTCCAGTCTTGGGAAAACCCATCAGATTTTGAGTAAATTCACCTGGAGGCAGCAGCAGCCCTTGTGATGAATGTGGGCAGCACAAATATTTGTATAGCAATTAGCTGCGCAGCACAGTGATAATAACACAAATATGTTTCTAGTGATAGTGCTCATAGCAGTTTAAATTGGGGCTGTAAATACACTGATGTCCTGGGGAATGGGTATTCACACCAGCAGGAGTCTCTCTCTGAGCTTTATGTTGTTATGCTGCTACTGCCTCTGTGGGGTCAAGCAGGTTTCAAAGAATCACAGAAAAAGGTCGGAGGTGCTGTGCTGGTCACACAGGGACACCTGGAAAGTTCAGGCATATTGTACCAGGGAAGGCTCTTCCCTTGCTCTTCTGCATGCTCAGGCTGCTTCTCTGCCCATTAAAATAGGAGGATTGAGCCTGATTTTTATCATCTTGTGCTGGAAGAAGCCTGATAAAGGAGTTCATGTGGTCATGTTCATGGACAATGACCTCTAGCAGTGACAGTGGTGGGCTCCTGTTGCTTTCTAGATGCTTTCCAAGGGCTCTGACTGATGCAATCAGTTTGTGTCCTGGTGTTGGAGGGTGTTTTCCTGTAAGTACAGAAGCTTATGGGTCATATCCTGACTCACAGCACCACAGGACAAATACCAGCCCCACCCTGGTGCTGTCTGTGCCTGGTGGGAAGGATCCCTTGAGGCCATGAATTGCAATGTCACTACAGTAACATTTTGCACTGTCCCCGAGGCTGTAGCCAGCTTTCCAGCATGGTGCCATTGGACAAGCTTTGCTGCTGGGGTGTTTGGTGCTGAGATTTGGCAGGGCTGCACAGGTGGAGTATGGATGCACATCTGGCTGTTTTGCAGGCCAAGTGAATCACGGTGGGAACTGCTACCAAAACCAAGGGTGTTCCATGACTGAGGACCTCATGGCACCTGTTCATGCTGCAGGTATGAGGGAGGGAGCACGTGTGCAGGCTCTGGCCTCAGGCTGTGCTCAGGCTGTGTCCAGCCTGGGCTGAGGGTGGTGGCCTCTCATGGATGAATGGAGAGAGCTCCTAAGGGGGATAGCACCGCCCAAAGGGGCAGTCAGGACACAGCTGCCCTTCTCAGCTTCTGCACCTTGCACCTGCAGGGTTTGCTGTGACTCTGTCATGTCACACTTGTGAGGGGGAAGCTGACACAGGTGAGAAGTGTCTTCCAGGCTGAGCTCTACCTTGAACTCCTCTCAGAGCCTCCTTCAGTGCTGCTGCAAGCAGAGATTCCAGGAGACATGTGAGGCATTTAGAACATCACAACTTCTGGCTGAAACAAAATAAGGAGCAAAGAAAACTGCTTGAAGGAGTTTGCACTTCTGAAAGAATAATTAAACTTTGCCCTTGAGGAGAAAGGGCACTGAGTTGCAGCTACCTACTCACTCAAATGAAGGTTAGTTATTTCCCTAAGCCTTTTCATGGAAGAGATTGAGCTCACCTTTCTCAAATCTCTGATGCAATGATGCTTTTCTTAACTGTCCCTTTTGGCATTTTGGGTGGTGGGAAAAGCAATTTATTTTCCTTCTGATGTTGACTCATCCCCAGTTGTATCTCTCTGATGTACAAGCGAGCTTTTGAGTTTGGCTCCATGAATCCTGCTGCTCTCCCTAAGTCCACAAATAAGGCTGTAACCATGGCAATTCTGTGCTGCTCAGACAAATGTGGAAGACTCTTGGCCTAACATCCCTAAAGGGAAAAGCAAAGCTTTCCTTGCTCTGAGAGCTCAAAGCAGAGAAGAAGGAAGGAGCCAAGAAGGGCTACTGGCCACAGTTGGGTTGTGTCTGCAGGGTCTAAGCCAGACCTGATGGCAGCCCTGGTGGGTCAGAGCAGAGATCTGTGCTGTCACAGCACAAGCACCTGTGCAAGAACAGGATGAGCTAAGAGTGATCTACTCTCTTCACTGCTACACTGTGCTCCTGGTGATCTCAGAGGCTTCCAGAACCAGACATTGTGTCTCCTCCATTTATCTATGTGCTAAAAGTCCTAGGTCATGTTATGCCTTGTTTAAGTCCACATAAGTGCAGTGTGATTCCACTTACTAAAACAGGATCACCTTGGCAGTCCTTTCCCATGCTGTTACCATTACAGATGTCATAGCTGCATCCTGCCAATCTTCCTCAAGGCAAACTCCAAGCACAAATGAGAAAAAGCTACTCTTCTAGTCAGTAGAGCCAAGATATCCAGCAACTAGAATAAGCTAGACCAGTGAAAATGTGATTTCTGATATCCTGTGGACTTTAGGAGAGAAATCACCTATTTTTTCTAATATAAAGAAGTGTAATATGAGGTGTGCCATGTTTAATGGAGGGTGTACCTCAGTAGTGCAGCTGAGCTGGTCCAGTGCCTTCCTGATCCTGAATTTTTTCACTTTCCATTTGTGTCTCTTTAGTGGTAGAGCTATTGTCAGCTTTGATTTTGGTTTTGCTAGTCAGCTCCTGCTGAGATGATTTAACTCACTAAGTTGGCACAAAACAAACTTGGCCAAAAGTTTTCCCTCAGGATAGAATAAAGGAAGCACATTCTGTCAGATTAGTGATCTGAACTGGCTGTGTGGAGGGTCTGACACAAGGACAGACATGGGAGGACAAGGACACGTGGCCAATAATCAGGTTGGGGGAAGAAAGGAGGTTGGGTAGGAAGACTAGGACTAACTTTTTTGGTGTTGAAAAAAACTTTTAAAAGTAGTCTTGCATGCAGCTAAAAGATGCAATTAGCTGTGATACCTGGCATTGTGGGAGATGAATCCTGTCCACAGCTTTTCAGCCGCAGAGGTTGGGTCTCACAAGACTGTGCTAGATGCAGTGCAAAAGCCCAGCATGAGGACAATGTGGTTTCTTTCTGGGAAAGGGGTGGGCTTGGAGTTAGAAATGGTTTTGTCTTTCTCCCAGAGGGCCTCTACAAGACTGTTTACACGATTCTGCCTTGAACCTAATTATTCAGCAGAAGCCCCACACAGAGCTGCAGTGTATCCTAGCAGAAGCAGAGGCACTGCTGGGTAGACCTATTTTACCTCCCTAAACAGAATTAGACGTGGCAAAGAAAGCAGCTGTCTAAGCTACAGTTGTTACAAGCTGTTTTCCCACCTCCTACCTACCCTTTGAGATGATAATGTCTGCAAAAAGCAGCAGTGTATGTACAGTGTTCATGTGCTATAAATTATAGCACTTACTGTGAAGTGCACTGTGGAGATGGAGCTCCCTTTTGCTGCTCTCTGTCTATCTGGGACATGCATTGCCTTTCTTTGTGGAAAGGCAGGGCAGCAGCTTACACCTGCAGCAGCAGTTTCTCTCAGGAAGTCATGCACAGGTCTAGAACCAGTTGAAAGTGACTTGGTACCTGGAGAAAGTACTTTGGGGTAGTGGTGGCAGCTACTGGAGGTTTGTGATGGCCCTGGATCCTGGAGATCCAGGGAGGTGTAGAGGAAGAAGGGATTCTTTGTACTCATTGGTAATCCTAGGGTAGTTTGGGTGTTTTCCCCTAATGGTCTCATTGTTGGAGGGAATTGGATATGGGGAATGCCGTGGTTCTTGCTTTCTCCTACTACCTGTTGGGGACTGAATAAATTTCTGTGGCTTTAAGTCTTGCAACAGTCTCAGGCTGCCCAGCATGTAAGGGAAAGTGTCATGAGCCCTGACAGATGTCTGTGTGTGATCTTGCAGGTGAGATCTTCTGTGGGCCTGTCCATCAGACCCAAACAGTGCACCCAGAGGTGGAAATGTGGTTACCACAGGCTCCACACACAGGCAGTGTTGGGAAAGGGCTGTACCTTCAGCACCTCCAGACTGAGCATCTGGACCTGAATAGCCCTCATGTGGCTGCTCAGTAGAGCAGTGTCAGGAGTCCCTGTACATGCAGTGCTTACCCTGTGCCTTCCTGTGGAAGGAGATCTGTTTTGTGCTCCGTGCCAGAAAATGCCCAATTGCAGCACTAACACAACATAAAGTGCAGGTTATTCATGTCAAGTGACTGAAATTTCACCAAATTTGAAACTTCTGGAGCCAGGTGCTGGGCTGCCTTCTCCCCAACACTCTGCCAAAGCACCTGCTTCTGAGCACCATTCCTTCCCTTCCTGAGCATCTCCTGCCAAAGGCCATGCTGTCTGCAGTTCCTGCAGCAGCTCCCTAAGGCACACACTGTGTGTGGATATGTCCTCGCATCTCTTCCTCCTCTTACAGATTTATGCAAGTCCCTTCTCTCATCTTTTCCCACACTGCTCCTCCTTTCAGCAGCTGAAACAGCAGAGTGAGAGAGAGGTTTTTGAACTCTGGCTGAACTGATGGGATCTTTTCATAATTCTCCACATTTCCGCAATTAGTTCTGAGAGTTTTTTTAATCTAATTTTATTTATTTTTAACAGGCACTGCTCCTAGATTTACTGAGCTGAATGCAATTGCTTAGCTTCATTATTCTGTTGCAGTAGGTCTGCTGGCAAGTTTATTAAGCAATAAGGGATGAAAGGCAGCAAGTTTCTAGGTGGTTATAGTGTGTGTTGTGTAGTGTTGATAAGGCACAAGGATGAAGGCTCATAACTTTAACCTCTAGAGGAAAACACCCTGGAGAGACAGGATCTTATTGGTATAATGACATGGAAGTGAGTCATGAGAAAGGAACTGCTATCAAAACCACCCATTCTTCTTTGCCTGGAGAAGCTGATGCTCAGGAGAGATAATTGGTAGAATTGCTCTCATGTCACATCTATGGCCATTTTCCCCTCCCATGTTATGGGCCAGGTGTGAACTTGAAATGGAAATCCCCCAAACCAGCTCCTTTCTATATCTGCTAGCTGGAGAGAGCTCCAGTTTTGTTGATGACATTAATGCTGAGGGACTTCCTCTCCCTGCAGAAACCCCGGAGCTTTCTGTGTGTGCAGAGGACTGGTCAGATCTTGTGGAATCTGGCACACTGCTGGTGATGGCCCTGCCAGTGTGGCTGTGGCTTCACCCTGTGCTGCTGCTCGTCTCCCCTGCCAAGACCCCACTGGTGTCCTGCATGATTGTAAAGAAGCCTCATCATCCTTGGGCCCAGCTGTAGCTGCAGCCACACATTCTGCCTGGGGACTCTGCTTTCCCTAAGCAAGCAGGTCATGGAATGCTCCCTCTCATTCTTGTTTAGCCTTACATGCTGATGTAAAAGCAAGCTGTCAGATTTTTCCTTGTGTGCCTGCTTTACCACTGGTCATCACTGTCACATTTGGAAAGTCCTGAAACTAGCACCCATCCTTACACACACCCTGTCACACCCTGTAAATCTGAGCTAATAGTACATCCTGACATAATCCAGTAATTCCAGGGTGAATTAACAAATTTTTGGAGGATTAGAGACATATCCTTTAGAAACGCTAAGTGATAATGTTATCTCCCTGTGGAGCCTGTTAGGAATTGTAACATGACATCTGAGGGAAAACTACCATTATAGCAATGCACAGAAACCAGATGGGCAAGTGATCCACACAACTTATGTCAAGAAAACAGGAAGCATCTGTCTCTGTGGGAAATGGAAGAAATAATTAATGGGTCCATGTACAGGCTGGGAGATTGATAGCTGTAATTTAGCAGTGGCTGTTCAGCACTTCTATCAGCAATGACAAAGTGGCCTGCAATGTTACCTGTTTCTTAATCAATCTCTTGATCACAGTATGGAAGGGGGCTGGGGTTACCCTCTGGAGAGAGATCATATAGAACCAAGCAGCAGTGAAATACAACCATATGGGATACCATATGGGAGGACAACAGCTGCAGAGGGCTTTGTCTTTTCTTTCTCATATTTTTCCACTTCTCATCTTATTAAATTGTAAAGGGTTATTACAGTAATATGTAGATCAGCTTTGCAGCCATAGCTGAGAAGCCTGCTACTGTGAATCAAACTCCTGTGGCAGGGAAACCTGAGCAGCAGAGTCCCATGGTGATGTCAGAGAAGCAGAGGATTGCTGATTTAATGCTCCACTTTGCAAAGTCTGGCCCTGTTGCAGGGGATGGAGGCTGGTGGGGAGCTGTGCATTATGTGGTTCAGTGTTGTGGGGCAACCAAGGTCAGTGTACATATCTGACATTACAGGGCACTGTGAAGCCAAAGTGCTCATCCTCATTTTGTAGTTCTCCATCAGTCAGCTGGAATAGTCTGAGCCTTTTGTAGGTGGAGTGATGTGACAAGGGTTAAAGTGCTCAAAGGCTTGTCTGTTACCTCAGCCCTACATCCCAAAAATTTAGTGTGAGAGATCACCTCTGACTGCTGATGTTGCGAGGTGTATCCAACACTCTGTAGTGCACCAAGCCACCTGCAGCATGCTGCTTGCTCAGAAAACAGAGCTCTCAAGAGTTTTCTCTACCTGGGCTATGGGAGGAAGCAGGATATGGCAGAGCTGGACATCAGAAATAAGGAGCTGCAGGTCTGTTCTTGATGCTGGTTCCCTGTGGCAGAGACCTCTGGGAGTTTCCAGTGATTTAGTGAGAAGAGGAAGAGCAAGGAGATGAGAGGGCATCTCCAGGAGGGAAAAAGCCAATGTCCCTGGACCTCAGCTGAGGATATTTTGTGCATAGATATTCATTGGTATATGTGCAAGGTAGTCCTGGAGGCTGACTGGTTCACACACAATTTAAAAGCCTTGCTGAGGAGTACCTGTAGTAGAAGCAAGCATGGAGCCTCAGTCTCCAATATCCAACACCTGTGCTGCAATCCTTAGAGCTGGCTTTTCATCTGGAGAAAATATTTAAATAATGTTCTCAGGTGACTGGGTCTGTCCATCTATAGACAGACCTGCTTCCTGATGTGGCAAGTGAGTTATATCTGACAGGTGTCCTCATCTTATATCCTTTTTTGTGCGTGTAAGTCAGCAAATGGAGGGCCTTGCCTTTCACCTGACATGGCCCCAGTTTTGAAATCCAGTGTTGGAGAGAGATTTATTTTAAGGACAGAAAATTGTGGTTTACTGTTTTATAAGTTTGATTCTGTTTATAGCTCTTTTCTTGTTCTGTTCAACTTAGTGAAACAGATTTTCATCCGGAGTAAATAATGTAACTGTTCCCTCCAGTGGAACTGCAATGATTCACACCAGCTTGAGTTTGGTTCCACTAACCTTAACTCCTCAATGCAATCAACTCTAACATAATTGCACTCTCATACCCATGTTTCACATCTTTGGGACTACTGCGGCAATTTTATATAACCTGGGATAAGTTCAAACCTGATAAAACTTCTTTAAGGCCACCCAGCTTCTGCTGGGGATAGACATGATTTGGATTTGATAAATCTTGATTTCCATAAGATTCAAATTTCCTGAATGTGTACGGGTTTTGGTAGCACAGTGGGTACCTGATGGCTCTTTGCTTCAGGAGCCCTGGTAGCAGTGGTGGCTTATTGGGGTGTCCAGGTGTTGGCACCATTACTCCAGCTGGGAGGGTTGGGGTGTTGCTCTCTGGCTGAGCTGCACTGGACACAGCCAAGTGGAAGGCAGTTTGGAAACAGCCCAGCACCTGCATCTTTTCCTTTGGTGTAATGCTTTGGTGCTGTGGTTAAACTGCAAGGATTTCAGGACAGGGGTTGTGCAGAACCATGGACATTCACCCTGTGCTGAGCAGAGTAAAACAGCTGGAGCTGACAGGGTGTAAAGGGGAACCACAGTGTTTCCTGGGTGTGGGTTGAAGTGCATTGATCAGTTCCTTTTCACTGAAAGTCCTGAGTCATTAGACAAGAAGGGATATGAAGGAAGGAGGGGGTGAATTGACATTATGGTAATGGATATTTCCTTATCATCCTTCATGGTGGTTCCTTCATCCATCTCAAGGTCCAGTTGTTTATCACACAGCCCATTTTAACTGAATGCTCTCTCTTGCCACATTCTTTTCTTGATGGCTTTGTTGTACAGTGAGGATGTATCTTTCCATGGTTGCAGTGACTCTGGCCAAGACCCCTGCCATGGAACCCTCTCACCTCCAGGAAGGATTAGAGTGAGCAAGAAAGGCAATGAGCCGCAGTAAATTGAGACTGTGATGTGCTACAGAGCTCTCTTCTCTAAACATCCTCCCTTCACTGAGGAAGGCAAGTGGCTTGGTGATGGATTTCATGGAAAGGGACACCTGAGAGCAACAGCTATTTGAGAAGAGAGGTGTGCTTTATAGAGAGATTATGTTTTTGTTTAAGCTTGCTTGGATGTCAAGATGACAGCTGTGTACAGATTGTGTGGACGAATGAAGTGAGAGCTAGTGCTCAGCAAGAGCAATGCAAGCCTCCCAGGGGGTATGGGTTTGCAGAACTACATGAAATCAGATTTCAGAGATCAGCCATGCTGAAAAGGTATTGACTGAAGATAAAACACAAGTACTTACCTGCTTGTTTTCTGCAGTGCTTTATTGCTCACTTCTGTTTGGTTTTGCACTAAGTAAAGGGATCTTTGTATTCTCTCTCAGTCAGATCTACCCTTTGCATCACTCTCTCCTTATACAGGAAAGGCTGAATGACACAGGAGAAAGCAAGGCTTTATTTTTTGAGTGTGCCAACAAACAACATTTGTCATGATTTGGCCATATCTGCTATGGTCTGGTGTGACTCCCTTCATCCCTTGAAAGGATTTTTTTCCATATTTTCCATTATGGGGTGGGAGAAGAAATGAGGCCAAAGAAATGACATGACCAAGTATTGCCTGCTGTACTGTCTCTGGCAGTATAGGGGAATCATCTGGTTCCTCCACCACATTCCTGACCATGGACAGGTGCTGCACAGGGAGATTTTCCTGTGGGGAGCAGACTCTTCTTTGCCATGGAGGTTCTGAAGGTTTAAGCTGATTTAAATGAAAATCTAAAGGCCAGGAATTTTCTTGAGGACCCCAGGGTGATCTTCTGAGGAACCTTTCCTGTGTCATGAATGACCACTGGCATGTGGAGACTGTGGCTGTTAGCCATGGATCACTAAGCTCGCAGAGGCTTAGGATGTGAGATCTTCTGGTATCATTCCCATCTGGGAGAAGGCAAAGTGGTAGCAGGTGATGATATCAGCAAAATCCTGCTATTGGTGGCAAAACTGGGGTGGGGGGGTGGGGCTTGAGGTCTTTTTACCCTCTTCCCTGTGCTGCTTGGCTGTCCTTTCCCTGGGACCAAAAAACTGCTTATGAGGACTGCACCACAGAGCAGAGTCTTGCTTTGTGTGAGGAGGGAGGGGAGAAGACTCTGTGGCAGCCTGGACCATGAGACTTCTGACATCATGGTTGCTTCACAGTAAGAGCAACAGTAAAAGCTATAGGGTGTTATGGATATCCTATGAGACTGCTGATCCTTGGCATGCTCACCTGGGAAGTGCAAGATCCAGCCTATCCAGAGTTCTGGATACTCTCTAAATCCCCTCAGAGCTGAGAAGATGAGGGTCATGACTCCATTTCCCTTAAGTCAAAGGAAAACTCCTGCTGACCCCAGTAATTACAGATCAGGTATTTCTTTGTTCTGTCCTTGCACTCAGGCCTTCCATCTGTTTTTCCATAAAAGGCATCAACCACCTCAGAAAATCCTATCCCCAGTCTTGGCAGCTGGGGTCAGGCAGGACTCATTAAAGAAAGTAAATATAGGATGTGGGCATGCCTGGCAGTGACAGCTTTCTTGTGGTGCCAGCAGGCCCTCTGCCAGGTAATGCTGAACTCCCGGTGAGAGCTTCTCAGAGCACCTTTGGGATGTGTACAGAAGAGTTCTGTGGTGAAATGAAATATTTAAAACCACTTTGGGTTGAAGTGAGGTGGGAGAGCAGCAGCCTCTTTAATCTGTGCACAGCTTTAAGACTGCATGTGAATCATTGATGAGGAGGGAAGAGTGGTTCTAAAGCTCTGGCAGGTCATTAAACCTGGTGATGGACTCATTAAACAGGGAGCTGCATGGAAAGCCCTGGACAAAAGTACTGGAGTATTTCACATTATTGCCCTGTGGAGTGCCAGCACTTTTTACCTGTGACTTTAAGAGTATTGTTACAGGGTATTTTATTAATAAAGGCAAATGTCTTAGGTCAGTAGGTCATGTTACATAACAAAAAAATGCGCAAAAAGCCTTTTGATCTGTGAGGCAAAAACATAGGAAGACACAATAGTTGGAATTCAGGACTCGTGGTGTTTCTAAACATTGCATGGGGGATTGGGTAAATCAGCCCTGCCAAATCTTTTATCTGGGATTTAATTGGGCTAGGAAAGGTGGGGGAGTGTTGCAGTGTTAGTGTTCCCATGGCTTCAGTGGAATTAGAAAATGACACTTTGCCAAGTGGTAGCCTCAAATCCATGTGTGTTCATAGTTTCTGCTGGCCTCAGTGCTCCCACACCATAGTGCTTTTTGACCTCTGCTGTACCTGCTGATCTGTGCCTCAGGCTTTCAATGACCCACCTGGAAGACTGCACATGCTGTTTGATGGGTTGGATGATTTTCTGGCCATGGCAATGACAAATGCAGTGTCACATGATCTCTTTAAATGGTTTGAATTTTGTTCTCTTTGGAGAGAATTTTGCTTTTCAGCAAAATTGTGGTGAAGTGTTGGCCACAGATCTGAGTAAACCTGGACTTGCTTACAGGCCCTGTACTTAATTTCTGATTGTTAAGTACACAAACCTAGATACTTGAATATATTGCCCCCTTGGCTTTGGATAGGTATGCAGGATTTGAACAACATCCCTGATTGCTGTACATTTACATAGCTGTGTTCCAAAGCACTGTGCAAATGTCACGCAGATGTCTGCCTTCCTCAGGGGGATGGACATTGTCCCTCACCTGGCAAGCAATCAGCAAATGACCTTTTCTACAGAAAACTGCAGCTGTCTGCCCTTGCTACTGTGGCCCTCAGCAGAGATTGGGAACTGCTGCAAAGGAAAAGAACCTTCAAATTTGCAATGGGGAGGAGGAGCAAGAGGTTAGCAATGTGGAGGATGCTTCTGGATTGAGAGCTCTGAGTTCCTCTTCCCTCTGTCTCTTGGTTTGGAGGAGAATGAAAGGAGCTGGAGGCAACTTGGAGGAAGAAGTTGTCCACTGTGGCAGAGGTCTGGGGATTTCTCACTCAGATGAGGCCTTAAGGTAAGTCCATGGATTGCTTGAAGCCATAGGTGGTGGCAGGGTGGTGAAAGAGCTCATTCCCCTTGCTGAGTATGGTAGCTGCACCTTGGTGTGTATAGCTTCCTCTTAAAGTTATGTTGGGACATCTTACTTCTAAATGCAATTGCTTCTGGCAGTGTGGAGAGCTGATGCTACTTAATATTGCTTAGGAATTCAGAAGAGGAAGTGGAAAATAATTAAATATGAAGTGCTGCTGCTGCTGCACATAAAGTTATCAAAGATGCTCTAGTTTTGTCCTCAGCTAAACAGTAATTGAGTTGTTCCTTTTACTTTTTCTTTTTTGTTCATTGCTTGAAACAAATAAGCTCCCCCTTAAATGAGCTGTTTCCAGAAATCCTGTAAGCAGTGTGCTCATTGGAGGTGGGAAGAGGGGTATGTGTGAGGGTTTGGGAATGTACAATTGGGTATAAGGAGTGCAGTGGGGAAGAACAAATGAATTCTGGCACTGTAAGTGAAGATTAAGCAGTGAAGAGAGTGCAGCTTCAGCTGGCAGTCATTGCATGAACAGCTTGGATATTTCAATAATCAGTTTAAAGTTGAGTTTATCAGGCTCTTCAAGGTGTGTGGTTGTAGCTCAAAGCCATTGAAAGTCAAGAGAGATTATGATGGTGTGGGGTAAAAATGCATTAATGAGATCTCCTTCATCCGTGTGAGGAGGAGACAGAGCTGGTGTTGTCAGCAGCAGTTTTCTGTTGCTTGTGACCCTTAACTCCTGTTCTCAGCTATGAGCAGAGAATGTTGTTTGTTGAAAGCTCAGACACTACCTGAAGCTGAACCACCTCTGGGCTCTCCTAGTAGTCTGTGGCTCTCCAGACCCATGAAAGCATCTGTTTTCTTTCTCCTCCAGTTGAGCAAAGTGGCCTGCAGTGGACAGATAGGGACAAGAGCTCATCCTTGCCCAGGTGTGCTCAGGCTGGTGAATGTCACTCCCTCTTAAGTCAGTGGGGCTGCAGGGAATGGCTCATGTGGCTGTGCTGTCCTGGCCATCAGACAGAAATCTGCACAAGCTTCTTGTTTCAGCAGGGCTGGACTGCTGTGTAGTCTGTACTGTGTTTGTCAGTTATTTCTACTTGGGCAAGTCCATAGGCAATTACCCTGAGAGGAACTGTCTCCCTTGGGAATCTCTGCCTGGGGATACCCAGAGGCTGTGCTGTCTGTGCCACTCCTCTGCCTGTAATTACAGATGGCAACTCTGTTAGATGCTGCACTAAGAAATTAATCTTTATTTCCTGCCTAATCAAAAACATCTTGTTAGAATTGTTTGTTCCATTTTGGAGCTCTGTGGAGTGTGATCCCTCTCTGATTTCCAGCCTTCAGACTGGAAGGGTTCTGTCCTTATGATTTCTCCAGTGTATAGCCAGTCTTCAGCTGAGATTTTTGGCATCTAGCAAAGGGCAGCCTTGACCTTGACTACAGTCAGCTGTGCCACAAGCAATTACTGCAGCTGCTCTCCATTTCAGCCCATGAAGAGGTTGAGACTTGACCTAGAGGGAGGAGTGATGCTTTGGGATCCAAATCTCTGCCATGGCTGGATGTAATGGTGTCAATAGGGAACGTGCTTGCCTGGGAATGCTTTTTGTGTTAATGCTTGTTTTTTTACTCTGTATCAGATGTTGGCCTTATCATTCTGCTAGACAGGTAAAGGTTCATTTGAATAACACACTGTACTGAGAGAGGAGTGAACAGCCAGCCAATCTTCCATCCCATTGTCTCATGAAAGAAGAAAATTGTCTGTATTGTATTTCCCCTCTGGAATGACTTTGGTGCACTTGATATTATTCCACAATCATCTGTGTCTTTTTGTCTTACTACTTTCAGCAGATCCATGTAGCAGGTTTTTTTCAAATCCAGTGGGACAGTAGATCATAGGGATGGAAGGTGGAAGGGAAGTTCAGGGGGGAAAATACCCCAAAGGAAGCTACCAGTTTTTCCTGAGTCTAAAGGACTGGAAGAAAATGCATTTGAAAAGGATGAAATTACTCAATATTGTTCATGTGGCTAGAGAATAAGGAAGGATGCATGTGCACTTGCTGAATGTGTCCTGGGTAATGGTCTACAAAAGGTTGCTGAGAGCAGCAACATAAAATGAAGAAAAAAGGGAAACTCTAAGCTGGAAAGAATAGAAATTGTCCTGATGAGAGGTATTTAACAAACTGTGAGTGATTTCCTTAAGGGAATGGATAAACTCTCCATTGCTGGGGCTTTTTAAAAGTAAATGGGATGAAACAGTAAGAAATATGCTCTAGGAACTAATCTTCTGTCAATTTGATGGATTAATGACCTAATTGGTCCTTTGGTTCCCTTCCATCTCTCATACCTACTGTTCCGTGAGCAGCAGCTTCTAGTCATTAGGAATAAACTAGGTGAAAGGAATATGTTACTGGAAACACTCATTTACTTTCAATGGTTTGGTCTTTTTCCAGGCCTCTTGGTCATGATAAAGCTTTGGTGTTGTAGGAGATAGAAAGGGTGTGGGGCTCAGAGGCTGCCAAACTAAAACTTGCTTTTTTGCTTTCCCTATAAGGCCTTGAGTTCTTTCTTTCTCTTGGATAGGGTACTTTTCTGAGACCTGGCTATTCTTTCAAAGCTGTGGCAATTCATTGTCTCTTCTACATCTGTAGGCTGGTCTGTGCCACCTTGCCCTCTCCTTGGTGCTTCTCCAGAGCACAAATAAGCAGACAGATGGGTTTTGCACCACATTTCATGGGTCTGGGCTATCTGGTGAGGCAGACCAGATGGGGGGTTTTGAAAACATCCTTTTCCCTTCCCCATGTGTTTTCCCCATTCCAAGTTTCCTGTGCTGCCTAACTTCCCAAATATCCCACACAGACATCAGATACATGATCAGAGAAGGAGGGAGAGCATGATGGCTGTATTTTGGTGTTGTTGGCTCCTGGAAATTACTTCCTGTGCATTGGAGGAAACTTTAGGATGGTCAAGATACTCAAGAGACCAGAACCTGCTGGTTCATTGAGAGAACAGCAAGGTGGTTTGGGGTAAGCACAAAAGACACCTAGCTGTGACTTGTACCCATCCCAGCATTTCATCCCAGTAACAACGAGGATTTTTTTTCTTCCCATGACTGTTTACTCTTTCCTTTGTCTTTTTCTCTACCATTTAGGATATGTGGACCATGGCTACATCTACTGTGCTGCTACACTCAGGATTTTAAGTTCTGAGAAAACTGTCTTGCTTCTAGCTTCCTTGTCATCTCTTTCCCTTTGTACATCTGCTGGTAAAACAACCTGGCAATAGATGAAACTCTAAATATATTAGGCATTCATTTACACTTGAAGAGGGGAATAAAATATGCATGACTCACCATAATTCAGATTCACAGACTGTTTCCAGATTTTGTTTCTGCAATCAAAATTTGACTTTTTAAAACAGTTTAATGACTGTGGTGGTGGTGGTATTTTTTTTTTTACTTTTTTAAAGGATTAAATGGTGGAGTTCTCAGGGTATTCAATGAACACTTTCTCATTTGATAGAGGTGATCTCTGGATTTCATGATTTCTTTTCAGAGTCTTCAGGTCTGGTAAATTGTGAGCATCATCAATCCCTCTAACCTTGGGTGGACTTGCACAGACTGAGCCTTGGTTGTAATTGGTCCCAGTTTGGTGTTGTTTTTTTTTTTTTTTTTTTTTTTTTTTTTTTTTTTTTTTTTTTTTTTTCCTGGAGCTGGACTCTATTCTGAGCTTGTCTACTGCCTTGGGGTCTGTGTGTGGGTACTGCCTCTTGGAAATGCTTCTGGGACAAGGCCAGCTATGGGCTGAGTCTTCAAGCTGTGTAGGTTTGTGGTGCAGGGGCAATACTACATGAATGATGTGAGTACCTTATGGATAATAGCTATTTATTAATATTCCCTATTCTCTGGATGACGTTTGACAAACCCAACAGCTGGACCGCCCTATAAAGGAATTCCAATGACTTCTTGTAATGGAGACTTGTTCTGTACAGATTTTGTAGAAGACACGTTATCTGCAATGGTATGCTGTTTTCCACAGATCCTGATCTCTTGGAGTTTTATTTCTGTTGTTGATTCATGTGAGGCTTAGGAAAGCCCTGTGTAATCCAGCAGGTGGTTGTCAACTTTATCGTGCTGGCAAGGTGTGGCAGCAGGATAAAAGTCAAGAATTATCTTCTCTATCGATTTAATGTAACCTCTATTCAGCAGAGAGCACAGATGAATGCAGATATACAGCTCTTCTTGGCTGTGTGGTCCTTCTGTCCCATAACACGGGTGGTAGTGAATAGGAATATAAATCCTGACTGCCAGGGTGCTTCCTCTTTTGAACCTGTGCCATTGTGTCATGTTCTTAAAAGTTCTTTTGTGTCTCAGTTAGAAATCCCAGCTGTGGGAGTTTAGTACAAAATCTCCTTTTCTGTGTGTGGTGAGATGTTTTCTGCTGTGCTCACTCACCAGCCAGGGTTAAGTGTTAGATTTGCTCCCAGCTGAGCTGAAATGGGACAGTACTGCACAGAGCTTTTTAATCAAGCAGATGATCTTGGTGTCAGTGTTGATCTCGGGATGTTATGTTTTGAAGCTCCTCAGTTTTATTTCCTAATGCCCTTATGATGTCTGGCCCTGCAAAAGCACTGTGGTGTGTTTGGAAGGGGCACAGTGCTTTTCATGATCTGAAGTGTGCCTATTAAAACAAACAAACAGAAAAGCTGTATTGAAAATCCATTTTATCCTTGCAGGTCTTGAGCAATTTTGTAAGATATAATAAGATGAGCAATCTGGTTCTGGCAGTGAAAAGAACAGATGCCAAGCTATAATTTCCTTTACCAGAAAATGCTATGGAGTCACTTTGTGTTGTAGAGAGAAGAATCTGTGTTATTAACAGAGGACAGTTAAAACTTGGAGTCCTGAGAGTACATACTTCATCTGGTCTGTGCCATATGGAGGGTGGTAGGCAGCGAGACATCCTGGCCAGCCAGGAGAGAGATTACATGTTGGAGCAAAAGAGGTTGTCTATACCTTGACTTAGCAGCAGGAACTACTGGGTAGCACACCCAATAACACCAAGGAGTTGGGTTTCTGACTATAGGCACTGTTTCTATTTTTTTTTTTGAAGGCAGATCTCATGGTAAATGAGATCTTTGCAGAGCAAAGCTGGAATTACCCAATTGCACTGAACTAGTAACTGGGGGGCTCTTTTCACACTTCTCAGATAAACAGATTCAAGGAAAAAAAAAAGGCGCCTTAAGAGTGCTGAAATTGTGAATATGTACTTTTTCTTATCCCCAGAAATATTCTGGGTGTGTCATTATTCCCACCTCCTTGCCAAGGTCAGACACCTACCAGCTTCTGGAACAATACATCTGCCCACTTTTTCTATGGATACAGATGTGCAGCACTGGTGGTTGGTACTGAGTCACAGGGGTAAATTCACACCTGAATTTACTATATTTTAATATCCCTGGGCTGGCAAGCCCTAACTTGTTTAAGCAGTTTGTAACTTATTCCCTACTCTATCCACCTCTCTTCTTATTATGATTGTGTTAAGTGTTGGATCACAACTAACCGGTTTTTTTTTTTTAGGCTGTCACAGAGATAGTGTTACACTCTCTGTATTGTCAGATTTGTTCATCTCCATTAACTGATAGGCTTATGCTTTTCTTTACTGTCTTCTTTTAATGTATTTATAGAGCCTCCTTTGTTGCCTTTATGTCCTTGTTAGTTGTAATTCAGCTTGTGCCTTAGCCTTTCTGATTTATCCCTGCATGCTTATGCTTGTCCTTTATACTTTGAGTTGCTTGTCCTTGTTCCCACTTGTCTTGGTTTGGAAAGACAGGTTTCTTCCAGGGGGACTGGGGTTCCCCTGGAATGGAGAATGCAAACCCCTCACACCCCGCCAAATTATAATTTTGCAATCAAGGGCTCTCAGGCACAGATTTTGGGGATAGGAATAATAGTTCTTTACTAGGAAACATTAACAATACAAATGTGATAGAAAACAAAAAGCACCCAACCAAACAAGCAAATAAACAAATAAACAACAATTTTGGAAAACCCTGACAGAGTCAGAGCCACAACCTGACCCTGTGATTCAGGATGTTGAAAGCAGCCCAAAAGTGAGTCCTTCTGAAGTGGCAGACATGATTCTGTTGGAGCAGAGATGATTCTGTGGAAAAAGCAGGTCCAGGGGTGGTGAGGAAGGGAATCTGGTAATGATGAGGAGGGGGTCTGGGGAGGGTGAGGTGGAATCTAGTAAAAAATGAAGTCCTGTCTTCCTCCCAGGAGAAATCAGGTGAAAAACTGGCAGCTCTCGTGTCTGTGAGTCTCCGTTTATCCAGCCAAAACTGCCTGCCCCCCTCCCCCCCACTGCCAGGGCATGAGATGTATAGAAATGCAGATGCACCGCTCTGGGGGGAAGGCACAGGCTGGTAAAGGTGCTGGTAAAGGTGCTAATGGCCTATCAAGATGAGGCGTCAGGCCCCAAACAAATGGAAATAGAATACACAAAACCCGGCTCCACAACCCAGGGCACCACTTTCCATACAGTTGCTTTTTGCTTGTTCAGCCTTTAAAGTGCTCCTAATGTAACCATATTGCTTTCGAGCTATGTTCACTAGCTTTACTCTGTACCAGGATAGGCTGCTATTGTGCTTTTTGTACAGTCCCTTTCAGCACTACCAGACCCTCTGCATTCCTCCCTACCTTAGATTATCTTCCCAAGAGACCATCCCTCACAGTTCTGAATGTGTTCAAGTCTGACGCTTTTTTTTTTCCTTAAAGTCCGCTGTCCTCATTCTCCCGGACTCTTTCCCTTCCTCTGCTGTCTTATGATGACTTTCATCTGCATTGCTTTCTGCCTTTCAGTCCTTAACAGTTTCTCCTTATTGGAATCAAATCTAAATTCCCACTACTTACTATAGTTTACCTCAGCTCTTAAAACAGAGATTCATCACCATCACAGGGAACCTAGACACTCTGTTTCATATTGCACTGTTTTCAGGGACCAATATTCTCCAGAGAAGGTGATATTTCTGCTATTTACCCAGAAAAACTCATCCATTTGCTTCTATCTGGATAATTCTCTTCTTCCCACTTCTTCTTGAGCAAAAGATCTGGAACAGGACCTGACATTTCTCCTGTTTCTGAGCTTCAAGCAAGCATTGCTGCCATGAAGTGCAGCACCCACTCCCTTTTTCTATTGTTTTTCCCCCAAATATGTACATTTACAGCTTCCCTTTCCCGCCCCCTGTCTTCTCATTTCCTATAACATCATTTGAAATAGGGAAAAATTCCAATGTTAGACACAAGTAAGTAAAATCAGAATAGGAACCTTTGTAATCTCAAACAAAAATTGATTTTTCGTTCACAGAGGGTTTTGAGCTACTGTGAAACATCTCTGCTTATTATTGGGATTCAATACAAAAGCTGATAATCTAAAGCTGGTGTACTATAGCTTTGCTTTAAATGCTGTCTGGCCCTCTCCTGGATAGGCTGGATCAGAGACCTTTTTTTACTGTGTCATTTGAGGCTTCTCCTCTGATGCTATTTACAAATGATAGGATGAGAAGAAGCTGGCTTACATTGCCCAGGTGAAGTTTAGATTGGATATTAGGAAAGGATTTTTACTTTCGGTTTTGCAATTTTGGTTTCAGTTTTTTACTTCCGGGTTCGGTTTCGGTACTTCTGGTTTCTTTTTTTTTACTTTCGGCTCTGCTATTTTACTTCCGGCTTCGGTTATTTACTTCTGGTTTCACTATCTTACTTTCGTTTTCGGTACTTCCGGTTCAGCTATTCTACTTCTGGTTCCGGTTCCGGTACTTCCGGGCTTGGTTCTCAGTTCCGTTTCTGGCACTTGGGTTTCACTATTCTGGTTTCAGTTTTGGCACTCCCGGGTTCACCTAGTACTTCCGGTTTAAATACTTCCGGGTTCAGCACTTCCGAGTTCGGGTGAGACTTCCGGTCTGGGGGCACTTCCGGTCTGGAGTGTCGGGGTGTGTGTGTGTGTGTGTGTGTGTATGTGTCGGGGGGCACTTCCGGTCGGGGGGGGGGGGGGGGGGGGGGGGTCGGGGGGCACTTCCGGTCTGGGGGTCTAGAGGTTTTGGGTCAAGTTCCAGAGGGTCTAGCTTGGGTACCAGATGTCCTAGAGGTTCTAGCTCGGGTTCCAGAGGTTCTAGCTCGTGTTCTAGATGTTCCAGAGGTTCTAGATTGGGTTCTCGAGGTTCCAGATCGGTTCTAGAGGTTCTAGCTCGGGTTCCAGCTCGGGTTCTAGAGGCCTGGCACTTCCGGGTTTGGCACTTCCTGGGTTCGGTTTTATTGTGCAATTTGCTGTGCACAGTTTGCCTGTTGCGTAATTTTCTTATAGAAGTTTTTACAAGCATAGAAAAGTTGTATTGGTCTAGAGGTTTTGGGTCAAGGTCCGGAGGGTCTAGCTCGGGTACCAGACGTCCTAGAGGTTCCAGACTGCGTTCTAGATGTACTAGAGGTTCTAGCTCGTGTTCTAGAGGTTCCAGAGGTTCCAGATCGGTTCTAGAGGTTCTAGAGGTTCCAGATCGGTTCTAGCTCGGGTTCTAGCTCGGGTTCTAGAGGTCTGGCACTTCCGGGGTCGGCACTTCTGGGTTCAGCACTTTGGGGTTCGGTTTGTGCTGGGTTGGTGCAACACTGCATCCCCAATGGTCTGTTTGGTTTATGTTGGGTCTGAGAGTAACGGGGAGAAAGTGCAAAGTTGTTTTCGGGAATTGCGCAGACTGGCCTTGAGAATGTGAGTCACTGGCGCGGAGATGCAGTTGTTTGTTTTTCTTTCCTTGCAGCACTCACTTTCTTTTGCTTTGCTGTAGCTAGTTTAGCTTAGTTAGGGCTGAAAAGCTTTGCAAATTTTTTTCTTTCTTTTTTTTCCCTCCTTTTCTTTTTTCCCTTTTTTTCCACCTGTTTTTTTGGAACGGTTCAAACCTCCCCCACACCGAGGACCCGCGGGGGCCGCCGGGGGAGCCGACACCTGGATCCACTGGGAGCCACCCTTGGCAGCAACATCCACCACTGCTGAAAGGAACCGAGAGGAGAAACCATCTATAAAAGGGACTTTGCTTTCCGTAATTCATCATCTGGTATTGTTCGATCTATTGTGCTGGGGGAGTGTTTTGCTGCTTTAATAAACAGGTTTCTTTACACTTTCTCTCTCCGACGAGTTTTCTCCCGAACCGGTGGGAGGGGGGTGGGGGGAAGGGTTTTCCCTCGGAATTCTCCTCCCAATTTGGCCTTAAACCATCACAGGGTTGTGCTTCCGGGTTCGGCTTTTATTTCCGGTTTAGGTTTTTACTTCTGGTTTTGGTACTTCCGGGTACGGTTTTTACTTCCTGGTTCGGTTTTTACTTCCGGTTTCGCTATTTTGCTTTCGCTATTTTGCTTTTTTGCTTTCTCTATTTCGCTGTCGATTTTTTTGCTTTCGCTATTTTGCCCTTTCGCTCCCTTTCGCTCCCTTTCGCTCCCTCTCTCAATTCTTAGGCTGGGAGTAACTCATCAGCAGCTTCAGTCTTGCTGACTTAGGATGGTTTTAAAGAAGTGATTTGCCTAAGGTGGGAAAGAGAAATGATTCTATTATAAGAAGCTTAAGGGATCATTTGCCTTTCATGTGAGTTGATTGATTCAGCTAGTGCAGATCACAGATGGGCAAATGATTTGACTACCAGCTGAGCTGAGATAGGAGTTGTAGGTTCAAGTCTCTATTCTGCTCTAGAGTTAATCCATTGCCAAAATCAGAGATGTTCAGAAGCCTAACTCTGAAGAGGGGTTAGAGATCCAAGTGCTTGATTTGGACATCACAGTCTCTGAAGTCCCCTCTTGTCTGAAGGCATATGAAAACACCTTTCTCTTGTGCCTGGAGCCTGGAAACTTTAAAGGTTCTTTAGTAATAAATGGCTGGAACACAGTTTGTCTAGAGAAGATGTTTATGTGAGGTACAGGTGTTGCCATGCCCATGCCTGCTTGTTTTGGTTTTGGGAACTCTATTCCCAGGCACGGTCTTGAAGCACAAGGTCATCTTCTGTAAACTACCGAAGCTCCCACATTTGTTCCCAGAGGAGGGGCTTTGGTGATGGTCTCTGGAAAATGACCAGTGGTTCCCAAGGGTCCCACCTCTGGGGTGGGCAACTTGTAAAATGTACAAAAGGAGTCAGGAAAATAAAGGAGTGGTCTCTTGCTTGCAAGAGCTCCACGCAGCCTCACTGATGCACTCCCTGCCTCGTTCCTGAGCGCCGTCACCGGTTATAGTACAGGTTATCAACTCTTGGAATAAATTAGCCCCCAAACTCACGCAAATGCCCTCTTCCAGACATAAAGCGGCCCTGTATTAGAGGAATGTGTGGCAGGGCTTTAAAACTTCCAGGATAATCTTACATTTGGTAATGTAAGGAACCCTAATTCATGTGTGTTGTCTCCATGCCAGTTGCTAATCTACCTCATCTTTTCTGAGCATCCTCATGATGAAATGACCCACAGTTAAGTCTCCTTTGCAATTACATGAATATAATCCTCACAAAGGCTGGTTTCTTCCACAAACACCAATGCCAACAAATGCAAGTTGTTCTGCACTACTGTAACTACTGTCAGTATTTCCCATCTCTGGTATCATTCCTGCCTGAAGTCTCATTCCCTCCAGCTGTGCTGTTCAACCATCTGTGCCAAGTTTCAAAGAATTCTTTGCATCCTGCCATATCTGTTTGTCTTTTTCATGTGGATATATTTGGAGGCTCAGGCCCTGTCTCACAGGGACATTCCAGTGGTGTTGCATACCAGGGCAGACTACTGCAGCAGTGGGTTGTGTAGATATTGAGCTGAAAAGCAAGGCCTGTATATTGGACTGTTCCCGGGCAAAAAATAGCAGTAAAATGGTCTTCATATTGCCTTTTGCACCTTGGTAATTTTTTGCCTTGTGCTGGTTTGAAAGCAAAACCAGTGAGACTCCCAGTCAATACAGAGATACAATTTAATAGGAGAAGAGAGGGAAAAAAGGTAAAATAAAATAAATGGAACAATACAACCTGACACCCTGTTGGTCAGGGTGTTTGAAGCAGTCCAAAAGTAAGTCATCCTGGAGTGGCAGATGTGGTTCTGTTGGAGTAGAGATGATCCTGAGAGAGAAGGGTCCAGTCTTCCTCCAGGAATCCAGTGGAACCAGATGAAATGTCCTTGTCAAAGCAGTGATTCTGTCTGGTAGCTCTTGTCTCCTCTGGGAATCCAGTGGATAAAAAGCTGCTTGTGATGTCTCAAACCCTGGATTATATCCAGGTGGGAATGCTTGGCTCCTCCCCCTGGGCAGAGCATCTCACAATGCTTTCATCAATGAAATCAATGTATGATTTCATCCTATCAGTCATACAATGAGTCCTTGATGGCCCATTAAACAGAGATAACTTTTTCCAGGAAGGCATTATTGGGCTCGTTAACAGAAGATAAGGAAAACACTGCTCCACCTTGGCTCCAACGGCTCATGGGGATAGAATACATACCTTGGGCACAATTGTACATTGTAACCTAGGACACACTTACACATGAACAAACAGATCAACATTGATCTCTGAAGGAAATAATTTGTTGCATTAACAGATTGGGGACCCTGTATCATCACATGAAGTATATGCCTGTTTCTGTGTGCAACAGGATAGCCATCTGTCCTGGGGTCTTTAACCTCTAGACCTAACAGCACAAGGACAAAAACAGAAAAAAACCCTTTGTGAGAGCACAGGGATCAGAGGAGGCCTGTGTAATTACTAGCCATTAAATAAAGTATGCGCCTTAGTCTTCAAATGCCAGTGCACATGTGTAATTAGCTGATAAATTGCAGATGGATAATTAGCTAGCAGCAAAATCCAGAGGAGCAGAGGGATGCTATTCCCCTTCCTTTTCCTCTTGCAGGGAAGAGCACTATTTCTTCGTTAATGAAAAGTTGGTTATTGGGTTAAATGGCATGAGGACTGTCACAATTGGGACACTGCACTTCACAGGATGTCTGGCCCCAGGATTTGCTGTCTTATGAACCACTGGTGATACTGATATAGTTTGGAGATGGATGGTGGTCACACCCTCTGTTATTTCATGTGGGTTGTGTCTGCACACAGTCTAAGAGATTGGGAATGGAAGCTGCTGCTGAAGTACCTGGCAGTCCTTCCACCCATGGAAATTATCAGCCTTGGGATGCTTTTAGGACTGGATTTTCAGGTCCAGATCTGTAGGATTGAGGCTAGATTTCCAGCTGCCTGGTGCTGGAACAATGCTGATGTTACAAAGATTGCTCCAACATCCTGACTTACACCTCTTGTGATGATGGCAAGGAATTATTCAGGTCACTGTGCTGAGCTACAGCACATCAGCTGAGTTGCAGTGTCTGTCCTTGACTGCTGGGTTAAAAAAACCAACAACAACAAAAAAAGCATTTCATTTTAATCTCCTCTCTTTGCAGTCTAAACTATGCCAGATAATCTCACCCATTTTGTGATGAGTTTCTGTGGACATTTACAATACTTCAGAAATGTCATCAATCTGATGCCTGTATGAGCTTCTCCTATTTTCATAATTATTAAATCTTTAAAAATAGTTTCCCTCTAGCCACATCAATATTTCTAGATTTGAAAAAAAAAATTGAAACAAATAGTATCAGACTTAAGAGCTGAAATCAGATTTCTCTCAACTAACTCCCCAAACTGGGAATTTTCATATCAAAGGGTGTATTGAAAGGTGTACTGAAGCTTATGATTATGTCTAAATATAACATTTCCAGCAAAGTATATATGTATTTCTAAAGTTCCAACACATAGAAATTAATTTGTGATCACAGAACAGCAAAGATGTTTTTAAACATTAGATTAATATAAGAAGAAACAGAATTGGCATGCTGGAAGTGACTTTAGAAATACTCTTTTTATAAGTGCATACATAAGAATTATTTCATATGCATAAGCTTTTCCTCTCAAATAATCCCGCAGCATTTTGCAGATGGATGTACTAACTATAGCCAGTGAAAAACCCAACATTAAAATGGAACCTGAGAACTGCTAAGATTCAGAAAAATTTGCAGATTTTGAGAAAACTGAAGGCTTGCTTGCTTGCTCCAGAAATTGTTTTTAAATGCTGGGTTTTGTTTTCCTCTCTCTGGTTTGTATAAAAACTGTTCCCACAAAAGATGCAATTTTGTTTTTACAAATTTTTTTTGAGACTCTTTTGTATTTCTCATGATTTTTCCTTTCCCTTCCTCCAAAATACACTCAACATGAGCTGATGTAAATCTGATAGTGTTGAATATGGCACTGACTCAACCACACAGCTTTAACTTTGGGTGTCAAGGGCATGAAATAGCAAATCAAAATCAGAGAAAACTTCAGAGAGCTGTGGTTTAGAGGGTTAAAATCTGTTTGGGAGAAAAAGGCTTATACCCTGCTTCTTTCAATCAGTGCACTGCTGTTTTGATTATCAGGATTAATGATCTTAACTTTTGGCTCTCAATCAAAGAGCTATGTTTCCAATGCAATTTCTCCTACTGAATAGCTGGTTTAGATGCCATTAAATAGCCTCCAGGATCTCCAGTGTTGCTAGAAGCAGCTGTGATTGAAGCTATGGACAATTTCTGGTTGGATTTGATAAGGTAGTTTCTTCATTCCACCACACTTTTGGAAAATTCCAAAGATTTTTGTGTTGAGAACTTTCTGGATATATTTGTGTTGGAATGACCAGTGGAACCTTGGTGGAATGAGACGTGTGAAATAAGCAGAAATCATCACTGCAGAGTGTTTGACCACAGCCTCTGAGGCTGTGAAGAAAACTTGTTTTAAGTTGCCAGCCTTCACCAAAAGTATAAAAAGCTGGAAATCTTAAGGGAGGAACAGTTCTTTAAAGAACTCTGACCTAACTTTTCACTCCAAAAACTTTGGAAGCAGATGTTTCTCAACAATTTGAAAGACATGATTTATATCATCCTTAAGAAAAGCTAAGATCTGTTGGGATTGGTTTAGATCAAAGTGGTCATTCCTGGGGGTATAGAAATAGAGTAGACAAGGTCATTTGCTCACTGTAGCTTCTGTAATTCTTTGATTATATCTCATTTCATACTCTATCCTGGGATGTGAAAACATTGGAATATTTGGAACTCCTCAGTGATTTTTTGCTCACTTTTGTGATGGGAAGGTTTGTGCCAAGAGGACCATGTTATCTTGGGGTGTTAATGAGCTGACTTCAACATGAGACATGGTACATTGCACTGTTGAACTTATGCCTAATTTTTAATTTGTATAATTTTTTCAGGGCTTAATTTTAGTCTACTCTAAAGATGCTAACTCTAAATGCTAATTTTTAATTGCAGAGGCAAAGATGAAAATGCTTACATATTTAAAGAATAGCTGAGTTAACTCATATTTCTCAAGGCAGTTTGATCTTTTGTGTCAGCTAATATTGTCTTCCTAGTAGCTTTGACTATGCTGGAAAACTATTATTGATTCATTTCCTGAGAAGAACTTGGCACAGTGTGTGTGGACAGAGGGAAGAATTCATGCTTAAAAAAACCTTTGTTTGAAAAAGTCAGTTTGATTTACTCTTAAGGATTTCCAGGCCAGCATTCTCAGCCCAAGGCTCCTGTGATCAGGGAGTATATGAGATTTTCTGATACCCATAGTCATGAAAATTCAGGGAGTTAAAAGTGAATTTGGGACTGTATTATTCTCTGAAGTCATAAAAATGAAAAGCACAAGGGGTATTTTTATGATTTTACTCTGAGATCATGACACCAAATGATTGCATAAATTAAGTGATAGGACAACCAGGTGCTTGATGGATACCATGAGCTCCATCAGGCCAACAGGATTGTTTCTTCTTTGGTGTCATGCAGGAGTGAAAATGAGTGTAAATGGTTCTGCCTCTGATTTTCTTGACTAGTCACTTAAGCTTTCCTTCTGTAGTCTCCTAGCATGTTGAGAATTGATATAATTCTTTGTGTCACAGGTCTTTGGATAGAAACTAAAGGTTTGGGATCAGATCTTGACCACATCCATAAATATTCCATATTGCTTCCTTGGAGCAAAATCTACTGTTGGTAGATTACTGTCCTCTTTCAAAATAGTGGTGAGAAATTACCACAAAACAAGCTCTGTCAATTCTGACTCGCTTCAGGATCAAATTTCATTCAGGACAGGAACAGAGTTTGTTGCTTTCAACTAGAGTCATAATCTAGCTGAATTTTAGCAAGCAATAGGATGGTCTGAAGAACAAAGAGAAAGGATGTGGAAATTTTGGAGTTACCTGTGTGCATTGAGTAATGCACTGATTCTGTCCTTAAAAGGAAGCACTTCAGAGTCTGACTTGTGGGAAGGTGTAAAGAGGATTAGGTCCGTCCTGAACTGATTCAAGGATTCCTGGCACCCACAGGCACTTTGAATGGAAGTGCAAGCAGCTTACAGACAAGTGCCAGGGCAGTAAGAAGTATTGTGTGTACAGATATGCCAACAACAGGCTCCAGATTTTGATGGGTGCAGAGTCTCTTCCTTTGCAGGTAATGCTCTACAGGTGTTTGAAGATCATACAATACTTAAACTAGTAGTGAGGGCAGGTCTGAGCTCTAAACATCCTCCTATAGATCCCAAACTTGAAGCAAGGGAGGGAGATTTCATCTTGGTCTTGCCTTGCTCCAGTTTTGTTCCACAGCTAGCAGCACAAATGGTTTCCATAAAGTATCCTGATTTGGTCATACACCCCTTCACAGGCTTCAGGTCTCTTAATCTCATTGACTGACTGGCAGAAAACCACATGTTGTAATTTTGTTCCTCTTTCCCTTATCTGCCTAGCTGTAGGGATAGGCAGGCATGTCTTAATTGAGCCCAGTCTATGGTTCCTGTAACTTGTCTTATGTCCACTTTCCCTTTCCATCCTAGCCTGAGGATCCCAGAGATGGCAGTAAACAACAGGTAAGGATGAAAGACTTGGAAGACTGAAATGACTTCTTGTCAGCCTGCACTAGATTGCCTTTAAGAGCTAGATTTCATGAGGAAAACAGGCTGAGGCCTCCAAAGTATTAATCTAAGCCAGTGCCATGCATAGGGAATATGAACCTCTGAAAATGGTTCTGCTGGGGGATGAGAAACCAGATGCAGAATGCAGATCCCAGAGTGCATCAGAGATTCTCTCTGCTGCCTGCCACCACAGCAGTTCACACGGATAGCCCTTCACAGCCTGACCTCCAGGGAGATACAAACAGGGCACAAAAGCATTGCACCAAGAGCTAGGAGACAGAGCCCAAAGTTCCAGCAGCCAGGAAGAGGAGGTTGCTCGTCTTTGCACTGCAGTGAATCTTTCTGAAGAGATTCACATTACAAGAAAAGCTCTGGGAAAGGGTAAAACTCAGTGGCTTCAAAGGCCAGGCTTCCATGGAGCTCCTTATAGTGCTTTCAAAACAAGCTGTCTTAGGCTATTTCATGGGTGCTCATCAGCCCAGAGGAAGCTTCTGAAGAAAGGTTTCTGCTGAAATTGTTGTCTTTGTTAGACTCTTGACTGTAAATTTTGTAAGAATATCCTTGGAAGGCTGTCGCAGTTGATGTATGTGTGGTAGTCGACATGGACACTGCACTTGCACTCAAGGTCCTTCTTTAGAATCATCAGAAGGCTTCAAATATCAGTATCTTGATCTTCAAAAGGTCTCCCACACCTTTCCTCTGTATCTTCTCAGAGCAGCTCCACACAGCTCTGGCTCTGTCTGTCCTGGCTCGCTCCTTCCTGTCCCTGGCACGGCTGCCTAACCCTGTCTGTCCCACGTACAGTATCTTACCTTTTCTGGCCCTTGCACGACCTCCTGTCCCTGGGTCTTCACAGCACGGCAAGCAGACTCCAACTGACCTCCACTCAGCTCACTCACTCTTTATCAGGCCCATGGCTGTGAGGGCAAGGCTGTTTCTACTCTAGGATAATTAACACAGCTGTAAGATATCAGGAGGGAGACTGCCTTCAGCAGCATCTCCTTTTGTCTCCCCACAGAAGGCCTTTCTGGAGGCAAAAGATTTAAAATATCCAAGAAAATGTAGATATTTGTAAATGAAAAAGTACCAAAGACTTTAGATAGCTCATGTGATTGGACCCTATAAATACACTTTATATCAAGCCCCTTGTTATGGCAACAGTCCATCACATGTTTCCCTTCATGGATTTCTGAGGCTGTTCTGGAGCTTGGTGGGAACCCATCTGGTGTTTGGATCCCTTCCTCAAGACTGCAGTGACTTGTTTTGTGTTCACAGACTTCTGACTGTTACTAATGGCCAAACTGCAGGGAGCTAAGAGCAGAATGATGAGGAGGGTGCAGAGGAAAGGTCTTTCACCCCATGTTCCTGAGGTTGTCTTAATTAAGGCATAAAGGGCAAGCAGGGCTTTCTTCCTCTTACGCACATTGAAAACAACTGCTTGTGTCAAAAAACATTTTATCCCCTCTGTGGCCTTCTCTGTGTATTGATTTACTCAATTAGTAGTGCATGGCATGTTTTTCTTTTCAACCAAACCGTGCGGGACTTTTGACATTCAAAGGATTGGACAATACACAGGAAACACACAAGCTGTTGGAAATAGTCTTTGGTACAGAAATCCCTGGGGATCTTTTCCCCCTATACTTACAGCTTCTACAAAGCACAAAGTACTCTACTTTTCCTGTCTTTGCAAAGTATTTATGGCAATAGAGACATACTTTGTTACCTGTAATTGCTGAGACCCTTATAATGCCACTGGCTGCAAGAAAAAAAATTGAATTATATAAAGAAAGAAACCAAACTCAAACAACTTCAGTTGTTTTGTTTCTGAACTGCTGACATCAAATACCAGACATCAAATGGAGTGAAACAAAGTCCCTAATGTTTGTTTTTTTGAAAAGATATAATGATCTCTCCCTCTCTGACAGACGGTTTATTTTTGGTCACATTCAAAGCTCTGTTTCCTTTGCTCCTGGTAATGGGAGGATGTGCCCCTGAAAAGTGTCTGTATGGAGCTAGGTTGGAGTTTGAAGTGAATGTTTTGAGAAGGATAATCAAACGCTTGTGCTGCTGTGTTCTTCCCACTCTGCCAGATGTGAGCCAGAGACACTGCTAGATCAGAGCTCAGGGGCTGAGGTCTGGCCTCCTTGGTGACTTACTGATGGCACAGACACACTGACTCTCCTGTACTATTACTGTGTTCCTCTTTTTATCTTGCAGTGTTGGACTGCAATTGGAAAGTTCTTCAGCCAGATTCCAGAGGAGCTTTCTTGGCTCCTCTGTTTAATTTTCACTGCTCAGAGCTTGAGGTTTTATAGAATTAACATGGCTTTTAACTGGAATGGGTAAAACATTTAAAGAAGCTATAAAAATATTGGTAACTCATTTTCCCTCTTTACTAATGCTTTCCTGCTGTGTAGGTTGATCAGCTGGGAACTCATGTTAGTGGAGGAATGGAACCTGGATATTTCTGCTAGAACTGGAGGGGTCTCTGTCAGACTGAAGCAAACCTGAAAGGAGCCCTTGGCAATATATGAGAGTTGGGATGTTGCTGGCTGTAGGAAACTGTGCTGACACTTGTCAGCTTGGTACAACTCAATAAGGCTGGCCATTTGCAGTTAAAAGTCCGTGTAACTCACTAAGCAAATTTTGCCTCAAGGTTAAAGTGCCAAATTCCAGTTGAATTTAAATATATCTTAATTAGCATCTTAGAAAATCCCATCATCAGTGGCCTGCTGGGTAGCTTCCTTCTATTGTACATTGTTTTACCTGCCCTTTTGTTTTATTTTCTTGAAATGAACTGGGCTGGTGCTCATCAGGAATTAAATGTCTCATTTCTTGGCAGAGACATCGAGATCAGTCATTTAAACATTTTCTCTGAAAGATGTAGGGGGACATGCCATTTTAAAATTTCATGAAACAAGAAGTACTTGTGTTATGGGGGTTTAACTAGGCCAATTTGAGTCCTGTAAATCTCATAAGACTCAGACTTAAAATGCTTACTTATTTCAGGTTGTTCTGTATGTGGATTGCTAGTTCCTGATTTTAGGAAACACTGATTGTTTAGTCAGTATCTGAGGCCTTAAGAATTGTTTAGTTAGGTGCAAAAATAGCTGGTGCAACTAAACACTTTCCTGATATGATTGCATTCATCCAGTGAATGTAGGCCAGCCTTTCTTTCAGTTAGTCTGCCCCAAAAGTCCCTTTCTTTTGAAATACATACTCACTCGAAGAACCTCCCATGCATGGGTAAATAATCTAGTTTGAGAGTCATGATTTCCTTACCTTTCACTAAAAGGGAAGTTTCATTTTTCCCTCTTTCTACCCAAATGGAACAAGGCTACTAAGCCAGTCCTGTGGAAAGTGGTGTGTGCACTTACAAATCAGAACAAGGGAGCAGTGAGACAGAGGATCTCAAATATGGCCCTATTTGGACTTTGGGAAGTAGAAAATGAATTTATTTCTAAGGCTTTTTGTTTAGGCAGCATGTAACCAATATTTTTTTTTCTCTTCACACTCAAAATATTCTGTCTTATCCATTTTTTCTGTACCCTTGCTTCTTGTCACAGTGTGTTGAATAATGTGGCCCCCAGAAGAAGGTGGGACAGACATCTATTGTCATATGAGCTATGAAGGACCCTAGAGATTAAATTATACAGTTAGAGCTGTTGCTGACAGCTCATTGATTTCTGATGCTTTGCTCAGGAGAAGCATAAATTTATTAAGGAGTATTAAACTCCTCATCCCTACCTTGGGAAGGGGGTCCTCTTATGGCTGCAGAAAGAGAAGGCTGAAAAGAGGGTGCACAGTGTCTCAGACAGATACTTGCTCCAGCTGCCCATCTGACAGCAGCAGAGTTGCCTGGCTGAGTTTCCCTTGTTCTGCTCAGGGGAGTTCCCTTGTGGAACTGAGTGCCAGCAGCCATCAGTTTGAAGAAGGGATGAAATCCTCTACTTGCTCCTGCTGGGGTGTTCATAGCAGGACCTTGGTCTGTGTGGAGGATTAAGGTGGCCTTGGGCAGCTTACAAGGGGCAAATCCCAAACAGCTTTAACTTTTTGAGAGTCCCTGAGGTCTATCTGATGTGTGACATGAGGATACAACCCACTCATCTGAGAGCATTTCTAGCCTCAGTGTATATAGTGTATATTCCAAACATGGTAATTTCATACAGAAGCCTGTGAACCTCTTCACCAGAGCAAGTTTTCCTCTAAAAACAAAACTGTCCCCTCTTTAACTGGCAGGTCTGCTATAACACAATGACACTGGTGCTCTTGGGAAGCTTCACTCAATCTTCTGCTAAAGGCGACTATTCATTCACTCCGCAGCATAATTGCCCTATTTCAAGGCTAGAGCCACCTTCCCTTGGGACAGGTTTCACCTTTGCTCAGCTGAGCATGTGTAGGAGTGATCCACAGGAGCACATGGAAGCAATTTAAAGCAGCAAATTCCCTGCTGCTTTCGGAAGCTGTTAAATCAGGCAGCTCTGGAGTGAGGAGAGGGTACAATGCAAGAAATTCTCCCATTCTGAATAGTTTTTTTTCTGTTGTGAGCTGACATGGCTATTTTCCTCCAATGCTAAATTCTTCCACTATAAATTTTTCAACAAGGATTTTCTTTTTTCTTAACAGCATGTGAAAGAAAGAAAAAAACCCAAAACAACAAGATAAAGGTGGGAATTTTGATGAATATGCTACATATTTGTAATCTGGCATTTCCTCTAACTCAATAGATCTATAAGAAAAAAAGATGTTTGGATACAGATGAGTAATATTTTTTACCACTTGTTTGGCAGTGATTGATTGAAAGACTATGTCTGACTGTTCTGTCTTGAATGACAGAAACAGGTCATGAGGCTGAGTGAATTAATAAATGATAAATGGTGCAGGTCCAGATTCTGCCTGTTTCCTACAGCAAGAGTTTTAATTCAGGAAGTAAGCATCTCCCTCTGATTTGCCTTTGCAGGGGGCTGTGCTGATGTGTGACCTACAGAATGTGGCAGCTCATGCTAGAGAAATGAAGGTCTTTGTTCTGGTGTCTCCAGTAATGTCCTGTGAAAGTGGTCCTTAGACACTGCTATGGTGCACTCTTTCCATCACTTCCAAGTGATTAAAAGTTTCTTTGTTAGTTGAAGGCTTCAGCATCTGCCAGTTTTGGATGGTTTGGTTGACATTGTGCATTGCACTTAATCCTTCATGATTGTCAAGTTAACCAGACCTGGCTAAAACACCTTCAGTTGAAACATTTGTTCTGCTACTTACTGCACATCCAGTGAAGCCACAGAGCTGATTTTGTACATGACCTGGTGGGTTGGCTTGGTTTGATTTTCTGGGGACCTTGAAATACTTTCACCAACATGAGTTAGCTCCTTCTGATACATATAACAGTTTCTATTGTGTTTAGGAGAAATACCCCAAATAGATTGAGAATAGCCATTCATGGAGGGCCAGTTTGGACTGTTTTTTATTGTTATTTTGTGATTAATGGATAGACAAAATCTGCAAGTGAGTACACCCTCTGCTACTTCTAGAAGTCTGCAGAAATAATCTGCTGGATTTCTTGTTTGAGGTATTTTACATAAAATTCCTGGGCAGTGTAACAGATATTAAAGCAATAAAGATATGTGCAAATAGAATACCATAAATTTCTCCCAGCTCTAATGAAAAAGAGAACACTCTTTCAGATTTTTAATTTTATGTTTTGCTAGCTGATAGCACTTATTACAGAGGTCTCTCTGCTATAAAATTGGACAGAAACATTTCAGTTGAGTCATGCTTAAAGCTTCCATTTCTAAACAGTTCATTAACAATTTCTTTAAACTAAATGGTTATTAAAATATTATCTTTCTCTCCATCAGATCAATAGGACCTTCTCCAGGGGTGTGTAGCCAGCTGTGACAAACAGAGCCCATATTTATACTGGGCCTCTGCTGTTCGTGGCCCGTCTACAGTTTGCTAGTGGTTAATATCCACAGCAAAGATATCAAATAAAATGTGACTTCTCTCTTGTGCCTGACCAGTCTGTTGGAGTCCTGTTATGAGGACTCCACTGAACAATCCACTACACCTGAGGGTGGCCTGCCTAACTTGATCCAAGGGCATGTACCAACAGTGTAAGAGAGTTAAATCCTTTATTACCATTTAGGAAGAGACCCACCCCCCTGGTTATCCCTGCTTTTAGGTGATCCTGTCATCTGCTGCTGCCAGCTGCCTTTAAACTGATTTTAAAGCAATATACAGCCAAGCTCAAGTCACCAATGAAAGTTGCTCAAGATAGTAATTTAGCATGCACCAAATGAGATTCTTACCCAACAGGAGTCCCTAGGGGTACGAGACAGTTTCAGCCCACTGATTGATCCCAGAAGTTACAGTGGAGTCTTCCCTGACTTGTCCCCATCCTTAATTCATCATTACACTATTTCTTTCCTTTCAGGTAGAGCCTGAGTGACTCCAGTCATATCTACCTTTTTTTCTGATTGGTGTGAAAGTCTCTTGCTTTTCTCTGAAAATTACAGTCAATGGACTACAGAGCACATGCTGAGTGAGGGGTAGTTGTACCTTGGAGGCAGGTAACTTCGGGATGAAGGTGTGGGTGACCCAAGCTCATCTGCAGAGAGAGATTTTGCCACAGTTGCTGGTTCAGCAGCAAGACATCTCCTATCTCCTTTGGTTGGCAGCTGCTGTATGATTTATCAGCTACATGGTACCATTGATTTCCCATCCCTGCAAGGATTACAGAAGAGCCTGGCTGCTGTGTCTCCACCTGCTCCCACCTTCGTTTCTTCCCTCTTGGTCTGTACACAAGGTTGCAGGCTTTGTTGTGTGGGGAGTC
This sequence comes from Phylloscopus collybita, assembly GCA_027886175.1. Lineage (NCBI taxonomy): Eukaryota > Metazoa > Chordata > Aves > Passeriformes > Phylloscopidae > Phylloscopus > Phylloscopus collybita. The sequence goes on from JAJNNQ010000129.1 coordinate 26,713,586, forward strand.
ATTGTGGAATACATTTTGTACATGCCAATTGCATTCTATCCTGTAATTTCTGTACTAACTTCTGCTGGAATGTGGATAATATAACTTCCCAGTTTTCTCTAATTTTGCCTACAGTCATCATCCCACACAGGGATAATTGTACTACTAATTGCCCTTTTTAATATAAAGAAAACATTAGTTGAGAACTAAGGATTGTTATAATAAATTTCCTGGAACATTAAGTAATTTGTTTCTCACAGAGTTGTTTCTCTCTGTACTCCTGGTTTCACTCACTACGTACTCAAGTCCATCAGCATCTTGCGTTACAGCTGAGGGATTGGCTTGAAAACTCCTAACTACTTGTCAGTGGAAAGACAGGGACCATATTTAATTTAAGCCCTTCAGCAGCTTATCATTCATCAATGTTGTGATTTTAGATGCCACATTACAACTCTAAGATTCGTTTTCAGTGCTGGAGGGAGTACTATGAACCAGGCCCACCTGACCTGTTTGCAGGAAGCCAATGTTACACCAAGGAGGAGAAACTCGATCTCTCAAGTGCTTGACTGGGCTAATAACTGGGACCCTGCCCCCATTTCTGTCAGCAAACAGCTTTGGTTCCTGTTTTCTGTCTAATGGTTATGAAGGAGAGATTGATTAAGGAGAAGTAAGGCCCCCAAACCCTTGAGAGAGCAGTGGCACCAGCTGTAAGCCACAGAGAGCTTTTGGCGCAAGATGTTGCCTTGCTGATTTTAAACATATTAAATTAAAACTATCTGAGTTTGTGCACCCTTCTTTTTTTGTCTCAATTATGTGAAGCTTTTCTCTGTTACCTGCCACATGAATTGCCAACCTGGCCTCTCCCAGAAGTTGCTTTCTCTGGAGGGTGAAGCTTTTAAAACAAAACAACCCACCATCACCACACCATCTACAACAAACCCAACACCCTAAACCCAAACCCCAAAACAAGCCCAAGCCTCAAACTGCAACTTCATGTCTGTAGTGCTCTTAGAAGCAATGATAGCTGTCCACTTGCCCTCTAGACTCAAACCATGCAGGTTTTTTAGAGAAGCCCAAGTCTGTTTTCCTGTACTCCCATTCCTCTCTGTAACCAAACCTAAGGGTGAAGTTGCACCTTTGAGATCACTATCTCAGAAGTTCTCTTAACTTTCACTAAGTTGCATCAGGAACATCAAAATACATGAAGACTGTTTTCCAGCATGGCTGTTTACTCTTTTTGTCTCTTCTAGCCATAAAACTGGGGCCAGGGAGAGAAAGGGATGAATTTCCTGATGTCTAACAGAAAAACATCTCCCAGGAAGAGACATTAATTTGGGGGTATCTTTTCTACCCAAATACTGAAACTCTTTTGAGAAAGTTCATGTCTCTGAAGCCATCCCTGGTTCATGAAACTGATTTGAAAATGACCAGTTAATTAAAAAAAAATAGAATGGGTGGAAGGGGCAGGCATTCCTGAAGGGATTTCAAATTGTAATGAGCATGTCAGAGGGCATATAGATTTGTGAATTAATACTATTAAACTGTACTGCCTGGAGTAAGAGTTGCTGCAGAGAATACTTTCAGAAATAGGAAATTTTCTTCTACAGGTATATAGATATTGGGCTGTGCACAACCGAGGTTTACTGTAGCTGCCTTTTCTTGATGTTTGGGTTGCTGCAATACATTTTCTGCAAAGGTGTTAGAATAAATTAAACCAAATTCCTCAGGGGTTGTGCTTGCTGGGATAACATGAAAGTCAACCCTGACTGTTGTCCCAGGAGATGTATGTGGGAGCAGATTTGTCTGTATGATTTTACTGGTTTACTTTGAATTAAGCTCAAACTTGGTTCTCTTTGGTAAAAGCAGAATATGTTGCAGCACTGCTATAGCTTCAGAGTTAAAAAGCAGGTGAGCTCTCAATACTGATTGATTGAGAGGTTCCTTCTCTGCCAGAGGGGTTCTAACTGGACTGTTGGACTGACCTTCTGCCTTGTAGTTATGCAGCATACAGCAAGGAGTTTGCTTTCGGAATCAGTGTTGCCTGAAATGGTGGGAAGCTAGGAGATGAAATGTATTCAGTGGAAATGCTGCATTACTCACATTAATACTTCCCTTAAAGATAGGGCTTTGTCATGGTTCAAAGTAGTTCATTAATTCAACTGAGGCACTGTGTACATGACAAAAGCACTGGCTTTGATGGTATAGACTGCTTCCAATGTTTGATGGATGCAATGGAAGTGAGGGCCAGCATCTTCAAAAAATTTGGCCCTGATAGTTTTTTAAGAGGTGTTTGTGCTTCAGCACCAGATACCATTATAAGAATTTAATGAATCCCTGTATCTTTACACCTGACACGCAAAATGGAACAGGCTGCGCCTGTAATCAACTCATGGGTTTTGAAGAGCTGTTGAAAAAAAGAAAGAAGTCAATGTTTGGTTCCTGGGGTTCTGGTATAGGGGAAGAAAGGGACTTCTCACTTGTCTTGTTACAAGAGCTGTTTCTCCAAATCCTCTTGAATGTTTTTCCATTCCCTGCTCACCCAGTTAGAAAATGAGTTAAGCTTGTGTCAACTAGTCATCATCCTCAAAGATCTTTTTCTCCTCATCTATGTTATTTTATTGAGGAGACTTTCAATTGTTTCATCTTTGCATTGTAGTGATATAACTGTTAATCAGGTGTTAACCACGGGCACCAGCTCATCCATTTCCTCACATATCTTTATCTTGCAGGATGCAAAGCCAGATTTTTGTTCTTTGATTGCTCCAAATTTCTTTTTTGACACCTCTCCTCCAGCCAATTTTTTACTGGTTTTACCTATGTGACTGCTTTTTTGCTTTATTAAGTACTGTATTTAATGGCAGTTGTTTTATTAGCAGCGCTGAGAATTGGGCAGCTTTACCCTAGGTTAGGGAAGAATTCATTAAAAAAAAGGAAAAAAAAAGAAAAAAAAAAGAAAAAAAAAAAAAAGATAAAGAAAAAAAAAAAAAGAAAAGAAAAAAATCATCCAAGCAGAAGAAAAGCAACATGTTCACACTCAAAGAGCAGATACAGTTGGCTAACTTGGTTTTGCTTGGCACATGGAGTTTTTCTGCCAGTCTGTACTCTGCCTAGAAACAACATTCTCACTCATGTTGCACCCTGATTTGGCTCTATGGCTCTATTTGGTTAAGAAACTGCTCCAATACCTGGCACCACTCTTCAGCCTGGGACATAACACTCCTGTGTGAATTAGCTCTTTTTCCAAACTCTTGCTGGGCCTGGTCTTTCTGCCAGGCTACATGCTTGTATTGCAACTTGCCACCAACATCTGGTAATAAATATAGAACTTTCTGCTTATTGCCCTTGATATCTAATTATGTTCTGAGCTGTTTTTCTTCAATGCACCTCATAATGCCATGCTGTAAAACATGAGGAAGACAAGTTTCGACAATTCCCTGCTTAAAAGTAAAAGGTGATACTCACAGTGGTGAACAATCCTGTTGTGTTTTTCCTATTACGCTTCCTGCTGTGTACCCAATGGAGAATAGGGACCACTGCTTGATGGCCAAAGATGAAATTTTTGTGATCATACCATACCCTAGAGATTTGATAGTTTTCAGTTTCCCATAAAGGATGATGTGCTTTTAGTGTGCTAAGCACATGTAGCCTCTGATGTTTTCAGAACAGAGGGTTTAATGGGGTGTCTCAGCAGCTGAGTGTGTCCAGCCAGGAGACACTGTAGCAGTCGGTTTTGCTGGAATAGGGCACAACACAGGGAGGACAGTGGTGCTTCAGATAAAGAGTGGAAACTTGGGATGAAAAAGCTACCAAGCATCTTGCAGTTTGGCAAGCAATGAGGTGAGTCTGCATCTGTAACCACTGGAACATGGATGGATCTGCCAGGAAGGTCAGCTGCAATAATATAACATTAAAGAAATCAATGTGACCTTGACAAGCACATGGCCTGGTCAGACAATATTGATTCACTAGTGACATGCTGTTGCATAATCTCTCCAATTTGGGTCTGGTGGTTTCTAGACATGATTGATTTCAATGTTTGCAGGGAAGCACATAAGAAACGAAGAACATAAATTGTTCTGTGAAAGTTGGTTCTTAAAAGTAAAAATCTTTTGCATAGCAGAGTTCTGTAGCAATCTGACAGACTTGCGTATCCTTTTTTTTATCATATTTTGAATCTTAGTGCTAACTTCTCAGAGAGTCACAGAAATGTTTGGGTTAGGAAGGACCTTAAAGCCTTCTCTTCTGCAGGCTGAACAGTTGCAGCTCTGTGTCTTCACAAGGGCGTTGCTCCAGCCCCCTGAATTTTGTGTTTGTGCTCCTTCTCTGTACTTGCTCCAACGTGTCTATGCTGAGTGCTCCAGAGCTGGACACAGTACACCAGGAGGGGTCTCAGAGACAGCAATAAAGGAGCAGAAACTCCTTCTTCTTATGCTCATCAAGGATAATGAACAATCCACTCTTCCTGCCCACCATGCATCCACAAAGAATGCAGTTCATTGTCACAGACTTCTGGTATTAAACACCAAATTTATTTGTATGGCAAAGTACCAGGGAGCACAGAAGACCTCAAGGTTTTTGCTAAAATTCTGTATCTGTGCAAAAATTGAATGTACTCAAAGAGCTTCAGAATGAGGACAACATCTTCTTTAGGGGGGATTCTTTCTGGCAAGGAGTTGAGGAAAGAAAGAAAATGTAAGAGTTGAAGACTCTAAACCTCAAAGACATCCTTTTTGTCTACTTCAGCAATCTAAGAAGTTTCTACCTGGATTATTTCAAGCATTGTGTGGGGCTTGACCTGACTTAGCAGCCCTACTCCTGCTTTATTGCCTTGTACTGTTTGAGGAACTTCAACTCAATCCATTTTCTAGGGCATATTTTTCATTCTATAACTACCTGTCAGTTTGTTAGTTTTGGATTGTGATTTTGAGGAAACTCCTAATTCAGAGTTGTGCAGCCATTCATCAGGTAAAGGACATGGATGGAAAAATCTATATAGAAAATAGTTTAATGTCTTCTAGCTGGCTCCTTCCTTTCAGGCACCGCATGAAGGCTCCAGTTCTCATTCAGATATGGTTTGCACCACTGAATTGCTCAGATTTGTCTCAGGATATACTGGGAATTTTGGGAAGCTGGAAAGCAACTAGTAAGGGAATATAAAATGGAAGTATATTTACAATTTAGTGTCTTGATTCTAAACAGAAGTTCAAAAGTCATTCCATGCATTCAGTGCAGAATCAGTCTGTATCTGTAAAAAACTGAGGGGCCATTGGTTTCTCAGTTCAAGTCCCAGCCGGGGCATTCTTTAACTGTATGAAATTCCTCAAATCAAATAGGAATAGAAAAGTTACATCTTGGCTTAAAAAATTCATTCAAAATGGTTTTCTATTTGTAAAATATTTAAACATTTGCCTGCAGTCTCAGGAATACAAGCAAAATTGTGCTACTACATGAAAATCTTATGAACTAGCACAGAAATGGAAGTCTAGATGCAACTGCAGTTTAGTAGATGACTTGTGTACATAACTGTAAATTATTCTGCAGAAGAATTGTTTATTGAGAAATACTTTATTTTATGACAATTCCATAATGGGCACGTAGGAGAGAAATGCATATCTCCAAACACACAAATATGTAACATTATCATATGAAATATTCTACAGCACATATTTGAACCTGCCAAAAGCAGACCAGGGCTCTGCTTTCACTGAACCTCTGTGCCTTTCTATCCTCCTGAGTGTCTCTTCATCCTTCCTTCCATATCTGCTCCTTTGACCAGGACTTGCTACAGATCATGCTTTTGCAATGCATAAAACTGAATGTCTCTGTGCTGTCAGCTGGTGAAGACAGTTTGTGTTCAGGAAATTGTTCTCTAAGTACTGCCTGCCAGAGCCCCTTTGGAAAAGTTTGTTTTTTGCTTGACTGGGTTTTTCCAGCTTCTTCCTTGTTTGCTACCTAAATATGAACACAAGGGAGGACCAGAGGGTTTTTTTAATGTTTTCTTTTGCTTTTTCTAGAAAAAAGAAATCAGTAGGTGGGTTAGTTGTGGCTGAAGGAGACAGCTAAAGACTATTCATTTTTCTTTGTGGCCAGTCCTCTTCAGAGGATCTGGGCTGTGTTACTTCCCCACCCAATGGCCACATCACCCCCTGAGGGACATCTCCAGCTGTCACCACCTCCCATGTTGGCCCCACATGTGGTTTAGTGATAGCCCAGGCACATCAGAGGTGTTGTGAGGCTGTTGTGCTGCTGTGCTGGTGCCTGTGCACAGGTGCAGAGTGCACCCTTCCCACTGAGGTGTGTGCTTGCCTTTGCAGCCGAGGGCAGAGGCTGCTGTGAGCTCTGCAGGGCACAGAGCTGGGTGCATTAACATAATTATGTTGTTCTACAGCCCAAAGAAGCAAAACTATGATGTGTTAAAGCTACTTATCTATTGCTCAAGACTACTGCACTACTTCTGTGTAATCAGCCAGAAAACTATCTTAGGAAGCCCTATTTTGCTTCTTTTGATGTCAAGAAAAAAAAATCCCATTTACAGCAGTGGTACAGAAACAGGAAGGAGGAGATGCTGGAAAAAAATCATTTGAAAATTATCTCAAAGAGGGAGAGAATGTGTAGAAGGGACTATAGAATAAATTCACCACATTTGATTAGGTATGTGACACAAAAAGGCCAGAAAATGAAAAAGCCTTTTAAAAGGGATTGTTATAGGGCTGGAAACATTGGAGATTAATTTCTGAGGGCTGGGGGTGATGCTAAGCAGAAATTTGAAGTGTAATGAAATCTTTGTCCTCTGATAGGTTCTGCTGGGAACCTGGTGACTCTGCAGTAATTTTTGTCCACATGAAGGCACCACAGGGCTCAATGTTTCCTTCTCCCAACACATGCAGGATTCCTGTGTGTTAAATGGCCAGCATGCTCCACTAAGCATTATGGCAGGGTTTGAGCCTTCATCTGCTGCAGCCTCAGACAGAAGGTTTTGGGAGAGAGGCAGCACAGTGCACAGCTCATGGGGGTGAGCATGCAGCTGTTTTCTATTTGTCTCACAGTAAACCTAAAGGCTTGAGTTGGGTACTCTGGTTTGGCTGGGATGGTGCAAGGCAGGGAATCCACTGCGTCCCTCTCCTGCCATGCAATCTCTCACACAGCTTGCAGGCTGCCACCCCCAGTGAGCTTCCCCATCTTTATTGTTCAGCATGATGCCATATGACCTGGAGCATCCCTTTGTCCAGCTGGGGTCAGCTGTCTTGGTTGCACCCCCTCCCAGCTTCTTGTGAACCCCCAGCCTTCTCACTGGCCAGGCAGCAAAGAATCTGAAAAGTCCTTGACTTAGTGTAAGTGCTGCTCAGCAACAGCTAAAACATCAGCATGTTACCCACATTATTCTCATCCTAAGTCCAAAACACAGCACCATACCAGCTAATAGGAAGAAAATTAACTCTCTCCCAGCTGAAAAAAGGATAAGCAGCGCCAAAGGCACTGATAAGTGCAGAATAAAGTGACTACTCTTAGCCAGTTTAGAGCAGCTTGCACAGCATGCTGGGTTCACAGTTACACTCTGGCCTGCTGCAAGCTTGAGAGAGGCATTAACTTTGCAGATCTCTTTTTACTGTGTGAGTGTTGTGCTCTCTGCCTGCTCCTTGGAGCAAGAGGCAGCCCAACTGCATTTCTTCCCTGTCTATATTGACTTACCGTTAACATTTTTCAAAGCTTTTTAAAGACAAGTAAAAACCTCCTGGCCCCTTTGGGAATACATCTGATTTTTCAGGTTTTATCTTTATCATTGATCCCTTTCCAGTTACTTCAGCCAAAGGTGAGGAAGTGATGTGTGAATGATGGTGCATCTCTTTTTGTAACTAGCCTGTATGTAAGGGTCAGCTGTTAAGCTGAGATTCTTACAGAAGCCCCAGAAATAGGTACTTTCTGCTGTTGTGCAGCCAAGACAATTACACCAGGGAGAACACTCTACAATGCACTGAACTCTCATTTTTGCTCTTACACTTTTTCTATTCCCTTCTGGCTCCCCAGAGGGTAACCTGGACAAAGACTACATTAGGGATGTATTCTGTCAGGTCAAACCCATTGCAGACCTTTAGTGTGGCCTCCACAGGAAGAATTGCTCAACTCCAGTTGCAAGAAAGTGTCAATAAATGATTCCTGTACAGAGTTTACTTTTAAAAGCATTTAAAATTGGTTCCGAGCTGACTTGAAGTAGAACACAGAAGTGGAGAAGAACTGACCTGTAGTTTCATCTGATAGGGGTCTTCAGGTCATCATGACATAGCAAGTGGGCCTATATTTAAGTGGAGAACACTGAGAGAACAGAGAAAGCATCCTATCCTTAGTTGTCAGTGATGCTCAAGCCTTGCTTGTAGCTATTCTGTTTCTCTATTAGTTGTAAATTGCTCTGATAAAAGGTACAGTATTTTGGTGGACCAATTCATGGGAGAAAATATGTCTTTCATGGTACAGGCCAAAGAGAAAATGAAAGTTTTTCCAGAAGTTTGCAGCAGATATTTCCAGGACATTATGATGCCATCTGGCATCACGCACTTCCTAATTCAGAGAAAGGAGGCACAAATAAATGTGCAAGAAGGTTACAGTGTGGTGGTTAGTTCCAAGTTTGTTTCCTTGGTTAACCAGGTGCCACACTGGACAGTGTTTTGCATAAAACCATGATTTCAAACCTAGGAAACACAACTGCCAGACTTCTGAGCATTAGAGACAGAGAGAAGATGTATGCAGCAGATCTGCCGTCCTGCTGAGGCCAACCTTCATTAGCAAATTTTTTCCTTGGGGTAGGGATGTGATAAGCTGTTTTTCTGGATCTTCAGCACCACGAGTTCAGCTTCTCTCTCATACAGAAGAGATGGGGGGTTTGGCCTTCAAGGACTCAAGGCAAAATTGTGCACTTGGGATAATGTGATGTCAAGAGTCTGGAAGGACTTTTTCCCTACCTACTCATCAAACATTCAGTCTGAATTTTCAGTGTTTTTCCATTGCCCTTTGGGCAGTAGTTATTACTGTGGGTGCTGTCTGATCATCTGCCTTGTAAGACATTCTGTGACATGGGCATGAGGGCAGAAGTCAAACAGAATAAGGTTTGGGAATTTTAAATGATCTGTGGTGCTGGTCCATTGTCTTGAACAGCAAAGCTGGATGAGGGGATTTCTGGCCCTTTTTCCCCTGACAAAAGGGACATGTAAATTAGGATAATTTGCTTTTCCATTTTCCAGGAGAACCCCACGAACAGCTTTACTAGCAAGGATCAGAAGGTGGTGAACCTCCTTATGCACTGGAGGATGCAGAATTGGGAGAAAGAGAGGAACATTCTACACTGGCATCAATGCCAAAGATGTGATGCTACATCCCAGTATCTCCACAGAGTCTGTGGAGAGACATAGATGCTTCAAGAGATGCCTTAATTCAGAGCCTTCAGTAGATACTAGCAGAATGTCAGCCCAAATGAGTCTCTGACTCATTCCTGGTCTTTCAGTCTGTGCCTGCTTCTCTTCATGCCCTTTAGCTTGACTGTGCTTGAAGATGTAATTTGATTGCCAGGGCCACCTCCAATCCCTCCCTTCTCCTTTGTGTGTGTGGAGTTCTTCCACCCAGATTTGTTCCTCCCACCCAGCCTTTGTATAAAGCAACCTCCAACACAAAGTGCCCAAAAAAGGATTGTGCTGTTGTGAGGTGCTTGTCACCATTACACCTCGTCACAGCAGGCAGGTGACTCAGCTGCCACCCTACATGGCTGGGATGTGTCACCAAGTGAATGATGACATTTTCAAATGCAACAAAGTTTGGAAGTGGTGTAGAAGAGAGAGGAGGAATTAGGCTATGAAAGGATGTTGAGGAACATCAATGTTTCCAATTATCTGAAGCTTTTGGTGTAAGAAATATGCGGTTTAGAGAAGTATGATGATGTCACCTGAGCACGTTGTGTTCTGTTTTATTCTTTTTTTTATGGTAAAGGGAAGACTGGCCTAGTGCTTAGAAGTTTTGCATATGAACTGAGTAATTTAAATTCAATGCCCTGTTCTGCAGCAAATTTCTTTGATTTCTTTTACCCCAGCTCTAAAGCAAGGTTGGAAATAGCGCTCCGCTTGTGAGACCACGGGGAGATTTCAGTCACAGTCTATATACATTGTTGTCATGGAGTTGATCTGTTTGATGGACCCCCTTGGTGCATCAGTTTGTGCAGCGTTGGGAGCTCTTTTGATGGGTAAAACCAGGAAAGTACAAACCTTTATTTTTAGCTGTTATGGAGGACAAAATGGATTCACTGCTTTTGATAGCAGAGCTTGGACTAAAAATAAATCTACTCTTTGTAAGTGGTACATAGACAAATGGGTGTCAAGGCTGTCACGGAAATTAACCTATGGAGGCAGCTTTTCCTGAAAGGACAGGGTACCTGCATCCTTCAGATACTAGAAATGGTTAAATAGTTGTTGAAACCCAAAAAAAATAGTCTGGGGTTTTGGGGAGAGACACTTTATAAGCATGGGAGTTTTTCCCTTCCATAGATAAACCTCATTTTTATTCTTTTCACCAATGGATGGCTTCAAGAACAGCTAAAGGAGGAACAAGTCAGGTATAATCTGGGGTTCAATCCACCACAGACTTCTTTTGCTACTGTGTAGAAACTACTTAGGTACAGTGAGACTTGGTTTATTTGTAAATTGGGAAAAATATCCTTATCCTGCCTCACAGTGGGCCTTGGTCCTAATGCTAATTTATTAATTTTTTTTATATACCATTTATGTGCCATCCTGATGTCTGCAACTCTAGAGCCTCACTTGGATATAGCCTAAACGAAACTTCCTCTGTTGTTTCAGAGATATTGTGGGACCATTCGGAGGTGGTAGACATGAAGTCCTGGTCAGAATCTGAGTTTAGTGTAGTTCCAGCCTATTTCCCAGAGAATCTCCTTTGTGTGTCCAGGAGGACATGCTCTGGTCTGTTAGGTGTGTCTGTTGTGGGCTGTTAAAACAGCTGACACCTATCACCCCAGAGGAGCTGCATGCTATAATTGGTAAATCTCTGTGCACAGTAAACCAGTGCATGGCATTGAAGTGTTTTGAGATTCCTTTGGGGAGAAGGAAACTTACATAACAGGATGAAAGAGCATTCTGTTTAGATAGGAAGAGCCTAGATATGTTCTTTGTTTGGTAGAGCTGTAATTCCATATCCAGTGCTTAATGAACAGGTGACAATGATAAATGTTGGAAGAATACTGTTGTTGAACAAATGCTTCAACCCAGCAGATGGAAACATGGATTCATTTAGTCTTTAGGAGTTCAGAAACGTGAAAGAAAATTTGTGAAATGAATCTTCTGTGTCAAGAAGTCCAGGTTTGTGCTGCCAAGGAAATTAACTGTTTTATTAACTGATTAAACTCACTTTAAAACAAGCTAAGAATCACTGCTACCAAAAAGTTGATTGATAGTCCAGCATTTGGGATTAGAAATCATTGTATATTCCCCAGCTAAAATGTCAGTGTATGTTAATTCTTTACTAAATGATAATTACTGGAGATTTATATGGAGAATGATCACATTTGGTTTTGCTTTTGTTTTTATAATCAAGGTTCCACTTGTGGAACCTTTTTTTCTCTTCCTGATCATACTGTTAGCCCTATTTCACACCACTTCTGATCTTAGTAGCTCTTTGTGACTGTAGGTGACAGAACTGTCTGGTTTATCCCAGCAGAATTCTTGTAATGGTCTAACAGCTCTCTCTTACTGGAAAGAAGGCACCTCATGTATTACAAAGCTGTTTTTCCCCCCATTCCTGCATTTTGTTAATGTCATCTGCTTAACAACTAATACAACATGCTTTTTTTTTTTTTTTATTAGATCCTGCCTTAAAGCCACAATTCTTATTAGTCTTTAACTGCATGCTTTGACTGTGATCCTTCAGTGCACCCACTATGATTCCTTCATTCTTGCCCTTGGCCAATTTCTGTCACTTTTTAAGTTTAATTTTGTAAGTGGAAAGGCAGAATAAGACTGAGCCTTATGGGAATTTACTAGTAAATTTCCATGGCAATGAGAGTTTTATTTTTCAGTGGGAAAAGAAATCAGTCTCAGTTGTGGGGGGAGGAAAAAAAAAAAAAAAGCAGAAAAAGTTATTCTGGTAATTGTTGAGGAAGATTGACATTGAGGTGCAATAATATGTAGCCCCCAGTACGCCACATAGAATCAAAAAACTTCTTAAGGTGTGCATGTGTTGTCAAATTGCCTCAACACCAAACCTGAGTTTCTAGTTATGTATAACACACTATTAAAGATGTGTCTGGGGGAGGAACTCGGGTGCTTTTGAGTTAATATAGATCCAAGTCCATGCAGCATACTGACTGTCAGGCTTCAGTTGCTGCTAGTTGAAGTTCTCTGAAGGAAAAATTTTGCTGAATGGTTATTGACTTCAAATTTGCTTGTGAGATTTTTACTTGCTTCTAAAAAGCATAAACACAATGCTGCTTTTCATAAAAGCTTTTTAAGTAAGTCCTCATTATCTTATGAAAAATATGTTCTTTTAAACCCTCTGACAGGGCTGGGAGGAATGAGCAACTTGCAGACTTTTTCAAGGCTCTGCATAAATCGGAAAGATAGAAAGAAGTGGTGGGGGGGGGGAAATGGAAGTGCTTAGAAAAACTTCTAAAATAAATGCCATTATTAAACATTCATAGTTTAGTTTTGAATTTATTTTTTTTTTTACGGGGAAAACAAACTGCCTGCCAATGGTTACAAATTTGAAGTGAAAATAAGCATTTCATTTAAAATTTTGAAAATACTTTTTCCCCAAACCAGTTCTATTTTTAACCAGAATTTCATATAAAGAGGTGAAAATGTGGCAATCCAGCTCCTGCAAGTAACAACACAGTGTGAGTTAGCAGGAAGCATGAAGTGCAGGGAGCCCTGAGCAGCAGCTACCAGAGCCTGCTTGGGAGGATGAGAAGCCACAACAGAGCCTGAAATCTGAGTAGTCTCCCAGATGGGGAAAGGAAAATGGTGCTTCTAGAGTCTCCTGCCTTCTGTTGCTATCCCAGCTTTGTCTGGCTGTGGTTTTGTGGCAGCTGTGATAGAGAGAGATGCTTGTAGCATGGGAATCTTTGGAGCTGGAGAAGGCCGGCTGACACAGAGGAAATTGTGTGCATTTACCCTTGACTTGATCCACAACCAGTTTTAGACTGTATGACAAGCAATTGTCAGCAAATCTAATAGAAACATAAATTAAAGTCATGAATAATTACATAAATTATTAATTTTCCTCTTTTGGACTTTTCAGCAGACTATAGTGCTGGTCCTTAACCCCAGAAAAGGGAGGGACATTACAAAAATCCTGGTCCTAATGTCTCTGATTTCTTTGTAGCTCTACCACCTCACTAGCCTTTGGTGATGCCTGACAGCAAGCCACAGAGGTGCTTGCTTATAGCAGATGCTTGCCAGCTTCTGGCAAGGGCAGGCAGCTGGAGGCTTGGAGTTACCATTTAGTATCAGAGCTATAGACTATAATTCTCTGCCTCTGAACATGTGAGTAGGCTCACTTGGTTCTTGTCATATTCCCTTTCTCTCCTTACTAGGGAAGCTATAACATCCTCCTAAGATGGAGTTTCTGAAAATGCTATTACAGAAATAGATCTTAGCCAGCCCAGCATTCCCATCCTGCTGCTGCTGGAATCTGCCTTCCCTGCTACCACAAGCACTGGGAGCTGCTGACTTAGACCTGACATGGAGACTCAAAGCTACTCACACACCCTGCCTTTGGAGTGTGTGCTCCCCATTTTGCCTGATTGCTCTGGCTGTTCTCCAGGGATCACTGTCAAAGGGGTTAAACTGAGGAGTGTGGTCCTCCCACCACAATCCTGACAGTATTGAAGTCAGATCAGAAATCAGTCTGTGAGAGATGAACATCTAGGACTGGAGTTTTGTGTTTGGGTGGCTGGGAATTCATCTCTCTTTCTGGTCTGAGGAAAGAGTTTAACTCTTGTTCACTGTGGTCTGGTACCAGACAGACAGGCAGTTGCTGACCCTGACCTCAGTGTGGGGCAATGTTATAGAGCAGTGACATCACACAGCATATATGGGACAACCAGGGGATCAGCCCCAGCCAGCATGGGGCTGGGAAAGGCAGGTCCTGCTTGACCAACCTGTTCTCCTGTTCCAAGGTGACCTGCCCTAGTGCATGACTGTGGATGTGTCTGCCTGCACTTAGTAAAGCATTTGACACTGTCACCTACAGCATTCTCCTGGAGAAAATGTCTGCAGATGGATGGGATGGGAATACTCTTCACTGGGTTAAAAACTGTCTCTGTGGCTGGGCCCAGGGGTGGTGTGAATGGTGCTGCACCCAGAGGGCAGCCAGGCACGAGTGGTGCACTCCAGGGCTCAGTACTGGGGCCAGTCCTGTTTCATATCCTTTGCAATGGTCTGGATGAGGGCATTGAGTGCAGTCCTATCAAACTCACAGACAACACTAAGTTGGGCAGGAATGTTGATTTGCTGTGGAGCAGGAATGTAGAGGGATCTGGACATGCTGGAATGAAATCCCAGTTGTGTGAGGTTCAGTAAGGTGAACTGCCAGGTTCTGCACTTCAGTCACAACAACCCCACGTGATTCTGTCAAGACACTGATGTGTAATACTTTTTCTTAACTTGATGTGCTGGTTCATGTGCCATGCTGATATGGAGCTCTTTAAGTATGCATGCATGAGACAGGCTTTCAGGTAGTTTGCACTGTGTCTGATACCTGCTGCTTCTTCTGTGCACAATATAAAATCTGCATTTACTCTCCAGCTCTTTTAAGACAGTGCTGGTTTGATGGCTACAAATTATTCATTTCTCTTCCTACCCTTTGTACAGTCTGCTTAGTATGAAAACAGTTCTTGGCAATGACAGTCTCTGCATCACATCCAATATCACAGTTCCAGGTGTGGTGTGATCTTTAAGTGCATTTTCAGTACCTCTGTAAGGAGTTCTTGCCAGAGTACTAAGCTAAATCCTGTTGATGTGAGTGCATTTGTACTACAATGAAGTTCTCCCTCTTCTTCTCTCTCAACTTGGTTTCCTATTTCCCAAACCCAGTGCTGACATCAGGTACATGTATCTCGTCACATGGACAATGGCTCCTTCTCTAAACTGAACTATTCCTGTCTCAAAAGAATGGAGAATTTTGTGACTTACCCTAGGGCACTGTGATGTAGCTGGCAGCAATGAAAAAAGCTACAGCAGGGAATGAAGGAAGGTCTTTCTAGATGATTTTAAGTTCAGGATGTACTCACAATTGAGCTTTTGTTTGCTGTTGTTCTTTTTAAATAGCTAAAAATTCAGGGAGTGTATTGGGGGAAGCCACTTCGGTATGTTGGGTGCTCATCTGTCCCGGAGGATGTGGTGTGAACAGGGTGGACAGTTTCCTTCTCTGTGCAGAACAGAGCAAGGATTGTCTGAGTATGAGAAAGGCAAAGCAGTGATCCTTCAGACCACGGCCTTGTTACTCTGTGCTTTTATGTTTGAAATCAGGAGATTCTTTAGCTCAGCAATTTGTACTGCGCTGTAAGACAAAATGAATGAAAAGTGCAGTCTAGGGAAAAGACTGAGGCTTTCTTGGGTTTGCACTAAGCTTGCCCCCTTGGTATATTTTTTTTTTCCTGAGATTAGCCATTTCTGTTAAAATATGTAGGGAGGTCTGGGACTTTGTTTTCCGAACTTGGGAGAGACTGGGGTTTGAAGGAATATGTGCCATCACCCATATTGTAGATATATTTTACATATAATACAAAGCTGAAGTTTTCACCTTTTGGCATCGTGTATGGTTTGATTCTTACCACTGTGACATTATTCTTCCACTTCAGAATGATGCACAGCTTGAGAGCTTTAGTGGAGGAGGGAATGTGTTTGCCTGTGATGTTGCTGATACCAGCCTTTACTTGGGGGTGAAATCGTGAGTAGAAGAAGTCCTGGGGAGCTTGATCTCGTTTGTCAGATTCCAAACTCCAGAGTGATGTCAATGAAAGGAGACGTGGAACTAGATAACACCCCCAAATTATCTTGTGTATGTGCCTGTATTCATCAGTCCAGTGAGCCATCTCTCTCCCTCACACCTGAGGGTTAAACTGCACTGCTGCTGTGGTGAGGTCGCACATCTCCACAAGCTGTCCACCTCTGCAGCATCTCTCCTCAGGTTTGGGTTCCTGAGGTGTGCTCTTGGCTTGTAGCTCTGCCTCAGGCCCTTCTTGTACTCAGTTCAAATAAGACAAGAAAGGACAGTGGAATTATTCCAGCCTCTTCCTGACTCTGCAAGGATTTTTAAAGATGTACAGTTTTACTTTTTTCTTCTAGAAGACTCCATGCATGTTTTTCCTGTTTGCAGGGGATTGGATTTGTTAAGCCAGTTCCCTTGCTGGTGGGGACACCTTTTCCTGTTAGAAAAAAAAGCTGCAGGATACATACTCTATTTGTTTCAGCACCTTTGTAAACCTTATTTCAGCAAGATGAGCTGTGGAGCTGGTGCTGGATGAGGAGTAAATGTGATGAATGGCATTTCCTACCCTCATGTTCAGGCAAGCATTCAGGTTTGTTTCATTTGCATGGAAGTAGAAGGGTCTGATCAGCAACTTGAGTGCTGCTTTCTCTTCATTATTCACCTAGTTAAGTTCCTATTTTGCTGTGTTTGCCTTTCCTGTAATCACATATGTTCTTCTTACCTCCACATGCTTTGGATGTGCCTTGAGAGATTCAGATCCTGGTGTAAATTTGGAGTAACTGCCTTGAGTTTAGGGGAGCTGTTATTTAGCTACAACCCTCTCACAGGTGATGGAATTAGGGCAATATGAGCCAGAAATGAAACAGGAACAGTGTTCTGGTAGCTCTTGACCTCCCAGGGACAGATGCTGGTCCCATTGCCCCTCCTGTGTTACTGGCTTAGAGTTGCTCTGTTTTACTCCCCCCTGACTCTGCTGCCTCTTGCCCAGGGCTGTTCCAATGCCACAGGAGGGTGGAAGGAGGGAAGAGAGGCATGCTCTGGAAAAACAGTGCAACTCTCCCCAGCATTAAACTCCGAGTTCTTACCCATCTTTCTTATGTGACTTCTAAATTGGCCATAGCCAGTTACATTAAAGGTGAGGCCATGCCCTGCATATTACATACATGAGTTCAGAAGTGACAGATCTTTCTGGGGAGCTTTCAGCAACAGCAAACACAGAGCAACTAGAGGTGAATGAATGGGTGAATATTTTATTGTTGGGCTGTGTAATGCTATTATTGTGGCATGGGACAGGAGTATTTGATGTTGTGCTGGTCACTAATTCATGTGTGAAGCCTCAAGCATTGATCTGTGTGGATTAAATGCATGCTGGAGATGTTTTCTGTGCTGTGCCACTTCAAATTCTCTCTCAAGATTCAACACATTCAAAGCAAATAATTTTCTGTTTCTCATTTGCCAGTGAATGCGTGCCATTTAGTTTGTAATTGGAACATGGTATGCTGTGTGTGTCCCTGCTAAATCATGAAAAGTGGTCCATTTTCTAAATTGCACAAGTATTTGTCACCTTTGTTTTAAAATGAGAGACATAAATTTTATGGGGCATGTGAATATATGTATTAGTTTTCCCACACAGGTGAATAAGTCATACTGTGATCTGACATGGGCTTTATGATCCTGCTCGGGTTATGTTCTGTACTAAATTTTTTCTGTTGCCTCTATATTTAGAATTGAGCTTTGAAATTTATTTTTTTTTTAAAGAAACAAAAATATGGAAAAAGTAGGCATATCAAAAGGGCCGTGCTTGTACGTGCTTTTCATAAGCCAGGAGATGCAATGAGCAGTGGCAATTTGGCATGCTGGAGGTGCTTGGCAGTCCATTGCGTATTAAATATGGTACATTTAAAAACTTTGATTTCACACAACTGCGGATCCATTTGATTAATGTGTTTTCTAGGGAGTTTTTAAATACTTGTATTGGCTGAGCAAAGTCCACTAATGCTTAATGGGGCATGACAGTGGCCTCAGCCTAGCTGTGATGTGGAATGTCAGCTGACAGGGGAGACAGAAAGGGTTATGTTCCTAATCTTATGGGGATGAAATACAAATGAATTAATGGAACAGAATTCCTTCACACTTCTGGAAATGCAATATTTTTTTTCAGGTCAGCAAACATTATGAAAACCTCACCATCTCTGTCTCTGAAGAAACATGTGCCCTTCAAAAAGTGAGAATGAAACTTCTCTAATTTTTGCTTTACTGATACTACCATTTTTCTTGAATATGTGGGATGTTCTTGGGGTTTTTTGGTGGAGAGGCTGAGGGAGGGAAACGGGGACAATTTGCAAACAACGTGACTTAACATGATAGGAGTTAATCAGAGTTCCTGTGCCAAGCCAGCATTAGTCAATAAAAGCATTGCTGCTCTTTCTGAGAGAATAAACATCTTTGTGCTCTTCAGCTGTCTGTATTTTGGTGGGGGACAGAAAAAGGCTCAAAGAAATGGTGTAGGACTCCTGTCTGCCTATTATTTGTAATATACATGGCATTTAGAGTGCAAAGAAGATGGCAAAGTGCAGTGCAGCAAAAAGTGCTGATACCAAGTTGGAGTGGGGTTATCTGATATGCCTAAAAGAGCTTTTGGTAACTTTTTTTCACAGTTGCTCAAAGAAATTGAATTTAGGCCACTGCCAAGAACTGTTGAAAACAAATCTTAGCCATTTTGAGCTAAGATCCTTTTTCTGAGGTTAACTCAACAGGAGCTTTGTGAATTTGTGATGCAGGTTTGAAACCAATGAGGAAACAGGAAATAAGAGGAAATCTGGAAATGCTCAGAGTAGTTACCTGGGTGCAGGGTGACTGTGAAGGGGTGAAACTCTCTTTTCAGTGCATGGGTCTGAGGGGTGCTAAACTGAGGCGTGGGCTGGCTTGCAGGACCCATGTGAAGGTTGTTTGGAATAAGTATAAGGACTACAGACAAATTGACCCTGATCTTATTTAACTTCTGTTATCAAGAACTGAGCACATGGGTAGTGGGATCTTATCTTCAGGTAGAATTGTTGGTCTATTTAAAACATGAGTCTCTGCTTAGTTCTCTGGGTTTCACTGGTCTTACCTCAGTATTGTTATTTATCAGTAAGAAACCAACTTGACCAGAAATATGGACAAGATGCACTCTAACACTGATCACCTTTAGATCAGGATTGTATCATATGAAAGCTAGGTTTGCTTTGCACTTCAATAAAATATTGTCAGCATCCTGTTCTGCCCACACCAGTACACTTTCTGAGATCCAGAGACAATTTCTGTCCTGTTCTATCTCTTCTTGTCATCAATAGTCAGATTTTCACAAGAGAGAGTCACTCAGCAGGTCTCATTTTCACACAGACCAGTTTCCTCTCTGCTTAGGGTGTCATAGGGTGATTGTAATTTATGTCCATACCAAGGAGGCTTTACAGGGGATTTAAGCAGATTTAGCATAGACAGGACCAGACAAAACAATGATTTTGCTTCCATTTTTGTAATTACACAATATGAGAAGGATTTTCTGAGCCAGGTGCCCAAGGAGTGGTGAAAGCTACTCTCCTCCCTTATAAATTGAGGAGTTGCCTCAGAACACAAAGGTCTCATTAGATCTGGAAATTCAATGCCTTCAATGCCTATCTATCATAAATGTTTTAAGATTAATATGGAGGAGGCTAGGTTTCTTTTAGTATTTCACAATTTGATTTTAGCCTAGATATTATTTCCCAATGGAGAAAGTTGTTTACTTGGGAAATTTCACAAGTGGTGGAGTATTGAGAATTGAGCAATCACTTTTTGATGCTTGCACAGACATTACCAAGATGCAGGGATACTTAAAAAAATGCAACATTCAGGTACAGTGACCAGGAGAAGTTGTTTGACTAAACCTCAGTAACTCAAGGAAGGTGGTTGCATACCTAGCAGTTGCCATGAGTGCATAATGAAGGAGTCATCCTAACTTTTGTCTTTGAAATGTATTGTATGATTCAGAGATACTACAGTGTATAAATGATGCTACCCTTGTTAACTTAAGAACTGTATCTTCATGACTCAATTCTGTGTTTCCAGTGCTAATTAAAAGCACATCCTTTGACTCCTGGAGAGTTTCTTTGAAGTGGTGCAGCTTAGACCAGACTGTGGTTGTGAATTTCTTTCATTCTCATTTGCTTATATTGACAACCAGTATCAATCTGAAGGCAAAAAGTAAATTTGTTCTCCTTTTAATAGGACCACTCATGCAAGGGCTCTGGGATTAGATTTTAAATTGGCATTTTTTAAACCTTTGATACAGTTACAGACTCAGTGAGCCATAGCCACCTTTCCTACAGCTAGACCTAGCTGGAAATTAGTTTCCTCCTTTGTCAAAATATTTTCTAATAAACATTTAGCCTTTCTGCTAAAAACAGTGCAAAACACTCAACAACTAATACAGTTTGGCTGAAAATATACAGCTTTATTTCCTCTTCTAGAGGAACAAAACAGACAAAAAATAGCTGGGAAAAAGTAGACAACATCTGGGAATGCTGTTTAAAAGGAAATCTTGGGGAAGGAAAAGAAGAGGAAAGAGGCACCAAATGAGCAGTTTCACACTTCTGATCACCAGTAAGGACATATCTCCTCTTTGTACCTCCTTCTTCACCTTCCTTGACTTCTCTTGCATTATCTCTTCCCTGTAAGAAATAAAACAGGTTAAGTCAGGTGGCAGATATATCCCTGCTGCTGTGGCTGTGACAGAACTGCTCTTCCCTTGTGACTCTTGTGATGACAATCAAATAGGGAGGCCAGGGCAGGTGCCCTGAGCATTCTGCAAGGAAACAGAGTGCATCAGTCTCTGCTGGGCTTGTCAAGGGCTTTCATGTCTGAATGTGTTGTCTCTGGAAGAGATAAGTGAACTTCTCTCTGTGAACAAGGGTGAGTAGGGGCTGGAGGTGGTTTTGTGTGGTCCTGAAATGGCTTGATTTTCACACTCTGTCCTGGGTGTTTGAGCCTTCAGTGTCTCCAGGTTAGGACTAGAGTTTGTATTTAAATAGCAGTGCCCAGATATTCTAAAAAGATGTTTCCAGTACAAAACCCTCTTGTTAGTGGGAGTATTGTAACAATCGAGGCTTTAATATTGCTTCTCTTGGGAGATATTGGCAAGGACTTGCTGATAACTACTTGTGCTGAGTACACCTTTATAATCATTGCTATGCAAACCAGCATAAATGCTGCTCCTGCAGGCACCTGTGTCCTTCAGCCTCAGCAAGAATAGATCAATGCACCATGCAAGATGAGGAGGGTTGTGGAAAGCCAATATGCAGGTCTGGGACAGAATAAGACTTCTGAGGCAGTAGAATTGGGAAAGGGAGCATACAAATAAGGAGAAACTCCCCTTAGAGGTGCAGTCCCTGTCAAAAATAAGTTTCAAACCTCTGCTCAGAGCAGTGAGTAAAATGAATTTAAGGTGCAGAAGACCTGACCAGAAGACAGAACCAGCATCAAGATTTCCAGGCTGTTTAGCTAATTTTGCCATTGACACTATCATAGTTGCCCAGCTGAGCCTGTTCTAACTTTACATCCTTTAGATAATTTGAAAAATCAATGTATAACCTGCGCCCCCCTTCAAGACTTACAGAGTTTGCAAAGCCCTCTGGGATCTGCTGGAAGAAGGGGACAAGAATTTCATACACATTCTGTTGGTTCCTCTTGTGGCAGGGTATATTCAGAGCAGATGGGGTTGCCAACTCACTGGTTCACTGTGAAGGTATTTGCTCAGTAATCAATGAGGAGGAGGAGCAGACTAAGAATTCTGCACTCCAATACCCCACTGAGTCTGCTCAGATGGTGATGTGGAATGCCTGTTCTCTTCAGGGATGTAAAGTGCACCATCTCAATGCAGAAAAACAGCCTTTCCCTTAGATACAAGGGAAATAGAGAAATGAAAAATTAAATTAAGTCAGTTTTTTTTCCCCTCAAATGAAGAGTGATGTCTCCTCGCAAGTGATGAGCAACCTGAAAGATACTGCATCAGCTGGGGACTCCTGTATGGGTGTAACTGGAAAGAGGACAACGAGCAGCAGCCAGTGCATTCCAGCAAAAAGGCTGCTAATAATCACATCCCTGCATCTATCATGAGCAGTAGAAATTAGGGAAATAAGGAAGAAGATAAAAGTCATCTTCCTTACATCTGATGAAGTCCTCTTGGACGTGTGATTTCTGCTGGGCTCTTCCAATGCATCCAGGTTCATTCGTGGTGCTGCAGCTGTTACAGATCACTATTGCTTCGGTGTGCAAAGATAATGCCTAAGCTGGGTTTCATAGTGTGAGGACTGCAAACAAATACAGTAAATAATCACATCCTCAGAAACCTCTTTTGAAAAAGGGAGAACCAAACCATCTTTCTCTCCAGAATTTACCTGACACTGCTGATGTTAGAGAAAGAAGGAAAACCTGGAATAATAGGCCACACTGTCAGTGTCTACTCCATTCTTCATAGAAATATGTGCCAAAATAAAATTATTTTTGTCCGTAGTCTGGCAGATGAGCAAACACTTAATCATGGTGTCTGCTCACAGTTGTTTGACTTCGAGATGATCTGATCCAAATCTTCATTTAATCACATCAGCTGCCTCCAGGGCTCCCTGACCTCGTGTGTTTGATGTGGAAACAGGTGACAATAGCTACTGAGGGCTATGGCTGTAGAGTCTCTCTTCAGTGGATTCATTTTAGGTGCCAATTTATTTTGGATTCTCATGCACTGCTTTGTTTTTAATGAGGATTGTGAACTTGGGTTAAAGCAGCACTTTCAAATATTTTTATTTTGGTGCTGAGAAATTAGACATAAGATGGTAGTGTGTGTTTGCAGCCCAGAAAGTCAACCTGCATAAAAAGGAAGGTCGAGTGATTCTGCCCATTTATTTCTGCTCTCTGAGACCCCTCCTGGGGTATGGTGTCCACCTCTGGAGCACTCAGCCCAGGAAAGGGATGGCCCTTTTGGAGCAAGGCCAGAGAATGGCCACAAAAATGATCAGAGGGCTGGAGCATCTCTCAGGAAAGGCTGAAACAGCTGGGTTTGTTCATCCTGGAGAAGGGAAGGCTCCAGGAAAGCCTTATTTCAGCCTTTCAGTATACAAAGGGGATTTATAGGACGAAAGAGACTTGTTACCAAAGACCTATAATGACAGGACAAAGGTCATCCATTTTAAACTGAAAGAGGAGATGTTATATTCAGCATAAAGAATAATTTTTTTATGATGAAAGTGGTGAGACACTGGCAAGGCTCCCTGGGGAAGCTGTGGATGCCTCATAATTGGAAGTGTTCCAGGCCAGGTTGGATGGAACTCTGAGCAACCTGGTCTAATGAAAATTGTCCCTGCCTATGGCGGGCAGGTTGGAATCAGATCACCTTCAATGGTCTCTTCCCATCCAAACCATTTAATGACTCTATGAAATATTCCTATCAAGGGCAGTGGGAAAGGGACACAAAACAAGGGGGATGAAATCTGTTGTAGAAAGGAATATAAAGGGTAAATGAGCATTACTTTCAAGAGCTTTGCCTTGGCAGCTGCACAAATAAAAAAATCCTCTGAAGAGAAGGAAGTCCTGCTCCCTGTTCCCCAGATGTCCTTTGCTGCACCCATGGACTTCCAGCTTAGGCAGAATAGGAGGCTAAAGAGGAGGAACTCCTAGGGTTTTCTTTGTGAGGTCTAGTGAGGAGAAGGAAGTGCACAAGCAAGAGCAAACATAAAAGGCAGCTGAGGGCTCAGCCAGGAGTACCAAGAACAGTGTTACATTGCAGGTGTGTGTGCAGCCTCATCTGCAGCTGCCAAATCTAGTGAGCAAAGATTTCATCCCTCTGCTCTCAGCTCAGCCAACACTGCTACAGATTTTTCTTTTTCTGGTATGCAGGGAACACGTATCACTTGTTTTGCTACCTAAAAAAGGAGACTTCTATTCTAGCAGGTGTGGAAATCTAAGTCCAAGACCTAAAGGAACCCTGAACTGAGAATTAGAGGTATTAAATCAGCTGCTGCAGGAAGACATGTAACCTCAGTGTGAATGGGGTTGCTTGAGCTCCCTCCTGTGTCTACTTGTGTGATAAAGGTGGGCCTCAGTGAGAGACCTAAGCAGGAAAAACTCTTTAGTTGCCAGCTTAAAGCACTTCTGAGTCTCCTGTACTGGTGATGCAGTGATGAAGAGAATACAGAGGAAAGTCTATCAGGAGGAATAAGAACTATTCTATTCAGACTGGGAGGGTAAAAGCTAATTGCAACATAAAAATGCTATATTGGTAGTAATGAGAAATCCACTTGTGAAAAGCAAAGTGTCGGACTGAACCTTCTATTTCTAAAATTTACACAATGATTCAGGGTTTCGTTTAATAAAAACCTTGTTTAAAAATTCTTTAAAGAAAATTTTAAACATTTGAAGACAATATTACCTCTGTTGGGTATTTGTGATTTTTTTTTTGTCTCTCCTTTCTCTGATTTTCACTGAGACCAGAAATCTTAGTATTTCAGAATTCTAGATCAGTGGTCTTTGAAGATGATATTTTAACCCCGTTTTGTCCCTTTTTCCCTGCAGTATATTATAGAATACTGGAATGAATAACTTCCAGCTGATGTATTTTTCTGTTTCTGTGTTACTTTCATTGTTTCTTTTGCCACATTGTCAAGTTTCCAGGGCTGAAAAAGTATTGAAGAGGTGCACTGTGAGGAAAGGGAAAACACACACACTCGACAATGGAAAATGAACAAAGCAGCCTAAAATCTTTAGTTTCTGTGGGTTAAACTGCAAAATGTAGAAAGGAGGAAAGAGGAGAGGATCCTTTCCTTCCCTCAAAGTAAGCAAACTGAACTTGAGATGCTGTGTGGCCAAATGAAGGGCTTGTGTGCCTTTAAGTTTCTCTTTTTCATGGAGGTACCTTGTGAGCCCTACAAGAAGCTGCTATTCATTTCCAACAAACCTTGCTTTCAAGGATCAACTGCTTGTAACTTTGAAATGATTTTTGAAAAGGGAAGGAAAAAAACCAAACAACAACCAAACCAAAAAGGCAACCCTGTGAATGGAGAGCATAACTTAACCTTTGATATGGTGAGGCAATTTCAGATCTATTTTACAAATGGAAAACTGGGAAAGAGGTTTTAAATTTCAGGGGAAGGGAAATCAGTGCTGGTTCGACCACTAGAACTATCATCTTTCTCTCTGTTTGGACTACAGTGAACCCTTTCCAGATTAATAATCATAATAGAGCCTTTCAGCTTTTATCAGACCATCTGATCTGATCTAACCTGTGGATGTGAAGATGAAAGGTTAATCCCCAGGGCCATCTGCTTTCCTTTACCTTTTCTGTCTGAATGCATTGTTTCTTCATCTTGCCTGCCCACTTTTGGCATGTCTCTTGCTGTCTCATAACACTAATGCTGGTTTACATCTGACTCTGTGCAGAGGATGCAGCCTCTTTGAGCAGCAGCTGCCTATTCAGAGATGCCTGCAAGTTTCCTTTAGTATTTCCTCTCCTGGCAACTCCTCTCAGTATGATTTATGAATTGCAAGCATAGCTGGGGGTGATGCAAAGTATCAACACCTCTGAATTCCAGTGAATAGGAGCTGGGTAATTAATAATAACAAACCAGGAGCGTTTGCTTTGCATGGAGATCACGTAGCAGAGAAGTGTTGTTCTGTACTCTTTGGGAACGGGGGAAGTGAGTCCTAACCCTTCCCTGTGCTGTTAAATCTGCATGTTATTTTCCTTGGATAATTAAGTAATTCCAGCCTTTCAAGGAGAGAGGCTCCCTCCATCTCCCCCGTTAGCTTGCAGATGTAGTACACGCACCTTGCGGCAAATCAATGCTAACGATAGCACCGTGCATTATTGCAGGCATGGAGTGCAGGGAGCCCAAAGAAAAATGTTCAGCCCTTCCAGAATGCATTGTGAGCATCAGGATCTTTTATGGGGCAGACTTATTAGTTGCATTTGCATTTGTGTGTATTTTTAACCCTTTTGAGAAAGCTCTTCTGCTTGTGCGTGCCTCTAAAGCTGCCAAGGGTTGGGCAGATTCAGAAAAGGGAGAGAAGACAAAAGTGGTCTCTGCAGTACTGCACTGGAACCTGGACATCTGCAACAAAGCTAAAGGAATAGATTCAAACCACCAAAAAAAGAGGGAAGTTGTTCAGTCACTTGGTAGAACACAGAACAAATACACTCTGTATTGGAGTAACAAATGTTGTGGTCAGGTCCCTTGAACCTTCCCAAAACTTTCAGGTTTTTGGCTTCTCCACCCTTTGCCTGTGACAGGTTTTGCATTGCAAAAAATCCCTGTGCAGGTTTTTCCTCCTCCTTCCCCAGATGAACTCCCTGACTTGCCCAAGTACATTTTTATTTTGTGAAGATCAGTCTCCTTAACTGTTCTCATTTTCGGTCTGTCTTGAAAGCAGGGAACTTGTGTGTTGTTTTCAAGTCATAACCTAAACTTCAGAGATGGGATTGTCTCTTTGCTGCATTTGCAGGCCTTTACCTAGAGCCTGACAGGAACTCTAGGCATTTCTAAAGCTTAAAGTATTATTAATTTAATAACTGGCATTTTTATCATGGAAATACATACAGCTGTGATGCCTGGCCTTTTCCAGCCAGAATTCATTACACTGTGTGTGTTATTCTCTTTATGGGGCTGATGTTATCTTTCCTAATTTCCTTTGGTGGTGTGAAACTCCACTTGGTCCCCTGTGAGTTGAAGCTGTTGGCCAAGACAGTCCAGCAAAGGCTGTAAAAGCTGCCACTTAATTCTGTCCTGCTTCCTGTCCTAGAGGTGCTGGGAGCACACATTTGCCTGAGACTCCCCCCTTGAGAATGTTTCAAACTCTGTTTACATGATATTTGATTTAACCTGACTTCTTTTAGGAGTTAGTTATTGCTGATTCAGTGCACAGGAGATCTGGGGACTGCCAGGACTGGCTTAGTAAGAAACACCTGCCTACAGCCAGCTGCCTGCTGCTGTAGTTTTGTGTTATTTTTCTTTATTTCCTTTTTGATTTCTTTCTTCTGTGCTAAGTATACAACCTTCCCTTCATGTTGACTAGTATAAAGTCTTTCCTCGGTGCTGTAGTTCAATTTCTCTCTTGTTTGGGGTTCTTCTTAAAAGAAGGGAAGGAAATAGCCATAGGTGAGAATCTTAAAAGGTGGTGTTTGTTGTGGGAGAGAAAACAGAACCAAGCTGTTGCAGGTTCAACATCCTCCTGTGAAGTCCCACCATCAAAGCTGGGGTTGCTGCCAGACTTGTTTCTCTCTAGCTTGCTAAGAAAATTCTGCCTTTATGCATTCACACACAGAGAAATCACTTTGTATTTAGCTTGAATACAGGAGAAACAATGCCAGCTCCTTCTCCTTCTGAGTCTATTTCAAACTTAGGGGAAGGGAAGAGTGGAAGAAGGAAAGATTTGTCTGGAAGAGGATAAAAAATAGAAAAAGGTAACTGGGGAGGGAACAGAGTCTTAGACAGAGAGAACTGTTGCTGTGTCACTGACCACATCAGCCTCATTCATCCAGTGTGTGCTCTGTGGGGTGGGAAAAGGCACTCTGTCATTTCTCTGTCTTGTTTCTGCAGGAATGGAGCAAGCATAGGGGAGGCTGTTCACAAAGACTGTCTTTTCACAGCAAGGCAGTATTTGTGCTCTGCCTTTTGCTGGCTATAAAGCCAGTCCTAAACCCTCTTAGGCACGAGGCTTCATTAACAACCAGAAATGAAAAGCTGATGACAGGTGCACAAAATTTCTAACAGTAATGAAGATACCTTTTCTTCAGGGAACCTGCAAGACTGAGGCATACCTTAGGACAGGAAAGGAGATGATGGTCATTTAGTCTTCCTGAATCAATGATCTAATGAACAGTAGCCACATTTCTGGTTTTAATCAGCTTTTCTCCAAATGGGGTATCTCAGTACTCATAGAGTATTCTTAGATATTGTAACATCTTAAGCCATGAATCGTGCTCTCTTCATAAAATGTGGCATAGTTGGACCCAGCTTTTAGATGAGCTCATTGAATTCAGAAGACAAAGAGGGGCTGAAGGCTTAAATGTCCTGATCTAGAGCTCTCTAAGTAATGCTAAGGAGCATATTTTCAAAAACTTGGCAAATGCTTCTGGAAGTGCAGCATCTTACTGTGGTCCTAGATGATTTGAAATCTGGGAGATGAGGGATCCTTTATTTCTGACTGGAATCTCTAAGATAAAAATATATGGAACCTCCAATATACAGTGAATTCAACACCGTGAACTTGTGTGCTGCACAATTTATCTTTGTATGTGCTGCAAATCTATGCACTCATTCCATTCTGATAAGCTCTTTGGCATTCCTGATGATGCTGATTATCAGCAGAAGGGGATTTTCTTATCTTGACTTTAAGATGAACAACAAAACCCGACATTACCTAGAAACATGATTTAAAACCTGCTGAATTTCCCCAGAAAACTGAAAACGCCCCTGTCTGCTCTGTGTCTCACCAAGTCTCTTACCTGCACTGTACAGGCTGTGCACCTTTTGGACAGCCTTATCAGTGAGAGAAGATAGTGCAGCTGTCTGAGCATCCCTGAATGAAAGGAGCTCTTCTGTCTCCCACAGATATGGCGTTCAGATAGATAAAATCAAAAGGAGGGAGTCAGGTTGATCACCAAACCTGACATGACATCTGCTCATGCTGGTGAGCCTGAGGTGAGATTCTCAGAAGTGGTTCTTCACTCTGCTAAGTCTCTACCTGCTGCAGCCCCAGTGTGGCTTGTGGCTCCCTCTCCTGCTCTGGGGCAGTGTCAGTGGTGTTGACCAGAGACAGTGGTGCTGTGATGCAGTGAGGGGATCCACTTTGTAAGGACCCCGTTCTGAGATCAGCTGAGATCAAGTAGTCCTGCCACTATCCCTGGATCCAGGCTGTGTGAAACACCTCCCTTGGTGTGCTGCTATTGTGGTACTTGTGTTTCTTGCTGCTGTGCTGGGCTGCTGGACTCCCACTTCATCCTTCAGTACAGAAACCAGACTCCCTCTTGCAGCATCTGCAGAGTTTTCTGCAGCCCCTGTTCAGGAGCTTTGCAGCAAGTCTGTCAGTGCCACGGGCCTGTGGTTCAGAGTCAGGCTGTGCTGCACACCCTGGCTGGCTGTGCTCAGAGAAAATCTGTCCCATAATGGGAGTAGTGCTACACCAGCAGAAATGGTGGAGGCCCTGCCTGCAGGTGATGTTTTGTCTGAGGGTACAGGCATACTTCAGCTTTTAATGATTTTTGTTTAGGTAGGTTCAGGCTTCTCCTTGGTAAACAGACAGTATTATCACAGAGCTGCTTTGTTTTCCAGTGACTGGTCTCACACATAATAAATAGGTTAAAGTTAACTGGAGCAAGCATTGATTTTTCTTTTAGTATGTGTGGGATTTCCTCCCTTGGGAGGGCTTGAGTAGTGCAGGAGACCTTCAGAGGAGGATATGAGTGTGTGAAGAGAGTGAAGAGTACATTAATTTCTTTTCCACCTCTCTAAATTTTCCTCTTATGATCTCTTACCTAACTCTTCCTCCTTTCTTTCATGTTACAGCTCCCACTCAGAAATTTCCTGGGTGGATAGTGGCTGGGAGACACGCCCTGGGCCTCCAGGGAGGTCTGGGTGCATGCAGTCCTGCAGGAGGAGAGGGACATGGTGCAATGATAGGCAGAGCTGGGCAAAACAGGAGGGCTGGGGTACTGGGGAGCAGGTCTGCAGTCAGCAGTGGAGGCAGTGATGATGAAGTTATTGATAGGTGCAATAGAAGTTAACATTTTGTAATTATTTTTTCCCACACGAAAGTCACAGAATAGGAAGGGAAAAAAATGAAAACCCCAAATAATCAATGATGCTTTTGAAGGCTTTGGCAATTGCTAGGCTCCATTTGTTTCTTTCTTTAGATAGTATCATTAGTCTTCTTCCATCCAAATTACGCCCTCCAAACAAACATAACTCCCCCAATTGCTTTTCTCTCCTTAACTGAACTCAGCTCCCCCTTGGTTTTAGGCATGTTCTGCTACTTTATATTTGTGCCACAATTTGCCTTCCGGAGCATTTACTTACTTGCTTACTTAGAAATCCTCTGCATTTCCTGGTGTTAGGGCATATGGTTTTCTTACATCAATTAAAAATCAACATGGTCCAACAGAATATAACACCAACCCCTGCCTCTTTGAATGGATGTTTGCAGCTGGGTGGGGATTAAAGCAGATCATAATGGATTAGATCAGGGATTAAAACAGCCTGTAATGGATACTGTGTTGAACTATTCCATTTCTATTCTTGGATACAGACTGTGCGAATCTAGGGTTGTCAGATGACATCCTCGCTGTCACCCTGTCATGCAAGAGGCCAGGTTTTGAAGCAAATCTGTTATTCCTGCAACGGGGATGCTACAAACTGGAAAAGCCTCATTTTCTGTGTGCTGGTGATGGGCACGCAGTTCGCGAATCGTGCAGGAGATGGGGGTGTTGCTCACATTACCTTTGTCTTCTAGAGAAGGAAAGATATTTGAGGGCACTGCTGCTGCTCTCTTCGGCACAGAGGCCTCTGCTGAGGAGAGGGCAATGCAGAACGGGGAGATTCTAGAAGGCAGTCCCACGTCATCAGTGGTACTCCCCCACTGTGCATCCTATTATTTATCAGCAATAAGCAAGCACTGATGAAGGCATTTTAGAATTTGCTTCAGAATGACCAGAGCTTCCTGTGGGTGTCTGTCTGAGAAATTAGGGCTTGGGGTAGTCTCACTGATGTAGTCGACACTGAATGTCTGGGACTATCCCCGAGTGTGGTAGGTGAGGATGACATTCCCAGAGGGTGATTGCAAGTAATGGCTCTGCAGTCTGCAGGGTAGAAAACACCTGCTACAGGAATGGTGACAGTACTGTCCTAAATAAAGTGTTAGGCTTCATGCAAGTGTTCACCATCACATTCTGAGCCATGTCCAGCACAGCTGGGCTCTTGTGATGACAAAGAGTGATGTGGTGGACACAAAGAAATGCCCTGTGCTGGCAGGATTTGCAAAATGGGATGTGCCCACAAGTCCTGTCTTGGTCTGGGTGGGCTTTGGCCATGAAGTCAAGGATGCTGCTGCACAAAGGAGGGACTGATCAAGATCTGGACAAGGACTAGGTCTTAAGCAGTGTCCAGCAAGACTGAGAAGATAAATGGGACTGGGTGGACTGCACTGCAGGGGACTGGCTAAGTAGTGGCTTATTGCTAGCTTTTACTATGTGGTGCCTGGCATTCTGGATGTGCAGAGATCTTCAGGAGCAGCACTGAGCTGCTACTGCATCCAGAGGGACTGCAGAAACTTTGATTATAATTTAAGAGCAAGTTCTGCCTGTCACAGCTGCAGCCTTACTGTAGAAGATGGCATTAGGTGGGCAGTGCCTCCCCTCACAGTGCACACCAATGGCAAGACACTGGGGTGGCAGGGATGCTGCTAATGCCACATGCCTGGGAACTCTGTTCCTGCAGCAGTCGAGTTTGGGGGGCAGTGGAGTCCTTCCTGTTCCCCACACCCTGCTGTTTGCTTACAAGCAGCAGCAGTGTGCAGCCTTGGGGCTGGCGTGTCCCTGTGCACGCAGGGTGGCACCTGCCACGAGTGTGTGCAATTTGTAAAATCCCCTTGATGAGGTTTTATAGACCAGCTCTGGCTCAGTCCCACGTCACTGCTCCCACACAAATAAAATGTCATCTAAACATTTTGGCAGCGCAGTACAAAAGGGAGCCGATTCCAAGCCAGGAATACCATCCGTTGCGTTGGGAGTGGGTGATTCGCTTCCCCTACCCCCACCTCCCACTTTCCCCCTCTGCCTCGGGGACCGAGGCTAACAGGGGGCCGCGTTTGTGGGTAGGGCCCCCGCCGCCTTCCCGGGGCTGTCAGCGCTCTTCCCTGCCACCCCGGCCCCTCTTCCCACTCCTTCAGGACAGCCCTTTAGCGACCTCTCCCCCCGTTTGCAACAAGCAGCCGTGTGTGTGGCCCTCCTTGCTCCCCCGGCTCTCTCCCCGCTCCCCCCCTGCGGCAGCACGGACCCCTCATCCCGAGCCGGGCGCTCTGCAGACAGCAGCTGGCCGGGAACCTCCCCGCTGCCCAGCGCGGGCAGTGCCAGCCCCGGGGCTGCCGCCGTGCCCCGCTCCCTGCCGGGCTGCGAGCCCCGCGATAGGCGCGGCAGAAGCTGTCGAGCCGCCCCCGCAGCGGGCCTGGCCGTGGGGAGGGGGGAGAGCGCGGGGGGAGCCGCGTAGTTGGTGGATCCGTCCTTGGACGGCAAAGAATGGCCGATGCGGGAAGTAGGAGGGTGGGACGATTAAAAAAAAAAAATCGCTAATTGTCGACACTTTTCAAAGGGAGGAGGAGAACGGGAGAAGGTCGACCGTGGGTTTGATCCGAAGAAAAAGTGCCGACGTGTTGCTGCAATGAATCGGTCCGGAGGGACGTGGCACTGGCACAGATGGCGATGACAGGGGTGACCCACGGGGACGCCCCGCAGCCGCGGGGGGCGGCAGCAACCTCCCTCTCCCCTTCACAGCCTGCCATTACTCACACCTTGTCCGGGGGCTGAAGCTGCAAAGGCTTCTTGAGCTTTGCCAGCAGAAAACAGGTGTCCTGGCCAGGGGGAGCGCATCCGTGCGATGGCAGCGGGAGCGCTGCGCTGCCGTGACCTAAAGAAATGCATTCCCCTCGCTCCTTCTCCCGACACAGTCCCGAGATGCTGCTGCAGGGAGCTGCCTGCAGATACTGCCCTTTCTTCGTTATTGGCCCCACACAAATCCTGCTAGTCTCCCTTGCTGGACGGTGGCAAGGTTGCTGGGATCCCCACGCACACGCGTGAGTTCCCAGGGCCGGGAGGCTGCGCTTGGGACGGGCACATCCACACGCCCGGAGCCGGCTCTGGAGCGATGCTGCCCGATGGCCGGGTCCGTGGGTACGCTGTTACACACGGGAGGCACCCAAGAGCCGCTCATCCCAGCTGCGCACCCCTGTGCCCCCTTACCCGTGGCTGACATCCAGCCTTTGTGCGTGCATGTACACGCACACACACAGGGCGAGGAGCACCCGCGCCGCTGTAAATACGAATCTATGTGCATACACATCGGGAGAAACGGGGAATGACGGCTGCTTTATCTCGGCCAGGAGCACACATACCAAATCAGGAGAAAAGGCTGGGTGATGCTCCAGCTGATTCGGTGCAGCGCGGTGTCCCGCTCCCGCCCCCGGCCCCGCTCCCGGCCCCCGGCGGCGCGGCGCGGCGCGGCGGGTGACTCGGCGGTGTATTTCAGCGGCGGCGGCGGCTTGGCAAGGCTCGGGGCTCCTCCCCCCGTGTGGTGGTACCCTCTCACTTGATCAAATCCTTGAACGTGAACAGTTTCACTGAAAAGCACTTTTGAAAAAAAAAAAAAAATATCCAGCAACAGTAAGGAACAGGAATCCAACTACCGGGGAGAGTTTTTTTCCTTTTTCCCCCGCTTCTTCCCTTTTTTCCATTTTTTTTTTTTTTAATTTTTTTTTCTGGTCATCGTCTCAGAGGCTGAGAAAGAGGGAAGAGAAACGCGAAGAAGAGAAAGAAGAAGAGCGAGAGAAAGAGGAGCCTTTTGCAAATAATAAATATTATAATTAGAATCCGGCCCCTTTCTTCCTAAAAAAAAAAAAAAAAAAAAAAAAAAAAAAAGCCCTGAACGCAGCGCCTCATCCCCCCTCCCTCTGCAAGCCCCCCGACTCGCTCTGCAAAGGCATGGAGAAGGGGACCAACTGCTTTCCGACCTGCCACACCATTTTTCTCGCCTGGACATGGTTCTTACTTCTCTCCTGGTGTTGCACCGGCGCCGAAATAACTTGCAGATCCTGCTCATCTCCATCGCCCTCCTGGCCGTCCTCCTCGTCTCGCTTTAGGCAGGAGCAGCGACAGCCGCCGCCGCCGCCGCCGCGAGGATTACGGAGCTGGCCGGGCGGGCGAGCGCGGGGCTCGCTCGGGGCGGCGGCCGCGGCGGAGCCGGTGCCGGGCGCGGAGCCGGGGGGCCAAGCGGGGCCGCGGGGAGCGGCGCTCCGAGCGGCGGGGGCGGGAGGCGGCGCGCCCGGGGGCCGGGGCCCGGCGGCGCCGCGGACCCGCCGGAGCACCGAGGGGCGCCGGGCGCTGCCGGCCGGCGGCGGCCGGGGGCTGCCCGCGGCCGAGGGGCAGCGCGGCGGCCGCGCTCAGCCCCGCGGGCCCCCGGAGGATGGGAGAGCGGCGCGGCTGCGAGGGGCCGAGGAGCCGAGGCTGAGCAGCACCACCTTCGCGCTCACCGGGGATGCGGCGCACAACCAAGCCATGGTGCACTGGTCCGGCCACAACAGCAGCGTGAGTACCGCCCCGCAGAGCCGAGCCGAGCCGGTCCGGCGGCGCTCGGCGGGGAGGGAGCCGGGACAGCGGCGGGACGGGGCCGAGCCTGCTGCCGCTGCGCCCGGGGGTGCGGGGAGGAGAGGGGCGCCGGGCCGGCACCGTGCCTTATCTCCAGCGGGAGTGGGACACGGAGCGATGGCCGCAGGAGAAAAGTTTTCCTGGGGAGAGGTGAAGGCGAGTGGGAACGCCGTCGTGCCCCCGGCCCCGGAGGCAGAGCCGCGGTCCCCGGGCAGCGCCCCGAAGGGCCGCGCTGGCCCCAGCCCTCCCTGCGCTCCTGCGTGTCCCGTGAGCCGCGCCCCTGGGGACCCTCACTCTCAGCCTCCCCTATGTGTAATGAACACCGTGGCACGCTTCGCTGCCTCCCAGCCTGGGATGAATGTTGTATAGGGGTGGTGGAAAAGCCCTCCAGTGCCCCGCTGTGAGTGCTGGAGGCAAGAGAAATCCCATTAATTCATTAAGGGGTGGAAAGCCCCACAGCACGCCAAGGAGCTTTGAGCGGAGGCACGTAGTGCAAGCAGAGCGAGAAGTTTGTAAAAAAAAAAATAAAAAATCCATGGCATCTCACACCTTTTTCCCGAAGTCAGTAATAGCGAGTCACTGAGGTGTCCCTGAAAGCCTGTGGGATTGCGTGTGCGTGTGTAGGGGGCATGTCCCAAAAGCCCACACGCTGTGCCATGATAGTGCAGGACCCTCCCTCACACCCGCTCTGCAACGCCCGGCAGATGGCTGTGGACAAAACTTCAAGTTTCTTTTGACTTGGTGTCAGAAACACTATTACTACTCTCATGTAGTCTGGGAACAGATGCAATTTAAAGGACTCTGGGAAACCTTTATGTCTGGCGACAATATTCCCATTATTCTGATTATTATAGCTTGTCACTGCCTTGAAAATGCCTCTTTTATTGTTTTGCCACTATTGGAAATGAGTATGAAGCAATTAACAGCATAAAACAGATTGGCTGCATTTTCAGATACATTCTTCATGGAACTTACTAACCATGAAAAAGCAAGTTATCCACGTACTTACCTGTCTGAGTCTCTATCTGTGTGTCAGCTGTAGGTTGCTAATGTGCAATTCAACTATCTCTTTTTTTGACTGTTTTTTTTTTGTCTATTTATTGCTACTTAGGCAATAATTCTGACAGCAACATAGATGTTACTTTGATTTAACCAATTTTTAAAGGCAGTTGTGTTTGCCAGACATGAATTTCACTCTCATTAAAGATGAAAGCAAGCATTGAAGAGAAAACAGCTGTATGGTATATTTCAGCACTACACTTGTCTCTAGGACTATTTATTTTTAACATAACATGCCATGTAATGAAGAAAACAACCTAGATGCCCTCTCTATTGTTTCGTTTTGATGCTGAATCAAGGGGTGTTGAGTAAAATAAGCTAAAATGCCTCCCCGATGCCTTCACAGCATGGATTTCCAATAGTTTTGAGTATTTCTGCTTTAACTAGCAAAGAAAACTCATTCTGTAGGCATTTGCAGGGGAAAGAAGGGTTGTTTTTGCCTAAAGTACAGCTCAGAAAGTGATTTTCACAAAATTCTCTCTCCTTGGTTTCTTTTACAGAAACATGCTATTTAAATAACTAGATTCCTTATTCTTCAGGTGACTGAGAATGGTAATGCAAGAAAATGTCTTGATTGTTCATGGCATGCATTAGGATTTTGCACCTCAGGATATCAGGCATTGAAAGCTTCCAACTCAAAAGCACAAGCTAAAGCAAAAAACTGGTGTTTATTGCCAGTGTGGTGTTTGTAGGAAGGAGAAGCAAGCCCGATAATAAATTCCAATATTATCTTTTTGTGATTTTCCTAATATGAAGTCTGGCATTCTGAGACTTTTTTCTCTCCTGTCTTTTGTGGAACACATACTGCATTTAGTAATTAATTGGATTTTTTTTTTAATTCTGTAGAGGGAAAGTTATTATCTTGAACCTGGGTTCTTCCATTAATTAACAGATGAGGCTGAATCCAATGCCTGTTTTTCTGCTGCAGCTCAGTTTTTACTTAATTCTACTGTTGGGGTGTCCATGGCATAGGAACATGAAGCAATTTGCCTAAGGTCACTGAGGCATACAGTGTGGCTTCTTTTGCCAGCCACATTGGTCCCCAGCCTCATATCACAAAGCATAAATTTTCTTAGGTCACAGGAGATGTAAAGCAGCAGGAAGGTGTATTGGAAATGGACAATAGATACTAACTCGTGCCATGACTATGCCAGTTGACCTAGTAGAGTAGGTAGGATGTGTCTGTATGTTATTTTATTCAGGCTCCCAAAGCAGTAAAGAGCCAAGCAGCTAGCTTTTACCAATTCTGTTACTTGATCAGGCTTCAAAACCTCAGCTTTCATCACTTATATGTTATTAAAAACATGACCAATCAAGTTTTGTGCATTAGTGGTGGGGTACTCCTAAAAACTGGATGGTTTTGCAGAGAAGAGGAAGGTAATAAAAAACTGGGGTTTTACTGGGACATACAGAAGATCTGCAGACACTCCACAAAAGGGAGGTCTTTGCAGCTGCTGGATGTTTTTTAACCTGGAATATGAAGACCTTTTGCTTTTTAAATTATTGTTACTTTAAAAGCAAGTGTCTGTCCATCTCCTATCCCCCTTTTCTCACACATCTCTCAAATCACTATTTAAGTTACTAAAGCATAATCCCTTCCAGGCAACAAACTTTTGTTTTCTCTATTTGCAGATAGTGAGGTCAGGATTATGATAGAGGCAAAAGTCTGGTGAGATCAGGGAATTTGGGTTCTCTGCTTTGTCCTGCCCAGAGGCTTTTTCTGTGACCTTAGGAAAGACAATTAACCTCTGGATCTCCTCTTCCATGTTAAATGAGGATAGTACTACTTAGCTACCACAAAGTGGTGGTGTGGAGCAGAATTCATTTCTCCTTTGTACAATACCTGAGGATCTTGAAGTGAAAATTGTTAAGAAAATATAAAAATGCTACTCTGTGTAGAAGTGAGGTTTGTGTGCCCTGTGTTCTTAGGAAAGGAACTTGGCTTAATTCAGTGGGGTCTGATATTGGAAAAAGAAGACTTCTTGTTTGGGCTTCAAGTATCAATCTGCCCTAATAGAAGCATTTATTGAGCAAGGTCATGAAGCTCTTGAGGGACCTTGGAGAGATCAGATAAAATGTTTTCTTGCCAAGGCTTTTCTAAAGAAAGGAGAAGTTTAGGTGAAAAATACTGTTTTTCCCAAAAGATCTGCAAGCCATTCTTTTTCCAGAGCCATTCCTCTCTGAACACAATATGCCGTGTATAAATGTGCCATTCAGTGAGCATTTGTACCCTCTACACTTGTTTTCCCTCTCTAGATGTTTATGTTAGTGCTTGGAATTTTTCCTTGTTCTGCTCATCAGATGCTTTCTCCAGCCTTCTTGTGAAGATGATTTGATTCCTCATGTGATCTTCTCCTCCTTCCTCTCTCCTTGATTTCTAGGATAAGGACCTGGGGAAAAAAAAAGAAAAAAAAAAGGGAGCAGTACCTTTAATGCTCTTGCACCTTTAAATCTCACTATCTTGTTTCTTGATAGTAGGTTTTCCAAGAGATTTCAAGGAGCTAGAGTGAATAAAGCACACTTACTAGGATTGCTCTACCTGGTATGATCACTGGTGGAATGGGAAATGGGAACTGTTTCTGTTAGGTTTCAGAGTTGTCACTATGATGAATGTTGCTGTTCATAGGAAGTACTTGATTTTGTCCATGCTTTTTCCATGATGGAATTACTACAATTGTTGTGGCATTGTGGCTGGGATTTTTTCAACATGAGAAGAAAAGATGCACATTTCTAGCTTTCTCTGGAAGACGTTTTCAATCCGCTCTCTACAGAGATGCTGCAGCTATCATCACTGCATGCTTTAGCTATCCCATGTATATATGTCTTTGCCTTTTTTAGTAACCAGAGGCACACTCCACAGAATCATTGAATATTAAGGGTTGGAAGGAATCTTAAAAGATCATGTAGTCCCAATCCCCACTGTCATGGGCAGGGACATCTCCCAAATTCTGGCAGAAATTCTCCCAAACCACTGGAATAAAGATGAGAAATGCGCTCTAATGCCCCAGTAAGAGCAAGAGAGGGTATTTGTCTAAGGCATGTGTATGTTGCAGGTTGCTGCAGCCAGGCCAGGTTCCTATATGATCCTAGGGGTTGGATTTCTCGTACTGTATGAAAAATGTCAGCAGTGCAATTTTTTTTTTTTTTATCTCACTATATTAGAACAGTGCAGAAGATAAACCAGTGGAAGTCTGGTGTGCTTCAATGATGCAGCTGCTGCTTGTGCAAACCATGCAACTGCATTGATGCTTACAGTGTGATCCAGGCCCTGAAAACTGGAGAAGGCAGGATGAGAGCTGGTGGGACACTGGACCGGGGCCTGGTTTTGT
The DNA here is from genome assembly GCA_027886175.1 of Phylloscopus collybita. Lineage (NCBI taxonomy): Eukaryota > Metazoa > Chordata > Aves > Passeriformes > Phylloscopidae > Phylloscopus > Phylloscopus collybita. Next base: position 26,752,349 of record JAJNNQ010000129.1, read on the forward strand.
CTTGACAGCCATGCTGCACTGTTTTGTCCAGTCAACCTGTGACTGTTGTTTCTAGAGTTAATGTGGTTTCAGGATTCACTCCAAGACTTGGAATATGAGATTCCTTTGGGACAAGATAATAAAGAGGAGGCTGATAATGCTGCAGTAGCTCACAGACATGGGAAGTAGAGTTAGGAGCTGCAGGTTATTTTTTTGGTTGAGGAGGGATTAATATGTGCTTACAGCCCCAACGTATGTCATATTGGACATTAGGAAAAGTATCTTCTCAAAGGAAGTGCTGCAGCAAGGTACCAGAAAGTCTTTGGGGATTTTCAAGATTCATGTAAAGATGATGATCTGATGGGAACCACTTGTCTCTGAATGGGTTTTCTTTACCTCCTACTGCCACTGATCCTTTTTCTTTGCCCTGTGCAAGGTCTGGGGGCTGGCAGTGACAAGCAGGTTGTGCAAGTTTTCACAGTGAAGCCTGTCTCTTCCGGGAATGATTCCCCTGAATGCTTTTGGCAGGGTTCTGGTGTGATCTGCTAATGTACTGGTGGTTGGATGCTGAGACATTACTCACTCCCATGGAGCATTACAAGCTGGGGAGGCCAATGGGATCACTCAGTGCCAGGTAGTTTTTCATTAAGATGCCTTGCAATGTGGTGTGTGATGGGCAGTATTTGCAATTCCAAATAGACTGCTATGCTTGGAAAAGAAGAAGGGGAATTTTTAGGCAAGGCAAAGCTGCATTTAGTTGTCAGCCACAGGTAACTGCTCCAAAAGTCCAGATGGATTTCAATCTAAAATGTTGACTCCTAGAATGCAAAAATCGTGACAGAGCAACCACATTAACTGCACTACATTTGGTAGATATTTTAATTTCTATTTTAGACTGTTTTGTTCTCAAATAGCTTTTGAGTAGGCTTATGGTCTCATTGTCATTGAAGGTAGGCCGACTCTGGCAAAATCTCTTCATGCGTTTCTACTTTTTCCTCTACCTTTATTAATGAAGTTTGCTAGTAAAGTCTGTCTCCAGGACTTTTCCAATCCATTTTTAATTAATGTTTAAATAGAATATTGGAAATAAAAGTGAAACCAGCATGGCAACTACTTTTGTGATTGTGTTGAGTTAGTAGACCAGGGAGAAGGCATCTGGAAAATATTTTTTTGTTGTTTCTCTCCAGACTGGTTTCATTGCAAAGTCAGTTTGATATTTGGACCTGGGTATTGTTTGTGGATACCAGGAAACTGGCAGGTTCCTTGGGCCATTTCCCTGCCTGGCACAGTAAACTGTTGATGTTCTTGTAGCTCCAAGCTCAGTAACAGAACTGCTCCTGTCCGAGGTGTCTGTCGGCAGTTTCCCTTCAGATCTCAGTACTCAGACTTTGCCATGATCAGGGATGATGCCCTAAGACTTGTGTCTAAGCTTTCAGAGTGGATTAAATGCAAATAGAAACAGCTACGTGTTTTATTTTAATTATTTTAAATTTACTTTAATTATTTTTTTTTCTTAATGGAAAAAAAACATTTGTCCAATTAGATGATGAAGTATTTTGAAAAGGGGTTTGAGCAGATAATTTACGTTAGGCAGGAGAGATTTTTCTCAAAAGGGAGGTGAGATGGAACAAATATTTTCTTGAAGGCAAGGCTGTAGGAAGATGGAACTTCCTGAGAGTTTCCAAATTTACAGCTGTGTTTGTAGTAGAGATTTTAGAAAACATAAGAGGAGAACGGTGTGGTCTAATGGGAAAAGCACAGGTTGAGAGCAAAGATATTTAGTATTACTTGCACTAAAGAATTCTGGAAACCAGTCTTGCAAACAGTCAAGTATTTACTCAAGTCATACAGTAGTATCATGCTCCTTGAGTTCCCTGGATGCCGGTGGGTAAAGAGCAGTATATGTCAGTCAGCACTCTCACACAATTCCAGATTCATACCAGAACTGAGGGCCAGGCCTGAGCTCATGCTTGGGCTGCTTTGAGGACATTGCAGGGGACCTGTCAGTTGTGGAGTTAATGCTTGGGTTTGGCTGGGCTCTGGTCAAGTTTATCTGCCTTTGAGAATCTGTGTTTGAAGGTGTTGAATCCAACTTGCCTCAGTCAGGACAGTAAATTAAATGACATGTTCCTTGTGAGGCATTGAATGCTATAACTGCAGAAATTCCCCAAAGCAGCAAAGCACTTGTTTGGATCCTCAGTTTAAATTGATGTAGGATTGATCTAGGCTATTTTACTGTAGTGGAGAATTCAACCTGCAGGATCCTATAGCAGCGGAAAGTAAGATTGAGAAATGAATACAGAGGTGAGGAAACCTGGAGCACTACAGCAAGGAGACCTGTGGGCCCTTTAAGTTCTCTGAATTACAGCCACAGGACTGCAGGCAGATGAGTTTGTTTTTTTTTTTTTTCCCTCTCTTGTGCACAGCCTTTCATTACCTCTTGTTTGGCTCTGGGAGTTTGTTTCTCCGTGGAAGTTTGATCCACAGTGTAAGCCATGTTGGAGACTGCTCTGGTGACATAGCTGGTGGAGCCCAACAGGAATTTTAAGCTAAAATATCCCTTAGCTGGAATATGCTTTGCTGCAGTCACACCTTTGCATACAAGCTTCCTGGTTTGCTTAAGCTCCATGTTAGGAGTCCAAGGCAAACCAATTCCCAAATCCTAACTTCTCCTGATGTTCACAGAGAACTGCATAATTGTTAATATTTCCTCTATGCAAAAAGGAGGGCATGGAAGTATTTCCTTTCCTGCCTTTATGGGGTGTTATGAGACTGAGGCAACTGAAGACATTTTCCTGCATGTTTGTAGAACGTGGCTGTGTGGGTGTAAGCATATTTGATAAATAATCTGCCGTGGAAACTTTAGGGTCAGTTTCCAGCCTTCATAACCAGTGGAGTCACAGCATGCAATAAAAGTAAGAAAAGATTGATGCTGAGTGATCAAATCTCTCTTTTGTTCCTCCCTCTCAGTGCTGGAGGAGACCTGATTGCTCTCCCACTGAAAGGAGTGGCAAAGCCCTGACACTGAGGCTGTCACGGTGTTCTGTCCCCTTCGTGTTCCAACATGCGACACAATCGCCAGCCAGGCAGAACACTACAGGGCCTGCGTGCCCCAAATAGCATCAGTTTTAATTTTCTCCAGCCTGGTGTGGCTGCCTGGGGCGCAGGCTGAGGGAAGGGTGCGGGTTGCGGGGTGAGGGAAGCGGAGCCGGGCGCTAGAGGGAGCGTGGGCATCTCAGAAAGGAGGGAATGCTGCTGGAGCCCGGGACTGCTGGGAAGGCAGAGGCTGCTGAAATATTGATACGGAAACCGCTCGGAGTCACCGACTCTGGGAAACTCCCGCTGTCGGGGCTTCCCTCTGCGAGAGACGGGAAGAGTCCTGCCAGACACTCGGCCGTGGTAAATGAAGCGTTTTGCCATCCCGTGCAGCTGATGCTGTGCCCCTTTGTGCTGTCTCTAATCGCTGCCAGGTTTTTTCCTGAAGATGGGATTCCCTGTGCCGAGGTCTCTGGTCTGCTCCGTCCCCTCCAGCCTGAGCCCTGTGCCTGTGCAGCCTCCAGCCTCCGCCGCAGCTGCGGGCGGTGCTGCTGCTGTGCCCCGAGCGCACGGAGAGCCCCGGAGCCGGCCCTGGCTGCACCCTCATCTCGGCCACTGCCCTGCCCCGGTGTTGTCCCCCCAGGGGCACTGCTGACAGACCCACCTCGCTGCCGATCTGCTCCCTCTCCCGCACCACCCACAGCGGCAAGCGAGGGCAGGAGAGCGGGGCTCCATCACTTCTCTCCCCGTGCCTGATCACAGAGGATGCACTTGCCCTGACAGGTCCCTGCCACTTGGCGCTCTAACATTTTGACCAAGCTGAAGGTATTGCAGAAATCTCAGGGTTTGTGTTCCTCTTTTCCTTTCTTGTGTATGTGGAGGAACAGAAAGAATAGGAATGCTTACCAGCCACTGCAGTGTGGGACAGAGAAAATTTTCCTGGGAAACATGTTTGCACTAGATGATCTCTTTGGGAATAAAATGCATGCTTGGGATTTAAAACAAACAAACAAACAAACAAACAAGGACTGAGCAACTGCAAATCACTTAGGTCAGTGATGGGCTGAAGAACTGGGATACTGGAAGCAACTGCTTTGACACTGCCTCAGTCTGTAACGTGAGTGCTGCTGGTACATCTTCAGTGGTGCTGCTGGTAGGCTCCTGAAATGGATTGAGCCTCTCCTGGGAATTTGGTAGAGGACTCCAATGAGGGGTTAACGGAGCAGAAGACTCGGCACAGAGCTCCTGGTGACTTTCAAGGCAGACAGAAATGTTTGGGTTGAGTTCAGGTAGGCATCCTTGGGTGCCAGAGGAGAGCAGGTTGTGCATGCAGGATGTCTTTGTGATTTGTGGTCTTGCCATTGTGGCTAAAATGTCTTGGCTTCCCTGTCTATAAGCAAGAGTTAACTCACATGAAGGGCTGTTGCTGAGGCTTGAAATGGATGGACATATGCAAAAGCTCTTGTGTGGAAGAGAATGTGTAAAATGTGATTGTCTTGCTCTTGCCAAAATGCTTTAGGACCTCATGGGTGCAGGGGGGATGAAGTGGGAGCTTTAATTGGTTGTTAGCCTTTCCCTGCAGTTCATGCCTGTTTGAAAAATCCCTCCTGTTGTCAACACATGAGGTGCAGGCAGATTTGGCTGATCTGAGGTCTTACTTGCCTCTTCTAGAGAATTCTGGGAGGTGAATTCTTTCTGCACAAGGCAATGGGGCAGATAGCTGTGTACATGGAGACATTTCTCAGTTCCAGTCTTCCTGTCCTTTACTACCAAATCCTACCAGGTTTTTTTGCTTGCAGAATGGCAGGGATAACTGTACTTGAAAGGGTCTTCTGCTGCCTCCTTCAGCTGTGTATTCCAAAGGTCATTAAAAGGAAGGCCAGTAGTATAACCTTTATTTTTTTCCCCTTTTTTTTTTTTGAGAAAACTGAGGCATGCAAGAGAGGAGGGATGTACTCTGGGCTATGGTCAGTATTGATGTGGTTACTTAATAACAAAGGACTTACTTTACTTCATTGCCACAACTTAGATGCTGCATATATTTTTTATAAGAAATTGCATGAAAGGAAAAAATAGACGAGGAGTTAAGAGGGGAAAGAACAGGGCTTTTGATAGTAGAGAAGTAAAACATGCTCAGCTAAAATCATTAACAGATTGATCAAGTTCAAGCACTGCAAAGTTCAGTCTCAAAGGGTTTTAATACCATCCTTGTCTGCTGTTCCAATCCCTTTACCTGCTTGGCTTGACAGATCAAGCCATTTCAAATTGCAGCTCCTTTTGAGCTGGATGAGAATCAGCATGATGAGACCGTGGGAGCCATGAATTTGGGCTTTCATTGGAAATGCAGACAGGAGAGGAATCACATCTGTCTAGTCAGGGGAGTGGGAGCTAACTCTGAAGTGTGTGGATTGTTTGGAATAATTTAGGATGATAGCACGTGTAGGTTTGTGCAATCTTACATGGGATAATGTAGAAGCATGCAAAGTTCAAGGGTCTTGTTAAGCTTCTGGGGTCATTAAGGTGGCCTTCCCCTTTATGTTTCACTTCACAGCCAAAGGGGAAAGTCTTTGCCCAACATCAGATGCAGGTGAAGTACTCCTGAGTGAGACAGGGCAAATGAATTTTCCTTCTGCCCTCTTGGTGGGGCCTGCTTGGGTTGCCTCATTGCAGTTTTCTGCCAGATGGAGGGCTGGACCAGTGTGAGGGGTAATGTCCTTGTTCTGTCACCCAGTGTCTTTCTAGCTTTATTCCCAACCAGCAAAATGTTGTTAGTACTTGACTCTACAGTGGGAGCATGGATGGGAGTGCAGATGGGTGTCTGGGGCTGGGCCCTGGCACTTGTGGGCAGACAGACCAGCTCTCTGAACTTACATGGACCTTGTGTTTGCAGTGGGACAGGGTTTTGCTTCTGTTTGGCCAAAAGTCCCACTGCAAGACACAAGACTGGTGAGCCTGCATGTGAAGAAGCACTGTCAGCTCGTGCTTGGTGTTTGGTGGGAGAGGCAGACATGCAGACCTGTGTACTGGGCTCTGACAAACACATTTGTACCTGGCCTGAAAAGAAGTTTGTCTGTGAGACAGTGAGATTGCAAACCAGTGTGGTAGCCATGCTGCTTGAGAGAACTGTTATTTCAGAATGTTATTTCAGAAGAAAGAATCTTTGTTCAGGTGTACTTTGGCAACTTTTGGAGCAACACCAGCACAAAGCCCATCCAGTCACAGTGTCCATATCAGGTGTCACAGAGGTATAATAGAGAATTTTCAGCTGTCTATGGTCAGACTTTGTGGGTGTCTGAGCCTTTAACAGAAGGGCTTCCAGAAAATTGTGGGATATGGAATACAGCAGAAAAAGATCTGGCAGCCCACTAGACTATGATTTCTGCTGAGTGTTTTTGAGGCCCTGCCCCAGTAGCCATGCTGAACACTTTATCTGGTCTGTGAGCGCTGTCTGCTCTCTGATGGACCAGGAAATGAGCAAAATGCCTGGTCATTTTGTTAAGCAACAGAAGTTTGCAATCACTTAACTGTGTGTCCTTCCAGGACTCTTCTCTCTGTGTTTGCTCTCATCCCTGTCACGATCCCTCATTCTGCTGGCTGTTTGGAGGGGTGAAGAGTGGCACCAGGTGCACTTGGCTGAGCAGTACAGATGTGAGAGCTCACTGTGGTTGATGCATCAATCAGCTGGAGCCCTGCCAACTATGAAAGCAGACACTGGGTGCCTTATGGTTCAGACCAGATATTATTTTGGGGCCTGCTTCTTCACTCAGCTCAACTTAGAGGAACTCTGCACCTCTGTGACCTTTTATCCCCTGTTGAATTCAGTTCAAATTGGTCCAAAGATTCCAAAGTTATCCCCTCCAATGCTAACTCTCACATAGCATGGCCTGTTGCTCCAAAGCAGAAGGGATTTCTTTTGCAAGGCACCTAAACCACAGCTACAGCTTTAGCACTGAGGAGTCCTTAATTTTCTTAATTAAGCGTTCATGTTGGTTTTTGTTACCCTGCCTGGAAACTCCGTGCCTTTAATCAAAAGGCAACACTGCTGGTAGTGTAGCATTCTCAGTTTGCTTATGCAGCACCTCTTTGTGGCAGGTTCAATGCTACCTGCCTTTCCCTTTAATTAATTTCAGATTATCCGCATTACTTGCTCCACCTCACATACTGCAAGTAACAAAGCTCGCCTCTCTGAGTTGCACTGAGGTTTTGTTCTTATGGCTCTCAGTTTTCTGTGGCTTTTAAAAAAAACCACATTTATTTGTGCTTCCTGTAGTGCTCCTGGAAGCAGGCAATAAGCTGGGTTGGGGAGATGGAGAAACAACTCACAGAAAGGGGAAATAGGCAGGTCTCACTCTGTAGAATGACATCAAATGTTAGATTATAAAATAGTGAATCATTTAAGAATGCTGCATCTTCTGTAGAAGAGGAGATTCTTATTTTCTTTCCCATAGACAAAGTTTAACAGTCATGAAAGTCACTGAGTAGTGGATGCTTTTCTCAGGCTGAAGCTAGAATGAGGCAGAGTACTGAAGGTTTTTTTGTGTCTGTCACACTTGGTTTTGGCAACCCCTGGTTACACACCAGGTTTCTTAGGCTGAATGTTGTTGGTGTGCTGAATTTGGAGCTCTCCTAAAGTACGTGTCCTCCCTGGGTTCAGTTCTGCTCTGCTCTCATCTGCAGATCTCACTGATCTGGAGATGGGAGGGAAGAGTAGCAAGGTGGAAAAGAGCTGGCAATTAGTTGGGATCTGTCCTTTCAACCGTCTTGAGCGAAAAGCTTTTTTTAAAAAAGAAAAATTAAAAAAAGCCTGTAGAGCTCTAGGGTTTAAAGAGAAAAGTAGAAAACTGTGTTTAATGGTAAACATTTGGAACAGGGGAGGCTTTCTCCCCATGCAGCTGTTATGTACATCACCTTTGTCTTGGGTTGTGGAGCCAGGGGTGTGTATTCTATTTTCATTTGTTAAAAGCAGTTGGGGAGATGTTTTTCTTTATCACTTGTAACTCTGGGAGGAGGGGGCGGGGTGGATGCCTTCTGATGATGGGCCAACTGTTAAAACCAGGTGGGGCAGTGTTTCTTATCTCTCTCACCACCGGTCCTCCCTCCAGAGGGATATTTTCTGCTAATGGACCATTAACACCTCCCCAAACTAACACATCCACATTCCATCATCCCATTGTGAGATGCTCCACCCAGTGGGGGGAACCAACCATTCCTACCTGGATAAAACTGAGCCACAGAAACACAAAGGCATCCAGCTTCACCCGATTTCTGGGAGGAAGACTGGACCCCTTCTCACCACCACTGGACCCTTGTTCTACAGGATCATCTCTACTCCACCAGAACCACATCTGCCACTCCAGGAGGACTCACTTTTGGTGAGTTTGCTTCCAACACCCTGGCCAACAGGGTGTCAGGTTGTAGCTCTGACTCTGTCAGGGTTCTCCAAAATTGTTGTTTGTTTGCTGATTTGGTTGGGTGGTTTTGTTTGGTTTTTTTTTCTACTACATTTGTGTTGTTAATGTTCCTAGTAAAGAACTCTTATTCCTATTCTCAAATCTTTGCCTGAAAGCCCTTAATTGCAAAATTATAATTTGGCAGGGGTGAGGGGTTTACATTCCCCATTCTAAGGGAAACTCTAGCTTTCCCTGGCAGATACCTGTCTTTCCAAACCAAGACAACCTTGAACAAATTTTGTGTCTTTAAAGGGTGATGTATATGATACAGAAGGCAGAACCTTGCCATTTGTTTTCACCTGTGTACATGGAATTTGAATTTCCTGAAGAGGGGGCAGCATGGGCATTCCCTGCCAGCTTGTTTCTACAGACCATAGATGATCAGTTGTGATGGGGCAGATGTGGCTTTTCTGTTGTTTCTTTTTGACACCGGGCTCTGCCAGTCCCTGGGGTGGCATGCTGGTCAATTTTGTGCTTGTTTTCTCCCTCCTGAATGTGGGGCCAGAAGGTGTTTCGCTCCTATGATAGTCCCTGTGGTGAATTTTTTTAACAGTGCTGGCTACAGGGAAGCTGGTTGCTTTTTCAGGTTCATTCTTTATTTAAATTCTCTGCCTCCAGAAGCATGCTTGTGCCAGACTTGTCCTGGTGCATTTTATTTGGGCATCCTTGTGCTATAACAGCTCCTGCCCAGGGCATGGACAGAGAATGAAGCTAATAGATGGAATTAGCACCAGAGGAAAAAAAAACCCAGTCCCCTGAGCAAGGCATGCACAACCACTGGGAACTTAAATAGTGTTTTGATCACATACTGCTTTGTGCCTAAGCCCTGCTGGGGGAGTAGGAGGAAAGTGATTATTTGAAGTCAGGGGATCTGACTCCCAGGAGTCTGGGACACGGTCAGTTTGGGTTAGACATGCCATGGCTGAATGATACTTGGAGTTGTCTCAGACAAGAACTGGGCAGAAAAATGCTCTCAGGAGGCTTTTCTCTTTCTTGTTTAGGCTGAATGGGTCATTTTCACCTGCCAGGGTGCATAAATTGCTGTCCAGCAAGCTAAAGCTTCAGACCACTGACTAAATGGTCTGTCCTGCCATTAACTGAAGGGAGAGGAAGGATGTCAGTAAATGCAAATTATCCTTTCAAGGGGTACTGTTCAGCCAGTGTTAGTGTTCTAAAATCTACCCTGGTTTATGGTGATTTTATCCTAGTGTGCTTCAGTCGAGCTTGATTTCTGCTCCTGTGGGCAGGACCCTAATGTGAGTATTTCTGTGTGCAGCCTTAGTTTTGCCAGTGTAGGTCATTAAGTGTCTTTATGTAGCTCCTTTAATTTGTGCCCTTGGCTTTTTTTTCCTTTTTTTTTTTTTTTTTCCTCATTTGTCTTTTGTTTTCTTTTCTTTTGTCGTGAATTTGGGACAGCCAAAATGAGTTGTCTGATTGTGGGGAACATGACTAAGTCTGTGGCTTAAGGGGGGAAGACTCAGGTATTGCCATAGTGTGGGCTAGTATCTTTCTCTCCTTCTTGTCCTGATGAGAAGTTTGGATATTCAAGAGCACTAGCATGTGCTTTAGCAATAAAAACAGTCACATTAATTGTCTAACCATTTGACTAACACTTGAGGGTGAGAATTGCCAACCTGGAACTTGCCAAGTCTGTTCTTTTGGAATGCTGAGAATACAAATCTCAGTGTTAAACGGTATCTTAAATGTTGTTGGGCTTGTTCTGAGAAAAGACAGGTATCCCTTCCTAGGCACATAGCATCTCTCAAAGTCTTTTGTGCCACTGTGGGCTCTCAGTTCACTGCTTAGCTAAATATCTTCACTGCTTCTGGAGGGTAACTGTTTTGAGAGGTCACAAACACCTGCCTGAATGGAAGTTGGAGAGAGGGAACCATTTGTAATAAACTAGCAAACCAGACTTTTAAACATTATGCTAGGCTGTAGCCTTAAGCTGGGTCTGCCAGCCTTTTCTGTGCTTGTTGTAGAAGCAGCTGCTATGAGAATTTTTTTTTTTTCTGCTGGGTAGATAAGTAGTACACAGACTTGGCCAGATAGACCAAGTGCTGTGAGTGATCTCTTCACCAGACTGGAAATGGTGTTCTGGATCCCTCACTTCTGCTTGGAGTAACTTGTCACTGGAACCCTTTGGTTTGTCTTTTGTTCTCTCTTTAATAAAATTTCTGTGCTTGGTTTAAATCCTTGCTATTGCAATAAAATCTTGCCTTGATAAGGACCTTAGCTTGATGAAACAGGAGCTACTGTCAGAGCAGCATGTTTTATTTCAAGGGCTTATTTTTCATCTTCGTGATGCTGAGTAGGGCAACAGTAATACCTTCAAAGTCAGTGCTGATGCACTGATGAAATGTTAGTAAGATGAGAATTAGAACTACGTGCCTTCCCCTTCTCTAGCAGCTGGCAGGCTTGGGCAGGATGGAATTTGAAAGCCTGTTCCATCTGCAAGGCCGTGCTTCTACCTGTGTTTTGTAACAGACAGCAACCAGGAAAGCATTAGCACAGTGATAAATTACCAAGTGTCAGAAGCCATCAAGCTGCCTGCTGAAGCAGGGGTTGTCTCTTGGAGGGGTTGAGCCATCCAGGAATATTGTCCTTTAGAAGTAGCTTTGGGTGATGATGAGGGCTTTACTTGCAAAGTTCCACCAAGCAATGTCCAAACAACACATCAAACAAAAATGAGGCTTCTTTACTGCCTTGGTAGAGACCATCCTGGCTTGTGGTGTGGCATGTTTTCTTGCTGCTTTGCTTATTGCCTGAGCTCTGAATCAGTTTCCCAAATTCTATTGTTGGCTGTGACCTCTCTAACCCTGCTGTGATGGTCCTTCACTGGTCCTGGGTTTGGGTTCCCCTCTGGCTTGTCTGACTGGGGCAGGAGTGCTTTATAGGGCCTTGATGAAAGCTGAGAGAAATAATCTGGGCTTTGGCTCAGGAGTTAAGGCTCCTTAGCACTTGAGGATGAATGACCTAAAGCAGAAACAGGTTGTGCAGTAAAGGTGGTGTATTTATTAGAGCAAGTTCCCATTAACTCTTCTCCTTGGCAGGTTAAATATCTCTAGCTGTTCTTGTCCACTGTCATATAAGGTCTGACTCAAAGCCAGTGAATTCTTTGCATTTCTATTGACTTTAATGGGGTTTGGACATGTGCCCAGGATCATAAGATCAGATGTGCTGGATGAGACCAAAAGTCCATCTATTCCCAATGTCACACTGCTCAGTAGCACAGCTGTATCTGGCAGTGAATTGTATCTGGCATCTCTCTGGAATCAAGAATGTGTAGTACAGAGAGCTCTGTAAATAACTGACTGCTTGCCTTGGTGTTTTCCAGAGTGTGTGGGCTGGTTGACAGAAGGGAAATAATTTGGGTTTAATCCCTTACCCCCATCACCACCCTGACAGGTCTCCCCAGGTTTTGACTTGGACCAAGCAAAGACTTGCACTCTGATTTAAAAAAGACAAACAGAACCACAACCAACCAACAAAATAAAAATCACATCTCCCTAAATTTAAGGGAATTGTTTAAAGATTTTTTTTTTAATGGAAAGATGATACTTGTGTTTTAAAAGGCTAAAACAAAATATTTATTATATAGTTATGAAAGCAAACTCAGTACAATTTAAAAGATACAAAATATGCTGGCTGTTTTTTAAATTGTTTTAAACTGTTTTACTGTAGAAAGTCATGCTTGAAGATACTGCTCCCTGTGACTTTTTTGTGCTATGTTGTATTGGTATAAAGTCAGTGAAAATAAGGTAGCAGTGTTTATGTGCTCTTGTTGGAGGAAAGCAGTGAGCTCTGTGGGTAAAAATAGAGATTATGGTGTCTGATGCAGGGCCTGCTTCTAAGGTCATGTTGTTTTGTTTTAATTACAGGAATTACCTTGCTGACGTCAGCTAGTAAGTCAGCAGGGTGGATGCTCACACACTGTTCTGGAGGTGGCCAGAAAATGACAGGTAGTTTAGAGAGTTAGAGAGTGGCTTTTTTTTTTTGTTTGTTTGTTTGTTTTTTGGGTTTTTTTTTTTTTAAGAAGTTTTTAGACTGAAAACTTCAAACTGAAATGCGTGTGTGATTTTTGTTTATTTTACTGTTTTTTTTGTTTGTTGTTTTTTTTTTTTTTTTTTTTAATTTTGGTTGTCATTTATTTAACTTTTAATATGGGTTTCTTAACATTTTTTTCTAATAATGCCAAGTGATAAAAGCTAAAATCAAACTCCCTGTTCTTCATCCTGATTTAGAAACTCAACCAATTTATGGCTGGGTAGGTTGTGTATGTTTGAGAATGGAGGGGGAGTTAAACTTCAGATCTAAATCACTTGGTCTCATTCCTGAGATACAAGAAAAAACTTCAGGGGAAAAAAAAGTAGCATTTACCAGCAGAAAGTTGCAATTGAAAGGGAGTAATAAGTGCAACGAGGTAGAGCTTTCACATGTATCACTCCTGCAGGATGGACAAATATGTGGGAACTCAGCCTTTAGGCTTTACATTAACTACTGACAAGTTGTTTCTCTCTGTGCCTCAGTTCTCCCACCTGTGAGAGACAACTGACCTCCTTTGCAAGCCCTTGGGGAGTGACTGGTGGGAAGCACTGGATAAGCACTGTTGTCTATAGCTATTGGCAGATGAGGTCTGGACCAACATGCCTTTTTTTTCTCCTTCCCACAGGGAATCAGATATTGGCCACTGTTCAAGGCAGGCAATAAATGCAAACAGTTCTATTGGTTTTTTCCAATCTTAATTTTCTTGGGTGGCAAAAACAACATAACCAAGTTATGAGACCTGTGGCCTGTTTGAACGTGACCCTATCTGTCTGCAGTGGGTTGTAGTCCAAGAGCTACTGCACAGATGTTCCAGTTGAATTCAATTTGTGGTTTGATTTTTGAAACATAATTTCATTTCTAAGTGTGGAAAGTGTACCATGCTGAGATTTGTCCTGGTGCTGGGAGGAGAGTCCTAGTCTGATTATTTGAAATGAATTAGTTCTGATGAAATATTTAGCCTTTAAACAACACATTTAATGCAGTGAATTGCATTTTATTTATTAATGGCTGTTGCAATGAGATTTGGAGAGAAATTCTGCTAAAACGCACTGTTGTGATACTGCCAAATATAGTAATGACTATAATATTTTGTTGAATTATTAATATTCACTGTGCCTACAGAGCTACATAAGCATCAGATTTCAAAATTGCTTTTATCTGAAGAATGATATTTCAACGTTGTTTTGCTTTTTTATTTGGGTTTTTTTTCAAACAATTTTTTTAAAAAAATTAATTAAAATGATAAAAAGAAAGCAGGAAGGCCAGTCAGGTGTTGTCACTGTTTAACTCCTTTTTCATTATCAAAGCACCCCCAGGAAATGTGTCAACTATTATTTCTTTCTGCCAATGCCAGGACTCTTTGCAGAGAGTTTTCTTGTATGGAGAGGCTGCAGTGGAAAGGAAAGGTGTGTGTGAAAGCCAGGCAGGGGGCTGAGGGACATCACTGCTGCTTTAGCAAAAGAGCCTCATCCACTGCCACCTCCCCTGCTGCTGAGGGCTGATGTGTACATGTCACCCATCCCTCAGAGGTTATTGACAAGGAAAGATAGGCAGAGCATTTTTAATCTCAGTGGATCAGATTTTCTGCCTCTAGGACAGACACTAATCTGTCAGAGGGTGGGCTTCCAGCCAGTGACTCTTCTCCAATAAATTTGTGGTGCTGACCCCATGAATGATGGCAAATTCTGTCTGTGGGATCCCAGAGCCCACCTCAGGAGACAGGTGCCTTAGCTCATTTCACATGGTGTCCAGGATGTTCCTGGATGTTCCCTGCTCCTGGATGCTTGGCCTGATGTGAGAGTGTGATGGTTTGGCCATTGTTGTGTCCCATGCCAAGGAACATTTTTGGACAAACTCAGACCTGGTTTAGGGAATTGGGTAGCCCAAGAATTGTTTGCTTTTGGCACCTTGTCTTAGGAAGAAAGGAAATTCATCTAGATGAGGCAGACTGTGATGTGCCAAGTGGTCTCTGGACCAATAAATAGGCCCTAACCTGTCTTACTTTCTAATACGGGCGTAACAAATGAGAAGCAAAAGTGACATGAAGGTAAAGGTCTCTCTTGATCTGAGCTCTTGTTTGTCCACTGTTTCCTTTCAATTGAATACAAGTTGTCTGAAGTCTCCCTGGATTTTTTTTGGGGCCTGTCATACCAGTACAGGATGATGAAGATGTGGGAATATACCAAGGATTTCCCTTATCCACCTAAAGCTATTGCTCTGGAAGCATCCAGTTAGACCACTTGTTCAATTGCCCTTTGCTCTCGTGTGACTGTTTTAGTTGCCAAGGAGCTGGGGAAAGCTTGCAACATGTTTATTATCAGCAACAAGTGTGTTTTCCTCCTCTCCCCAGAGTCTTTCCTAGTTTATTTAATTTTCCAATTGAAGATGTCTATCCAAAAGAAGACTCTCTGAATGACTGGGTGTGTCCTGAGGTACACTGAGGGGTCTGATCTGTGAGTGAGCAGCCAGAGATGTTGTATTGGGTCTGGCTGGGATGGAGTTAAGCTTTCCCAAGGCAGCACTCCTGGTGCTGTGCTGGAGCATCTGTAGCTGGAAAGGTGTTGGGAACACTCAATTCTGGCTGGGTGTGCTCACAGCAGCCAGGCTGACTCACCCCCACCCCCCAAAGGCCAATAGGCTGGGGGTAGGTGAGAGGCTGAGAGGGCAGTGGCATCCCATAACTCCTGCCATCCACATGTCCTTTTTAGTGCAGGCTCCTACTCTGTCCCTGCTGTGCTGTATCTAGCTGTGGCCTGGGGAGCTGCTGTGAGGGAAAATTGCAGGCTTTACTCCAAGGATGGCTCCTGGGAGCTTCCCCAGGGCTTTCTTGTGCCCGATTAGTGGATCAGCCTCAAAACAGTGTCTGGGGAGCAATCAATGCACTCAGCTGGGCTCCCTGGCTGCTGGTGAGGGTGCCCTGCATCACTGGGGGATTTGAGAGGGTCTGGTAGAATGCTACAGGGGTCAGAGGAGGCAAGTTCTTTAGAGGGTCCTACCTCAGAACCATGCCCAGGGGAGGAAAGCACTGGAAGGCTAGAGCTGGCTTCAGGCTCCTTTGGGTATCCAGCCCAGAAGGAAAGTACATTTCCTGCCTGTCCTAATGATGTCTGTAAATTACCTGCCACCTTCTGATGAGACAAGAGGAGATGTAATGAGAGAAGGGAAGAAGAGGAATCTGGAGTCTTAGTAGTGGTTCAGGGAGATGAAATACTTGTGAGCCAAGCTGGAAAATGGGAGTGGAGAAGCCAAATGACAGCGAGGAGGACTGAGTCAAGCAGTGCTACAGAAAGTAGTGTTCAGATCAAGACTCCCCATACCAGCAATTTTTAGGCCAATCTCTTTCCCAAAGAGTTTTCCTGTTTGAGGGAGGAATGTGGTCCTGTGATGTACCTTTGGTCTGCATGGATAAATGCTCCTGTGAGGCCATGGCCCTCAGCCTGCTGGGTCCCACACTCCCATTGACTGCACTGGCACTGGGCCACCAAAATCCACTCCGGAGCACTGAACTTCTTTCACTACAAATTATCGTGGGAGAAATACTGAAAGTCACGCCCTGTTTAACCTCAGAGAAGTTTCTCTGATGGTTTCAGACATATGCCACAGTGACTGCAGGGAGGGACAGCACAGATACTTGGGTTTGTCTCACTGGCTTTGCAGAGTGTAATAATCTATTGTGAGGAAGAAAACCCCTTCAGCTCAAAGATGCAAAACTTTGTAGTAAACAAACTTTCACTTCTGTGCAGGGGGTTGTCAGAGAGAAGTGATGGCAATAAATAAATTAATTAGGTTTTGTAGAAACATAGTAATTGTATGTAATCTATCTTGAATATAAATAGAGGGATCTAGGCAGATGATGTGCTGAGTGAACATACAACATCCTTGACTCCTATAATTGCTTCAGAGAGCAAAAGCTCCCCTCTTGCTTATTTGCACAGTTGTTTCTGGTGCTTGTTGCTTACCTTTTGCCACCAGAAATTGGCAGCCTGCTTTCACATGCTAGAAGACACCACTGCAAGACACTGTGATGTAATTGTGACCACCCAAGGCTTGGTGTGAAGCCCTGCTGCCTGGAAAAATAAACATGAGCTGACTTATCTTTGTTTAGCTGTCACTTGCATTGTAGTCTTAGGCTGTGAAATGTATTTTATGTGGTTATTGTTGCAGCAAAGATATCATCCGTTTTTTTCTGAATTTCCAGACAATGCCTTGTTTGTTTTACATATTGATATGCACGTTACTGAGAATGTGACTGAAACAAAGTGATTATTGCTTTCTACTCTTCCCTGCTTAGACTGTGGAGAGAAAATGGTCTGCTTGCAGGCATGAATGTCTTGGGGAGAGGGGAAAGCACCAGCCTGTTCTCTGTGTGTATCCAGCTGTGCTTGATCTGGATCAGGTGCTGGGGGTGGCTCTGTCCCTGTGCAGTTCCCCTCGTGTGTGGTAGAGGTGCAGCAAGCCCTGAGTGCAGGGTATCAAAAATCACCAGAGGACTGCAGTGTGACCTGTGCTGCAATTCCCCTCTGAGTCAGGCATTCTCTTTCAGTGGTGTTAGCCTACTGTTACTTAAATAAATACTAAAGGACTGCAGTCCGTAGAGAATTTGAAGAATACAGACTACCATGTCTGTTTTGTTGCAGGCAAGACAGCCCTGGGTGAGCCTGAGCTTCCTTGGTCACATTCTAGTAATCACTGCTGTTGACGTTCATAGGAAGTAAACTGCAATAAGCAGTGTTAATATTTTGTCAGGAAACTATGTATTAAAAATTTATACTAAAGTACTTTCCCCAAAATCACTTGTGCACTTTTTGCAGCTGGAAGAAAAATAAAATATAGAGGAAAGCAGAATGAAAATCTTTCAAAATGCTTCATTAGTATATTATCTAAAGTGACCTTGCTTTCTAAAGAATTTTTTTTCATGTTTAAGTGATGTCATTGAAAAATGTTAGCCCTGCTAAGAATTTTTAATATTTCCCATTGCTGTTTACTAGTTTTGTGACAAATGTTAAATTGAGTAAGAAATTTTCCTTAAAGATTTCAATTGCATGCACTTCTACTTTTAAAGTGAGAATAAAATCAATATCATGAGTCTCTGTAAGACTCATGGGAGAGGAGAGTGATTACAGAATTACTATTGACATGTTTTTCAATCAATTCTCCAAGAAAATTGAAAATTTCTTGAAAAGTTTTAGCTTTAATCAAAGGACTCTATGACAAAGTACTCTATGAAAAATGCTAGGAAATTGTGTTGATTAGGAAATTGCTTTGTTTGTTTTTGTTCAGTGCTAGAAAAAATATTTTAAATATCTTGAGCAACTTTAAAAATTGAGTGATAAATGTTTACAAAAAGAGGGAAAAGGTTGAAACTTGAAATAGGAGGACAGATACTTTCCAGCCAACAGCAGTCATAGATAAATCTGTCAACATTTATAATCTGAAATAGGAAGTTTAAATATCAAGTATCATGTGCTGAATGCTTATATTGAACTGCCTACAATCAATCCATAGGGTCAACTTCTAAAATGTCAGAGGTTTAAATAGTATGTGTTGACAGGAAGCTGAGATTTGCTCAGAACACTCTGGTGCAGCCCAAGATGCTATTTTTCCCAAACATGGTGCTTGTGGCCTGTCAGTATTCCTGGCAACATTTCTGAAGTAATTGGCACTGTCTTTAAAGACTCTTAATGTGGTTGTGTTGTGGGGCATTGGAGCTGATTCTCCGTTGTTTCATCTGGAGCTTTGCCCTTGGTAGTTTTGGCCTTAGTGGAATTTTATTTTTTTTTTAATGTTACTGCAAGAGAGGGAATGACTTGTGGAATCAGGTGAATTAATGATTATTTCAAAGGAAGATCTATCTGCTCTTGAAAGTCAAGAAAGAATTTAGCATCTGCTTTCAGAGCAAGGCTGCACAAATGGGTGAGGAGAGACAAAGTATGATCAGGGTTTGTGCTAGCACAGAGGATGTCACCACAGCCCATGAAGACACACTACCTCTGCAGTGTTGGGCATTTGGAAATGACCCCTCTTAAATAAACAGCCACCTGATAAAGTCTTTTAGAGGAGCTGAGGGTGCAGCTCACTGATTAGTGAGCTGTCATCTGGCATCAGGATCTGGTGCCATCTACTTGTTCTTGGGTACCTTGTTACCATAAATCTCATGGGCTCCTTGGAAGGACTGAGGCACCCTGGTCTTTTGGGAATTATGTCCACAGGTTAATGCCTCCTTTGAGGCTGAGATCAGGCATTTTTGGGTGTGGCAATGAAACATGATTCATTGAAAGTGAAAACTGAAACCTTTATGCTGAAAGGAGATAAAAAGGAGAGGAGAAAACAATGCAGTAAAAGAGCTTTTTGGGTAATCTTCAGTATTATTATTTACTACATCAGTAGTTTAAAATTCTGATTTTGGATTCAGTACTCTCTACTTGACTTCTTGTGGTGCTAATGATCTCTGCTCAAAGAACCTTCAGTTCAAGCTCAGCATCCTGTGAATGTGAAGAAGATCCCCCAGGCCTTGACCACCAGCTCTCCCTAGTCCTCTACAAGACATAAAATAAGTAAAAAATATTTTTTTATCCTGGGTGATGGAGGAAGAGCTGCCACCCAGATATTACTCAGTGTGTTGTGGGCTGTGCACTGGAGGAGTTGAACTGCTCTTCTCGGAGTCTCTCAATGTTTAAGAACATACTGATTAGGAGCAGGTAAAAATAGCAGTGTAGGAGGTTGCTCACTAAAAGACTCGCTTAAGTAGGAGGAGAAAATAGAAACTTTGCTGATTATCTACATATATGTGTATATATATATACACACACACACACACACACAGCCCCTGCTAGGAAACTCTGCAGGGAGTTGGATGTGCAGCAGCTTCTTGTGATCTGGAAGTAGCTGGTTGGATTATCCATGAAATGTGCTTTGTTACTTCAGTCATCCACTCCAACATGTTTGTCACTTTCTTCAGGATTTTTTACCTCATTTGCCTAGTCTCCCAGAAGTGCTTTCCCATCCCTAAAACATTTGCTTCAGGAAATTGTCTTCCAAGAAGTTCTTCCTTGTTTAGTCTGTGCAAGAAGCATGTCCTATGCCAGCCTCATCCCAATCCTTGCCTGTATTTGAGTCTTGTGTGCTCACGTCAGCAAGTGTGATGGCTTTTTCAAACAGTGCTGAATGATGCCATAGGGCAGGAAAAGCCCAAACATCTAAAGATGTGTGCTCTTGAGGAAAGGATCTGTCTGGGCATCTTAGGACTTCAGCACACTTCTAAGTTTTCAGAACCATGGATGTATTAAATTTTATGGTGATGCCCCTACTTTTTGAGTTGGGAGTAACTCATTCTCTGCATGGATCTCTAGCAGTTACTTTTGCTCCCTTGTGCATGACAGATCAAAGTATTAAACTACAAAGACAGCTGGCAGATATTGTGCTGCAAAGCATGTCCTCTCTCCATGTCCAGCTTCCTGGTTTTTAATGTGGAGCAACTACTCTGCCTTGATGGGTTTTGGTCGTTGGGCTTGGAGTCTTCATGGGACCTCTTGGGTATTTAAAAGGATTCTCTCAGAATGGGTTTTGGTGGATTTGGCTGGCCAGGGAGCTGTTGAGATAGAGGCAGTTTAAGAGTTAACTGTGCTCTATGCAGTTGTGCTGTTTCCATGTATCTCCTTCAAGCCTTTAACTCCATAGCAACCACATGTGCGTCTCTGCTCTTCCCTGGCTCTCCTCACAGCCTGATTAATGTGCGCCAAAGGCGGGATGTTATTGAGTGATAAATTCTGTAGAGTTGGTTCTTCTCATGTTTTGCTCTGACCCATTTACCCTCCTGGGATTAGAGCTGACCCTCAAATTATGCAGCTCTGGTATTTCTGAGGCTGTTTCCCCCTGCTCCTATCTCATCTTGTAGCCAAGTCTGCTGTGGTTGTTTTGTAGTCATTTTCCTCAATAATGTCATTTTTTTCCCAGGTAATTTACTGCAAGCAAGAAAAGTTATAAGTCTCTTTTGACATAAAATTATTCATATGCTCAATTTCTGTGTTTTTGAAAGAAAATGCATAGTTTAATATATGCTTCTGAATTAATTACCTAGAGGGGGAACAAGTAGCAAGTAAATCTGTTTTTTCCCTGTTGCATTTTTTTTCTCTATGCTTTTACTTAAATAGCAAGGTCTTTGCTTCTGTTTTGAATGAAACTGATTTTGCTTGTGGAGTGTGAGTTGTTTGCTGAGGTGGAGCTGAGTAACACTGACAATCTCTTAAAGATTTCACCTTTAGGAATGAACAGGTTACTTGTGTGTACCTTCTTAAAACACAGATACAAGCTGATACCCTGAGCTGTGCTAGCCGATTATGATTTTTACTCCCTTGCAGACAGGTAGCAAAATGTGTTACAACAAAATACAAGTTAAACCAATTTTCTTGGCCATTGGGACTAGGCTGTGAGTTTGCATATGGCCAATTACCTCTGCTCATCTGAGAAACAGTAATGTCTTACGTGTGGTAACTTAATTGTTCATAATTGGCCTGTCTGTACCCTGTGATTTCAAAGCACCAGATAGATGGCAAAGCTCAGATGGATCTTTAAACAGATGTGATCCAGACAGCTAGCAGTGCTTTTTGCAGATAGATGGCATGCCAGATCTATGCAGATGTACAATGTTTTTTCATTATCTCATTTGGACAGGATGGGGACAGAGAACACCAACTCTTGTGAGATTGCAAGACTCCACTTTACTTGCTGGAGACAATGTAATAAGCCAGCTGTCCTTTAGGGATTGGAAAAGAGCCAAGGAAACCTCATGGCATTCGTGGCCTTAAAAATGAAGGCACTGCAGGGTGAAACTTTGATTTTTTTGCTCACCTAGAATGGATTGTCATGCTGGTCTTTTGTAGCCTCAGTCACAAGAAAAAAACTCAAAGAATCCCTTTAGATGAAAAATTACCACAGACTGTGAGAATATTAGGGTTAATGGTATGTAGACTTGCCTTGACCTCATTCTGCCTTAGGTGTTAGAAGTGGCCACTGTGGCAAAGCACAACTGTGGGTTAAATGGATCCTTTTTTCTGACTTGGGGTGACCTTCCTTATGTTTCTGTGGCATTGTCACCAAAACTGTGGGAAAACCAAAAACTCTTCAACAACATTTTTAGTGTTAGAGAATCAAGGCATTTCTTTATTCTGGCCAGGATGTGCAATAGAAATAATTTAATCCACACGTTGCCTGGGTTGTGCAGGGAAAAATTCCACCACACATGATTTTTACTAGATTTTTCAGATAATTATACAGTCAAAACCCATAGGAATTCATTGGTTCAATGTTCATTGGTCTGAAGTTACAGAGATCTCAGTATTTGGTTTCCTACTGATTATCAATCCCTTCACCTTCAATGTTAATTAGATTCTCATTCTCTTAGCTCTCTTTTCCTAGACCAGGTGTCTCCTGTTGTTCGTCGATGGTCACTATCTTTTGTGCATCTTCTGAGCTACTCCCAGTTTGCTGAGATGTTAAGTTCATCAGACCTTAAGTGGGGAAATAGTCCTTTGAGGAGAAACTTCTGTTCCCCTCACCCTGGGCAAAGGTGAACAAAACCCCTGACTAAACCTACAGGAAAAAAAAAATAAACTTGGTATTATTTTCAACAGGACTAGTGAGATAATTTTAAAACAGCTGACATGCAGTGAATGAAATTCTTTCCTTTAAACAGCCATCCTTATGAGAGGCTCATGATCTATCCTTAACTAAGTCTTTTGCCTTAGTGGAATTCTTGTTCTGAGGAGAATCTGGACTTTTATATCACAGGATAGTGTGCCAAGAGCGAGGCATATTGGAGAATAACATCTGCTTGTTGGTGGATTGCTGGCTGGCCTGGCTGCTGTGCTTGGTGGGAGAATGCTGGAATGCTGGGGAAGGTCTTTCTGAGAACAAGATCTCATAAAAGAGGATACAGACAGATTGGAGAAATGTCATACCTGATGGCTATCACCATCTGGATATTGGGACAGCATCAAGATCTGACATTTGGACCAAAAATTCCCAGTCAACTTTTGGTTCAAAACTAACTTCAGCTAAGAGAGGATGTTGTGAGGAGCAGTGTAGACCCCTGTATTCAGTGTGCTGTTAGTGCCAGTTCAGCCTGTGGCATGAGTGCCTCATCTCCCTTGAGCTTCCCCAAAACTGGCAAATCCAAAGGCTAGCACAGGGGGTGTGGGGAGGTGCCCTAGTCCCTGCCAGAACAGGCAAGTGTTGAGACCTGGACAAGCATAAAGTAAAAAAAAAAAACAACAACAAACAAAAACCCAAAAAAACCACACCAAACCAAAAAAAAACCCCACCAAAACAAAAAAACCCGCAAGGCTAAAATCTCAAACATATCAAATTTTAAGAAGTATTGAACACTCTCTTCTTTCTTTGCTGGTAGCAGGGGGTTTATGACATTAATGCTGCCACAAATTGGTGACTACCTACAATTTTCTTGCAATTCTCTGTGACTGTTTGGATTCTACTGTACCCACAGAGATCAAAGACCTGCAAGAAGAGAAGATACTTAGCATGAAAGAGTCTCAGAGATACTAATTTAAACAGTTCTTATTTCCTCTGCTCTAGAAGATAGAGGTATAGTTATGTTCTTGCTGATTCATTATAATATTTCCTCAAAGGAAGACACTTTTCTCAGCCTTTGATTTAGCAAGGGGCTTGGTTATTGAACACTGAGACTTCCAGGGTTATAAGACGTGATTTTACTGTGAGATTTGAGTGATTTAAAGAGTTACTGTCCCTCAGCAGAGTCAAGGTAAAGGATTTTTGCTGGAGCAACCTTTCCTTAACTCAGCGTGAAGTCAAACAGGTTCTTGTGCTGGCTAATTAACACCTGTGTGATGTTTAACCAACTTTCCTTTGTGTTGTCCAAACTGATCTGCTGAACATTGGTGGTCTCCAAAGCACAGTAACTGCTTGTAGACTTCTGCTGATCATTTAAATGAGTTGGTCAGTTTGATGTGACTGCTTCTTGGTAACTCAGGGTGGCAGAGTTGAGAATGGTCCTTTTGACTTCAAATTTGGAAAGTGGTTTATTAGCTGAACGTGAGGTGTAAACAAAAAATTGTGAGAGTGCTGTTCCCTCTGGAATGCAACAGCTGGTGCAGTAGTGTCCTGTACTGCCTCTTCCTGGGGACTACAACCCAAAACACGTTTGCAGTAAAATAAGAAAAGAAGAAATTTGTTTTGTTTGGGGAGTTTGGTGACTGGGAATCCTTAAAGCTGGATTTTATTGTCTACTTTTATTACTGTTAAACTAACTGATGCTTTGAGGGAAGTTAGAAAACCTTAGTGTTTTAGGAAGCATTCTGTTGCCATCTTGGGAGTGTTCGATATTTCATCTTCTCTTTATTTTTGGCTGT
Organism: Phylloscopus collybita; assembly: GCA_027886175.1. NCBI lineage: Eukaryota > Metazoa > Chordata > Aves > Passeriformes > Phylloscopidae > Phylloscopus > Phylloscopus collybita. The sequence continues at coordinate 26,776,245 of JAJNNQ010000129.1, forward strand.
GAGGGTGTCCATAAGAATGAGATATCTTGCCTACAAGTCTGCCTAGTTATTCCAACTATGGCCAGCCTAATCTCAGATGTAAACAGCCTGAGGACTTTCTTCGGGCTTTGTGAGAATAAACATGATTAATAAAGGGGAGATAAAAAAGCTTTCCAGAGAACGCACTGATATCCTTCATGGTGCTGTTAGTACTAATTTTGCAGAAGGGATATTTCTGCATTACTGTGTGAAAGTCTGAGCTCTGAGGAAAGCCTGCCTTTAAGCTGCAGGAGGACTTGCAGTACCTTCCTTTCTCAGGTAGCACAGGGTTAGAGGCTGCACAGAGCTGATGTGACTCTCTCATGGTTTGAACATGCTTGGGTTTTGCAAAGTTAATGGAGATCCTGCCTGGCGAGCTCTGCGTGTTGGAAGCCTTAATAGTTTGAGCTCTGAAGACTCAGCTGCATGGTGCACTGTGCATTGTGCCATATGATGGTTGGTTTCTCCTGGCAGCTGGCCGAGCACCGGGAGCTTACGTTTCAGCAGAAGGCTTGCTCAATGAATGTGCTTCTGCAAAATGCATTCAGTTGGTGTCTTTTCTGGGGGAAATCTGTCAGAAACTTCTGAGCAGCTGTAGTTGCAGCTTGCACGTGGGGTGGGGATTGCCTGGTGGTAGGAGTGGGTGAAAAGGAGGCAATCACATCTTATTTCTTGCATGTTTCTGTAGTAGTGGTGGTTGAATCTCTAAGTGTTGATTCCTCTGTGCCAAACCATTGATATTGACAGGAGCCTTGTTAACCTTGACACTTGGTGGAATTAGTGATTTTTAGAAGCTTAATGAGATGATTATTTGATGATAATTCAGTCCTGTAGATTGCTTGAGAATGCAGTGATTCTACTGACTGCTAGAGCCAGCAGGTTCCCACTTGGCTGTTGTGTCCTAGCACATCTGATTCCCCTTTGCTTGCACCAGTGCATTTAGCAGTGAGTGATACTTACATGTGCTTTACTCAGCATTATGTGCTAAGACTGTCACCCTATGGTCCTTTTGTTTGCTAAAGGTGACCCATCTTGCCCTATTCCCTAAGGTTCACACTCATCCCAGCTGTAATAAACTGCAGATGTTTTATTCTGATGAGCTGTCAACAAGAGGTCTCACTGACATAAAGATGGTTAATAGCAGCAAGAGATGGAACATGGAGATGAAAATAATGTTTTCAGGGAGCTTTTAGCAATTTTCTTTAGAGCCTAAGTGTTGATCTTGACTGCACAGAAATTATAGCATGTACTATAAGACATCTTTTGCTACATGGGGAAAAGTAGAAATGACCTATCTGCCAGGTGAATCAGGGAGGAAGGCCTGAATCCTGGAGGCTAACATGAGATTCTTGTTTCCAGAGTTACAAGGCGTTGGGTCAATTGGCTGTTGAAAGCTTGGCTGTTGTTTAAGCAACAGATCTGCACACAGTTCTTTAGAGACATACCAAAATCCTTCCTAAAGAGAGGTGGACAAATTCAGAGTGACTGAAACTGTTGTTTATCTTGCTTTTGGAGGTTGTTTGTTTGCCTTTTTTTTTTTTTTTTTTTTTTCCCCTGGTGCACATACGTGAGTGTGCACATGCACACATATATGGAGTCCTTGGAACCCAGAGCGCTCTACTTGGAGTGATGGTGCAGCTGCCAAAGCCCAAGTGGAAAAGTAGTTCTGGGCACCCATTAGTCACCACCTAATCCTGTACCCTGTGCTTTATTCTCTCCTTTGGTGGTGGTTGAGAGGAGGAGATTTTACGAAAGAGCTCAGTTCCTCCTCTGGGTCCCTGAAGAAGCAGGAGCTTAGGACATGTGCTGGCTGGAGGTTGAACTGGTGGTCCTTGCTTGCCTGGCTCTTCATTTAGCCAGTGGAGTTACATTCTTTAGTGTGAGGATATGGCTCTGGGGCTGTGCCATTCCTGTCTGATGGAGTAATGGCAGAAAATGATCCCTGCAAGGACAGTTCTCTTTGTATTGTTGGTGAGTGCCTCTTCGAGGGAGTGATGGCTCCCTGCCCTGTCCCATTCTTCCAGAGCCCTTCATGCACACTCCAATCCTTAGGAAGGTGGTAAGGCATGAGGGAAAGTGATTAATTTCCTGCCAGATGGGGAGGTTGTTTCTCCCAGAAAATTTTGCAAAGTCTTGCAGCCTCTGTCTCTCCACGTGGTATCCAAAGCTTTGAGGGAATGGATGCTTCCATTGGTGTGGATAGCATTGTATGATGCCTTAATGCTCTGAACCTGGAATGGGAGCAGCCAGGGACCCAAACTAGTTCATGAAGGTTTGTGAGCATTTGTTTCTCTTGCTGCTGTGCTGTTATGCAGTCAGGAGCAGGTCTTGCCTCCTACTCAACTTCCTCCTTTGGAAAGAGAATAAATGCAAATGGATTTTGTCTCCTTGCTGCGCAGGGATGTTGAGTGTTTTGATGATGAGACATTAGCCATGTATGATCTTGGGACTTCTGATTTTTAAGTTGTATCATTTCAAAAAAAAGAAAGACAACTGTGGGAAGCTTTATGGTTTGCAATCCTCCTTACTGTGAAGAGGTTATAACTTTTTTCGTCTTTGTATTGTCTTGCAGTTGATTTTTGAGCCAGGTAGGGAGGATTTTCTGTGAGTTGTTATTTTTTTTTACTCTTTTTTTTCTTCTTGTTAAAAACAAGCTCTTCTTCTGCAGGGCAGGAGGGACTTTGAAAGACTGGATTGATAGATGTACACTGATTTCACCAACCATTCATTATTCCCATGAGTTTGAGTTATTTGCTCTTTCTTTTTTTTTTCTTAAATTCTTAAACCAAATTATTTTCTTTTCTTTTTCTTAAATTCTTTGACCAATTCTACTAAAATTATTTTGGGGAAGAAAGTGTGAAGAAAAGTTTATTTGAAATACCACAGCTTTTCTAGGTTTTTTGGTTTGGTGGTGTGTGTGATTTCTTTTTCTTTTTGTGTGTGCTTTATTTGTGGTTGTTTTCTTAAAAATAGTATTTAACAAAGGTGTTCTTTTGTACTCAGTTACAGGGAACCACTTTAGTTTTTCATGTCTGGAATAAGAACAAAATGTTTAGATCAAAAGAGCAGAGAAATGTTTGCTTTTGTTCAAAGAAATATGCTATTAGAAAGATGTTTGGAAGGAAAATTATTGACAAAGCTCTAATATTTAGGTACTGAAATGTTTCTAAGTGCTTCCTGTGCTTTATAACTCCTCCCATTTATTGATAACTTGAACTTTCTCTAACCTTATCTCTTCCAGCAGCTTGTCTGGCAGTACATTCCATGTTGAATCCCTTTCAGATACCCTTCACATATAACTTAGGTTTGGGCAAATATATTTGTAAAGCATTACAGCAAAAAACCTGAAAGCAGAATGAATAGTGCTGTCCCATTTTCATTCCATTATATTTGGCAGTGTCTTGTAAAGCCATGTATTTACTAAGCTTCAGCAAAACTTGGATTATTAGAATCCAGTGTTTATCTGGGAGGTTTGTTTTTTTTCATGGGCTGGATTTTAGTTCTGTTGGTTACAAGGTTGTAACACGACAGAAATAGCATTTCCATCCTGCAGAATAGTGCATTCAGGAATATTACCGTCAATTTCATAGAAGGCTGCATGACAGGAACATTTCTTAAATGGAGAAGTTAAAAGATTGTAGCCACACTGTGATTCCATCTGACTGTCTGTTTATGTGCTGCCAGCTGAGGCTGTTGTGTTTGGCTGTGCTGCAGCCTGTTCCCATGGCCTCCCCTGGGCCAGCACTGCCAAGGAGATGATCCATCAGGTGGGGGACTCAAAGACTCCAAGCTTGTCTGTGCAGTTTTCAGCTATCTTTTCCTCCCCCAGAATTCATCACCCATTTTATCAGGGCTGGCACCAGGTTTGCTGTGGGAATGAACAGCTGGGGGTGGCCAAGTGGCATATGACTACTGTTTCTGGCAGCAGCTTGGGTCTGTTCTGCATCAGAGTGGTTGCATAACCAGCCCTTGGTTTATTTCTGCACTGACCAGCCATTTGGGCTGTCTGGTTATGGTGTACTTACAGTTCAAAACTCTCTCCCTGCCTGCCTTCATAGATATAAATAGCCTATAGATGTAATGCCTTTTCAACCAAGGCATCTCTGGATAAGATTGCCCTGGTGTTCCCCACTGACTGGGGGCGTGCTGTGTCTCAAAAGGTAGCATTCTCCTAGTGCTAGGTAGCCAAGAGCTGATGGGAATGGAGAAATGAGGGAAAGGAAACAGTTCCTGACACTTCAGGTCTCATTGGAGGCTGGAAGGATTGGAGTCTTTCAGGCTAAAAATGCTGCTGCATTGTGTTCTGTGTTTATTTGAAGTTTGGGGCACTCATGAAAATTGTTTACAAGTCATTTTGAGGTCATTACTTGAATTTCTGGTCATCACGGGTAGTTTTTTACATTACTCAGCCTGCCTGTCATGATCCAGCACAGACTGTAAGGAGAACACTGGGGAGTTTGAGGGTAACAATTTAGCAGCTGTGCTGGTCAGAGATGGTTAAGTGCAGATCAGCTCTTTAGATTTCACTAAGTGTTGCTCTGGGTTTATATGACTGCTTGGTGGCTGCAGATTTGCTTCTGCTTCTACTCTTTTTTTTTTTAACATGTGTGATGGGGCTGATGAGTTTCCTTTTTGGTTTTTTATGCCTTTTCAGGTACTTTTTTGGCTTTCCCAGCCTCCCGAGGATCTACTTCCCGACCTTTCTAGGGCAGGAGGGTTATATGATTTCTGTTGTTTTAGCTGGAACTTGGAACCAAGTCCTAGTCCTGCTTAGAGCTGTATGGCTGTCAGGTGGGAAAGCTTAGTCCAAAGAGGTGTAAATACTCTTCCCTCCTGTGTGTAAATAACTATAAAGTCCTTTCTAGACTGACTAAATGTTCTGTATTTCAAGCAGTGCTGTGGAAATGGATCCATTTGGCATTATGCATTAATTGGTCTATTAACAGACGTGGGCTATTGAATGCTGACTATGTTTCCTGCCCGTGAATCACCGGGGCCTTTAGCTCGCTGCTTTGTTACTCATTTGGGATTTAAGGGTTGGTTATAAATGTGGGGTCCAATAGATGGATTGGTGAGTCTCCTAGGAGATGGGTGCCAGTGCTGGCATGCAGAGAGGGATTACTTCAAAAGCTTTATTTGACTTTCATCCTGCAGGGGGATGTTGCACAAAACCTAGGTGCTTTCTGCTGAGACAGGTAACATTCTTGGCAGAACTGGGGTCAGTGACTGGAGGCTTTAGGAAGTTAGTTAATTGAAAAAAAACTTTTTACAAACTTTTTGACAGCAGACTGACTACCAATGAATGAACTGTGTAGCACTAAACATGACTAAAAATTAAAGAAAAAACCTTTATCTTCCTGCACACACATCTGTCCTTGTGTGTACGTGTTGATAAAAACCGTACAAGAAAATAAAGGTCTTAAGGGCACATTTGGAAGTCAGGCTTAATTTTGTTCAGCTGTGCTAACAAAACTGATTGTAATAATCTACTTCATGATTTGGGTTTGTGTTTCTTTTAAGACGACTTGGGTTTCTTCTCAGAAGACTTGGTTTAGGCAGGATTAGACATAAAAAGGCCCAGAAATATGGAATGGAGGGTATGGTGTTAAAATGCTTGGAGTGGCAAAGCTGTATTAGGAGATTCCTGTGTGTTCTGAGTGTTGTTCCTCTCAGTTGTGTTAATGTCACTGTTTGTGGGACTGTAGTTGTCACAAATTAGTGACAATCAGAAGATCAAAAGCAAAACTTAAAAGGAGGGGAGAGCAAGTGGAACCTAAATCTGAACTCTATCCCAGGAATGTCTGTGGGGATGGTAACTTACCTTGAAAAGGGCTGGAGTGAACACAGTGGGAATCTCTTGAGTAGGATTTGCAGCCAGAGAGATTTCAAGGTATAATTGTGCCCTTATACATCCCCAAAGCATTAGTGCTGCAGAGAATTTGTGCTTCTGTCAGGGGTCAGTTTTATTGTGTGACCTGTAAGTGGGAAGAGAGAAATAGTGAATGTGTAGAAGTCTCCTGTCTTTGCTGAACCAATGTATTCTGTTTGAACCTTCTGAAATACTGCTCCCTGCTTTGAGGGAGGTTCTTGAGGCAGTTTTAGGTTCAGGTAGGCTTACAGGTTGATATGAGGTCTGCAGGAGCCTCTGCCTTTTCTGTTCTTCTGGGACTGTCCTGGTAGTTACCTCTGGTGAGGCAAATGGAGGGATGTGAGCTTGGGGAACAGAAGTGGTGGTGTGACTTGGTGGCTGAGCAAAGCACATGAACAAAGGATTTTCTTAAATGGGCAGGAGATGAACTGTTTTTTGGTTTTTTTTTTTTGTTGTTTTTTTTTTTTTTTTTTTTTTTTTTCCTCTGTGGAGGGGTGTTGGGGGTGAGCTCCCCTAATCATTAGGGGGGGGACTGGGGATATGGGGTGTTTCAGCAACTGCAGGAGCAAAGGAAGGACTGGCTGTGTTCTCTGAGCTGACCAAGCACTTAGGCTTTCCCATATCCTTTCTTAATTAGTAGTGAGTTTGAGGACAGTGGTCAATAGGAATCAGCAATTCTGTTTTTCCAGTGGTGTGGAGCCCTGGGAGGGATATGGATCAGTGTGAGTTTTCCCTGAGAGGCCTGCACTGGGGCTGGAACCTAGGAGTGCTCAGGAAAGCGTCCTCTGTTGTTGAAGCTAAGGCAGCTTCATTTTTGTGGCACTAGATTTCTTTCTGGTATATGTTTCTGTATATCTCCTGAGTGTTGATATACATTGCAGTAACTCTCGTTAAAGTCAGAGACACCTTTAATAGAGATTCAAATTGCCCAACTGTGACATATAAACTGCAACAGCAGCCCACAATAGATATGTTTATGTGACTAGAGCCATCTGACTAATTCATAGCAATTAACTTATTTTGTAAATCGAACATGTTTTTCTACTTGCATGTTGTTCATTGGCAATTTGGGATTTTTTTCAGGTTTACTCATTCTTCAAAATTATCTCCTATGTATCTCCTATGACTCATTCTTTGTCCATGGCTGACTCATGAACTCCTTCATATAAGCATTTGGTGTGCCAGTTAATTTGAATTAACTTCATAGGTCATTTGGCATTGGTTTGGTGTCCAATTGGAAAAGTCCAAATGTTGAGTTTGAGGTCCTTGAGCAGAGGTCAGATCAATTGGATGGAACTGTGCTCCAATATTTTTATAGATTTTTCTCTTTCTGTGAACCTTTAGACTGAAGTGTGCTCATTGAAAGTGTTTTAAGAAATGTTACATCAAAAGATGCTGGAGTAAGACCAGGGCCAGATTGTAAGTTGTCTGGGGAGATGGGATAATACTGCTGAAGTAAATCCTTAGCAGTCCATTGTGGTAGGTTTTCTGATGTCTCATCAAGATTGGTAAAAACTGTTCTTCAGCAACAACTTATTCAACCTTCCCTTTTGCTGCCTGAGCAGGTTTGACTGTGGGCACAGGCATGGGATGCTGTCAAGTTATGCTGCTGTTTCCACTTGGTGCCTCTCATCTGAGTCTTCAGTGCTGAATGATGTACATCCTCCCCCTGTGCTGCTGCTGAACTCTGGAGAGACAAGCACCAGTGCTAGCTAGAGCCAGGAGCTACTCTGTCATCCTTCCTTCAGTGTGGGGTTGTGCCTGTAGCAGAGAGCAGGAGTGGATGTGTGAGATCTTCTCATCTGCTCACTCAGCCTGACAGTCTGCTCTGGAGAAGATGTGGCAGGGATGCTGTCATCTGCAAATCCAGCACTGGTTGGGTTTCACATCTTGGCACATTAATTTGAAAATTATTTCAATCTGTGGATATTTCTGTGGGGCTAAGAAACACTATTTTTGCTGTAATGAGTGTGTCCTCTGGCAGAGGGGCAGAGCAAGCATCTCAGAGAAGGGAATGTGTAAGAGCTGCAAAAATTGTTCCAGCTCTCTTAATGCCCATTTACTCATTTGTGGTCTGATGCATAAACTGACTGTGGGACAGGTCACCCACACCTCAGCAATTACAGCATCCCAGCTAAAGAGTCTCTAGTCAATACACTTCATTCTATTTGTGTCTAGTATTGGCAAAAATGTTTCTTGGCCTCTGACTCTGCTGAAGGTCTCGCTGGGGTTGTGCCTTGTCATGGCCCTGCCTGGCAGAGCCTTGCTGATGGATGTTAGGAAGGAATTGTGTCTTGTGAAGAGGAAGGTGGCTGATAATGGCTAAACCAACTGTGTTAGTGAAAAAAGTCCTCCCTGCTTGCAAACAGATCTGAAATACTTTTATCAGTGTACTCTGGAATTGTAAGAGTGGACCCATTTCCAAAGTGACAGGCAGTGGAGATGGCTTAGCATGGAGAAAAGGCTTACCCTGTGTTACAGGCTGAGTTTTCCTGGATCTGCAAGTTGCTGCTGGTGGTTGCATGCTTTCCCCTTGATCAGTCTCATCTGTCTTGGATTCCTAATGCTGTGGGAGCAGTCTGGCAGGCAGAGGTTGGTTAAGCTATGTCAGAGCTTTTTGTTATTGAAAGCACGTTCAGTCTGTGGATGTTAGTCAAAGGTAAATTAGAATGCAATTGACATATGCATATAACATGCATATTAATTTTAAATGTGTTTATTGCAATTAGTACTATTGAAATGAATGCCAGAGGAAACAGGGAATGATTAACCTCACATAAGCTTTGTTGTAATTTGTTTAAAAAGTTCAAATTTAGAATGAGACAATCAAAGTGCTGCTGGTTGATAAGGGAGGAAGACAGAGGGGGATGTGTTGGAGCGTGGTTTCCCAGTGAGTTCACACGGAGCCTTTGCCACTCTCCTCTGCCTTGCCTGGGTGACTCCTCCTCTGCTGTCTCTCTTGTTCCTGATTAAGGATTTAAGTTTGGAACGGAAAGGTTTATGGTGCAGAAGGTCTTCTTCTCCTTCTCTGCCTCTGTCATTTGCGCAGTCTTTTGTCTTTGTTTTAGAGGGTCTTTGTGGGGCTGATGGGAGAAGCATCAGGAGTGTCCCACCAAGCCAAGCAGGGTCTTGTGCTCAGAAGAACCTCAGAGGATGAAGTCCTTGCTGGTCATACATGAAATTAGGGTCTCTGCAGGAAATACATGGCTGTGATCTCATAGCAGGGCAAGAGGAGGCTGAAATGTCTGAAGATTAGATTGTGTCTGTTGGAACTGTTGATTGGAGTATTTGGAAGTGAGAGAGTCATCTCTGGTATCCTAGTAATTACATACCCAGACCTTGTGTTGCTTGTGTTAAAGCTTGGTTTTATCTCATGCAACTGGTGTTCCCCAGTGGGTGCTGTTCCAGGAAAATAGATACATGAGGCTTCCAGAGATGTGCTGAAGGGAGCTAGGGCTCAGCCAGTGGGTGAGGCCCTGGAGGAGGAGCAGGACACTGGTGTGATTTCTGTCCCTGGGAATCTGTTTGGACTGTGATGTTGACTATGTCTTCTGGAAGTGCCAAAAGGGGTTGTTTCATCCCTTCTGTGCCCTGTGTGGCCTCATTTAACCCTAGGGATTAGGCAAAGAAGAGCCAAAGAGCTGATGTAGAGATCTAGCAGAAACTTGCCTTAGACAAGTGCTTTGGGTGACTCACTGCATCCCTCCTCCTCTCTGCCAGCCTCTGCTGCCTACATAGATTCAGTTCTGCTGATATATTCTCATCCTGGTAAACTGAATTCATGGTGGAGATTGTTCTAGTCCACCAGGTTAATCATAAATACACTAATAAAGCTCGTCACCACTTCAGCATTGTTATATAAGTATGAATCTGTAAGTAGATCAGGTTTTGTTCCATGAACAGAGAGCAGATATGAGAGTAGAAATGAAAGAGGCTGCATATTAGCCTTGGCTGCTATGCAAAAGTAGGGTTGCAGTACAGCTGTGGTCCCTACTCTTTAAGTGACATAACTTTGATGTTTCCACCTTCTTTCATCAAGAACTTCTTCTGGTTTCTATGAAGACCAATTCTGCATTTCTGGGTGTGCATGTTCTGTGCAGAGACCTAGTTATGGGAGAACTGGGAGCTGCCTATATTGATGTTGTTATAGAGAGATCACAGTGGGGTGATACAGAAAAGATTTTTTTTTTACACAGATGCACACCTGACCTACTGCAGACAAAGTGCTTTTGGTACATGAGTTTGTGCCTCTGCAAAGTGCTGTACACATGTGTGGACTGAGCCAGCTGTAGGGCTTTCTCTGCTGTACCCTTTCAGATAATGCAGCCACATCCCAAATATAATGACCAGGCCTGTTGTCTTTCTGCTTCTCACCTCTGTAAAAGGTGTGCCAATCTCTGTACAACTCTAAAGAAATGATGGGTAAGCATGCTTATTCTGCTTAATTCTTCTATCTGAAGGATGACTGAAAGACAGCTTGGAAGAATGGTGCATTTTCTTTCATGTGCCTATTTGTTTTCATAAATAGATCATAGTCCTTCAAAAATGATGGCAAAGTAGTGAAAAATTGAGAGAAGCCTTAAGAAACCATCCATGGACTATGTCTTGGGTAAAAGGGTCATGGAATCACATCCTGCAATTTAATTAATCCAAGATCTTGGTGTTTGGTATTACTTGGAGCTTCAGAAATGCTCTTTATCTTCTCTACAGCCTGTTGAAAGGAAAAGGTTGATGTGTTTGGAGAAGAAATGTTTCAACTAGCCCATCTCTACAGATTTTGAAGGTAGACATGTTCTTCAGGGTTTGCCAACCTGGTATCTCTTGTGATAGAGACCAGAGGTTTACTCTGATTTCTGCCTCTGCTGCAGAATGGTTAAGCTTTATTTGTAGTCTAAAAGCAGTGACAGCATGTGGCCTCATTAGAGCCTGCTGTTCTTGATTACATGACGGCATGTCCCTGTCTCTGTTTTGGTCACAAGCTGTGATACCTTTGCTTTTGCTGGGGTGGGGGGGCAGCTCATTGGGAATACATTTTGCTTCCAGGACAGTGTAAATAGTTTTGTCACCAGCACTGTGGCTGTATGAACTTAATGGCTGTCCTAGTTTTGGAAGACATTTGTGTATAATGGCTAGCCTTCCAGACTTCAGCCACTAATAACAACAACAACAACTCATGTAGGAAAAAACAATGTGTAGGAAATCCATTTGATAATGACTGCATGATGCTGTTACAAAACATCACTTTCCCAAATAACATTTGTCTGCTTGCTATCCATCATTTTCCTCCAGCATCCCAGGAGATCTGCTTTCTTCATCCTGGGCCTTCCTGGACATATTCATTTTCCAGGGGAAAACAGAGGTCATGCAATACAAGACCCTTGAACCAATTTTTCAGAAACTGCTGAGGACACTGCCTATGAGTCATGGGTAAGCAGCTGTAAATCTGCTGGCTTTTTGAGATTTTTGGGGAAGAGGCAAGTGGGAAGAGGCAGTTGTAGGTGTGTGCTGTTCCTTTGCTGCATTAAGCTGCCTCAGCAGCTGTGGTTGAAGCTGTGGCACTTACACCTGTGTAAACAGATGCATGTGTCCAGTTTTGAGACCTGTGTTCTGGTGCTTGAGGTTTAGGCTCTGACAGAGGCTCGACTGATCAAACTGGCAAGGCAATCCTCTGTGTGCTTCAAAATGGTCAGTGGCTGGGTCAGGGCATGAATTATTGTCCACAGACTCTGACTGCTACACAGAAGCCAGGGAAGGATCTGTTGCTTTTTGAACATCAGTCTGTGTCTGACTCTTTTCCAGGGAGATAACTTATTTTTATACTTACAGGATAACTAATCCTTTTTGCTACTTCCTTTTTTTTTTTTTTTTCCTTTTTCAAATTTTGTCTGAAGACAGATAAGCTCATTTCAGCCATGCTTGACAAAAAGGTAGAGGCCTTGATGTTAGGAAGCCTTTTAAGTTTCAGTTTCTAAGGTGTCCAGAGAAGGGAGAGACACCTTTGAACTGGGATGGCAGCTCCTGTCATGCTGAGGGAATCCACAGGGCCCTCAGTGACTGGCGAACCACTCTGCACTGGGCTGCTGAGAACAGTGGGCTGTAGGGAGCAGATGTTTGCCCTGTCCTTGGCTTTTTTAGCACCTCGGGGTCAGTTCTCTGCTCTTACATCTGGAAGGTGGGAGCTGGTTATGCTGGGAGCCTGAAGCTTGCAGATCTCTGCCTCATTCACAGGAGTTTTTACAAGTCTGAATAGAAAAGAACCCAAGGCTGTGGGTGGAAAGCAGGCAAAACACAGCTTTGTGCTCTGGGAGTGGCTGGCACAGGGCAGAAGGTGGGTGGTGAGAATCCCAAAGAAGGGGTCCTCCAAGGAGCAGGCAGTGATGGCCCTGACAGACTCGCTGTGTGTCGTGGGTTAAGCCTGTGATGGAGGTGTTGGAACTGGGGTGTCTGCAGTGAAAGAATTCCTGCTGTTTAGGAGGCAGAGTGGCACAGCAGAGGGTGGAAGTGTTGGCTGCAGCCCCAGGAAGTGTCCATTGCTGGATTACAGATAGCTTGGAGTAGAGGACAAGGTGGTGAAGTGGGAGCTCTCTGTGCTTTGAAGAACAACACACGTCAACTTCCAGCCAGCTGTGGGCTTTATCTCACTGATGACTCACCGTGCTGCTAAAGAGGAGCTTGTAGTTTTAATCCTGGAAACAGTGTGCTGTGTGATTCCTAATGACCGGTGCTGAACCTGGAAATAAATCCTGGGATCTGCTTTGGCCGGATTCTTCTACTAGCATGGCTGGTAATTAGCTCAGAAATTACTGTTGAGGTGGCAGGAAAGGGAGAAGTGATAATGATGTGACATCCAGATTCACAAAGGTTGTCTGTTTTTGTAGCCATCCAGACAACGCAACAATTGTTAACGTTCACTTTGAACATACAAACCCTGTATTTTGTGGTTTAAAAGGGATATTGTCAGCTATTTATTTATTGCTTTTAATTTCTTTCTTGCTCTTTGCAATATACCCCAGAGATTCTTGAATTACATTTCTTTCCCCACCAATTTTTTGTCCTATTCGATTCCACAAAAGACAGCAGGAATTTTTCTCCCTTTTTTTTTTTTTTTTTTTTTTTTTTCTTTTCTCTTTTCTTTCCCCTTTTTTTGTCAGGTCTCATGTATAGTTTCTATTGGCAATTTAACCACTTCATTGTGCTGCTCCTGAGGTAGCTGCATAGGAAATAAATCTTGACTAACTGAAAGTAACTATAAGAGAATATAATATTTTTCTTTCAAAATGAAAATGTACCGGAAATTTCTGGGTCTTTCAAAGTTGCAGTGCATCAAGTCCTGTATATCTTTAATAAGCTGGACTGTAGGCAAAAGAAAAATGCCCTGCAATTTGGTCTGAAATGGTGTATTTAGCAAACAATGCCTTATATGATCTAAATAAGCAAGTGCTATGCAGTGGACTTAAAAATGCAGAGTCTCCCTTGCTTTGTGATTTCCATCAGTTATCAAAAGCATCAGTCCACATTGTGAGCTTACTGCTGGGTTCTTGTAATGAGAGCTGAGTATGAGCTATAGAAATGTAAATGGAGCAATCTGAACCTGCATCTTTGCTTTTCCTACTTCTGCAACTTCTGTAATGGAACTGAAGGGAAATAAATCAGCTTAAAAAAACCCCACCAAACAGTCCATTTCACTGTTTTTCTGAAAGCTTGTAGGCTGGGTTTTGGTAAAAGCTGATTTTTTTCCACCAAATTTTAGACCCTTGGCAAGGATGAAGATGGGGCTTTGCAGTGGGAACAGGAGTAAGGGGTTTTTCTCTGTGGCAGTGCTGGTGGATGCTGTTATCAGTCTAGATGGTGAGTGCTGCTAGGGTGAGCAAATGATACACTGATTTTAATACTTTATCCCAGTAGTCCAAAGAAAAATACTTTATTCAGGAGGGAAAGGAGAGACGGAGACCCAGATTGAAATGCAAATATGTTCATTGAGGGAAAGAAAAAATTGTGTTCAGCAACGAATAGCCCTCTAACCTTTATGGATTTGCATCTCTAGGCCTGGGCTTGGACATGCAGACAGACCAAGACAGGAGAAGCTGAGTTTGTTAGAATTTGTTTTGGGCAAATTTGTTACTTGGTGGTGGCTGAACTCCAGGGCTGTCAGTCCTTTAGTCACGGTGTTTCTTTGGAAATAGCGGAAGGAGATCCATTTGTAACACCAAGGCTTCTTGTTGCAAGCACAGTACACTGGAGGACAGAGAGGTGGCCGTGGTGACAGTGTCTCCTTCCTCTTTACCTGGGCAAAGATGCAGATCGATGTGCTGCTCCTTAGCATGCAAAGGTGAGACTGAAGCCAGCCTGGTGAGCACATCTTCTAATTGAATAAGGGTGGCATGTAACAAACGCTGCTCCTTATTGATAGGAAGAAGCATTCAGTCTCTATAAACTTCATTAAACTCTCTGTAGTAATTAACCACTGTGCAAAGTAGCATTCTCTGCAGTGCTGTTAGCACTGCCTGGCCATAACTTATTGATTAATGCAGCCCTAAAGTCAGGCTGCTGGAGAGAAACCGCTTGGAGAGAACATGCTTCTACTTTCTTGCTGGTTAGGAGGGGACCAGGTAATTTATTTTTAAGGGAGCAGTGTCTGGTTATTAGAGTTTCTTCCATGTTTTGCTTCTTGTCATGCCAGAAGACTGAAGCCAAGGAGTTTTTCCCACTGCCAGGAGTGACCAGGGCTGAATGTGACAATGGCTGTTTGGGATAGATAAAAGACTATCTAATTTTAGATTTATTGCTGCAGGGGTATTGGACAAGCAAGAGACAAGTGAAAGGAATGGGGCAGATTGGATTCTTTGGTTGGCTTTTAGCCATACTTGTGTTATTTTTCTTTATTGGAATCCATTTCTATTCAAAAGACCTGAGTAGTAAAAATGAGCACAGTCTAGGGAAGGAAAGGGTAACAGATGCGCAGGAAGGGCAGTGATGGGGCCAAAGGGTATTTAGCCCAAGCACCTTGTTTCCTAGATGCCTTTTCCATTGGTTTATGTTAAATTTTGCTTTTCATCTACCTTTAAGCATAGCCTGTCTGCAGCTAAACATGAAAGCGAGCACAGCACCCTCTAGTTCTGCAGATCCCCTTTTCCAGCTGTGCCCTTGAGGCTCGCTCTTTTTGACGTGACAGCTCCCTGTTTGCTCCCGTGGGCTCTGCAGAGCTGATAGGGCTGTAGGAGGAGGATGGATTCCGCTCACCTCCTCTCTCACGGGCAGCGCCGTCACCCGGGCGCGTTTGTGCGGCTCTGGGCTGGGGAGGACACAGCGCTGGTGCCCTCTCCTGGAGACAGAGCCCTGCGAGAGCATCCCCGGGCTCCTCTTGGTGACCCACGGCTTGGAAACTGAGGCCACCACCGCGGGGAACTGTGCTGGGGTATCAGGAGAATGAAGTGTGCAGTCCCATACCTTGTGACAAATACCAGATGCTTCAGAAAAATGCACTTGGCATCAGTGTGATAACACACGCTGCAGGGAAGTTTCTTCTTTGCCCTGAGTTGTTTACAGGCCCAGGAGCACGATGCTTTAGGTCTGTGTATCATGCTATAACCTGCCAGTGGCATTTTAATGTGATGGTGAAGGTTTTGTGTGGCTTTCTGGGGGCTGTGCTGTGCCAGCAGATAGCTCGTGTAGGATGTGAGCTCTGTGCTCTGCTTTGGGGGTCAGGAGCGAGATGGGGCCTCTAGAGCTGACATGTTTGCTTGTTTTTGTTCTCAGCAGCCAGAAAGACGGTGGGAATTTGGCTGCCAAAAAATCTCAAAGTCAAATTACACCACTGAAAGGTGAAACTGAGGGATAATTTCCCCCTTAGGAGCATATACCAAGAAAACACAACCCATATGTGGAAGTTGCTACCTTACACCCCAGGTCTGTGTTCTGATTTTTGTGGCTCCCTTTAAAAAGCCCCTTTTGCACTATCTGTGAAGTCTTTACAAACCCAAGGACATTTAGCTTAAGGCAGTACATGCAGCCACACACTGCCTCCTTGGCAGAAAAATGCAGTGCATATGTTTGTGAAGAGGGTATGGCAGCCTTTCCAAGCTTCTCCTGGTGCTGCAGGAAAGGCAGTGTGACAGGCAGGTCAGGTCTTACTGAGTGCTAAGAAAGAACCAGGGGTGCATCATGGAAAACCAACAAATGGCAGGTTGAGGGAAGCCATCAGCCACTTGGCAAGGCTTATATTTATTTACTCTATTGGGATGCTGACTTTTTAAAACTTAAAACTCCCCAATAATACTGGGTCTCTGTATTGCCAGCCAGCTGGCTGCAGTTGCTGTGATACTCCCCTTCTTTGCAGGAAAACTGAGTTTTCAGGATCTGCTGAATTTAGGAACATCAGCAGAGGCTAAAAAAGTTTTGCTAGAGTGGGCTTTGTGATAGACCTGGGACAAACTGACTATTGCAGTTCAAATTCTGCAGGTCCCTTGCCAAATACTTAGTTTTGTTAAGAAATTAACTTTCTTCTCCCTTTTGTTTTAGGTTTTTTTTTCCTTATTTCTCCTAATTTTCCTCCTCCTTTTTTTCTCATTTGGAATTAGAACCTTTAATTTTAGCCAAGTTTTTGTGTGTATATTTGTAAGGGTATATTTTTTACATCTTAGATATTTTCTGTTTCAGAATAAATTTTATCCTCATCCTTTTGCTTTCTGGAGTGTCTAGAAAAGAAGAGCAAAGTGGAAGAGATATGGCTTTGAGGCATATTTTGTTTTAAATCACTGATTTCTAGAGAGATTTCCCCTGTCTTAAACTCTGTTGGTGGAAAGTCACAGCAATCATTTACTCTCGGAGAAGTCTGACTCTTGGGACAGATCTCTGGAATACATCTGAACTTCCTATATATTGAATTCTCCTTGCAGAATATTGATCCTGTTTTCTGGGTTACAAAAGAGAGATTTGGGCTTGCACATTACATTTGTCCTTTATTAAATCTTCTTAGTTAGAGCTGTATTTCATTTGCTCCAGAAGGAGCTGAGGAACCTTAATTTGAGTTGTAAAGCCATGACAGCACTCAGAGAAACAGGTTTTTCTCTCATTAGGACCAGGTAGTTGGAACCAGAGTGTAAAAGGTGGGAAGCAAACATGGTCTTTGCTCTGACAATGGGGCAAAGCAATTCCTGGAAAGGGTCAGAGTTGTGCTGGAGCTCAGCATCTCCCAGAGGTCTCTGAGATATCCAGCATGACTCAGATGTGCAGCTGTGGTTGAACCACTGTAATATTCAATTTGGAAGACTTGCTTCCAGAGGAAAGCCTGGGCTGTAGGCATGAGACTGTTTGAGGTCTGGTCCAGCCCCTCTGTCTTGCAGGAGAGGCAATCCTGCCTGTGGTGTGGTTTCTGATATGATGTGTGTGTGCGTGGGGAAGGAAATAACTTACATTGCCATCACTGGTTTTGATGATTTGTTTTCCTATTTAGTGATCTGTAGCCTGACTAATACAAACTTTTATGGCTTGGCCAGTTTGGTGCTGCTGGTCAGTGCCTGCTTTCCAGCCTCATTCCAGCATCCTCCTGGTGTTATGTGCACAGGTAAGGAGGTATCTTCACTGCTGCTGAATGCTTGAGAGCTGGTGTTGAATGCCTGAGCAAGTCTGCTCCCTTTTGCAAAACTAACCCCTGTCAATAATTTATAAGCACTAGGAAGATCTCATCTGGAAAATTATGTGTAATTCTTGTCAGCCATGTTCAAGGAAGAAGAATTGAAAATGAAACAAGGCAGGCAGAGATGGGCTAGTAAGATGACTGGGGAAAAGAGATCCCCTCTCATGAGCGGAGACTAAAAGCTTGTAGAACTGGTGGAAATGATGACAGAGATGGGAAGTGCCTGTTCTCTCAAAATGCGTTAAGGTCACAAATAGTAGGGAGGAAGAAGAGCTAATGAAAACAGAGGGCAGTGTTGGTTCAGGAACAATCAGCTGTTAACTCAGTGAATTAGCTGAAGGTAAAATGGAGAAAAAGGTTTCTGTGCAGAGCAATGAGGCTGGGTAGTGGCCTTCTGAGAGGTACCAGGGAGGAAATGGAGCATTTTATTAGTGAGAGGTAGCTGCTGATGGTACTTGGAAGGCTTTGACACCCAGGAGGTCCTTGCCATTTTTGTGTTTCTAGACAAAAGATGTGGGACACTTTGTTGCTTTCTGGGCACCTTATTTTTAGGATGAATTTACCTGACAGCAGTCTAGCCCTCCAACAGTTTCCAGCTGATCATGCTGCTGCTGTGTGTAAACAGCAGCTTCATTTCACTCTAGAACAGGTTGTATTTTAACCTGTGCAAGGTGTAAGTGGTGCTTTTGGATAAATCTGTATGTCAGCTTTGCAGGTAGTTTTGGGTGAACAGTATTCCTGGAAACTTAAGGAACAGGTGCTTGCTTCAGGAGATGGTGATGAAGACTGAAATAGCACTACTTGTGGCAGAAAACTATCCCCCCTTCAGAAGATGATAATTGTAAAAACTTTCTTGGACATGCAGAAGGTGATTTGGGACACTTGCCTCTTTAGCCTACATTTCTCTGGAAGAACTTTCAATTTGTCTTTCAGTGAATAGGGCACAGTGTTTGCACTGCCTTTGGATAGGAGTGCAGGTATCCTTTTCTTCTTTTCTTTGCAAAGAGCAGGTGGAAGATGACAAGTAAATGATGACATTATTATGCTTGCACTTTAATAGTTTCCAAGGAACTTGCAAGTAAGCGAAGGCAACACATGAAATATTAACAATTTCTCTTTCCTCTTATACAAAAGGTTGAAAGCTTCCAGAGTTGGAGCTCAGGGTACATGAAGCATATGGAAATAACACCTGCAGCTTTGCCTGAAGGGCTAACACTGACCTTTTTTTGAGTGATAAATAAGGTTTGTTTGGTTGTGTTTTTAGTTGTTTTTTTTTTTTTTTTTTTTTTCCTTTTATCTCAATTGGAAAAAAGAGATCTGGTTTCCACACACAAGATTCAGTCCCTTTGTCTATAGCAGACTTCCTTCTAGATTCCTAACTTCTCTCCTTTATGGCTGTTCCCCTTGTTTGAGGGCAAAATTAGTTTCTGAAGCAAAATATTTCTCTTGTGCATCCTTTATCTTTCTATAAATGAATGGAAGAAAATAAACTTTAAAACATCTGTACTTTTACAACTGGTTATTTCCAAAAGGAAACTACCTTTCAGTATAATGCTGTATATCTGTAGGCAGGAGGAGTGCCTGGTTTGCTCCCCAGGTGTTACATGGCTGTACCTTGGCACTGTAGCCCTTGAGCTGTCAGTGGTGAGTTAAGCCAAGGAGCTCTTTGTCCTGGCTTCTTGTTGCTGCTCTGTTTGCCTGGAATACAACAAAGCCAGGGAGAATTACAGGTCTGGGATACTACTTTCTCACCAGGTAACTAGAAAACTACTCAGGACTTTCCCTGGGAGCTGGACAGGTGACCTTTAGTAGAAGAGTTCAGTGCAAGGTTGTTCTTGAGCTGACTAGAGGGCCTAGAACTTACAGGTGATGTTTACTGTCTCATCTGCCCAAGTTCAGGTGAGATAGCTGCTGCTGTCCATCCATCCATCCTTTGTAGTCCTGTGGTGGGATGTCAGAAGGGTTGCTCCTGAGTGGTGTGATCAGGGCTTGCTGGCTCCCTGCTGTCCTTGTCCAAGTGTAGTGGGAGATCCTTTGGTGCTTAAAGCTGCCCTTGCCGATACTGAGAGTTTTGGCTAAATGTGGGTGTGAGGTCCCAGGAGGGGAGTGGCTGCAGACACAGTGTGCTGGCTGGCTCTAGCAGCCAGTCCTGTGTGTGAGCAAGTTTCCTCTGTGGGCTGAAATTCCCTGCCTGGAGAAGCAGCACTTCAAACACTCATGCCTGTGGAAGGGGACAGACAGTATTGAAGTATCTGCACTTACTGCTGAAGTCTGGATTTTTTTCTACAGAATTTTACTTATACATAGTGGATGCACATTATTCTTTCCTTTTTATCTGAGAATTTAACATGAAGCTCTTGTTTTTTGAATAATGTCTTTGAATAATGTCACATAATAAATATACTCAGGTCTGATAGTGCCTTATTCACAGAGATAAAGCTGACTGCCCAGTTCTTGGTACCCCCATCTCTTGGTATTAGTAATGCTCTCTAGGGAATTCAGCCACCCACCTACCCCCATTCTCTGGTGGGTTAAAGGAGATAATTGTGAAAATGTAACATTTGGAGGTGTAAGTAAGGGTTAGTCAGAATAGAATGTAAGGTGGTCAGACAGAAAGAACATTCAGTCAGTGCAGTACAGGAGAGAAGTGTCAGGAGAGAAGCACTGACACAGAAACACTCTTTATCTGTGCAACTTGGCTTTGTGTGGCTTTTGTTTCTCCTGTGCTGGAGAGCAGAGCAGTGACAGTGGCCAGCACCTGGCTCTGAGCTGCTAGTGGATATGTCAAGGAAATTGTGATAGTCAGGAGCTGCAGAGGTCTGAAGATATTCCTCAGCACTTCAGGTGTCAGCACTTCTGGCATTTTATAATCCCACCTCCTTTATTAATCTCTGCTGCAAGTGATTGATTTTTTTTTTTTCCTTGTGTGCACGTGTGTGCTCTCTAGTAATGCTCCATCACGCCTGCCCTGCCATCCAGAGCTGCACAGCCCTGCAGATGACATTTGCAAAGTGTCAACAGTCCAGCAGCTTGGAAAGACCAGTTGCTCTGAGTGTGGATCTCAGCACTTAAACATTACTGCTGGAGCTTGCCCTGGAAGCCTCAGAAGGGTTCCTTGAGCCCTGATAAAAGATAAGCCAAAAGAGAGGAATGACCTGTAGAGTATTTGTAACAGGTAGAATGTGAAGCAGAGAGAAACCAGCAGTATTCTGAATAATATGGGTCAACAGAAGGCAGCTTTAAAATTACAATTAATTTCTTTTTTTTATTATTTTTTTATTTGTATGCTACAAAGGTCAAACCAGAAAGTTAAATTAAGTGTTTCAACTGGGGAGGGAAGAAGGCACATTTTTTTATCAAAATGGAAATGTTTTGTCAGGGCAGTTTCAGTTTTGGAAACAACTTCTATTTCTGATAATTATTTAGAAAACAAATCCATTTAAAAACTGAGCAGAGTATGAAGCAATTAGGAAATAATTTAGCTTCCTTTCACTTCTCATGAGCAAAAAAAATTAGTAGGCTCTGACAATTTAATGAAAAATATTTTTGTAGGGAAATTGGATATTAATTTCATTAAAGTTTGTTGGTTTTTTTCCCTCCTCCCTTGCCTTCTTGCCTCCCACTGAATTAATTTGAAGGATCTGTCAGGTAGTGCTGGCAAGACCTTTACAGCTGTGATTCCAGTTCAGGTTTTCAGGACTGTGACACCAGTGAACTTTGCTCCCTAAAGCTTTTGAACCCACTGGAATGAAGCTGAATCTCTTCTTGATCTTTATACAGACTACTTCTTCTGCAGTTGCATTCTGCAGTTAGGATTCGTTCTGGAATTTTGTGTAGTCAGGAGGAGTAGAAGAGATGGTGTAGTTTAGCTGAGATGGATGTCTCCCAGCCTTGAGTTGTGGTCGGTTTGCCTAATTTCATGCAATAATGCATGAAAAAGAAATAATTATTATGTCTGCTGGCACCAGAGGTTGATAAAAATTAGTTCTGTTACCATAATTTCATTCCTACAACCAGAAATTGTGCAGGTTTGTGAATAATCCTCTGACAGTACAGCAGTTACTTCACCTATGCATTTTGCTCTCTATTTACCACCTAAAAACCAAGATACCTTTTGCTTATGAATTTTGACATCAATACTGAAGGTGAGAGAAGAAAAGCTTTCTTAATAAGCACTGGATGTGAACAATATCAGTTTCAATGCATCAGAATACTTGAGTGTGCTGAAGGATGAGGAAGTGTTGTGCCAAATCCCAGCTGCCATTCTCCCTGGTGACAGGCAGCAGGAGGAATGGATGCTGAGGGACATCCAACAAGCTGCAGTGCATGGTACAAGAGGGAGCACAGCAATAATGGATGGTAGCTGTAGTCATGAAGTGTTAGAATGAGCTAATGAGCTGGTGAACTTTTCCCATCCAAAGCTACTGGACTGAGTTTTCTGAGTTTTCCCACTTTTTTTACTTTGAATGGTCTTAAGAGACTCATTGAAAGGTGGGACAGGAGAGAAGGAGCTGTAGGAGGAAGTGCTCCAAGCTGTGCTCTAACAGACCACAGAAGGACCCTTGAGCTCCAGCTTACCCCAGAGTTGTGAGTGGTGGAGGGTGAGTGAGCTGGCTCCTGTTGTTGTAGCTTGATGTCCTGCCTTCCTGCCACCTTTGCCTGAATTATCATGAAAAATCACAGAGGGATTTGCTTCCTGCCCTCCTGCTGTACTGCTGGGTGGTGGATGGAGAGGAGTGACCTGCTCCCTTCACCCCTCAGGGTCTGCAGCTTTTTTTACTGTATTTGTGTCACAGGCTGAGCTGAGGCAGTGGCACGTTGGTGGATGAGGGAGCTGTCCAGCATCTGAAAGGTGTCTGTGCATCAGGAAGCACAAGGAGTCCTTTCAATGAGCACTGCTGAGTTTTAGAGCTTTTGTAAGCTGAGAATTTATAGTTGCAGGTGGAGTTTGATGCCTTGCTGTGCAGAGCTTTTATCACAGGAAGATATTAGGAGAACTGGACTCTAAGATGAGGGCAGTCTTGCCTTTCCTGAGAAGGGGTGCTGCTTGCAGAGATTTCTGGTATGAGAACCGCTGGTCCTTTCAGGAAAATAAATCTCTTTTGTGTCTACTGCTCCTGCTTGATTCAGTTTTGGTCTGTGTTTAAAGGGCCAACTAGAACCTGCACATGGTATTGAGAGTTTTTCCACTTGCTGATTACTATCTAAATTTTCTTACCACAAAAGGCAAATGCTCCAAGAAAGCCCTGTGACTGCTGTATCTGTGTCTGCTGAGCTAATACTCAAGATCCATCATTCCCTCCTTCCTTCCCTTTTTGTTTGCATCTAAATATTTTTCTGGGGGCAGAATGAATTTGTCATTGTTATTAAGCAATGGATATAATCTTAATTCAGACTCATGCCCTGAGGTGCTTTCTTTGCATAATTAGTTGTTCTCTGAGCTATGAATGCATGGCTGTTTCTCTGTGGATATTAGTAGGTTGTGTGTGGTGAAGATTGGTGGGTGGAGGAGGTTGAGCAATGAGTGAGTCTGCCTGTCTTGATGGCAGCAAGCAAATAGAATCAAAATGATTTGAGAACAACCTCACACTGCCGTTTTTTGCAGTCTGTCAGGCCAGCTGATTTAACTGCAGCATTTTTTTTCTCCTCTCCACCTTTTCAAGGTTCATTTTCTCACATTGTTAGCAGGGAAATGAGCAGCACACGCCCCCCTGTGCCCCAGCAGTGTGGTCATGGTGAAAGGGTGACCCTTCATTCCCCTTGTTACATTACACAAATCTAGAAGCTTCTTGATTAGGATCTGTCCATGTGCTAAGGCTGGCCTAGACTGAGGCATGCTTTTGCTTGTACCCTGTCTGCAGTGTGTTAGTCTGAGTGTTGTTCTGGCTTTGTGGTTGCACAGTCCTTTAGTCATCTCACAATGTGCTTTTCACCTTTTCACTGTACCAGTGGGTCAAGAATGGATATCTCTTTTACCAGGAATCAGGTCATGTTAATGACTGGGGTCAGACTGAGAGTTTGGCCTGGAACTGAAAACTGGTCTCTCAAAAAGAGCAGGCTGAGAGTCATTAATTATTTTCCTCATAATCATGTCTAAACTTGCTTGAAAATACCTTTCAATGTCTCTATTTCCCTAGTAGCACTAAAAATATTGTAGCCTGAGTCCTGCCTTAAGCCTCCTATTTCTCTGCAGGTGTCCAAAACTAGCTGTTTTGTGTCGTGATCACTGGGTTATAGATGAGGAGACTCTGTGACAAAAATATTTTGTGTCATACTGGTATTTGCACAGATCAGTGAAAAATCAGAAATGGGGTGCGCTGTCAGGTTTCCTGATCTTAAAGCTCTGGAAAAGAGCATCTAGGGAGTTGAGGCAGGGCAAACTTTCTTGAAAATTTTCTAGGTAAACATCTCTAGCATTCTCATAGGTCCTTCTAAATGCATGTTTTTTGTTGCAGGGAGAGTTGTGTCAGTAATACACCAGCTCTTTGCACGAGGACATTTCCTTGATGTCTGACTTAAGGGGTTTGGCACTGACCATTTTACCTTCATCACTGCTTTAAGCTTGAGGCAACAACAAAAAGCACCCTTGGGCTTGCCCTCCTAGCTGTGTTGCAACCTGTCCTCTGCTTTTCCTGCAGCTGGAAGCACACTTTCCCCAATAGCGTATTTGTCACTAATTAACACCATACAGGACAGCACAGGGCTCCCTCATTGAGGAAAACCAGCTGATTTTGTATGACAGCTGTCTAATGTAGCCTGATTTTGTGCCCATGAAGAAGGTGTTTGTTAGCAAGAGTTGTTTGACTCCCTTGCTGCAGTGTGCAAGCACCCCACAAATCAGCAGTCCTTAGGAGCCTTGCAAGGCAGGGCAAGTATTTCTAAGTTCACCAATATCTTGGCAAATTAAACTAGGAAAACTTTGCCAGATTGTATCTCTTTTACAGGTACATGATATGTACAGTTTTGGCTGAACTGTACTGGAGCTCAAGGCTGGCAGTGACTGAGGATAGAAGGTCCTGAGTGAGGAGCACTGACTGAGCTGTGTCAGGAGCCGACCCAGAGAACAGCAGAGGGCAACACACAGCTTCAGGAGGGAGGGGATGCTTCTGCTGTGCCTGTCTTTTGGCACTGTTATTAGTTTTCCAACGTATTAAATGATTTACTCAACTACTTTTTTTTTTTCCCCTTTACTTTTTTTTTTTTAAGAACAAATTAATTACTTAATTTCCCTTTGCCTAGCTCTTCTGTTGCATTGGGGCACAGCAGGGAAGCTGGAAATGCCTGTCTATTGGCTATTCCTAGGGAATTAAGGACCTGAACAGCAGCTAATCAGTGTTTTAGCTGTAGTTTTCAATATTCTCTCAGTGTTAATGTTGATAATAGATAGTTGGCCCAATTAAAACAAAAAATTATCAAAGCGTGTTTGAAGTGCCCTTAGGTAATTCTGCATGTGTTTGTTGGAGAGCAGCTAGGAAAACAAAATTTGACCTTCTGCAGAACAAAATCATGTTGCAGAGAAGGATGGAGACAGTGGGGAGAGTAGCAAGTAAAAGTTGATGTTAATAAGTTGTGGCAGAGATTTGGCTGCACTGGATCACTTACCTGTTAAATGCACTCTCTTGCTTATGGCACTGAGTAATAAATAGGTGTTATGTTTGAGTCATATAATCCTCTATGGTAGTTCTTCAGTGATATCCAGAGGCATAGATGTAGATATCTGTCTGACCCTGAAGGCAGTTAACTTGCATTCTGAAGCATGGGATTTGATTGCTGTTATCTTAGCTGCAGTTATTATCAGTAAAATTAACCAAATTTTTTTTTAAAGCCTAGACTTGTTCTGAATACACTGACCATTTAATGGGGTTGGTTTTCACTGATGTGTGAGGTATGTTTGCTGCAGTTACATGAGCAAAACTGGCTGATTGCGTATGACAGAAGACCATGAGATGAAAACATTTGCTCAAAACTATTTGCTCATGCACTTGGTGTGTTGTGTGCTGTGATACTGACTTGCCTAAGGGTGGTAAAGTTGCTTTGTAAAATCAAGCCCTCCCAGTTTAGCATAGAAGTATGGATATCAAAGTTGAGAAGTTCCTCCTTTGATTCTGTGTGTTAAACTGGGTTAAGGCTAATTATTTTCTAAGATGGTGCAGAGGAACTGCTAGATTAAAACAGGAGAAACTGGTGGCAATTAGGAGAGGGAGACTTCCATTTTGAAGTCAACAACTAATTTGAATGCTGAGGGCTTCCTCTTTTGGATCCATTATCTAGACTGTGGTTTAGAGCATGTTTCTTTGCTGTTGTATTAACACACAAATATCTACCTGAAATCCTGTGTATTGTGGTGAATCCTGTGCTTACTGTGTGTATCTTGTGGCACTTATGTCCCATTTGTTACTCTCTTAAAATTCCAAATGAATGGACTACATGTTACTTGGCTGGCCTTAATATCATGTCAGCAGACATGAAATGAGCCATTGTTGTTAGCAGAGAGTTCTTGGTACTGGTCAGGCTTCAACATGGAAATTTTTTGGATTGGCATGGCACAAAAAAGGAAGCCTCACTTGGATGGCATGGTCATCTTTGCTCTATCAAGCTTTTAGACTGCAAAGATTTGTAAAACTACATCTTTCCACCTCAAGAGAAGGAGAAACAGGAGACCAAGAGATTCCTGATCTTATAATGGGTGGACAAGGTTAAATACAGTGTCAAACTGACTACAGAGTGGGTCAATTTGAGCTTGATGAAGTCTGTGAAGTTTGCTGAGGACTGGGAAGTCTGTGCTCTTGGGATGCTTTTGGAGTGTAACACTAGCACCAAGTATCAGAATAACCTGCTTGTCTGCTCAGAATTGTTATATCTAGTAAGAGCTGTTCAGTCTGACTGCATTATTTGGAGAGGAACTGCAATACAAGTGATAAAGAGGAGGGATCAACTTTTTATTGGGTTTCCGGACTGGTTTCATTAAGGAGAGATAAAGAAGATTATCCTCTAAAACCTGGTTTTGCCAAGACTTCCTCTGTGCCACAGAGGAAGGCACTAGGCTCACACCTTCAAGGGGAAGATTTAGGTGCCTGATGCCAGCTTAATTTCAGTGGATGCCAAGTGCTTGAATAGGAGGTGGAACTGTGTGAACCTGGTGTCTCAGGCCCCAGGAAAGTTGCTTAGTGTAAAGCAGGGGTGGCTTGCAAAGAAGCTGCAATTATTTGTGAAAACACCTTTGTTGAACACAATGACTCTAGAGTAAGTTTTTGTCCCTTGGGGTGTTGCCACACTTATTTAAGATTGAATTTTGTGCACTGGCTTTCCCTTGCAGACTCTGGGGTCTCTCATAAACTTCTTATAAGTTCAAAGGTTCTCAACTTGTAAAATAGAGATTGCTCATCATTTTTTTTCAGGTTGTAGGATCTTCTGGGGCAGTGTTTGGCAATATTCTTAACAAAAGACTTGACAATCCAGAAGTTTTATCTTATCTGGGTCTTGAAGTGCTATTTTCATGTGAGTAATTACTCACCAAGATACCACCCAGAATTCATGCTCTTGTGCTGAATTACTTAGCTTTGATCACTCAAGGGGGGGAAATTGCTGCAAAGCACTTTCCTACACTTCCTCTTGCTGTGTTCTGGAGCATCAGGCTGTATGCTTGGTGTAGGCAAATCCAGCACTCAGAAAAAAATAGATGAAATGGCCTAGATACTGTGAGAGTCTTTAAACTTAATATCCAAAAGGGAATTGAAAGTCAAAGTCTCTGAAAACCCTTTGTAGCTAACTTTCTAAATCTTCTGCTCCTTAGCAGAAATGCTGCAGATTGAACTGCCAAGACCAGCAAGTATTTTTCTTGCATTGGCTTCTCTGGGGAGAATGGCTTGCTGGACTCTCAAAGCTGGTGCTGGAGACTCGAGAGCAGCTGAGCTTTGCAAGTCTTGGATTCTGAGCTGTCTTCTGTCTTCAGAGGTAGCATTATTGTTTAGGGTATAGAACATTAAAATGCACAGTGAAGATGTAATGCTGCTGGACAATTCTGAGCTGCAGCTGATGTATTGGCTGTTAGTAGATGCTCACTCTGCTAGCAGAGTGCTTGAGGCCATGTTTGTGGCATTGCGACAAAAGTCTGTGAGCGTTATTAATGGACAAAGTTTCTGGGGAGAGGAGAGAACAAATGCCTGCTGCAGAGAATTGGGGAACACACAGCACCTACTTGGCAGCTTGCAGAGTTGGATCCTGGATTCAGAGGACACTCTGCTCAGAAAATATTCTCCCTGTTAATAAACAAAAAAGATGATTTGACAATCCATAGCACAGAAATAAATCTTTCACCTTAATCAGGAGGCCTGGCACAGCCTGTACTGGTGGCTGGCACCAGAAAGTGTTGGTAGAATTAACTACAATGGGTGTATCTGGGAAGCTGAATGGCTTGATGATTTGAAGATGTGTGTTAAGGTACTAAGGGATGTGGGGTGAAACCCACTGAGTCAAAAAACCTGGCAACTGTATTGGAGAAGAATTTAGAAGTTATCCTGTGGGATGCAAGAGATGTGAGTTCAGGTCCTGGCTTGGCTGCTGACTTCCCATGTGATTTCAGGACAGGAATTCAAAAGGGATTTGGCATTTACAGAAGAGTAGCAGGAAGCAATTTCAGTCCTCTCATGCTCTATCTTGTGGGTTTCTGGATACTTCACCTCCTGACTGTAAACAGGAATGAACATACTTTTTGGGATACAGGGAAAAAGTTGAGAACAAGTGTATTTATATATAGGAGGAGTCCAGATATAATGATGATGAAAGGTCATGAAATCCCCAAATCAGTGTTCTCAGACAGACCAGGCATTCCTCCTTCAGTCAGAGTGTTAATAACTGGTATTTCAAGTACTGGACACCAACTTTGCAGAAGGCAGATGTGAAACAGATGTGCATACATGTGTGTAAACAGACCTAGCTTAAGCAGTTACTTATCTGCACAAGTAGGTCTGATTTTGCACTAATAAACTCTAAAGAAGGCACCTCCCAGTCACTGTTCTTCTGGGCTTTAAATATTTTTCACATCATCTGGAATGGATCAGGTTTGTAGGACACTCTGTTAGCATTTGGTGCTTTTCATGTTGTCTTCTCTTTCATTTCAATGGTTTGAAACCACTTAATAATAAAAACCCCTTTGAAAACGTTTTCCTTTTTTCAGCTCCATGCTTTGTCTCACATTTTGCCTGAGGCACCCCACCACTGCCCCTCTGTTGAGAAACCAGTGTAGAATCATCTGTTTTGAGATGTGGCATGAAGTACTTTATGTAGATGGCTCCATGGCCTGATGACTCTGGGCTGGAAGAGCTCTTTAGGTCAGCTCT
The DNA here is from genome assembly GCA_027886175.1 of Phylloscopus collybita. Taxonomy (NCBI): domain Eukaryota; kingdom Metazoa; phylum Chordata; class Aves; order Passeriformes; family Phylloscopidae; genus Phylloscopus; species Phylloscopus collybita. The sequence goes on from JAJNNQ010000129.1 coordinate 26,805,106, forward strand.
TAAAATGATGTATTAGAGCATTCTAGACAAACCCCAAACCAGTCCAAACTCCAAGCCCCCTCCTGCAGTATGACCTGTATAATTTATTGGTGGCTCCACATTTGAGAAAATTATTGTTCACCTTGGTGGTACAGAAATAATATCCTGAAGATTTATTTTCCTTGAGGGCTGGAGATATTAGAGTTTCTTTTGGAGAGCTGGTGACTTAGAGAAGATCTCCTATCACAACAAGCACAAAAAAGGACAGATGTTTCTTCTGTTATCTTTCCGTTGAACCCAAAGACAAATTTAGTCTGGCATAATAGATTTAGGTCTGCATTTTTTCTGCTTTGTATAATCCCCTCGGTGTGCCTGATGGTGCTTAAAGTATTCCTTTGGCTCATCCTAGATCTGATCCTTATCATTTTTAATTATTGATGAAGTAATTATCATCACAGAGTGATTTACTTTGGTCTTTCTGTAGCCCATCTCTTCAAGGTAGCTATTTGTGTTCCTTCTGTGTTGTAAGAAGAACTTATTCCATCCAGCTGCATAAACAGCTGTCTCTGGGTTGGAAAACAGTGAGTGTTATATGCCCTCACCAGTGAAAAGCCATCCATAGTGTCTGGAGAGCCCAGAAAAAGTTTTAGCTGTTTGCATTTTGATTAGATCTAGTCAAACTTCCCATTTTGAGGATGGGAACCCTATCTATAGAGTTGAACAGCCTCATTTACTATCTTTGTGACTCAGTTCTCCTCCATTAACTAGAAGGGCAATCTAAAAACTAAAGGGTATCTAAAAACTGTGCTGAGGCTCTCTTAAGAATAGCTGGTATCTTTTTCTGACAGGATTTACTGTTCCAGTAAATGGGATGAAGCTGATGTTGCAGACCAACAAAAGCATGCTTACTGCAGGCTGTGGCTGTCTGGGGTTTTTTGCAAGGGGTCATACAAAGAGTGCAGTTTCCAGAGGTGTTCTGTTTCACCCCTGCTGACCCCTGCCACATTGAATCAGTGCTGATGTTCCGTGGGCATGGCACTCTGCCTTATGGTGGCCACTGCAAGGCAAAAATGTAAACAAACATAAGCCCTATGCTGTTATAATCCATGTATTAAAACCATGCTGAAGACCACTTTATAGTTCTCATCACAGCAGAATCAAGGCCTCTAATTCTCCCTTGGAGCAGAAGTAAACAACTTTAGGCCTCATGAGCATTGAATGTCTTTCGGACAGATGAGCTAATTTTTGTTGTGGCAGAGCAGTGCGTGACCCAGTTTCAAGGGATGTAAATTGTTCATGTCTCCTGGCACTAGCAAATAATGCAGAGTTGGACCTCTCCTTGGACTGGCTTTCTGATATTAATGAGCCCCATTTGTTTTTTTCCCGAGTGGGAATGGAATGAGAACACATGCCTTAATTGTATCTAGGTGGGGAAGATGCTACCTTGCTCTTTTAAGAGCATGAAAGAAGTAAATCCCTTCCACTCTTCTTACTGAGGACACCAAGCAGGATCCAGCATGATATAATTTTTGAGTTTTGGAACCTGTTGAGTTTTGGGAGTCAGTTTTGGACAAGTGACTCCTATGGCACAGATCTTCCACAGCAATCTTTCCTCTGGGGCTGGGTGCATACCAGAGATACGTGGGCAGAAAAAAATGGCTGTGGCAGTGCCTCTGGCTCATTGTGGATAAAAAGACCTGGGTCTACATGAGAGCACCTAATTTAGGATGTTGAAGTGTAGTGTGGCACAGCATTGAAAAGAGGAAGCTTGTCCAGAGCTTAGAGCCTTTCTTAGGGTTAGGGTTTTGTTCACTGAGAGTTTCAGGGAAAATAAGCCTCTGTTTTGCTTAATATTAGCCCCTCTTCTGGTTGCCAGCAGTGAGGGCTGTGAAGTCAGGAGAGAGCATCCTCCATTCTGGCTGTGCATTTTATACATTTGTATGCATTTTGTAGTAAATGCATATTGAGCAGTCTGCTGCCCCAGGCCCTGTTTTTGGGCTGCAGAGAGATGTGTCACTTCCATGGTCACACTAAGTTTGGGCTTGCAATTCTGTTGGTACTGTGGGATTACCAATTGCTTGTTCCTTCAGATCAGCAAACTTTAGAAGATTGGCTGGCACAAGTCTTTGGTAACCACCTGTAAGTCTCTTTGGTTTTATTTTGCTAGAGTAACACTGATGTATACAAGCTGACAGGTGGCTGTATATGGAAAGAAAGGTTTGCTGGAGCAGCTGTTGTGTTTACCTGTGTGTTTGAAACTCCAGTATTTCCACACTTGAGGAGTAAAATGGTTGAGAGTCCTACCTTACCCCACTGCCCCCCCATGAGTGGGTTTAGCATTTACACAGCTTTTCTTGCACTTGGAATGTTTACTGGGAAATTCTACATTCTTCTGCCTCTTCCCTGGGCACACACACACCCACGCTTGACCTAGACAAGAGCATGTTCAGGAACAGCAAGTTCCTTCCATGAAAAGGAAAAATGAATAGTGCAATAAGTGAGTCACCTTATTGTTAGGATACTGAATTATTTAACTCCATGCACATCATTAACATATCATTGACCACAGCAGAGTTTGACAGGTATATTAACTTCATTCTGTTTGCTTGTAAGAGAACAGATGGGGGTTGGTCAGCTTCATATGGCAGGATGAAAGGCCTCAGGAACTCAGTAAGATATGAAACATTAAGGAGAATTGCACATTAAGATAGAGTTCAGGCTGAGTTTTCTTACAAGTAGAAGTAATAAAATATACTTTTATTATTTTAATGACCATGGCATGGCTTGAATTGCAAAGGTCACTCTGAGATCTAGAGGAAGGAAGAAGAGAGTATGATCAAGAGAGCAACTTTTTTTATCTTCTTTGCTATTATCTACAACCAAGGTTACATTCTTCTTGTGCCAAATGGTTATAGCACCAGGCAGGTGTGCAGTGTGATTTATCTGTATTACTTTGTACATGCCTATGATTTTGTTTGTGAGACAGTTAAATGTGTGCTAAAAGATGCAGTTTTCAGGGTGGTGAGTGTCCACAGTTCCAGCTTCTGACAACAGTTCCAGCTAACAGAGGGCATCTAACAGATCTGGTGTGGACTCTTCCTTGCACAAAGAGACTTTGTGTGCTCTGCTTCAGGGTAGCATCTCTCCTTGCTGCTGTACAGAAGGATTAGGAGCCAGTAGCCTTTCCATCATGGTTGCATCCTATTTGTGGTGTCAGGAACACCTACAACTAATCACGGTGTCCTCCTGCTTAGAGCTCTTTTCTGACCATTGTATCCTGGTGTTTTGGGTTCCTTGACACACAGGATAGCATTTCACCTGCCTTTCAAAGGTTAAAGTACTAGAAAGAGGAAGGGTGGTGACATCCAGTGCTGCAAGTACTGGTACTGCAGATCCAGGGCTTTTTGGGATATTCTGCAGGATCTGAGATACATCTTTAAAGTCATCCTTGGCAATGTGGTTGAGGAACAGCTGCATATTTGACTTTTCTATTTCTTCACCAGCTCCCATGGCCCTTAGTGTCTTAATAGCTGGAGCAATCCTCTTTTGGCATAGGGGGTGTGAACTGCTGTCATTAGAGCAGGTTAGGAATTTGCTGGTGAGTTTTGTGTTGAATGCTATTTCCAGTGCCTGGTCTTTTCATTCCTTTTGGGTTTTCAATCTACCTGTCAGCTCCTTATTCACTATTTTTAGCTTGCTGTTCTCCAAATGTTGACCTTTTCTAAAAGAAAAGTGTAGGAAGAGGGCTGGCTTTCCTAAGAAGTGAATTGTACAAGGAGAAATAAAATACAGGAAGGAAGGAAGAAAGAGAAAGAAAGAGTGTGGTGGGGGAAAGGGCAGAAATCCATTTTTGATCATGGTAGTGGGAGAAGTCAGCAAGCAGAAGCCTGGATTAAGTGAGAAACCAGCCCATATTGTGTTTACAGAAGACAAATATAAGGTTATTCCATTAGTTAAACTGGCAAGAGAGCCACCCTTGTTATTAATCTAATATTGCAGTGGCTGGAATTCAGGTAATTGTGCCTGTGGCAGACACTTCTAGAAGTTCATGCCTGACTAATACTTTTGGGGGACAAAACCTGACAAGAAATGAATTACCTTAGATACACTGTTCACTTAATAGTCAAGGTCCTCTACATCCATCATTTGACACAAAGCTCATGTTCCTGAATCTCAGTATGTGCTTGAGCTCTTTCTCATTTTATGTGCATTTTTATTCACTTGCCCACATACACAAATATACATCTTCCTAGCCTTTGTGATTATACAGAAAATGTCAGAATGGGAACTGAAGCATTAGCTGTCTCCCCAGGAGTTCAGGCAGCCAGAATGAATAATTTTCAGAGGTTTGAACAAGCTTGTTCATTAAGTGAGGTGTTAACCCTGAAATTTGCAGATGACCAATTAAGCACCCATAATGACTCATAAGTGACAGTTTTAGCAAAAAACACCCAGATAATTTGTTGAGTCATGAACTCATCCTGTTGGAAGCCCTGTGTAGCACAGGATAGAAATATTTGGCCGCTTTTGCTCATCTATACATGTAGCTTTAGTACAGCAAATGCAGAATAGTTGGGGAAAAATAAAGCTCATTGTCTTGCAGAACACTCTGTGAATACAAACAATGATGATTATTTGTGGTCTCAATTTGTCTAGTTAGATGGGATATTGATTAACTGCATAATATGTGGCAGAATCCAGGACTTCTTTTCACAGTGTTGGTCTATTTTGCTCTAAGATGTGAAAAATGTATTTCATGGAAACCTCTGCTCTGAATTGCCCATCTGTGGATAGACTTGCCTTGCTTACACATGTTTGGCTGTTTGAAGGTGAATAAGCCTTGTCCCAGTACCCCACCTTTGTTGTAATTAACACTGGACCAGAACAATTAGTGTCTAACTCTGTCCTAGCTGCACAAGAAGGATTTGCTGTCAGGTCTGTTAATTGAAGGTTTTGTGACTTCATACACAAAGTGAAATGTTAGTGAGTGAACACCACCTCATATGGTGGGGATAGACTCTTGCCTGATGTATGAAAACCTCATAGTACTATCCAAGGCCAGAGATACCCTCCTGATGCCACCAATGCCCACATTAAGGCAAGAGCTGGCAAATTCCTCTTTTGCGGGACTGGAAAGTGTAATAATCAAACACTGGGAATGGAAGAGGCAGCAAGATTGTTTTAACTGCCAGGAAGAAAGTATAGCTCTGCATCTGTAATAAAACTGAAAGTCTGGTGCAGATCATGTGAGTTAGGGAGGGCAGAAACAACCATGAACGTGGGTGGCTGTGAGTCAAATTTAGTGGTACCTCCTAATTCTAGGCATGCTTTTAAACAACTGACCCAAGACATCAGGTGTCTTGGACACAGCTGATCATTTTAGCCAAGGAAGTAACCCTCTAAATCTGTTATGATGGAATGTGTTTATCCTTCTTTACAGGGATGGAGGGGATTTACTCTAGTGGAGTGCTGTAAGTAGCAATGTGAAAGAGGAGTTTTCTTTTTCCTCTATGTTTGGAGGCAAAAGGGAATGGCACATTTAAATGAAGGCTGACAACCCATTAGCCAAGAACTGGTAGTCCACTATATCAAAAAGGCAGGACAGAGCAGTTCAGGAGAAAATGCTGAATCTGGGCTTAATGTCAAAGTATTGAACAGAGATAAACAGTAAAGAGAATCAGAAGCCTGGAAGGACCCAGTTTCTCTCTTCTATTGCAAACACATCTGGTTGAGCAAGGGTGGCCAAGGTCACTGTCGTCTTGCATTCCTGGCCCCTGGCAGTCAGAAGTTTGTCCTGGTTGTCAGTAGGACAGGATTGACACCAAGTCTTGGTGTGGAGGGCTGAGGAACTGATTTTCACCCCCACGGTAGGCAACTAACCAATACTTGTTCTTTAATTGCTGATAGAAACCTGACTGGTGAAGCTGATGTATTAAATATATCCCAGGCCAGACTCAGCTTTGGTCAAGAGGATCCATTTTCTACTTAAATTGATTACAATCAAGATAAAATTAAATTATCTGGAAGCAGTCAGAACAATTAGTTCAGCAGCTCATGCTTTCTTTGCGTTGCTGGAAGGCACAGGTTGTGCATGTGTGTGTGAAATAGGTTCACGTAACACCTGACACTGCTGTGGTGCAGGAGATGGACTTTTCCCTTACTCCCTTGCTTACAGCAAACTGTGGGTCACCTGCACCTTCTTTTCAGCTGTAATTGCACCACCACAGCCACTCATAGTACCAGGGCCTGGGAAGAAATTAGTTATAAAGCAAAAGCAGCAGCCTCTGTTGACTGTTACCTGTCATTAGCAGAATATATCAACACAAAGATATCTGACATGTTTCTAGTTAGTTTATGGCAGTGCAGTGTTCCTCCTAGCTTTTCTATTTCCATCTTCTCATTCAGTTTAGAAGTTCTATATGGGATGTTAATTTTTGCTCAAGAGGTGGTAAAAAGGGAGACTGGGGCAGTGGTTGTTTTCTGAAGGGCTTTGCAGCCTAGGTTTAATAGAAACAGCATCAGCTGGGAAAATACAGGGAAAATAATGCCAAGTTAATGCTTGGCAGGTCAAATCCAGGGGTTTACTCATACATGCAACCCTTTCTGTTGTAAGATATTTCGTGGACATCATGGTAAAGGACAGGTGTAGAAGAAACTAAAAAGAATATATTTTGCAGGAGCCCATGGGGGTTTCTTTAAAGTAAAGGAATGGTACTGAGGCAAAGGGTTCCTGCACCTAATGTGTGAGCAGAGGTAACAAGTGGTCAAGGACAAGTGACAGAGAAGACAAAGAAAGAAGGAAAAATCAAATCTTGTGGTTGATCATGTAAGTTAGGAAGAAATAGGGAGAAATTGGAGGAAGTGAAGAGTAACTAGAAAGGAGTTGTGAAAAGACAGGTAGGACCCCAGGGTAGGGAAGCCTGAAGAGAGCATGTGTGTGGAAGCAGCAGATGTAGAGAATAAGGAGAAACAGGTACTGTGGCCAAGTGAGCCCACAGGGAATCTGCAGGACTCCCCACAGCCTGGCACTGCTGTTGCAAAGTGCATGCTGTCTTGCTGCCTGTTGCCATTCTGAAAACATGCTCTTGCTCTCAGCAGCTTTTGGGGGAACTCACACAGATAAATGTGATATGATTTCCATAATGTGAGGCAAAGGAGTGTAGAAAGATGCAGGAAGATTTCAGATGAACTCCCTCTATTATAAGCCTTTTCTTAACAGCCAGGACACCAAATAAATGCTGTGTATACACTGAATTTAATGCACACGTGCAGTCACCAACCTCAGGGTTTTGAGCAGCCTGATCTATTAGTAAATCTGTTCAGCATGCTCCATGCAGAGTCAGATGTTAAAAATGAGAACTTCAGTAACTGTTTTGTGTCCCCTATTTACTGTGGCCTTTTGCTGCTCAGAGATTGCAATTTCCTTTTGCTTGAAGCTACATACAGTGAAAATTGGAGTTTATCCCCAATGCTTTCAGATGTGATTGCCTTCTTTGTAGGTTAAAATTCAGCCAGCTGGTAAAGCAGGGGCTTTTGCTTAACCATCAACTATGCTATTACATGCCTTTGGGAAAGTTACAGCACAGGGCAAAAGAGGAGAGTGCAAGAAGTATCCTATGGAATTTCACTCTTAAATATGTATTAAGAATCAGTTATAATGATACCATTTTCCAGGCTTGTTACCACTACAGATTTATGTGATGCTATGTTCGAGTTTCTTTATGTATTTTATCAGAAGAAAAAACCCAACCAACAAACCCAAGACAGGCATCCCTCAAAAAACCCATCAAACCAACCCACACGCCACCAAAACCTGCATTGGAGCTTTAACTTCATAAAAACTGGAAAAGCATAGCTACAAGCTATTCCTTCAGATTCCTCTCTTACATTGCTTTCCTTTTTCATCCTTTTTAAGTCTACTAACATGGCTTTTTTGTTTTCTTCTGAACAGCCTTGTTTGGCAGATACATAAGTAAACACATATTCAAAACAACCATAAATACTGTTATGCAGTTGTATATGCCCTAGTATCTTCCACCAGATGGGTGCATATTTGTAAATCAATAACAAAACTATTCTTGTATAACCCAATACCTTAAAAAGTCCCAGCGTGCACGTGGAAATCAAAGCATAAGTTAAAGAGTTCCTGTCTGCCTCTCCTGAAAGATTTCATCCTCTGTCTGTGTGTCTGTCTTGTACATCCCTCTTGTGTGCCCTGGGTAACTGCAGCCTGGGGCTGAAAGAATGGATAGAGCATCCATGTGGAAAGGAAAAAAAACAAGCAATCCAGCTTTGGATGTTTGCTGCTGAAAGTGAAGTGGAAGTGGAAGTAAGGGAGTGTCCCAGGTCAGCTGATGTGAATAGTTTGGGTTTCCCAGTGGACAGGCATCCACGTGGCAGAACCTACCATGCCAGCACAGTTGGTAAAAACACGTGGAGTCAGCAGAGAGGCTGGCCCTGAATGGTCAAGCAAAATTGATTTGTGCCCTTACTCTTGGAGATGGGTCCCCCTGAGCCAAGGCTGATGCACACTGGCAGGGAGTGATGCATAGGCAACTTGTTCTGTGCTGCATATCTGTTGTGACAGAAAATAAATGACTTGTTCTCTACTCTTGTCAGGCTAATGCTTTCCGTGGGCACCAGAGAGAAGAGGGGATAAAAAAGGAGAACCACAATTAAAAAAATGTGGCCAGATATGTGTTATTTCTGACACTGTCACAATAAGGTTAGTGTCTGAGCAGCTTAAGCTACCTAGAAGTGAAAAGTCAGGTACAGAAGCTTGGGCTAAATTTATCACCCCAAGTGATGGTAAGAACCAGAACCTGTCTAGCAAGTTACACTGTCTCCTTCCTTTATGGGGATAAATTAACTGCATTATAGGCCACATAAATTGCATTTATAACACAAAGATTTGTAAGGGCTGTATATCAGGAAGAACTGCCTTCTCTGCTAATGACAAAGTTGCTTTGGTCTTTCCAGAGCTTGACATATTGAAGCATACTCCAGCTATTTCTTTGTTCTTTCTCCAGCATTGTCATCTTGTCCTTGATTATTTTGCTTGCCCAGTGACTGTGTTTTCCTCTTACATCCTGTCTTCTTGTTCCCTTTCCAAATGAGGGCAGAACGACAGTAAGTCTTGATGCATGGCATATTTGACAGGGGTTCTTTTAATCCCATTGCTGAAATATCTGTACTGTAACATTGAGTTTGTTCACTAAAATATTTCTTGAGGGCTGAAAGGAAGTCGGGTTGGTCTGGAGGAGGGAGAAGAGGAAGGTAAGACTAGACTGGGCTCTCATTTGCTTGCATGTGAACCTGTAAACTTCTCCGCTGCATCCTCTGCATTTTCTTTTGGGCCACTTAGACCAGCAGATTTTACTGTGTCATCTTTGACTTCTGAGACAAAGGTCTGACACTATTCCAGCCTCACTGTACTTGAGAGGGTATCAGAACCCTATTTAATACCCTGAACTCTAAGAAGTGGGCTTCCTGCTTTGAGGCTTGTGAGCCTTCTGCACTATGTGTGCAGTGTGCTTGACTCTGGTTTTCCTTAGGGCACTGTCTCATGATTTGTGCCCTAAGAACTGCCATGTTCTTAGGGCACAAACCCAGGCTGGATTTGATTCTCACTCATGCTGACTACTGTTGTCTTGCTTCACACTCTCAGCTTTTACTAAACTGGTTCTATTCTTTGTCCCATGGCAGAGGTGTGCTCATCTTTTTACTATAAGGGAAGCCATTATCTCCTAAAAGTCACTGTCCCTCTGCACAGCAATCCTGGCAACATTACCTTCTCTGGCCTGGCTGAAAATACACAAACATTTACTCCAGCTTTCCCCCTGCCCTAACTTGTTCTCACTCTTGTCAGTCTCTCCTTCAGAAACTCAACTCCGCAGTGCACTGAGGATAGATCTTGCAGAGTGTTTCCAGGAAGAAAATCATCTACTGCTTCAATGAGCAGGATTATATGTAGCCTGCAAGATACACAAAGTAATCCTTCCACAGTGCACTCAGGGCAAGTAAGACCTCAGCAGTGGCTCTGTGACCAGTCTAAGTTCACTTAAGGAATAAAGATCATTTTAAGAGACTCTTTCAGAGGGAAATGAAGATACTCAAGCACAGAGTAATCTGGTTTACAAGGAAAATTTGATTGGATGGGAATTGTTCACCTAAAGAAGAGGAAACTGAAGAGAGATGATAAAGTGAATGTAAAACACAGTTGTTCAAAGTAAATAGGGTTTGGGTTTGTGGTTTTTTTTTTTTTTCATTACTTTTATCTGTGAAGCATTGGATGAGCAATGTATTTTGCTTAAAATACAGCAAAACAGAGAAAGCTAGTTCATATGAAAGAGTTTATAGTGGATAAAGCCTGATACAGCTCCCTGGGAGGTCCTTCCCCCAGGTCCTTTCTTGTATCAGAGATCATTAAAAGCAGACCAGGTAAATAACTCTTGGAGTGATTCAGAGGAACTACATCCTGCCTGGGGACTGGAGGCTGGTTAGACAACATCTCCAGAGCTCACTAATTTAGTTGTTCTACACTTCCAAACCTGAATGATCCTCCAGGTTTGTCATTTGTTGCAGCAGTGGCAGCAGGTTTTGGTTCTAGTTGCATCTCTCTGTGACTGTCAATAAATTCGTGATTTGCCAGAATCACTGGCCTCTCCTTCAGTCCTGTTAAATAACAAGAACTCTGATACAACTACATGCAGGCTTTTGAGACAGAAATACAGTATAATTCTGTGAGATAAGGCCTGGTATCATTTTCATGGGTTTTCTTTGGGGAAAGGTAAGAGTACTTTCTGATTGCTATACATACAGGTACAAGTTTTCAGTCTTTTCCTGGAAAATAGGAAGCACTACAAAACTGTGTCCCTCTAAGCCACTGTATCTAAAGCAAGTAATTGTATTTTTGCACTTTTCCCTGTGAAAAAGTAATTTCTGTGGGATAACACTGCAGCTATGGTGATTACATCTTTACTTCAGACTGTAGGAAGAACGATAAGATAAAAAGTGTAAGTATGCTGTGGAGGAAAAGCTGCAGTGAAGATTGGACTAAGCTCTGCATGGCAGGGGGAGAAATGGAGACTGCCCTTGTGTGGTGGTAGGAGGCAGCAAGGTCTGTGTGGGGGGCAGAGGCAAGACTGAATTTCCAGCTGGGTAGGAGGGTTGGGCTGTGTTGGCACAGAAAGGGCTGGGAGAGCAGTGAGGGACTTCAGCCTGACTGGAGATGGAGTCAGGTGGGGCTCTGATTTCTGTCTTCCCAGTGGTGCTTGCTTCTGTGTAGCATAGGGCAGTTCCTAGATGTCCACTGGATCTCCTGCTGTTTCCACTTTGTTGGGAGAGTGGTGTCCCAGTCAGGCTTGAAGGTCAACTCATCTCACCCCCTTGTAGCTGGGCAAGTAAAAGGTACTTAGCTTGTCTGAACTGTGACAGCTTGTGCCTGTTGCAGGTAACTCTCTAAGCTGCTTAACTCAGTTCTGCTCAGCTGTCTGTAGCCAAAGCTTACTCCTGACATTCAAATGTAATGAAGCTGGAACAGTGAGAGTGCACTGTGAAATTCTCCCTTCTTTGTCAGTTCTGCTCATTTTTGGCATACTCTGCCATCTCTCCTCCATCTAAAGCTGTAGTTCCACAATGCCCAGGTTGTGTTACTGCTCTCTGATGTTGCTGTGAAGTCAGCCAGTTCCTGCAGCCCCGATGAGCTGGGCACCCAACAGCTTTGTGCAGGATGGCTGTACTAGCTGGCAGCAGACTGGGGCTGCACCTCAGGTGTTCATTTAAAAGATGACTGGAAACAACTGTAAGAGATCAGATGTGGGCAAGACACAGGGAACTTCACATTCCCCTTCCAGTAACAGTTTTTAGAAATGGAATTAAACTGTCAGTGCACTGTATTTTCTTTATACTTACATTTGAAGTGTCAGACTCTGCATCTTTAGGTGTTACATTCCTTAGGGGGAGCCCCAGAATAATCTTAATTTGATGACTTTTAAATGCACAGTGGCAAAGAAAGCCTGATCTGACTTAAAGCAAACTCACCTTTTCCAGTCTGAACACAGAACTCTCTCCTGACATGGTGCCTAGATTAGGCAGTCACTTCTTGGGCTCTGTAAGTGCAAGGCACACAGACAAATCTCTGTGTTCTCCAGATTGCAGGACTTCCATAGAGGAGGCAGAGTTGCAATAGAGGGAATGTGGAAGCACGTCTATGTTCTAAAGAGGCAGTTTGTTGTATCCAATGTGTTTTGACAGGTAAGTGCTATCTCAGCCAGTCCTGGATGTTGCCAGGAGACACTTCAGGCATTATTAGGGGTGTAGGCTGCAGTTCAAAGCTGGCTATTGTTCATTTGTTCTGCTGCTGTGGCAGATGGGCTTTGTGTCACAAAGACATTGCCAAGGTCTGTACTGTCTGTCCATAGATCTCCATAAGACATTGCTTGTATGACCATGAAGCTTGCAATGGTTGGACATCCATCTAGCCACCTCCAAGGCTGGTTCTTGCCACATGATCCATGACTATTGCTCAGTCAATAGAGAAGAATATTATGCCCTTGCAATGAACAAGATGGTTGTATTTAAGAATGCCCTGAGGTGATAGATCTTTTCCACACCTTAATGGAGCAGCAGGTGATCTTTACTTTCTAGGCATGATGCAAAAGCCACTTGTGTAGCACTAAAAGAATGATGGGCTTGTGGGTGGAAAGATTTTTGATTCACAGTCTGGCTAAATTTGTTGTCTGGCAGATTGGGTGCCAATAAACTGGTGAATATGTGGCCTTGAAATAGGTAAGGATGAGCCTTTTGTCTTACACACATCTCTCAGTGAATCATCCCTGTGCACAGATGTCCAGATCCTCCTGCTTACTCAACAAATGCACTCTGCAAAGCCTCATTTATTACACACCTTTAGCAGATTGAATTCCAGCAGCCTTTGAAAACTGTAGGATTGAATGTGATATGGGCTAGCAGAGAGAGAGAGATACATACTATATGTGATAAGAGATCGTGTTTCCAAGGGTTTCTTTTCCCCTGATTTTTAACAATTTGTTTGTTTACAGGAAAACAAATTGAATGAGCTGAAATTAAATTTGCATCTGCTTGATGGAATGAGGAATATGCTTTATTTATGTTTTCCAGATTAAGTTAAGTGAATGTGGGGTGTTTTTTTGTTTGTTTTTGTTCACTTTGCTTTTATTTTTCAAAGACATGTTCCTGTTTAAATTTGGGTGAACTTGGTTCTGAAATACAATTCTGAAATAGAAAATTTAAATAGAAACCATTGTGGAGGCCAGATAGTCTTATCAACTACTCTTTAGAGTTGACCTTATCAAACCTTTTGAAGTAGTCTTGCTCTCAGTCTTTCCAATTGGAGAGTTTATTAGGTTGGGCTGAAAAAAGGACCATTTCTGTACCAGACCTAGGAGGAACATCAGAATCTGGGGGTTTGGGGTAGAGTGCATAATTTCTGCTGCATCTGACTTTGCAGAGGAAGTGCTCCCAGCATGACCTGGCTGCTTTGGGTGGTACTGCTGGGATGGTGCTGCTCTGCCCTGTGGGGTTGCTGTGTGTGGAGAGGATGTATAGAGGTGGCTCCACATGGAGCTCTCTGGATTCTGACAGTCCATTTGCATCTGCCCCAGGCTGTGTTATGACCCATCAGACTCTCTCCAGAAGGGGGTTTCCATAAACAGACTGTACATTTTTATTTACCTCGACTTCTCTTTTTTTTTTTTTTTTTTTTTTTTTTTTTTTTTTTTTTTCTTTTTTTTTTTTTCTTTTTATATGAGGAATAGCGGCAGAAGATTTTATTTTTTTTTTTAGTGATGAGCTGTCTCAAGCAAGGTAGGAAGAAGGTGTGTTACGGAATAGACACCGGGTCCTCTGGCTTTACTGTTGTCTGTGCTTCTCATATTGATCAAAGGTGTTTCTATCTGGAGGGAGCAGAACTCAGCTGTGGAGTGATTTAGGCTGGATTTGCAGGGGGAGGCTCTGCAGATCTTTTGGTCCAGCTCCTGCTCAGATCAGTTTCAAAGGTTGAAGCATTGATAAAGCTGCTCAGAGCCTTGTCCAGTCAAGTTCTGAATTCCTCCAAGTACCGAAATACCCCAACCTCCCATGGCCCTTGATTTAGTGGCGAATCAGCTTAAATGTGAAGGACTTTTTCTTCTCCCTTATACCTTGCTGGAAATTCCGTGGTGCAATTGCTTGCCAAGAAGGTTGGTCCTTGTTTGAAAGACTTGATACCCATTTTTGTGATGATGACTCATAAGTCTGGGGAGATCATAGATAAGGAAAGTAAAATAATGCATCCCTGAGCTATTACTGTTCCTGAACAGGGCCAGCAGCTTTCAGTTTGAAGGCTGCACAGTGAAAGTAAGATTAATTTTCTGCTCATCTCCCTGTTTCATTAAATTCCTGGTCTCAGCAACAGATTCATTTTGGACTATTTTCTGTTCTTGTTGCCATCTTTGTCACTGGAATGGGATATCAGCATGTTAATGCCTCATATAACCTGTGAATGATGGTAGAGCACAGTCACTCTTTGACATTTTCAATGCCCTGTAATTTCATTATCTGGTCATTCTTCCCTTCCCCTGCAGTGTAGTGTGTCTGACATGGTGATTGCCACTTCTAATGTCTTTTTTTGGTACTACTTCCAAAGATTTTCCTCTGTCATTATGGGTGCTTTGGCTTTCTTAGCAGGAAAGTAATTCTTTGGGTAAAAAGAACTTTATCTTGCATCCTCAAACTGTATTATTTTTCTTGTGGCAGAAATAATAAATTGCTGCTCCTTTGCAATTTTCATCCTGAAGGATTTTATAGAAGCACAACAGGTATATAAACATCACTCTTCACTGTAACATGGTCACTTTTCTGAGTGGGATAGGGGAGGTCTGTGTTTAAAAAGTGTCTCCTCATTCAGCTATGGAGGAGAGAGGTGTTGTGTGTATGACATGCCCTCGGTGCTCCACTTCAGACAATCATCTTGGCATTTCTCACATCCCTCATTATGGTGGAATGAAAAGGGCTCATGGCATCTGCAAGTGGTTGCAATAGTTGTTCAAGAGTGCTCTGTGCTATTCTGACTGTGGCTTTGCTAATCTGAAACATCTAAAACAGCCTGAGATAATTTATTGTCTTCTTTCTTGGCAGGGAGAGGAGGGAAAATAATGCAATGGAAATAATTTGAAATCATTATGCATATCTATTAATTATATATTTCAAATATATATATATATAAACATATGCATACATGCATGTGTGTAAGGGAAAAGTAAAAACAAGAGAATATGAGATTTTGCTGTTTTGTTTTAAGGCATTTCTGGCCTCCAAGAGTTAGGGCTTGTAGAAAACCAGAATGCAACAGTCCATGAGAGGTAACTTGAGCTCTGTGATGCAGTGGAGGACACTGGTGTTCTGACAGCTTGGTTTAAGGCTGAGCCCCTGGTGCCTGTTTTAGTGCATCAGTTTTGTAATGGGAGCTGCTCTGGCTGCAGGAATGTTTTGAGGAGCTGTGGAGCTGCTGAAATCAGTCTTGTGCTGGTGTAGTTGCTAGAGAGATCTGTATCAATTGCCATTTGAAAGGTTGGACTGGGGAGTATCTTCATTCTTCTGTGTTGTACATGTGAATTTACAACAGGTTACACTGTTCCAATAGCTAGGTTTACTGAAGATTATCTTTGGAGCTCTTGCTGTCAGTCCTGCTATAAAAAGGGCTCAGAGAAATATTTCTGTTTTGGGAGGTGTTTTATAAGAAGTAGTTTGTAGATGATCATCTTAGTGAAAGGACAGTCATAAAACATCAGAGGCAGTAATGGGCCTTTGGATTTGTTCTTTAGTATGTCACAGGTACTTAAAAGATGTGCTCACCTTTTCCTACATGTGCATCCTGCAAGGTAAGACAAAGAATCTTTGCAGACTGACACCATCTACTTGAATCAGCCCTCTGGTCCCCACCATGCTTCAGCCTCTGGTGATGTTCAGAGCTCTCAGCTTTTGCCAGCTGAACACTTTCTCATGAAAAGTATATTGCTCCCATGACTTCATGGTACTGGTAAAGACAAGACCTTGTGGTGTTGCTGGTGAGGGAGAGGAGAAGAGATTATTCTGATGGTAATCCAGGGCTCTTGAGACAGTAAAGAGGAGAGGAAATCTCTCACAGACCTTGCAGAGTGGCCATTACAGATCTTGTTTAGTCAATTAGCATTCTTACTTTGTTGTACTGCACAGCCATTCCCTCTTATGTTCCTCAAGGGGCAGAATGATTTTTGGAGGCTTTGAGAAATTTCTGATGCACCACTTACAACGTTCCAATACAGGAACAGTCAATGGGGCTATTATTGTTCTTTAGAGCCTTTCTGCAGTGATGGGTGGTTTTGATATCTTAAGGTGCAAGATAACCCTATAGCCCATGTATGGGAAATTCCCTGAAGGTCGTCTGGACACCCTGCAGAGCTGCAAAGGATTTTCAGAGAACATGAGAATCTTCCCCCTTTTTTACCTCCATATTTTGGGTCCTAGATGTTCTTCTGATGGTGATGCAGGTGCTAGGAGAGCAAAGCACTGAGCCTTCCTTTGTCATGCTTGAGTTATAAAGATCTATCTCCTAGAGTTCAGCAACATAAATCTTGATCTTAAAAGCAGTCCCAGTTTAAATGTCAGTCAGCAGTGTCAATTGTCATAACCATGATTCTTATAAGAGATACAGACAGTGGCTTGATATGAAGAGTGTACTTCAATTTCTCTGCCTCCTGGAGGGCAAGAATCTTTCAGGTCCACAGAAATAATTTTTAGATCCCTAAGTAAGGAAAGGAGAGAGATCTGTTGAAGTGAGGGTTGCAGAATGGAGCCAGTAGGTGTCTGACCAACTGTCCCTGGGCCCCAACCAGCTGTAAAAGGATTCCAAAAGTTGATGGGCTTTGGATTTCTGCGAAGGTGATTTGCCTTTTTTTCTCTTATACAATCCATGTACATAATACAGAGTCTGTACTTCTGGGTTTCCTACTTTCACAGCTTGGAATTTTCAACCATAATGTTGCATTAAAGGAGATTGGAATTTGAGTTCCTTTATTTTTCTCAAGTTTTTTTTTCTAAGTAACAGAACACTTAAGTATGTAAGAAAAATTGCCTTTGACAGCTTCAGCTGTGCTGTTCCACGTCTCCCATGTAGGCACTAGCACAAGATATTTCTAAAGAGGGAAAAAACCCATTTTCTTTCTTACTAAGGTCAAAACCAGATGAATGGATTTTTTTTTTGAACGTATTTCCCCCCGCTATTGGACTGACACTAAAAATTACAATTGTATTGTGGATCCTCAATGATTCCTTTGTTTTCTCCCACCCCACCACATGTTGGTGCCAGTCTTTCAGAGGACAATTTTGAGGGGGTGGGCGTGGGAAATACATTTAAAGTTTTATTGCTGAGACAGAGGAGAGAGATTTCATGTAAGTCTGCTTGGTTAGGCCCTCCAAAGGAGATAATATCCTGGCTCCAGAGGTGCTTGGCACAAGCAAGAGCTGCTCTGCACAGGAGTAAAGAAAGGAAATTGCCCAGACAGTGTGTGTTTTCACAGCAACATATGAAAATTCACAGATGAAAATAATTTTGCTTTACTGTTTAATGACACAAGACAAATAATAATAATAAAAAGCTACTCATGGTACAAATAGTTCAGTCATCGTAATGATGATGAAATAATGTGCACATGACGAATACAGAATAAAAATAAAAATAATAATAAAGGTGATTAAAATCATGAGTAAAGGTTATTTCAAAGGAATATGAGTAGGAAAAGGAGCTGCTGACCTTATCATAGTTGAGCCACTAAGTTTTAAAGTAGGTTTTGTCACCTGCAGATGAGAACTGCATAAACAGAAGTTCAAGGTCAGGAGAGTGCAGTTAATTGGACAGACCATGTTTTTATTACCTTAATATATAGGATAATCAGATCATTTAATTTTTTTAAATCTATAATAATGTTAAAATATGTTAATTGGCTATTTAGTACTCAAACTCTTGCTTCTGACCTTTTGTCTGTCAAGAGCCCTGACTCATGCTTGTCTCTTACCTCGGGCACTTTCCTATTCTGTGTGTCCCACCCAGCCTGACTGACCCAGTCATACCTCCTCATAGAATCTAAATTATCACTTTTATTTTTTCTTGTTCTTCCTGTGATGATCCTCATATTTCACCTTCCCTACCATTTAATTATAAGTACTCTATCTATGCATATTTAAGACATTGTGATTACAAAATGAATTTGTGCAGTGATGTTACAGCTGTTTAAAGTAGGTTCTCATGTGTGGTGGAGAATCCAATTATTGGATGTTGGTAGTTGCAGAACCATATCTTGAACAATTTGTGCATTTTGCCCTTTTCCCCTCCGTGCTGTGCTTGCCACTTGGCAAACTGCAACAATCCTTATTTCCCTGGGCTGTTGTGAGGAAGGGAATAAGCCAAAGTCTGAGGTGCTTGGATGTGCAGTTAATAAGGATCCAGGAATGGAGAGTCTTTTACCTGGCCATTAAAGACAGATGTGAGGGTTTATCTCCCAACAGCTACGTTGTTTTCTTCCATGGTATCATCTGTAAAACTCCAGCTTTTGGAGTGGTTCCCCTGTGCTAGCAGGGTGTTTTCACATGAAGTAAACCTTTGTAGACATGAGGCTGGAATGGATACAGGATATCCTGTCCATCTTCTTTAGCAGGATAACTAGTCCATCTTCTGTCCCTGGGGAGAGAGAATCTCTTGCCCATGCACTGATCAATAACAAGTGTTTGAGTTGCTAATTGGAATCTGAAGAAGATCACCACTATTTTTATATGTACATTTGCAGGGGAGAGGTGAGAGGGTGTGTGTGAGAGGAGTGAGTACCTGAGTAGAACTTGGAATCAGAAATGGAGCAGCTGTAAGAAGCCTGAATTTCTTGAAATATCACCTTTGTGTGAATTTTTTTCCCTCTTCCTTTCAGAAATGCCTCAGACACAAAATTTCCCACATAGTTTAGCTTCTTTTATAGAGCCAGACACTTTTGCCTTCGAGAAAAACCCTTTCCTGTCCTGGCAGTTTATAGGATGTCAAAGGGCTATGCTCTTACCTTTTTTTTTTTTTTTTTAATTAAATTGAGAACTGTCCTGTGAAGGTACTGTACCCATACTTGAAGTTCAAGTTATTCCTTCTTTTCAGGTCTCCCCATGTCAGAAGCTTTAAATGGCCCTTCAGCAGAAATGTGACTGACTCCACAGAGATAAATTGCTGCACAAAATCTGCTGGTTCGCAGATGGTATCAGGAGATAATTGGAATAAGAACTGAGACAGCAAAGTATCTGGGGCCTTTTTTCATTTTCTTCTTGAACTTAGAGCTGTGCACACAGCAGCTTTGAAAGGAAGATGGAGAGGGGAAAAAAGGTAAAGTTTCCAAGGCTTTAGAAGGGGCTTCTTAGCAAGGGAGAAGAACTGGGATATGTGATCTGGTGTGGATTGCTGAATCAGTAGAAATAAATTATGAGTTCTTTGCTATCACCTCTTATAAGGTATGATAGGGGACTCTTAAATCATATCACTGCCTGACAGGAGAGATTGTATTTATGTTAAACTGAGTTAACAGAGATAAAGTTCAGGCTTCTGTTATTTTAAGCAATCTAGATGTTTTTTCTACTGGGAATGTGTTTATGTGCAGAAAAACTATCCTGAAGAGCTGGGAAAAGTTCTGTGGAGCAAAACTGTGCCTTGTCAGGGAGGTGGATCAGATAATCTGGGGAGTGTTTT
Source organism: Phylloscopus collybita (assembly GCA_027886175.1). Classification (NCBI taxonomy): domain Eukaryota; kingdom Metazoa; phylum Chordata; class Aves; order Passeriformes; family Phylloscopidae; genus Phylloscopus; species Phylloscopus collybita. The sequence goes on from JAJNNQ010000129.1 coordinate 26,824,856, forward strand.
CTATCTCTGACTTCTCTGACTAATGCTACTCACAAGCTGCTGATAGTGTTGGTGTGTCCAACCTCCCTTCCTAACCACCTTTTCCAGACACTCTCTCCTAATTCCGTGTGGCTGATAATTGCTTTTATATTCCATAGGCACAGGCACATATGCACATGGGTGTGTGCACTCTCCTGCAGCCTCTGGGACAGAATCCAGCTGCTCTTTAAGGACTGATAACGTTGCTGTAGGCATCTCATTCATTTCTTTATTAAGGAGGTTTTGCACAATTGCACAATTGCAATTAGGGTTGCAATTTTTGTGTGTGTGCACTAAAGCTAAGGATGCAGGTATGCAGGAGATATACTGGCTGAAACTGAGGCTGGATTTACCAATTCTATTTCTTACTTCCTTGGAAAAAATGTTGCGTGAGAGATATTGCCCAATTTTTAATGTGTAGTGGAGACGAAAGAGCTTTGTGGCTGACTTGCAGCCACTCTACAGCTAGTGGCTATGAATACCCTCCCTTTGGTTGATAATTGGAATGTGTGCCTTGGGAGGAGGAAAATCAGACTTCTTTTCCCACATTGTTGTAAAACATTATAGTCCAATTCCTTTTCTGAGTCCTGGAGTCATTAGTCATTGCCTTGCTGGGGGGGTTATTCAGCTGCATTCACTACCATGGCAAGGATTTGTATGTGCAAGGCATCTCTGAACATATCCTAAATTACAGCCCCTGCACAAAAATGCCTAAAAGCATGGAAGACCCTGTCAAATTCAATTAAAAACACTGTCTAGATTTCTGAGAGGCCAGTAAGGCAAATCCATGACTCTGGAAGAGGTGTCTGTCTCAGTGCTGATGCTGACTGGTGCTGTTCCTTTGACAGACTGGGCTTGCCCTTGAATTGCCAAGGCATCCAAGAGAACCAGTACTCAAAATTCCTGCCCTGCCTTTGCTCATAAAGGCACAGGAGGAGAGAGTTGGGCTTTCCACATCTGGCTCTTTCTGCAAGGCACTGTAGTGGTTTTAGTTCTCGGTTCGTTTGGTTGTAGGTTTTGTGGTTTGTTGTTTTTTGTTGTGGGTTTTTTTTTTTTTTTTTTCTCAGATTCTATTCATTCAGTGCAAGTCCTGGAAATGGGAATTTCAAACTGTTCCTTACATCTGGAAGGTGCTTTTGTGAAGCTAATGTGATTTGTCTCCAGCTGTGCCAGTGGGAAGACTTCTGCTCCGACTCCAGCCCATGGTGGTGCCTGATTTATATTGAAAGGGAGGAGGGCAGGGGACAGAGGACCTGCTGTGGCAGTTTTCCTACTGGAAAGTGATAAGCAACATAGGCAAAGAAGGATTAAAGGCAAATATCCTTCTTTTAGTTGCTGGTTCTTGTTTTGAGGACAAATTTGACAGTCTCAGCTGTTTGGAGATCACAAGTTCACTGGAACATGTTTTGCTTCTGTGTGTGATCTTGGGACTTGTCTCTTTCAATTTCAGAGGGCTCTTTTGCCTGCAGTGCCTGAAGCCTCCCACAGATCATTTTTGTCTCTCCAGAGATTAAAAATGAAAAAAGTAAGGAAAAGTCCTTTGCTGCAGGTTAAGTTGGCAAAGCTTTACTTTTACACAAGTGCTACTCTGATCTCCAGGGGCAGGATTTGGCCTGTGTTTGTTATCAGTACCTCTGCTGTTTTCTTCTTGTGTCTTAGGATGTGTTGTTCATTAATTCTTATTATCTGGAGATAAGTTTTCTTCAGCTATGGTCACTGGGGAAAAAAGGGGAGATTGGTATTTAAGGGATATGTGTTCCTTTTTAGCTAATCATTCTCTTACTCTGGGTGAACTCAGATTGGTATTTTATCTTCCAGGTGATGCCTCTTACCTTAAATTATCAAAATGTGCTGAATTGGATTCTTTCAGCTATGCTGAATTCCTCGATGGAGACTCCTTCTCAGAATAAAGTGGTCTTTGATTTTTCATATGTATTCACAAAGTGGATTGAACCAAACTCTTAAAAATTGATTTGGATTCTTCTTTCTGAGTGTTTCCATGTAGAGAAACACTTAAAATTTCACTTAACCTCTCTTTGCCTCCTCATCAGTAAAACAAAGATGCCATTACTTGCCTTGTTTCATAGTGGTGATGCTTGCAGAATCTGTTAACACCTGTGGAATTTAAATTCCTCTCCTGGGAGCTTTGTAATAGTTCTATATGCCTCTCACAAGTGGAGATAGCACTCCTGGGTATTGGCAACTGCACTCAGACCTCCAGTGGAAATGAGGATGGTGATGTTGCATAGTGTGATCACTCACATGCACACATATATTTTTAAGGCTGTGTTTGTGTGAAGAGATTTTGATGAGACCAGGATTATGTAGGGATTGTTTTTGAGAATTACTTTACACTGACCTAGGAAAACACTTGTACTGGAATAATTTTCTTTAGAGCAGCCTGTGCCATGCTGTGTTTTGAATTCTTGGTTAAAGCAGTGCTGATGGCACATCAGTGTTTTAGGTGTGGCAGAATGAACATGGCTTCACAGTGTCAGGTTCTCTTTTTCTCACTCTGCCCATCCAAGGAGGAGGTCAGAAAGGTGTTGTGTTCCATACAAATCATCCTCAGCAGCAGTAACTGTGTTCTTAGACTGATTTTGCATTGGTCTGCTGGAGAGGACAGTCAATGACTGCCTTTATATCACTTGTTTATTTATATTTTTTTTCATTTCCTTAACAAATGAAAATGTTTTTGTCAGGAATTACAAATTTTTTCACTTTTGCTTTTCTGGTTTTCTCCTCCATCAACCTGAGATGGGACAGAGTCCATGTCTGGGTTGGTCTTAGTTGCTGGTTGGGCTCAGCCTACCACACACTTAAGCACAAATACAGATTGAACGTGTAAGTGGTCCTTTCCCCATATTTTGAGAGTTTGTTTGGGAAAGAAAATTAGGCTGGTATTGGTGGCTTTTGACAGAATTAGCTTTGACTGAAGAGATTGCATGAAAGAGTGCCTTAGAAATTAATGACTATGAATGTGCTTGCAATCTTTAATAATTTTGTGCCTTAAAAACCACCCACCACCACCACAAAAAAGAAACCCAAAACAAACAAAACCCCCCCAAAATGCTAAAGAAGAAAACATCAGGGTCCTACATAGACCAGTACTGGGGTTTAGTCTGCTGGGGTTTAAGTCCCAGAGCATTTTAAGCCAATTTGTCTCTGGCTGTGAGCATTTTACTGACACTGGTTCCCAGTATCGTGTGGTTGCTCACGTTTGAAATTTACTTCTTGGGTGCTGTTGCTCTCATATGGATTGGGGAATGGCAGATGGAAATTGCAGACAAGCTTCCTGTGGCTGGCTTGGGGGATGGAAAATGTTGCAAGCATTATGGAAATGTAAATATGTCTGTGGGCAGGAGACAGAGACCCCAGCATGCCACAGCAAGTGAGTGGAGAGCTCTCATTTTTCACATGTAAATTTGTCTGCCCTCTTTCTGCTGTGCTCTGTGCTGCCTAGTGCTCCTCCCTGTACTCTTTATTAATTACACTTGGCAAATATGTGCACAGGGCTGCTGATGAGTTGTGTTAATCTCTGTGCTGATATAGCAGGATCACTCAGAGAAGGGATGTCTCATGAAGTTAATCAGAGTTGGCCTTTCAGATGTCTGTCTGATATCTACTGTCTCTGGCTGCTGTGCTCTTCCCTGTCGTGTCTCTAACAGGAATGCCCCCTTACACAGGAGCGTGACAGCCTTTGGTGTGGGGCTTTTCACTTGTTCTAAAGTTCATTGTCAACCTGCTGAAGGGACTGCAGTGCCTTTGCACTCTTTAATTTGTGGGAAAGGGATATTATATATTCCACCCTGGGATATATGCAAGGCACTTTGCCAGTTTAGAACTGGCAAGATTTGGAGCTGGGTTTAATGAACTATAGTAATTTTCCTTCATAGTAAAATTTTATTGGCATGGAAGATTGTTACGCCACCAAACATTCTGAAAAGCTTCTGAGTACCTTTGTGATTTGTGGGCTTGGAGATTCCTGATAATTGCCTAAACAATAGGGATCCCTTCAGGGATGTGTTTTTGAGATGGAATGAAATGTAGGCTAATGTTCCTGTTTGTAATTTTTCTACTTTCATGCCAGCCAAGTTGTGTCAAGACTCAAGGCTCCTGAATTGGACAGTTTTGGACACTTGCTGGCCTTATTTGAGAGAACTGGTCCATCATATTAATCTGGATTTAGTAGTTTGGTGATGTATAGAACATTGTTTCAGGACTCCTCAGTGCCAGAGGCTCTTAATCTGTTTATCAACCATTGAAGGTAAATGTTTGACAGGTGTTGGCATTTTGTGTATAAGCCCTAAAGCAGCATATTTAGTAGACAGTGAAAAAACTCCAACCTATATGCAATGTGGAGATGCATGTGTGAAAAATATAGCACATAAGAAAATCCTTGTAGAACTGGAACATCACTTCTTTCCAAAGAAAAAATATTTTTTCTGATTATGCTTTCTGCATTCCCATTTCAGTCTACAAAACCAAAACAATTTGTTAAATTATTCAGGTCATTAAGTTTTGTGTAAGCTCAGCTTGAAATTGCATTTTCTGGAGGGATTGTATTGCCTTAAGGGAGCTGTAATTCAGCCTCCCTATTTCCACACTCTGTCCTGCAGACTCTGTCCCTTTATTTCATTCTCAACCAGCTGAGCTGCTTGGTGTCCCAAGGGACACCTGCCCTGGGGTGTCCTGGGAAGCCTGGCCTGCAGGAGATGAGGGAATTCCATCTCTGAGCTGTATTTCCTGAAGTGTGAAGTATGATCCCATTGCAAAATGCAGTTTGATGTTGAGCTGACTTGGAATTAATTTTGGAAAGATTGGTTTGATGAATAGAAAACATTTAATTTGGCACTAGAAAGGTGTTTTCTTTATTTTGATTAAATAATGCCTAAGTATAAGTTTTTGCTGTTTCTGAATTGCTAAGAACTTAATAAATTTGTATTTCTTTTCCCCAGAGCAAAATGTTGCAATTTATGTTGCAGAGTGGGCATTTTCTATGGGGCGGCAATTCCAGATTTCTCTTAGTTCAGGGGAAGAAAATGTTTTTGTTTTAAAATAGTGCCTTAGTTGTAAAATCTCCAATTTTCAGTATAATTCAGCTTTTAAAATGAAAACCAGCAAGATTTTCATGGAAAAATTACACTGGTGTGGAAAAAAAAAAAGGTGATTTGTTAGTGTTGACAAAAACAAGCTGAGCTTCTTCAACTACAAAGCAGAAATTGGAATCAAACGTCTCAGCCTGAGTTAACAAAAGTTCTTCTCTTTTTGACTTTTCTTTCTCCTGTCAGAATTCAGTTCTGGAAAGTGTGTCCAATTTTGCTTCTATTTTCTTCCATTCTTTTCCAGCGAAAGCATTCAAATAACACGATGCCTTAGAAAATCTGGTACTTTCCTCCATCTGCCCCTGCTCCATGGTTCTCCTTAGCACAGCTGGGGCAGCCTGGTGGGGCCTCAGAATGTCCTCTTGACATTTTTTTGCTGTTTCCTCTGCAGAGCTGTGTCCAGCACACCCCATGGAAGCAGCTCAGGACCCAGCTCTGCCTTTTCAGGCTCTTGTCTGTGTCTCAGCCCCAGGATGGCTCCTGAGCACCTGAGTTTGCCCTGTGGTCTCATGAGGCAGTGTGTAGGGGGAAAGTGCTTTTGTAGCTTTTCTTGGGAGGGTTGTGTGTTCAGACTCTCAGATCCTCTCCAGTTTTCAGACTCCCAAACCATTGCAAGAGTTGCCTTTATTGAATCTGAGGTGTTTTTTTTTTCTCAGAAGCAAGCGGTAGCAGAGTGGAAGTTGCCTGGGTTAGTGGTGTGGGAATCTTGTGGGAGCCTGTCCTGGGCTCATGTGGTGAGTGATTTTAGGGACAGGTTGCTGTAGGTGTTACCACTGCTTCAGGTGACTCCTGCTATTTCCTGGCAGCCTGTGTAACATACTGCAAAGCGCTGCACATGCTTGTGCTTCCCATGTATCACCAGCAAGCAGAGATGGATGTTAGTCAGTCATCCCAGGCAAAAATCCAGAGAAGTCATACTAAACAACGTGCTTTTACTATGAATTTATACCCAGGAGCTGAGTAGCATTCAGCCATTCATCCCACTACTGTAAAGCTGTTGGTATACTGGGATTTGCAGGGTGGTAATAGGTAAGTGATGATACTCAAAAATAAAGGGCACAGGAGATCTGGGGAGAGACACACAAATAGCTGTGACAGTATGGATGCTGCCTTTAGTTGTAATTGCAATTTAGGGTAGAAATAAGGCAGAATCTGTTAAAATTTGACCAAGACACAGAGATTTTATTTACAGTGTTTAGTAATGAATCCAGGATCCACTGAATTCAATGTGCTTAGACTCTGAAACTTGAAAACTTTGTGAAACCTCACCACAGTTGTCAGCAACACAAGGGGTGTAATTTCAGGCAGAGCAGGGCTTGTGCTATAGTGCATGGCTTCCGAGAGGAATGCTGGCTGAGTGCCTGTGGGAGTTTAGGGAACATCCTGAAAATGTCATTCTCTTCAGGTTTTAGCTGGGAGAGGGCTGCCCTGCTGGGGGTAAGGGGGGGAGGCACACAAACCACATAAACCTTGGTTGCTGCAGCTTGCAGCTGGCTCTTCCCCTTTGTATGGGAAGGTGTGTGCAGGGTTTAAGCTGCATTAAAAAGGATGTTAACCTTATTTCCCCATGGCATAGCGTTGGTTTCAGCTGACATGGACTTGCATATGCTGACTCAAATCTGCCTGGCAGGTTTCTTTTCACACCCTGCTGGAAGCAGCTTGGCTATTATCTTCTTCCTAAAGGTCTCTGCATGGGGAAATAAAGGGAAAAATGCAATAGGGGATGGTAAAAGTGAATCCAGGAGAGGGAGGAATGCTCAGAGCATCTATTCTTAAAATCATTAAGTTGGGCACTGACTGCATAGTCACGTACCAAGGTCCCTTACAATTTGAACAAGTCTTTTCCTGCTATTATGCTGACAGTAAACGAGTGCTGCAGCAGCTGTGATATTGATTATTCCTTTGGCATTTTTCTGCAAAGCTCTAAACTCTGCACCCATCAGCCTTTCAGCTGGTAAAGCCCAATGAAAGGTATGGCTGGTGCCACTGCTGTGGGAGGAGGAGGAGGGAGGGAGGCCTGGCTTTCATACAAGCAAAGATCCTTGTTTCATAGGAAAACATTAATGAACTCAGCCATTTGAACCACATCTCTCACTTGCTGTTGCCCTGTTTTTCTCTGTTCTTTTCTGTTTTTCTAAAGTTCCTACAGCCTTCTGGTGATTTCCTTTTTGTGATGGAGTTTCTCACGGATTTTCACATAAATAACCTATTGTTACTGTAACTGTTCTTTCATGTTTACATTCTTATAAGGAGGAGACTGTTGATGGACTGCTGGGTTTAGCAGTGTGGTTGGAGAGGAAGATTTTCTTCCTCCAATCCATGGTCACTGTTAGAATTCTACAAATGTCAAAGTCTGTAAATAATTTGCCCCTTTTTTGCCTTGGATATCTCAGTGTGGGAGTGAAGTTTCTTTTGTGTCGTATTGTGACAACTTGCCACCTTTTAGGCGAACTGTGAAGTAACTGTTAACAAACCCAGCCAGGGGGTGGGGGCTCACTGCCCTGGGTGCTCTCAAAGCCAGAGGAGATGTGAGGGCAACTGGCCTGTGCCTGAATCCTGCAAGGAGGAAATGATGCTGAAATGTTGAAATGATGGGAAACAAAAATGAAGAGGTGCCTTGGAGCTCTTCCTTGAGGCTGCTCCTGTAGAATCCAGGGGAATGAACTGTATGGTGTTAGTTATGCTAAAAAGGCAAGGAGCAGGTGCTCAAATGCTCTTACCTTCCACTGGGAAAACTCTATTCTTTCTGCCCGAATTCCCATCCCACGTGAGTCTGGGAGCTTGCACAGAGGCTCCCAAGCTATCAGGATGCATATTTGCCTTTCTGGAGAGAAAGGCGTTGGACAATGTAGCTTGTAACTAGGAGAACTACATTTACCTGTGAAATCTGGGGTCAGAGCACCAGGTGTTCCAGAGGGAAAGTACATTCCTCTGTGTTCCCCTATGTAATGCTTAACTCCCCTCTCCCACAACCTCAGTTCTGCAGGGGCACGACTCTGGAGTGTTTTCTCCAAAAGTCAGTGAGTCCTGGAGCCTCTGACTCTCCTTGAGTCTAAAGATCCAGGTGTCTGAGTGCATAAGCAGAATGTTACTCTGTGTCCCTCTTACCACTGTGGAAAGGTGATGGCATGTAGGAATTCCCATGCTCTGGAGTCAGTGACAGCAGATGGAGAAAACAAAGCTGACTCTAGGCAAGATGGACTGTTTTGGTGGATGGGGATCTACATGAAAAAAACTTGACAGTTCTTTCCATGGAGGCTGAATAATTAGTTGAAAGCGATAGAATGTTGAGAGATAAAAGAAGTTGACTGTAACTTTAGACTGAGCTATTGAATTAACAAGGGTGCATTTGATTCCATCCCTGACTTTAAATAATTGTAGTTGCAGAGAGGTGAGCTCATAAAGTCTGATTAATTCCTGGTGGCATGTTTTATTTCAAATGCAAAACATTTTGAGGTTAAAATAAGTGTTACTGTTTATACGACACACTAAGCTAATGATTTCCCCTTTTATTTTTTAAATCTACTTTATCCAATAATACTGCAACTTTAATGGATAAATGCTCAGCTCTCCTTTGGGTGGTTTCAGATTTCCTGTGTGTTGTTACAAAATCTAACAACCCTTTTTTTTCTCTTCTTTTCCCTTTCTTTCTCACTCCCTCCCTTTCCCCTCTCTAGGTGATCCTCATTCTGACAAAGCTCTACGACTTCAACCTGGGGAGTGTTACAGAGAGTTCACTGTGGAGGTATGTGGATTGTGGGAATCACAGCAAGCATGGAGGGTTGTAATCTGTCTCTTGTAAAACTGGGGGCTGACCCGGGGTGTGGGCATGGGGGAGTGTCTGAGTGCATCAGAGGAGGAGCTGGGAAAGAATCTGAGACAGAGGAAGTTGCTCTTTGGAAAAGGGATACATGGTTAGGGCACATTCCTTTAATGAAGTGGGGTCTGGTAAGAAGAGGGTTTCATCACATAATGGCACTTCCCTGGCATGCAGAGGAGCTTGGTTTCCTTCTCACCTTTGGCTGTCCCTAGACAAGTGCCTTCCTTCCTCACTGTCCTGTGAGGCTGGCAATCAGAGCAGGCTCTATAGATGGGTGCATACGTGCTAGAACTGTGTTTGAGAAGGAATAAAACACAGTGTATGATATAATCTTAGCTGATCTTAGCCTTGTTCCTCACTCCTGTGAGCTGAGATGGTCATCTTGGTAGTCACTATGTGTTGGGCTGTAAGGAGAGAAGCTGCTGAAGGACTAGGGATGCCACAGTGAGGTGCTGATGTCTTCTCCACTGTGGATGTCCTTGGATGGTGTCACATAGCTACCCATGTTTCTAGTCTGGCATGGGAGATGGACTGTCCTGACCTGGGGAAACATGCTTCTGGACAGAGTGTGTGTTTGGAAGAATATGTCTGGATTTAAAATAAATAACATAAAATCCCCTCAGCCCCCAGATTCACCCCTATAAACAGATCAGTTCCTTGACCTTTGGAATCACCAAATTGTTTCATCCTGCCTGTGGAGTGGTGGTATGCCTTTAACAGAATTGCTGTAAGGTACCCTAGGTACCCTAGGTACATTGTACCCTAGGTACATTAAAAAAAAAAAAAAAAAAAAAAAGTCAGCCAGGGGCTGGTGAGACCAAGTACATTGTTTCAGATTTACCTGGTGTATTACAGCTGTTGTGAAACCTGCTCGAAGTGTAGTTGGTGGAACAGTCAGTCCATTGTAGCCATTGCTTGGGTGTGAGCCCTTACTGGCAGATGATCTCTTGTATTTCTTTCTTCACAGGAGATTTAAAAGCCCCTGTTTGGAGCAGGCTTTGGCCATTTGCTGCAGGTTTATTCCTGTAAATGTATTTAAGGGTTAATTATCCAGTAGAGCTCTTGAAACTTCTCAATTTGAACAGTACTTAGGAAGCCTAATTGCACTGCACCATGGTAATCTGCAAAAGTATAAATAACCATGCAGCTAATAAGAGAGAACAGTCATTTCCACTTACCCTGGTACTTTTCAAGGTATTAATGCCTTAAAAACTTTTGCCTCTTTACGTAGCAAGTACAAATGGCACTGTGATTGTACTTTAAACGTAATTGCCAAACAATCTGCTCTGCATAAATAATGTAACAAACAGGCAAACCTTGTCTTAATCCTGAGCTTGCAGCATCACCTGAGCTCTGCAGAAAGGTAATAGCAGTACCCCCCTCTGGAGGTTTCCCAAAGTGATAGAAATGTAATTATTCATCAATAACACCGAAAGTATCCAGCACTTGGTCAGCTGGGAAAACACCCTGCTTTGTGAGAACTGTTCAGCCTGTTCTGGAACACATCTGCATCTGGGCTCCAGTGAAATAGGGGCCAGTGGGGGCCTGGAGATTCAGAGAGGTTGAGAAATTAGAACTTCCCAGGTTCTTTTCCTAGGTCTGTGAGGACAGCTCAGGTTAAGAGCTAGTAGGTAGGTCTCCTGGGCTCTAAGCCTTATTTTCCACTTGGAAAATTCAGGAATAAGCCATGTGTTGCTTGACAGGGGAGTGTGGAATCTTGGAGGGCATCTATGAGTTTCTCTGCAAAGGACATTGTAGAAATGCAAATAGATACTATGTGTAAGAAGTAAGCCAGAGAAATATTCCTTTTCTTGGGATTTCCTGTTCTATTTGCACATTCAGGCCCCTAAATCTTTGCATTGTTTAAATTGGTGTTTTTCAATATTTTCTTTTCGTTTTTGAAACCCTGAAAATTTTAAGAGAAGGATTTGTCTTTGCAGAATGAATGTAAGCCTCCTGGCAATAGGTTTCCTGTCCTTAGTTACTTTTTGTAGGCTCTTTGAGCCCCCAGATGGGTCACAAACTGAATGCAACTTCAACTAAGTATCAAAAGATGATCTGTACATTTCCAAGGGATTTACTTATTTTTTTTTCCCTGTGTTCTGGAAATACAACTAATCCTTTCTGCTAGCCAGGAGTCCTGCCCAGCTGAGCAGTGGTGCTGCATGATGTCTATCCTGACCACTTGGCAAATACAGTTGCCTTCACAAAAGGAGTGTGGCTTTTGTGGCAGAGAGCAATGAATTACATGGCAGAGGATGCTGAGATAGAGAAGAGTGCAAGGCAATCTCCAAATACCATCTTGCCTCCACCTGCTCCATGCATCAAAATCTCCTCCTCAGTTCCCCCTGGGTTTATAGCATGAGAGGCTTCTTTTATTGGAAAACTGAATTGCCACACAAAAAGAATTTCTAATCCCTGCATCTAAATACAAAAACAAGTAAATCAATAAGAAAACATCCTGAATGTAATTAAAAAAAAAGAGAGTGAGAACAACAGAGGAAGAGAGGAGAATTAGAAGTTACATTGAAAACTGCTCCTGTATCAGGCTGATACGAGCTTAGAAAGGGGAAATGCTAGTCAGCATTTGAATGCAGGAACACAGACACTGCTCTAATATCCAAATTCATGCCTCTGGGGCTCAAACAATCACAGAAAAGGTCTCTATTGCTACTGAAGCAGCCAGCCTTGAAGCAGCTAGCTTCAAGGAAAAACACACACCCACACACACACCCTCTTCCTTGTGAATGCCACATCTCTTCTTTGCCACAGGAGATACCTGTCAGTTGTGTTTTAGATTTTTGTTTTTACCACTGTGTTGAGTGGAGGTGATAATTTTCCTCCTATGAAAGGAAGCTACTTCATTGCTACTTTACTATGCTTGTGGTGGTGTGAGCTGTTTATGAATTTCTGGAGAGAGGCCTTTTCCATAGGTCAAGAAATGTAATTGTAAAAATTATTTATGCTTTTAGACATGCAAACCCTTCCTCATTGCCTAGTGAATTATCTAACTGTGTAGTTAGCTAAGAATCCAGCCTGCTTTAAATAAGAAATGGATTAAGGGATGGCTGTATGGCTTTCTGTAGAATTTTTTTTCACCCCACCACCACCTCTTCTCCATCAACAAAAGGAAAACAATTTTCCCTTAAAATCTGTAAACTTACATGGTTTTGATTTGAAGTGCTGTTGGAGCACCTCTAATTCCCAGACTCTCTGTAGGGCAGGATCCCTCCATCAAACTTCATTGTCCATGAGGAACTGTAGGCATACAGGAGTGACCTCTATGAAATATGAACTCTTTCTTTAAAAAGTAGGTGCCAGGCTATTCACAGGAATTGTTTAAGCTGTTACAGTATTGAGATAGGGTTGTGAGAACATGACATTCTGGATAAGTAATTAAAGTTGATATTGTAATATTTAAAATGTTTTCAACTGTTTCAACCAGTGCATATTGAGCAGTTTCTTTGTGGTAATATAACTGGGATAAAAGGTTTTCCATTACTGCCTTTTTTAGTACTCAGGAATGTATTCATTTATTTTGTTTATTTGGGTTGCAGTAGCTGAAAAGACAGCTTCCCTCTCCAGGGAGCTCTCAATCTTGGGTGAAGACTGAGAGACAACAGGGTGATCCAGAAGGCAGGAGAGGCACAAGTGAGCAAGGTGCTATTTATGATCAATGCCACAGCCATGACTGCAACACATCAGCTAATTGGGCAGCGGGGAGCAGTTCAGATTTTCTTCCAAAGCACTGACATGTTTCAGCTCTGGGTCCCTGCTGCCATTTTGCCCACCTCAGATGGGTCCCTGGAGTTCTCCTCCTCTGGCTTTTGTCCTGGCTAAATTATCTGATTGTACATAATGCTGGCCCATGCATTAACCCAAAATTGTGACTAACTCTTTCTAAGAGGCTAAAATGCTGATTAAGAAATTTTGTATATGTATGTATTATTTCTTGTTTTCTTGTTTATTTACCAAGAAATTATGTCTCCATGGCAGCAGTCAAAAATCCCCAAGCATTTTTTTTTTACTCTTGTGACTGCTGTGCCTGAAGAGGTTAGTCTGTTGTCTTAGTCTCTTTGTTGAGTTAGAAAAAAACCCCTTTCAGCTTTTTAACAGAGGCAGCTGCAAAATGCAGCAGCTGCAACCCTAGTTTGGAGCAGAGAGGAGTAAAACCCCTCAGCTTGGTTGCAGGCTGCCTTATGTCATGCATTGCTGTTTCATTCAGTTCTGTTCAGATTTCCAGAGGGCTTTATGTTGTTTCCTCCCACGGAATTGCCTCTTAAGACTCCCACAGTCCCCAAAGACCCTCAGCATGTGTCAGTACCTCTAGCACTGCAAAAATTTCCCAGCTCACGCTGATTTCTGTGCCCTAGGTTTGTGTGTGGCACACAGAGCTGGCTTCAGATAGGGCTGCTCTAGGTGGGAAAGGGTGAGTGTGGTGTGAAGTGCCCTTTGGGAGCTGAGGCTTAGTCTGGTTGCTCCAAAAAAAGCTCCAGCTTCTAAGACTGGTGATAAAGGAGTCAGGGATGAGGAGATTCAAAGAGCCTGACTCAAATTTCCATATCATCCTCTGTGAACCAAGCTAAACCTGAAATAGTCATGGCACAGCCAGAGCTTTCTTAGGAGTGTTTCTATCCCAGTGTCAATACATTATTTAGACTGCTTTGTGAATGGCAAATTCTGGCTTGTGCCACAGCCTCTTGTTTAGTACTGGTTTGGCCCCACTGGGGCATTGTAGTTTTCCTGGAGTTTGCTGTATTGAAATGCAGTCTCCATGACCAGCAGCTGACATCTCCTCTCAGTATTGTCAAATTTGATTACATTTATAATTTTCCACTTTTATGCTGATGGCATGCATCTTCGATATGTGCTATTTTCTGGATGATTTTATTCAGGCATAAAATTAATGGAGCTGATTTTCAAAGTAGTAATGTTTCCCATTATTGCATCTTCTTTGGCACTTTTTAATAATACTGCAAAGTGCAGAAATCCTGTGCTGATGAGGAGAAGGGTTTCTTGTATCTGCAGTCAGTCATCAGGGCATGGAGGGAAGGAGCCAGCTGTGTGTGCAAGCACCCTAATCTCTCTTGGGTTTGGAAACCAGGGCAACCAAAATTTTGGCATCTCTACTGTTGGTTTTGGCTAGAATGTATAAATAGCTTAACTTAATGAGTGTGAGTTTTTTTGAGGCTATTGGAGCCATCTATGAAAATCTTTATGGTTGAGAGCTGTTAGGAGCAGACTGTGTTTGCTGAAGAACCAAGGGAATGGGGAACCACAGCAGATGACCACAGTGTGAGACAAGAGTTGTTCCTCAAGGCTCCCAGCAGCCTGAGTTGCAATCAGTGCACACCTTCGGCAACACCCCAGAATTATGCAGTTCTTAGCCTCCTGTACCCGGATTATTAGTTGTTTCCCCATAGTAGGTGGTTCAGTTTATCCTGGTCCAGTTCAGCCTGGCTGGCAGTCATAGATGCCATAGATATCATCTTGGCATGGGAGCCACACTGGAGCCCTTTAGGATATGCACAGTGGCTGCAGGCTGGCCACTCCTGAGCTCGTTGCTGCCAAATGAAGACGGTGGCCCTTTGTTTCATAGTGTGATCTAAACAAATATTTCATTGTGGATATCAGGAAATACACTGAAGGAGTTGTTCAGATTTCCTTGGGCTGTGTGTAGCTGAATGGGACAATTCATGATAATTAAAAATAAAATTTTAAAAAAAATGTATTTGAGGAGTTGGACAGAATGAACCATAGGCTTAGCCCTCCTCAAGTGTGCCAGAGTCCCAGGCAGTGTCCGGAGCATACATTCCTTGCAGTTCAAATTAGAAGGAAGTGCTTTCATTGCAACAAAGGGATAGTGTGAGATAAAACTGTTTTAAATGTCTGTTTTGGGAACCAATAATTAAAATTAATAGGCTTATCTTAAATCGAGGGCTATGCTTTAAGATTAGGCAAAATCAGTAATGATAATAAAGATAAGAAAATTTTAATACATTATTCTTTAAGTATAAAACTAGCTTCTGTAGAGAAGTTTAATTTGTCTCCTTCCCAATGTTTCCCTAGCCCTTTTGTTTCCTACAGGATTTTCCAAAAAGGGAGTAGTAATGTTCACACCTTTGCTTTCTGGTGGTTCCTTTCTTTCATCATGGTATTGTTGCCACAGAGGTGGTGGAGACCAAGGGGGACACTGCAAAGTCATGTGAAAAGTATTAGCCCAGCAAATGAGGCTAAAAGCCTTTGTACATGTCTTGGGGTGGTGTGTGGATTGAAGTCCCACCTTTGCTTATTAAGATGTCTTAGTCCCCTTGTTTCATGAAGCTCATTTGTCTTTTGTGAGCCAGCCTGCTGACTGGTCTGTTTGTTGTGTCTCTTAATTGCTTCATCAGTGACCTTTCTGTGGGGGTGGGGATGTCATCAGGCAGGGGGCCTTTTGGATTTATTAATTTTTTGTTTGCCAAGAAAGCTCTGAGACTAATTGCCAAGACTTCCCAGAAGATATTAGTTTACAAATTTTAATGACACTTATGATTTATTAATGTGCTTCCCCCTGCATCTGCTCATCCCTATTCCTTGGTGAAATTCCTACTGAATTGGAGAGAATGAATAAAAACAGAACTGCAGATTGCTATGGTGTTTTAGATAGTTTGTTTTAAAAATAAATGCCCATGCTTTATTTATATCTCTGAATCTCTGAAGACAGAGGTAAATCTTGGCTTTGGCTGAGTTCTGCCCCAGAACCTCATTCTGGTGTTGCTTGGTGGGAGCACGGGTGTTCACATTTTCACGTGCAGGTGACTCCTGTCCAACCTGTGCTACTCATCCACACTCTGTGCCTATTCACACAGCTCTTTCAGCATGAAGGTGGGGTTGCTTTGCTGGAGGTATTGGTGCTCAAACGTGTGGCTGTGAGAGGAATGGGCTGGTCACTGACAGTGGATGCTGCAGATAGGTTTGGGTGGGGAATGTGCTCGTTGAATACACCTGGAGAGGTTATGTGTTTGTACTTATGTGTTGATCTCATACATAAAACCAGGCTACTGGGATGCTCCTTTTAGTAAGTAGACCTGGGAACTTTTGGATGCATCTTGTTTTCTGTCTGGATATCGGGAAGCAAAAAGAAAAGGAAATTTATCAAATTCCTAATTTTTTGAGGAAATGTTCTCAGGATTAAAGTAGAATTCCAAACAAAATGTAGAGAGAAAATCACATGCTGTGTTTTGTTTTAATTTTCCACGATTCAGGTAAGAACCCCAGTCATCCCTCCTGAATTATTTATATTCTACAAAAGAGCTACAACGGGAGAGACTGAGAATCTCTCCAGGGAGAGACTCCCTCTAATCTTATGTGTGGAGGATCCAAGTTCAAGCCCTTGCTCTGAATAAGTATGAAGGGAAGTGCTTTTTTATTCCTCAAGTAATTACATTGTGTAACTCATTGCTACAGGATGTTGTGAGGCAGGAATAATAAAAGCCTAAATGGATTTCAAAAGGGACTCGGTGAATTAACCGAGGATGCTTCTGCTGGTGGCTGAATAATGTGATAGTGTGGCAGTAGCCTATGGCTTGCATGAATTATTTTATAACACCCAGGGGACGAACAAATCTTCAGCTTTTGGATCAGAGTTTCAGAAATATATATATATATTTGTTATCTATTTGTCAGCAGTGAGCTACTCATGCTTTAAGTATTCTAATGGAATAACTGGGATTGTGCTGGAGACAGGATATTCCACAGTATTTTAGTAGGTTGGGGATTTGGTTATCTCTGAGTCCAGAGAACTGGATGACAGACCCTGTGAAGTAGTCATGCTGTCTTTTATCTCTTTCATATACTTTCCCTAGAATATTCTGTGTCAGATTAACAGGTAGCACAAATATTTGTAATTTGGTGTGTCTACTGTGGCTGTCTTATTCAAACAGGGGATTTGAGTCTTCTGCATCACAGGTGGGCTCTCCATCAGTTTGTGTCTCTTGGATGCTACCATATTTTGTAAGTAAAGGTGTTTCATTGGCCTTTGAAATTGTAGTTTGAAAAAAAAACAAAACCAGAAAGCCCAACCCCAAACCAAAACAAACCAACCAAAAATATCTTTGGCATAATTTAATTTTTAAGCTAGTCCTTTTAGTCACTCAGCTGGGTCAATGGAAAATTAGATCTATTCAGATTTCTAGTCATTCAATTCCAGAAAACAAGATAATAAAATGGGAAATTCAGAGAGTTTAATGCCAGAAAATATTTCTGGTGCAAGTTTATAAGCATTAGGATCTCAGTGTGAACTAATGAAATTTGTTGTGGAAAAAAATGAAGTGTTCTAGGAAGCTGGAAGAATATGCTTGTCCTTGTGTTATCAGCTAACATATGCTATATTTATTATAGGGTTTTTCTCTGTTCTTATTGGTGAATTTCTTTGATTATGGCTCCTGAAGAAAGGAGACATCCTATCTCATCAGCAATGAATTTTGAGCCCTGGTCATGTTCCCAGGCATTCAGTTCTGGGGCTTTGGTGGAGCAGGTCAGAGGAAGCTTTGCCAAGAACAAATGTGCTTTTGAAGCCTCCCTGTCCCTATGAAGTCATCTTATCAGGGCTGGCAGGTAAAGTGTGTTTGTAGTGTCTTGCCTACTTGTTTAGAAGGAGCAAGGCAGCACTCAGGAGGGAGCCTGTAGCCAAGAACCTGCTGTTGCAGATCCTGTGGGTGCTGTGACTGGTGCTGCATCAGCAGAGCTGCACCTGTTAACAGGAATTGGCTACTCCATCTCCTCTTTTATCATTTGGAACAGCAATTCCATTGCTCTCATTAAAGAGCTGCTCCTTTTGTTATCTAATCTTACATTCTAATGAGATTTGGATGTCGACTGCAAAACTTTCTGCAAGAAGCCACACTTAAAAGATGAATTTGTTTTGACCTTACTAATGTCTTTTTCTGATCACTCTTTGCTGTGCAGAGGAGTTTCGTTGGCACAGATTAGTAGCGAAGGCATTCAATGGGAATCTGTGCCAGTAGTAATGAAAACCACATATTAAATTAGCTTATAAATATGCAAATAGATAAGTGAAAAATAAAACTTTATTAATTACTTAAGAGCTTCCTTACTAAGTCTCGTCTATTATGATTGGGGCAGGAGGTGGCCAGAAAAGAGTGTGTTAAAAACCTTACAGTGTTATATGGTATGGACAGGGTCTTGCTAAAGCAAGTGGGTAAAACTTCTCTCATATGAGGAAAGGCTGAGAGAGCTCTTTAGTCTGGAGAAGGGAACGCTGGAGTGGGACTGGTGGATTGTATCAATGTGTGCAAATTCCTCAAAGCAGGGGGAAAAGAGGATGGAGCCATGCCCTTTTGTCTGCCCAGTGATAGACAAGAGACAATGCATGTGCCCAAACTGAAACTCAAGATGTTCCCTCTGAATACGATGGAAAACATTTTTTACTGTGTAAGTGACTGAAAACTGGCTGAGGTTGTCCAAGAAGTTTGTGGTGTGTCCATCCTTGGTCATATCCAAAAACCATCTGGACTGATCCTGGGCAAATGTCTTCTAGGTGGCCCCGCTTGTGCAGGAGGTTGGATCAGATCAGCTCCAAAGATTCCTTCCAACCTCAGCAATTCTTTGGTTCCAAGAAGACTAAAGAAGCATTGACCTAAGGCTCGGAGCCAGTAGAATTAAGTTCTTAGGACAATATGTAGTTAATCTGTGCATCGCCTTACTGGAGCCTGTTTTTACCCATATTGGGGTAAAAAATGGGTAAAATGGGTTGGATTCCTAGAATCAGACACAAAATCTTTCAAGGACTGTAGTACTTGCAAAGACTTCACCTGTGGCTCAGTTCCCTGGCCTCTGATCAGTCAGACAGAGATAGGTACTGCCACGTACTCTCCAGGCAGTCAGACCTGCATAAGGAGCCACCAGGTTCTTGCATAGAACGGTTTTTGTGTTGGTGCCACCTCATGCACACTGCAGGGCAGTGCCCCTGTCCACACTGAAGGTAGGCTTTGCATGGCCTTCAAGATTTGCTTCTCTTTGACCAAGCTGTTCCTTCCCTTTCTCTTCCTATCTCCTTCCTCCCTTGGCTTTTCTGTTCTTTCCAATTAGGCTTCAGGTCAAGCCATAAATCTTGGATGCTTTGTACAGCAGCTTGTAGAATTTAGTACTTTAATACTTTAACACGGGTTGTGTCTGTTTATATTGATGTTTTATTATGTTGTGGTGGGTTTTTTTTTCCTTTGTTTTGTTGTTTGGGTTTTTTTTCCCCCCAATGCACTGCCATTTTATAATGGCTATAAATAATCAGAAGGATGGAGAAAAGCTGTTAAAAAATGTGCAAGAAAACCTTCCATCTTTCTTTAGTCTGGTGTCTCTCTCTCTCATTATGTCCATGGTAGATTCATTAGGTTTCTAATGAAGTTAAAAGTGCCCATATGAAGTGGTCCCTTTTCCAAATAAAATAATATTTATGAAGGGCTACATTTCCCCAGCCTGGAAGGCAGCCTTTGATTTATTTACTTACCTCATGTGCTTCATTTGTAAAATCTGTCAGCCAGTTCTTTTACAGTATATGTCTGACCAGTGAAAATGAAAGCTCTTCCCAGATCATGGGAAGCTAGGCATTTTTACATATAGGTTTTCTGCCTCTGAATAAAAACTGTAGAGGTTTAGTGAGGCCTTTCTGTAATCAGGTTGCTAGGCCTTGTTTCTGGGTCATTGAAAGCCAGTTACTTTAGAAAATTGACTCCATATATATTAGTAGTCAGTTATATCCAGTTTTCCTTGAAGCTTGCTGTTCAGATCCCTGAATCTAGCAGCAGGCTAGCAGCTGAGTATTCAGCATCCTCCAGGTCTAGTCAGGCGTGAAAAAATCTGGTGGTGTATTGGAAAAGTTGAGAGATATTATTCCCATGATAAATCCAAGAATATCCTTTGGCCCTGTAACAGGACTGTTACATGTTATTTTCAGGATCTTGTAGTCTAGCTCAGGGTATCTGTGAGGAAGATGATGGCAGGAGACAGCTGACAGGAAGATGTCTGGGCTGTTAATACAGCTGTAACTGCCAAGCCTTACCCCAAAATCAGGTAGTTTTGCCCAGTGTTGAGAGATGTGCTGTGAACTGACCTGGCTGAGTTCTGGTGCATTTAAAATGTAACTATCTCCAGCTAATCGAAATGCTGCCAGGAGTGCAGGGCACTCTTTTATACAAAAAGTCCTGGAAGTTCCAAAGGTGCCCAGGGAGAAGTACACAGAAAGAAAGAGCAGCCCATCTCTGGGACCTGGGTTCTGGCCTTGTGGGAGTCTGAGCTCACAGGGAGTCATCAGCCCCATGGGAAGAGAAATGCACATTGGTCCCCTTGCATCTCTTTCTCTGTTAGAAATGTTAGAAATTGTAGGAGCCATTTGTTTTAAGAAGGAAGCCTGGTTGCTGATTATTGGTCCTGGGGGGGGATGAGTAAGCAGCAGGTTCAGAGCAGAAGTCAGGAACAGCTTGGAAAAGAGTAGTTCACACACAGGTAACATGTCCCAGGTCTTGGTGTGGACACAGGAGGATCACACAACATCCATCAGCACAAAGGGGTATATGAGTTCTCTTGAGAACTAATACAAAAAGTATGAACCCTCTGTGGTTCCCTGTTACTTCAGGGATCACAGAAAAGCTTGACCTTGAGGTGCCCCAGACACAAGTCTCTGTAAAGCCATTCTGTGGGAGACCTTGTCCTTTCTTTGGATTACTTGCAGCTCTAAGTGTGGCTGAGGAAAACCAAGGCAGTAAGATCACCTGTGCAAATGTGAGGTTTCAGATATAATGTTATATTGCCATGCAGCAGTTAAGCTACAGAGTAAGCAGTAGACCATGGTACATCATTCAGCTTCCCTTTAGCAAAGTAGAGAGTAAATGTCCCCTGGAAGATTAAAATCCCATTGGTTCTATTATGTGTAACCAATAAAGATAAAAGGGATGTCTATGAGGAATGCAGAGTTACCACAGCACATTTAGCTTTGTACCCCCAAATGTGCATTTTCTATTTTGTAGAAGGCATGGGGAACAAAGGAAGAAGAGCTTTGGGGTTTCTCTTCTGGGAGAGTATCTGGTAGGGGATTGTAGTGGACCACTTGCCTCTCTGAGGATGGGAGAGTGGTCTGCACCAACACTGCCTAATCCTAGGGGCTGAGGGGTTTTAGTAACACCACCTGAAAAGTTTCTTTATGTTTGTTGTCCTGTGGCTTTTAACAGTGATGGGTACAAGAGCATGGCCCATCTGTTACAATGGTTTGAGACTTACAAGAAGCCCGTATTTCCTATTTGAAAGTGCTCCTTTTAAATAGTGACAGTGTACATGGTTTCTTTAGGGGACAGATGAGGGTGAAGTTAAGGAGGCTGTGGTCTAACTCTAGTTTAGCTGAATCTGATCCAAGCAGGGTGCATGATGTGGTTTGTCATGAAAAGTCAAACATCAAAGAATCAGTGTTGTGACTGTGCAGACATGGGAATGGTGCTTTTCCTCAGTATGCAATACCAAACTTGTTCTTCTTGTGTCTGTCTGGTTCCAGAGCATCACTGGAACTCTGCATTTTGGCAAGGTTTGGAAGGGAATCATGGCACTTTGGCATGTTCCTCTGGCCAATCTGGAATTGGTTTGGTACTTGCACTGCTAGGAAGCTTTTGAGGCATGGTTGGCAGTGGCGTTGTTGAGAAGCTCAGATCTTGTGGAAAAGTGGGTTCTTAAGTTCCTTAGCATAGATATTTCAGTTTTCTATTGTTAAAGTTCCTGTATACTTGCAGAAAGCAAAGGCAGAGTCCTTTGTTCTTAGGACTCCTTTCTTGTGTTTTATCTCAGCTTCATTGGTCACTGTGCTCCTTCTCATCCCATGTGACAAAAACCATTACAAATGCTGCAGTAGGCTGTGTTGCAAACTGTTATCTTCAAAAATGACATTCATAAAGGTTAATAATTGGAATGAGCTCTGGCAGTTACTAATTAGCACCATTACACAATCAGCTCACATTCTGGCAGCATTAGGCATACTTAATCAGTCAATTATCATTGATCTTGGAAAGTGGTGCTCTAAAGTTAGCATAAGGTGCCTTTGTAAGTGGAGAGAAGGAATTTGACACTGCCACAGTGGTCAGGCTGCTGGGAGCATGTGGTTTGAGGTACCAGTGTGGTGTACCTGATTGTGATGGATAGATTGGCATTAAAAATCAGACAGTACAGACCCACCTTCAAACAGGCACAAATAGGTCCTATCACTGTCTCTTTGCCATTTCAAACAGTAGAGGGTGTTCAGGGAGAGAGCTGGCTTTGGGGAAAAATGGATTTAATGACTTCAGTGAATTTCAGTTATTGTGTAATGACTTACAAGCTTTTCAAAGAACAGCTGGAGCATAAGGTACCATTTTCTTGGTTTTATTTTTCTTCATGTCAATTATAGTCTCAGGGTAAGGAAGTTGTAAACAAGATGGGGAGGCACTAAAGGATTCTAAATTCTAAAGGATTTCCCTTCAGAAGTATTTCATAAAGTGACCTTAATCTTATGAATCCAAATGTTATGATTGCTCTGTGCTCTCTCAGACACTCAGAAGCACAGAGCCTTTGCTGCTTGTGCTGGCTCAGAGTGCAGAGGGAGCAGGGCTGGTGCTGCACACAGTGGCCAAGATTTTCTAGCCAGTGTTTGGCTATTCCCTGCTTGAGTGTCTCAACATGCATGTCTTGTAAAACCATCTGTTATTGTGCCTGGTCAGGAAGGTGTGCAGATATGCGTGGGCCACACAAGCAAGGATGGTGGCTGCAGTCCAGTGTCTGAAGGCGATTTTCCAGATCTCTGGATGGAAAATGAATGTGTGGAGTGATGAGGGCTGACGTGCTGGTTTCTGCTCTTGCTTCCCTTTTATGATTTTGTGTTTTGACTGTTGAAGATATGGTCTGCAATGTGTGTGAATTCACAAGGGATAGAATGGGCAAGTTGTCAACAACACGTTGGAATGTAAGGGGAGTCCAGGATACTGTGAAAGTAAAGCAACTTGTGTAGGTGAAAGGGCCAGGAAAAACATGAGTTGTACTTGACTACCCTTTGGAGTTTGGCCCAGGGCCTCTGCCTGTTTAGCAGAAGGGAAAAGACATTTTTGTAATTATTTCTGGAATGCGTTTGTAATCTATCTCTCTCTCCTGCTGCTTATTCTCTGAGAGTCTTCATTGTGGGCAAATGATCCAGAAAAAAATCTGGTTAGAATCTTACAGGATGTTTCCCCAAAAACATTTTGCAGCAGAAATCTGAGAATACACCTCAGAGCTGACTGAAGTCTGAACAACATTGTTTATTTTTCTCCACATCTGAATGTTCGCCTTTGCTCTTGGGAAAAATTTACAGGAGGTCTTGGGAGTAGGGACAAGGAGAAAAGATGTCAGAAGTTCAACTCTGGTTCCAGCTTGTGGGAAAAGCTAGCCCAATGTGAAGGGTATTGTTTAAAAAGTACTTGATCATACATCTGATTCCAGAAGTAGTAGAAAGTGAGTGCAAGAACAAACAATCCAGACCACCAGAATTTCCTTGCCTGCTATCTGAGATGCAGATTCTTCTCAGAAGTGTAAAGGAAACTTGGTTGAAGAAAAATTAAAAATCTGAGCATGGCTATGGATTGTACAGTGATTATGTAATCTGGAAAGAGGAAATATGTACAGGAAACCTAGATGTAGGTCACTAATGTAGTATCCAAATTTGGAGGAGGTTTGACTGGATGACCTTTAAAGGTCACTTCCAACCCAAACTATTCTATGATTCTAAGGAAGTCAGAGTGTTTCTAGGCGTTTTTCCAGAGACTTTGGGGCAGATCTTGTAAAAGTAATGAAGAGAAACGTGTCTTCGTATATCAGGTACTTAGCCTGAGACTCTTCCCTGAGCCAGCCCTGGGTCAGCCCCATGGGGATGGGGTACCTCAGGAGAGGCTGGCGAGAGCTGGTGCCTGGGCTGGGTGTCACTGCAGAGCTCTGGCTCCTGGGTGCAGATGCTGTGCTGCAGAGCTCAGGCAGGATTTCCCCTCAAAACCTCCAATAATCCACAGCCTGTGTAGGTACTTCTGGAGGTGACAGATGTGCTTTAAGAAATGTGCAAGACTCAGGGCTCAGAACTGGTAAACAGCTCTGGTGTTCTACTGTATGACAAATGACATCACCTATGAAGCGTGCCTTGGTATGGCAACAAATGCTATGGCAACATCTGTAAGTGGAGCTAATTTTAGAAAAGAGGTGCCAGGCTACAGTATCTCAGTTAAGGAAAAACAGTTGGACACTTTGTTCTTACAGCAGTCCTGTAAGTATGCAAATATATACAGCATAATCGTTCCCTCCCCTGCCTGGCCTCCCAATACCTATTCTCCAATTACTGAGTATTTTGCAGCAGTGCAGAGGCAGGTTTTAGGAAAAACACCCTTAAAGCAGAGCATGGATTTCTTGGGAAAGTGAGAAGTGTCCATTTTGAAAGACTGAACGTACACGTCTGCTTCTGGTTAGCTGTGCCTTTGGGAGGGAGGGCAAACACTGGTGGATGTTTCTCAACCCTGTGTCTGTAGTGTGGTGATAGAGGAGCCTCTCACCCATATCCCTTGGGAAAAGCAGCACAACAGGCTCCATTTGAGAAGCTGACTCTGAAAGGAGCTGAGAGGTTGAATACTTTTTCCTTGAGTGCATTCAGCACACTTTTGACCTATTGGCATTCTGTGACCTATCCTATCTTGTCTTGAAATGTCCCCATTAAAATATTATGTAAATGGGATAGTGAAGCCAACACGGAAATTGGACAATATGCAATAAAAAGTGTTAACTTGACATTGAGGCCGTACTCTCTGCAGTGCCTCTGTTCCAATTTCAATCCCATCCACAAGCAGAATATTGCAGTGCTGATGTGCAGTTTGATAGGATGCTTGGGTCTGATGGCTCGAGAACATGAAAAATGCTCATCTCACCCCTTTGATGCCCTCTCCAACTGATTACACAGTGGAGACCACAGAGCACAAAAATCAGCTGGCTGATATTGGAGCAATGCTGCAAACATGTCAGTGCTCTCAAAGCAGTTGTGTTCAAGCCAACAGTGCTGCCTGAAAGGCTGGTGGAAGAGCAGAAGGATGTGTTTGAAATGTGAAGGATCTTGAGGAGCTTGGAATCTCACTTCTTTGTCTTACACAGGCATGAAGCCGTGGCAAATGCTGTTGTGTTTGTGAAGTGAGGCAGTGGATGATTTTTAGATACAACAGTAGGGAAATGGGTGAATACAGGCACAGACTCCTTGATAGTGATTTTTTTAGCTCGTGGTGGTCAGGTAGGAGAGATCGTAACATAAAGAGTCTTAGGACCTTGTTGACTGGAACTGACTGTTGCTTTGCTTTCCAAGAGTCACTTTCCTTCATGGAGCAAAATTGCCAAGTGATTGGTTACTTGTATGCAGAGTGGGATTTTATCATGGGAAGATACATTTAAAGAAGGAATCTTGACACTAGAGTCTTCCTCGGAGCAGATGCCTTCTGGAGATACTGGGTTACACTCTTGGTATAATCCTAATAAAATGAAAAAAAATGTCTATGGGGATAAGCTGTGAAGTATTAACTGTGTCACTGGTGACTCATGGATGTGGAACTATTAGAGAAATTCCTAGATTATAAAAGCAGAAAGAGCATTGTACTCTGTGCTTGACACTGTGCAAGATCATGCAGGAGAAGAAAATCAGTCACAGACATTAAGCAGAGATTAATTCCTCATCTAACATCTGCTTGATCAAGAGCAAAACTCTTGGGACAGCATCCTATCTTGATTGTAAATTAGCAGTAATGAAGAATTTACCTTATCCATTAGTACAGTCTGCTGGAACAGTTGCCCTCCCTGTGGTTGGTTTTTTTGTTTTTTTTAACCCACCCAAAATAGAACAAAATACCTTCTTACCCATGCTTGTCTAGCCTGACTTTGTCAGGTTTTAGCTCTTTGTGCTTTTGTGGACTGAATGGAACTCTACTTCCCCAAGCAAGTACTCACATCCTGTTTAAAGACTAACTGTTTTTCATAATGAAGCAGCTTTTTCTACTCTATTAATTCCTGTTTGGGCCATGCTTCTCTTGACAAATGGCAACAAATCCAGTGTCCTCAGGTTTCTCATGTTCCAGTTTACAATGTGGGAAGGGAATTTTCAGAAAGGTTTTCTTTGTAGAAGTGCAGTTCTCCACATCCTCAGATTCCTAGATTTAAAGCACAGAGAAGAAGTAATGATAATAATCTAATAGTATAGTGCAGTCCAGAGAATCTTACTCAATAATTCCTACATTGAGTCCTCAGTGTAGTTTGAAGTATTGCTTCTTGGCTGGAAACATACTCAGTCTTTACTAATACTTAGAGTCTTTCAATTATGTGATCTGATTTGCATTGCTGCTAGAACTGCATTTCATTTTTGACGCTGCAGCAAATGGACTCTGGGCTGAGTTGGCCAAATTCAGTGATGCTGAAAGACAGGCTGGTTTGCTATCTATCTGAGAGCCTCAGCACCTGTGAAATTTCAAATTGCAGCCATGATTTCTGGATGA
Source organism: Phylloscopus collybita (assembly GCA_027886175.1). NCBI lineage: Eukaryota > Metazoa > Chordata > Aves > Passeriformes > Phylloscopidae > Phylloscopus > Phylloscopus collybita. The sequence goes on from JAJNNQ010000129.1 coordinate 26,851,351, forward strand.
TGAAAACCGAGCATTGAAGCTCTTTGTTCCTCACTTTCCCTTTCATGGCATGATAATTATTTGCAAAAAGAGCTGAGGGCAAAAAAATTCAGGGGATGATGAAATAAAGCACTCACTGGGTCATTCATGTGGATCACCTTTTTTTTTTTTTTTTTTTTTTTTTTTTTTTTTCTCCTGAGATTTTTTTTTTTAATCTTTGAAAGACGCTTGAAAGAGGAAATTTTTCTTCTTGAGCCTGAGGATTGAGAAGTTTTTCTTCCTTTTCAACTCAGCCAAAGGCTTCATGGATGATGATTGTATCCCTGGAGGGAGGCAGAGAGAGACTCAAGATCTCTGTGGATCTTGGATATGGTGCTGAGGGAAAGGAGAATCTTTGTTTGAGCTTGGTGCTGCTGTAAGATAGATTAAGATTCCATGTTGCAGGCATCTTGGATGCAGCCAGCCCCAAGGCTGCACAGAGGGGACATGGCTGAGCTACCAGCATGGGTGCATCCCTTTGTTGGATGAGTTGTTGGATCCATGTCTGCTGTGGTGTCTGCTGGCTCCTGTGCTCTGTGGGTGTCTCTGCAGCCTGGGTGCAGCCTCCATCAGGTTTTGCATCTGGGAGCTGTTATCAAACAGCAGATTGTGCTCAGTGGCCCCAGTCCCTCATCACCAGCTGGGAATGCAGGTGCTCAGTACATTGAATGGCAGGTGCAACCAGAAGATCCCTGCAGATGAAGGCCCTTTGTGCCTTGGCTGGAATAAGGGCACCTGTAGGATTAAAGGCACTCTCATGAAAATTGGGTGAGGTGCCCAGCTCCTCCTTGATTGTTTCCCCTGCAAAAATTTCTCTTGGCTCAAAAAGAAAAAAACAAAACAAACCAAACAAAAACAAAAAGGAAAAACAACAACAACAACAAAAAAAACCCCAACTTGTTATTCCATGGCTTTGGTCTTCAGAAATAGGAGGTGGTGAACAGCAGAATAATGTTGGAGGATTTTATTTGCTGTGGCTATAAGATCAGGAGTGTACAGATAAAGCATGCAGCTTTTCTACTGCAGGAACTGATACAGTATTTTCTCAAGATATGGTCTCAGCTAGTCTGGCTGTTCTGGCACAAAAAAAATAGCTCCACGTTTTGGAACAACTGGCTTGTGTTTCTTCATGTTATTAGTTACCTGAAAATAGCTCTTTTCTTTTTACATGTGTTCTAGTTTATCTTCCTAGACTGGGATATTTTATTTTAGCCTTGCAACTGTAGTATTTACTTCTCTCATGTATTTTCAGGTGCAGTGGAAAGATGCTCACTGCACAAAATAAAGCACAGTTTCTATTTGTATTAGATTGCAGATCCCCCTGCATTAAAGAGAAAAGCTATCTTTGATTCCATGCCACTAAATACTTGTTATGTTGTTTATAGTGTTTTAAAATTAAAACCTCACCTGGTCATTTCAGCATTTGTCACCTTCTACTTTTCTGCCTCTCAATAGAGCATTTACAAGTGTTTCTATTGGCTTTTTCTGCCTAGCAACATTTGTTGCAAGTAGTTTAGGAAAATAAATGGTTTTCCATCATAAATCCAAAGCTGCAGCAGGACTTAACAACCTTTAGTTATCTTTCCTCAGTGCTCTCTTTAGAAAGAAAGAGCTATCTGATGTGATAAAAATGAAGACTTGGTGCTATGAAATCTCTGTTTACATTCTGCAAACATGACGTTTTTCCATTAGTCTGGTTTTTTATGAAGGAAATTGTGAGATGTCCCTCACCTCCATTCTCTTTGCTGAAATAAGACAGCGGGGCTGGGGTGTTTGTGGCTGATTGCTGTGGCGTGGAAGAGAGCTCTGGGCCTGGTGTCTCTGGTGCTGCATGCTGAGGGAGGGCCCAAATGAGAGGCCAGGTTGACAAATTGCTCTGCAGAGAACAATCTCTTCCCTGCAAGTTTGTTGCTCTCTCTCTGCTGCACAGGTCTAACGTGACCAATTACATTTTGTTGTGTTTAAGCAGTGACATTTCTGTCACTTTGTTTGGCAGCCAGTTCCATATTTTAAGTGCCAGAGCTGTCCCAAACTTGGATTTTCTACCTGACAAGACAGAGGTATTTCAGTTTCTTAGTCCATCTAGACATTTTGATGAAGTATCTCCAACGGGCACTACTGATGATTCTGCAAGTTACAGGATTTTAGTGACATTTGGCCTAATATTCCTTTCTTATCAAGCTTCTAGGCCTTTCACATTCTGGTGATTACTAATAGCTCCGTGTCCTTTCTTTGCCAAATTGCATGTCTGATTATTTTAGTCTCACCCACAAAGAGTAGACTTCACCATGGAACACATAATTTTATTTACTCTATGAATTTTGCCCAAATTTTTCTTATTCACTCAATCTGATTAAAAACTGATTTTTAATTGAGAATAAATCTGCTGGATTCATTGGAGATCCCTAACACAGCATAGCTAAGATCTGACTCTGATTTGTTTGTCTAAGTATAGTTTTCCCAGTGCTATATATATAGATGGATTGTAGGAAGAAAATATTTTAATAGTTTCTTTCTTAAAAGCCAGTGCTTATACAACAGTCAGGGTGATGGTGGTTTCTATTAAACAGAAGCTTGCTTTCAATTGTATTGGATTTCTTTGTGTTGAAGTACCAATAAAATAGAAGAAGAAATGTGTCATAGGCGTAGAGATAGTTTCAGATGCATTTTGCAGACAAAACGTAGACAGTGTTCTTCACACAATGTCATTTAACCAGACCTCATGTAAGAAAGTGAGTCAAATGAAGTGTTTATTGAATTGTGCTGATGTTTTTTTTTCTGTCAAAAACTAATATTGAAAATATGCCTTTTTTTTTTTTTTTTTCTTTCATGGCACCAATCTTTTGACCATGTTTGAATCTTTAAAGTCTTGTGGCTGTTTCTCCTGCCTTGTGGTTGAATTGAAAGGTCAATCTCTTTGAAGTAGAGCAGCTCAGAAGTCTATACAGGTCCTTTCAAAGTCCTCCATGAGGGAGATTTGGAGGCTTTCCCACACGCTGAAGACCTACCTTTAGCATGGAAAGCTTTACATTTCAGTGCACATCTATTTGCACTGGTTATTCAAGTTTAAAGCAAGTTCACTGGAAATGGTGTCCAAATGCCTCATCTCTGGACTCTTGCAGTTGGTGTAGATTGATAAAACTCTTCAGGTGGGAGCAAAGTTCAGGAATGAATCTGAGGTTTCTGTATTTTTCACATTGGCAATATGCAGATGCTCGTGCTCATTCACTCGAGGAATGTGTAAGTCATTGCATTCAGATTATTGTGGAAATGGAAACTGTTGCATTATTGTTATAAATGTCATAGGAATCTTAAGGACCAAGCTTATCTGTACCTGTATTTTTTTTCTATATGATATTAAACATGGACTTACCAAAAGCATTCATTGTACACACACCCGGAGCCTTGCCTCCATATCCAAACCTCAGGCTGGGTGCATGAAAGCCCTGTTTTTCAGATATTGTCTGCAAGGATTTAATGCTGTTACACTCTGGACTGACAGTTTTTGAAGGACAGCCTCTGCTTCCTTTGCTGGTTGTCAGCAGTAAAAACTTTTTTGTGTGTTTGGTGTTCAGTGTTTATTGCTCAAGTTGTTTGGTTGGTTGGGGGCTCACATGCAAGATCAGAGGGTTGTAGGAAAGGTGCTGCTGAGAAAATTAATCTCTCAGGGACAAAGTAAAATGGATTTTAAGGAGGAAAATGTTTCAGAAGATAGATGTAGGAAAATTTAGTGTGTTTTGATTAGGTCGTCAATGCTGCATACTTAAGCTGAAGATCAACTCTCATTAAGTTTAATTGGACATCTGTATTATGTAGGTGTCTTTGAAAATCTTTCCCTTTATACATTCCTCCTTTTCTGAACAGGCAACATTACCCAAAGAATTTCATCTAGTCTCCAAATTGTAAAGTTCTTTTTTTATTCTTTTCACTAAGGGAGAAGTTAGATGTATATTTTTTTATGGGATGAAGTAGATATTTGTATCTAATCTAAGCTACTAATAGTATTTATATAAATCACTTAATAAAATGAACATTGCTGTTCTGATATTCTCATTGGGACTCAGTATGTATTTTTAAATGGGAATATTTTATTAATGCAAATATCTCCCAACCAAGCATTCATACTTGCATCTTTCAAACACCTGAGAAACGACAGCTGGAAATGGAATGCATGTTTGGAAAATAGTAATAAAACTTAGAGTGAACAGTTGCTCTTATCTTTGGAGACTGACAGTCTCTCCAGGAGCTCTGTTGTGGCCTGGGAGCACAGTCAATAAGAAGGTGGGTTTCTGCATCTTGTTTTACTGCTGTAGATCCTTCTTTGGCTTCTAGCTCACTTGTTTGGCAGCATGGTGTAGTTATCAGCAGTCAGGGCAAGATGATTCTATGAAAAAAACCCCACATGGCAAAGTTTTCAAGGAGTATCCCTGGAGAGGAGAGCTGGGGTGTAACTAGCTTTGGGTGACACTTGTCAAGGGAAGAGCTTGGTGCTGTGCCTCAGGGGCTGGGCTGGCAGGGCTTTATGGTGCCTGGCACATGATGGGGGTCACTTGGCAGCTGTCCCTTGGCTGACTGAATAGGGGAAGGTTGGTGCCATGTGGGAACTGTTGGGATGTGGTGACTGGTTGCCTTTGTTGCTTTTCTCCAGTCCACAGACCCTGCAGAGAGTGTCTTGAGAAAGCCCTGCCTGGCAGTGTGCCCTCTTTTGCTTCTGCATCTAGAAACAATTCTTTTTTTTGGACCAAGTGTAAGCTGACATCAAAGATGTTTTCACTTCTCTCAAAGGTTATTATTTTAAAGGGCAAATAATGCCCAGAGCAGGATTTTACCGTTCTCTCTGTATTTTTTTTCTGGTGACAAGCTGATTACTTTTCCTGCCGTTTTATTTTCTTGTTTTTGCTTTTCCCTGAGCTTCCAACTGCCATGAAAACTCCCAAGTGGTTTTGCCCAAATGCATGCAGGTGAGCTTTTAAATGTGAATAGCTCGGTAGATAAATGAGGATCGGTTGCTATATTTAATTATGCAGTCTTCTCTAATGTGTCTCCAACAAGCATTCATCTTATGGATAGTAATTATTCTTAGCATGCCCATCTGAGCAAGATTATGCTATGGTAATTGGTTTTGAATCCTATATCCATTTTATTTTAAGCAGCACTCACTTTAATCCTTTCTATCAATGTTTGGGGATTGAAAGTGAGGTGAGCATGTGGCAGGAGCAAGAGAAGGATTTCTCTTTTTTTCTTGTTAGGATGCTGCCAAGCTGATATGGTAGAAGTGGAGGGTGGTTGGTGGTGGTTGATGATGACAAGCAGGCTGCTGGCTTGTTTGTGCTTACACTGATACTCTGCACATTGGGGATGCCCAGGCAGCTCGTGCAGACCCTCCTGCTATTGCTGGTCCTGGAGCTGCAGTGAAAGTGTCAGACACTTCTGTCTGGGGATGCAGGGCCACACTGATGGGGAAGTGTGGTGTTTTTTCTCTTTGTGGCTTATGTATTGACCAATATCCTGGCAATCTTGGGCAGCAGGTGGTCAAGTACCTCTTTTTATGATTTTGAAATGGAAGTTACAATTCTTCAGCTAAGTACCTGTATCAGACAGATCTGAATGTAACCTAGGGAAGTGGTGGTTTTGTGGCTTTATTTTCTTTTTCTATGCTTATTTGGTCTTGCTGGTTACACTGACTATTTTGTTTATGCAAATAAGTTCAGACAATGCTTTCTGCAAAGATGAATTGGGTATTTCTATGCTCATCTCTTCATTTTACTTCAGTGGGAAGCCGAAGCAGAGGGGTTGACGTGATGCTTTCATGATCCTAGTGCGTGTTTCCAGCCAGAGGTAATAACTCCTAATACAGAGGAAAAAGAAAAAAGGAGAAAATGCTTATGGCTGGGTTTATGACAAAACCACATGTGGAAGCTCTTTGTATTGCCCTGGTGTTGTAATAGATTCCCTCAAACTCAGCATGGTGTAGCCCTTTGCCATGGATTGTCTCAAATAAATCTTGTGCCTCCAGGGATCTCCCTTTGAAAGCCTTCCTGGTAACCTGCTTATTCTTCCCCACTCAGCACAGTCCATCTGTGGAGCTGTGTGGAAGGACAGGGAGCAGAGAGCCTTTCATTCTCCCAAACTCCCTGCCCTCTGACCTGTGCAGCATTTATGTGGCACTAGACTTGAGGAATTCTCATACCAGGGAAACGTGGCATCCTCTGATAGGTCATTCCCTCGAGCAAAGGCCCCACGGTGTTTACACAGCCCAGGCTATAAACACAGCTCTTGAGAGAAACCAAAATCTCTGTTCAAAGGCTGGTTGCTAAAATCCTCAACTCTGCATGGAAAAACAGTCTGGTCTACCAGAATAACCTCCTAATTCTCTGGAAGCAGAAGAGCTTCTTGCTGAGTACCCACACCATTTACTACTTCCCTTTGCACTCTGCTCATGTCTGCTACCAGTAACTAAGATGTGTTTGGTCCAAGACAGGCATACCCTGAACTAGTTTTGTCAAACCAGACAGATCCAAGTGACTAGTCTGAGTTCCCTAGTTCCATTTGGGGTTTTTTAAAAAAATGGCAGCTGTCACATGTTATTACAGATGAGTGTTAAGGTGGTGTTAATTTTGAGTGGCGTGATGCATCTAGCTCCTGGCGGGAAAAATGGCTTTGTGACAGTAAACTTTGCCATCCGTGAAAGGTTATTCTTACAAGGATGGATATTCCACGTGCAAGAAGGAATTTATAATTGTTCTTCCTCATACATAAGCAACAAGAATATTCCTACAAAAGGAGTGAAAAGGGAGATTAAGAATTCATGTTCTCTGCTCGGGAGAGGTAAGCTAGATACATATGTGAGAACATGGGTTTAGCTGTCTGTCCACTGTAAGAAATGACGTCAGGAAACCAAACTTTCATCCTGGGATTTCTGCCTATCACATCTTTGTAATTTGGAAAATTTGGATGGGCTTAGGGAGTTATTTCTCACTGAGGTCTGCCCTCCATCTGACTTAAAAAGCAAAAAGAGAACATACTTCCATTCTTTTTATTCTTGTTCTTTGAGGGCAAAAAACCACCATAACACAGAAAATGAATTTGGGATGCTGCTAACAGGCAGGGAGGTAACTTTCTCATGCAAGTCCCTCCACTGAGGGCTGAACACTTCATGAATGTGGATGCTAGGATTAGGAATAATTATTAACATCCTGGGGAGGTAAGGATGGGCAAACCAGCATGCACTGCCTTGTCAAACCAGAATGTCATCAGCACTAGAGCCAGAAAATCTTTCATTTTTATTATATTTTTGACATCTCTAATTTCCTTGGCATAATGCACTTTATCCATAATTATAAAATATGCAACTAGTCCTTGGCTTTGCTCTGTTCTTGTAACATGAGAGTGATTCTGTGTTTTTATTAATTCAACTTTCTGTAAGCTAACAGATTGCCATAAAAAAACCTCCAGAATTTCTCAACCAGTACAGCTAATAGCTGTATTTCAGCAAAAGTCCCATGGTACATGTTGAACAATAACTACCACTTCTGTGCCACTTGCAGTTTTTAATTGAATTTCTATCCCATGGATATCATGTCAGAGCCATTCATCTGCTCCAATAAGTCTTCTGATATTAAACAAGTTCTTCCAAGTTATTCTTGTAGTACAGATACTGCTCGATGGTTGATTTGCATTGCATATACACTGGTCTGGGGAAGGTAATGCAGTGCAGAAAATCTTAGCTTGTGTAGGCACAAAGCAATTATTTTTGCTGAAATTATCATATCTTTCCACTTCTTTCCATGTTGGAATGGTAAGATCTGCTCTTTCTGTCCTGCTTAGAGTGAGACACTGACATTGGAAAAAAAATTTATAGCTCTTTAGTCTGGAGAAAATCACTCCTTGTTTCTGAGATGATGCTCTTGCTTAGAGGCTCTGACTCTTGGAGCTGACTGCACTGGCATCAACTTGGACCAGACTGTCATGTGATGGGGTCTAAACATCTCCAGAGCAGTAAACTCTGACACTGCTGAAACAGTGCTCTTGGGTTCAGTGTGTAGAACTGAGGGGATCCATGGTGCAGACTTTGCTGTCACCTTAACTCTGCCTTTTTCTTTAGTTTTCTAACCTTTTCAAGGGGTGAACCAAATCATTGTGTTTCATGGAAAGAAAAAAATTAAACTCCAGTTTCCCTCTGCAAGGTTCAGATACTTCTTATGTCTGACAGGGTGTTTATGATACTGAAGCACTACAGCCTATGACTAATTGCTCATTTTTGGGCTCTTCTTACTGAAGGGTGTATTTGGCTGATGGCACAGGGTAAACAAAAGCAGGGTGAGGTTTCTAACCAGATTGGGGAGAGGGTCTGCATCACTAGACTCTTCAGGAGGGAAGGTCTGAACTGTGTTTGCTGGCCAGCAGTTAGAAAAAGCAGAAGGAATGTCTTCATTGCTGAAGTAGAAATGAAACACTGTCTGGCAAAGCTCTTGATGAGAGTTTTCTCAGGGGTTGCAACAAGAAGTGCAAGTGTGCCATACTAATATTAACTACATGGACATTCCAATGTGCAAAATTAACAGGAATTTCCCAGCATGATTTTCCCTCTCCTCTGTTTACTATTGATTAGTATACTAAAATCTATTGGGGAATTAATAACTCAGCTGAGAAGTCATAGTGATTCCAAACATCTGGGCTCTGGAGTTGCTACCCCCCAGCTGAAGTTCAGTCTGAGAGTCTTAGGCCTGTCTCCCTCTCTGCTCAAGGCTGAAGGACGTGCTCAGGTGCACTTAAGAGGGTGTAGAGAATCACTCACATAACTGGCCTGTTCTTGGTTTGACATGCCAATATGTGATGGTTGTCAGTGTCTGCCCTTCAGCATGTTCACAAGAAGTTCTCAGGAAACTGCCCCTCTGCAGTTTACTGCTGTGAGGCAGGTCTGTGTGGGGTGCAGGTTGTGTCAAGGCCCCTGAGCTGCTGTATGTGAAGAGAAGTTGCTCAGCTCACCAGACAGAGGTTTCAGCTAGGAGGCATTCCATTTATTTATTTTTTTTTTTAGCATCTTGGAGAATAAATTCTCTTAATGGCATGCCTATTGTGATGACAAGTTTCACCTGCACTGTGGCATAAGGGCCAAAGGACATCTGGGTACCGCTGAATGGGCATCACTGGAATCTGTTTCATGCATGAAGAAGCATCTGCCTGAGGGTATCCTGGTGTCCAAAGGTGTAAGCCTTGCTGTAAGGACAGCATTTGCTGTATTTATTTGCATCCTGTTTTCTGGATCCGATATCATTCCAGGATGTTCAAGGGGCAGTCCTAGGTTTAGTACTCCCTTGTCTGGATTCAGCCTGCTTTCAGTTCCCACTGAGCTCTCCGGGAGGCATTTCAAAGCATGCAGCAAAATCCCATTTAGAGCCTGTCTAGAAACCTCGGTGTGAAAAACCCTGCCTCTTTATCTTCCTTGTAAGGTTGCAACTATAATATTAGCTTGTGACAGCAATTATTGATGGTGTCATTAAGGATGAGATAGAATTCCTGGAAATGCATTTAATATTTTCCCCTTTTTTGCTGCAGGGACACTGATAAGTGGTGGCAGAATGAGATGTTAAAAAAAAAAAAAAAAGAGACAGAGAGAAGGTGGGGGGTTAAAGAAACCCATGTTTATCGTTTGCCCTCATCCATGAGGAAGGGAGAATAATTCATGAAAACTTTGTGTACTAGAGCTATTAAAATGCAATCTTTGCAAAATAATGACTTGTAGCAAAACCCCATCATTATTTATTTTCTCTGTTTTCAGCATCAGTTGTGTAAAGTATGGACAAAGAAATAACCCCTTTAGAAAGCACTGCCAATGTGCTGTTACAGTTGGCTTGAAGAGACAGCTGTTATTTCACCACACTGCTTTGATTATTACAAATGCATTGTTTTCAAGCTTAGCAGCTGTGTAATAGTACATGATGCATTTGTACACGATGTTATATCTCTTTCTGCATTCCCTCTTTCAGTAATCACTGCACTTAAAGCTCGGTATGAACTTTATTGATCCATGATTGTAGCTCGTTAACACAGACCTATTCTTATGCATCTGAGTCAAGGACAAATAAATATTTGTATCTAAAATGGACTCTGGGGGAAGGTTTTTTTGTCTGCATGGACTGTGATTAATATAGACACACACTAGAGGGGTTAAAGAGTTACTGGGAGAGGGAGGGATTGGGGGAAATGAATTGGGGGAAGCTTGGTTAAGATCAGCAGATTTCCTGTAGTGGGAGATCCTCTCACCATTTTCTATTTTCAGCTGCCTAAGTGATGCAGGTTCACTGTGGTGCTTACTTAAAAGTGGATGATGCAGGATGTTCTGAGGAACACACTGTACTGTATTGAGGTGTCCAGTTTTGGATAGGATGCGTAGTTGCTTTTGGACATATAATAGCTGAGGGTCTAAAGTTGGAACATGAGCAATCTGCAGCATACTCAAGGCAGTAGGGTGAATCCAGCAGGTTTCTTGTCCAGGTGCCCTCATACGGACCCTTTGAAGGGACAAAGGTGGGGGAAGAAAATTCATCTGTTCTGAGTCACTGGCCACTCATCACTGCCCTGATTCTTTGGAATAAACTGCAGAGATGAACTTTTCCTACATGTTCTTTTTGTTCAGGATGTCCATGCACTGCTCACTGACCTATCAGCCATGACTAAATGCTTATGCTAGAAATCGTTGCAACACGTGAATCTCCCTCCTTTGTACCCATATTTCATTTTCTCCACTGTCCTCAGAGTAAAACCTGCAGAGGTGTGCACAGACAAGTCTGCAGAACTGCCTCTGCACCAAGTGGTTGATCAGTAAACCCTACAAACCCTGTTTACTGCAGTGGGTTTGTAGTCAGAGCATTCTTGTTCAGTCTGCAGGAAGATTCATTTCCAGATTGTAAAAGCTGATGTTAAAACATGCCACGTGCCTTCTGGTAAGACAGCTAAAAGGGGTTAGGAAATGGCCAGTGATGAGTTGCCACTATTTCCTAATTAATCACAGGCTATTGCAATTTACCTGCTAAAAGATGGGCAACCCTTTATGCTGACATTATCTGTGGGGGACTTAATGGTACCTTCCAGGAGTGTAATATCGTGCTTCATTTTGTCATTGGCTTTTGAAGTGTCAGGTTGAGTAGAATGAAGAAAAAAAAAACCAAAAAAACCCACCCCAAAACAAAGCAAAAAACCCCCACCATTTCTTTCCTGGTCTAAATAACATCAATGGAAGAACTTAAGTGCCACTGCTTTAAAACTTTCCAGGGGCTCTAATCCTGCTGGGTTGGAGCACAATTAAAGACACACTTCACAATTTATTAAAGTTGGGTCTGATTTTTTTGATTTTTAGGCATGAATCCATGGACAGTGCTGTCAGTAACACGAACAACAGTTGGTTGATCACAAGGCTGATACCCTGAGTTAGACTGGAACCCAGATTCAAGGGAAGGCATGGCTACAGAGCCAAAATATACAGTCATAGCCTTGGATGCTTGGATAGACAATTACATGGATGGACTCTGAGCTCTGTCATGGCACAGCCCAGTCCATCTGCCATGGACAGGAACGTGTGGATCTCAGTTCACATTTTGAAATATCTATGTGATCCTTTGGGAGGTTCCATACTCCAACCTAGGTGGTTGGAACAGCAGCAAGATGTGCCCTCCTGTGTAAAAAACACATAGGAAGCCTGTGGCCAAGTAGGAACCCTGCAGGTCTCCCAAGATACTTTCCAATGCCTCTAGTACAAGAGAATTATTTCTTCAGTGAACCTTGAAGTCTGTGGGTTGAATGTTTGTGTTTGAGTCTTTCTATGTTTAAATCCTAAGACATAACGTAAATCCATGATGTTTTTAGGAAAAGTACTTGGATCATGGACAACTTTCTCCTTACATTTGCATTGATAATATGCAGGGTACTTAGTCTTTCATAAAATTTATTTAGATAAAAGTCAAGACTTTATGAATAAGCACCTCCTCAGCACACTACTTAGGAATAAAGGCATAGGGATATTTATCCTTGTGTTTTGGGTTCTAAACAACAGTATTCCTCTTTTAACACCTGGAGGAAATATCTGTAATGTAGTACTGGAGCCAGTTCTCAGTTAGAACAATTTTAAGTTGGATCTTTCTGACTATTTCTTGGGTCAGCCTATCAAACTGGAGAGATGACTGGTCTCTTCCAGCGCTTCCTTTTCTGTCTTTGTGTCTCAGCCCCAGATACCTTCCCTTGTGAGTTTGAAGGAGATGTGCATTTCCCTGTGCTCCGTTTACTATTCCTTCGTTAAAAAGATAATCACTCAGCTATCACCTGGGGGACTTGCTGATGCTGATTGACTTTTCAAGCTGCTCCCACTTTATTGATCTTCTGTCTGAAAAGATTCCAACAGGTTTATTCTCTCGAAGGCAAAGTGTTTTGTGTTAGATGAGCTGAGGGCTGAGTGCAAAAGATGGCAGGAAAAGGAGGCTTTTCTGGGGTGAAATTATGCCTGAACCAACGTGGTGGTTTGAAAGATATTAAGCAGTGAAGGTCTTAGGGCATTGATAGCGTGGGAGAGATCAGCTGTGGGCTTTCTGAGCTGCCCACAACTGGCAGTTGTTTGGTGGGGAAGAGGGGGACCCCTGCCCTATGGATCACAGTAATTTATTAAACTCAATGATAAACTGCAAGCTCACCTTTTTGGAAAGTCTGTATTGATGCAAGCTGAGACCCCAGTATCTGCATTTTGAAAACATAGTAACTGTAGTCAAGGCTGTTAATCCTCATGCTCAGGGAATGAATAAAACTCACACTCAATCAGTGCTGCAGTGAAATTCTGACCTGCAGTGTAGCACTGAATTTAGGAGCAGTGTAATCCAGCTGCTGAACTGACTGTTGCACAAACCAAGAAACTGGGTGACAACTGTCTTTAATTTTTGCACTTACATCCCTGTCCCTATGTTTCTCAACCAAGGTTGTTCACTCTGAGGAACCAGGAGAGAATACAGTGCCATAATCTGACTGTCTGGATGAGAAAGGACCAGAGTCATTTGGGAACATTCAGAATAACCCTAGCTTCTTGCCTGGGGACCTTGTTGTATAACCAGGTCACCCTGCAAAGCAAGTGGTGCAGCCTACAGAAGAGCACTGTCAGCTGTATAATCTGGCCTGGAAGCTCCTTCTGTCTGGTGAATTACGATGTCTCTGCTATACAATGCTCAAAAATGTTATTTCAAAAGGCTGGGAGGGTTTGCAGATCCTGTCAGGGATATTTCAATGGTAATTGGAATGGATAAGCTTTGAAAGATTCAGGAATGTGCTGATTTTATGTTTTATATATTTATTTCTCGTATTGAAAGACAACTTGTGCTGAAGTTTCTTCCAGTGGGAATATGATCACCACAAAATACCTGTTGAGAGCAATATTAGACTGAGACTTGTGTTCCTTTGTGGCTCCAAATTCTGTTTTCTTCTTTAGAAAACTAAATTTGCACTATTGCTTTGTCTTGTTTAAACCTTGAAGATTTTCAGACATGCAGAATTCTCACAAATGAAAAATTGTGAGATGCTTGCAAAATGCATTACATCCTCTTGTTAATGTTGTTATTAGTCTTTATGTTTATAGATACACACAGATACAGTGGGTCCTGATCTTTATTGTGTCTATTTGTGTAAATCTGCCAATATTACTCATTCACTTGTATGTGATAGGGCCATATTGATTTTAGCTAATTGGGGATCTGGTGCTGTCCTATTAGTTCTGGAAAAGTAGCACGTAGAGGCTCTCAGTCATGTTGTGACTAGAGGTAAAGATGTGTTCCTAAGTCTAGAAGGTTCTTTCATTGCCAGTCCTCAGCTGTCTCAGGTGGCGGCACCTCATAAGCTTCATGAATTTGAAAAAAATTCCACAATTTTTTTATTTTTGGGAACAGTACGAGTCATTTTTTTTCCCCAGGAAGCTAAGTTAATGTGAAACGGAGTGCTGAGGAGCCTTGCCTGAGGTCAGGCAGGATTCTGTGGTATTTGTGTTCAGATTGTGTGGGTGTGCTGCTGGGGACAGTAACCTTTGTGGGTCACAAGTAGGGGTAGACATAAGGCTTGTGGGAGAGGAGTCAGCTGAGGTAGGGACTGGAAGGAGCTGCAGGCTGACAGTAAAAGTTGGTTTGGGAATTGTCTGCAGTTTTTAATATCTGTGTCTAAGGCACTGGACTAAACTATCCTTATCGCTGCCCTCTTTTTTAATTACATCAGTTTTGCAAAGATTTGCTGATGGTTTGAAAAAATTAACATGCCTTGTGTTATTTTAGAGATGACTCAGGTTCATCTAAATGTCCCCGCAGTTCTGCCTACCACTGATGCCAAAACAGGCAGACACTGTCAGAAGCAAGTTTTCCCTGTCATTCCCAGGGGGCATGAATGGACAGATGTGTGCATTCCCAGCTGGGAAACTGAGATTTGAGTCACCTGTCCCTCTTGTTTTGGAAAAGTATGGTGAGCTCCTGTCAGGGTAGTTTGTATAGCCCAGTGTACTTATTCTGTGTGTGAGTGGTTGGAAGGAATTCTTTATCATCCACATCTACTACAAAAATAGAGAGTTGAGGGAGGGGGCAGTTCCATATTCTCCCCTTGACATTTTGTTCAAGGCATATTTAAGAGTAGTTCCAGTTTAAATATGCACAGAACAGCGTAGATGTTAAATGGAAGTTCTAGAACTGCTTCACAAAATCCTATATTCAAAGCACTTCCTTTTGCTATAAAATAATGCAAATTAAAATGATTAGCTACTTCAGAGAATCGTTAGAGAAGCATTTTTAGCTATAGTAATAAAAGTAGAAAAGGGCCTGGGAAGGGCCTTGTTTCTAATTAATTATCTAATTAATATCTGATTAATTAATGAGGCTTTGTCATCAAAGCTGTCTTTTATCTTTGAGGCTATTAAAGTGTCCTCTAGACCAAATTTCTTGAATATGTGTTGATAAGGCCATCTTTGCTGAGTCAGTCAAGTGCTTGGAATGAAATCAATATGCTGCCTTATCAGGGATGCATAAAACACCTCTTTGGAAAATTAGAATACATCAGAATCAAGAACACGATAAATATGTCAGATCTTTTAGACAGTAGGAATGGCAAATAAGTAATGATGAAGTGTAGTTCTTCAGAGCTGTAAAGAAGCAATGCTTTTACAGAGACTTTACGGTAGTGAAGTGACCAGAGCAGGAACAGTAGAGGCCCTTGGAAAGTCAGACTCTCTAACCTCCAGGTTGCCCCTGATTCAAGGTGGCTGAACTCTGTCTTGGGTTGTGTCTGCAGGGATGTGTCTGCATCTCATCTGATGGTGAGGTACCATTTCTACCAGCAGGCATTGGCTTTGCCTGGCCACAAAAGGATTGCCACTTCATCAGTGCTGTTATGGGACAAGCATGCAATGAAGGGAAGGGCTCATCCCAGCTTTTGAGGAGAAGCCATTTCACATTTTATCAGGTCTCTGTTTATGTTCTTTATGCTGCCAGCAACTGTTGGGAAATCCATATCATACTTCTCTGCTTATCTCTGCTCTCTTCATTTTGTAATGTGATAAATTGTGTAAGTCACAGTGGAGTGCTGATACCATTTGGCACCTGCTTCTAGTAGTAACTCTCATACACATCCAGAATAATAACATTTAAAATGTAGAGCACTAGAACATTATAATGAATCGTGAACTTTTGATCTCAGTTAGGATGGCTGAGGTCCTTCTCCTTCCTTTGTACTGCCAGCTCAGTGCATGCAATTTTCTAACCCATTTATGGTGAGATGCACCTTGCTTTGTGCTAGTTGTGTGTAGGTTGCACTGGTCTCTTTTTACACTGAAGGGTGGAAGACACCTTAAGTGTATATCCTCATCTATTTTAGGGTGAATAAAGCATCCTCTTAGTTTACAGTTTTTGTCTATAGGTACAAAAAATGTGGACAGGCTTGCGAGCTAGAGCTGCCTAGTTTGTAGGTGGCTACATTTAAGATGAAATAAATGGCAATGGTGGGGAGAAGGTGGAATCTTACAAATGGAGGAGTAGAGTTATTTCAGTTTCTCAGTAGGAGGAACCAATCTTTGTTGCTTTTGTGCCTGCTTATTTTGGGCTATTCAGCAGCAGAGTATATAGCAAAGCTTAGTAACCACTACTCCTGCATCCTGCTTGCTCTGATCAGGTTCCCACGTTCTCTGAAAGGATTCTTTACTACAGGCTTTTTAGTACAGGCTCTAGCCTGCCATCAGGTGTTAGGATTCCTCAGTTTGGCTGGATTTATTTCTGCTTCAGAGTAATGATTGCCATTCTTTGGTAGAAGCAAAATGTTAATGCATCTTCAGTGCTGGCTTTAGCCAAATCTGTGTCCCACAGTGGCTGAGGTGTAGTGCCTGCAAACGTCCTAGAGCAGGGAGTGCCACTCTGGTGCTCCAGGTGTGGTGGGTTTTTTTTTTTTTTCCTGGTTGATCTGGTGACTCCTAGTTTTGCTTTGCCATCCATCCCTTGCTTTTTCTCCCATTCTTCCCGTTTCCTGCAATCCCTTTGCCCTCCCCTTCACATCTCAGAAGAGGGTCTTGCTTCTTCAGGCGATTCTACAGAATATTTTAGATCTGAAACGACTTCTGCTTTTCCCCAGAAATGGTGTATCTGAAGGTAAGGGTGCAGAAAGGAGAGGGGGCTGGGGAAGGACACCCTGTCTTTCTGATGGTGAATGCTGTTTAGGCACCCTGTGTCGTTTTTGGGTGGTCAGTGATGACTGGGGATATCTGAAGCATCCCTGTGTTTCTACAGGACAAGTGCAATCACCATGAAAACGTGGCTTTCAGGCTAGTCCCCACCATCTCTCCAGGGTTAATACACAAAAACTGCATCTCCATAGACTGTTCATGCATATCTGAGCAGTCATCTCTGCCAGCAAATGACTGGTGTGAACAGCCTCCCCTGCCCTGTGTGATGGTGATCAAATGAAAGGCTGATGAGCATTTAGCCACTAGAAATGTGACTGATTTTGCAACTCCTGTGTTTTATTTGCCAAAAATCCAGAGGTGGAATATTCTGTATCTTCTGTTAAACCTCTGAGACATCCAGTGTCCTCCCCAAGGCTCATATGGAATAAGCATTTTTCCTATAAATAAAGAGAATAATCTGAAAAAAAAAAAAAAAAGAGGAAGTCAGTGTTATCTCTTCTCACCTTCATTTTGAATTGTGAATCACAATGACTAGTGCATCATGGCAGCCCATTTTTCCTTGCCAGTCTCCAGCCTATGTTGTAGATGGAAATTTATCAACAAAGGTCATCTTCAAGTCTTTCAGATGTTTGGTGATGGGAATCACCATTAATCAAAAAAGAAAGGAGGTGGAGGAAGTGTGCTGGGATGATAATAGTAATTGAGGTGGATATTCTGCTGTTTACATGACATGCAAACTAAAAGGAAAAAAAAATTTCTTTTAAGAGATGTTACCAAAACTATGATCTGCTTGAACTTATTTTTCCCCAGTGGGGTCTCTGGTTTTAGATACTTCTGAAACTTTATGGAACTGAGAGTCCACTAGAACTGGTGGGTTATGGTTCCAGAAGTGTTGAGAATGTTGTGTTGATGGCAGATGGCAGGAAGTGATTTTATTTGGATTGTGTTAAATACTCTGGGTCTGTGCTGATATACTTGGATAGTTGGGGTGTTTTTTGCAGGAAGATCTTCCTGTTAAAGATTGATCCCTGAGGCATCCATGACAAAAGATGTAATTGGACTAGTAAAACTAGTCATAGAATGATCAGAGGCATGAATAGCTTGTACAAGGAGTGGCTGAATAAACAAGGAGTCTTGAGACTGGAAAAAAAAAGACCTGTGGAGAATATGACAACAATCAGAGAAATCACAAATGGCAGCATGGGCTCCATGGTTTTGTACTTGTTAAGTGGTAGCAGTTAAAACAAAAGGGAGCCTCTCTTCATGCAGCACAGAGCTGTGGTGTATGAACACCACGTGATAGCAAAGTTGCCAGGAGCTTCCCTGTGGGATTAGACAGATTTACGGAACTAAAAGCCCACTGATGGCTCTTGCATGCAAAGACGTCATCTTCAGTTTAGGAAGTCTATGATATTGCTGGAGGCTGGGACATTACACCAGGAAGCAGCACCACCTGCTTGCTTGATTTCTCTTTACTTCCCCCGACTTTCATTGTGGCCCTTAGTTTCCTTTGGTAGGATGGAGACAAAGGCAGTTCTTTCTGCTTGTGATTGTAAAATATTCTGGTTTTACATTTGTCGCAGTCACTAAACTCATGGTTGGGTGAAAACAAGCTCTCAGCAAATGTTTTGCTCTCTTAACTGGCTGATTCAGACTACACACACTGGAACTTCCATAGTTAGTGAGTAGATTTAGCTCCACAGGGCTTCTCTGGATGCTTCTGTTGTAAAATGTCCACATCCAGACTTATGTCAGCTCCAGACAGGGAAGGACTAAGAACTACATTTTGTTGTTACCTCCACTGACGTAATTTTTGATGCTATCAGATAACAGTACCAGTGGTGTCCTGGCTGTGGGGTTAAAAGGTCCTTTGCCATGATCTAGTTAAATGTTTTTTGAGGTTTTTTGTCAGTTGTGGGGGTTTTTTTTTGTTGTTTTGGCTTGGGTTTTTTTTGAGGACTTTTCTTATTTGTTTGTTTCTGGTTTTTGTTGTTGTTGTGTCGTTTTTTTGTAGGTTTTGTTCTAAATTTTATTTTATTTTGTCAGCAAAAGTGTCTGTGTGTGTGACCACGTCAACCAGACAGCCTTGAAGTGATAATAGTGGATCTGTCTGGCCACTGCCTCACTGGACCCTGACTCAGGAGGGCTCTTTTCTCAGTGTGTCATAGCTTCAGAAGGGCTTTATCTCAGGGAGGGTAATTTGAGGGGTGGAAGGGGAAGAAGGAAACATGTTCCACAAGTGATGGAAGACTGGCTGCCTGAGTTCTTGTGTTGTGCTGTTGAGTGCTCTGTAGTGCATTAATATGTGAGCTGTGTTTGAATGTTTTCCTGCAGCTGGGTGTTCAGAGAGATGTGCCTCCTCTCATGTTTCATGGGATTTACTTTTATGCTGCAGCTTTTCTCAGAGCCCTCATAATTGCTCTCCTTTTGCTGGCTGTTGATTTTCATGAAACTTGTAGAAACTTTGTTCCTTTTGGGTTTTTGTTTTTCTGCCAAACTGGGATAAAATTTGCCAATGAGTAAAAGCAAGTTGTTTGGGGGATATGGAGAGACAAGCACTCTGCAGGCAGACAGTTTGCAGGCCCATGAGAAGTGAAGTAAATATTAATCTGGCACGTTCTTGTTGCTCTCTGAAGTGCACAGACACTTGGGATATTCTTCTGCTCATTTAAGCAGAGCTGTGCCTCCACACAGTTTTCAGTGTGGGTCTGCAGGTATGTGTAGTGGGTCTCTGGGCTGGACATGAATGCATCAGCTTTAGATAAAGCTTAGAAAATGGCTGAAAATCTAAAATCAAAAGTATGATGGCTCCTTCTCCACAGAGAGAGTCAGCACAGAGAGGAAACCCTCTCGCAGAAGGGTTGGTGGAGGAGGTTGAATTCTTCATCCCAGTCATTCAGTGCCAGCATTTCCAACTCTTTTTCTCCTGAAACATGTTTTACAGCCTATCTCCATAGCTGAATAGCTGAGACTACAAACAAACGAACAAACAAACAAAAAACCAACCAACCAAACAAGCCTCTGTCTGACAGAGCCCTGTGATGGAAAGTGTCACAGAGAACTCCTCTAAAAGCTATTCACATGGCATTCTCTCTGTCTCTCCACACCTCTACTTCATATCTCTGGCTGAGCAGGTCTAATCACAATATGAAGTCTGCTGGCTCAGGCCAGTTTGTTGGATTCACAGAGATGCTCAGACTCAGAGGAGCAAGATGGATTTTTTTAGCTTGTGGAGCACTGAGTTATGACCAGGTTTTGTATAGAGAAGCTTCTTTGCCTGGGTGTATGCCTTGCACCTTGCCCTGCCAGACTGGGGGATGTTGCAGTGATGGTTTAAACACATCATAGCCTGTCACAGGAGGGCAGTGGAATCAACCAGATGGGGTTTTTTTTGCCCCCAGCTGTTCAAACCAGAATATAATTATGGGAGAATTTACTGTATCCCAGTAAAGCACTGCATTATAAACCTTGCTTTTCCAAGGAGAATATGCAGAATTTGGTGAGGAGTAAAAGTCTGATGCAGCCTAGACCCTCAAGGTCATCATCAGAAACAGGGCCAAACCCATTTTATTACAGAGATATGGGACAAATCACATGGACTGAGGTTATACAGGATTGTTACATATGACCAGAGTCCATTCCACCTCACAGAATCAATTAGGTTGGAACAGACCTTTGAGATCATCGAGTCCAACCTATGACCCAACACCACCTTGCCAACTAATCAGGACACTGAGTGCCATGTCCAGTCTCTTTTAGAACACCTCCAGGGATGCTGACTCTACCATCCCCTTAGGCAGTCTGTTCCAATGTATAATCAGCCTTTCATTGAAGAAATTCTTCCTGATTTCCAGCTTCCCATGACAGCTTGAGGCCATGTCCTCTGGCCCTGTCACTTGGGAGAAGAGGCTGACCCCCAGGTCACTACACCCTCCTTTCAGGGAGTTGTAGAGAATGATAAGGTCAGCCCTGAGTCTCCTTTTCTCTAGGCTAAATAACCCCAGCTCCCTCAGCCACCCCCCTCCCAGAGCTTGTGCTCCACACACTTCACCAGGTCTGTTGCCCTTTTCTGGACTCACACCAGCATCGCAATGACTTTTTTGACTGAGAGGTCCAGAGCTGAACACAGCACTCGAGGTGTGGCCTCACCAGTGCTGAGTGCAGGGGAAGAATTGATGCCTTCTAGGTCAGCCTCTCTAGGCATAGTTCCCCTGTAACATTCCTAGTCCTGCATCGTGAGAGTTTCTGTGCTACCAGCAGTGTACTGAGGTGTATTTTATGAAAGCATTGTTAAAAACACTTCTATGTATACACGTGTGTATGGTCAGAAGCAATATGCAAACATCAGCTTGAGACTGAATGCAGTAAGATGATGAGATTCCAGGGATGGCTTCAGTGGAGCAACCCAGAGGAGAACCAGGTAGGCAGGATCAGTTTGCCATTAAAGGCCCAAACAAAGTTAAGGTGGGCATTTGGGGTGTGACTCGTGGAAACCACCTTTCATATCACTGAGTTTTTTTGTCATTTGATATAACTACATTTCTTCCCCTCCACTACTTTAGTAATGTGCTTGGAAGAGGATTATATTGTGAGGAACGGCAGAGAATATGGTATCCAGTCTGTTTATAGTGTCAAACAACTGTAAGGATATATGGGCTAGCTAATTTGCAATTAGAAGTAATTAGTAAAGGAGAAGGCTTCAAGTGAAGATTAAAAACTGACTCAAAAATTTTCTCTTCCACCTGTGGGTCACATTTCTTTAAATGTTCAGGCTTGGGTAGCTAAAATTAGCAGTGAACTTTTTTTTTTTAAATACTTGTTTTCTAATTAGGCAATTTGGTGTTAGAGTTGAGCCCTACACTAGATGATTGCAGAAGCTGAAATGGCTAATTGTAGATGCCTGCTTTTGAAAAAATGAACCATTACCTATGCAAGCTTTCAGCTTCTTCATCTCTAGAATAGAGGTAGAATTTCCCAGTATGGCTTTTGGGACTTTGTTAGTTAGCACAAGACAAAAGCTTTAGATATTTGGCTAGAAAAAGTGCTATGGAAATACAGTATATTATTGTGATATCCTTTGAGACATTTCTGTGAAGCCAGTGGTGACTGTCATGATAATAAAGCAAGCCTTAGAGAAACTAACGAAATAATGATTCCACTTCCTTTCTAGCTATCCTTTGAAAGGGCAAATGCAATGAGTGATAATGGTTTAATGAGAAGAAGTCATTAGGGCATCCAGCCTGCATCTTTAGAAGTGCAAAGCATTTTGGGAGATCTTAAAAATTACTCAGAGGACAAACCCAAAGTAGCTCTGTCAGAATATTAAACTGTTATTTGTATTCTCTTTTGATGCTGATTGAAACCAGTGATCTCTTTCACTGGCTGGTGGCTGGTACATGTGTAGTCACAAAAGTGGCTTGTTCATTGCTGCAGAGCTGTTGGAAGGGTAAGATCAAGGAAGTATCTCTGCTTGCCCTCTGTCTGTTATCCTCTGCCTAGAGCTTAGTGTTACCTGAGGATTCCTGACCTGTTGAATTTGCATTTATAGGAGGCCTCATGTACTGGAATTAAATGTCCTGGATTATTCAGTTTCATTAATAAAGCTGCTCTCCAGCTGGAGAGGGAAGGCTGCTATTGTTTGTTTGTTTGGTATTGATACCTAGTGAGACAAGACCTTCAGGTACTTTGGGTGGGAAAATTCTATGAAAATGCAGTACATTATTGTCATTCTTTGGGGTATCTCTGTGAAGCCCAGTGGGTGATACTACTGTGCATTAGAACAGAAAAGTGGTAAGTGCAAATGGAGCTAGTATTAGCTCTATTTTTGAATTAAAGAATTAACCAAAACAACATGGAAATTGAGACTTGAAGCACCTGGCTGCTTGCTGGTCAAAGGAGGAAGGCTGGTTCAACCCATTTAAGGAGAGAAGGACTTTACAAAGTATTTAGGAATTGTCCTTGAAGGATGGGCTGAAGGAAATGTGTTGGAGCCACATCAATAACAAAGCAGGCTTTTGACTTCATGACTCCTACTACTTGGAAGTCTGAAACCAGCTATCTGGTTTTGTGGCTTGGCCCTTTTGGTGTCACTCTGGACTCCACCAGCAGCAGGGAAAGCAGCAGAGCTGGGCAGGCTCTGGCATTGCTCAATTTCTCCATCCACGTGAGTTGCACTGTTCATTGTGATGCCAGAAGTGGCTTGGGCCATTTCTCTGCCAGACAGAAAAGGAGCAGAGGATTGGTCTCAAGAAGAACCATAAAACTGCAAATTCTAGAGGCTTATTGAATGTAGGAAACCAAATTACTGGAGCTTGGTAGTGGGAAAGGCACTGAGTTGCTACTGAGTCCAGTAAAAAGCATGATTAGAGAGGAGGGCAGGGACCATGGATTCTCACCCTAATAAAACTGTAGGTATGTCCAGGTAGGCTTTTTATGAGGACCTTTCCTTGTCCATCTGCTGAGGGCTGTGTTTGCTCTGTCCCTATGACAGAAGCTAGTTGGGCTGGGAGCCAGGCTCTCCCCACTGTTTGCATGGGGTGGGGGTGCTTTTCAGGCAGGGTCTGCCACCCCTCCCTCCTAAAGTCAGCTGCTGCTGAGCACTCTTCAGGTGTGGGATCCTGTACTGTGTAGCTGTTGGGTTGTTCTGGTAGGAAAAACCTTGTTTGTTAGGAAAACAAAGTATGAGAACAGTAGAGAAACAAGCAGGACAGTGAGGTTTCAAACATGCCCACAAATGAGGAGGAGGACACTACAGAAAACCCTCTGTGACGAAGCAGCCCTTTCCCCCAGTCACGAATGGGTAATGCCACCCCCAGATCATCTGCTCCTCTGGGTGGGATTTGCTAGTGTAGGGGCCTGAATCTGTCTCTGTAACTCAGAAAAAAAATCACTGCCTGGCACAAAGTAGGATGGGGGTGACTGAGGACTCAAGATGCCAGTTTAGGCACATTTTTATCTAGACGTGAGTTCAGCTGTTACAATTCTGAGCCACATTTGGATCCCCATCTTCAAGTCAAAAATCATCCTATCTAAATAAAACTGTTATTGTTGGATTTAATTTGGATTCTCATGTTGGATTGGTCTGAAAAGAGAATTCATACTAAGGGTGCTGCTGACATCAGAGTCCTCTTATGTGTTGATATCATTTGCAATTCCACACTGGCACATGAGGGCAGAGCCTGCCCCCAAAGTCCACCTGCATGGGAGCACCACAACTCCCCAGATGTGTACGACCGATGAATGCAGAGACAGACACTTCCCCAAGGGACTCAAGTTTTCTTCTCATTTCTGCTGGCCACCCTGAATGAAACATAAAATTTTGTGTTTTAAGCATAATAATGCTCAAATTGTAACTTATTCACACAGTCATTCCCTTCCCCTGAGCTCTAATAACCACTTAAACTCTTTTTGTCTCCTCTTTTCTCCAGGTCAACAGACTATGGCACTACCTATGAGAAGCTAAATGACAAAGTAGGCCTGAAGACTGTGCTGAGCTACCTATATGTCAGTCCCACTAACAAGAGGAAGGTAAGGGAGAGCCATTGCAATGGTAGCTATAGAAACAAAATTACAGCATTCTTACAGGAATTATGATCCTAAAGTGAAATCTGTTGGTCATTCACAAGAGCATGAATTTGCTAAGTTGCATTTGTGCAATTCTATGGAATCCCATAGAACTGATCCTGCTTTACTTGTGATGGTGATGAAGTGCTTAATTCCCCTCTGAACTTTCTAGAGAAGTTAAAAAGTTGCTTTTATTTGCTTCCGACTGTTACAAATTTAAAGAGCTCACACAAATATTTTGAGGTTTCTTGCTTACACCGACTTTGGCTATTACACATCTCCCTGCCTTGTGTCTCCTTATTATTAGAAATACTGAGTAAAAGGCATTTATTTCTGCATTTTGCTCTTTCTCCCCACATTTGGAGGTAAAGATGTAAATGACATTTTCTTTGGTTGCATCATGTAAGGGGGCTGGAAGCAGAATATGCCTGTGAGAGTGGGTGGAAGACCTACTATTTGATTTGGTTGTGTAGGAGAGAAGATGAGGTCACAGCTTTCCAGCCCCCTGCTCACTCTTCCCACGTGATGCAATTAGGGCTGCAGCTGGCTCACACAAGCACAGCCCAGGAACTGCAACTCAGTGCCTCTTTGGTTTAAAATTATTGCCTGTGTTGATTCAAGGAAGGTAGTGGGATAAAGATGCTTTCAGCTACCCACAGAAATCAATGTGGGAGGGCTGCAGCACGAAGCTAATTGCTGACAGTGAAGTTGTGTTTGGACAGCACAGAGGCCCAGTGCAACATATTTGGCTTGATCACTTCCAAATTGTCCATATCCTGTCTCCATCTGAAGGTTTCCAAACTAGTAACTTGCTACTGGTACTGTTCTTATTATGACTGTTGCACTTTCCATACTGGTCAGTCTACAGATGTTTTGGGACTGATGTTTATTTCAGTGTATGCAACCATAAGGCAGACATAGCCCTGGTTACTAAAAGCATTTGGATGTATAGGGAAGAGGAAAAATACAGTGGCCAGAGTTCAACTTACATTTTTCCTGATGCAGGAGCTGAACTATTGTGACAATTACCTTGACCTTTTTTTTTTTTTTTTTTTTTCTTTTCAGCTGAGCAAAACAGGTTAAGATGTTTTGTAGTGAGCTTTCCTGGCCTTCACACCCATCCTGTATCCAAGATGGGGGGCACCAAAGAGTTAATTCTTCTTCATTCTGTTTCCAAAGCAACTCTGCCCACCCAAAAGCACAGGCAATATGCTCAGTTACAAATCCTACGTCACTGGTGTGAAGACTCCCTCACAAATCAGAGTACGAGGATATATTATTATCTTCTAGCAATTTCTCAGGCTACTGAGCTTTACAGATTAGCAGTCTCCTTTTTTTTTTCTTTAATTAAAACCACCTACATTTCATCATATAGTGGCATATAGGCCTATCTTTACTTGCTGTTTACTTAGTCAAGATTACAAATTTAAAATATTTTTTTTTTCATTTTCTCTTTTAAGGAAACGATTTCTGGACCTATCTGTGCCCTTCTTATCCCTTCTGAAAAATCTTATGAAATGTAGAGACAAGCTGTAAGGAAAGCTCGTAGGAAACCAGCTTTAGTGCTGGCTGCTGTGGGGAAAACTTGCTTCCATTATTTCTACCTCTGCTAAATATATGAGCACTGTTACTGTGCATGCCTAAACAGCTGGTCTGTCTGCACTCTGCTTTGTTAACCATCAAAGAAATTCCAGTCATTCATGTAGCACTTGAGAAATAAATGTCTGAACAAGGTGTCACTGGACAGGAGCATCTGAAATTTGTCGAATTTAGGTTTGGGTTTATTGTCCACCCATTCCTCTTACAGATTCTTGAGGTTATGGGCTACAAAGAATGCACTGGGGCTGTAGTCTTCTCCCAATCTCTGGGTGAATATTATTTCTGTGGCATGGGGAGTAAGCAGAATGGCTTTGCTGAGCTCCTGAGGGCAGCTGCCAATACTGAATCACAAAGCAACAGGTGAATCAGTTGCATCCCAGCAGAAAAAGCCCAGGTCCCTTGAGTTTCACCTCCAGCAGCAGAAGTGCTGCCTTGTTGAGCATGGTGCAGGGATCTCCTGTGAGCTGCAAGAGAGGTCTTTGCTTGAGGCAGTAAGTGAGAGGGGAGGTGCCAACAGCAACTCCCGTGCACGGAGCCACATGTGTGTGCATACATGAACCACGCAGAGCTCTCCAGGCAAGGTGCTTTCTCCTGAGGCACTCACTCCCAGGCACTGATTGGAGCCTGCATGCCTCCTAGCTCCTGTTGATTTCTGATGGGTTTGCACACTGCTGCTGGCCCTGTCTACTCATTAGTGCTTAGAGGATTAGCGCTTACTTGGAGGAGGAGAAAAGCTTTCCATACATTCATTCCTAATTGATTTACTAGTGAGAAGGATAATTACTTCTCAGCTACCCTGCAGAACTACAGTGGGAATTACCTGTCAGATTTCTTTGAAGACCCAAAATGCCTCTTTTCAGCTGTTAAATAGGAATTATGTGTTCAGCCAAATGCCAGTTATATAAACAGCATTTACCTGAATTGTGGCATAACCCGGGGCTCAGTTATGAGGCATGGAGATTTAAAAGCTGGTATTTTGCTTTCTTGTTTTAAAAGAAAAGCCTTTTGTTTCTGAATTCTTTTTTTGAAAAACTTTGGTGGTAATATTTTAATTTTTTTTGGCCACCTGTGCTTTATTTCCTGGAGGTCAGATTTAGTCTGTAGCTATTCCTGGCTTTTACATGTTGCTGCTGGGTGATACCTACCCCTCCCTCCTCATGCACGGAGTTATTCAAGGCACAGAGCAAAGACTGAGCTGAGGTGGCTTTGGCTGTGGTGCAGATCTGGGTCCCAGAGCTCCTGCCTGCTCCCAGGTGATACCCAACCTGCTGATGGCTTTTCTTGGAGCCAAGATGGGGCATGTCCATTTCCTAGAAACCACAGAAGCTATTGGGAAAATGCACTTTGCCCGTGTGCAGTTTGACATCTGCAGCTATGGTTAAATCAGTATTACAACATGCACATACCAAAGGAAGCTGCTGGGAATTCTTTTTCCCAGCTGTGGTATCTGAGAGGTATCATTCCTAGTGATCAGGGCAGCTTGGTGATCTGAGACCAGCTCGGGTGCCGACATAAGGGAGCTGCCACACGTTCTGCAGCCCACTGTGAATCTGCAGACTCTGGCTGCACTGTAGTCAAAACACTCCCTGCCATGAGCCAGGACTACTTCATCTTCCTGTGGAGCTGTCATACTGCTAATTCCCTTCCCCTAAGAACTAACAAGTTCAGGGTTTCACAACGCTTTGCAAGTGTATGGAAAGCCTCTGCTGCTGGGAGTTGAAGCTGCCAGACGAGGATCTGCTCTCCTGCAGGTGGTTGGGCTGTTTCTCCTCTCACTTGCACAATAGGCACTTGTGTCTGGATCAGGAAAATCTGCACTGAGCTCTCCTTACTGCTGTGAAATTCCAGGTGATCTTTGCCTTAGCAGTCAGACAGCTCTGAAGTCCTGGGGACTGGCTTTCTTGAGAGCTCCTGATTTGGGCTCTGGTGAGAAGCCAAGTGCCTGCAATCTTGACACTTCCAAACCCATGAAAATGTTCCAGTAGGCAGAGTGCATTCCAGGGCACATCTTCCCCTCTAGTGCATCTACCCACCCAGTTGTTGGCCTGAGAGAAAGACCACATGTGAAGCATCTATTTGTCCAGTTGCCAAATAGGTTGCAACAAGCAGGTAACTTGTGGTAAACTTCAGGATGGAGAAATTTTCATATTTGTTTAGCAGCACCCCTTCCTTACAGATGAATGGGATTTAACAGCAGATGTTTAAAGTGCTCTGAAATGCTGAAATTAGCAAAATGCTTATCTTAGGCTTTTCTACCCTGTAGCCTGTTGTCTGTCTTTGGGGATATGACAAAAAGCTGCTTACTCTCTGCTGGGCAGAGATCTCAGTTCCCTGCTGACCTTTAATTTAAAGCTGTATTTTGGGCGTTAGTTACATTTTACTAGAGGCAGATTTTCACAGCAGTCTGGGAATTAAAAGTGTTTATTTCTTCTGAAACACTAAGGGAAAAAACTCTTCTGTTTTAATAGGAACATTTCTCTTGACTTTTTAAATTTCCAGTTCCTTCTTATCCCGATTCTCTTCTTTCTTTATGGTTGCTGAAAAAATTCTGTTGGAAAATTGAATAATTTCCACAAAATATTAAGCTTGTGATTCTTTGCTTAACTGGCTGCACTTCTAAATGTCACTGCTTAGAGCTGAAGTGCTGTGATTCCATATTTTCTAGCATGAGTTGGTCTGCTGGGTAAGATCCCCTATTGTGAGAACATTCGCTTTCTTCTTGGTTGTCAATAACAGGGTTCATTTTACAATTGATGCCTCACAGAGGGATGTAAAGCCCTTCCAAAATGGTGCAGGAAGGAGATGAGAATTGAAGTCCCATGTATCTGAAGCACTGCTCCTTTCAGGCACAGAGGTGCCACTTTGAATCTCAAGGAATTGTTGAACCATGGATTTTAGGTATTACTTTTTCCTGTGAAATATTCTGTAAAGTGTGCTTATTCTTGGTGGAGATGTTGTTTAGTTGAAAACCCAGTTCTCACTACAAAAATTTTATGTCTACCGTTGGGAATACTGTGGAGGTGGAGACGATGGAGTTAAAAAGAATTTAAAAGAAAGAGAGGAAAAAAGAAGAGAATAACAACTCTGGCAAATCAACCCCACTTCTCTGAATAGAGTATCACTCAGATAAGGTGTGGATAAACTGGAGGCCCTGATTGCATTTAAGATCTAAGGTGACAGTTCTGATGTCTTAGGAATACCTTCCTTCATGAATTTGCTTTGCAATTCAGTTGGCTGCAGCTGTTTTTAGCTTTTCCCCTGAGCTATTACAATCATTGTTGCAGGTGATGACTTGAAGAATTAAAAGGTCTGTAGCCTTTTATGCTGACTGTCTGCACACAAACATCACGCAGGTGCAGTGAATGAAATGAGGACTCCCCCCCATTTTCCCCTTACACCAGAACTGAAACATTTTAGGTTTTATTTAAAGGTAGTCCTTCCAGCTAAGCTATTTGAACAGTAGTTGCAAACAGAATAAAGCAGAAATAAAGTTATGGTGCTTGGTTATAGCTTTGAGAATATGGTTTTTCAGCCTAGTTCCTTAGTTGTCATGGAATCAAAATGGAGGGGCAGTGCAAATCACTGAAGCTGTAAAAGCCAAAGTCATGCTATACCTCTCATACCTCAACATGCCACTGAACTTGGCCCATCAGGAGAAATGTTTAGAGATATTTAGAGAGTAAGAATTTCTGAATGATAAATCTAATTAGATTTGTGTCTGTACAGTTTCTTGGGGTGAAGTGCAGCTGTTTATGAGCTGGCAGAGAGCAATACTGTGGTGTTGTTCACGTTAATCAAGGAAGAAATTGTCTGCAATGCTGTAATTGTGGAGGAATGCATCTACCTGACTGGTGACCAGCTAGAATACTGGGAGTAACACGTCCCTTTATAAGAACTGCAGATCCTGAAAGGAGCACAAGTCACTTTGACCTCCCTTTTATTTCTTCTTGCTCACTTGGAGAGTAACTAAAAGCAAAACCTGTCCTGGCCTTCTGTGTCTCCAAAGGGAATTCCTCAGCTGTGGTTGGAGCCTCAGGGCAGAACCATGATTCAAACTTATTTTGGTTTTGCCTTCATTTCTTAGTTCACATGCTCTCAAGGGGAATTCTGTAGCATTTTGTTTTCTCCTTACTCATCAAACGTGTGTCAGGTTGATGAGGCAGAGATTCCAGCACGTACCTGATACTTGCTAGCCCAACCTGAACTGAGCTGCCATGCTTAGCCACAGCTCTCATTAATCATCTGCTGCTTTTTCCTAAGACTGCATCCCCTGCTGTTGTTGAGGAACTGAGCTCTGCAGTAAAGCCCAAATGGTTTTAGGAAGATAGAAGGTTTCCTTGGACCCTTTTTCCTCATTGTGCTGACACCATGATCAAGGGTCTGTGCTGCAGACTGGCACTTGCTGATGTGATCTCGAGAACCTATTTGTAACTCAAAGGCAATGGGGCTGAGTTAGAGCCACAGGGCAGGAGAGATGGAACAAGCTGTTTCTACTGTCTTTTTTCCCTAATCTTTCTCTTCAGCCTAATGGAGTACAGTCACTAAATATCTCTTGGTTTTGAAGCTGCCATTAACAAGGACTAAATTACCTGACCTGCAAATGCTGCTGTAAAAGTCTCTGTGTGCACTCCCTCTCCGGACCCGCTGAGCTGTATGTGATGTTCCTGTGTTTCTCAGAGCTCCAAAATCCATGCCACCCAGTCCATAGTTGATGGGGGCAGATAGGAAAGCTGTGAAACACAGTGCCTGCCTTAGCTGAGCTCAGGTTTGCCTACTCTGGTTAACAAGTGGACTGTACAAATGTGACTGTGAACAGGGTAACATCCCAGCTTATCCATCTCGTAAATACACTTCCGGGACAGTCACACTCTCTCTCCAGAACTGAAAATTCAAATAGAGGAATGAAATGTGAATGAAGAAGTAATGTTTTTCCTCACTTACTGGCGTTGCAAAGATGATTTCCTCAAGGTCACCCACAACATCTGTGGGAGAGTGATAGGATGTGTGACGTGATGTTTTATCTACAAGGTGCACTGTTGTGTGCTGTTGTATGTGGGATTCTCTCTACGTGTCCAATTAATTCAGCTTGAATTTGGCACCTGAGAAAAGAGATCGTTTTTGTAAATGTTTGCAGAACTGTGACCTGCAACTGTGTGAAAGAAATACTGAGTTACAGGTGTTTTGTAATAGTTCAAGATGAGACCTTCAAGAATTTCTTGTTTGAATGGTTTTCTGTTTTTTATTTTGAATTCAGCAAAGTCACCTCTTCAGAATAGGTTTCTCTGACCTTTCCTATGTAAGATATATAGTTTCCTGATGCTGGATGACTTGGTTTGTTACTGTTTTGAACATGGTTCAAGATCAATGAATGGAAAAGACTGAGCTATAAAGGCATAAATACTTTTAAATATTTTTTCGATATGTCCAAGTTGGTGTTGTTGTGTTTTTTTGTTGTTTTCTGTTGAGTCTTTTGTGTGTGTGTTTTTCTGTGAGTGGTGTTGTTTATTTTTTTCTGTTTGTGTTTTTGTTTTGTTTTGTTTTTTAAGCTACTGTTACTAATATATCTGGGAATTGTGAATCTTTCTCATGAATCTAGTCAAGATGCTCCTGTGAGAGTTTTCTGCCCTCTTGCAGGGACTGACATGCTGGATGCCCCACTGGAAACTGACCTGACCTGTAGGATCCTGTCCCTAGAGAAAGAACAAACAAAGTCTGCTTGCTTGCGGGTTTTAACTTTACCATTTCTGGCTTCACATAAATCTTAGAGAAAAACAGAGGTTGTGTAACATCTGTGGTCGGGGAGATGACCATTTTCCAGAAGAGACAACACAAAGTTGGAACTCAAACTGACACAAGACCCCCAGTGGAAGTTTTTGCCCCTTTCTTAAACAGGGGCAATGTGATCATTGCCCTCCAGGGAAGGCTGTCCTTTGGAATTCATGAATGTGAAAACAGGGGATTCCTGGTGTTTTTTTCAGTTAGTTCTCTGAAGAAGCAGATACATTAAAAAAAAAAAAAAAACCAAACAGATAAAAACCCTACCATACCCACTGAACCACACACATTGCTCATCATCTGTTTCTAAAAATAAATGCAATTGAGATAATGAACAAAATACTCCCATATGGCATTATTTAATGGGGCTGAAGGGAAGAGGGTTAGAAAATAGGTATAAATAGAAGCTGCCATTTACAATGGAAAGCCATCCTTTCAGTGTTTGTGAAGGAAAAGAAGTTCATATATTTCAAAACTTAAGTTAGTGTTGTCTTTGTGTACTTTTATACATCTGTATTTTGCATCTTTGCACCTTTGTGTTCCTGCAAATATTTTTTGGAGCAAAAGCATGGTTAGTAAGAGTGCTAAGTTTGGCAGAATACTGGTACATATCTTTGACAGGGATAAAATTCAGTCCCTCTCTCCTGTTGCACTCTCTGCCTGCTTCCCCCTGTATTGCTCCACAGTCAGGGCCCTGTGGAGACTTAGGGATGTTACAAAGTTATTAAGACAAGAAATGGGGTAAAACTGAAGAGGTCCCATCCATATTCAGATGTAGAGTTACCCAAGCTGGCTGTCAGAAAAATAGAGGTAGTTTGTTCCAATTTAGACAGTGAGTGTTAAAGGACAGATCAGGAGTTATGATATCCACGAAAATAAAGTTTCAATTCTGTCACCTAGCATGAGCATTGCTTTTATGAAGTGGGCAGAGAGGAGCTGTGTGAGCTTTCAGAGTGCCTCTGTTTGAGGGAGAAGAGGGTCTGTCAGGAGGCATCACCTTGTACAGGGCTGCTTGTATTAACCACATGGCCTGTCAGCAGGGTGAACACAGCTGCAGGTTCTGATACAGGGCAATTTTATGAGTCTTTTTTCTTTTCTCCATCCTCCTTACCACACTCTGAAATATGGCCACCTCATTTACTGCTGCAGCTCCAATAAGATATTAATTTATGAAGTATGAAAAATGAGGTAGTTTTGGATTAATGAGGAGGGGCATGGTGCTTCACAGACAGCAGGATAATCAATCAATAATAGTGAGTCACTATATTCTGTTATTAAAAAGGAGGGAAAAGTAATAGAATGGGTGGAGAGCAGCTCTTTGAAAAGGGGCAGGTGGGTCCTTTTGAAGACCATATAATGATCTGACCTTGATCTTTAGTGATAAGAGCTGGTTCACCAAGAGTTGCCTTTGAGGAAAATCCTCCCACCACCCTCTGCCAACCCCAAACCCAATAATAAGTGGCAAAATACCTTTTAATTTCATTATTTTACAAAATGAAGAATAGAGAAGCTCAACATTACTGAGCGAATTCTCATTTTAATAGCCTGGCCACAGTCTCAGTTTGTGGTGCATAGGCACATCTCTCTCTTACAGTGTAACTGTAATGTCAGCTCTGATGTTATCAACTCTGTGTAAAATATTTTATCCCAAGCAGCACTGGGAAACCTGGAAACACTTGTCTGGCAGTGTTAGAATTAGTTTTCTTCAGCATGGAGCTTGGCTGGGGTAGATCTTAGGGTTATTTCACTATGTCATTGAGTGCTTGAGGCTTCTTTTTGCATTACTGGGAGTTCATTGCTCTTCACCCTCTTGGTTCTAGGATGCCTTTTTTTCATTGCATGCGGACAAATGCTGCTGGACTCCAGAAGTAATGACAGGGGTTTTCTAAGATGAGTTAGGGAAAACTCAGGGTGTAGTTTTCTTATAAATCTAGGCAATCAACTTAGACCAGTCCTTCTTTCTCTGAGGAGAGATTGGTTCTGGCTTTTACAGTGAGCCCTCTAATATTTTAATTCTCTGTTGCTGATAGAAAAAGCTCATCTGGCATCTTTTGTCTCCCTTGGAACCTTCCCATGGCAGACCAACAGGATCCTTAAAAATGCCTGCGAGAAAGCAACAAAACTCCTGAAGCAGCTGTGCTCGAAGATTGAGAAGCAATAGAATGGGTGCAAGGAATGCAGTGCTCAGGACCTGGAAATGGGTGGAAAGATGGAGTAATCTTGGCAAATTTCTGACATTTGCCAATTGATTTTAAAACCAAAGTGTTAGGGTTGTGTTGCAGATAAAACTCTTATGCCCTCTTCCAATTCTGTTTTCTCTTACACTGGTTCTTCAGAACCCTACAGTGACTGGAGCTCTCGTATGAGCTGAAGGGATACAGAAAGGAAAGTACAAGATTTTCCCCAGGCTGTGAAGTGTCAGTGACCCTGTTGGAATAGGATGTAGCAGCTGTGGTTCAGTCTCTGGGGCAGCCACTCACCTGCTCAGTGTGTAATTGCAGATGAGACTGCTGCCATAATCTGCAAGAACTGTTTCATTGGGAGCTAATTATTAAATAGAATGGAAAATGTCAAAGCCAGTGAGGTTCTAGTTGGGAATCCTCTACCTAGGTCTGGAACCTTCCCATATCTGGCACTTGAATCTTTGGCACCCAAGTTAGCATGCAGAGCCTGCAACCTCAGTGGATAGCTTAGAGCTGAGTGCTACCATGCAGAGCACTGCAATGCTATCATGTCTTGTAACTTTAATTTTTGTGGGGCTTCAGCCTTGCATCCAGAAATTGGATAGACCTTCTCCTATCATCTTAGCTTTCTCCAGTGCAGGGATGTTAGGAAGAGACAGTGAGGGACATGAGCAATAGATGCCAGGTAAGTAAATTGAGATAGATTAGCATCTGGATGTGAACAGTGATAAAGCTGACTGTTGTCTATGTTCACTCTGCAATCTGACTAAAAAAGCAGAAAAATAAAGTGGGTAAGCAAAGGAGAAGCAATGATGCATTTAAAATTGTATTCAGATTTAATGGCCTCAAGGGAGATACATAACACGATTTTTATTTTTCTATAGAGTCATGAAACACTCTAATGTCCTCAAATGAAATAGACTGCTGAATACAGGCTGCAAAAGTTTACCCCCATGAGTAACTATCCATGCACATCTTTTTGTTTTCTGTAATGGGGCAACTACTGTGAGTAAACTTATACCCACATGTAAAGTGTTCTCCCAGGTGAGACCTATAATCAGAGGAGTGTTGTTATATAAATGGTGTTCTCAGTTCCAGCAGCTGTGGTGCACACAGCCTCTCCTTACTGATAACATTATTTTCTGTAGCTATTTCTGCTTACATGGGAAGTTACCATAATGGTGAAAATTACTTTGTAGTTCTATGGAGAACAGCACAACCATGCATTTACTCAAATAACATATAATTATAACAGTGAATGCTGCTTTTCTCTTTCTGTGAACACAGTTTGGGATTAGAGCTGTTCCCTGTCACTAGAAAAAAAGCTGGTGACCACAAAACAATGCGTCAGTTATTGTAACAACTCAGGCTTTCCTGTGTAGAGTCGAGAGGAGTAAAAAGGCATCATGCAGAACTACGCTATGCAGAAATACCAGACACTAGAGCAATACAATAACATAGTTCAGTGACGCTGTTTAAGATCAACAACAACACAGACTCCCGAGGTCAGAAGGCTGAAAATGACTCCAAATCAATTTTATTACCCAGGAATTTCTTCCCTTTATACTATTTTACAAAGAACCACCCAAAGGGGTGGAAGAAAGACAAACTTCTTCAACTACATTGGTCAAGTCAGAGGGACATCAGGAAAAAGTCCCTCCTAGGGAAAGGAATGCAAAACATAGGCTACAGTTAGGAAAGCATGTCTCTTGTTGACAGGACAGTGCCTAGGAAAGAGTTTCAGAGAAACCAAAACATCACAGTACGAACCATGACTACAGTTCAGAGGCTTTGTGTTTGTGTGGAAGCACTGGTTGGTGCCTAAGATCACCAGTGGAGGTTTCTTCTACTTCTGGTCCAGGCCCACTCATAGAAGTGCTGGTCAAACTGGATGTACAAATCCAGTGCTGGTGCTTGTAACCCATTTGGCAGTTTGTGGAGCAGAACTCTGCATGAACATGCTGTGACACAAAAGCCTTTGGCAAATTAGCTGGACCACAGTGCAGTGGCCTCAGGCAGGTGGCAGAGGCACCTCTGCGGTGGCCTCTGGGCTGTTACTGTGGCAGAGGACTTTGCTCCGATGATCTGTGGGGAGCTGGAGAATGTGCAGCTGGAACAAGAATATAATGGGTTGGAGTAACCTTGGAAAAGGGCTGCCTTGCTGTGACAATGAAAAGGTTTTACAACCAAGCATGTGGCTGTTGCCAGTCAGTCACTCTTTGCCAGGTCAAACACACGCTTTTTGGATGGCTTCCATCCCCACTGGCACCTGAAATTTAACAAGCAAATGCTTACTGTGCCTTGTAATTAAAAGTGAAAAGTACATGTGTCCAGTGCCAAAAAGACAAGAGAAAGAGAGGAGACATGTTGTTCTGACCTGTTCAGCAGCAAAAACAAAGATAAGGTGTTCTGCTTTGTTGGGTCCGTTATGATGCTTAGTCCACTCCTGTGCATGCAAATTTGATCCAGCCTGGGATTTGGCATTGTGGACAGGTTCAGATGGCAGCCTTGGAGTATCTGTGTAAGAAGGAAATTTTAAGGAGAATGTTCACTAATAAATGGAGTTATTATTTTGTTGTATATATGAAAACTATCAACATGTATTCAGTGTGTATTCCTACACACTTTCTCTTAAATCCCAGCTGTTTCACTTTTTCAGTTGTCTGGAGTATCTGTATTCTTTTCCCAGCTCTGAGTTTTGTCTAAGTCTTACAGCCATGATATAGTTTCATTTCCCACCTGCCAGTGAAGATGGCAGAGTGGTTTTCCTTGAAGAGCTCTTCCTTTATATGCAATTAAACCTTAATTTGCTCCTGATCCTCAGGGCTCCTTGCATGGTGCATCTGTGCTCTTGCGCAGGTGCTGGAGGTGCTGATTAAAATGGAGTGCCCTCTCCACAGGGAAGGGAGTCTGCAAGCTTGGAATTCTCTGAAGTGTTTTGTTTTGGTATGGCAATTTATGGCAGGTATGGCTGAAGTGCCAAAAGCTCCTTGCAATTTTGTACAAATCTGAACAGTTAATTGTAATTTTAGTCTGGGTATAATTGTATATGAGAGACAATAGAAGACAACAAAGGATTAACCAGGGTTATTGCCTGTAAACAAGTGTGGTAGACTGATGTGCATCTCTTCAGAGAAGGCAAGGTAGTGCTGGTCCTCACTTGATGCACTCCACCAATGTCCACTTTTGTCTCAAAAATGCTGCTGTTTTATCTTAAAGAAAGTTTTTCATTCTACAGTGAATTACTTTGTTTCTAGTAATGGTTCTCTTCTTTTATGTACTCTCTACGAGAGGCAAAACATTCTGTGGAGACAATGAACCTGCATGTCACCTGAACATGATCATGTACTCTGATCATTCTGTCTCAGTGCTGCAAAGATGGGAAACCCATGCATGGGTTCCCCATGATGTTGCCCTCTTCTCAAACCCATTTGGAGGATTAGAGAGCTGTGAGTCTCTGGCACAACTGGAGGAGTCTATGAAGAGGTCTTTCAGAGGGGTTGAATGCTTACAGAAACAGCTGCTGATGTCTGAAAAGTTCAGTGGCAAGCAACGTGATTCTGCAGGCTAGAGGTTGTTTTGTAATTACAAAGAATTCCTGATGGGAAGGAAGTTCTGGAGGGAGGTTAGTGTGAAGTGTCTAAAATGTCTTGAGAGAGCTATTGGGTTCTTTGGTCACGGTACATATAACGCAGTCCCAATGCAAAATCTCTTATTTCATTGCTGAGTTTCTATGGGTGTCTGAGTCATTTTTCATTATCCAATAATAAATACAGTAGTGAAAGTCACCTTTAACACTTAAAGATTGCTTGGGTTTTATGGGATTGTATTGAAGTGAGTGCCAAGGTATAAAAGCCTTATGGTTGAGGTACTTTTATAACACATGCTTCATAAACCCTTATAAAGTGAGTGCAGTGCACTTCATCCTTTAAGATTACAGCACTATGGTTCTGAAAGTTGGTGATCTGGTGCTATATTCATTAATTAAATCTGCCATTAATGTTAAATTTTGGGCAATAAGAAGTGAAGTTACAAGAAGTTGAAATGGGTAGGTCCAGACAATTTATCCTTCTTGAAAGCTCAGTGCCCCTTTACTGCTTGACTGATGCCCATGGGTTATCCTTAACATTAAGCAAGTTTTTGAGCCATGTGAAGGAAGAAGGAGTCCCAAATCTGGACTACTCTGTAACACAAGGGTTTGCAATGAGCCTTTTCCTGTTGGGACACAAAGTAAGTAATTATATAAAAGCTGTTGCCCTCTCCATGGATGTCTTGTTTGGTTTCTCAGAGAGCAGATGTCCCTCTTGTCACAGCTGCTGATCCCTAAATAATGGAGAGAATTTCTTTGCTTGTATGTAAATACACAGGATTTCTCTCTAGAGCAGATTTTTTTCCGTGACATGTCTGATTTTTTCCTGTCTGATATGCTTGGTGACTAGGAAACAGAGGTTGCTTTCATTTCCCCCTGGTTATTGCAGAAGTCAACATATCTACAGGGCAGTGAGCAGGTATTTAGCCATCTCTGAACACCTATGGAAGTTTGTATAAAGTTAAGGTGTGCTTTCTAGAAACCCTCTTTCTAAACTAGTGCAAATCATTCAAAGACTCCTTTAGCTTAGCTGATCTATGTGGGTGTTACTTTTGCTGGTAAGTAGACAGTTACTTGTGGTACCAGCACATTGTAGTCTCAGAGGGAATTGGGATGATTTAGTTGAAGTTTTTTTAGTTGAAATGGCATGTAGTGATGAAAGAAGGGAAAGAAAAGATTTTCTTTGCAATGAGTTGCACCTGTTCTTGATGGGAATGGCAGAGAAGGGCTTTAGATATACTGTGTAGCTGTGTTCTAAGAGATTTGGGTTATGTTCAAACCTCTGAGGGCATCCTTTAGCTTGCAGGGGAAGTAATTGCAGTAATGGTGTTGCAGGGAGAAAGAATGGGATGGGGAATGAATAACCAAGTATTTGCCAATATGAAATTTCCAATGGTCTAGCATGTAATCTAAAATGCTTCAATGTAGAAAATTACTTTTCCCATAAGAGAGTTCCAAACTGTTAATATTTAACTTCTGGTGGACTGATGTCTTGAAGGAAGAAAACAACTTTTGTATCTTTAAGCCTTTAAATGTCACTGGATTTAGGTTTCTCAGTTTTTAAAGGAGGAAAGGACATCAAAAATCCAAACAAAGCAAAAAGCCTCCACTTACATTGACATTTCAGCATAAATTGTTAAAACTTTTTGGCTTTTTAAACTCAAAGTTACTATGAAACTTTGTGGGAAGAAGACATGCAACCATACAACCCATCAAATGTTTTAAATCAAATTGGAAAAGCAAAAGAAATGAAATAATTTTTCTTTTTTAAAATCTGATTTGTTTTTTCATTGATGATGTAGGTGTGGCCAGGCTTTAGGAAGGATCTAAAGTGTTTCTGAGTTGAGAGCCTAGTGGAAGGAGGCCAAAAAATCCCCCCAAAAGCCTTTTCACTCTTAAGCCAAGGACATTCAATATGGAAATCCCCATGAACCTATAAACATGAAACCTCAACTTTCTGTCTTTTGAGAGTGTTTGTGGCAAAACTGCCCTTTCAGTTGTAGGAAAGGATAATGCAGTGCTACAGAGTAAATATAATAGTTTGCTAAGGAACTGGGTTTCTTTTGAAGCTATAGAGGCATGGTTTGTAGCTGTTTTGTTGGTTTTGTTTCTTTTTTTGAACTCTTGTTTACATCTTTTTAGAATAGCCTTTTACATAGGTGAATGTGCCTAGGACCTCTGAGAAGAACAGCTTATGAAAAGTGCATTAAAGTGAAGAGGAGAATCAGGAGGCAGGACACAATGGTTTAATGCTGTCTATCTATTTATCAGAACAAGAGACATTTATTTGAACCTATCTTCTTTATTCATTTGACAACTCTCTGGTGCTTCTTTGGTAATGTAGCTCAGTGGTACTATTGCTACAGATTATTGCACCTATAAAACTGGTCTGTGCTGATTTAGGGAGATGTGCTTTGGTAATTTACAGTGAAAATTTATGTTCGTTGAGAAAAATAAAAGGTTTCATTGAAAGATAATATTAATAAAAATGCCATTTATGTGGTATGTTGTTTTGGTTTTTTTTTTTTTTTTTTTTGGTCCTGTGGTGGTTTATTAACTAATTCAGCTGTGTACAAAGCACATCTGTCATGATCTCTGTGCTCAGGCTGCCTGTATCTCCATGTCTGTCTGGGCATGTTGTAGCATTGTGCCTGTGAGAGGTGTACAGGTACTGTACACTCATTCCTGTACATTTCAGTATTCCACATCACAGCTGTCTTTGTGCCTGGCTACCCTGGCACAGAAAAAGAGGAATGTGTCACCATCTTAACTCGCCCACCTGCACAAAACCCATGTGAAAGCAATACCGTAGAAGGTGTGTATATGAACCCAGTGATATACCTGGAATTCTGACCTGGCTAGCAGGAACTCAGGTTCTCAGTTACAAATCCTACCCTCATTTTTATTATTTTAGCCCCATCAGAGGGAATGACTTTTTAATGGATTTGTGCTGTAATATGGTGTCACTTTCCTTCCTCCCTGCTTCTGCATTTGAACTCCTTTAAGGGAGCTCACACTTTCCAACAAATCTGAGTGGCTCTTTACTGCTGCTGTGGTTTGTTATGGCAGGCACAGATGTGACATCTTCCCTCCTTACTCCTCCCTCCCCTCCTTATTCTTCCTGCCTACAGCTTGTGCTGTTTATTCCTTGGGGTAAATCCCCTTGAAATATTCAGAGCTGGGTATGTTTCCTGCTCATGTACTGAAGATCTCAGTCCATATATTGTAGTTAATGTTCTTGCAAGGTGACCTCTCCAGATCATCTTCTACATGCTGCCCCACTCGTGCCTGGTGTTCTCCCCACCTAGAGTTCACTCAGAACAGCTCTGTACCTGTCCTCACTGTCCCCAAAGCTCCTGCTTTAAAAGAGATGCACCATGTCCCAGACAGCTCTCTTCCTCTACATCCTTTCCTAAGGAACTATCTGAAGTTTAGTCTGCTTTTGTTTGGTCTGGTGCTTGCCATTCATTGTTCACTGGATTTTGAAGGTCAGGAAAAGGTATGGAGCATGAATGAACTCATCTCAAGTATGTTTTCAAGGACTTACCATTAGCAGTAACCAGTCCTGCCTGCCCTTCCCCTCTCCACTTAAACTAGAGAAAAAAGCAACTGAAAGGAGTATTTTATACATGCATGTATATATAAATAATCCAGAATGCAGAAAGACCAAATGTAATTTCCTTTTAAATAAAGGCTGCCATTTAATTTAATATTATAGAAAATGATTAGATCTTAAACCCTTATAAATTACATTTGACAACTCTCTAGTGCTCCTTTGCTATTCCTCATGGCAATTATAAATGGCAACACAGGAAGCTGGCAGAAATGTTCATTTTGACTGGAGTTTGTTTATTGTCTCTTAATTAAAAGTAATTAATCTAAATTACTATTGGGGTAGATCCTTTGTCTTGGTCCCATAATGAGAAGTGGTAGTTTCAGGGCTTTGACAAATGTCCTGCTATTTCCCCTGCCAAAAGTTCCCTCCCCCTATGGCTCCCAGGACAAAAAGTAGAAATAATAAAAAAAGAAAAGCCCAGAGTTTGTCACATTTCTTTTTCTGTGTGCCATGTAACCAATGTGTGTGCCAGTCCGAGCTGTGTGGCTGGGGGTGGGCTTTTGTTTTTCACTCTGAGCCTCCTGCTTTTCCCATCCTGCTCTGTGTAGGACCGGCCTTTCCTGGGAGGATGGATGACAGCAGAGATGTTGGGTATTTGTTTCTGCAGTTGAAGAACAGAGAGTGGATGTGGGAACTGGCACAGGGCATGATAAATGTGATGTCGCCTCTAGATATGACTGTTAAGTTCTTCCAGCTTTCCTAGCTAAGTGGTTTTATTATCTGATCTTACAACCACTGTTACGCATCCAGAAGAACAAATTGGCCAGATTTGTGAACAATCTGGTGGAAATATTGCCTTTCTTGTCTCATATGACCACTTCTTGAACCACCCACTGAAGTGCTGCAGATCATGTGTGAAATGGCAGAGGGGATGTTTTGTGTGTGTGCCACTTAATGTCCATGCCACTGTTAGCTCTTCTGAGCTCCTTATTTGAGGACAGAACTCCAGCAGTGGCCTTTTAATATACAACACTGTTAACTTTGTAATCTTCTATTACATCAGCTGGAAAATATTTTTATTTCTGAAACTTACTTTATTTTAAAGATAACATCTCTCTTGATTGTCTTGTTAAATGGGCAGGCTTACATTCTTCTTCCATTCCATATAAACAAATAAATTTTACTGAACTATATATGTTATAGTTCTCTGGCACAGGCAATATGCTTTAGGTGAGCAGGGGTACAAAATGTCTTTGCAGTCTAAGTCAAAAGTAACAGAAAAAATAGCTTCAAATAATTGTGAAATAGTTATTGTTTGGGGAATAATGAAGTTGATATTTCGATCTGATTAGAAAGAAGAAATGTACCAAAGCATCCTTCTGAGTGGAGATTTGGAGACCTCTTCTCAGGCTAATTCCCAGGAAATCAGTTATGTATGGGAACGTTTCTTGTTCCCAGGCCGTGCAGCAGAGCACAATGCAAGTGCACTTCTTCAGGAGTTGTATGGTGGCTTCCATGGGAATGGCTAGAGACTGATTTTGGGGCTGGTAAGTGGTGTGTGTGAGGGATGTTGAAGGTGCTTTGACATCAAGCTGGATTCATACAGATGGCTTTGCTCTGGGAAAATGGTCACTTCTAGTTCAGCTTTTCATTTCTTAATGGAAAGGATCAGAAGCCATTTATGTTATACTTCCTTTCCTTTGGTGAATTCATGGAGTTAATGAGGTGCTTAAGATTAAACAAGCACTGAAATTTTTTGCTTGATGGAGGTCTAACATACCAAGGGTTTTACCATTCCTTGTAACTGATTTTTTTCTGTCAAAATTAATGTATTTCCCTGTCATAGTCTTGAAATTGAAGCTCTGTGAAGCTGGATAAGAGAAGTCAATGTGGACAAAAACCAAAACTGCAGTGGATCTCAGCTAGCTGATCATTCTGCAGTGAGCTAAAAAAAGGCCATTCCTAGATCTGTTTTCCTGCTGAAAGACAGTTTCTGTATTTGATTCAGCTGCTGTATCAACAACCTGCTGTGTTTAGAACAGCTCTAATTTATTTCCCACTGTTTGCCTTTATTTTATGGTACTGGTATTTGCTTTAATGTGAAGTAGTTTTCTCCAGATGTTAATAAGATGGTGTTAATGTTCTCACAACATTTTTCTTGATAATGTTTATGTAGAGCTTGCCATCTGATAGTGCAGAATCAACCCATTTTGAAATATCGGTAATAATTTTCTAATTAAAATTAGAGGCTCAGAAGTGTTTTCCTCCCTGTACAAATTGAGGTCATGCACTTTCCTCTGCTTGGGGAATATTATGTTTTCACTGACTGAATGAATGTCTCTTACTGTACAAATTGGGAGTGTGATATATGAAATTGTGTCAGTGTTTGCACATATGCACGTGGACTATACCCAGATGCCAGCAGCTGGTCCAGGAAGGCATTCTGTGTTTCCACAGAGGTGATGCTCTCATTCATAGCAAGCTGCCAAATAATGAGCCTTAAATCTCAGGAATGCTCTGTTTACTTTTGGAGAGAGGATTCCACACTGGGGGAGAGAGGTGGTAGACAGGAAATGGTCCAGGAAACCCTGGTGTGGCTGCCTGAAGTTCCTATATCCAACCAAAATCAGCTTTGGTACCTAGAATTTATCTGGATAAAATTAAAAATAAGAAATGGCCAAATAAATCGCCAAACAAATCACCAAAGAATATGAAACTGAAATACTAAAACTCACCCTAATTCTGTTGGCTGTTGAACTCAAGTGATGCTCTGAATACATCTAACAGGAGTCAGTGCTTTATGTCCTCACTCTTAAATGATGTTCACTTTCACTTTTCCGTTAACAATTTCCCTCCATTTTTCTATTTAGATCATGCTTCTTAGTGATCCAGAGATCGAGAGCAGCATCCTCATCAGTTCTGATGAAGGGGCTACCTACCAGAAGTACCGTTTGAACTTCTATATCCAGAGCTTGCTCTTCCACCCCAAGCAGGAGGAGTGGATCTTGGCCTACAGTCTGGATCAAAAGGTAAACAATTGATCTAATGTTTCAATTATTTTTCTGGAAAATGGAGTTGTAGAGAATTTTTAAAGCTTGCTAGAAAGTTTGCATACAAACACATACTGTTTATTACTTAAAATTATGTATCAATATTATTTGTTACAAAAAGTAACAGAAAATGGCAT
This sequence comes from Phylloscopus collybita, assembly GCA_027886175.1. Classification (NCBI taxonomy): domain Eukaryota; kingdom Metazoa; phylum Chordata; class Aves; order Passeriformes; family Phylloscopidae; genus Phylloscopus; species Phylloscopus collybita. The sequence continues at coordinate 26,895,499 of JAJNNQ010000129.1, forward strand.
AAGCTACCCCAGTTTGTCTGAGCTCAAAGCCTGCCAAGACCTGCCACTGTAGAAGCAACCCCCTGCCTGGTGCCAGCCAGATGCACCCCCCTTCCTGATTCCAAAGTGATACTGAGTATTTTATTGCCAAGTAGTTTCTTACCAAGTAGTTTCTTCCCGAGTAGTAACTTGCTCAGTACTTTCTTGCCCAGTGCTTTCTCCCCAAGTAGTTTCTTGCTGAGTAGTTTCATGCCATGTAGTTTCTTGCCCTGTTCTTTCTTCCGAAGCAGTATCTTCTTGAGTAGTTTCTTGCAGAGTAGTTTCTTCCTGAAGAATTTCTTGCTCAGTACTGTCTTGCCGAATAGTTTCATGTCCTGTAGATCCTTGCCCAGTTGTTTCTTGGCGAGTAGTTTCTTACCCAGATGTTTCTTTCTGCTTAGTTCCTTGACCAGTAGTTTACTGCTGAGTATTTATTCCGTGTTGTTTCTTGCCCAGACATTTCTTGCCGAGAAGATTCTTCTCGAGTAGTTACTTAACCGGTAGTTTCTGTCCCAATTGTTTCTTCCCAAGTCGTTTCTTCCCAAGCATTTTCTTACCGAGTACTTTGTTCTTGATTAGTTTCTTGGCCAGTAGTTTCTTCCCGAGTGGTTTTTTCCCAAATAGCTTCTTCACAAGTAGTTTCTTCCCTAGTAGTTTCCTGCCCAGTAGTTTCTGTCCCAGGGATTTCTTCCTGAGCAGTTTCTTACCGATTACTTTCTTCCCGAGTAGTTTCTTGTCCAGTAGTTTCTTCCTGAGCAGTTTCTTGGCTAGTAGTTTTTTTCCCAGTAGTTTTTTGCCAAGTGGTTTCTTGCCCAGTAGTTTCTTGCTGTGTAGTTTCTTGGCCAGTATTTTCTGTCCCACTTGTTTCTTGATGGATAGTTTCTTGCCGAGTACTTTCTTTACCAGTAGTTTCTTGCCGAGTAGTTTCCGGCCATGTAGTTTCTTGCTCCTTCTTACCCGATACTTTTTTTCATAGTAGTTTCTTGCCCCGTGCTTCTTCCAGAATAGTTTCTTGCTGTGTACTTTCTTGCCCAGTTGCTATTTTAACACTGTTAGTAGTAAGTTACCTTGTGTACTTTGCTATGCATAGTGAATGACAAACAGGGCCATCAAAGGAGTTGTGTCCATTCAAGCGAGAGGGGAAATTTGGGAAATGGATTTGTGGAGAATTCTCCGAGCCTGACAGAAGGGTCACGCCATATGCATCAGTATGATGACTTTGAGATAAGAAATACTGACTTAGAAATGCCATGGAGTAGGACAGATATTGTTGAGAGAGAAATGGAACTAGAAACAAGCTTCAAATGATGGCCTTGCAAATAAGACTAGACACTTCAGAGAAATAGAGCTATAAAAGGTGCATTGTAGTAGGACCCATGAGGGGTAAGTTTAGATGATCAGCTTCAAGGCATTTACAGCATTGTGGCAAAATCTGATAGGCCACTAAATGCTTATAATGTATTGTAATGAGGAAATAGTTGGCTTCTGATTGTGATGGTTTGAATTATAATATCTGTACTGTCTCACCGTTCACATGAGACTGAAAACGGAATAAAAGTTTTTAAAACACCTCTCAGTTGCCCCATCTCTGGGTCAGAAAAAGGTATAATCCAACAATTTTGACTCGGGAGTTGAAGGGAATATTGTCTAGAGCTGCTCCCTTTCAGAGGTGATGAAGAATTTATAGTGTGCTTTGTTCTCACTTTGCAGGTTTTAATGTGCTCAAAAGCCATGCAGTGACTCCAAAGCCAGTTTGCTAAAAGGAGCTGAGTGTTAGAATGATCATGATGGGTGTGGAAACTTCAGTACTGGTGATACTATGAAAGATGAAAAGATTTAAAGATTTGACATGACATATGGAGCTGTTCTAAAAATCTATTGATTTGTAGGCGCTGAGTTCTCTGCTGTCTCTGAGGATGGAGCACTCAGGCTGAGTTGGTCTGCAACAGCTGCCTGTTGCACATTGAGGGGTGCTCATTCTGCCTGCAAACTGGAAGTCAGGGAGCAGCAACAGATGACAAACTCCTCTGTGCCACTTTTAAGCCTCTTAGCAGTGCCTTCTGTGAGTGAGACATCTCCAGTCTGTTACTTTGTCCTTAGCAAGTTTGCCCTTACATAGTACTCACCTGTCTTGAAAGGTGCTGAGCAAAGCAGGTGCAACATGGTAGTGAGGTGCTGTGGCTAAGGAGATTCAGTTCTCTGTGCTTCAGTTCTGGAGCAGCAGTCCTTGCTACAGCCCAGAGCTGAGACACAGGATGATAAAGTTACAAATTCTATGAAGTTTAAAACTTGTTGAACTTTTATTTTTCCTTTCTTATGTTTCTGTGATCCCTAGACTCTGGAAAGCAAAAACATGCTGAATAACCACTAAGTTGCTCTCATGGTGTTTTGTCAACCCTGGCTAGATGCCAGGTGTCCATCAAGGCCACTTGGTCACTCCCCTCCTCAGCTGGACAGGGGTAGAAAATGTAATGAAAGGCCTGTGGGTTGAAATAAAGGCACTCAGCAATTACCATCATGAGAAAATCACACTCAGCTGGGAAAATTAATTGAATTTATTACCTATCAATACTCTACTGTCCTTTGCTTTATTCTACCCCACTCTATCAAATGAGAGTAGAGTAATGAGAAATAAAAACTAAATCTTAAAATACCTTTCTACCACTGCCCCTTCTTCCCAGGCTCAAATTCACTCACAATTTTCATTTTTTTCTGCATTCCAACAGCAGTGTGGGACAGGATATGAGGACTGAGTTCAATTCATCACACATTGTCTCTACCTCTTCTTCCTCCTCAGGGGAGGAGGACTCATACTCTTTCCCTGCTCCAGCGTGGTGCCTCTCCCGTAGGAGACAGCTCTCCACAAAGTTTTCCAATGTGTGTCCTTTCCATAGGCTGCAGTTCCTCATGAATTGCCCCAGTGTGGATCTTTTCATAGGATGAAGACCTCAGGAACAGACTCTTCCAGTATGGGAAGAATCCCCTGTGGGCTCACCTTCACCTGTCCTTCCATGGGTCAAGGGGTCAGCTTGCCTCACCATGGCCTTCACTGTGAGGTGCAGTGAAATCTCTGCTCCAGCACCTGGAACACCTCTTTCCCTCCTTTTTCACTGACCTTAGCATCTGCAATGTTGTTTCTCTCACGTATTCTCACTCCTCTCTGGCTGAAGTTGTCAATTTGTTTCTTCCCCTTACTTAATGAATGTGCTATCCCAGAGGTGCCACCCCTGTCACTGATGGGTTTGACCTGGGCCAGCAGCAGCTCCATCCCAGAGCTGGCTGGTGTTTGTCTTCCCAGACAGCTTTTTGCAGATTTTCATGGGAGCCACCCCTGTAGCCTCCTCCCTGCCATGAAAACCTTTCCACACAAACCAATGCATTAGCCTGTCACATGTGAGGGTGTGTCCCGGGTGGGATTTTCAATTTCTGCAGTTATTGTTGAAGATTTCTACACTAGCCAGACTCACATCCCAGCTATAGGAACAATGTAGCTAAAATGCTGTGCCTCTCTTTGAGAATTTCCTTTGAAAGGCTGTGTAAGTTTTTACCAAACTAGTTACTGAGAATATAATCAAATAACTTCCTATTGCTCTGCTTCTCACTTGCTAAAAGAATGCTGTGGCAGGCACCAGGTGTTTTACTGCTGTGTAACTGATGATTTTTGAGTGACATTTGCATGAACAAAGCTATTGTAAACACACTCCTTTCATAGTATCAATTCCTTACTGTATGAAGGAGTTAGTCAAATGTCAAATAGTTTTCTGCACTCAGAGGATCAGTATAACAGGGATTTTCAAGTAGGCTGGAAAGACCAATCTACTTATTTGATGTCACAAAATGGCTTGATGCCACTTTTTAACTGGAGGCAGTGATTCTGCATGGTCCTGGTGTTTATACAAACAGACTTGGAAGAAAGAGGCATCTGATGAGGTGGTCATGTACGTGAGAAGCCAGATGAGACATCCTGAGTGTGCATTTGCAGAGATCCATCTGCAGTGAGTGCAGAGCATCTGCTCTTGGGTTGAAGCACTGTACTTCTACTAACAGAACTTTGTAATCTGTTTTTTTTAATGTTAATCACTGGAAGGAGAAATCAAAATACAAGGGAGGCATATGTGCTGGACTGTGAGGTGGTACTAATGCTCCCCTGATCCAGTACAGCAATAGCAGGCCAGAACATTTTTGCTTCTGCTCCTTCAAACTAATGCATCTGTGTGCACACCTCAGCTGCTGTCTTCTGCCCAGGAGAAAGACCAGAAAAATGAACTGAGGTAGAAACACTCTGAAGCTGATTGCATTTTATCCCAGAAACTGAATAAAATTGTTCAAAGTGTGAGCAAAGATGAGTTGGTCTGTAGCTTGTTGGTCAAATGGAAATGGAGCAATGCCAAGTTCAGGCTTTTCTTTTATGTCTGCCTTTTCATTCAAAGCCACTCATGATGATTTCCTGTGCTGGTTAGAAGGATGGCCTGAAGTTCTGGTTCAATGTGGGTCCTGAAATGGAACCATGGAGCAGTGCTTTTCCCAATTGAAATTGATGCATGACATAACTGAGGTACAGATTGTGCTCAGCCATGTCTTGGGTTAGTAAGAGTTGTGGAAGAAAAGTTGTGACACTGTCACTGACTCAGGATCATGCAGCTTCTCTGCAGTCACAGCTGATATTGAGATAGGGGGCAGTGCTGTTAGAGTGTGACAGCAGTGCCATGTGAAATCCCCAGATGAAGTCTTCTGAGAGGCCAGTGTAATGCATTCCTGTATGTCTGGAGACAGGGGCACTGCTACAGTCGAGTGGGAACCAGAGGTCAGCCCTGTCCTTCTCTCAGGTTAGGCCAAGTGCAAGAATGAAGTGCCTTTTAGGCTTTAAGTCCCATATACTTAAGAATATTCTTCATGTCTTTTGCATCTTCATAAGACTGTTGTGGTTGTTCTCTCGTTTTCTCTAGAAGCCAGATTTGGATCTCACACTTCCCCACTCTACTGTGCCGTGCCTTCTCTCCTAGATGTGGTTATGGGATCATGCCAATGGCAATGACCATTTCATCTCTCTGCTGCTACCAGAAAAGAGATAACAAGAGCTTCTAAAATAATTGTCTAGAGAGGCTGCAGTGGTGCTCTGTAGTTGTGAGGAGGCTATCCAAAGAGATGCCATGCTGGCAGGGGCTAATTGTCCAGCTGCAGCCTAGTTCTGCTCATACTCCTCTGTCCTTTGTTTTTGTGCCCATTTTCCTGCAAAGCAGCATGAAGTTGCCTGGCACAAAACAGGTGGAGCTGGATCAAACAGTGCTTGCTCTCTCAGTTCATATGTCCATTTTTGGGGATAAAACTGCTCTGAAACACTTCTGATTTGATGCATGAGAGGGCAATAAAATAGAAAGTTTATCATTAGCCTGTAACCTGTGGGTAATATTCTTCCACAGATACTGTGACAAGGAAGGTGACTTGCTGTATGCTCTGCAGTGCAGCCACTGCTACAATGGGACATCATATTCTTCCACCTCTCTCAGTTTTAGCAGTGTGTTTGACCCTTAAATTCTATTTTAATGACTCCTTTAGGGGCAGATTTAAAAATGCAAATAACTCTGAAAACAAATCAAGTACATACAATTTGACTCCCAGCAGTAGAAACTATTAAGGGAAGATCTAATCCATCCTCCTACAGCTGAGAATGTGTAAACAAGATGAAAAAATTAATTTTAAAAAATCTTAGATTAACAGATGTATTTCAGATTAATTATTATTTATAATATAATATAATATAATATAATATAATATCTTATTCGTTTTCTTTCAATTTAAAATAATAATAATGTGGTGCTTTAAGCAAGCTGTGGTCAACTTGGAAATTACCGAGAATGATGAATCTGAAAATCCATTTTGCTTAGTATGTTGTTCCACCCAGTAAAATGAAATGAAATAGGGACAGTTTGTATAACAATTTGGAAACTGCCTAGATCAAAAGATTTTAAAATTGTTTTATTTATAAAACCAGAAAACAATATTAAAGTTTTGGAATGAAATACAAATAGTCAGTATTTTGGATCTTCCCGTTAAAATGTTTTCCTCAAACATCTTCTGACCTTCAGTTCCATGACTATGATTCAAGCCTTTTTTTTTTTTTTTATGACTGATTTATCCTAAACATCCCTCCTTGTTTTTAGCTAACTTCTGCACAGTTGACAACAATGTTAAGGTATTTATCTAGTTGATTAAAGAAACAACTAACCAACTAAAAAATTCAACACATTTTGAATGCCATCTTAACAGAATTATTGGCCCTTCCAAGCTGCTGTTTTATAAAGTCAATTCCATATTCTAAGACCTTCTTCTTTAAGAGGAGGAGCCCATCTGTTCACAACAGAACTTTTTGAAATATGGCTTCATACTGAGAAAGCCAAAGACTTTGTGATGCTACCACTTCCATCAACTGAAATAATTGAATATAAAAACAATTCAGTCACCAAATCTTCCATTCACTCCCACATAGGCATTGTCCTGCTTTTTCCTGCTTAGGACAATTCCCAGAAGACAACCCAGAAGAGTGAGATGATGGAGCTAAGGTGGCTTTCTGAAAGATGTATCGCTGTGTGGCTGCTGGTTACTTTGTTGATTTAAGGGCAAATCTCAGTTGCCACCATTTGTTTTCTCTTTGTAGTATCCAAGGAGTTGTTGAGGACACTTCCTCGGTGTGAGTCAACACAGCATATCGTTCCTGTTCTTAATTTTTATAGCCAATTAGGACCCTCCTCTGCCTTGCTAACTCTCCTGTATCATCACATAAACGCATCAGGGCTGAGCCAAGAAATCTGTGTGTGTGGGCATGAACATGTAGCAAGTTCATAGACCCTGATGTCTTCCCACAGCATATAAAGCACAGGCTGGAGGGATTTTTACAGGGCTTTAAGCAAACATGGGTGGGTTTATTATTCCCCCCTGAGCAGCCATGTGACACTGTATAACTATCAGGTCCTGGGAGATCAAATACATCTTGTGAGTTGAAAATCTTGGATCTCTTCCCAGTATCTTTGTGTGTATGTGTCTACTTTATTGATAAAATAGTGCAATCTGATGTGTGCATGTATTGGTTCTGTTAATGGCCCCACTAAGGGGCCTTTGGCAGAAGGTGGAAACTTTGTAAATGTTACAGAAAATTTGCTGCAGGTCAGACTGGGTCTCACAGGGAGTGCCCATATTGACACTTGGATATATCACCCAGTACAGAGGGAAAATGGGCCTGCAGCCTCCAGTTTTTGTAGGTATTTGCAGAAAATACATAGGAAGCCATTTTAAACAATCCTTGGATCAAAATGTGGTGGGAAGGGGAATGTATGAAAAAGGTGCAGTATGTCTGTTGGAAAGTGTGGGGAACTGCTCTGTGGAATGCTGTGAAAACTTAAGGTACAGATTGCTGCCGTTCACAGTGACTGGGGAAGAACATCTTGAGTTGATCTTACCTTTTTGATGCTACATGTTTTGGTCCTACATGTTGAGTGTCTGATTATTTGTCTTATTTATCCAAGAAACCAACTAATTCTCAATAGCCAAAACTTCCCAGACTCTGATACCTCTGTGGGGAATGGGTGAGTCTAGAAATAGAAGGGAGTTTCAACTCCATTAAGTTTCTCTCAGAATGACATTGAAATTTTTTGAGCAACATACAAAACTCTCTTGCATAAATATTTGTTTAAAAGATAATTAAAAAAGATAATTTGTTTAAAAGAGAAGTATTAGTGAATAAGGAGAGAGATGTTTAAAATTTTTCAAACCACCATTGTTAAGAGAAAAAAAACCTCAGGTATGCAATGTGATAAAATTTCACCTCTTCCTTACAGACCAAACTGTGGTTTGTAGCCTGCTGGGAATAGGTAAGAGGCAGAATAATTCAGTAATACACCAGTTTAAATTTCCCAGCTACACCATTACAAGTTCAAGAACATTGGATAAACAAGAAGTTTGGAAATCAGTGGCTTTGCCCTCCATAGAGCTAATCTTCACCAGAAAGTGAACAAAAGGAAGTGGGTTAGGTGATAAATAAGAGGTGCAAGATAACATTCTGCTGTATCAACAAGTTGCACCTGGCAGACAGTATCAGGTCTGACCAGGGAGATTCCTTTGGTGTGGGAGATGTGGCAAGTTATCATCTGAAAATTGGATGCAGTGCATGTCACAGCCTTGACTATCTTGACTAGACACTGCTGAATTTATTTAAAAAAAAAATAAAAAAATCACAGATAACACTGGGACTATGTGGGAAGGATTGTTGGGTGGGGTTTTATTTATTTATTTATTAATATTTTTTTTTTAATGTGCTAGATACAGAACCAGAGCCATGAAGGCAGTGTCTCTGCTCCAGGTGAAATGCTCCCCTGGAATTTAGGCCCATTCTCCCAGTATGACATAGGGCACTAGGGCAGCTAAGGGTGGGGTTGTTTGGTTGGGGTTTTTTTTTTGACAATGTGCAGTTGGGCAGGGTGCTGCCAGAGAAAACCAGGGGCAGTTGCTTCTAGGAATATAAACACCTTATTCCAGGCAGTCATTCATCCTTGAGATTCTTTGTGATGAGTTGTTTTCACCGACATATAGAACAATCCAATTTCAAAGGGATCTTGAAAGATCATCAGGTCCAACCTTTCATGGGAAAGGGAGCCTAGATGTGATTATCCAGCACTCAGTCCAGTCCTGTCTTGAATGCCTCCAGTAAGTGCTCCTTGGTCTCAGATTTAAGGAAACTTGGGCACACAGGGGCTTCAGGGTTGTGTTTGTGTGAGGCTATTGTACTTTGAGTTGGAACTCCTAATGCTGGAAATGTGACTCCAGGATAGCAGCTGCTACTGCAGATGTGCTGAAATTAAGCAGTGAGAGTTGCTGCGTGTCTGAAGTGAGATGTGACTCTGGCCCAGGCCTGTGGGTTTTCTTTCCTTAGGAACTAAGGTATGGGGCTGATGAGGAGAGGCAGTTTGGTGTCTGCCTCACATCTCAATTTGATATAAATCAGCAGGCACCCAGACCTGTTACCTGCTCTTCAGCAGCACTCCTGCTCCTGGAATTTAAATGTGATTTTAGTTGTCAGAAGTTGTCAGAAGTGTGAGTAACCACTCCTTTTATCAACAGCAGCACAAGACTGCACCTCTTGGGTAAAGCTCAGTTTTTCTTAGCAAGAGGTGAACACTACTTTTGCGTCTTGCTGCTTCTGCATGGATCCTCATGGTGGAGTCACCATTTCATTATATGATGTGAGAGAACACACCAGGGCTAGTTTCTCATAGTGATTGATTGATATCTGATGAGCACAATGACTGTGATTCCAGTCCTATGGATAGGAAAGCTCAGTTTTCAGATTTATGTTGCACCAGTCACTTGACATTTGAGCACCCCACAGAGTGAAGCTGGAGGCACACCTACTGCATTCTTTTCTTCACCCCAAAGGGAAAGAGATTGAGGAAGCTGCCATAATAACCATTAGTCCTACAGGCCTACCATACAGAGGAAGGAAATAACATATGTTGCCCACCTGTAAAGGAACACTTAGTGTTTCATGTTTAATACAAGCCATTTTATAGTAACTGCTCATAGAAATCTCTACCATACTGACTGGTCCATTGTATTGCATATTCATGTTAAGAAGCAATGCCTGCCTGTGAGTGCTTGCAATTAAACGTGAGGCTGACAGAGAGTGGTGTCCCCTGAGTATCTCTAGTGTATTCAGGCACAGGTCATTAAAGTGTTTCACTGCCTAACCACCACTGAGGACTGTAACAAAGTCAGAAACTGAACGCAAATAGAGTCCTGTTCCCATGACTTAGCCACAAATAAGCCTTTCATCTCTTTGCCTTTTGAATACTCTTCTGAGAACATCAGGTTCTACAAACATATCATGTGTCTGTGCCGCTGGACAAGCCACCTGCCAGCAGCTCTCCCAGGCAGGCGGGGCTTCATCAAACAGATAAACTGAAATGTCAGTAAAGTTAGAAAAACACAGACCAAACAAAAATAACCAAACCCCACACCAAGCCCTTGAGATTGGGAATATTTAAAGGCAATTTACAGAAGTCTCTTCTTCAGTATGATAATGAACTGAAGAATTGAAATCACTTAACTTCATTTACAAATCATGAATATGTATCAGTGCCTTTAAATGAAAGGACAACTAAAACAGATATAGTGTTTGTTCAATTCATTAAAAGGAAGACAATTTATCAGGAAGGTTTTTCCACCCTTAAACTAAAGCTATATGCAAATGTCAGTAAATCAAGACCTTGCACTAATTCTGCAGCATGATGAATATTTTTATAATCCTAATTAGAACCAGTCATTTAGTTTAGCAATTTCCCCCAATCTAGCCAATTTGAAATTAAAATAGATGCCTTGATTACAAAACTCATTAGCAAAGAAGCACCCTTTTTGCTAACCAGTTCATTTGGAATGCACAAGCTGAATGAAGTGAGGAGCACTTGTGTTGTCAATTGCCATAAGTGAAGTGAGCCTTAATTGTTGGCATTGTGAAGTATTTGTATTGCTGCATGTTTCATTGCAGTATAATATATCATTCATTAAATGTAACAAAAGCAGTTTTAAAATGATTTAATTAAGTGATGTTGGTGCACCAGGTAATTTTTATAAAGTCAGATGTCACAATTGTTTGCATTTGAAGTATTGATGGGCATTACTGTCAGAAAAAAGACGTATGTCTCTACATTTATCATTCTGATTATGGTAGGCCTGGCAGTTTTAATAGGAGATGGGAAATTAAATTATGCAACCTTGGCTCTACTTCAGAAATGCCCAATGAATTTTGTCCTGGCAAAATACTGAACTTTGGGCTTGTGATGATTTGTGATGGCAAAGAGAAAGTAACGGCTTGTGAAGCATGATTTAGCCAGAACAGACTTTGCTATTGCTTGTTATTTATGTTATAGTCACTTCATGAGCAGGTTTTACTTTGAAAAGGAAAATATAGAGATAAATGGAGCGAGACACATTTGATGCTTAAATGTGCTCTTCTGCCGGAGCAACCTAGTTTATTGTGTAACAGAGCAAGGATCCTGTGGCTTATTCCTGGGCCATGCTAAATCATGGCTGTATATTGATTTTATCTGGAGCCTAAGTGGGGTGAAGAGTGGTTATAAATATAGCAGATGGGAATAAAAATGAAGGAGTGAAGAAGGCTGAAGAATAGGAACACCAGGGGCATGATTTGTTTTACCTGACTGTAGAGATCTAAAAGGTTGCAATGCACGCCTACATTGGGTGTCAAGGCTTCACATCGTAGTTGGTGGTGATCCACTGAATGGTGTTGACTGATTTCTGGAAGCAAATGTAGGTGACTCCTTCAGGATGAGGTAAATTGTACCTTGGACTCATTTGTATTGACGAGGCCTCCGCTGAGTGTCAAGGAAGTAATTTCCTTTGCTGAGATGTAACTATTTGCTATATTACCTGAGATTAGGGGACTTGAAACCAGCCCTGCTGTCTTGGATGCGTGGCAAAATGGATTACATGGGATACGATTCCAATATGATAAAAACAGCAAAAAGCATTAAGTTTTCTAGTTCCTGTTATCGTGCCTACAGATTCTAATGACCCTCACCCTGGAGGAGAGAGCAAACATGATGTGCAAGCAAAGAAGGTGTTCCCAACCTTCTGTTTTTCTTTTCCTGGAGGCAGCCAGCTGGATGATGCTGAAGGTACAGTCCTTCCCCCCTCATACCCCCAAACAAGCACTTGCATGTGTCTGTTTGTTACACCACCAGCAATCAAGAACAGGGGCAACCTGTGAGGGTGCTTCCAGAGAGGTGCTGGACTGAGAGCTTGAAGTCAGGAGTAGGAATGGCAGGGCTGGAAATAGCAGCCTGGCCCTTGCTCTCTGTTCTGCCCCTAAGGCAGGGATGTTTCAGCTTCCTGAAATCAATGTCTTTTTATACAGTTGAGAGATGCATATCTGAGAGAGAGAGAGAGAAAGTCCAGAAGGCAACAGGCAGGAGCTGATATTTATTTCCTGGCAGAACTTCCAGTGTGGTTGGGGTGGGGACCCTATGTGAGAATTTCTCATCAGCAGGTGCTGTAGCAGTAAATGGGCCACAAGGCAGAGAGGGTCCCTCTTTTACGTTGCTGCACAGCAATCTATTGAAAAGCTCATACATCTAATTCCGAATCACTTGGTGTCTGTTGTGTGAAGCAGGTTTATGTAATATCAGAAGCTTGTATGTTTTCTCTCGGATTGCCCTTTGGGAGCAGGCTCCTCTCTGTCGCTGGTGCCTCTCTTTTTTGAGTCACAACAAACCATCCCTGTCCCCAGTGCTTGTTCTCAGTGGGGAAATGGACCATGTTCTGATCTGATAGCATACCTGATGTGCTTTACAAGAGATGTGTGCAGTCACACATGTAGCAGCTGATATTCAGTGTGAGTCCTTTGATTTTAGCAGGGAGATGCTGATTAACATCACTGGAGGATATGACCTGAAAACATGGATGGTACTCTTTTCTCACATAAACCAAGATAGATGTAGTTTATGCCTCACAGTGCACAGGGTTTTTCAACCCTAAAATCTGCCTGGTGAGAGATGCAGAGACCCTGGGCAGAGAGCCTGTGTGCAAGCTCTTACTTGTGTTAAGGCAACTACTTATTTCTGTTGTTCAACCCTGACATGTGAAAATTCACTTCTCTCTTAAGTTTTTAAATTTTCTCCTTTTTTTCTCCTTTTCCCTGCCCCCTTCTGATAGAAACGTCATGTAATCAATTTTTCTGGGGAATAAAGGTGCCAGAGGAACAGCTGTAACTCCTCTATCCCCTCAGTAGGCACAGAGTGTTTCAGCTTTTCGTGGTTATTGTGTCAGTGATGAAAAAGAAGGCTGGTTCCTGGATTTTTGGTCTAGCACTTCAGGAACTTCAATTGCAAGTGTTTAGAAATAATGAATTGGTACTTTAAAATTAATGAGTTTGGCAGAGAAAAAATCAGGGAGATGTTTGAGTAATTTCAGTTGTCCTCTCTTATATGTCTCTTGGTGATTCTGGGACTCAGGAGGTGTTGAAAACCATGTTTTTCAAATGCTTCCTCACAGTTAGTAGAATTAGAGATTTTACCATGAAGAATAAAAAAGGAGCAAAACCCCCAAGATTTTCATAATTACCTGATTCCAGCACTGTTCATCTGCAGGGCATTTATGCTTCTAAGACATGTATCTGTATTCATGGTTGCAAATAGTGCACATCTTCAGTTGTGTTTTGGTGCATATTTCATCTGGGTGTCCATATTAGTTGTCTATGAGAAGAATGGTGACCTGTTTGTGTAGGGTGTGCACACACCTGTGTGCAGGTTAGAATTTTTGCAGTAGAAACCCCACAGTAGTTTTGTGACAGTTACAAGAAGTTCTTCCAGAGTAATAAAATTCTATAGTTTTGTGTTCAGTTGATTTTTATAGGACTATGGGTGGCTGTAAAATGAAAGTTAGGGCATGATGCAGTAAAATTTTGGTTCATTGGGTGTATTGTGGGTATGATAAAAGGAGGAGCTGAGGCACCAAAATGAAGGGTGATATTTTTGATAGGAGGACAATTGATCAAAGAAACAACAAGGCTTAAAGCTTTATAGAAAATCCTTGTGATTCTGTAGTGCAAAGGGAGGAAAAAGGGATCCTTCCCACAGCCTCGTACCTTGGGCAGCTCATTTCTGCCAGAGGTTCAGTGATCAGAAACTGTCTGAATATAGATTTCGTAGCATTTTATACTTGCAGTGTTCAAGAGATAACAGCACGTACAAATAACATGTTAGCAGAATATACTGGACCCAAGGGGACTTTCCTGCCATATAGTAAGAGAACAATAATGTCATCAAAAGTTTTGCTGCCAAAACAGAACTCTAGTTTTGTCCTCTAACACAGCACTTGCTTCAGGCCAGTTGATTTTTTTCAGATCATGGTGCAAGTCCACAAGACTTATGCACACATACCCAGCGGCACAAATGTCACGAGTCTGAAAGTTCTGCTCCAAAATTGAGTCTGATATTCCCTAGCTACATGAGTTGTACTTTTTCTCTAGTGACAGCATGGAAAAAGCTGCTTTATTTTTCCTTTGCAGCCTTCCACCATGAGTTATGCACTACCATCACGGTGAACCTAGGTTAATATCAGAAATTAATGTTACATTGAATCAAGTTTGGTGAGTTGTTCTTGACTGTAGATGTTGCCTTGAATTGAGTCTGTGTAGTCCCGGGGCTTTGAAGGGGCTTTTTTCTTCACACTGCTTCATAAGGTGTGTTGAAGGTACCTAGAGTTTTAATTAAATGGGATAAATAGCTTAAATGTAGACACCATACATAGTTTACAAACTTAGAGAGCTGCTGAGAGAGGCTAGATAAGAGCTTCCTTTTTCTTGCCTGATCTGCAACTGCAGATTCATCTGTTCCAAAGGTACACAGTTTGATTGCAGGAACTGGGTGATGGATGAATCAAAGATGACAGTGTAAATGGTGTCTGCCCAGCAGCCTGGAGGGATCCCTGGAACATGTGAGTTTCTCATTTGGTGATTTTTCTGGCAGTGATGCCTCGCTGCAGTGACAGTTTCTGCTCCAGCTGTCAAGCTAAATTGTTCCTGATGGTGGCTGGTATTTACAATGATGCTGTTCATTTGGGCTTCTCCAGTAAACAGTCTCCCTTGCATGTTTGGATTGGATGCACTGAATCTCTGTGAGGTGCAGGGAGGAATCTCTCGTTTTCCATGGGACCACTTACTCTTGCTGCATGTGATCTCTGGCTTGGCTGTGGAAGTGTGGAGATGGGTGCCTGTATATTCAGGCTCTGCTTTTCCCTTCACTTGTTGCCTATTGTCAATGCATGGATTGCCAGGGAATCTGGTCAAAAAGAAATTTGGCTACCTAGATGTGAACTGAATTACTCCACTGCATTTTAGGTGTTATAGTAAGAGAAGAACTGGAGAATATCTTCAAGACATCAGAGCCCCTCGTGGAGACCAGAGCTGGCTGTTGAGTAGGAGAGTGAGGCTGAAAGGATTCTAACTTTCTTTATTTTATTATACGTTCAAGCTTGCCAAAGCCTCTTGATTCATTACAGGACAGGATATGAAAAGTACATGGTAATGGAGATGGCCTAAAAGAATGAATTGTACAAGAGCTGGGGTGTTTGAGCAGGAAATAATATTTGATGAAGCTGCATCTTCAATGCTATCACAAATTGAAATTTTCTACCTTTTTTTTTTTTTTCTTTTTTTTTCATAGAATGCATTTCACAGTAAGAGTTGTCCTATGACCAGCTTCTGTGTTCTCTTTTTTGGGGGACATAAGACTCCCATGAACTAAGGTGGCCTTTTCTCTGGGCTGGTTTATTCCAGTATTCCCTTTGTCCCAGGCAGTATGGAGCATAGGCTCTGTGTGGACCAGAGCTGTCCAGAGAGGGATTTCTCCCAGTGCAGAATGTGTACATGTCCTAACCACTATCTGCTCATCTAATGTAGTTTCCCAGAAGACTTTCAGGATGGCATTGGGGGCATATCCATGACCAAAACAGGTGGAGGTAGGACCTAGAAGGCCTAGAAGTGCCTGCTCTGTACCACAAACCCCTGACAGAACCCACAGCCTCAGGCTGAGGGGGCATGGTGCCCTCGTTGGGGGGATGGAGTAGAAGAGTATGGACAGTTTGTGAGACAGCTCTGACTTTGTGAAGAAATACAACACTCTGAGAAGTGGGGTGCAGCTCCTAAGGACCTGTGAGGTTTGCTGCTCTTTGGCTCGTGAGATGAGAGCTGAATGGAATGGGCAACTGCTCTCTGTCAGGGCTGATCCCGAGTGAGAACAGCATTTTCACCTGTGTGAGATGAGTTCAGGTGTGTGTCTGCTCAGTGTCTCAGGGTGGTGGGTCACAAAACCTGGGGAACTGTTTTGAGTAACCACCCTTGTCCATGAAAGTGCTGACAAACGGCAAACTGCATTGGGTGGCAGGTGTGTGTCTGTTAAATAACATACAATTTAAACTGGGGCAGAATACATTGCTTTAATTTTGCCTAAATGACACACACTGCTTGAGAACAGACTAATATTTCTTCCAAGCTGTGTGAAGTTTTTTACATGAGCAATGACTGCATCTCAGAAAAAAATGCTGTTCTAAATTTCAAAACCTATTCATTAATGCCCATGTACACACTTTCAGAAATGTTTTTTTCCACATAAAGAAATAAATCAGAAAAATCTTATATGACTTTAGAAAGTGGTTTGGTGGTGTGAAATCTATTTCTTCCACTAATCTGAAAAAATCCCTTTGCCATTAAATCCTGGTCTGTATAATACAGAGGTTAACCTACAGATAGTGCCACAGGGTTTGTAAAGGAAGGGGGAGAGGAACAGCCAAGCATGTGATTGTAGCTTTATGTCCCACTTTGGCTAATGCCTCAGCCTCTCCTGCTTTGTCCCTGCTAGTCTTATGCTCAATAAACATGAAAGATTGGTCTGTAATAGCAACGAATGTACCCAGATGCTTGCACTGTAATTAAAGGCATATATCACACAATAAAGTGCATTTGAATGAAAAATCTTCCCATTAGACATGTGGTTCACATTTATTTCCCCTTATTGTTAAACTTCTGGAGTATAACCATTGATAGAGGGTAAGGAGGGACTTCTAAAGGGCTGCAATGTGAAGCCCCCAGGAGCAAAGGAAATTTTCCTGTTGGGCTGGGAGGGCACAGAGCTCCTTGGTGCAGGCTGACCTGCACAGCAGCAGTGGCTTCAACCACGTGGTTGGTGGATCCAATTAGCACAGGCCTCAGACCCAACACTGCCTAATGATTTTTAAGCTGAAGAAACTGGACTAAAGGATCAGCCTGGCTTTCAGACAGAAAAATCAGCAGCCATTAGAGATGATTCAGTCTTTTGTGAATGTTAAAGAGCTGATCAGAGGGAAAAAGGAGTGAAGCAGCCTCTGCGGACAACAGGAGCCCCCTGAAACCTCCCTCTGCCTCTGGCTGAGCCTATTGGATGCCAATGGAAGAAATACAGGTAAAGATAACTCCTGGTGCACCTTGTAGCCTCTGGTAGCAGGAGGCAGCTCTGCCATCTCCGTCCCATTCTGATCTCTTCATGGTCCCAATATTGTTCTGTTGTTCCTGTTCTCTACTTTAGTCCTCCCTCAAATTTTTTAGCTGATTTTGAAACGGTTAAAATATCGTGGAGAAAGGAATTAATAAGCAATCAGAAAAGTTAGCCTTCCCTCAAAATGGCATTTCTATTTATAGCACCTTCTGCGAGTTGCTAAATTCTTTAGGAGTGATTGAAATGTGTTTTGATTGACCAAACTGAACATATTTTTTCTCCAGATTTTCAGTTTAAGAAAAAAAATTACAGAAGTAATATTTTTCATCTGGGTTCTGCACCACTCTAAAATTTCTGGAGGTGGGGAAAAGCACAAAAAAAGAGAGCCTGTTTTTCACCTGTGGCTAAAACATACCTTAAGCTCTTTGTGATACTCCTTTGTGACCCTGCTCCTGTTGCAGCTGTATCTAGACTTCTTTTTCCACTAGAAACCAGTCATGGAGTAGAAAAGCAAAAGATGCAGAAATACCACATTTTTGGCTGCGTGTGCTTGGTGCCAGTAAGACTTAAGAAAAATTGAATTGTGAAGGATTTTAAATGGACTTCTTTTTTTCACCTGTTTCATCCACTTTCATCTTTTTTTGGAGATGTAGTGGCAAAGCAGAGACAGCCAAGTCTAGGTTTCAGCATTAGGTTTAAAGTGAACCTATTGAGAGAAAGCATTTTTTTAACTATGAAACCCTGAAATGTGCATTGTCTTAACCTGTCTGGCTTCATTAAAAACCAGGCTGGGATTGAGCTCTACAATTGCATCCCGAAGTCAGACATTTTCAAAGCATTTGGTCTTTGTGCAGAAGATCCCTGACCAGTGTATTACTGTGGTGGGATGGAGACTGAGTTTCTTTTGCCTGAAGACCTACTCTTACTGACAAGCATGTGAAATATTTTCTTAAAACACAGAAAAAACCCTTCCCAGCTTCTGGAAACCTTTATATTTTTTTTATTTTTTTTTATTTTTTTTCCTTCTCTTCATGGGACAGATGATGAAAATACATTTAGTATTTAATTTCTGTCTTGACCAGTTTTCAAAATAGCCTGTTTCTAGTCTCCCATCTATTATACAACATCTGTAGGGAACTGAGCAGCTCTGGTGAGCAGCTCAGATATACTTTAGTCTGGGAATATTCTCTTTCCATGCCTAAGACAATCTGGCTGTACAATGCTAGAGAAGAACCCGGGGCTGCAATGAGGTCTCTTGATGCAGCTTTTAATCACCTGGAAAGGAAATCAAAGTAAAGAGATAAACTGGTCCATTTGTTTTCATTACAATTACTAGTTTTTACTACTCTGTGTAAACAAAGACCATAAATTTGATGCTGGTAGACTTCTTTCTACTAAGTTCAGCCCCACCAGCTGTTGCACAAATCTTTTGGCTCGAGAAGCAGGATTTATTTTTAGCTTCTTTAGTGTGGATCTGTCAAGGGTGCCACCTGAATTGTGGCAGCCTGTGACAAGAGAAGAAAAGGATAAGCTCTTTTTTTTCCCATTATTTAAGGGTTCAGAAGCACTTCCAAGTTTCAGATCTCGGTACCACTGGAGCCCTGCCTTGCAAGGTGGCAGAGATGGGTGTGTTTCCCTTGGAGGAGTTGGGAAGAACAAGCAGTAGTTCTTGAGTTGGTTATCAGCTTGAAGGTGACGTTAGCCTTTGTGTCCCTGTTGGTAACCCTTGACACTCCAGAGGAGTTTCACTAAGGCCCAGACTGAGTGGAACAGTGGAACAGAAGGAGGAGAGGCATACCCTGAATCAATCTTTGAATGCAGCCTTTTCTGCTGTGGGTGATAAAGCCACTTCCATGCCAAGGGTTGCTCCTGACCTGGTTTCAGCCACACAACTGAAGTATTTTAGATCTGAGTCCTGTACCTACAGTGCTGGAAGTAACATGTCCTGCCTCCCAGGAGAACCTGAGAAAGGGGTTTCCATAGACCTCACAGTTTAAACATTACACTGATGCTGTGAAAGGGAGAGGTGAACATCTGTCCTTAAAAAAGCAGGGATGGAAGAGGTGATAAAGACGTAGGGTGTGTTTCTGGGGTACCAATAGCTGTCCTCATGTTTGTACTGAATCTATCCTGTGTTCAACATGGCTTATCTGTTCTGTACTCTAGAGACTGAAAAGTGTTGTGAATTTTGCTTCCAGTTAATTTTCCTTCTAGGAATGACCTTTCTGAAATAGTAATGATGGCACCATTCTTCTTTTGCAATTTCATCTGTAACACACAAGTGTAAAGAAAAGATGCAACTTGGAATTTTCTGAGAATTTGAAACTTTTTCTGAGCCTTTAATTTTTTTTTCTAGTGCTAATGGTTTTTTTCCTTCTGTAGAGAAAATTTAAGACCCTGCAACAGACTTTCTTTTCTGAGTTATCCTTTGCATGCAGTCCAATTTCCTACAGAAATGTTGACCTAATTTTATTTTTCTTCTGCCCCGGTTTGAATTTTTGGCAGGAACCCTCCACACATCTTGTAGATTTTTCCCACCAGCTCTGGCTGAGAAGGTGTTAGTTTGCTTTGTGCTTTTCTGGGATCAGAGCCATTTTTTTCATGTAAGCAATCTGAGCTACTGCTTGGGATCATGCTCTTCTGAGGCCAAGCAGGCCATGCTAATCTGATCCTCCTCTTCCATAATGTGTCAGCTGCTGCCAAGTTTTACCACTAGACCTGCTCTCACCCTGATGTATTTATTTTGAATACATCTTTCCATCATCAGCTGTATGTATTTTCTGGAGGAAGTATAATTTTTTTGTGTAATAAATGAATTGTTTCTCTAAATGCATGTAGTTCATCTGATGTTCCTTGCTTTATCTGACATCATTTGCACTCTTGCATGGCTGACAGGCAGGAAACTATGGAGAGTCTCACTAGACCAATAGACCTGATTTCATAGCAATAAATAATATTTGATTTTATTTGCTTATAGGCTTTTATGTATGTTCCTGGTGCCCTTCCTCTTATGTGTGTATACATGAAAGTCTGTGAATATCAAAGCTCTGTGAATTTCTTTAGTCTGTTTTCTATTGCTTTTCAGTCTGTAAGTGACATCAATACACACCTCTTGCAGTGATGGAGTGTACCCAGGCTGTGGTATGCTTGGTCTTTCTTGGGCTTGCCTTCAGTCTTCCTTCTTTTGTGTGCTTCCCCCACAAAGACCAAGCAGATCAGGGAACAGGGAACAGGTCATGGAATCCATCTCAACCAGATCATGTGTCTCTGGTGGGGTCATCTCCTTCTGGACTAGTCACTCTGAGCTTTTTTAGTGTCTGTCAGGAGAGGTGGAAGATTCTAAGGCTTGAAAAATGAGCAGTTTTAGCAATGTCTTACCTGTCTAAAAAGGAGCCTTGGTGACTAGCTTGGACATGGATAACTAACATAAGGGGGTTGAGTCTCTCCCTGTGTTTCCTTCATTACTCATTCTTCTCCCCTCTCTCCATAAGTGGAATTGAAGCAGACTAGTTTCTCATGCTGTTCCAGTTCTGAGAAGCTTTTCTTCTCCAGGAAAATCATCTTTCTTTTTTTTTTTTTTTTTTGCCAGCTGTCATTGGTAAAATAATAAAAAAACACCCAAACCAAATTATCCACAGCCCTGAACAAGATCTTCCAAGCCAGCCAACATGATGTGTCACTCTGAGAGTTTGTACTGGAGAATTGCAGGAGTATTTTTCATATGCAACATTGTGCATGCATGTGTGTATTCTTTACAGTTCTGTAGTTCTGAATGGGTTTCTGGCACGTTGCTTGTGTTTGCAGCACAGAATCTGACACCAGGGATAAAGCTCCTACTTTAAGGGGCTTGCCAGTTTACTTGGACACAGTGCTGGTGTGAAGTGAAATGTTGCCACTGTTTTTAGGGTTTGAAGATGAAGCATTCTGCCTGTGGTATGTGGAATCCTTATGATTCAGATTTGTGCTGAGTAAAACAAGCAGGAGTTAAGGTCTGGCCTATAGGGAAACAAAGTTGTGTATCACTGGGGCTGCCAACATCTTTCCTTGCACAGATTGTGTTCTTGGGGATCTGCATTGCTGTGTTGGTGGGTGTGATATGTTTGGTGCTACAGTCCTTGAGTGGGGATTATCGTGATGCTGTTTGGATAAACATTTGCCATTTATCTTTTTGATGGTACAGCCTTTGCTATTTTAAGTGCTTAGGTCTGCCTAGGCTCCTGAGAAGAGGCAGAGTCAGATCCGCTGCATGCCACTCTTTAGTTGCATCCAAGGGACAAGACCAGCCCAAAATGGTCTTAATTTTTTAGTCACCAGAGTAAGTCAAATAACAGAAGGAGGTTGCAGAAAGGCCATACCCTCACAGCACCTCCCATGGTAGGCTGGCGTCCACCCCTCTTGAACCAATGTGTTGGAGTGCTCCAGGAGGTGGAAATGCCAGAGATAATTTGTCACTGAGGAACCAGAGCAGAGCTTTAAAATGGGAAAATCTTGGCACCTTACCGACGTAATTTTTTTTCGTTTGCTTAGTATTCAGCCTTAGGACAAATTAATTTGTATTGAAATCTGCTGTACTCGCCACTAAATTGTTGTCTTTTCTAAAGCTTGTCTTCTCCCACAAAGGGAGATAAACAAAAAGTATATGTATATATTCAATTTTAATGCATACTAGAAATCACTTTACTCTATGTTTTATTTATTTATTCAACACTAACCTTTGCATTTGCATCTGTAAATAATGTTATAAAATGGAACTGGGCTAGACAGGCCTTTTAGGGATTTGTTCTGTCATACAGCTTTAAAGACTCAGTCATCTGGTTAAAATTTGAAGTGGATGCCCAGAAAAAGTAGGTGAATAACAAATAAAAATTATTGAAATGAATAATATCCTCTTTATCTGAACTCACATAAAGTTCAGTTTAATCCTTCTGACATCAGTCAGTCTGAGCTTTAATAAAGAAAAGAAAAAACCCAGACCAATAGCTGGTCTCTGGTTTTTAACTTGATACTGAGCAGGATGCTCTCTGAAAGAGACACTGGGAGACAGGAGTGGTTGAAAGAGATTGTGCTTCATGTCACTGAGCTTTCTGTAGCTACTGCTGTTATGCTGCTGCAGAAGAAAAGGAAATGCCAGGGGCAAAAGATAAAAGAGAATCAGAGGAAATGGCTGTATGTTGCTAATCCTTTCCTCTCATGGTGAGAAAGGTTAATCCATTGCAGAATACAATCAGGATGCTATACCTGCTTGGACTGCTCGTGAGCCTGACTTAACTGGGACTAAGTTGCCTGAAGCCTGACTAACTTGCACCTGCATTCAGGACATACAAAGGATGCAACTGATGCAACTTGGTCTGTGCTGAGGTCCTTGTACGTGCAAACCATGTCCAGTGACTCAAGGAATATTCCTGGCAGGAACTGTGCTAAAATCAGGGCAGAGTCATAGGACTGCAGAATTTTGACTTTAGAGTGTGGATTCTCAGTTATTGTTTCTAAAAACCTGTGTGTTCTGAGAATTAGTTATCTTAATATTGATGATGACTTCATAAACCTAATCTGTAATTTGGACAAGGAATTTTCTTTTCCTGGCTCCTTTAATTAAAAACAACAAGCAATGCTTTGTTGCTTTATTTTGTATCTACACAGAATTCCTCTTGGGGCAGAGGATTCTATCATAATTTTTTTAGACAATCACCTGAAAAGCAGAGGAAGTCAGGCTATTGTGGACTTTTAGTGCAGTATGTTACCCTATCTAGAGACAGAGCTAAAGAAATATGGACAAATTAGAATACTCAGATAATATCTGATGTCCTGATGAACACGGGGCAGAAAATCCTTCCTAATATTTCTTACAAGTTCAGTGATGTCGGCTGAAATTATGTAATTAGAGCCCTTTTTGACATGAAGATTGAAGGATGCCTGCTTCCATATCTTTCCTCCATATGTGTTTTACTGGCAGCTTGAGCTGTTACTGGCCAAACTGGCATTCCTATTGGCATAAATGCAAGGACCTGATTCTTTTGCCTTTACACATATCAGTTGCATTAGATACTTGTTGGAGTCTGAATTTCAGTTTCTGACTTTCTTTTACTGGCTATACAGTGATTTGATTGTGTAGTTGAGTACAAACACAGCAAGAATTAATTAACTGCCTCAGGCTTTGGACACTGCTCAAACAGCCCTTTCCAGTCATCTTTCTAAACTGATCTATGGTCCAGCTCTGATGTGGCTGCTGCATCTCTGGGGTCAAAGATACAGCCCGTTCAAGAGACGTTAATATTCAGTGTGAGCACATGTGGTTTATCTTCCCAGTCACACACAGCCATCCATCACAGCGGTGCCACAGGACACATCACTAGGTTGTGAACCCTTACAATCTGAACATGGACCTGCCTCCAATTTGCAAATACCCTCACTCAAATCAAATGCAATGCAGAATCTCATGTGCTCAAATGATACTGTTTTCCCATTAAGGACTTGAATTTGGCTATTATAAACATTTAAGTTTTTCAGTTCTGTTATCTACCTCCTTAGCCGGCAATCAACTCTTGTTTTGTTAAGCCAGAATTTATATCAGATGAAATTTTTTTGAAATCCTGATCAAAATGCTGCCTGATATTTAGTTCTCTGTGATCTAGTGGTAAAGCACAGTAGTTATTTCTCAAAGCATTTTTTTTTCTCTGAAGTACCAAATTTGCTCGCAGTTGGAGAAAAGGAGCTTACATATGTTTTGATAGTGAGAGGATGCATTGTGGGTAAGAAAATAATTACATGGAGAATGGTGTTTGTGGTATTAAGCCGAGTATATATGAAGCAAACATATGTCTGAAACTCAGTGTGGAGTTGCATGGAAATTTGATTACATTACAGCTGTGTTGTTTCTTAACCAGAAAGACTCAAAAAGATCATTATATTGAAAATTTGGCTTCCAGGAAGAGTCACATCACAATCTTTGGTGTTTAACTAATGAGCAGGTTGATTTCTAACTTATCTAAAAATTTAGATCTCGTTCTGAATATAAGAAAATATAAATTAGGAGCAATTTTCTTTTCCATACAGAAGAGATCTGATTCACTCCATTAAAAACAAATCATGGCATGACCTTGAGTACAGAATCACTACTGCATCAGAATCATGTTGACTAATCTGAACTGTCTGTCATTCTGTTTGATACCAGGAACTCACACGTCACCTGCTTCCTGCTAAGCAAAAAGAGCCAGGGGAACGGCCAGCTTTGTTATATGGCAGTCAAAGTGAATGTGTTGACAGCTGAAATTCAGAAGTTTTTTGACAAGGTTTGGGAAGAGACAACCTGTTTTTGATTATCAGGAGCCCTGTCTGGTTTAAGAGTAAAGACATTACCTTGTTAGCTTCCCCTGGTAGTGAGGGTGATCGATAATTGTGTATAATTATTGTGGATGATCCATTAATGTTCTTTATCTGAGCTGATTTTAATACTTCGTCTAGCAACAGTCTTTCTTCTTTTTCCTTAAAATTTATACTTTCTCTCTCTCTCTGTCTTCCAGCTGTACAGCTCCATGGACTTTGGAAGAAAATGGCAGCTCATGCACGAGCGGGTCACTCCGAACAGGTTTTACTGGTGAGTTTGGGCCACTGGTTTGGCTTGCTTTGGACAGGTCATGGAGGGGAGAAGGGCATCTGACTTGAAGGGATTGGGTGCTTCACCTGAACTTGAAGTATACCCTTGGTTTTGTTCATCATTATTGCTATAAATTCAGTCCCTAGCACATACCTTGCAGTGCAATCATCTCTATGTTTGTACCTCTTGTCTGATAAAACCTGGTGTCTTTTACAGAGAAGTACAAGTCTTTTGATAATTGCAAAACTCCTGCTCCTTTGTTATACACCTGATTAGAGTAACAGAGGAGCTGCCCAGTGCTTCAGTGACAAACCTGTGACCATTAGACTTCCTATTTTTCAGCCCTTCAGAGAGTTACTTTAGCCTAGAGCACAGTCTTTGTGCAGAGCCAGCCACTCTGACCAGTCTCCTTTTGCAATCTTGGTAAGAAGGGATGATTCACTCTGCTTTAAATCACTCTCTGAGGAGCCAGTTTCATTATAGTGACTAGTGAAGGCCCAAGATCTGCAGTTTGCTAAAAATCTGCTTTGTGACTCAATTCCTTCTCATTTCCCAAGTGTCAACCTCTCAGATTGGAAGAATGTCTTAAAATCAGATGATGAAACAAATTTAGTTCCTATCTCCAGGCTCAGCCATCTCAGATGCCTCTTTTCCAAACTTCTCTGTACCATGTGAAGGTTCAAGAATTGAATTCTAGAGAGAAAAAGAAAAGTGTAGTTCTTTAGTTGAATTTAGGATTTGGGGCTTGGATCAGATTCTTAATGCTGTACTTACTATATGCCAGATGATGGGGTGTGTGTGAATGTGTAGAAGTGCTGATTTACAGAATCAGTGCATAGCTAAAAGAAGTGTCTGGTCCTTATGATCAGAAAAGACCGTAATATTAAGGAACTGGAGGGTCACATTTTGGGTGGTTAAAAATAAAAAGAACTTGGAAAACTTAAAATTGACTCCCAATTACAAAGCATGGTATATATCTATATCTATATATCTTAGAGTCAAATTCACATAGAAATTTTAGCACCTCATTGAAAGCCCCTGGAATCCAGGCACAAAATATTTATATATTGTATTTTCAGTATTTCCACATCTTGCAGGGGAGCTAGACTCCTCATTTTAAATTATCTACGTCCTTCTGCAAATCTCTCTAAGCATATTTAGACTCCAACATTCAAAACCTGGCTTTTTGCACCAGGTCTAGAGATTTTCCTTAGTGTGCCTAAGGAATTTGGACAGTGTGAGAAGGTTTTAAACACGGAGGAAAGCAAGTTTTAAAACAAGTTTTAAGTCACACAGACCTGTGAAATATATCAAAGGTCTAGAACCTTGTCTGTCCATGTTACTGTTCCACAATTCCATAATGTAGGAAAGGAAGTTCTTTTCTCCTGGTTCTGGTGGCAGGTGGATGACTGACCTATCAAAAATCCTTTGATCTCACTATTCATGCTGGGTGCACATGACAAAGGTGAGTGTAGATCCTCTCCAGGTGTATCCTTCTGTAGAGCAGAATAGTTGGTTCTTGGAATAATTTTACCCTGTCCTTCAAATAACACAAGTGGGCTTAGGGGAGAGGCTTTCTTAGAGGATAAAGTGTAAGGGCTAGGCTGACTTGGGAACAAAAGAGAACCTCTTTTTGAAGGACAGGTTGTGATGCCATATTTTCTGCTTTCATATAATAATGGTTAATGGAAATTGCCTGTTTGTCCATTTCGCATCCAAATGTGTATTGTTTTCCACAGTCCACTTCATTTTTCATTGTCCTTTGGCTGCACAGTTTGAACACTGTTTTTCAGCAGTGAATTAAGTAACGTCTCTGTTTCAGGTGCCTTTTTCTCTTAGGAAATGTACAAGTCTTCTATAGTTAAAACTCGTAAGATAAAGACTTAGAAATCTTTATTCCACTCAGAAACAGCAGAGTCCCACAGAGAATAAGATTCTCAAGAGAGTGAATTAGGTTTTTCCCAGAGTGGGAGGGATTTGAAACAATCCATAGTGCAGGAATCAGAGGTATTGAAATTGTGGAACATAATAACTCTCCTTAGCTGATTTATTTCACCTTTTCCTTTCTTTCCTTTTAGAGCTGCAAACTGTGATGGCTTGCAAGCTCTGGCTTGTAAGATCTGTACATGAAAAAATGCAAAAAAGAACATTTTAGGCTCAGAAATTTGTTGATTTCTTTTTATTGTGGTATGAAAGAGAGAGAAAAGTGGGTATAGCTGTAAGTTTCATGTAAGCCACTACTCTGTGAATCATAGAATAGGTTGGAAAAGACCCTAAAGATCACCTATTTCCAACTTCCCTGTCAGGGCCAAGGGCACCTTCCACTAGACCAGATTGCTCAAAGTTCCATCCAGCCTGGCCTTGAACACTTCCAGAAAAAGGACATCTGCAGCTTCTCTGGGCAACCTGTTCAATTGTCTCATCAGCCTCACAATAAAGAACTTCTTCCCATTACCTATTCTAAACCTAGGATCTTTAAATTGAAACCCGCTACTGTTGTCCTGTTCCTGCATGTTCCTGTAAAAACTCCCTCTCTTTAGCTACTGAGAGGTGCTGTAAGTTCTCCTGGAGCCATGAGGTTCACACAGACCCACCCCTCAAGTCTGTCAGTCTCTCTCTGGATGGCATCCCTTCCCTCAGGTGTGTTGACTGCAGCTCTCAGCTTGCCTGTGGCAAACTTGGCTTCCCACGTCACCAGCCTATCACTGCCAGTGTCATCAGTCTATCAGATACTACATTATTGAACATCTGAATTAAAACTTCATGGAAGTTGAAATAGTAATGATAGGGAGATGCCAAAATGAGGTAAGCTGCTCTTTTGTGCTGCTCTGCACTGTTCATTAGCAGAGGTTCAGGTAAGCATCCTTCATGAAATGGGATGGTCTCCATCTGATTGGAATGCAGCTGGCTTTATCTGGGGCAGGCTTTGCTGAATGTGTTTGCCTTCAAAACATGACTTTGATCTCTTAGGCTGCTTTGAATGGGCTTGTGAGGAGTATAAACTTCACCCGGTTCATGTGATCAGTCAACCTGACAAGGAGAGGTCTTATTTTTTCTCTCTGAGACCTTTCTGAATAATTATACCTTCCCTGAGAGACCTCACACATAGGGACCTTAAGGCCAGGATAGAATCAGGATTACTTCAGAGCTTGTGAGACTGGGATCTGAATTTTTCCTCAGCAGAGTAAGCACAACCTCTCTGTTATTCATGGACAGACAGCTCACTCTGTGCATTTTTTGGTGCAGCTCTAGCAGGCAGCATCTGTGATGATGGCTCTCCTCTGGTCAAAAACAAAGCCCTAAGCTCCAATCCTGACTTGTGGCATTGTATCCTGGCTCTTGCTTTCAGTTTCTTTCCTTAGTCATAGATAGTGCTGCTCACTGGTTTTCTCTGGTTTGTAGTTTTGTGTTCTCATTCCATATGGATGCCACATGTACAACTGTTCATGGGACAGCTCTCATCAGTTCCTGAGCCTGCTCAAAGTTTTTGCATGAGCTGCGATTCACCCCTGGGCCACTCATAGTTATAAAAAAACCCCATAGGATTTGAGTTCTCTGCTTTGGTAGTAGTGATTCATTTGTTAACTACACCCACTGATGGCAGTGGCAGAGCTTGAACAGAATGCATTATTTGATATGTGTACAGGCATCCAGATTTGGCTCCCACGTGCCTTGGCCTCAGATTTTAATAACTTAGGATCCTGTAAGACTGGAAATAGAGAGTTTATGCTTATGTGATACAGAAATTCCAAGATCACTCAAGATGACTACAACCAACATGGGTGCAAAGTTTGTTAAAAACCTACTCAATGTTCTTTTCTTTCAGAACACATTTCTGCAGCTCCCTCTGGGCCCTGTTTTGTATCACTGTAATTTAGACACCTGTGCTGCCATGTGGAGGATATAAAAAAAATAAAGCCCGTATTTTGTACTGTAGAGATGCTGGGGAATCTTCCTCGCCTGTAAAACACATGGTGTGTTCTGCTGACTAAATACTGTTGCTCTTCTGGTGAAAATTCATAAGACTTGAATTGTTCTTAAGGTTTTTTTACCACCTCTGCCTTTTCCTGTGGGAGCACGATGGGACTAAGCAGGTGGGCAGGTCAGTTTGGTTACTGGAGCACTTTGGTGGACCACAGCTTTTCCCTGTCACCTTGGGTGACTCCAGCTGACTTTGCTTTGTTACCCTCCAGGTGAGACTGGGATAGGAGAGCACCTTGATGACTGCAGTGGGTGAAGTAGTCAAATATAGCCATATGATGTGCTACAGCAACAGATTAAGAATGCTAGAGAGTACAAGAGAATAAAAAGATGCATTAGTGATGAAATCCTTTTATCATCTTAGGGCTTAATTCTTTAAAATACAGAGTTTCTCAAGGGGACCTGTGTTTTCTGCCAATCAGATAAAAACCTGTGAATATCCCCTGTCCATCTGTCTTTGGAGGCCCTGCCCAAGTTTGCTTGCTGAGCAGACATGAGGACATTGAGGATCACCATCCTGAGCAGAGGACAGCACTATATTTCTTTGGACACTGACACCCTTTCTTAGGGTCTCCCCAGGTCCCCAGGCTTTTCTTTTTTTGGAGGACACATTCCTGTTTCCTGCCTTCCATCATCACTGAGGAATATGAAGAGGTGGATGTGGAACCATTTCCCTTGGTGGGTTTTTTTTTTGTTTGTTTGTGTTTTTTTGTTTGTTTGTTTTTGTTTTTTTAAGGTTTTTTTTAAGTTTTTTTTGGTGTTTTTTTTTTTTTTTTTTTTTTTTTTTTTTTGCCTGTTACAGCTAGACATTTTCCTTCTTTCATGTACTTTTTTTACTTGTGCTCTCTGGAGCTGTGGGTGATTCTCTCAAAGCCTGGGAGCAGGAAAGTGGGGAATACCCATTTGTGTGGAAGAGAGAGAGAAATCTGCTGAGCATTTCTGATGCCTCTGGGGACACTTGGAGCCCTGATGTCAGTAGGCAGCTTGAGTCTAGCTGGTAAAAGCCACTGCAATACACACTAGTGATGAAAGTTGGACAGAAAAGACCAACAAGGCAGGAAAGGAAAGACTGGGAGGAGGAAAGCATGACATGCACTAGCATGACTTCAAGAAGCAGCATTTGTGTTTGCTAGTAGAAAAAATTAGGTCTATCAAGCAGTTCTCAAGTACAGTACTGATTCAAATACTACTGATTCCCGCAACAAATCTCCCCAGAATTTTATTTTTTCCTTTCTTTCCCATGATAATCAACCAGAATTCTGTTTTGGTTTGGTTTGGTTTTAATTTTTTTTTTTTTTTTTTGCACCTATGAATGCCAGCCACACTCACTTCAATCTCTAAGGGTTAAAATTTCTGAGAAGATGGCTTTTTCACTGAAAGAAGGATAGAGGCTATGTCCATTAACTTAAGGTTATGCTTTGGAGTTAAAGGTTTTCTGTCACAGTTGTTTGAGGAATGAGACAACACATTTTGTCTTTTGAGGGCAAGGTTTTCAGTCTTTTTTGTGATTTTGGATAGGAAAAGGTGATAAAGTGCATCAGGCAGCATACTTCTTTTTGTCTGCAGCCTGAATTTCAGGACAACTATGGTGGAGGCTAGTTTGGCTATCTGAGAGTAACGTGGCAGAAGTTAAGGGGTTTACCTCAATGTTTGTAAAGGTTATTATCTGGGTTTGTATCTCCCTTCACACAGATGTTTGTGTCTGTTTTTATTTCTTCATCGTTGTGACAGCACTGATATTTCCTAATTCCAGTGCCAATTTTGGTCCACGCAGAGTGTTCCAGCAGCAGTTCCAGTAGTGACCTTTGGAGACAGCTGACATTACCTTTACTTGCCTAGTTTGTCAGCAGAGAGATGGTTAGTCAAATATGTGCCTGCCTCTCCTGTAAATCCCACTAATCATTAACTACCAGATGGTGTCATTGCACAGTGCTGGGGAAACATCCCCTGATTTTTTACAGCCAAGTTTAGTGTTAAGAAAACATAGCCTTGTAAATGTCAAATCGACACTTAAATAATCCTACATTTGAGTTTTTCAGAATTAAAACCATACCATACATGGAGCTATGGATAAAAGGAATGACTCCAGCTTGGCATCCATGGATGACACCTACGAGCATCACCAAGGCACGTACCCAGTGCCAATTACTGGAGCCTCCCTTGGGCTAATGACTCATTTGGCTCTGGTAAGGGACTTGCTTCCCATGCCCCGTGGGCAGGAACAGCCAGGGAAGGTTTTTCTTCTGGAGAGTAAAGCTAATATAAATCTGGAATGTGTTACCCAAGCCACCATAACCATGAACTGTGCTAAGCTGAGGACAACGTTTTCAAACTCTAGCCTCAAGCTCTGTAATAAAAGTTCAGGAGAGATGAGACTTTCTCATAAATTCTTCCCATATATTGTAAGATTTCCTTGCAAGGTCACTTTAGTTAATTAAAGACCACAACATCATGGTGATAATAAACCTGGTTTTATTTTCCTTTTCACTTAAAAAGGGGCAAAGGGAAACAGTGAGGCTAGGTATTTTATTTCATTTTGTGTGCCTGCAATTAATGCCATCAGCACTATAGATATTTAGTGTTTCCAAATGTTAGGTTGTGGGTGACTAACTTGTGATTACACAGTAACTCAGTGACAGAGATATAAATGGAACCTGCATATAAAGGTAGATACTCTTTTATTGGCAGAAATTTTGTTTACTTCTGTTGAAAAATTTCAAGTCAGTAAAGGCATTTTGGAATTCATGGCAACATTATCAAAATGTTTCTCTCAAAAATTAAAGGAAGGAATACAGTGAAATGTTTGACAGCTTTTGGATGGTCTTTTTAAGTAATCTTGAAATTTGAATAAAATTTCATTTTACAATATATGATAAAAAAAAAAAAAAAAAAAAAAAAAAAAAAGCAGGGAAAGAGTGCAGTGAAACAATGTGTGGTATTTTTTTCCTGAACTTAATCCTATCCTGGTTTTGAACTACAGATTGGTAAGTGCTCTTCCAGGGACATTGTGATAGATTTTATGGATATCTAAAAGTAAAAGAACCTAAATGACCCTAAGAACAGGAAAATCCTTCACTTTCTGTCTCTGGGAAACGCTGCAGGACTGTTCTATAGAGGCTGACAGACCCCAGAGTTCCATTAGTGCCCATGGTCAGTGTAATGTTCAGACTACTGTTCCCCTTTCTCAGCACAGTCCATGTTCTTTTTTGAACAAATTTATGAGAGATTGACAGAAATAGTTGGATCTGGGAAAGCATCTTTGTAGAAGGTGGAAAAAAACCCATAGTACAACACTGGAGAAGTATTACAGGCTATTTTCTAGCTTACCTGGGACTAAAACCAAAGATATTTGGGGGTTTGGTGCATGTGTATGCTGACTGATTACTTATTTTACAAAGGAAATTTGTTAGAACTAATCTCTTGTACTATGAATGTAAGCTCTAAGTCATAGCTGATGGATGCTTTACTATTGTGTGCTTACTGCCTGCTTTTCTAGGAAAATAAGTGTTTGATTTTTTTTTTACAAAGTCCTGTGGATGTTGTGCTAATCAGGCTGCCTGGGCTCGAAGCTCTTTTAAGGAGAAAAAACAAAACATACTAAAAACATTCTGGCTAGAAGGAATGTTTGTGATTGTGTGATTATGAAGGGAAATAATTTAAAATACTTCAAATTCTACTTTAGAACCCATGAACTACATAATAAGTGAACCCTAAGTGAATTGCCACATGATAAAGTGTCATAATTCATATGCACCTCTGTAATTCTGGCTGCTATCACAGCAAGAATGAGTTCTTTCAGTGGAGGATACATCCTCTGGAAGGGCAGTTTTGGAATAAGTTGTCTTTGAAGGACTTGCCTTTCTAACTGCCTTTTTTTTTCTCTCTAACCTTTTTTTTTTTTTTGCTTGAGAAACACAAAATATCTTGCAGAAGGAAGGATTATCCCTCTCCACTAATGTAATTTTGGATGTCCTTACATCCAAAATATACATTGCATGTCAGGCTTTTAGAATTTGTGATTTGTTGTGATTTTAGTACAATTTGTGATGTTTGCCACATTTATGTCTTTAATGTTCTATGGCTGCCAGTGTTCCTTAAGGCCTCAAAAAGTAAGGGCTTAAATATTTCTGCTCATTTGACTTAAATCTAATGACTACTACTATATGGCACCTATTGCACTGCTAGTGCTTTCAGCCATCAAAAAGCCTTTTGCTTTGGTCTCTCTTCTATCAGCTTGCCTTATCTCCCAGGGCCAGTCTCTTCTCTTACCTCTCCCATTGCTAATCTTGGATAATTTTATAACCCCCCATCTCCCCAGTCTCTTTGACTGAGTGTCTGAGACTGAAGCAGACTAGATGAACCACTAGTACTAAAGACCAGGAATGCTTTAAGGAGGAGTTTGTTGAATATTTCTCCCAATTTGTATTGATCCCTGGAGTGGGTCCCAGTGCTGTGTCTGTCTGAAGAGCGCATGGTGGGAGGATCTGTGCTCTTCTCATGCAAGAAGAAAACAAATGAGGCGAAAACCCATCAAGGAAAGTAAGTCCAAACCCCATCACCATGTTTCAAAGGCCAGTGTTGGAAGCTGCAGTGCTGTACTGCTGACTCATGTAGTCTCCCTGACCTGACTTCATCCTGGCTCTCCTGATGCACGTGAACTCAGACAAAAATTAATTCCAGCCTGTCAGGAACAGTCCCAGAGTAATTCTTTGTGACACTTTGTAGGAAACATTGATGAAAGCCAGTCCTTTAATTAATATATTGAATAATGCATCCCTCTGAGACAGTAAGGTCTCCCATACTGTCAAAGCTTGGCAAGCTAATTCTAAAGCTGGGATGCCAGGCTGAAAGCAGCATCATATTTTGTGCATTCTGGCTAGCAAGGAATAGTCTCCAAATTTTTTTTTTTTTTTTTTTTTTTTTTTTTTTTTTTTTTTTTTTTTTTTTTTTTTTTTTTTTTTTTTTTTTTGTGGGGAACTCAGGTTAGATTTTGGCCTTTGTTGTATATCATACTAATCTCTCTGTTCCTGGGAAAATGTGTGAATTCTCAGTGTGGGGGAGAATCCCTCTTGTTTGCAGCTGACTGAGAGATAAACATTTGGGAATTCTTTTAAAATTACTGCTCTTCTGAGAAGTTTAGGAATGACCTTTTCACATATTCTGATTATGGACATAATTTTCTGGCTATTTCATTCATTGGCAAAACACCTACAGGTGTCAGGAGTGAGCATCTTTTCTGGATCCATCCTCCCTTTGCCCCAGACCTCACCCCTGATGGCCCACTTGATTTTGAGAAATGCACCTTTACCTTGTTTCTTTACAGAACTGGGGCTAGAAGCATCCTTGCATTGGAGGAAGTTGCAATCTAATAGAGGAATTATCCTCAAGAAGCACATCAGCACTATCAGGGACTATTTTTACTTGAAACTAGATAACCTCAAAATTCTTCAGAGAGATTTTCTCAAACAGAATCAGGAAGGACCCAGGTAAATTCCAGTTCATTTCCCTGAACTGACTTCAGCTGCTGAACCTTTGGAAATTTGCCTGGCATTAAGCTGAACAAAACCAGTTGTTTTATTTAACAGAAGAAGTTGAGCCCATGCTGTGCAGAAAGAACAGTCTTATCATGGCAAAACAGACAAGATGTTTCTGCATTAATTTAAATGTGAACCATTTGTGTTGCTCAATAACATCCATTAAAGATAAGGAGGTCCGTTTTTATGCCTTCTGCTTATTGTAAATTAACAAACTCTCTTAAAACGACAATTCATCAGCGGTTATATGAGGCAGAATTCATTCTCTGCAAGAGAAGAAAATGAAACTCCCATCCTTTCATT
This sequence comes from Phylloscopus collybita, assembly GCA_027886175.1. NCBI lineage: Eukaryota > Metazoa > Chordata > Aves > Passeriformes > Phylloscopidae > Phylloscopus > Phylloscopus collybita. Next base: position 26,929,965 of record JAJNNQ010000129.1, read on the forward strand.
CCCTGGCATTCCCCTGAGTCTCCTCTGTAGAATGAGATGAGTTTAATTTTGCTATTGTTAAGCACAGTGAGCATGAAGCTACATCAGAATGTAAGAGCAGGAAGGAGCATCTTATTAGCTGCACTACATGTTCTTTTAAATAATGTTGATTCAGTAACTTGTGTCTTGCTGATCATATAGAGAACAAGGATGAAAAGCCAGTGAGTGATGCTGTTACACTTGCATATTTGTAGTGAGTTAATTGGAATAGGACATAGCAGTGGTTATTGTAGCTCTGTAATTATCCTGCAAGATAATTGTTCTCAATTGAGCAGAAGGCAAGAAAAATGGGATGTAGACACATTTCCATGTTTAGTGGAATATCAGGAATTCTGTAGCTGAGTTTGAGAGAGAAACATGCTCACCTGTGTCTGCCAGCAAGTAATTAGGAAATAAAAAATAATACCTGTAGACTTCAGAGATAATTTCAGTAAATCTGGATTTTCTCACACAGGAGAAAATCTTGCTTTTTATTAAAAAAAATAAAGAAAACCAAGCCAAAAACTCTGTCAGGTTTTGGCCAAGGGGTACAGACATATTCTTAGCTTTTGCTCACAGTATTTTTGGTTTTCAGGTTTTGATTGAAAATCTTTGAGTGAAGGAGACATGTTCCATTACAATATTGATTTTAGGGGCAATCTGTAAGATTGACTCCCTAAAGCCATTTCTAGATCCTCAGTAGTTTCTCCAGAATTCTATTTTTTTTTCTTTCTACAGATCATTAGATTTGAGCAGCGTGCTGACACTTTGGAATTTGCCTTGAGGATAGAAACCAGCAGAGTAGTACTTTTCATTTGGCCTTGTACTTCTCTTTCCTTTTATTGCTCCTCTGTAACAACAGGTTAAGAACTCAAGAAAAAGCTGCTCTTGATTTACCTACAGCTTGACCACACACCTTTGCTTCTTGACATGACTCCCACTGCAGCATTCTGCCCTGAGCACTCTCACTTGATCAGGGTAATGCTTTGGGATGAGGATGCTTTGGGATGCTGCTGCTGTGGAGAGCTGGGAGTGTGTCTAGTGCTCAGCCCCCTGGGCATCCATGTCTCCTTATTCTTTGTCCAGCTGCCTACTTTAGAGCAAACGACCCACAAAAGATCTCTGGTTTCTCTGGCCCCTCCTGCTGCAGTGTTGCTCTTTCACTGACAGACACCTGCATGTGACTGTGTCTGTCTTACTCATCTCTCCATTCTGCCTGCGAGGATGCTTCTGTCTTGAATGCAAACCTGTCTTGTCATGAGACACTTGGTGATCTGCTGACCTCGTGTCACTGTTGCTTTTACAAATCATAGCCACACAGACTTGCTGTTTCTAGAGACAGAGCCTGTCTTTAGATATCTGTCTGCTGCCAGAATCCCTTTTGTTTCCACCTTCTTTGTCTTTTCTTCCTGTGGTGTTGGGACAAATGAGCATCTCACTCTCAGCAGCTAATTGAGTGTGATTTTTTGGGGGCAAGGAGACACATTTATGCATTTACGCTTGCTGGTCCAGAACAGAGTAGTTTATTCTACTCTGTACATTCTCCTCACCTTCATTGCTTTCTTTCCCTCTTCCTTTTCTGGCTGATGGCTAAAAGTCAAAGAATGAAATAAGCTATTTGTTCTCTTTAGGTTAGTGTCTGAAATGCAGAGAAACAACTGTCACAAAAGGTTTGTGACACAAATCTATTTTTTCATATTGTTTTTCCCCAAAATGCATGAAATGAACCACAAATTCATTTCCAGAATGTTAGATGTTATCCCAGGGTGATTCTTCACAATATCCTGTAACTGGGAATGTAGAGAGTCATTCTTCCTTAATTAATACAATGTACAATGCTCATAGGCATGTGGGGCTCATCAGCAAATCCTATACATATTGTCTGTGCCAAGTTTCATACTGGCATCCCGTCTTTGGACAATTTAAGCTTTATTTTTATCCATCTACTGCTGCATTCATTTATTAAATGATGCTCTTGCTCTGAAGCTTTTTGGAGGCACTTTATTCTGCCTAGGCCTCTGTTAATAGCTGAATCACTGAGCCTTAGCATTTTGGGCATGTCATATTTACAATTGGAAAGTATTTGTACAAATGAGGGCAATGAAACATGCAGTGAACTGATAGTCCTTATTTTGGTGTAAAACTTTCCTAGAATGGGTCATATTTAAGAGACTTATGTTAGGAAAAAAACTCAGAGGAATATGACAAGCATTTCCTTTGAGGGAGAGGAGTAACTCCAGTGAAATCTTTGGTTACAGGACTGCCAGCCTGAGCTGAGGTGTCTTTCAGCATGTACTTTGCTTTTTTAAAGTGATTCAAAACAGGGCTGATTCATGTTTCACGAAATATGTATGACTTTCAAAAGAGGGTAGCCAAGCACAGGGAAAACATTAATTACCTGAGCTTCATAACATAGTAGGCACTAAAGATATTTTAAGCAAATGCAAAAATCCAAAAATATACTTTTATTCTTGTTTCCTAAAGGGACTTGAAATTCAGAATAACAAAAGTGATATTGTCCTGCAAAAAAAGCATCCCTTCCAGAAGAAGGCAAAACAGAATCAAACCCTTGTGTGTTTGAGTGTGCTAAAAACTTGTCCACTATAAAACTTGCAGACCTTTAAACCCCAGGAAAATCCCCTCTGTCCTCTCTAGAAATGCACTCTCCAAAGCAGTGCTGTAGGTGTTGGATGCATATGGGATAGGGAGATGATGGTGTGTCGTGCACTCAGGCTCCGAGAGGTCTTCAGGACAGTAACATCTTGATGAGCTGATGCTTCATTACTTCCACCATATCCTGATGGTGGTACTGCCAGGACTTGACAAAAAAAGAGGCTTTTATTCAATTAGGATCGGGGATAAGCCCTCAGGACTGCCTTTTCATAGCCTGGATCAGCTGTACCCCCATGAGTCAGGAGCAGCAGCTGCATGGGAGCAGCACATTCAGCTCCTCAGCACCAGGACTGTGGCTGCACCTGGGAGCAGCCAGCAACCAGGGCTGGCTTGGCATAGCTGACACACTCCCTGCATGAGCCTCAGTCCCCATAAGGAGCCCTTTCAAGGGCACCACTGGGAAATCAGGGTGCCACCTGGAGCACATGCCCTGCCTGTGTTGCTGGCCCTTTCAAACCTTGACCAAGCTGTGAATGAGGATCTTTGGGCTTCTACCCACAGATTTTTTCAAGTGTATTTCATGAAAATATGGTTATATTTGTTGGGGGTTATGGTATTTGTTTGGGAAAAAATGCCAGGGGATTTTAAAAGACTAAGATCTATTAACTGGATGAGAACTAGAACAGACTTATTTATGCATAGTTTTGGTGTTAGCATAAAGGGAAAAGAAAAAAATATTAAGCAACAGCAGTTCTTCTGTTGCTAAATATACTTTAAAGATATTTCCTAGTAATTTCTATGATATAAAGAGTCATTTTCTTTTAGGTACTGAGAAGAGAAGGAAATGTTTCTCTGTGCAGCAGAGCCTGCTGCCTTGAATGGATTCTGTGGTGGTGGTTGACATGATTGAGCCTAAATGTCAGTTTTCTCCTCAAGAAGAGGATTGATTTGGACCTCTTTCCTCTTCTTGGTATGATTTAAGCATGAAAGAACTGTGTGTAGCAAGTTTGTGGTTCAGGGGCCTGTAATCCACTGAGTTTACAGGGAAGGTACAGGTTTAGACATTGGGTATTAGGGGGGATGGGGTGCAGGGAGGCACCTGCCTGCAGGCACATATGGAAACACATGCAGATGCCATGAACACCTTAAGTGTTTTTTTCCTTTGAGATACCATGCAGAAAACCTCCTTAAAATTCATTGGGACCATTTTAAAAAGGATTGGCTTCGCTGAAAAGAAATTAGCTGAGAATAAACACTTGGCAATTTTTTCCCTTATCTTGCAAGCTAAGTCTCACAACAATTACTTCTGCCGATGTCCAGAACTATAGCATCACAGAAATTAGGACTGGAAAAGATGTAGAAAGCTCCAGGGACCTAGCTAAGACAGTTCCTTACAGTATCTTCCTGCCCAGCTTTTTTCCCAAGCTTCATTTGAAATGTGCTGTGCAAGGAGGTTTTGCCCATAACTCTTCAGAGACCTCATCACATCCTAACACATCCAGCAGCGTCTCCCCGGGCTCAGCCACAGAGAATGATACTGTATTTATGTGTTTAATAAACACATTCTTTGCCCCAACAGTTCAACATTCGTGTGGCTCTTAACTGTGGTAGTTTATGGTGGGTGGTTGGCCCGGGGTTGTGTGCAGGTTGGGTGTATGTGGGCTGTCATGTACCTGGAGTTAATGTCTGATGGAGCTGATTTTAGACCAATTAATACATGAATCACCTTGACCAGCTGAAGCCAACTGCAGTTATTGATACCTAGACAAATGTGATGCAATATCAGATGGAGAAAAAGCCTGTTGGAAATGTATGTGTCATTTAGCAAGGAAATGCCCTGTGGAAAACTCCAGGTCAGTTGAGTGGGAATTGAATGAATTAGTTTCTGCTTCCATATATCCACATGGGCATGGCCCAAGTGTTGCTTGGATGAGTTAGAAACATGCACTGCTTGCCTGGTACCACACAAAAGTGTTTATTCACTTCTGGAGCAGGACAGAATTAAAATTACAGAAGACTAATTGGCAACATCCACTATTCAACTGCAGTTGCCTGCAGCAAGAGGATGAGTTTTTCCCCCTTTACATATTATTGCATAATAAATGTGCCTTGTTCCTTGCTGTTTCTAGCCCTTATTTACTGCATAACATCCTGCTAGGTAGTGTCCATCTGTTTCCTCTGTCTCTTTACATGAGCATTGGCAATTGCCTTCAGTCTGACATCTTAACCTGCAAAAATGAGTTTTCAATTCAGCTTCCTGGGAGTCTCAATTTGTTGTAAAATTTTTGATTTTGTTTTCAAAGCTGGTGAATGACACTTTGACTGGTCAGAAACTAGACACACCCCTGGCCTAAAGCTCAGTTCAGCAGGTTCCAGATCAAGTTTGGAAGGCTGACTCCTGTAACCTGAATTCTTGCTTTTACCTTGTTGTAAATCCCAAACACAAATGTTGCTCACATTTAGTGATACTCACTCAAACCTCCCAAACTCTTGTATTCAGGAAATAGAGGAATGGAGCATCTCTTACTCTCAATTGATGGTTTAGGGAGCAAGGATCAACAAAACCAGTTGCAATTTCTCAGCTGTTTTCATTTAAGATGCTAGAGGAGACATATCTCAATGCTCCTTTTCACCTTTAAATGCCTGGTGTCTGCAAAATGGGTAGAAAAATTGCAAAAATTGTTTATTCCATTGAAAGGAATTAGAGTTGGTAGAGAAAGTGAGCTGGGGTGTGCAGGAGGCAGGTAACCTGAAGAGTCTCTCTTTTTCTTTTTTCCTTTCTTTGCATGTGTTGGCCTTTTTTGTTTTGAATTATATGGCACCTTATAGGGAAATATTTCAGGAACAGTTAAAGTGCAGAAGATTGTGTTTTCCTTGTCCTTCTTGCTTGTTCTCCCTCCCAGTCAGAGATGAGATATTAGCAGAGTGCCCTAGTAAATGTGCACCCATGCACAATGCTCTTCCCTCAGGATAGAGATAAGGGTCTTGCCAGGATCATGTCCATCCTTCAACTTCCAAGAGCAAACAATTCTCTTCTGAAAAGAAGGGAGGAAAGATCTTGTGAAAATCAAGAGCTACCATGAAAACAGAAAGGAAAAGCAGCAGCAGAATGTAAAAAAACCAGGTAACAATTCTTCCTTTTAATGGAATTCAGAGGTAGTTTGAATTCTTAATTGGAAAATTATCCTGTGGCTGCTGAAATTCTGGCTTCAGGCTCCACATTTTGAAAACTGCTTTTGCAGCAGTTGGGGAACGTGTCAGCAGGAAAACTGACCTTTCCTGTCACTACTGCCTGCATCCTCTCAGCATTTTCTCATGCAAGGGGTGATTAATGAATAGGGATGGTGCAGGATGTTGATTTAGCTCAGTTCCTCACAGTGAGGGTGCCTTTTTTTACTCCCTACAGCCATCCAAGAGAGCAGCACACACGGGTGCATTTTGTTAACCTTGGTTTAAATTTTGCTCTCTGGAGTTGATGTGCACAGAGCTGTGTGACCTTGGGTCAGGACCTCAGGCTCCCAAGTGTTAAATACTCTTGTCCTTGTGAGCCTCTGGACAGGGTTGTTAGCTAGAGCACCATGAAAGCCTTTCCCAACCACCCCACTCTGTGGGCTACACTTGGTTGTGTAAGTCAGAGGATGCTGACATTTCTCCCCAACATGCTTTAGTTGCTTGAATAATACTGAGCAGTGCATCCTCCAAATGTTCTTCAGAGAGATAACTTGTAAGAAAATACAAGGCTGTGAAAGTGTCTCTTCTGGTTTTGTTGCTGCTCCTGTGTTGCCAGACCTGAGAGGTTGCTGTTGTGAGCTCTCAAGGCTGGAGAATTACAACAGGATAAAGGGATAAAGGAACAGCTTTAGAGTCTGTGTGTTTTTGCAGCTGCGCTTCAGGATCTGCATTTACATCTTGCTCCTTCCACTGCTGACTTTTTTTTGCATTCTTCATGTAAAGCTCCTCCACACAAATGATGAGAGACCATTTACTAAAAATACCTGAATTGAGGAGCCAGAGCAATGCAAAGCAAAGCTCTGTTCCTTGCCAGTGGGAACAGATGTGAGGTGAGGCACGAGGAAGCAGCATTGATTGGGGATCTATTTTGCAATCAGTCATTGGTGTAAGACAGCAGCTTGGTCTGAGTGAAGGAAGGATGACCAATGCATCACTTTTCAGGCTTGTTATCTGCCTGTAGATAGAGCAGCCTGTCTTGCTTTTGGTTGCAGGACACTTTGCAAGCTTTCAACTTGCAGTGCACTATTTGGTGATCAGAGGAATACTAGGGATGTGCTGTGTGCTCATCCTTTTTTGTCATCATTGTTATTCTAAAAAGAACCATTAGGCTTGTCAAAACTAATTAAGGAAACAAGTAGATGGCACTGGAAAGGAACTTCAAGCTAGAATGACATGTTTCAGGAGATCCCTCTCATTCCCTGGTGCACACTTGAAAGGCATTATGAGTAGATCCACAGAGCTTGTGTATGCAAATGCACAATGGTAATGAGTATTCTGGATTTTGTTAGGAAATACTTAGGTTCTTCTAATTACAATCCCTTTTAAAGTGAATAGTACTGTGGCAAACTGATGTCTCTTATTACTTGGGCCAGGAACAGTTTTGCCCTATTGCTGCAGGAGGAGGTATCCTGCCCTCTCCATCTGGAGGGGAGGGACCCAGAGGATGTCAGGGGCCCAGGTGAAGCCATCTGACATTGTGGTGTAAGGACTCAGCAAATGGCTCTGAGTAGCAGGCTGGCATCTGGCTTCCAGAAGGATGGATGCCAGGAGAGTGCATTTAAAGCTGAATTTAAGTAGGAAACCTATTGTAAGGACTGCAGGGCAAGTCCCTAAAGTGTTCCCAAACTTTACCTCAAAGCTCTGGACTTACCACTCTGTTTTATTAAGTTGTGATGAATAGATGTGATGGCAAGCAGGTACATCTGTCTCTATTACCATGTCATAGACAAGGGTGATGGTTACTGAATGACTGAAATTACAGCAGTTAGTGCTACTCATTTGAAAAAGGCAGAAAACTTCTGCTATGGATTAGAAATGCTTTCTCTATACGTTGGGGACTAATACTGCATTGCACCATAATGTTTTTCACTGATATTTAAAGGAATTTCTGTGTATCCTGCTGTCACTTTTAACTGTGTCCATATATTGGGAAGATTTGATCCCAAAAACTGCGAGATCACAGGAACTCAGGCTCATTCTGGCATCCTTGCCAGTAACAGACAGCACTTTCTTCCTTGTGGGATCACCCTGAAACTGATGGTAGCGATTAAGGAGCAGGCTGTTTCTCTCTGTGAGTGGAATGATGAAAGCCCTGCCTGTGCTGCTTTGTTTTGTTGTGTTGGTATCTTCTGGCCACAATTCAGAGTGCTGTGAATGGACTCGATATCGATGTGGTGCTCTCGTTAACAAGCAGTGCCAGTTTCAGTTACCTACACTCTGGGTCATAATGTAGTTGTTTTGACATTTGCAGCACTGGCTGATCTTAGCTGAACCCCAGCACATTTATATGTTTGTCATTGCTTCAGTTGCTGTGGTTTTTTTGTGGAATTCACAAAAATGTATCAGAGCATCTGCAATTTTTTTTATTATTATTATTATTATTTTTTTTTAATGTTTCTGCTGTTGATGCCCCAAGGATGAAAACGACACAAGAATGTGATAAAAATGTTTTCAGAACATTAGGGAATTCTGAACGTTGGCTAGCTCAGAGGGAAACTATTATTTACAATGTACTGTATCAAATTCAACTCCCACCAAATTAGAAACTGATTTTTGTCATTGTCCCTTTTTAATCTAACCCTTTGGTTAACTTGGGGGAAGCAGCACCATAAATCACATGGACATCTATGGATTTTTTTTCCCCCTGCCAGCCATTGCTAAGACTAAATGTTCATCTCTCGGTGATTCTTATCAGCCAGGACACTAATAATAAAATTTCTGTTCTGGGCTTGACTTTCCCTCTTCCAGGAGGAAAAGTTTCTTTTTAATGTGCTTTGAAAAATATTTTCAGGGAGTAAATAATGCACAGGAAGATTTAACTCCGGGTGCTTGAGTTCCAGCTAGTGAGTTTAAAGGAACTCGTCGTGCCTCTTTTCATAATTGTCAAGGATCATGGATGGCATGGGGTCATAGTGTGAATAATGAATACTTTCTCACCTCTTTAAAATCAGAAATTCACCATATGTGCAACACTATTTTTCTTTTGAAGCTGGGGAAAAGGAGGTAAAGAATAGCAAGATTGCCCAGAAAACCAGGGGCAAATCACGAAACTTAGTCTTTCATGTCTTTAATCAGCCAAATAAAACCTCCTTTTATTTTGCTTTCTGAAAGCATGAGGCTGCTGTGCCCTCCTTTTTCCTTCAGCACTAAAACAGGACTCTGATTTTGCTGGGTCTTGGGACCAGCTCTCTTTGCCATGAGAAGAACAGTCATAGTAGTCTTGATCTTGTAGACAAGGGGCAGGCAGAATCACTCTGCTGTGCCTGGGAAGGTTGGTGTAGGGTCCCTGAGCGTGGTCTGTGTGGAAATACAAAGGAGACGAGACCTTGAAAGGTGGAGACCTACATACCAGGTGTCCCAAGGTAGGCTTAAACTGGTTTTGCTTTCCTTCACCATCTCTATCTCACTGCAGCCTTTCAGCTGACTGTCTTCTTTCTCTCTCTCTCTCTCTCTCTCTCTCCTCTCTCAGGTCAGTGGCTGGTTTGGATAAAGAACCTGACCTTGTGCACATGGAAGCGCGGACAGCTGATGGACGTGAGTGCCTGCAGCCAATGCCAAAAACTGGGCTTTGAGCCAAGAATGGGGTGGGAAGGAGAATTCACTTTACCCATTTTACCACCCCATTTGCATTTTCATTGATAGGGGAGATGTGGGTCATGGGGTTTGATGTGATATTCTTATCCTGAGCCTGTAGGGGAAAGCCATGGGCCGCAGGGCTTGTGTCTGTGGACAGAAGGACAATCTGTTGGGCTAAGAAGCCATCTATTCAGCCATCTATTCTGTTCCCTATTTAGCTGTTTTAGTGTCACATACTTTACATCAATCATAAAGAGCTGGGCTACCTGCACTGTACCGTGGAACCTCTATGCATTTCCAGAGGTGCTCAAAACAGCTAGGTGGTACCTGAGAATTTGAGAAATCACCTGCAGTCAGACTTAGCCTCTAGCCAGAATGTCCCTATGTCCCTTTGTCTGGTATTGAAAGTATTTTGCTCATAGTGTATGTATAGGTGTTCCATACCAAAACATCACAGGCCTTGAAAAGATGCCTGGATCTGAAGCAGGAAATAGGAAAAAAACCAAAATTCTTAAACCCCTCACTGAAATGAGTCTAGTCACATTTGCAGTGGAATGGATTCCTATGAAGTCAATCTGCAGCAAAGACAATGGTATTAGAAGTAAGCTGACTTACTCTTTCCAAAGTGTTTTAGATATTTCTCACAGGAATACAGCTTAGTAATGCTTCTGCTCCTTGTGTGGAACTTTATTCGAGTGTGAGGAAATGGGAGCAATGGGACAAATGTCCCATTTTGGTGCAGGGACAGTATAGAAAAACAGCATAGGTGTGAGGAGTTAGAGGACTTCTGGGAGGAAAAAAAAAAAGCCTCATTTTTGTTGGTTACAAACTTTGCTCTGTTTTAGTCAAGTGCTGCGTAGGCCAGATGTGTCTATCAAGATGGCTTCTCTGAGGCTGTGGATATTCTAGTATCACTCATTGGCCTCCCACTGCTGTTTAGTGATGGCAGCTGAATAAATAACCAGGCAATAAAAGCTCAGGGGTGACAGCTGTTTGTTGAATATTTGGAAAAAGCAAAACAGGCCGACGGGTGGGTGGACAAGGTAGGGAGGCATCTTCAGTGCCTTTGCTGCTGTGTGCATCGTTGCAGGTATGACAGGAGAAGTGGTCAAAAGCAAACAAACCAAAAAAAAAAAAAAAACCCAAGCAAGCAAACAAACTGCTGATGGAGTCTGTTTTCAAACTAAGTTTAAACTTGCTCACCCAGCTATTTGAATATTGGATATGTCAAGGATGTAAATGTTTGAAAGATGTATCCCCAGCTTAAAGACAGCTCTCTTCCTTCAGGTCTTGTTTGCTCAGGGCTTTGCCCTTTGTTCTTGTTTTAATGTATAAATTCAGCATTTTGAAATTGGCAGCTGCTGGTGTTGAGGGTTTCACTGGAAGCCAGGCTTGGCCAGTAGAGTCAGCAAAACAACCCCACTGCAGCCACCACCCCAGACCTGCTGGGCAGTGCTGGCCCTGCTGGTGTGTACCAAAAGACTCCTCTCCCAGCACAGCAGGGCACAAAAGAACAGTGTTGTTACAATTAGAGGTTCTAAGGCTTAAAACAATGTTAGTTTGTGTCACAAGGCAGGGACAGCCTCACAGTTGTAGACTTCTCCAGTGCCATACTGTACAGCTCTGGGTGCTCAGGAATGGGGCACTGAACTTTTCTCCCAGTTGGTTCTGCAAACAAATTGGGCCTTCATGTGCTCAGTGAAATAGCTGAGGCACTTATGCCTGCTGGAAAACGGGGTCCTGCAGTTACTTCCTCTTGGTCAGAAAGTTTCTGATGAAAGTTTTCCTCAGTATTATACTTAAGGAAGGAAAGGCTTCTCTAATGCCTGCTTTAGGTCAGCCTGGTGGCTCAGTCACTTATTTGATGCATTAACAGACATGAATTTAAGTATTCCCATTGCTTAGTCCAATTCAGATAAAAGAATCTGTGCCTTCAATGTCAGTGGCTACTTGAAAAATACATGATGATTCTTCTAGATTTGGCATTTTGCTTTCCTCTTCTTCAGTTTTCCTCCATGTTTTTAATTAAAAAAAAACAAACAAACAAACAAAACCACCAAAAAACCAGTAGAGAGTAAAGGCAGTGGGGAATGGAAGGAAAGTAAGGGAAATGGTATTTAGGACTAGACTCCTCAATTTGATGATTTTAAAATTTTTATTTAAGCAGTAAGTGGGACTCAAGAACCTATCTAATACCAATTCAGACACTAAAAGGTGCTCTGGAGCTGGGAACAGGTGGTGGAGTCTCTTTCATCCATAAATGAGTCAGGGCTATCAATAAGCTTATGGATCTGAGAGCTGGCAGACCTCTTCACCTCACTGGTGTCCTTCAAGATATCTTGCCACATGGTTTTGTCTGTCCAGTCATTAGAAATGGTTGTGTCTCTGAAAAACTCATCTGTCCCTGTGTCTACTCTCCTTAAATACTGCAAGATGCTGGTAATTCCAGTGCCTATCTTATCTCAAGCTGTTCCATCTTTGGTGGCAGATGAAATTTTTCCCATTTTTTTTGACATCTTGGCAGAATCATTGTAGCAGAATAATAATCGAGGCTTGCATTTTTAAATTGTAAAAACCTGTAGGAGCCTTGGGCATTGTGCCTTCTGCCAGAGTGTAGTAGGCAGCAGCAAGGACAGGGCTGGATGCAAAGGAACTATTATGATCACACTGACACAAGCACCCACCAGCATTCCTGGGCAGGATATATTGAACTTTCTGATGTTCAGTGAGCTAATCTTCACCCCACTCACAGATACAGTGCAATAAACAGGATTTGAATTATAGGAAAAAGAAGAGGAAAAAAGCTAACCAGAAAGATAAACAGGGTAACTAATTCCTGTAGAGTCTACACGTCTTTTTCTGGGGGGCAAAATTTATTGAGGCTGGTTAGTTTTTTCTCCCTCCCATGGAAACTTTCACGATGTTATGGTTTTAAATCTTGCTTGACACCAGGACCTGATTTAAGCTGAGCCAGTCTGCCAATGCAACTGGTCTCTGTCAGCTGTCCTTTTCCCTGCTGGCCAGCCAGCCCTGCTTTCAGCTGCCTTTTTAGTGCTGTCAGGAAGGAGCAGGACTTGCTGTGCTGGGTCTCTCTAAGTCACAGTCACCTGCACACAGGTTGGCCCCCTGCAGCCACTGCACCCTCACTGCACAGTGACACAACAGCTTTGACTGTTCCACTGCCTCCCTTCAGGGACCCACATCTTTGGGGGGAGAGCCTCTTGTGCTCCTGCTTCCTGCCAAAGCTGGCATGGCTGGCAGGAAAAGACGAGACTTGGTAGCTTGGCTTATTTCACCAGTTTGTCCCTTCCAATTTCAAGAAATTGTTTCCGTTTTGTCACTTCAAAAAGGGTAAAAATACACTCTAGAATCTCAAGATTGAAGACTGTGTTAAATAGCAATGAGGAGGTGGTTCAAGCTCCTCAACTGGAAAATGGCTGTACATCTGTGAAAGCCATTCCCTAATCCTGAGTGAGGTGGGAAGGCTTTGTGCGGAGGCAAGGATGTTGGGATTTCAGCTGCAGGAAGCCCTCCAGGCTGCTTGATGTCCGTATTGCCACATTCACAGATGTGCTGAGAAAGTGGCTGGAGTTGCTCATAAGCATGAGAAGTTTTTAGTGCTCTCTGGGAAGTAGGGAGCTCTCCTCAACTCCTTTTGCAGCGGAACATTATAAAAATCCCGAAAGCAACAAAAAATCCAACCGGCTAAAAGAATCCTGGAAACCAAAACACCCAAACCCTTTAATTCTGGGATAGTATAGGACAATACATAAATTGGAAGTAATGCCCAGGTAGAAACTACCTCCCTTAGGCAATACACTTGCCAGTGAAAGGTAAGCAAGGCTTTGGAGGCATGGCTTAGTCTCCTGTCACCTGCTCCTCTGGGTGAATGTCCTTTTACCTTGTGGCTGTCCAAAAGAGAGGGCAGCAAAATTACCTCGTTCTGGAGGAGAGGGAGATAATAGCTTGGAAGTTAGGATGACCTCTTCTCTCTAAATGGATACTCTTGTTGAGAGACCCCATACTTTCTGTGTAAGAAGATGTGCCCTGTGAATGAAACGGGAACTGAACTGGGTGCTACTGTATTTTTTACCTGATTTTTTAACGTATTTTGAAGGCAATTATTTCTTATTTTCTTGGAGGAAGTAGGAAAAAAGCAAGACTTAACTTTATCTGGTATCCTAAAGCAGACAGGCTTAAAGATATTTTATTTGTGTCTGTGTTGTTTGTTTGTTTGTTTTTAAAATAGGCTTGTATTGTAAAAAATATGAAAGTAAATAAAACAAGAGACTAAATGGAAAATGGGTAGTGAGCTACCCCCCTTCTCCATCACCATCTCCTTTTGAATATTAATCAGGTGCCATTCTTTGAGTATATTTGATTGCTGGTGTAACACACTCAAAATGACATATTTCCCAATAGGCAGGAAGCTCGTTGTCATGTCAACACTTGTGAGTTATCTGCATTTATTTGTGACAGGTTTTTATTCCTCTTCCCATTCTGTCACTCAGCAGCAGCAAATTATCCCCTTTTTGGAAGGATAAGAATATCCAGGCTACTGTGTGGGAGAACGTACTGGAGGGAATGAGCTTCTAAAAATACAACTCCTGACCTCTCCTCTTTGTTCTGCCTAATTTTAGAGCTACCTCAAAGAGCAAGTCACTGCTGTTGATCTCTTTGGATAGCACATAAGACCCTCTTGTTTTCTGAGCAGTTGCCTTTACCCACTGCAAGGCTGTCTTAGGTTCCACACTGAGGAGCTCAATAGCAGCTCTGGGCCAAGTGTGTGTGTATCAGTTGATGAAGAACTTTAATTTATGCCAGCTGAAAGTCTGACCTGTCTGCTGCTGCTGCTGGAATTTTATGCTGGGAGCAAGCACAGCTCTGATACTCTGGTTATTGGCACTGTCTCTAGGTCAGGTGTTTTTCACCATACACTTTAATCACTGCCCAGTACTCTGAGCTGGCACCAGCAACATTTTCTGCTGCTTTAGCATCCTCAGTGGGACTATGATTTCATTACTGCACCAGACCTGTGTGGCTGCTCTGACTCAGCCCTTATTAACCTGGAATCCCTGGTGCATCAACCCAGAACCAGGTCTGCAGCCCTTAAAGAGGGCCTTTCAGTCACTGGGTGGTTGGCATGGACCTTTATTTGATTAAAACTCGACTGTAGTTTGAGACTTTTTTTGGACAAAATATTTTAGACATTATTAGTCTAATTATTAATGCCTCTGACTTGCATTCTTTTTGCATTTTTAAGAGTGTTGCTGGGACAAGACTTTAAAAGAGGAAATTATCAGGCTGTGAATCTTGTTTTAGAATCTGGGAAAGAGTTGGCTGAATCTCAGAGGATTTCAATTGTGCCCCCCAGAGCTTTCCACTGCCCCACATTTTGTTGTCACTGGAAGGACACAGACCAAGGAAAGGCAGTTCTTTTGTGATAGAGAATCCTGTAAGCAGCTTTGCTAAGCTAGTGATTGTCTTTTTAAACTTCTCTTTTATCATTTCAGGCTCAGTTTGACAAGGTCCGTGTCAGAATGTTCTGTTGTGAACTAAAATCACTGCACCAGGCTCACCCCAGCCCTTATAAACTTGCTGTTTACTTCACTGAATTGTCTGTCCTCACCCTTTGTAGAAAACCAAAGAAGCATTTGAATCTAGGGAGCCTGTAAAAGTGCCACAGTGCAAAAGATATGACCCTTTTATCACTCCAGCTGTCATTTTAGTAGTATTTTCATTTTCTCTCTAATTTGCAGTTTTCAGAAGAGCAGTTGAAAAGCAGAGATGGCATATTTAGATTGCACACATTCAGAAGCACAGTTCCTTCATTGTTCTGTTTCATAAGGCCTTTTCTTAGCCTGAGTGAAATAATGCTTAATCCCCTATAACTCCTCTCAACTTGTTGGAGGTGAGCACATCTCTTCTTGTTCCAACTTTCTGCCTTTTCCTTCTGTTGTCTTCATGATCTTCTCCGGGTCCTGTTCCTCCTCTCAGGCAATGCCAGGGCCTGACAAGATCCCATTAGTGTGATGGTCATCTTCTCTCTAGACAGAACCATTTGATACTTCTTGCAGTGCATATAACTACTGTGAGGAATCTTCAGCTATTCATGCTATTTCATGGCCATGGCATTTTCATTCCTAGCCTGTGATTTTCACAGAAAAAAAAATAAGTTAAACTTAATAGTGTTGATTTGGGCCTTTTTAAAAATTATTTTTGTCTTTTACTACCACAATTAAAACCAGTCAACAAGGCTAGGGTGTTTCAGGGGGAAGACAGGGGTATGATTTCCAGAAGGGTACAGGAATTGTTGAATTCTACCTGGGTGGCTTCTGCTCTATATGGTCTCATCAGCATCTTTCTAGTGCCTTTTTGGTTGGTATCCTCCACTTAGGATTTGAACTTCAGTCTCCTGAGGGATGTCTGCACAACAGGGAAGGGAATGGCAAACGTTGAATGTTGAAGTGTGATGAATCCCTAACTTCAGAGAGCAGTTACAGTGTCAAAGGCTGGAGGCAGATCGTGGAGATAGCTGGAGATAAGACCTTCTTCGAGCTGCTGATGGTGTTTACAGAGAATTGGCTCCTACGTGGGCATTTCTGATGTGTCCATATTCTCCCATTGCAGACACCCACTATTTGACCTGTCGGATCCAGGAGTGCTCCGAGACCAAAAGGAGCGGGCCCTTCTCGCGCTCCATCGATGTCAGCTCCCTTGTTGTTCAGGATGAGTACATCTTCATCCAGGTACGTTGGCTTCATGCAAATGGGGCATGGATTCTGCCTGCACAAGGTATTTTTTCTGTGCAAGGCAGGAGGCATATTCTTAGGATAAGCACGTGCGACCACAGTTCTTAAGGGCTGGGAGTCCATCCTGTTGGCTCTGCAGTCTGGGATAGACCACTTGATCTCTCTGCTCATCACTTGTCTTGAATCTTATATATTTTTAAAGTTTGTTCATTAAGAGTCCATGGATTTTACAACTTGCTATTTGTGTGGGTAATTGTAAAATACAAAGGAACTACATATAAATTGGGGAGAACGGAGAAGAACAAAGGAAAGGTGTGAATGATTATTTTAACAGCTGGAAAGGTTTATGACAGTCAAGTAATGCTAATAGAGTGAACCAAAATTTGTCACAGGAGGTAAAATAGCAGAAAAATTGAGAAAAGATGTTATAGGGCAACTTCAAAGTGAAGGATGGCTGTAAATTTTTGAGTTGGTGATGCTTTTGGAGATGAGGAGAAAGTGTCAGAAATCGAATGAGAACTACGTGGTTTTGAGTTTTTTTGAGAATACATGGGCTAGATGGAACAGGGCCATCTCTCTAAATTTCGTGTCTGTGGAAGCCTGAGAATGACTAGTACAGTCTGGAAGAACACTTCCTGAAGATGTACCATTTGGTTGAAAACTGAGAGCCAGGCTGTGGTGATTCCAGATCGCAGGAAGCTCAGGAGACACAGAGATTACAGACATGGTGATGTTAACTGCTTGTCTCCAATGCTGAAGCAGGAGGAATAAAATGAGGTGAAGATTGGATTCAGGTGGTACAAAAAAGACACATGCTTCCCTTTTTGAATAAGGCTTGTGTTACATTAAGCTCCTATTTTATTTCCTTGAGTGAGCATTTTTCTTGACTGTACCCAAATTACAAGAAAGTTTTGCTGTGTTTATTGTCAGACTTTCTTACAAAAGGGAAGACTGATAAGTCTGTGCTGTGATTAGGTGGAGGGCTGGATCCCTATGGCCTGGGAGCACTGCAGCATGAAAACTTCATGCTTTTGAGCAACATTGGCAGACTTGTGAAAGCCAGTCTGCTGCTCTGGAGATGACCTACTGCAATGGGAGTCATAGCTCCCCTCCATCCCCTATGAAACCCAGTCTTCCTTTGGCCTCAGTGGAGATCCACTGCTAGAAAACACTGTGAATTCAGTTTTTGCAGCTTAGTAAGCCATGATTTGACTAAAAGCAATGGCTTTCCAATCGATAAGTGCTCTGCTCTCCGAGGAGTATTTAAGAGAGACTCTCAATGTGGTGGTTTACGTCTGTGGCTAAGGGTGTTGTAGAACATCCAATTCTTTAAGCACGAAGCCTTAAAGGCATTTCTTACTCTACAGCTCTCATCTGTGTTACAACAAAGACACTGTTTAAAATCTTGATCTCACAGTGAGGACATGGGCTGGTGTGTGTGTTCCTCTGCCTCAAGTCAGCAGTGAGCAGCTCAGGCTAAAAGCTTCTAGTTAAAAAAGCTTCAAGTTAAAAAAAAAAGTGTGTGTGTGTGTATAGAAACACATGCATTTATGTATATGTAATACTCAAACGCCTTGACTATTCTTAGCAAGGTTTTATTATAGCTTAATGGGTGTTTGAATTGAAAATCACATCCCCACACTTTAAAAAGCTGTTAAATATACATACACAGAACATTGCTGCTGCTTTGGGCAGGAGACTCTCCATTCCCAGGCTGTCCCTTTCCCGGTGTTTTGTGTCACACTGGCAGGGTTTCTGCCTGTCCAGCAGCCTGTTGTAAGTGGCTGCAGAGGCTGGGCAGGGATTGTCCTTGCAGAGCTCGAGTGACTCAGGCACTTCAGATTCCCAGCACACTCTGAGCTGAAGGTGTGGTAAATCCACCGTGTCCAGGACATGGTCAATGGACTATGCAGAGGGTTTGCTTGGTACATATGTAGGAGTGATGATATGTCCTGGATGTATTGGTCCCCCAATCCGTGTGGTGTTGCTGCCTATTATGGGATGTGTCAGAATGACTGCTTGCAATGTCTCACGCATATTGTTCAGTCTGGATAATCTCGGGCAGAAGTGTAGGAGCCAGGTCTTTAGAATTTTAAATACTAGATAGAGATTAATAAATAAATATCAAATTAAATGTTAAGAACCTGGTGAGGTTTAATAGCTGCATAAAGGATTGGTGCATTGATTGCATGTTGACAAGGAAACATACACAGATCATTCCTGATCTTCTCTTTAAAGAGCCAGGTAGCACTGATATTATTTGTTTACTTATAGGAAGACAAAAAAGGTTTTCTCCAAAAAAATGCTGTCTCACTTAAAATCAAATTTCTTGAAAAATAATTCCCATTTTCATTAAAGTCTATTTAATTTTCAACACTTTTCAGCAACCTGAGCAATTCCATTAGAAACCCTGATACAGGACTTGCTTGAAAAATACCTTTCCCAGAATTGCCTCTGTAATTTATTTTTAACATATAAACTCTCCCAAGTATCAGTACTCTAGACTTATATCAAAAGACTATCCCTGATCCCTGTGTATTATAATGTAGGCTCTGCAGATAAGAATACCATAGCATTTAGGTAATTGTCAGGAAATCACATCTTTTAGACAGTTGTATGTTATGTTTGCACCTGAGTTTGGAAAGCGATATTGTTTCAGTCACAGGTACTCATTGGAGCACAGCTATGTAATTGAACACCACAGACACGGACATTAAATGGGAAAGTTGATCATCAAATTAGCTCCTTTTTGCTATGGTACTTAAGTCCAGACATATTCCAAGGTTTTCTCACAAATAAATGACCTGTTTTGCAAGTTGTATGAATTTTACGTATTAATCATAAAAGAAAATTATGATATTGCTCCTGGTTACACCAGAGCAATACCGTGAACTGAATGAAAACTTAAACACACAAAAGAGGGTAAGATTTTCTCTTAATGTATCAATTTATGCAGAATTATCTAATCCTAGTGACATGCTAGACATCCTTAAATAACTATTGATCAATCAAATAGAAAGTCAGTCAATAAATTCTGAGTGATTACCTACTGTTTTATTCATAATAATTCTTCCTACTCTCTCTTAGTAGCTATTTCTTTCTTCCCTCCACATTACCTTTTACATCTTTCCTCATGGGCTATGTTATTTATATCTTTTGCCTGGCAAAGTCTTTTCAAACACTCTTCAACAGATAAAATTTTCAAGCATAAGATCATTCTCATTTTCTTTCTTTGTACTGTGATTCTGAAAGATCCTTTCAGAAGTGGTGCACAACAGGAACCATTGATTTATAGTGGCATCATAATATCTCCTGTGTTCTTCTTTCCCCTCTCCGTTATGGATCACAGTATCACGTTTGCTTCGAGTGCAGTTACACAAGCTAAAGATCCCCAGGAGCCTTACAGCACAGGTTTGTTCATCAACCTGGTTAGAATGGACATTCACTAGTAAATAACTGTCTGCAGATAATCTAAGACACTGATATCAATAGCTGGAATTCATCTACCCTAATTTTAGCCATCAAAAATTTTGGGGTTTTCACTAAGCTCTACTTATGCTCCTTCTAATATTAATGAGAAAAGCATAACTTAAAGAGATACCTATCTCATGTTGAAATAGGTGAAATAAGAGATAAATTTCCCCTGAAGGTTTTGATATCTCTAACTTTAGAGGAGCACTGCCTACAGGTTTAGACTAAAAATCTACTAGTTTAATGACAAAAGTTAAAAGAAACAAGTTCCTCTCTCCACTCCAAGACATTAATTCTGATTTGTTTCAGGACAGACATATCAGAATTTTCAGATTTGGAACTGATAGAGTTAGAAAAGAGACAGAAAAGATTTTGGGCATATTCACAAGATCCTAGGGGACTTGAGGAAGGATTTGGTCTCTCAAAATTGTTTCTTGCCTTTTTTTCCCCAGCTGTAGATCTAGGTCTCATAAATATGTTTCCATCCCCCTTTTAATCTTGCTGTGTTGTGTAGACCCTTCTGCATGTGGCTTTGCCCCCCCGAGATACCAGTCTAGTCTGGCATGCAGTTATTGCTGTCCCCATTCCTCCCCTACACTTCTGTCTCTGTCAGCACTTGGAGACCCTCAGGGTTACTTTGGCCTTTTCAATTTGAGCTGGCTGTAAGTCAGTGCAGAGGTGTGTGGATGGGTGATCAATACCTGTCTTGGTTGTTTTTTATGTCTTTATTTTTCTCCAGGATGCTGCAGACTCTGCTTTCCCAGTAGAGAGGAGCTGAAGTTGATCTGAGTTATAGCTCAGACATTCAGCACTTTCCATAGCAGTGACAACACCACTGGGTATAGAAGACTCCTCAGACTTTAGCAGCTGATACCTGGTTTGGGTTTGGGCCAAACAAATACCTTTGGAGAAGAACCCTCTCAGATCTCTCTTTGACTGGTGGTCTCATAAGGACAAGGAATGATCCCTCCAAAGTTTGATTGAAAAGGACTGGCATTTTGCTTCAGATCCTGGTCCATTTCCACTTTAAAAGGGAAGTGCTTTGCACCACTAATCAGAGGGGCATGCTGAGAGGCAGTACCTTATCGTTTTCCAGGGCCTTTAAAGAGTGGGAACATGGGTACCACTTCCCCTTGCCATCCCATGGCATAATTTATCAAGGTGCAGGCTGAAACTCAAGAGTGTCTTGTCATTGGACTCTGCTTCTGCTTCTCCTTCTGGGAACCTTTCTTGTCTTCTTTCTATGCCATTTCATTTGTGATTCAGTCTCCTGGGAACCCTTGGAACTTCACATCTTTCTCTTGAGTCCATATTCCTTCAGGTTGTCTTGGGATATACGATGATCCCATGTTCAAAAAGCTAAGTTGCTCTCTTGGTGGCCCTTTGTTTTGAGGCTGATGTGATGAAGGAAGAAAAGCATGTGAGGGCAGATGGGAAGAGAGACAGGGTCTTGGGAGTGCTTTATAATCCTCCTGGATGTGATGGGGTCTGTGGTGTTGCCATTTAGGAGCAAGGGATGGTGGTTACCCACAAATTGCACATGCAGCAGTGTAGAAGCAGCTGCAGTTCTTGTAGGAATTACATATAAAAAGTGAAAAGTTTAAGTGAAAAATGCTCTTCTGTGATACTGATCTTTTATCTGGCTCTTCTTCACCTTCTGAAGTAATTTTGAACTTCGAAGACTTTTGCCTAATCCGGGGAGCTGCACAGCAGGGCAGCATCTCAGCCTGCTCACTGGCATGAGTGAGAAGGAACAAACCCAGAATTTCTCCAGAGGTTGTTTGGTGCAGCTGAGTGGGAGTCTTACAGTGCACATCTGAATAACTCCTCTGGCTCAGAGGAGCAAACATTTCTGCCAAAATCTCTTGAACCATTTCAGTCTTCTTTTGCATCAGAAAAGTTTCCTTAAAACATATGCAGATGTCAGTATTCATCCACAATCACTGATAACTTCTTATAAAACCTGTGGATAATGTTTCTTTTTTTGGATGCCTGGTGTCTCATCAGAGTGTGTCCAAAAATTGCAGCTGAAGTAATTTGATGTAAAACGGCATTTATAGACTTTCTTTTTATCTGAATCAATTTCTGGTTTTATTAGAGTGGATATGTTTATAATAACTTTTTTTTTTCCTCAGCCTCAGTAGAAAGAAAAAAAAATGCTTATTATATTAGAATTCAGGTGAGGGGGACATTTCTCTTTGAGGCATTATAGATGGGGGGAAAAATTCTTTATTCTAGGAGCTGCATATAGCCAGCTATAGCCCAGCTCAGAGAAGTAGTTTAATATTATTACTGGTTGTAACTATGTTTGTTTAGGAACACTTGAAAGTGCTTATGTATATTAGGATGAGTGTATGTTTCAAGTTTATTGAGTATTTAAGAATAGGCTAAATGAGCATATTTGCTGAATTGAAGTCATTTATCAGGTGAATAGACTTCAACCAGCATCCACAGCTGAGTTTATGCTAATTCATAGGGATTCCTGACCTCAGTTATCAAGTTATCAATTTACAAACTTAAATAAGTGGCAAATTTCTCCAGGAATAAAGAAAATGTTGGGTTGGGATTTTTTTTTGTGGTTTTTCTTTTTTTGGGTTTTTTTGTGGTTTTTGGTTTTGATTTTTTTTTTGGTTAATGTGAGACTTCCCAGCAGTGAAACAGGATAGAGGGGAGAAATTAAATGTTCATTTCCCTGGACAGACCCTTCTCTTTATTTTCATAGAAACTAACTACGCCATGTTCAAATATAAATTTCTTTCCTCCATTTTTTCCTCCATTAACTAGGAGCCAAAGGTCTTAACAGAAATCAATCCATGCAATTTATTTTTAACTTCACCCTGCTTAGCTATGATTGATTTTTATCTTTGCGATCGATGGTAGAGAAAACGGTTTGGCGGGACAATGGAGCACTCTCCAGCTTGTAGGGGTTGGTCTTTGAGTCCTTTATTGAAGGAATCATTAAAAGCTTATTATGAAACTAATAGGATGAAGACGTTTAAATGATGAACACGATTACACCTGTTTTACTGGTGAATAATGCCTGCTACAGCTGATCTCCTCTCGCTCCTATTTAAAATGCTGGACAGCACTCCAGTGGGGGAAATTAATCCATACAGATGAAAGAAAGTGCATCCCACGTGCTAGTTAAAAGCTCTTCTTAAAGCAAGACAGGCAGTGAGTAGTTAGCTACTTTCCTATTCACTGCTGGATGCTTTTCATCCATTTCTAGCACAGTTTTGTCGTTTCTGTGCCAAATACCACATTTGGAACTCGAGCCTAAACATCTCTTGATAAAAAAAAAAAAAGAAATTATTAACATTTTCCCTTATTTATTTATTTTTTATTGATTTTTCTTTCTAGGGCTTTTTGTGCTGTACTTTCTTTTATCACTCTCTCCCCTCCCCTCACGTTGTCTGATTGATCAGCTGAAGATGTAAAGTATTGCCTTGGCGAACTCATATGTTTCCTCTGAAATCAAAAGGAGATTTAATGTGTACAATTATGCTCTTCTCATAAGTTGATTTCTATGTGGGTAATGTGCACCTGCAGCTCTGATGTGGCTTGTGTTTTGGTGTAACTGCACATTTTCTGCAGGAGTTGCTTTTAAAACAAATGCAATACTTCCACTCAAGATTACTCCATCCTTTAGCTGTGTCATCTTTGCTCTGAAGGGAGAGGGAGCTGAACAGGGACTGGGCCAGTATAATAGATGCTCCTTTGTCACAGCAAATTTTCTCTGATGGGTGTGGTGCTCTAAAGAGTGTCCAGTGTTTTCCAGGCCTGCTGAGTTTACCAGGCAACTTGAGGATGCTTCATGCACAGACTCTACAGTACACTCAGATAATTGCATATGTTTCAATGACTGTGCAGAAGGCATAGTATTAATGAAAACCACAGGGAGACAATTCTGACTGGATTGTACCTATCATGATGGGATTTATGCTGGGGCAGTGGAGAACCTCACTACACCAAAATATCTGGAAGATTGCTTTTCCTGGTAATCTAGACGAAAGAACATTACACTAGGTTCATGTTCTTCCTCATCTTCTGAACCTCTTGTGACTGGAACTGGGGTTAGGCTTGGGAGAGGAGGCACAGTTTTTCAATCCTCATACTCACAAACCTGTGCGAGGCCTGGGCAGGGCTGTCTCTGAAGAACCCCCAAATCTCTTGGGAAGGGTTGTCAGTGCAGCAGCCTGCCTGCTGAGCTTGTGCTTTAATCCACAATTTGATTTGGGGGATTTTATGCTCACAGGAAAGACAAAGGGAACCTAAAATTAAAGCAATGAGGAGGGATGCCAGGGCTCCCTATGGAGTTGGAGAGCACAGATCCAGGATGCTGCTACAACATTGACAGAGAATTTCTGAACTTTTGACTCCTACCAGCTCATTTGATGTTGCTGGAAAGGAGGGGAACTCTACAAGCAGATGAATCACCTTGGAAAACAAGTGAGGTGTTTATTGAAAATAATATCAACCATATACTGTTAAAAACTTACTATCAACAAGAAGGGTAAAATTTGGTTCTGTGAGCTTTTTGCTCACTTTCCTGCAAATTCTTTGGGGCAGACAGAGTCCTGCTTAGCCCAGGGGCATTTCTGAGACTTGCTAATTTCATGTTGGTTCCATCAATATCTGCTTTGCATTGGAAATTATGAGTCCAGCATCAGCCAGCCGGGAAGATGATAAAGAAGCCTGATACACTGTGATCTACAGTTCCCTATGTCATCTAGGGCTTCTTTACAGTCTGGGACCTCTTCACTCATTCTGCTTGCCTTCCAAACTTGTTTAGATAACACAGGTGTTTTTGCTAAGATGAACTTCATGATAAAAAAAAAAAAGATGAACTTCAGTCTAAAAAAAAAAAAGGAAGCAAAGCCGCAAAACTTGCTCTTAAATAATCATATTCAATCATTAACATGAGAAATGGCTTTGTGTGTTCCTAGACATGACACAGAAATTATCAAGATAAATAGATTCCCTGACAAATTTTATGTAATTTTCTGCAGTCTTGTGAACATATTTGTTTTCTGTTATGTTTGGTGCACTCTGTCTCATTACAGGTCAGGAGGGACAGTGAGCCAATATCCAGACTTTCAGGGATTTCAAAGAGAAATTTCTCATGTTTCTCAAGTGCCAGCTGATATGAGTTAGATGAGACTTTTGTCTTGAATGTGGAAATATTAAAGAAAAGTAGTAGTAGCTCATGAGTGGAGGAGGGAAGAAAGAACACAGGTTAGGAAAGACAGATGTGTTTAATGACAAACACATTTGTCCATAGGAATCATTTCCACTGGCCAGAAGCCCAATTAAACACATAAAGTAGAAATCCAAAAAAACCAGATTAATGATCCAGTCATTAGCCATGGAGGAAGAAAAAGACAAACCCAGCTAATTCTGTACTGAGCATGACAGATGAGCTCACAGCAAATAATTGGGTGACATTCATCAAATGTGAACTGAAAGGAGGCATTGGAGGGCAAAACACTGCCATAATCTCTGGGATTTACAGTGTTGGAGCATTTGCTCATAGGAAAAGAAAAAGTTCATCAAAATAAATTAAGTTGGGCCTTCCAAAATTCATTCTGTACCATGGTGCTTGCCAAAACTTTATTGGAGGCTTGATCATTTTTTTTTGGAACTGTTATAACTGTGCATGTAAATCATGCAAAGATGAGATCCTGGCTGGGAAAAGCTTACACAACTCCTGCCAACAGAATTGTGGGTGGCTTCATATTAACTGGCTCAGGAAGACCACAAACCTCAAGATTTCTATTTCTAAACCCTAGTCAAGGTGACCTAGTCCAGGTGGAAGTCTGAAAGGGAGTTTAACAATTGCATACTGGACTTTAACAGTGTTTTAATCCTAACTTTCTGCATTTAAAAAACAGACAAACAAGCAATAAATACAAACAAACCCCCTCCAGGTACCAGTTTTCAGTTGGATAAATTAAAAAAAAAAAAAAAAAAAAAAAAAAAAAAAAAAGGTGTAAATCCTGTTGTGGCACAGATCCTGTTGTGGCACAGAAAGTGGAATTTGATCACCTCATGATATTGCCACTCCATATTTCCGTGATTAACTGGAAGATTGTTGGACTGCTCCCAATCTTAATTGGTCATCACAGCATTTATACAGTATGTAAATATTTTTGTCCTCATCTACAAGTGGAAAATCATGTCTCAGCCCATCAGAAGTGGATATTGAACACAGAGTCCGTACCAAGTAGTTACTGGTCATATTCCATTCATGTGAGAATTGAGAATTTGGGTTTTCCAGTGGAGGCAATAAATATTAAAAGAGAATAGAAGGTATTTAAATATTTTCTGTGCTATTTAGACAATATGACCTAGAAGTGTAGGATCATTTGAGCAATGCTTACAGAGCTGACAGAGATGAAATTACTGCAAACATGAATTTTTGCCTTTGAGCTGGACTCAGTCTGAATCAACTGCACAGTCTGTTTTCATGTGGAAGTATTAGATGGGAAATATATCTTTCAGAAGTAGCACTCACTGACCTCATTCAGCCTGCAGAAGAGAAGACTGCAGGGAGACATTAGGGCACCCTCCAGTACCTAAAGTGGCAGTAAGAGAGCTGGAGAGGGACTTTGGACAAGGGCATGGAGTGTCAGGACAAGAAGGAATGGCTTGGAGCTGAAAGAGGGTAGAATTAGATTAGCTACAAGGAAGATGTGGATGATCTTTAAGGTCCCAACCCAGACCATTGTGTGATTCTGTGATCCTCACAGCTCAGAGCAGGACCATGAAATGCTCACTGCTGTGCCAGTCCACAGTGCACTTTCCATGAAGTGGGAGTCCAGTGATGGCTGTTTTCTCCTCTCTCTTCTGCTGGCTTGTTCTGGGTCTGTAGACAAGTTGCTTTAGATTTTCATGTTTGTGTTTACCTTTGGCTTTAGCTAAATATTACCTGTATAGAGTTTATTTGCTGTAATATAGGTTGTTCTTATGACCTTATGCCATGTGTGCTATAATAGTGTCTGTGTGTTTTATTTTTACTTTTTTTTCTCTTGAGGATGCTAAATACAGTTATGATGTCATTGCAAGTAAAAATCGGAAAAAATCTGAAGGGGAAGTCTTAGTATAGAAGCTGGTCCTACTTCTAAGCCTTCCTTTCTTTCCAGTTTTTCAGGCTGTCAATGGAAAAGCCTTGAGTTGATTAGATATCAAATTTCATGACCAACAATAGCGTGTCCTTTGAATGACAGTTTCTCTAGGGAAGAAAGCCACTATCTAGAGGTGATATCATTGCTGAGAATACAATTGATGCTGTAGCAATATTCTATTTAAGCTCATTCTCAAATATCACTGTCAGATAAAGGAAGTATATCTAAGAGAGAATCTAGGACCTTTCTCTTAGCTTTATTGGAAACTTAAGAAGCCAACAAGTGATATTCCATACAATAGACAAGTGCTTTGTTCATTGTTTCATCTTAAGACCTGCAAGACTGCCAAACCAGCAGAATGTAGGAAATTCACTGATGTAAGCCTTGTTTTAGCCAGGTCTGAGATGGTGCCAAATAGCACCATACAGCAAGAATAGCACCTACAGCAAGAATAAGTGACTCTTGACAGGTTTTAGATCCCATATTTAACAAATTATCTCTGCTAGATCTCATTGATGCATGGCATTTCTGCATAGGCTTTAGTTCATTTACTTCATAAAACAGCAGATTTGGATGTCTATCAGTTCCCCCCACGCACATCCGTTCTCAGAGAGTATAATTTCAGAGAAACCAGTTTCATAGTGACAAAGGGCATCTAAGAGCTTAGCTCCAGCTTTCCAAGAGCACATTTACAGTTAGCATTAAATGGTGCTAGTGTGGATCTCTGCTGTTAGTTACTGTAAAAGGTTGTTGGAAGACAATCCTGGCCTCAAGGGACTTACAGTGCAGACAAGGCTGAGAAGCTGCAGAGAAAACAGGGATTATCTCCTCCTTACAGGAGAAGAACAGAAGCACAGAGACTTTAAATTACTTCCCCAAGGTAATTGAGCTGGACCATGTGATGACACCAGATCCTCCTTTTCCTCCCACTCAGCACTTTTTTTTTTTTCCTGAGATGTTAAAATCACACTGGATTTGAATCATAAGAGACAAAATGGAGAGTTCAGTAGCACAGCTTAAATGAATAATTCTCCATCCCTCTCAAGTTTGTGATTTCTTTGGAGTTACCCAGATGCCTTTGGGGACAGCTGTGCCTGTCACAGAAAAGCTACCTGAAAGAAAGTTTGTCAAGCACATTTAGAGGTGTGATCACAGAGTGTCTCAGAAGAGTCATCACTCACTTTCTTTGGTGTTTCCATAGGTGACAACTGGTGGAAGAGCAACTTACTACGTGTCATACAGACGGGAGCCTTTTGCACAGATTAAATTACCCAAATACTCCCTGCCTAAGGTGAGTCCACCATTTGTGAACACAGACATGCAATATCTTGGGAAGCCAAACGTGTGAGCTTCCACAAGGTGAAGTGCCAGGTCCTTCACTGGGATCACAACAGCCCCAGACAGTGCTACAGGCTGGGGACAGAGTGCCTGGAAAGTGGCTCACTGGAAAAGGACCTGGAGGTGTTGGTTAACAGCAGCTGGACATGAGCCAGCAGTTCCTGAGGTGGCTAAGAGGGCAAATGATATCTTTGTATCAAAAATATTGTTGCCACCAGGACTAGGAAAATGACCTGTTATATTACAGATTTTTTGGTGGCCCTGATACAGAATTGGTCCATGCTAAAAAAATCAGGGGTACTTTTGTAATTTAAAAATTAGAAGTGCTTTAAGGCTAGGTGTCGTGGAAAAGTCTTCGAGCCATGTAAAGGAGGCTTGTTTATGCTGCCCTTAGTCACCAGAATATTTTTGCTGTACAGTAATAACTATCTGTCATGTGCAGATTAATGAACTCTGCTGGAGTTGAACGTATGTGAGGTTGGCACCGGGGTAATGCAATATTTCCACTGCAACTGGTATAAACAGATTGAAGTCATTGGGCATTTTGCTTTATTTTCACACTGTTGGAATTGGTATAATACCTCCTTAATCTTTAAGGAATTATAGCTACTGGGCAAGAACAAACTTCCTGATTTAGTCTTCCTTCGTTGAGGGAAATGGCAAATCTCCCACTGATTGTACTCACTGGGATAGAATTAGGCTCTCAAATGGTTTTTCTCCCCATCTCATGCTGATAGGATATGTTAGGTCTATTAGAAATAGACCCATTTAATCAAACCAAACTTTTCATCTAGATACCTCACACAAAAGATTAAGATGCCTCCGAGGCAGGATGAAGATATTGAGCTGATCTTCCTCCAGATATTTTTTCCTGAAATCAGGTCACTCCATCCTTTGGGAGACTTCCAGAATTATGATTTCTTGATGCAGAAACAGTGCAAGGAATTAATCAAGGCCTCCTGGCACTCTATAGAAAGTTTAAATAGATACAAATAGATAAATGGAGTCTGAGATAACCACAGTCATTTTGCTTCTAGCTGAACCTGTGTCAGTTTGTTTGACAATGGCAGCAAGGATGAAGTGCTTCAGCACTCATCACCACCCTGAAAGTAATTTCCATGAACCTCTTTTAAAATAATACCAAGAAAATGCACTGTCAAATGTCTCTGATATTAAAATGAAAGGGGGAAACCCTTATTAGACTTTTTGTATCTTGGTCAGCAGCAGAAATCCAATGAAGGTTAGTGGGTGGATTATGTGATAGCCCATATATTGTGGGATAATTGATCTCAGATAAACGCTCAGTAGGAAAGTGTGTTATTAAAAATCACTATCAGCAGTAGCTCAAACTGATACCTATACCTCACCTCCAAATAAATGTGAACTCCAAGGTTTTTTGAAACCATCCCTTGCCAGCTGGAAGCACAAACCCATTATTTCAGTGTGTGAATGAAAATTATCACTGGTTTTATCATGATGCCATATGATGCTTAGTGACTATGAAGACTTCAGGCTCTGAGGCTGTGAATCTTCCATGAGTAATAAAAGTGACTTTCAAATTTATAAATAAAAAATGAAACTGGATGAAATTCCTTGAAGGTACCAAAAATGAAGAAAGCAAAAACCCTTCACCCAGCTGGAGATTATTTAAAAAGTGAAATGCAGAAAAGTCACAATGCTGGTAATTTATTGGCTTGCTCTAGCAGAAAGTTGTTAAACATACCTATAATTCATGCTCCATCTCCATTCTTTCATAATTCATGGTAATTACTACATGTCCCGAAGGGCAAAGAAATACAGAGATCCTCAGTAACAGGCCTTTTGTCTTCTTTTAACAGGACATGCATATTATCAGCACAGATGAGAACCAGGTCTTTGCAGCTGTTCAGGAGTGGAACCAGAATGACACCTACAACCTGTACATCTCCGACACCCGAGGGGTCTACTTCACCCTGGCCTTGGAAAATGTGAAAAGCAGCCGAGGACTGGAGGGGAATATTGTCATTGACCTTTATGAGGTATGTAGTAAAAGTCACCCTACAAAGAGCAGCTAGTTCAACCAAGTGTAAATCTCTGACCAACCTCTCAGGATTTTCATTTGTTTTAGGATCAGCCCTGAGGCGTTTCCTGGATTTGATGCTGAGCTGACCCGTGTGGGAATAGATGCAGTTATTCTGCTATAGATGCAACAACTGGTTGGGTTTAAGTCAACCACTGGTTAGCTGTGTGTCATTTCCAAAAGGGAAAACCATTATCCTTCTCATCCTAATGTGGATATGCATAGAAAGACTAAACATACTTTTTTTTTTTTTTTTTTTTTTTTTCCCGTTGGGCATCTAGAGACACCTGCTCACAGGCAGGGAATCTGGACTGCACCTTCATGAGCACTGAACAGTTTGTGAACTTTAACCAAAAATTTGTACGTGCCACTTGCCCAGAGATGACAGATGCATAACTTCTACCCCAAACTATCTTCCATTCTCATGCTTCTTCCAGGCCCGTCAGCCTTGGCCAGCAGCAGTGCATTCACAGCAGTTCCAGTTCCTGGTTCCTTCGGAGCATTCTGATTTTGGTGTGCTATTAATTGTTGGATGGAAGATCTGCTGAGATCCAGGGCTCAGTGCTTTGCCAGCAGCAAACAACTAATCTGTATTACTAATAGAAATGGTTGCAGGCTGATTTCTACTGTTACACAGAGAAATGTTCTTGCAGCTGCATGCAGAAGTAAGGAGTATACATATATATATATATATATATATTTATTTCAGCCAGAATAATGCTCACTTAAAAACATAATCAAATTGTTTCTAAAAATACAGGTAGTTTAAGTCAATGAGGGAAAATTCACAAATAACACATTGATTAGTATGAAGGACAGGGTTAATGGTTTGGGGTTTTTTTTTTCACCTGGTTAAATATATTTTCTTGCCTCTGGAAAGTATATTTCTTTGCTGTGATGAACCAGCTAAAATTAACATGCATTGTCTCACACTCCTGGGCAAACCTGTGTACTCCCCAGTGGTACATCATTGACTTTTCACTGTTAAATGCTAATAGATTTTTAAAGAGTCATTTTAAGTGTAGTATCACTCCAAGGGCTTCAGAGTAAAAGTCGACAGTTGCCAGGAAGTTGCAGATTTGCAGCAAATTTCTTCTTCCTGTCTCACTTTCACAGCTGTGCAACAGAGACCAGACTCAACATGAAATCTTGGGGATATTTTGACAGGACCATATTCTGCTGGAATGGGTTCTTCTGATAAAAATCAAAACATTTGAAACAACTGTCTTGATTTGTCAGAATTTGGATGTGGAAGGAAAGTGAAGAAAACAAGTTTGCAAAACATCAGTGTTGCAGCATGTTCAGGATTCACATTTTTTGTGTTGATTTTTTTTTTCTGGTACACAGAAGGATCCCACACTGCTTCTGATGTGATCTTCTGTCCTGTTTTGACAATCTGTGGAGGCAGTGGGGCAGACCCCATCCTCTAGCTCACAGAGCTCAATGACCTGGTACATGCTGCACCTTCAAGCCCATCATCAGCCTACCTGCAAGAACTCAATGAAACCCAGAAGTGGACTGTTTCCTAGGGATTTGCTCTGTGGCCATCCTTGCCTTTTTCTTCCAAAGTGAGAAACCACACAAGACCTTTCAGCTTTGCAGCCATCATCAAGATATACCTTTAGTGCCATTTGGTGTTCTAGGATTTGATTGAGATGCCTTCACTGCTTTTACAGAGACCTTCCACTCCTGAGAGTGCTCAGGTGGACATTGCTTTTGGCCTGTTCTTACGATATATTTTTTTCACCTCTCTCCCTTTTTCCTAGGTAGCAGGGATCAAAGGCATATTCCTGGCTAACAGGAAGGTAGATGACCAGATCAAGACTTTCATTACCTACAACAAGGGCAGAGACTGGCGTTTGCTGCAGGCACCAGACACTGACCTAAGAGGGGATCCTGTACTTTGCCAGCTGGTGAGTGGCAGATCTTTTCCAAGGCATAGCTGACTCCTTCAGAGCTGCTTGTTGTAGTCACTAAGCTAACAAGACTTGCCCTGTGTTTTTCTCTTGACCTTCTGTGTATTAAATGAATTCAGTAAATTTCTTTATCTATAGCTTCATAGATTTTAAGGGAAAATTCTGACCATCCTTCTTGATGCATTTAATAGATTTCAAGTCAGGATAAGAAAATTTCTGGGGGAAAGTGCTCTAAGTCAGATTGTTGTTAAAACAAGGACAAACATGCTTGTTTGTAGTGCAGAGTTCCTGCCTATCCATCAAAGGGACATATGACCTATGTGTGCTAAGAGCAGAGAGGTCATTTTCAGAAGGATAAGAACATCTGTGTGCAATCACCAAGGGTTCCTCTGATATTTAACTGGCTGAATATTAAAGCTCCTGCCTTTGTGTTTGTTTTCTGTCATCAGCCCTTTTGCTCATTGCACTTGCGCCTTCAGCTCTCAGAGAATCCGTATACTTCAGGGAGCATTTCCAGCAAAGAGACAGCTCCTGGGCTGCTGGTGGCAACAGGTAAGAACATAAATGCTTCTCACCACTCACCCATATCTCCCTGGGAGCCTGAGAGTATGAGGTATTCCCCATTAGTGTAAAACCTTTCAGCTCTGTTTCAGCAAGTGCTGAACTAATTCATGTTAACTCCCATTTGCTATGGGCTAGAAGAAGGCATACGGCCCCAAGTTCAAAAAAGGTGTCAGGTATTTGTTGCTCTACAATAACACATTTGCAGATCTAAGCCCTTTCAAGGGCTAACACTTTCAAGGTGGCCATTACCCAGTGGCATTACTAGGTCCTCTCATGGACATGTCTACCTGTTTGGTGGAGGTGCCATGAGGGAGAATAGTACCCAGGGGCTACACTCCTAGGAGGTGTCAACATGTCCCACCTGTTGAGTGGCAAGCACAGAGTTGTCTGTCAAGTGAAGCCTGGTTTCCATGGGTGCCTGTCCTGTGCATGACCTACTTCTAACTCTGTACTGCTGCAAGACAAGCAGCATTTAATCAACACTGCATGGGCCATTGGTGTTGTGGGATGTTCTGCAAAATAGTGCAATTGTTTAAAGGACAGCCTGCTACAATACTTCATGGTGGCAGTGGCTGAGCCACAGTAATTAGTCTGCAGGATGGATGGGGCTACCAACCACCCTCAGCTCTGTGGGAGCTGCTGGGCTAACAAAGTGCTTCCTGGATGGCTGGTGCTATTGAAAGCTGGCCTCTGAGCCATGGAGGCAGTTCTGTCTTTTCAAATGGAGATTCTTACATGCACTCAAATATGTCTGAATAGCTAAGCTGCTCTTTCTAAGGCTCAGTTTATCTCCTTGGTCCTGTTCAGCATAGCAGTGGCCTGCAAGTGTGGGATGTTAGCATATTGTCTGCATAAATTTACACTATTTCTTCCAACCATTTTCATTCTCATGTCCTTCTGTGCTTCAGTGTGTTTGCCAGACTAAGGCAGAACCTGAGATGGGTTCCCTTCATGACATTTATATCTCAACAAGGGAGATACCGTGTGATTTCCAGTTCACTGATCCAGGCCAAATGAAGTGAGATAATTTGGTTTAAACCTCCAGATATCCCCATGCCTAGCCAAGTGGAGTCATCACGCCTGGCAGGTTGCACTTGCTAGATGGATGCTTAGGAACAAGCCCTACTCATGGTGCTGTAATTACAAAACCTTTTTTTTAAAACCTTTTAGGAAGCAAATAGAGGCAGCAGGACAGTGAGATTCTAGGCATTGATCTAAATTGTTAGTAAATTAGGTTCTTTTCAAGCTGCCAGTGCATGGGATGAATGCTTTCCCAGTCTAACAATTAACCTTTAAAAGACAGAATATAATTTCTGCCTTACTGCTTTGTAGATGAAAAAAACCTTACCTGTTGGGAATATACACATCTGTTTCCACTAACCAGTTTCACAACAGCGGGAGCATCTCACCATGTTGCTGAATGAATTCAAAGATAAGCTTTGCAATTTTTTCTCACAAGTGTTGGCTGCTCAAACACTTCATTTACTGTGAAGACAAATGAAGACTATGAGACACTTCCAGCAATGACTGGAAACTTGGACACTTGGTATAGGACAGAGGTTAGATTCCTGAAAATGGAAGAATTATGTTTTATTTTCTAATTGTACAGCTGCTAAATCCTCTTGACTTGTTTGGGAGTTACATTTGCTGAGGTTTGAATGCATGCAGCTGAAACTAGAGGAAAGGAACGAAGGAAATAATGGAACAGCTTTGCACAGAAAGACAGAATGAGGAGATAACAAAATTCTTGCCTTTTTACTCCCTTTCCTTGCCTCTACCTGTAAATCCCTGTTTGAAAATTCAGTTTCCACTTTGGTGTTTAAAACATGGTGATACAACACTTACACTGCTACCTTTAAATCAGCATCTAATTCTTGAGGACTTCCACTCCTGATAAGATACTGACCTAACAAGATCTTTGAACTGAAACAGTAGATTTATCCTCTTGAAATTGGATGTCCCTATAGACTGACCTTCTGTACAGTTGCCTACATCAGGTTTTCCTTACAGCCTCATCTAAAAGAGTTGGTGACTCTTGCTGGTATCAGGAAAGAAAATTAGGTACATGGACAGTATGACTTCATAATATTTCCTATATCCTGAGCACTGATGAAAGCACCCTTCTTGAGCTGGGCTGCCTCCCAGAGACAGAACTTTTTTTAAATAATAGCATTGAAAAAATAATGTGGTTAGTTGAATTCCGTGATGGTAACCGGAGAGTATTAACCTACTTAAATTTCTAATTTTCCAGCATTAAATGTCAGAAATTTAATTAACATTTTCATTAGTGTGTTCATCCATAGAAAAATACCTGACGCTTGTGTTGCAGGCAATATTGGCTCTGAACTTTCCTACACGGATGTTGGCGTGTTCATCTCTTCCGACGGCGGCAATTCCTGGAGACAGGTATGTTTTGCACAGCAAAGGAAAGCACAGAGCCTTTTGCTGTTCTTCTTCTGACTCTTCACTTCCCAGTGGAGTGGAGCACTCATGCAGTATTTCATTTGTTTGCAGATCTTTGAGGAGGAGTACAACGTTTGGTTTCTGGACTGGGGAGGGGCACTAGTGGCCATGAAACACACGTCAGTGCCCATCCGGCACATGTGGTAAGGAAACTTCTTACCTTGAGAGGGTGCCAGTGTCTATAAAGTGAGGAGATGGAGTCATCCTTATCTATGTTTTACCACCATTTTGGTTTAATTTATTGATGAATATAATGATTATTGCACTGTTTTATAAATAGAATGGCTCCATACTTAATCACCTATGTGTATGAATTACTTTGCACTTGTAATGTACTATGAGCCTCCAGGTGGGGTTTCTTTCCTACAGACACACCATTTCTGAGAGGATGTGTCTCTAATTTCTACATTTTGTTTACAGAATTTAACATTAATCTGGTAAAAGAGATAAAGGGAGGGGGAGGAGAGGGCAGTAGGTGTAGATAAGGACAACAGAGATATGTTGCTAACCCCTCCAGTATTTGACTATCAATTTCCAGAGATACTGTGGTGGCGACTGATTAGAGTTAGAGGTGAAAGAGAGCAAAATGATTTCTCAGTTGAAGACACTGTTTTGCTATAAATGGGTTATAACCGTCTAAGCACTAAAGATACCACTCAAAATTATCCTCTTCTTAGTTCTTGCCCGTCTGCACCAGTTAAACATTCTGAAATTCAGAACCAACACTGTTTACAGAAAATGGGTATGTTAGCACCACCTTCAGTCTCGGGGCTTGATTGAAAGAGGGGCATGTCTAATGGACTGACCTACCCAGCTTCTAATGTTGTTTAGAAGTAAATTGGTTAGAAAGAGATTTCAAGGACAAGATGTGCTCCTGTCTACAATACTGGGTTGTCTCCCAGCTTGATGGTGCTAAGCACATCTATTACTTTGCATGCAGAACAGAAAATGTGGTCTTCAGTTAAATAGAAAAAGAGAGCAATGGGGTTTGGCAGCAGTGATGAGGTGTTAAGGTCTTCTCTAACTGAGTCATTATTGTACATAATCCCCCAGTGAAATTGCAGTCATTCTAAATCTGGACACCTCAAGACAGGTTGACCTCACCCATTTACAAGCTGATGTTCCAGAGATGTACTTTGAGAACATTAACAGCTACTTTTTCCAATATGAAAAGCTTCTGGACTTTATGTTTCTGACCTGACAGATATCTCTGGGATGACTGCAACGCAGATTTCTATAAAAAATGGAATATGTTGCATTTGAGCACATTTCTTTGCCACCTGAAGTAAAGAAATGACTCCTTTAGTCATGGTGTGATAGTGAACTGTTAACCATGGGATGCATTGGCTTCATAATTGGGCATACAGAGGAGAGCAGTAACAGGACAGACTCCTAACGATGAGCTGCAGCCTCCAGTCTGTGGTGTGAATGTGTTGGGGTGTGACTGGAAGCCTCTGATGGGTAACTCAGTTGTCATGGCTGTAATTAAAGTGCCCTCAGGAAAGAGGATATCAGGACCATGAAGCAGTCTTTAGACAAAACCAAGGATGAGTCAAGGAAGGAGAAGTGTGTGTTAGCTAAGGGTAGGTGTCACTAGCAGTGGGTGCATCAGACTGCAGCAAGTTGAGCTCTGGAAGAGTGAAAGGTAAACTTACAGAGAAAGCAGCAATTCACATATTAACCATTTGTTACTGTATTATTCAAGCCAGGTGTAACTGTTTTAATTGTGTCTTTAATTGTGAAGACATAAAAAGCACATTACTACAAGTGCCTGCACTTACATATTGGGAAAGTTTTGGTCACAGGTTGACTTTTCATAGGAGCCGACAGCTCAGTTCACCTTTGTTTGCAGAGGCTCATTTCAGATGCTCTCCTTTTACAATAAGTCTCCTGAAATGGTGTGTGCAGTGCTATGAGTGCCCCACCTACTCTATTAAATGAGTAGTGATTTAGATCCGTTATCAATAAGCTCCAACAGGTTTCCTTCAAAATTGTACCCTTAGGGGCTTTGGAATTTGCTTCATATTGCTCCAGTAGGCACCTGTTTTATGGGCAGGAGTGGAATAGATTAAAGGGTACATGTAAATCTATTAGTTCTCAGGCTGAGACATTGTACAATAAGTTTCATGCTGGAGAAAAGAAGGGCGGATAATTGAAAAGCTGAGAGAACTTTAGCTAAGCTAATGAAGCATGCTGTTCCCCAGAAGTTGAAATGCTATTTGGAGAGATAAGCATGCAAGCAGAACGCATACAAATGCACAGGTGTATGGGAAGATACATACATTTTAATAAATAGATTTAGGGCAGATAATCTTTCTGTGTGCTGTTGTGCTCCCAGGGGTTCTGTCTTAGGTGTAAAGCTAACTTTCCATTTCTGCACAGGTGCATTCTGAGTCAGGTGAAGGTGTCTTGCTAAGTGACGTGATGGGCAGAGAGTTAGGGAATGGTGACTGCCAGTCTTGGCATTCCACACCAGAGACCTGAGGATGGTGTAACCCCTGGTTTATAATACACACTACAGTGGCCTCCTGGTCCTTTGGTGGTGTGTCAGATGGTGTCCTACCTACTCAGGTGCTCGGATGCCTGTGTGCACACACACATTCAACATATTCCACACACCCACAAATAGGCCAATTTTGCCTTTAAGTACTCACAGGGCTAGAGAGATTGTAGCTAATGCCATATGGCATTGATACATGAATGGGTCAAAATGTCCTGTGGTGGTGAAAGCAATTTTCATGCATTCAGGCCAGGGTTGCTTATGCTCTGAGTAGAGCTTCATGCCAGGTGCTATTCCAGACCTAGAAACAGGTCTTGGCAAAGCCTCTTCATCCCTTGAGCTCTCATGTACATCTGCATGAAGTATATCCATGTCCTTATTGCCAGTGTTTATGCTTTCTAAAGCTTTGATCTTTCAAAGTACATCAAGAGCATTAATTTAGTGGGCTGGGAAATGGCAAAGATTGGTGCTTGTCTGTAAATCCAGCTGCTGGAGCTTCCAGACCTTAGCCAACTTAATTGCTGCAGTTGCTCTAGAGTAAGACTTTTTATGTGTATAAATGTTGTCTGCTTCTATCCCAGGGTGAGTTTTGATGAGGGAAGATCGTGGACTAAATACAGTTTCACATCAACACCACTTTTTGTGGATGGATCCCTTGTAGACCCTGGCATAGAGACCCAGATAATGACGTAAGTATAGCAGCTCCTATTTTAAATTGTGATGGCAGAAGGTCTGCATGAAGAGCCCCAAGTGCCTGGTAACCTCATGATATGCAGTGCAGAGTTGTGTAGCTACACATGCAGTGTTTCATGAAGGCATGGTGCATGGAACCCACATGTTTTGTGGGTTTTGCTGGTGGCCACAGGCCTGGCTGACATCTTCTTGCATCACGTGGCAAATAGATAATGGAGCCAAGTTCTTTCCAGCAGTGATAGGGGCTGTAGCAAGGAGAGATGGTTCCAGGCTGTAGCCTGAGAGTTCACATGGAGCAGTAGATAGATATGCTTCTCTGGAGAGTGATGTAGCCTTGGTCAGGTTGCAGCTAGTGACAACCAGAGGTGCTTTCTCAAAATTACTGCTGAGATGGCATTCCTTGGATCCGATGGCTCAGGGACTGCAGTGCTCTTTAGAATTCAGAGATCTACATGAATTCTACATGAGGTTGTACCTCATGCCAGTTCTGTGTTTGCTCTGGCTGTGCAACACGACTGTCTTTTGAGATTTATGGTGAATATGAATATCCCTGAGCCTTGTTGTGTGCATTGTGGGCTGTATATCAAGTTTTAGCTCAAGCTAGAAGTATTCTCATTGTGCTTATGCAGAGATGAGCTCAGAATAACCTTCCTGTTCTGAGGTGTAGTATGCTATGGTTCACCCATCCCATGGAAGGAAGAGCCTGGGCTGGCACTGATGATGGTGGGAGCAGCACTTATCACCACTGGGTAGGGCTGGTAGAACCAGTGGAGTGCTGCTGACCCAAGAATAGGCCAGGATTTGAGTATAACAACCAGGAAAAGGAAGTTTTGAAGTTCAAAGGCATCTTTAAGCAGTCATCTGACCTCTTGCACAAAGCCGATCAGAGCACTGTGCTCTGGGATTCTGAACAATGCAAGGACAAGAGGCACTGCCTTCACTGGCTTCAGAAATGCCTTCTTACCTGTGTCTTTGGACTGGCTGAAACAGCTTTCTGAAAAACATCAGGAAGCAAGGTGGCTAAGCTGCTTTAGACTGAGGCACGCCTGTGAAGCATGCCTACAGTGGCATGAAGTGCCTTTGGTTAATCACATCAGACACTGTTGCACCACTCCAGTTCAAGGCCAGAAGATTGATTATAAATTTCATCTTGCAATCAATCTGCTTTTCCTGCTTTTCTGCGTCTGCACTTGAAGTTCCTGTATATTTTCACTGCTTGCGAGAGAAAAGAGATTCAGGTCAAGTTTATTTTCTTCTAGACTTCAGTCCATCTGCGTACTTACATGGCATAAATGTGTAGGTGGAGCTCTACATTGCTGGTGTCACAGGGAGTGAGCAACTGAGGAAGTTCCTGAGGAAGTTTGGACAGTGTAATACTTGTGTGTCTTAGACATTCTGCTACTGATTTGAATGATTTGTGTTGTTATCCTTTCATAACCAGCTCTATGTCAGCTTTACATGAACAGAAGTGACCATGTGTCTATACTTGAAGTTGAGCTCAGCTGCAAGAAAGGAACTGGGAGAAAATCATATTTTACTCTTCCAACAAATAGTCATTTGAACTGGCTTCTGTGCCATCTATGCCGTGGCAGAAGAAATGTTTTGGTGCTGTAGCCCTGGGGGCTCAGGAAACTGTAGCTAACTCCTGTACAGCACATCCATATCTCCTGTGATAAACTGTCTTAGGAAGGACAGGCTAAGTAATTATGGTTGTGCTGTACACAGCAGCACTCCTGTGCTTTATTCCAAACAGTGCTGGAGCAAAACAAGGCAGCCTCTGTGTCTGTCATAGACAGCTACTGAGATTTTATCAGAGTAGAGGTGGTGTCTGCTCTGGTAGCATTGCTCGTTTTTCCTTTATGCCAAAAGAACGCCTGGGCTTTGGCCTTTTTAAAAAAAAAAAAAAAAAAAAAAGGTCTTTGTTTTATATAAAATACATCTGTGCATCCCTTGCCTTGCTATCTGCAAACAGTGCCCTCTTTTTGCAAAGAGCAAGACTCAACAGCCTATGATATGCCTGTGAGCCTTTTCAGGCTTTCAGGATGCTGTGAGCATCCTGTTGGGAAAATACATATGCCAACACCCAGCTAAAAATTAGAACCTGCAATTCTCTTCACTCTGTGCATTTTTTCTGCAAATGCAATGATAATGTGTAACTTTCTGTGTTGTTTAATATGGTGTTTTTCTGTGAAATTCTTCATGCAATGTGTGTCCCTTTTCAGCTGCACACACCTGTGAACACATGCACACACACGTGCAGAGGGATAGATCTGAACTCACATAAATATGCACATCAGCACCTTCATGGAAATCAATGGAGCTAATCAGCTGCAACTAGCTGTGGATTTAGACCATTTGCTTTATAAATCAATGCAGTTTTCTTTTGAGATGAAAAATGCATTACAAATCTAAGATTATTGTTATTTATATCTCTGTAGTCTTCTGGTGGTGAATGTGGGAAGTGAGTTATCTTCCTGAATGTTGTGTATTAGATTTGTTGAGGACTTTTTCTTTTGAAATCTTCAGGCATATTACCATTATTATTGCCATTGCTATTGTTGTTGTATTGTCTTTATTATTACTGTCATCATTAGCAGTTTTTAAAACCATTCTTAATAGTCTGTAAAAGCCATACAAAGAAATTTCACATGACACTTGCAATGAATGTTCAGAGAAATTTCTATCCACAGGATGAAAGGAACTGAGGAGGAAAGAGCCCATTTATAAAGCTGTATGCAAACCATTTCTATACAGAACACTTAAGTGTTTCTCCCAATGAGAATTTTAGTGAACTCATCTATAAGGGCAGTGTAGGGTGATGCTGAGCTTTGATGTGTAAGCTTTGGCTGAGAAGAAATCAATGCCTTTCTATTGCTACTTGCCACCCTCTGAACAAAGATTACACATGGTGCTTTGGAGGTACATAGAATTCATGTCTGTGGGTAGAAATCCCAAAGATTTCAAGAAGCTGATGAGAGGAGCACAGAAGTTTGGGATTTGCATCCCAAACTGATCACGAGGTCAGTGGGAGCTCTTAGACTTGAAGTAGCACTGAGGCAGACAGACCCAGGCTGTGGTCATATTTGTGTACTGCCAAACTGGGTAGGTTATTAGTGGCTTTTACAAGTTTGTCTCTCATCCTGGGAAATGCAGAATACTTCATCTAGTGGTCTCAGGTGATTTCTGTTAGAAAAGATTTCTTCCATAGATTTGCATCAAAGTGGTCTGTGTTCACCTATTTAAAAAAATAATATTCTGAGGGAAATGTGTATTACATAGTCATTATACTCCAACTATTATTAAAATATTGCATTATTAACAATATTTTCATAATACTATTTTATTAAAATCAATATATCAGTAGAATGGCTTTCCCAACCTTCATTTTGTGCCACATGCTGTGAGAGGCTCTCTGGGCTGTAGAAAACAGCACACAATTTTGTACCACTTTATAGCTATTAAGTGAGCTTTTTCTGTATCTATCTTTATTGTATGAGTATCCTAAGCTTTTTGAATCCTCTGTGCTTTGTGTTGTGTATGCTTGTCCTAAACAGTCCTAAAAAACTTGTCAGTATGGTAACATTGGTAATTTGCATGAAGGGGCTTTATATGAGTCTGAATATCTAGGAGTACTCTGAACTGGGAGCTGCTTTTAGTGGGGTGTTGAGCAGGATATCTTGCAGAGACATCCTGTCCAACACTCCACTAAATTATTCTAAATAATTTCTAAATTATTCTATGATTTTGTAATTTTTTCCAGCTATAATGCTGCAAGAATTAATTACTTCCTTGCAAGCTAGGTATGCTCTGTTAAGAATGTGGTTTTGTGGTGCACAGGGATGTATCCCCAGACTGTGTGAGCTGGTCTGCCTTGAACTGCTGCCACTTTTGGATTTACCAAAGTAAATCCACTGTCCTTCCTCCAGTCCTGGCTGATCATCTTCTGCAGTACCTTTTGTTGTTGCTTTTGACACTTTTCTAATCTGACAAGAGGGTCAGTTCAGCTCCTTTAGTGTACAGCTTTTTACCAAAACACATTGCAGTGCTTGGTGCAGGTGTGGGGAAAGCAGCTGTGGAACACACAGAGTCCTCTAGGAAAATAACTCATATGCATTAGGGTGATGGGTTAGACATGTTCTCAGATGAATGCCTAGAATGCACTCGCCTTTTTGAAATCTTAGGTTTCTAGGTTCTGTGCTGTACTCCTCACTGTTAACTAGTAAACATTTTAATGATGTCATGTTCTGATGGGTCTAACATTTCTAAGATCTAACATTTCTGGATTGACAAGCCATGGGCACAGCATGTTACTTGTCTGAGGCTGTCTAACAGGAGAAAGGAATCACACTGTATCCCTCTTATAGGCAATTGTGATATATCCAAACCAGTTTGTACCACTCAAATCAGAAGTGAGATGTTTTCATGGGTCCAGAGAAGGGCTTTATGTTGTTCCAGCTCTGACTCATAGTTATTACCCCTGCCATTTCATCTCCTGTGCTAAGCATCTCTCCAAACCTATATTAAACAACCTTTTTGCTTCACAGCCGTGCATCATTTTAGTAGCCTCATTATGTGTGTATGTGTGCAGACACTCATTTACGGATGGGGACCATTAAGTTTCTCTGTACTGATGAATAAATATTTATGTAGACACACCCACGTGTGTATATAAATTTCCATGTAGTTCTGTGTATGTGGACTTAATGATCTTTATATATGTTTGTATGCATAATTGAGCATTAATATTTCCAGTGAGCTGAAAGTTGGTCTGTCAACATTGCTGTGACTGCTGCCCTTGGCTATGGGTGTTAGAAAATGTTCCTGGTTGTAAATGAATAGGGTACGAGTCCTGGCCCTTCCTAACATCTTCTTGTTTATGTGGCCATGCAGCTTTACCAGAGATGAGATGGGAATAATTTTTTCTTTCCAGGAGACCCATAAAATTACTGGCAATCCATCACTGGGTGGCAGAAGAGTGAGGAAGAATGAATAAGTAATTGAGAGATGTTGGAAATGTTGAGATGGGTGCTGGGGGAGGTTTGAGGTGAGAAAGGAAGTTTTAAGAGCACAGGCCACACTGTGTTGGACCCAGAAGTCCATCTATTTCAGTTCCATGTTCCAACAGTGGCGAGTAGAGGATGCTAAAAATATATATTATACTAAATTATACTAAAAATAGATTACCTTATATACTTCTCACATGTATAGAGGTTTACAAATAAGGAACTTTCTTGGCCAAACATGTTATTCTTTGTACTTCTAAGGTATTATTGAGTTTTCCTATTTTTGAGGGTTTGCCCTCTAAATACTTCGAAAAAAATTTTAGCAGTCACCTTATCCTGTGGCCAGGAGTTCCATGAGTTACTCTTATTCTGAAGAACTGACTGACATGTGGAAGACATCAGCAAAGTAGATGCAGGTATGAAGGCAATGTGGGCAGATTCTGATTCACACTCAGCAGAGATTCAGCAAACTGAGTATGAGAAAAGGGCAACAGCTCTCAGGTATGAGCTCCCACTGAGTTCAGTTACATGGGAGCCAGGAGTCATTTTCCTGTCTTTTTCTGATAAGGTGATTATCATCTTTTCTCTTCAAGCAAGGCCACATATGCTGCCTTTTGCTCAAGTCTTGCTGTTTCATTTAAAAGCTAACACAGAAGAGAAAATTTCAAGCAGGCACAGTGTCTTTGAAGCATTCTACCACTTTGGCTAGGGCAGGGAGCCATGGGTCTGCCACCTCTGAGTGGGTGTACTGAGAAAAATTAA
Source organism: Phylloscopus collybita (assembly GCA_027886175.1). Lineage (NCBI taxonomy): Eukaryota > Metazoa > Chordata > Aves > Passeriformes > Phylloscopidae > Phylloscopus > Phylloscopus collybita. The sequence continues at coordinate 26,974,048 of JAJNNQ010000129.1, forward strand.
GGTGGGACCAGTGATAGGAAATGGTGCCTTTGCTGGGATGAGGTCAGGGGAGCTTGTGTTCTCTCCCTGGCACCAGGCTTTGCCCTCCACAGCCAACATCTCTGCTTTGCAACCTCAGCAAATGACAGATGGTGGGAGTGGATGACAAAACAACATGAAATTGTTTTACCTAGAAGGAATTGAGGCTCTTGTACAACGTGTCTGAAGAAAAGAGTCAGTGTTCCTCAATTCCCATGGCCCACAGATGCCTTTAAACTTCCCTGACATCAGCCTGTCCTCTTTTCACTTCACTCTGTAAGAAAAGAGGAAGAAGTTGTCTGAAAAAAACCATAGATCTGCAATTTTGACTGCTGCTGAGCCACACAGAAATTTGGCAAAGAGGGAATCTAGAAGAAAGATTTCACCAGAGTTGTCTAGAAAGCTAAATCCAACCTGCAGCTTCCAGGGCAGAAAATGAGAAGGGGAGCTGTTGTGCTGAAAGATTCTGAACTCTCTCCTTATTTAACTTCACTTCCTCTGGGAACCAAGGCTGTCCATCCAGCCTGTGCATTCTCTCAGGGCTACCATAACTGCTGAGCTTTTAAAGATCAGAGAGATTTCAAAGCCTGATTTATCCAAATAGCATGGGTACCATTAGATACTGGAAAAGACTGTTTGGTTTTAATTGTTGTCCCTTCTGTGATTTTATCTCACTTTTCAGTTTTCCTTTCTTCTTCTGTTCATTGCCATGTCTGTTTGTGGTGCAACTGGCATTGTTATTGGCTATGGATTTTCCTGCAAGGCTCTGATGTGTCCTTGTGAGTTCAGTTTCTCCGTCCTCACTCAGGGGACTGTGCAGACTGCAGTGCACAAACCTATATAAGGTCTCTTCATAATAGAATCCATGAAATTAAAGTGAATCTGTGAAAATAATGATTGCACACAGAAAAAAAAAAAAGAAAGTAAAATTTGGAACTTAGTCTGAGAACAAAATTTCCGAATACAATTATTAAGAAAAGAAACCAAAATGATTGAGAGGATATTGGCTTTTGCCATAGTGAGTTGCATCCGTGTATCATCTGATCTAATTTCAAAGCCTTCTGGAAGTAATGAATAGCTTGGACTTTGTGAGAAAATGATCAATCTGCTAATGGCATCAAGTGACTTTACAATGGACAAGAAAATGTGTGTTATAGGAATTCCCATTTTATCCCAGCAGATAATACCAGTTTATACCCTGGAGTAAGAGAGTTGATTACCCATATCATTATCTTTGTTTGCAAGGCTTAAAAACATTATTAACGACCCCAAGATTAATCAGTGTCACTTCCTCCTCCCATCTCCCTCTCTGCCAGAGGAGTAGTTTGTTTTTTATCCTTTGGATCTCTGCATGAATTCACCTGAACAGTCCACAAGAGGCTCAGTATTGATTGTGCTGTTAATACTTGCAGTGTGAGCCGAGGTCTTTCTGTGGCACCTGAAAGACAAATCAGGTGATGAGAACATCTACTTAGAGTAATCTTTCTCAGACAGCATCTGTGATTTATTTGGCTTTTGGAAAAGGATGTCTGTGACCCCAGACCAGTTCCCAGCAGTTGCACCACCTACTTGGAAGATTCCTGGCAGAAGCCAGAACACAAGGAGAAGGCATTGTGCTCTGTGGCATGTATTGTCTATCTTTGCCTTTCTGGGGCAAACATTACTGTCATTGGAGTCAAGTGCTATTTATGGATGGTAGACCAAATATTATGCTAAAATAGTCAACATCATTAGTTGTATTTTGCTGGTAGGGAAGCTGAGGGAGAACAAAGGACATGCCCTATGGTCAGTCACTCAGCAGGCTGTCATTGGGAGAGCTTGGCAGCAATGCAGGCCTCCAGAGTCCCAGATGGGTATCCCTCTGTTCAGACTTTCCCCATTTCTTTGGGGGAGGGAGATGCTCAGTCATGTCTGAAATGCTCAGACAAGGGGGTTGCAGAGGTGAGCATATGCAGGGAGGAGTAGAGAAAGGTGTGTTCACTCGAGACTGGAATTCACTGAAGTGAATAAAAGAAAGAAGCCCTTGCAGAAGGAGCCAGAACGAGCAGCAGGCTGATATATAATTTCTTTTCCCTGGATAAAAAGACAAGTTTTGCATGATGGCAATACAATCCAGATACTCTCATCTAGAGGCTCATGGGCTTTGTTTTCTGTGCTACTAAGGACAGATGGATCTTGGCCCTGTCCTCCTGCCTGCAGGTGGGCTGGGCTGTATGAAGGACTCAGGCCTGATGGAAGCTGCACAAGAAGGGGCAGGATGCTGTGCACACATTCATTCCTGAGTCTTTCACCTTTCTGTGAGAGCAAGATGTGAAATATTGGTGTGAAACACCAACCCTCTGGGGACTGAGAAACTACATTGCCTTAGCACCTTTCCAGCTCAATCTCTCCCTGATCCTACACAAGGAAAAGTGAGGCACAGCGCACCAGCTTTTCTGGGAGCTTGAAGCCTCAGTGTTGGGTTGGCTGCAGAGTTCACCCTGACAGATTCTTGATCACTGAACTGAATGAGAGTTGGAAAGCATCACTCCAGAGCTTCCTCTTCTGAGCCTTCTTCTCTGATATCCAGGCAAAGCTTGTCACTGTGCTTCCCCTGTCACATGCATTTGGAGCTTACATATTCAAAGGAGTGGCTTGCACATTTGTGTTGGACATTTCTGGCTGGAAATCTGCTGATTCCTAGGATGTAATATTGAAATGGCTGAATGTGTTGTGTTATCCAGCTTTTGGCAAAGCAGCAGCACCTGCCTCTGCTGACCACAGACCCATGAGGACATGAAATACTCAGATTGCTGATACCTGCCAGTATCTTTTTTAGAAGAGAGTGGCAGCATCTTCAGGTTAAAAAGCTGTCAGAAACTGGTTGTCTTTCGTGAGTGCTTCGAAGAAGAGAAAGAACACTTCTGAAAAACAGCATTAAAAATTAATATCCTCTCCCATCCCCCTTCCTAGGTGTCTCATACTCTCTTTCATGTTGCTGGGATTTCTTTTGAAGCAATTGTCATGTAAAGTGGTTTGAGAACATTGGTAATAAATTTTTTAGAGACCAAATTTCAAAAGGGTTGGTTTGTCATTCAGGAAGTTCTTATTTTGATAGCACTTTCTATTTGAAAAAATAAAAACAAAAAAATCCCTGTCTCCCCCATTGCCTTGTGCAGTGTTTGTGCATCTAAAGGGGAAATTCAGTCCAAACTGTAAGGCTGCTTTGTAATTACATGTTCTGCAGATTACTTACTAATTGCACTTGGCATTACTTGCTGACTGAAAGATCATGCTGTGCCATGTCATTTGCAGTGGTTTTCCTCTTCTGCTAGCACTGTAAAGGAAGTGCCCATTGAGCTGATGAATAATACCAGGACTGTTTTCCAAAGCTGAGGGAAAGGATCTGCCATGATTGTACTGTAGGATTTTTATTGCAAGGTTTTGGTTTTGATCTATATTCACAGAAACTCTTTGCTTGCCCCATCTCTCTCTCTCCTGACCTGAAACCTGGCAGTGGTGCAGCTTTTCATGACCAGTTCAATATGGATTGCTGGTGGCCAGCACTTTGAGTTTCTTTCTTGTCGGCAACCTCGATGTTATGACATCCAGTTACAGTGGAAATAAACCACATCCCTCAGATTTAATCTGCAGGAGAAGTTCTCTGAAATTCTTGTGTGACCCTTCTCCTTGGGAAATAGAATACAGACCAAGATTTTCTCAAACAAGTTTGTCCTCATGTAGGCTGCTGTCTGGTGTTGGTAGTTTCATTCTTGATAGTTTCACTGCTGTTGTTTTTTCTCCTTCTGAATAGTATCAGTGGAAGGCCTTATGCCTGAGAGGGTCTATTTAGACAGTCTAAATTAAACTAATTTGCACTGACTGAAAATCTAGATCCAAATGGATGGTGTATTTTATTTGGAAGAAAATGCATCTCTTCTTTCTAGAAAAAAAAAAGAAAGCTATTTTTCTTACTTTATTTTGATCCACAGACAGAAGTAGAGCAGCCCTGAGTCATCACCCATTGCCCTCAGGCTACTGTTCCTAGTTGACAGGTCAGCCAGAAGCAACTGAATTAAAAGCTCCAAAGTGGCTCTTAGAAACCATATTCAATGTTTAGGAAAAAAATTAGACAGTGTTTTTTGTTGGCAATTGCTTGCCTTTACAGTGTCATCTTTCATTTTTTATGTTTCCTTTGTTTCCAGTCTCTTACTCCCTGCATCGTCTTGCCAGGCATGAGACAGTTTAACTCTCCCTCTCCCACTCTCCCTAATTGCTGATTTGTGTCTCTTTCAATTAATTTCTACTTCCTTGTCTCAGTCCCTTTCTATCCAATTTCCTTGTAACTAGTGACCTCCTTTAATGCTAATTCTGCCTAAATCCTCATAAAAAAAAGGGGAGATTATACAGCTCATTTGTTTTTCTCCAAAGTAATGATTTATGTTTAATTCACAGAGAAATGTCTCATCTATTCATAAAATTTGGTCCCACCAGCACAACTTGCAACTGTTCCATTGCTGCTCCTGTGGTTTTGACCCAGACAGCTCAGCCTGCACACAGGAGTTTGTCTCACTTTACTGCTCCTTCCTTACACAGAGATGGATTCAGATCCAAACTTCATAACAGGCCCTTTTCTTTGTGTGAAATTGCCAGCATTTTCTTTCCTTGACTCAAAGGTATAAATATCAATAGTTAAGGAGGTACATCTATGTACCAAGATGTTCCGTAAATGTTCACTGAGCCAGCAGCTCTAGCACAGGCTCACTGTTTCCCAGGAAATGTGGGACCAGGGTAGCCTGGCTTTTGTGGGGAAAAAGTCCCAAACAAATCAAGGCAATTATAAATGAGAGGATATCTGTAAAGATTGCAGAAGCCGCAACATGTGCTTCTCTGCTGGACATCAGAAAGAGCATGAGCACCTTCAGTTATGGTGAATTACCTACTTTCTGCTGCAGATCTGGGACTCCCTCTGGTTTCAGTGAGAGAAGAGCTTCCTCTCCAGGGACTAGAAAAATAAAAAAAAGAAACCCAAACCAAAACCCAAACCAACACATGTTTGTTTTCCTGCCAAGGAGGTGATTCTTCCAGATTGTGCTTCATAGCACTTCTTGCCCATTAAATACCTACTTCTGGCACTTCCTGTTAGATGCACAGATGTAAATAAAGATGGATTTTAACTGAAATCAGATGGTGATCTTACTTGACTTGCTTCCTTTCTACATTCTCAGAACAAAAGCACAGATTCAGGTCAACTGAAGTATTTACTAATTTGGGTGATTTTACTATTGGAGATTTTTTGCTTGCTAAGACACTTCCTCAGCAAGAATTTTTCTTTCACAATAAAAGGAAATAAAAATCAAGGTTGGTTTCAGGCTTTTCTAAATGAAACAGTCTATTTATGATGACACCGCAATTAGCTTTTCTCTCAGTATTATCAATTAAAGTATATGTTTGGCTCTCTTTCCATAGTTCTGGCTTTATTTTTCTGTTGATCCATCCATCTGCTTGTGTAGTTCATCTCAAAAGATGCTGTCTACTAAGTATATTATTATACTTTGGCTTTTTTTGTATTTTTAGATATTAAAAATGCTTACAGTCTATTCTGTGGGGCCTAATCTTGTTAAAATCTGGCTTCAGAGGTCCCCAAGGCACATTGAGAGAAGCAAAAAAACTGCCTAACCTTTTCATGCCTCTCACCTTGTTGATGTCCAGTGAAGGAAAACTGCTTCAGAAAGGAGGGTACTTTTGATGTTAGGTGTGATGAAGATTACCATATCAGCTTCTTCCTTCCTTGGCATCTCCAGTCCTCTGTCTCAGTGCTGGGCACATCCGAGGTCAGCAGGTGTCACACACAGAGGAGCTGGGAGGACTGGTGAAGGGAAAATCTTCCATCTTCACCCAGACCAGCCAAGTGCAGGCAGCTTCAGTGCTGGCTTGCTCCATATGATGTCCTATCAGTTTACTTCAGAAATGATAGAAGAGGACTTGATTTAGGCATGAGAATTTACATTTTAATGCCTGGATAGCTCGTCTAAAACTAAAGCCAACAGGGATAGATCCGCATGGATACAGCCCATGCCTTTCCTGTGGGAGCTATTACTTGAGGAAATCTGTTTCTCATACCAGGAGCTGGGACAGGGATTGGATCTATGGACCAGAGGCAGGTGAGTTGATGTCTTGTGACCCTCAATCCATTCTGTTGACTTGGCAGGAATGAGCAGTATTGAATTACATAAAAAGCACAACTATCAACAGTACAAGGAATGATAAGGCAGAGGCAATACAATTTGAGTAAAGAGCACTGTATAAATGTAAAAATCCTTTTAAATAACTCTTGTACAAGGTTATCCAGGCACTCTATACCACATTTATGAGTTACTGTGTATTTAAAAAATTAATGAAAGATATAATTATAGAAGCATTACCAATGATCATTTCTAAAATGGCTCCATCACGAAACTGTAAGCATTTCAGAATTGATTCCCATGTTTCTAATAGTTTTTCTGCAAATTAATGACATCCAGCCCTGACAATAACAGCCTTGCCTTGTTTCTCCAAAAAAGGATTGGGAAGCATTTTTTGTTTTCTGAGCAATGATTTCACTGTAAGCTATGCATAGAGCCAGTTGAGAAGATGCTGTCCTATTAGCTAAGATTTTATGTGGAGCTGTAACTGCTTACTCAGAGGGTTAGAACAAAATCTGTGCAGTCTAAAGCCAGTAAATACCATTCTATGTCTTAGGTTGGAGAACCTTTGTTAAATTGAGCTTAGTCAGAAAACTGACTCTATCTAAATACCATCTGGGCTCTTGTTTCATTGCTTCTCAAGGACTTCCAGATCAGACGGCTTATATGGAAAAATCAAAATATACCTTCTTTGTTGGCTTCCCAAAGCTGGACCTTGAAAACCCAGCGCTCTTGTTTTCTATGCTTGCAACAAGCAATTAAGAGCTTTCAGTTAGACCATGGTAGACAAAATGATTGAGGCGAAACTTACAGTAACTCATTTCCTTTCTCCCTGTATTATCTTGATAGTTTATCCATGCTTATTAAAAAATCCACCTCCCTTATTTAGTGACCAAAGTAAATAGGAAACAAAGGCACATGAGAATTAGGTAAGTTGAATGAGATGGTGTCTTCAAAGTGATGTGAGGACTCACTAGTTGAGTAGGGAAAAATAAGGCCCCACCAATCTCTTTTTTCATCTCTTTCCTTGGAACTTGTTTTTTTTCTTTGCACTTGATGTAGAAACCAATACGTAGGAACTGGAGCATTTAGTGCTTGGCCACCTCAAAACAGATATGGTGGGAGAGATCATGTGCATGTACCTTGGCCACTATGGAAAAACATCCAGTGATGTCATTGATAAAACTGAGAAAGTGGAGTTCACCTGAAACACCTGGTTTGGTTAGTTGGGGCATATGCCCTGAAATTGTTTGTTTATCTCATTTTAAATTTCACAAACAATGAAGATTTTCATCACTTTCCAAGGAAAGCTGCTTGATAGAACCTTGGAACCCCACAGATCACATAGCAGTCTCCTCCATACCTTGTATTTGCTTGTAGAAACTGACAGAAGTTTTGAATGCACAACCAAGTCACCTTGAATGTGCCCTGGTGTTCATGACGTTGGCCAATGAATCCATGCTCTGGGTGGCATTTGGCATTGGTGAGCAATGCTCACAGGGTGCAGGTGCCTGTTGGCTTCTCTGCTGCTCTTATCTCTGAAGTCTCTTCCACAGTGACTGATTGGCCTCAATGAGCTTTTTATTAGGAAGGGGAGGGTGGAGTAGAGAGGTTCTACTACTTCAGGAATCAGGTGACCTAGAACCACCTCTGCAGCGCAGAGGAAAACATCTCTCTCTGTTCACACTCCTCTAATTACATTTAGTTTAGTATTGTTTCCATCTAAATTATAGCAATTATACAAAAAGATCTTCTTTGAAATAATTTAATTAAAGAGGATCTAATGTTCTGTGCTTCTGGAATGCTAATAGGTTGCCTTCCTCTTAGAAAAACTTGAGGTTTTTTCATCAATTATCATGGAAGAATTTCAATGTCAGAAGGAATTTTTTAAAATCTTTTTTTAATAGATTTAAAAATCAAGTAATTCTGATGATTTTTGTAAACCAAAAAGAAACCTTTTGCTCTTCTGATGGACAGTTAGCTAAAGGCCAATCTGAGGAGCAAGATTTTCCTTTTAGATGCATTGATTTGCAAAGTGTTGGGTTTCTCCAACCCTGTCCTCTTCTGGGTTTAGGCCAATGTTTCTGTTTGGTCATGTTCTCCCTTCCTTTTGCTGTGTTTTCTGTGTAATAAGCACCAAATCCTATTCTGGTATAAATCTGCTGGGCTAAATGATTTCTGCCTGCTGCACTGAGCTTTGCAGGGACTGTTGTTTCAGTCATGCAGCACAAACAAGGCTGTATGTGCTGGAAGCAGTTGTGATGTAACAGCTGATGGGACATACCTAGTGCCAAGGAAAACTGGGAAGGGGAACTACAGTTAGAATTCCTATTGAGTACAGTTTTGGGGGCTTTCTGCAGCCCCCACCATGCTCCTTCCCATTCCTCCCTTCTCCCTCCTGCTCCTAATGAGTGCTCTGGACCCCATACTGCTTTGGTTTCTGTGGGTCTGTCTTGGTCCAGGGTGTGCCTTCCATGCTGAGGAACAGGAATTGCAGCTTCTCCTGCAGCGTGGCCTGAATGCTGTGGTGTTTCCTATCACTAATACCCTACAGTCAGGACAACACTAAGAATGGTTCTGGACAGCCAGCAACAATCTGCCTATTAAATCCATTTTACCAGACAAGTGCTTCCCCATTTGCTCTCTTCTAACCTGAACCACTTGTTCATGACAGCACACAAGTTCTTTTTGTGTCATCTCCTTCCTGCTTGCCAGCTTCGTGGAGCTTCCCTGTGAGGCAGAACTTGGATACAGTCAGGTGTCCACAGCAAACCCACTGCTTCATACTCTCAGGTGTTGCCCACCCACCTTTGTCTCCCTGATCCCCAAGAGCTGGGACAGGTCTCCAGGGGAGAGCATGATTGATTCCTGGGTGGTTGTTGCTTCATGGAGACCAGCACAGTGCAGAGCAATTTTGGTGCAGACTACAGGAGTGAGGGGAGAGCAAAGCCAACAGCTCCGTGTGATAACAGTGTAAACCAAGATGAACTATAATAAAGAACGACAGCACACAGGGGACACAGCAGGATCTGAATTACAATGAGTGTGCAGAAGTTTTGTCTTCTGCTTCTCTTTTGATTTCACAGGAAAAATTGTAAATCTTGTCTTTCTCCCTCTTTCTTTGTTAGTCTGGAATAATTAGAACAACAACAACAAAAAAAATCTCTATTTTAATAAGTGTCTTGGGTAAAAATATAGATTAGTGAAAGACTTGGAATAATATAAAAATAAAATTCTCTGTCCTCTAAACATTGCAGTAAGGGTGATTAGACTTGGGTTCCATTTTGCTGCATGCTAGGGTCAGGGGAAGACCTTCCAACACAGGCTGTGTACGAGGTGTCAGGAAAAGGCTAAACACTCCTGGGATGTTGTAAGAACAGGAAAATATTATTCATGACTGAATACCGTTTTCTGGCATTAAGCTCCAAAACTGTGTGTCGGTTTCTGCAGCAGAGATTCATGAGATGTTATTTGCTGAATGGAAGTAGGAGTCTGGCTGACTCTGGCTCTCTCCTTGTTTTGTCTCCCATGCTCAGAGTTTTTGGGCACTTCAGTCTCCGTTCTGAGTGGCAGCTGGTCAAGGTGGATTACAAATCTCTCTTCAGCCGCAGGTGTACCAAGGATGACTACCAAACCTGGCACTTGCACAATCAGGTATCCCCACTCCCTAGGAGGGTGTTGATGGGGCTTCCTTTTCCCCTGCTCTGTGTTGCCAGGTGGGAATGCAGTTGTTCTTTACAGCAAAGCATATGGATTTTTTTATTTTTTTTTGCATCCCTTGAAGAATGTGCATGAATAAACATGGGCCCAGGTATCTATGGGCAAGTTCAGGAGGTTACCTTCTATTTTAATGAAAATAATCCATTGCACCCGCTGGATCTTTTTGGCCTCGGTGCTCAGGGCAGTGTAAAACTACACCTTATGATTGAATTGTAGATGATACTGAATTTGTTGTGGCTCTGTCACTGATGCACGAAAATAATTTTGTTCCTGTTTGCCTCTTATTTCCCCTACACAAAAATGAAAATAAAAACATTTATTCATCCTGCAGGTCCTGCAGGTATCTGTAAAACTCTTGAATATCGGTAAAACCCTTGACTCTGAAAAGCTCTGAATAAAAGACACCAGAGAAAACCACATTATTTCATTCTGCTTAAGGATACATGCTTTGCTTTTCATACACTTATTCATGGCTTATTTTAAAGCTGGATATATTTAGGTCCTGAAGTGACTATAACTGAGAGGTCAGTAACCTCTGCAGGTTACTTATGGGTTACTGGCTACCACTATGTTGTCCCACACCCTGCAGGGTAACATAACTAGAGCCAGTACCATTGGCACTGTGACATTCCTGAATGAAACCCATGAATGAGAAATGAACATTAATTTGGCAAGGATAAGATAATTGAAGTCGTAGAACTGAATAAATGAAAATAACTTAAATGAAAGAAAAGGGAAGACATGCGTGTAACCATGCAGCAATCTTGGGAATCACTGTTAATAGGGAAGAGAAGTATTTCAATTAGGTATTGTCTTTTTTCTTACTTCTATGCAGACAAATTATTTCTCTGAAATAGAAAATTCTGTTTATAGCAACTCACCTAGATATAAAATGTTTGGCTTTTTTTTCAGATTAGCTACTCCCAGTAGTGTTCTTGGAAAGCTTTGCATTCAAAAAGCCCAGTGAAACACACCATCAGAATTGTCTAAAACAAAGCCAGCTCTCTCACAGAAAGAGCAAGGGAGTTGAACTCTGTGTTCCACACCTGGATTTTGTCCCCTGCCCTGGGATTCAGGCTTGGGCACTTGCTTCTGCAGTGGATTTATCTGACATATTGAAGAAACCCTGGTGTACACCCACATTGTCTTTTCAGGATAATCCGTAGGACCAGGTATTGGTGGATGCCTTCTGAAACGTGCCATGAGTGTGATGGCTTGGGCATCCAGGCATTGTGGGCACAGTGTCACTGGCATCCCAACTCAACGCTGAGCACACTGTGCTCATGAGTCTTCCCAAGGAGACTTTTGAATTTGCAGAGCTACAAAAGAGAGCAGGACTCTTAACACCCCACCCTCCCAGCAATAAGTGCTCATTTTCATTGCCTTTGGTGTCTTCTGAAAAATTGCTCCCTTTAAGACTCAGCTGCCACTACAACTGTGTTTCTCCTCTTTTTCCTTGGCCAATGAAGGGGGAGCCCTGTGTCATGGGAGAGAGGAAGATCTATAAGAAACGCAAGCCTGGAGCCCAGTGTTCCCTAGGTCGGGACTATTCCCAAACTGTGGTGTCTGAACCGTGTGTCTGTGGCCAAGGAGACTTTGAGTGGTGAGTATGTGACTCTGGGAACTTGTGCTGGAGCTGTACTTTTGTCCTGAAATACTACCCAGACAGAAAACCTTGCAGAGGAACTGGGTCTCTTGCAGCTTTGTGGCTGTGATCATACCACATGGCAGAAGTATGACCCCCAAACCTGCTGAGTGAAGGAGGCTTCCCCTTCATCTGCAGGAAGTATTTGATCATCTCCATGAGAAATCCAAGCCTGGAACTCGAAAGCAAAATAATTGCAAGTACTGATGGGCATTTTATGTCTGTCATTCCAGAATAGTGATAGCCATGACTTCTCTGGTCCAAAATATATTCCTTTCAGAAGAAGGAGGGTACTTCTCTGTCCTCACTCCCAAGGTCATTGACTCCTTAGGGGTCAAGCCAGAAAAATATGGACATTTTTATCATTATTCCTTTGAATAGCTGGGAACAATTTATTGCTTCTTAACAATGTTTTATTGTGAAATTTCTGAAAGGGCTTCTGTGACATGACTGTACAGCCCACCCTTGTCAGATATAACTGCTTGTTTTGCATAAATATTGGTGTTTCTAACTTAATGGGACCATAATTTTCAAATTGCTTTAAGGTCACTTTGAAAGCAGCTTAAAAATAAAGCCGGGGAAAAATAAGACACTGCTTGCTATTGCTTGACAGAGATAGGAGATTGGAGAATGCATGTCAGGATCTCTGCACAAGGAATTCCTACATGGCACCTGTGATAGGCAATATTTCTAAGATTTAAAACTGTCAATATCTGTGACGTTTGAGCTTAAATTATTAGAGGGTTACTCAAATAGAATTCAAAATACCCTGAAAGCTGATCAGCTGAGAAAACATTTTAATTTTTATGGTAGGTTATTCAGGATCAATGTCTGGCTTGGTACTGGTGTTACTCCTGAACACTTCACCTACCTTCAAATACTTTCTGAAGATTTATGAGGCATGAGATCCATAAATTTATTTGAACTTGGGCTCACAGTTGAGATTCACAGTTCTCTTTTAGACCATGGACACAGTGAAATGCAGCAAAATTAAGAAAAATTACGGACCAAAGTGTTTTCTTGAATATTGTAGTAGTTTGTCTTTAAGAGGGAGCCAGGGATATAGAACAGAGATTTTCATCTGATCTGGATGGGTGTTTAATTTGTTCCTAATGTCAAGATTACATCTGACATCCATATCTTGACTCGTGAGATCTCTCCCCTTTGTTCTCATGATGAGAACTTGCAGGACAAGCTATCTTGTCTTGCAGTATCTGCCCTTGGCACTGGCATAGACCTCTGGGGTGAATTGAGCACCTATCTTCACAGTGAAGTTTGTCTTTTCCAAGCGGTAAGTGGAAAACTGTGGTAGCTGAATTGGCCTTAAATGCTGCCTTGAAAAGGGTCTGCATCAGAATTCACCTTTTCAATCTCTTGACAGGTTCCTTGCATGCATTCAGTATCATTTTTGCTTAGCTTTCCCCCTAATATGAGAGGATGCTGCTGTTAAACTTGTCAGTCCTGCAGAGGAAATGCAATTAAAGGACAACAAGCTGGCTTCTGTTTCAGACCCTGCACTGCCAACAGAATTGTTAACTGGCTTCCTGTTGCAAAATTGTTATAGCTGGTGATGGAGAATCAGAAGAAACTTTATGGTGAATTTTGATGCTGCTCAGCAGGGCTGACTGGAAGAATGTGTGAGACAGTCCATTTGAGGAGAATACTGGCAGTGCTGGAAATGGGGAATGGAGCTTGATTATTTTAAAAGCCATTTTCAGAGAAGAAGAGTGGGCTCATCTGCTCTGATTAGTGATGTCTAAAGGATGAGACAGTTGCTTAATCAGTGGCAAGACACAGGTTATTCCAGAATATATTCTAGATTCATCGGCCTTCCTTGGGATGTCAGTATAAGGGGAGATGCTGACAAGTGCCTTTTCTCTGCTCACTGAAAGGTAGACAGGCCAGGTGAAAGGACAGCTCCTACTTTCACTTGATGCTCTTTCAAGAAAAAATGGCTCCTTTTCCAGGAAAAATGTCCACTCAGCCTCTTCTGTCTGGGCTCACAGCTTCCATTTGTTCTTGAAAGCACTGACTGCTCTGTCCCTTGGGCTGAACTGAGCAGGTCCTGTGGGGTGTCAGGGAAAGGAGGAGGGTCAGCAGCCAGGACTGTGTGAGTACAGTGACCAGCATGTCCCAGCAGATGGGCCCTCTGCTTCCTCAGTAAGAGGGTTTGTAGTTGGTTTGGCTTGGAGCACCCCGTGCCACTTGCTGCAATGACACTTGCCTTTGAGAGCTGTGGGATTAGGACAAATAACTGCAGGAGCCCTTCAGCACATGCTATGAGGGCTGTGCTCCCTCCCATTTGGTCACAGTGCCCCTGCCCCTGCCTGCCTCATGGTTGCAGTGCTGTTCCCTGCAGTTAGATATAAGGCTGATCTAAAATTCAGGGGCATAAATCATGATTATGCCCCAGTTCAACAAATCCTCATGAGTCAGGATTAGAGGTGACTCCTGCCAACAACCCTTGCAGTCATTTCCAGATGCAAATTCTGGCCTTTTTCTAACAGAGAGAATGGCAGAAAGATCTCATAAGTGGTATTAAAGTGCTTGCTGAGCTTTCTTTTCCCTCCTCCTGCTTCTTTATTTACTCTGTCAAGATAGCTTTCCTGAGAAAGACAGCACAGCAGCTGGACTTGATTATTTCCTTAACTTATGCAAACCCTGGGGCTTATGAGAGGGAAGGTGGGCAGCATGTGAGGTTTTAATATACATTTACCAGAAGTTAATGAACAAGCACAGAACCTTGAGGGCACACAGCAATGTTGTCTTTAATTTTATTAAATATTTATGCAGCTCTTTTCTTCTTTGGGCCAAAGTACAGCTCCTCCTGAATATTTTTAATTACAAAGTCCCTGCCAGGCATTTTTGACTGTGCAGGTCGGACCCACTGAGAATGATTAAATTGAATGTTGAGAAAAAGAGCATTAGGGAATCTCCAAACCATTTAAGTAGCTTACAGAATTTTTGCCCTCCAAAAAAAGAACAGTAGCAGCCTGGGTCACTGGGGACATAGCACAATTTTGTCTCACCAAAGCTCTTCCTAGAGACTTTCTGTTGGCAGTTCGGGCTCTGAACAGGGGAAGGATAAAACTCAGAGTGTCCTAAAGGGCACAGAGTGCTTTCGAGACAGTGGCTTCTGTAGTGTCTGTGTTTTCACAGAGGTTTAGCATGTTGGCATTTGTTAACTTGCCTCAGGCAAAAATCCAGAATCTCTTTTTATTTGTCCTTTGAATCCAGCCTGTCAATAAAGACTATGCATAGAAACCTGATCCAGACCCTATTAAGCCTTATGGAAAGCTTTGGATTAATCCTATTGCTTCATCATTGTATTGGCACACAAAGGCAGCTGTAAGAAGAAGTTTTGGATGTGCTTGTGTACACTTCCACTCTTAGGTGGTCCAAGGAGGAATCAATACCCTGGATTGCCTTCCCTGTGTGACACAATACCATGTAATCCTTAGACTGCGAAGTTGGCTGTGTTTAGTTTAGTGTTGGAAAAACATCAGCTCCTTTTTTCTCTCAGGCAAGTCACATCTCAGTCAGGGAGCCCATTAACATACCTAAATATACATACTGTGGCTAATTGTTCAGGAAGTGATTCTAGTGTTTTATATTCCTAGCCACTGTTGTGAAAAAGTGACATTAGATCTTAGAATTAGCCTGGTTCATTCTAAAAGCAAAGACTGCAAAAAGCAAACAAACCAAAAGAACCCCAAAAGTGGGTTAAGTTAGAGATTAATAGGAAAAGAAACAGTACAATATTCTTTCTCAATCTCTGTCATGTTTTGTTGCCAAATCCTCCAGTGCTCTGCAAGATTGGTAGTTCTGCTGTTGTTGGGATCAAATGCCTTCAGTAAATTGTCTTCCTGTCTCTCAAACTAGTCCAGAACTTTGTCTCTGGATGGGCCCCATCCATGATGTGCTGTCCCAGCAGAGAACCACCAATACACCCCTGCTTTGGGGACACCTAAAACTCTGAGTTAACTCTAGTGGAGGGTACAGTGATGGACTCATGGCTTGTCTCCATAGTGACTACGGGTATGAGAGGCACAGCAACAACCAGTGCATCCCAGCCTTCTGGTTCAGCCCATCCTCCCTGTCCAAAGATTGCAACGTTGGTCAGAACTACTGGAACAGCACTGGGTAAGTGCATCTTGCAATCTGTCTGGTTTTGGTGACTGCACTAGACAAGAGAACCTGGATAGCAATTTTTTTTCTCTGCATCCCATTATGTTCTTTTTCAGTCTTATCCATGAGGTGATGTTTGAAACAGCATCTGTATGGAAAATTGCCTTGTTCCTCAGAGACAGGGAGAAGCACGTTAACATAAGTGACATGTAGATATTGCATTGGTAGCAAGTGATGTGTGATCCCTGGAGCCTAGACTTGGAGCTCCCCTTTGTTGCAAAATTAAAACACAAATCAAAAAGGTCTGTCTGAGAGACAGCCGAACATTTAAAAAGACAGGTTTGAGGTATTTCACATTGTATTTTATTGAACCTCTTACTATCTTACAGCTCCTATTTATATCAGCTTCTAGGAAGGCTCAAATGAGCAATTTTTAGTCTCTTTTATGTTTTCTTCCTCTGCCATTTTCACTTTGCACATACAATGCCTTGCATTTCAGACAGGCTTCATGTGCTGATTTCTCCTGGTCTAACCCAGAACAGATGGCAAGTGTTGGTTTAATGTGGCAGAATCACTTTGCAAATGCTCTACTATCACGCAGAAAATGCTGTGAGGCTTGAGTTTCACTGGCTGGTGCAAAATTGCAGTGCTCCTTCTAGGACAGGGCAGGCCTTCCACATTTTTTAGGGCTGATTCTGGATCATGTGTCCTGCCTGCCTGATGGTTATGGCAAGAGCCAGATCTCTTCCTGGCTGGCTGGTGCAGGTGGCTGGATGAAGTGAAGCTGCTGGGAGTCTGGAGGCATTTGACCTCAGAGACCCCCTTTCAGCTGAAAAGTTTCTTTAAATATGGGCTATAATTACAGGAGCTCTGCCCAGTATGACTCCTTGAAGCCTTCTTCACAGAAAGCAACAAGAAAATAGTTGGGGTTGGTATGAAGTAAATAGAAAGGGTTAACCCCACTCAACAATACCAAGAAGTAGCCAAGTGTCTTGCTGTTTAGCCAGCCTCTTCCAAGAAGAGCCAAGAGAAAAACCCATACCTGAAATCATTTTACAGCTGAGCTGGGGAAAGCCCTTGGCATATTTTTTTTCAAGTGCCCTCTAGCACAATAGAGGCAGACAAAACCCAATAAATGTTATCATTAAAAAGCTGGGATGCAGGATGCAATCCTGCAGGCGCTGAGTTGGAGGAATTCTCTGCCTTTTAGAAGGGCAGAGTAGTTCACCTCCACAGTGTGTCTCTTCTCAGTGATGCTGCTGAGAATCTCTGGAGAAGGTTGAACTGTGATTGGTTTGGCTTTCTCCTACATAATAAAGTGTTGGGTTTCTTTGAGTCTTCCTTCTGTGAGGGGATCGTGCAGGCAGCTAGCCTTTGAAAAAACACATGTACTCATGTGGAGAGACAAAACAAAAGCAAAACAAAAGAACTTTTCTGCCCTCTGTCTGAGCCCAATGTCCTTTTGTTACTGTCCCCCAGGTACCGAAGGATTGTGTCCAACAACTGCACAGATGGCTTGCGAGAGAAGTACATGGCCAAGATGGAGAAATGCCCTGGAAAAGCACCTCGGGGACTGCACATCCTCACCTCCGATGGGAAGCTGGTCATGGAGCAGGGGCACAACGCCACCTTCATCATCCTTATGGAAGAGGTGTGCTAGTGGCCTCAGTAAACCTTTCTCTCTGTGGCATTCTTCTCCTTTGCATTTCAGGTTGCTGAGAGGAAAATAGCAATCAAGGGGGACCATGAAATGGTGAATGGTCCTGAGATTTATGAGACCTTAAGGAATTTAAGAGAATTGAAGGCTGTAGTGACACATATGAGCAAGTCATATTGGGTCACACCAAAGGTGTGGCTATCTTGTCTGTCAGTGATGATGTTAATGCCAAAGAAAGATAGATCTGGTCAAAATATTTATTTCCCCACTGACTTCTTGCTGCCTCCAGTAAACTGCAGTTCATGGAGTTTATGAGGCAGAAGTGGTGTTTCTGTGATAGAAAATTCTGTATCGGGGATGTGAAGCTTTAACTTCAGCTTTTCTGGGAAAGGTTAAGGACAGTGGGGAATGTGTTCACACTCATGGGGAACAAAGAGGGGCATTGTTATTTTGCAGTAGGAATTGAATCACCTTAAAGCACCTCTAGCCCCCAGCCCTTATCTATTGTATTTATCTATTGGTACAGTTCCCTCTGTAGCCAACAGTAGTATAAGTGACACCAGGCCATGCTGCTGCCAAAAGCATCAAAATTTTAAGGCTCTTCTGGCCAGGGACTGAGGTGGTGCTGGAGAAGCACAACTTTTGTTTATTACATTTTCTGTCCTGTGTATGTTATTTTGGAGCATACCTGGAGACAGCTGAGGCAGACCACCCACAGACAGACACATTCTCACACTGAATGAAATTCTTCTATCGTAGCTAAGTATTTCACTGGGACTACACTAATCTGACAGGGCCTCTTTACCACTTCCTCAGAGGTTCATGCTCTGCTTTTATACAAGGGGGATTTCTTGTCTACTTGCTGCTTCTCTTCTATTCTGCAGACTTGACATGGTAAGACAATTTGTGTAGACACTATGAGTAGGAGTTCAGGAAAGAACAGATATAATCTAAAAATTAGGAATCAACTAGTAATTTATTAAGGAACTCAAGCGGAACTGCTGCGTATGAAGAATGATAAACAGATGGGGAATAAGGCAGCAGTCAAGGTAGTTGAAGAGTGGAATCTTTGCAAGGATTTAGAGATTGAAGAGGAAGCTGAATAAATATGTGAGGGTGCTCACTCTCATGTCTGTTGTTGAACAGTAATGGTAGTTAAAAAAATTTTCATTGAAACAACCTTTTTTTTTTTTTCTAAGGGAAGAGATTCTTCAGAATATGCCTCTCTAGGTGAACAGCTTATTCCACAGAAAGTTTGTGTTGAGTTTGTTTCTTAAAATAATAGACTTTCAGGGAGAAAAGAAAAGGAACGCTGAGATTTTGAACAAAGGTATTCCAGTCTTTTGGTGTGAACCTGAGAAAAATTATGGCCAAAGATTTCCTTATGACTTGGAAGAAATAATTTCTGTAGAGGTCTTAATTATTATTTACCTTGCTGCCATACAGATTGATTCCTGTCTTCCTCTACCTTCTCTGGTCTGTCTGTTTATTGGTGGTAGTTTTATACCTAGGTTTACACTTCCTTTCTGAGCCAAACAGCAGCCTGACCAGCCCTCCTATGGATACATCTGTGTGGTCTCCATTCAGCTTCGTCACACTCTCCCTGATGAGCCAGCAGTTCTTTTCTGCCTTCTAGTACACACCCTCAATATATGGAGGTGACTGAGCTTTAGGCTGTCAGTGCTAAATGAAGACTTCACCACAGTTAATCAAAACCTGACTTTCTCAGGATTTATGGAATTAGCTTTAGTAGGATTCTTCACAGTGGTATTTAGACTATGTGTATGGCAGTGACTGTGGACAAAGAAATGCAGAATGACTGATGGTTTTTCTGTGTTTTCAGGAGTATGGGGCTGGACTATGATTTGGACTGTATACATGCAAGGGAACATGAGGAGATAAGAAGCTTTTTAGACTTTTTTTTTTTTCCTTAATGCGAGTTTGGTTTTGATCACAAAGAAATGATAGACTGCCAAATCGCTGTTGGGGAGTTGTGTTCTTGACCACGTCTGTTCACTGATTTCCATACTCAGAGCCAATCTTTGTGGCAGCCCATACCTTGTTCCCTTTTATGGGTTATTTATGGGGCTTAAAGCAACAAAATATGCCTTTTGAATATAAATGGATAGCAATGATTTCTTTTTCCTTTTGAAATGCCTCCACTTCCCTTCCATTTTAATTTATATTTATAAATTCCAGAATATCTGACGTATTTGTGTGGGACTAGAATGCTTGGTTTAGTATTTTATATACTGGATACAGAGGCATGGAAAGGAGAAAGAAAACATGATTAGTGTGATGGGCAGCCTTTGCACTGAAGACCCAGCTCACAACTGGGTGAAAAGATCATCTGCTACTGTTTAGTCATGAAAAATCTGTTCCTCTTCTCTACACAAAACCGTCTCATTTCAGATAGAATCATATTGGAGAGGCAAGGAGGAAATAGAAAAGAGAATTGTCAGGCAAGGGAGATGAGCTGCCATGATTGGTGCAAGAGATTTCAGCCTGAGGTCATCAGTGATGAATCCAGCCCAGATCAAATTTTTATCCTCTGTTCAGTATCTTCCTTATGACCTGGACTTGAGGTCTTAGTGCATTCCCTTGAGAAGTGGTTTTGAAAGGTTTAACAAGCTGTGGGAGCCTTTCTATCAAATAACTGAATATCTCAAGAGTGTAATTTTGCTCCTGCTAGAGAATTTTTTAGAGTGACTTTAAAAACTCTCTGTCTAAAGGATGTTACTGACCACTCAATATTATAGGTACGTTTTAGTGTCACTGCCACTTTAGTCCTTTCTGATTACTCTTTGGTTTATACTGAACTTTTAATGTCCAAGTAGGGCAGAGGTGAAAATGGTGTCCTGATCAAGTCAAGAGCCAAAACTTCCCTGGCTCCCGTGGAATAGGAATGATGGAGAAAAGAAGGAGAGGGATCTAACATATATAATCAAATATCCATATTTCAAAAACTGCAGGCAATAGTCCTGATTATATGAGTGCCTGAAGACCTCAAGTATATACTCAAAGTAAATTGACATCTGAAAAATACCCTTCCTGCACTCTGATTTCTTTATATGAGTATAGTCTATGAGGAGGATAAATTCTGTGGGGGCTGCTAAGGTCCTGATTTTCTACACATGAGGTCTGCTTCATTGTGGTCTGGGTTCCTATGTCTTCCTGTGTCTCCCTGTGCATTTACATGTATAATGGGGTTTATGAGATGACTGTAAAATACTTCTGAATTTCCCATTAAAAAAAAAGTAAATTTATGAGCAAAGATTTCTCAATATTTTTTTTTTTAAACTTTCAGATCACATCCTCAGTATATCTAGGGATTGACTTCTGTTTGGGTCTAGGAACATCCCCAAAATGTAGTGGTATCTTCTTCACCCCCAGTGAATACAGTGCAGATCTTTCATGAAAGGAAATTACTTCGCACAACACATCTTTTATACATGCAGAAAGCTAAAGCTACAGAGATTTAATCTGAGTTGTAGTTTTATTTCAGTTTAGTGAAATCACTGCAATGGGCTTTAGCTTTGTTTAAATTAGCCTGGTTTTGTGTTACATTAGTCAGCTGGGGGCCAGTATAAAATAAGGCTCCAAGAAACCGAAATAACAGACACTTCTACTGTTCAGTTACAGTGGTTTAAAGCATGTTTTAAACTAAAATAGCACAACTTCTGTCTCCAGACAATACCTGTGCTGCTGGAATTTCTTGTCTGTTTTTCCCTCCTTCATTTAATAACTGTCATTGACAGTAATCCTAGAAGAGATTTTCTCATCATCTGCTTCATTCTCCTGTGTATCCAGGCCCTGTCTCTGTGTTGACTGACATTAGACAAAAAAATCTGTCAGTCCTCAACGTGGGACTCAACCTGTATAAATTCAGCCATCCTGAAGCTGCATGTCCAGCTGAAACTGGTCTTCTAAACTCTGTATAATCAGGTGTACGTGCAAGAGATGATTCATGTCACCTGTTTCAGTTACTTTAGGATGAGGTGTTGGTCTTTTGCTGTCTGTGTCTGTCCACTTTGGGGAACGACAGAACAAAGCTTGGCTTTTTTAAAAGAAGTTACTACTTTGTGTCCATGCTAATGGAATAGAACTAAGTGGGACGGAGGGTAATATAATTCCTTTTTTTATCAGTCCACTTTCCTACTCCAGCCTTCTCTGTTGCAGGGTGATCTCCAAAGGACAAATGTCCAGCTTGATTTTGGTGATGGCATTGCAGTGTCCTATGCCAATTTCAGCCCTGTGGAGGATGGCATCCGGCACGTGTATAAGAGCGCTGGGATCTTCCAGGTGACGGCGTACGCAGAGAACAGCCTGGGCTCAGACACTGCTGTCCTGTTTCTGCACGTGGTCTGTGAGTACTCCCACCTGCCTGGGCAAAAATCTGACCTCACTGAAAGTCCCTGCAGCTTCAATGGGGCCTAAGAATAGATGCAAACCCAGATGCATGTGCAGCTCCTGCTCTTCCAAAGGCTTAGGCTTTTACACACTCTTCTAACTTGTTAAATAGACTTTATTGAATAAAGGGAAAGGGAAGGTTTGGTGTTTTTTTTTTTTTTTTTTTTAACACAAGTATATTTGCAGTCCTCAGAGTTACAGAGAAAAGTTTGAAAATGTCAATTGGGCTTTCTGAAAGGGTCAGAGACCAGGCAGTGTATGAAACAAAGTCCAAATGTGTATTTTCAATACATGTCTCATTCCAAGAGGATTAGATTAAACTACAAAGTTTTGAGTCACTTGTTCAGAATTTCAGAGTGTTCACAGTGTTTTCACAGTGCTAATTTAATGAAATAGAAGCATTATGCTGAGCATGGTTCCTGAGATATGAATGTACTGAGGGATAATGTGCTGCTTTTCACATTTCATGTGTTTGACGTGCATCCCTGAAGTTTCTGTCCTGTTTGGTAGATCAATGCTACTTCTCTCCAGCTGACTCATGAGCAAACTCAAATATAGAGTTCTCAGTTAAATTCTCAAAGCTGCAGCAGAGAGCAGAGAGTGTGGAATGCAGGATGAGACCAAAAAGAGCCCAGTTCTTTGATCTACTCCAAGACTATTAGATCTTCTGTGTTCAGATGCACCCCATCAATTTTGCCTCTAATGGTGATCATAGCTATGTCTGCCTTCCCTCTTTAGCTGTCAGAATGTCTTACAACCTGCCTTTTGCTTGAGCTTTTCTGCTGAAAGGAAGCACATTAGAAATTTCCAAAACTCAAGAACTTTTTTCTCCATTTTAATTTCCAGCTCCCTGTGTGAAGGAATAAATGTTCCTTGAAGCTTTTATTATGCTCATAATTCCCTCAAAGTCAATCATGGCTGCACTTAACAACCTGTTATTAGAGCATTAACTGTTTTTTCCTTCACCTTGGGCCATTAGCTGACAAAAGTGATGGTTACCTGGTAATAACAACCAGATTTGTATGGATTATCTGATTTTTCTCAAAGGAACTACTTTTTCATGGTGAGGATTTTAAAGCAGAATGCAACAAGGGACAGTTCCTTGGCCTGGTTTTGCTGTTCCACCCCTTTTTTCATTAACCTTTCAGATCTCTCCTTTGACTTTTATAGCATTCTTAGGTGGCCAATTTATTATCATTATCTCTAGGGAAATATTTTGCAAGCACTTACATTCATGCTAATGCTGAAATAAGATGACACCTCAGTACTAAACTTTTAATATATTTGGAAGTACTGGTCAATGTAGGAGATTTGACCTTGAAGTTCAAATGTACAGACAAATATGCCTGGGAATCATTCTTACTATACAATCACTCTGGTACTGGGATCCTGTGCTAAAAAAAAGAGAGAAAAAGGCTCCTTGGCCTCAAGCAACATTAATTTTCTACCCTGCAGCTTTATTAGCAGCCAGTTAACTTTTCAGCCTTCTGCTGAAAAGGAATCTGCTGACAAGCTGCTTATCTTGATATTTAAAGGAAGCAAAGGTATTAGTGTTTTTCCTCTTACATGCACTGTCACAAAATATTTAGGGGAACCTGCTGTCCATTGCAGACCCAGAGTACTTCCTATGGTCAGAGCTCAGGAGGGACTTGCTGCTAGAGACCTCTTGGGAAAAGAGGGGAAGAAAAGATCAGATTTTAAGGTGCCAAAAGCAAGAATAGGGTCCTTTTGTGCTTGGAGCTGTATGTTCCAGTGGTAAAAGAACAGCTCTTGTTCTCCACAATCTTTGTAATCCAAGTAGATGGAGAACTGATTAATGTCCCCTTTTTGTGCTGAGAGGTAACACAAGAGGATTGTCTCAGTTAAAAGCACCAAATTTCCTGCTTCCCAGAATGAATGTCTTACCAAAAAAAAAAAAAAAAAAAAAAAAAAAAAAAAAGATTCTGACTTTCCTTTTTTTGTCCTTTCCATCCCACAGGGATAGTCTGTCAGTTTGCTGTGTTTTAAAGGTACTACCCAGAAAGTAACACTGTCTGATGGGTAGCAGTTATCAGCTAAAATTCAGTGCCAGCAAAACCAAAAGATTAAACAGGAAGAAAAACAATGGAGATGGTAGAAGCTTTAAACAAACTACCAAACAAAACCTCAGTATTTTTTACACATATTGTTTTTTCTAGAGAGGATCTGCCTTCTGAATTCAGGGCTTCATGCCCTGGATTTATTCTGGGCATTTGCATTTATTAGATGCAACTCTGCATTGGTACTTTGTTATTTTTTAAGTCTTTCAGAATCAAGTGCTTCTGACAGTTACACACTTTGTTATGCCAATGCACACATCTTTCGAGTGGTTCCTGGTGTTTTACTAGAGCAGCTGACTCCCCAAAGACTACCCAAGGTCAGGCCTAAGTCAAAAAGATACCAAGGATTTCCAAAATCATGAGTTTTTACTTTGGAGACATTTTAAAAAACTGTTGGGAGTATTTAATCAAGTCATAAATGCCTCTTATATAACCAGATTTGTGCCATCTTGGCTATAATGATTTTCCCACAAATCTTAGTAGCTCAGTGGCTATATTTTCAAGAAAAACTCCTCTTTCTCATTTGTGTCCTATCTTTTCCTTGTGTCCTATCCTTATGGCTTTCAGTAGCAACTTCCCTATATAATACAAAGCCAGTTCATTATTTTTCTTCAAAATGCTTTTAAAAAATCTTCTAAATCCAGTGCTGACCCTGTCTGAAAATTAACACTATGGAAAATGTGCATAGTAGGGGGGAAAAATTATTTTTAAACCTGATTACCTTTTTCTGTTGTTCAGTGACTGCTGAAATTCTCTTGTATTTTTAACTCGACTCTCACTGCTGACATAGGACTTCTGATTTATTTAAAAGAAGAATCCTTGCTGTTCACAACTGTGTAGGGAGGATTTAACTCAAAGCCTTTAATAATGAACTCTCTTCCCACAGGTCCAGTGGAGCACGTCCATCTGAGTGTCCCCTTTGTTGCCATCAGAAATAAGGATGTCAACATTACTGCAGTAGTTTGGCCCAGCCAGGCAGGCACACTTACCTACTTCTGGTGGTTTGGCAACAGCACCAAGGTACAGATACCCTTTGGTTCATTTTTTTCTTCCTAAGCTTGTCACAACAGTCGGGGAACTCTCTCAGCCCCAATAAAAACTTCTTGCCTTTGTCTGGTTTGTGTTTTAGTTTTTAACGTGTCTGAAAAGGGTTGTCATTATCTGAACTTCAGCCTTCGTGTATTTATTTCCTTCTGTCGTGTGTTGTTCTTAGGAGTCATTACTTTCTCCATCTGGTTGTTATCAGCCCTACTGAGATTTGAAGACCACTGTTATTACCAGAGTTCACTTGCAACTTAACTGAACCATGTGTGGAATAATGCTGGCTTTCAACACAGTGTTTAAAAACGGCTGGTGTTCAAATAACCAAGGGGGTTTCCATTATGTGCCAGTGTGCAGTACATAATGCTGGATTCCAACACAGCACTTTAAAGGTCTTGGCGTTCAAATAAACAGTTGTATCTGGAATTTCAAGCTGAAGAGTCTGGCTATGTTAGAGAGGGAGATGAGACTTCTTTGTAGTGAATTTTCAAATGATGTGTACTGTAACTGTGTGTATTATAAAGAGCTTTTTTAGCAATAGTTAAAGTAAGTGAAAATACAAGTTAACGTCAGGCTTTCAAATGGAGAGAGCAGGATTGCCTATTAGGTGCAGTTTTTATTGCAGGCTTTAGGAGTGAGACAGCCACTATTCTCCATTCTTACAGTTGTGAAATGTACATCTGTTGATTCTGCAATATAGTTTCTGCTGTTATTTACAAAAGCAGTTTAAGTCATGTCATTGTCTACATCTGCAATTGAAGGTGTGCACTGAGGTGAGATCGCAGCAAAAGGAAACGGGGATTTTACATGAAATATGGAACTTGAGATAAAAAAATAAGCACACGAGTATTTTGTTTTCTCTTTGACAAAGCTGCTTAGTTTTAACCTCTTACCCTAGCTACCAACAATATCAGGAGAGGCAAAATAAAAACAGTAAGTGCCGCTTCTACTGGGATTTTACATCCAGTTAGGAAGCTCGCTGTAAGAACCTGCTGATTTTTGTCGAAGCATAGCTGAGGCAGCAGCAGAGCTCAGGAGCAAAAACCAATTACTGTAAATTTACAAGTTGCTGTGCCCTAGCTGAACTATGGCAACCACCCACATATGCACATCCAGCCCATTGCAAGTACCAGGTAATTCCACATAGTTTACACTGCATTGAAATACAGGCATGCAAAATCACATTCCGGTTCAGATATTTTTGGCTCAGTGCTCACACATGGAGAACCATTAAAGTATGTCTGAGACAATTTAGGTACTGGTAACTTGATCATCTGCTTAAGCCCTTCAGTATAGAGTTTTTCTGCCATTGTTTGTGTCCTTACTATAGAAGTTGGTTGTGAATAGGACCTTAAAAAAGATTTTTTGAGGTAGAAAGCGATCTAGAAAAGGCAGTGCAAAGGCATTGGTGTTTGCTGAAGATTTCCATGTGGCTCTCACAGCGCTTGCTTCTGAGTTGGAAATATGATCGTTTCATCTTCTAGCTTAAATTGCAGACCCACAGGCAGCAGAGTACAAGCAGATGTGGATGTGTTTGGGATGGGTACTTTGGACATAGCTGCGCATGGAGTAGCTGATCCTCTGACACTTTGGCATGATTGTACACATTGCTGAAATATGGAAGAGTAAGCCTGGTGCCACTCACCTGTCTGAATCTCAGACCCAGAGCACTCATCAATCTTTGCAAAGTGTTATTTCCAGCTACCTCGTGAAATGTACTTTAACTCTGACAGAGGTATGGCAAGGGATATAGACATAACTGTATCAGCCACCTTTTTCAGAACAGCAGTCTGTATCACATCAAGATTCTTCCTGGGATGTTTAATGTATATGTCAGATCTTTCTCTGTGTCCACTCATCATTAAACATGGTATTCTCATCAGTAAATTATGGATAGAGGTGGAAGATGGGGGCATTGAATTAAAGGATGAAGTGGGTAATATTGTGACTGGTATTATTAGGTGATATATTTTTGTCCTGTGCTGAGGGATTGCAACTTCTTTTCCTGTTTCCCTCCCAGGCAGAACCAGATGTGTCTTGTGTCACTGTGCAGTCTCACTCTCTGTGCTGCTGCACACAAATGACCTGGCTGAGACTCTCCTACTGCTCTCCCCACCCTGCTGAAACTCCTGTACTGAATTTCTACTGTACTGATTTTTGCAGTATGCCCAAAGGCCAATTTGCCTGGATTAACACAGGTCCAGTTTAATAAATGTATCCAGCTGTCTAATAGGTTTGAGCAAATGAACCTTAAACTACTTGATTT
This sequence comes from Phylloscopus collybita, assembly GCA_027886175.1. Taxonomy (NCBI): domain Eukaryota; kingdom Metazoa; phylum Chordata; class Aves; order Passeriformes; family Phylloscopidae; genus Phylloscopus; species Phylloscopus collybita. Next base: position 27,001,175 of record JAJNNQ010000129.1, read on the forward strand.
AATTTAGAGTTAGTTTCCAGGTCTTGGTTCCTGAATTAAAATTAAGGAGTTGGCTGAATGTTAAAACTCCATGATGGAGGTGAAATCAGCCATGATAATGGAATGTCCAGCATGCACACATACAAAAAGAAAAGGTTGTAATTTTAAAGGCCAGACTGCATCCTCTTATCTGCCTTTGCACAGAACCACAACCTGTAACCTCCAGGAGGATTGCTGATATCACTGCAGTTTGATACAGGCCCATTCAGCTTCTCCAGGGTCTGTATATCTCAGTAAATGTTAGCTGGGCCTTCAGGGCTGGCACAAGCTGGCACCCTTGGACTGTGTGTGCCATGTGATAAGACTTCTTTGGTTTTTACTGCTTTGTCAGCTCATGCATGAGGGGGTCAAAAGAAGGTGGTGTTCTAGAGAGAGAGAAATGTGTTTGCCAGTCTAGCCTGTACAGGTGGAAATTTTGATTTGGCTATGAAAATGGCATATGTGACTGCTGCTGTGCAGTGCAGTCAGGCTGGCAGCCTGATGAGACAAAGTCTGATCTGATCTGATGAGCTGGAAGGTGAAAGTTTAGAAGTTTTCCTCTGAAAACAAACTTGCAGTGTAGTGAAGGGACAACAGCAATGGTACAATGGCTTTATCTGTTCTCTTAGACCTCTGTGTGCTTTTGCAATGGAGGTTAGTATCACTATTTCAGTTTTTGTAGTTTCTCTAAATGAAGAGGGTTTTTTTTTTCTGTAGACCAGCTGTCAGATCAGTGGCACTGTGAGGGCTGGACCTTTGACTTTCAGTTGTGGTGGGTTGACCTTGTTTGGACACCAGCTGCCCACTAAAGCCACTCTATCACTCCCCTCCTCACATGAGCAGGATACATAAAATATAACAAAATCAGGTCAAAATAATGACAGAGGGATACCATTAATTACTGTTAAAAACCAAATCAGCCTTGACTTTGTGGTATTAGTGTAATTTATTATCAATCAAATCAGAGTAGGATGAGAAATAAAACCAATTCTTAAAACACCTTCCCACATCTCTCCTTTCTTCACAGGCTCAATTTCACTCCTGAATTCTCTGCCTCCTCCTTCACCAGCAGTTCAGGGAGACAGGGAATGGGGGCTGTGATCAGTTCATCACATGTTGTTTCTTCCAGTGCTTCCTCCTTGGGGGAAGACACCTCCCACCCTTCCCCTGATTATGGGTGGGAGTCCCTCCCATGGGAGACCGTTTTCCATTAATTTCTTCAATGTGGGCCCTTCCCACGGGCTGTTCTAGTGTGGATCCCTTCCACAGCCACATTCAGTCAGCACTATCAGCAGGAATAATGCCATGCTTTCAGCCTGGTTAGCATAGTTTGCCAGCTTGTGGCTGCAGCTTGCCTACAGGCTCACAGCGTGGACAGAGCAATGCTGGATGTCCTCACTCTGACCTGAGCAGTGTTGCTCTGTGAGAGATAAATGGATTTGTGCTCATAAAAGCAAAGGCTGGCCCTGAATCTGAACAATATGGATTGTTTGAAGAAGCATGTGCATCTTTGGTTTGTTTTCAATTTGAGGTTGGGTTTTGTACAGCAAATATAGCAGCAGAGTTGGTTGTGTGTGTACAACGCTGCATTCCACTGCACTAATTCTGCAGCTGCTGACTGTTGTCTGCTGAGGAGTCCATACAACCATGGGTTGCAGTTCAGTGGAAGAACATTTCAGGAAACATTTACTGAAATGAGAGAAACCTCTGCCTGTGGGACACTGCTCACGGGATGGTGTTTGGGCCTTAGCAGGACTTGCAGCGCCACACCTGTATCAAGGAGCAAAGCCATTGTTTCCCGGTGGATAAATCAGGTGCATGTTGTGATCCTGAGTTAATCTCACCCTGATTTTGGTATTGTCATTTGTGTTTGCCTCCTACAGCCCCTCATCACCTTGGAGAGCAGCATCTCGTACATGTTCACTGTGGAGGGCATGAACACCGTCACCGTGCAGGTCGCTGGGGGCAACACCCTGATCCAGGACACCAAGGAGATTGCAGTGCATGGTACCCTCAGCCTTTTGCAATCACATTTTGGGGGGTGAAGGGCAGACAATCACTGCTGATCCAGCCTGAACTCTGGGAACTTGACAAGGCCTTGGAGGAACCTCTGACAACAAAGTAGCTCAGATGGGTCATGATGACAAAATATGGAAGTGAACAGAATGGGGCAGCTAACCAAATTTATAACCTCAGCATTAATGGTGGCTGGTGTCTCCTGTGCCTGTTGATCTGTCTGTACACCCAGACAGGGAACTCCCAGAAATAAAAAACACTTGAACCAGGTTGCCTTCCTTCATCTTCTCAGCTGTGGAAAGATATAGTCACAGTTCATCATTAATGTGATCTGAATGCAACTGTGACTGTATAAATGACAGGGGTCAGGAGAGGTCTGAAAAGAGGACAGAAATGACTCTGTTGTTGGTATCACTGCCCACCTTCCATGTCACAGCTGGAGGTCTGAGTGTGCCCACTGGGCTACCCATGGGTAATGTTTGGTATGTTCTTGCCATATCTGCATGTCACAGGCTTCAAAAAGCACCCTTTGGCAGACAACAGAGCTTACCCTGTTTGGAGCTTACTAAATCCTGCCTGAAAGAGCTCTCTCAGCAGCTTTGACCAGGACTTCTAGAAAAATTTCTGCCCTGGGCCAGTCTTTATTTTCCTTGTCAAATGCATCCAGTGTTTGAGGAAAAGCTTTTCTTTGGACTTCAGATTTTATTGAAAAACCTGGGCTTCAAATAAAATGGGCTACTTTGGAGCTCAGCACTGTGTAGTTGCACTGTGTGTGTCTTATTTCAGTAATTAAATACAAATAAATGTCCTGCTGAATACTCAGATTTAACAGCAGCTAAATAGATATTTATTGATTGTCTGGCCATGAAATGCAATAGGCTTTAATAATTTGTTAATGTGATTTAGTAATACCTTGACTTGCTATTATCAAATATTAGGAACCTTCTACTTCATCATTTTGAGCACTGCAAAATGCAGTGTTTAATTCTTGGAAATTTCCATCCTTCCACTAGTCTATGGAATAAACCTGAATCAGATATATTTAAGAGTGATACCCACAGGTGATTTTGATCTTTAGTCCCAGTAGATCCCACAGGGAGCTCCTCCTCCTGTTTTTAAACACCTTAGAAGAAATTTTGCCATTCTGTTTAGAAGATCCAAAGTTTTGGGTTCCATCACAAAAAGAAGTTGACCCATTTGGATCCAGTCCAAATAGTCCCATCCAGTGCTGTGCTGCAGGGTGACCTGGTCTAAGGAAGGAATCCTTCCAGCCCCTCAGTCTGGTGATGAGTTCAAGTCTGTACATAAATGAGTGATGCTTTTAGTAAACATGTCCTCTGATAAACTTGTATCCTAATCTGAGTCCTGAGTCAAGTCATTGTGGGTCTAGGCCATAATCTAGGCATGTATTTCTGGTGTTATCAGTGCAGGAGATTTATTCAGGTGTGTTCTTAATTTGAGATTAACAGAAAAGAATTTGCTCAAAAAAGAAATTGGACATGGTACTAAGGGGTCAAAAGTCAACGACTTTATATATCTGACTCTGGGTTAAGCCTTCAGAACCTGAGAAACTCCCTGAGCTCTTTGATGCTTGTTTTATTTAAAAACATATTTCACCATCTAAAAGGAAAGAACAGTTCTTGCAAAAGATGCCACATAAATGGTGTGCTGGCACATCCCTGCTTTTTTGGAGATTTCCTCATTTATACTCTGGCAGGTTTATCTTGATCTAAAACTAGTGCCTTACAAATGATTAATGGTACTGATGTGAAGTGTCTGGAGATCAGTTGCGTCAAGGTGAGGCATCTCACCTTGTGAAGAGGAACATCTCCAAAAACAGAAAGGAGAATCTTCTACACTGAGAACTTTTGTAGGAATGTGGTTCCCATCCTGGATCTGTGCCTCCCACTGGCCCAAATCTGTTGTGCACAGCTGCCATAAGGATTCCAGTCTTTGGTGAGACCAGTGGGGAGTTGGAATTGGCTGTTCAGTCAGGACAGAACTTCAAAGTGTTTTGTCCATAGCCATTGCTTGATGAGCCAGTCATTAGCACCACTGGGTTCTCCTTTGCTGGGGAATTAACCACTCCTGGTTTCCCTCCAGGAGGGTAAACAGAAAACATTATTTACAGCCATGGTTCACTATGCAATTGTAAAGACAGGCCTTCCAAATTTCAGCCAGGTGCTGCCTTATTTGATGGTCAACCTTCTTGTGAGCAAAATCTAAAGGTGTTGAGAGGCAAAATTACAAAGCCCAGAGGCATCATGAAGCCATCCTCTCACCTCTCTCATTCTCACTTCTTTTTATCTGGGGAAAGCCAGAAGTTGGCATTAGGTCAAAATGTCCTTTTAAAGTACCATTATAAGCATTCTTTCCTTGCAAGCTCTTTGCCCTGCTTAGTGTTAGCTAGCCTTTTACTTCCTTCAGCCTTTTCTTACTCTATTGCTTTAAGATAGTTATGGTCCTCCTGTTCCTTGCCTGTTGAACCCTTGCTTGTTCCCTAAACACTGCCCATTTAATCTTCTCATAAATACTTTTTCTATTCCAGAGTATTTCCAATCTCAGCTTCTGTCATTTTCTCCCAACTTGGACTACCATAACCCTGACATCCCTGAATGGAGACAAGATGTTGGCAAAGTCATCAAGAGAGCACTAGCACAGGTGAGCATCTGTTTCCTTGTCTCTACTAACATTGAGAGGCTGTTAAAGCATGCACTTTTTTGACATGCTAGCTTATAGGAATGGGTAAGCACAGCAGTGATGACACTGTCAATAAAAATCAACGCAAAGCTTCTTAATATGCTGGATCTTTTTACAGAACCTATCTGTATTGCTGATTTTGTGGAAATACTACAATTACTTCTATTAATATTTCTGTATGCTTTTCAGCTTTTAATATCCCTGAAGATTTTGCAAATTCTAGATTGTAATAGTATCATCATTATTCTCATTTTTCCAAGTTGATATGACAGTATGTACTGTTTCTTATTCCAAATATTTGGTTAGTGTTACTGTGTGTTGTTAAACAGCTGATCCACTTCATCCCAGAAGACAGACATTGTAGTACTCTGGATACATGAAGAAGATATTTTTATCTCTTCCTGATAGTCAGGAATTCCACATGCAGCTAAGTGTAGCAACTGGTGAAGGTTTTAAAGCTCTACCCCTTTTCCAACTGAGGCAAAAATGAGGATTCAGAAGGAAAATAAACTTACCTTTAAAATATAGGATAAAGAGAGACTTCTGTAGGTGGAAGAGACTGAATCTTCCTTTGGGATCAATTAGAATATGTAAACTAGTACTCATATTCTTGCAGGAAAGGGGATAGAATAACTTATGATATCAAATAGTCAGGGACTTTAGTTTTGTGTGAAATTGGGAGCTAGATTTAGACAAGCTTTTGTGGGTTTTGCATTCTGCCAAAAATGTATCCTTTTTGGGGTTTCTTTGCTTTAGCTACAGCTGTTCTTAGAAATGGAGGCTGATTATTTTTACTGGGAAAGTACATTCCTGCTCAGCTTTTCTCATCTGCAGCCCACTCAAAATTCACAGTTTATAGGAGTTTCTTTGATTGTTTTTCCATCCTGAAAAAAATGCGAAGTTTAATTTTTGTAAACTGTTTTTCCCATTTACTGTGCTCAGAGTCAAGCTTGCAGGATTAAAATAGTTAATTAGCTTGTAAATGTGAATGGTCACAGAGAACAGTAGAAATCTCCTAGAAGTGCTTGCTTGTGTATCCCACCATTGGTACATCTCAGCTCTGGAGTGAGGCCATGAGTTTGGGTGGGAGAGGACCAGAGAGCTGATGGAGCTAATGAACCTCGTGTAGCAGAGCATTTCTGAGGGAGGGGAGGCTTCCTGCCCTGCTGAGGATGCATGGCTGGGGTCTGAGGAGAGAGGGCAGCAGCCTCTGTGGGCAGGTCTTGTTGAAGGCAGCTGTGTTTGCCTTGGCTCAGCAAACTGAGCAGCTCCTAGCTCAGCCCTCCTGATCAGCCCCAGCAGTAAAGTCTCTTTCTGGGGACATTGCTATTCATGTGTGGCAAATGTGGATGCCCTAACCTGATAACAGGAGGTGATTGCAGGCACTTTTCTGCATATTGTCCCTGTTAGTTGCACATTTACCAGTGGTTGCTCGATCAGATTGGGGTCAGTTATTCTTTTGTAGCAAGGAGGACTGTATGGAACATTCAGATCTGGAGACATGCTGGGTTTGGACTTTGGGTTGAGATCTTTGGGCCCAGGGGTGTTGTCAAGCCTGCATTCACTTCTAGAAAGGAAGAAGAGTACATCTTTAGCAGAAGGTCAGTTTCTGACCCACCAAATAGGCAGAGCAGCTCATTAGGACCACAGCACCTACAGTGGAACTGGAAAATAACAATTTGATGGGAGTGCCATTTCTGGAAGTGAATGGAAACATAAGTAACAAAATAGCAGCTAGAGACCTCCTTTTTACTTTTCTTCTAGGTGACTGGTATCCCTGATGAACAGATCCTGGTAGCTGTGTTCCCTGGGCTGCCTACTTCTGCTGAACTCTTCATACTGCCCCACAAAAACACAACAGAGAGGAGGAAAAGCAGTGAGGCTGATCTGGAGCAAGTAAGGAAAGAAGGATTCATGGAACATTTATTCCTGTCATATTGTTTGCAGATGGGCCCCTGGAGCTGCACAGCATTGGAAGTACCTACAATAAGTGTGGTGGGGATGGATGCATCTGGGACTGTGGCAGTATAGTTTATGGCATTAAAGAAAATGATTTTCAGAGGAAAATCAGGATTTTCTAATACCTCACTGAGATATGTCACAGTCTACCACTAGCAGAGGTTCTTCCTAAATCAGTGGAGTGTCCTTTTTACAGTAGTTATGGCCAAAGGAACCTTGAATATGTACTCCCTCTACTCCCCAGAGGAATGCTAATAAAGGGAGGCCAAAGCAGCAAGATAATATACTGAGGTTTACTAAAAATAAATCAGACACTTCAGCTCATAAATCACCAAAACAAGACCTCTTTTTTTTTCCTTTTTTTTTTTTTTCCTATTGCCATTGCAGCAGGGAATGGTTTGTGCAAACTATATTTGGAAGTTACAATATCCATCCATTTAGATAAATAGGTAATTACAGTGATGAATGGCAACAGTGATATGCAGGCAAGGAAGGAACAACAGCACTAGGCTGCTGAAGCTTTCATGTTAGAATTACCAAGTGATTAAATCAGGTCCATAAAGGCAAAGGAGTGAAGTACTGCTGGAAAGGCTGTTTGGCTCTAGCTAATGTTCTTGTATGCAGCATTTTTATAGTGTGCAAACTATGTGTGAGCCCATTGCCAAGTAACTCTTAGAAGTTTGGATCAAACATTAAATTATTTAGAGGAGTGGTGAATTCAGTGGAAGTTCTTGTCAGCCACTGGGTAAAGTCAGTCCCTGCAGAGTAGTTCCTCTGTCCAAACCGGTCTCGTAAATTTATGGTGGTCAGTGTGCAGGAAAGATGCATTGAAGGGAAGGTTTGAAAGGCTATTTTGAGGGATGGCCTTGGAGTAATTTCTGTCCTGCTCAGTAGGATCTACCAGTATTTAAACTCCTTCTGAACAAGCTGTTGTGTCAATATCTCATATGTCAGTGTTATGCTGACATCTCGATTGGATTTCTGACTAATTGACTATGAGGCCTAAAGATCTAGTGCTCTAATTTTAGTTGACAGTCTACTCAGTTGTACTTTGGCACCTGTTGTTGCCTTCTGCTTGAGGAGCTCTGCCTGGAGAGTAGGTCATTAGAACTACTCATTAGCTGTGCCCTGTCCATCAGAACTACTCTGTGGAGATCAGGCATTAACAAACTGAGGCCCCGGGGTGATGTGCTGAGTGTATGCCCTGGGGCAGCCAAATAACACATCAGAGCTGGGTTGCTGATCAGCATAGAAATTCCAGTATATCCAGTCCAAGGCCCATTTTCTTAGTGAAGGAGAAATATGGCAAATTTTCCACTGACCTAAACTGGATTGTTTCATCCCCAACAGCCTATTTAAATAGAAACTACATGACAGGATCAATGGGAATAAAGAAATGTAGGTCTGGGTTGCCTGATTTGGTTTCATTGTCCACCAGTGAAAAGCCAATATGTCAGTGATTTGCAAACACTTTTGATCAAGCAAGGATATTGTGGAAGGTAAAAAGGTCCTTAGTTATTGTCTCTCTTCCTGTAGCTCCCCAAAAAAGAAAAAAAAAATTGCTAACCTTCTAGGTTTGCTTCCCAGGAGAGATATAATAACATACAATGAGAGTCTCATAAGTTCTCTAAGGGAGACTTACATGCAATGACATCCAGTTCCACCTAAAGTACATGTACATCTGCATTTCTCCCCACTTCCTCAGGCCCTGCTGAAGCCAGTAAGAGATGTCAGCCACTATTCACGGGCTTTGTGTGTTCCTGAGTATTCTCTAGACTTTGCCATCTTCTACTGTAGACTGCCATCTTCTACTTCATACTGTAACTGTTGTATCTCTTCTTATTTCATCAGGTGGTAGAAATCCTTTTTAATGCTCTCAACCAGAACCTGGTCCAGTTTGAACTGAAGCCTGGTGTTGAAGTGGTTGTGTATGTCACTCAGTTGACATTAGGTGAGTGTGGAGTCAAAGGCACAGCTGTGGTTCTCCTGAGGCTTCAGACAACCTCAGGAGAATCAGTCAACATCAGAACATTCACAGTTGTGGCACTGGGCTGTGTGCCAGTTGAGACATTCTGGTAGAAGCAGAAAGTGTTAAAACGAACCCATCAGGGGCAAATTCATGCTCCAGTTTGTACAAATATAAAAAGTACCTTGTGAGAGTTCCCTGTGGCTTAATTAGCAAGTGCATTTGTGTTTTTCAAGTGATTTAGAAAACCAGGTGAATGGTGTTCTATTAAGTCCTTATTGAGCACCTGTGGAATTCAGTGGGATGTTTCATGGATGTTGGATCAAATCCTTATAGCAAAGGGCTTGTTACTGTTATGACTAGCTAAGAAGCTGTGAAGGGGAAGATACTCAGGAGAAGATCGAGGCCTCTTACAGGGAATATTTGCCTGAATATTAACTTCCAAAAATTAGAACTTATTTTAATTTCAATGCTACCTGTCTCCATTTTTGCACAGAGTAACCAAGAGTCACTTTAGGCTTTGTCAGTCCCTTTACTTTAAATCAGCCTTGTGTGAAGGTCCCAGCTATTGATGAAACAGTGATGGTTACAAAGGTGATGGATTTATTTTTGCCCTTACTTTTTATGACTGCCCTTGCAATTGTCTGAAATGTCGGATCTTGTGCAAGTGCCCTTGCTGATAACCTCTCTGAAAGATTGGGATTCATATCCCACAGTAATACACTTCAGCTTCTTCTCAGAGAGCCAAGAGCTGGGCTAAATCAAGGCTCATGACCTTTCCTACAGAAAGGTAATGCCTTTTTACCTTCACTCTCTAACTGCTCCTTTGGATTGTGAGTCAGATGCTAACGGGAGTAGCCCAAATTAATAGATTAATTTGCAAAACTGGGAATGCAATACAATGTCTGAGGTCTCCAGGTGGCTGGAATTCTCCAGAATCAGGCTTGGTTCTAGCAAGGCATTGCATTTAAATTACATTTTGCAGCTATTCTTGCACCCTCTCCAGTGCAGGTGGTGCATTTGTTTCATGACCATCCCCATAGTGTTTTGACTGGGATGAACTGAGAGTCTTTCCCACAAAATGGTCAGAAGCATTAGCAGCAGAATAGTGGCAGGATCTGACTGTTAGGTGTGGAAATTTGGCAGTAAAATCAGAACTTACTCTATTTGCATGACTTTGTCCCTATCTTCAGGGTGATGGAAAAAGAATAGAGAATAGTAAAACACCAAAGCCAAATATTTATGCAAAATGAGAAACACTCAGCTGCTACTTATAATCATTTGTGCATCATTAGAGACTTCTCATCAGACACTTGATCTCAGCACAGTGCTCAGGCCATTAAGATGGTGTGCTCTGATGAGCTCTTGGAATAGCTGCATAAACAAACTATGGGAATATACTGTATTTAGCCAGGCAAAATGTTAAGGATCAAAACCTCCAAAATATTATAATGTATTGTGTGCTTGGATCCAGGATTTTTGCTTTGGGCTCCTCCACATTATGAAAACTGACTCAATTTAAAAGTCTCTAAGGTTCTATACAAGGATGGACCTTGGGGCTTGTCACTAGAGTAGGTCTCTGTCACATGTGAGGTAGATGAATATCCTTGGAAGATGGGAGTCGTGCTGTTCATTGATGCTGTAAGGTATCTTCTCCAAAGGGGAATGGATATGTATTAAGCCATGCTTCATAAAATTCATTTCCACTCTAGTACCTGGAAAAACCTGAAAAGTAATAGCCCAGAGTGTTAATACAGGAGTGATTGGGCATTCAGCCAAGCGTGGCTTGCTGTGCCTTTTCACTCAGGGATGTCAGACTGCACTGTCTTCAAAAAGGGCCTTGACTTTTGAAGGACGGGAGAAACAATTTGTTTCCTACTGATTGGTCTTGCCAAACCAGCATGCACCATGCAGTAGTGATAAAACAGATGTGACAAAGACAGAGTTGAGCTCAACTCTCAGCAATGTGTTTCCTTGTAATATCCCACACATTACACATGTAATGCTTTGCCCTTCCTCCTGCAGCACCCCTTGTGGATTCCAGCTCAGGTCACAGCAGTTCAGCGATGCTGATGTTGTTGTCAGTGGTGTTTGTGGGCTTGGCTGTTTTTTTAATCTACAAATTCAAAAGGTATGTTGAAAAACTTTGGGATGGGAGGAAAAGACTCTGGGTGGCTTACAGGAAACCTAGGCAGAGCTGTGCCTGAATTGCAAATGTGGAGTGAACTATGCTGGCCTCAGGCTTAGATGAATGCAGTTCCCTATTTCTGATACTTAGAGAGAAAACCATCTACTGCTGTTTCCCCACAATGCTGGTGCTCCAAAACTCCACCAAGAGCTCAGAAATCATCTTCTGCTTCAGCAGATGTATTTAAACCACAGACCAGACATGGGAACCTCTGTGCTCACCGGGTACTGAGATACACAAAGCAAGCTTAGTCAAAAACCACATGAAGGATGACTTCACACAGTCTGTACCCACCTGCCCAGCTGCCTTGGTGCACCAGCATCTCATTTGTATCTTGCAAAGTGAATTGGTTAATCTTGCAGAGGAACAGGTGTGTTTATGCTAAAGGTGGGAGACTTAGAGCCAGAAAAATTTGTGTAAAGCATCAAAATGCCTTTGGGAATATGTGCTGAGATTTACCTTGACAGATGTTAATATAAACCTTTTGCTTCCAGACAGCAGGCAGGACCAGGTCTGGCCCATGGCACTTGGCTGCTGCAAGCTGTGAAACAAAATATGTGATAAGAGTGGTGTGTTTGCTGAAGGTCTGCTTTATAAGGATGTATTTTGGGCAGATGGAGCTCCTTAGGAGGAGCTTTGCATTCAGTACAGTACTTAAAGTATAAAATGGTTTGCATGCCTAGATCCTGACCAGTGGCAAAATACGAGTTAGAAACATAAGCTGACTTAAAATTAAATAAATAAAATTTTCTGGACATAGTAGTTCCTCTAAATTAAAAACTAGAGCTTTTCCTGGCCAGATTCCAGCTAAATGTTGCTTTCTCCAGCTTTTCTGCCCCCCAGGGTAAGAAGGATGTTAGTGGAATACAAACAATATTCAAAATTAAATTATATGATAAGATAGGCATCTCTCCTAATCTCCAGGTTTAAAGTTTCCCTCCTTGCTAACATCTTGCATAAACCATTGTCCTCATCAGTGAGTGCCACTCCTTGTAGTGATTGATCCTGTCCACCCTGCTAACTGTTATCAAGCTCCCAAGGACTTCAGTGGCCCAGGACAATTTCCAGAGAAAGCATTTGTGTGACTTTGCTCAGATGCAGATTTCAAGGCCTTCACCATGACCTCTTTTTGCAGCCTGAAATCCCCTCTCTGCTTCTGTGAGGTGGAATGCAGCTCTCCAGGGGAGTGGGATTTTAGTGCATCAATTTAATAGTGTGCTGGGGAGGCAGCTGATGATTACTCTCACACCCAGATGTAGGATGAGGAAAGCAAAGAAGTCCTCCTGGGAGATGTGACAAGATGTAGCTACAACTCTGAGTAAGACTTGCTTTCCCTTGTGTCTTGGTGAGGTGGTTTCCTGGGTTTGGCCTGATGTCCCTGACCCTGTGGTCAGCAGTTACCAGGAGGAGGGGTCTTTATATTCCAGCTGCCAGAGAACAGTGAGGAGCTTGTTAATGCACTTTGCTTTGTCACTCTCCAGGTCATGTTCTGCTACCACAGCTCATAAAACTGACTCTTGTACTACTTAAGCACCCTGAGCTTTGAGTATAGCAGCCATCAGCCTTGTATTGTGCTCTAGGGCTGTGGAGACGCTGCCTAGTTAAAATCTGTCTGAAAGTTGATTGCATTACAAATTATGAGTGAGGAGGAAGGTGGTTAAAATGTCAGTTTTGCTTAGTCCAAAAGCTTATTAACTGGCTGTCCCCTCTTATGTCTCTATCCCAAAGGGGAAAACCCAGACCAAATTCACAAAGTTTAGGATAAGTCATATACACAGTGTTCTCAGCTTGATTTTTCAGAACAGAAAGCAGCTTTTCAGCTTTTTCTAAAACCCCTGGCTCAGTAGAGCAGAAGTGAGAGCATGCAATGATTCTTAATGGAAAAAGGGGAGCAAACCCTAAAGCTTTCCTGTAGCTCTCAGTGGTGCAGAGATCCATTAGCCACGTGTTCTTGTTTGATTAATGGTGGTCTCAGCCTGAATACAGAACTTCTGCTCACAGGGAAAGGTTATGGGAGAGCATAGGCTGACATCATTTTTTAATTCTACAAATTCATAGATTTGGTGCTTTGCTGGTTTGCACACAAAGTCCTTATCACGAGTCCATCAATTTATAGACTCAGTGGGCATGTTAGACACTGCTGCCAGAGAGATGCTTATTGAGGAGGTCCTGGTGGAACAGGAAGGAAGAGGGGAAAATTATGGAAATGATCTGTAAAAAAGTTGTTTCTTTTCTGGAAGATTGAGCATATATCCATGAACACTGAGTGTGTGTATGAGTGCTGAGCAGTGGTGGGGCTGAGGGACAGTCCATGTGTGTGTCCTGGGACAGCAGTGCTTGTGTCTGCCCAGTGATGTGTTTGTGGCCACCTGTGTCTGTGCTGGGAGGATTAGGTATTTGGGTATGCACTCATGTACGTACAGCCATCTCAGTTTCTTTTTTCCCTTAACTCTCTGAAGTGCCTTGGCTCTCTGCCTCACAGTTCTAAAGAGCTTTTCTCACCTTTCCACTCGAAGTTCAGAGATGATGGCTGCTCTGCCATTGCATGGTTTGGAAGTAGAACCAAGTCTCCCCCTATCTCCAGGCATGTTCTCATGTCTCTGTACGCCTCCAGATGATTCTGGGCCCTCAGATCCTATGGGAATGCATTACTTCTCATTCATTTCCTGTGTAGTTCCTATATTTATTTTCTGGTGGCATTTAAGGCATACTGGAAGGTAGAAGAAAGGGAGAAGATTGTGAGATTTCCTGCTAAATATCCCAAATATGTCCTGGCTTGATGCTGGTTAAGAACAGAATGCCAAATTGAGCCAATGGCACAAGATGGTTGAGGCCAGAACTTCACTGGCATAAAATCAGCATAGATCTATTGAATTCATGAAAGCTGAGGCAATTTCCATTGCTTTCAGTCTCTAACATATCCAGCAGCAGATAGATTGACATAAAGATATGGCATTTTATATTACTTCTTTTGAAGACATCTTCTTTCTCTCTTGCTCTTGTGTGCTTTAAGGAGCTCAAAATATTCTCCAAATTTTCCTTATTGGAGCCATGTGAACTGCATGGCACGAGGGCTTTCTAAGATCATTAGGAAAAGCAGCCAATGTCCAACAGGCAATGCAGATAATCCTGGCAACCCCCATGATGCTTAACACATTCCTTTTCAGGTCTTTCATTTTAAAATTGCATTCCTCCAGGGATTACTACCTGTCTGTCTAGGCCTGTATAATCAGTCTACCTAACTGACTCTCAAGGATATCATTCTAGCAGGCCAAGGTAACTTTACTTGGGAGAAGGAGGAAGAAATAATTCCTTCACTTTCTTGGCTTCCTGAGCAGCAAGGAAAAATAAGTCTCTGCAAACTTGCATGATCCGTAGCATGACAAACTGCTTTTTTCAATGGAATGGTAACAAATAGACTTTGGATGGGTGTTATGAGGTCCAAATTCTTTCTGACTCTGAAAGGAACAATTCTTTATAACTCTTTCAGATGTGGCAATTTCTTCTGAGTCAGTGTGGGCCTGTCCGCAGCAACAAGCCCAGCAATTTTTTTCCTCAGTTGATACTAGTGCCAAATTGATTTTTACTTTTGGTTTCCAATGCAACACTGATCATATAATAAATACTGAGAGAGCTGACAATTGCAGCTGATTGTACTTAGTTGATTGCTGCTCTCTGAGCTGAGTGCAGTGTCTGCTGTGTGCACGAGTTCTCATTTTAAAGGGCAGAACACTGAAGTTTGCAGCTGAGGGAGCCTTTGTGCACATGATAGGAAGACAATGGCCTGAGATTTGGAGTACCTTTAGGCTGTTGCTGGAATTAGTGGATGCTAAGGGCACTTTCAGGGATGAATATCTATGTGGTACTTTCACCATTCTGAGATCTCATACTTTGCATCACTGCCAGTGTTGCATTTCTGGGATTGGTCTCAGCTTAGTTTGTCTCATTAATAAAAGACATGCTGAGGATCCCTGTGTTACAAAACATAACCTCTCATTTTCCTTTCCTGTGCAGGAAAATCCCTTGGATTAACATCTATGCCCAAGTTCAGCATGACAAGGAGCAGGAAATGATTGGCTCTGTCAGCCAAAGTGAAAATGCCCCCAAAATCACCCTGAGTGAGTTCACAGACCCGGAGGAGCTGATGGACAAAGAGCTGGACACACGAGTGATGGGTGAGAGACAGCCCTCAGCTGAGATTTGTTTCACAGTCTGGGTGAAGATGTTGGTCTTTTGGGCATTAGGAGAGGCAATGACTGTGACCCCAGGTACAAGGAGAGCCCTGAGGCACTGAGATAGGGAGTTTCTCTTACAACTTTTCAGCTTTTCCCAGGGTAGGAACCTGGTGCCACCAGTAGGTATAAAGAAGTTAGTAGCAGCTGTGGCTCACACCTATTCCTGCTCATGACCCTGCCTTCCCTGTGGAGGAGTACCAAATTCCCTGCACCCTCAGAAGAATCATCTGAGTCAGGCTTACACTATTGGTGTGCTATGATTACAAGCAAATATGTCCCTAATAGCTTAATGACTTTACTGCTGGTCAGCTGAGCTGCAGTAATTGGGTTTTCTGCATGCTCCCTGCTTATTACAAATACATAAAAGAATGTGTTATTTTTAAGCATCTTTTCTGTCCTTACACTTACACTACCACATCCTAAGGAGGAGTGAGAAGGAATGTAGACCAAACTGTTGAAGCCACTGCACTGATTCTCTTCATTTTCTCCTCCACAGGAAGCATCTCAACAATTGCCAACAGTGAAAGCACAAAGGAAATCCCCAACTGCACTAGTGTTTAATACTGAGAATCCACTTGGTCTACAGCATTTCTGACTTTTTATTTGTAATTATTATTGTTATAATTATTATTATTATGAAAAAAAGAAAGAGTTATATGTCATTATTATCATTTGGGAGGGAATGGGGTGGGCTTTTTGTGTTTACCAGGGCTGCATTCATAAACAGCAGAAGTTCTTCATATTTAGGGAATACACATCAGATTAGAAATAAAAAGCAAAGAATGAGTCAAGTGTGCAATGAGATTTGAATGCCAACTTCCTGTTAAACACAGAATGGGAACTCAGTATTCAAATCCAACAGATAGGTGTCGTACCTTCAGCACCATGTTGTAAGTAAATTGTCTCTTTTCAGCCCTTTTCAGAATAAGTCATGAATCAGCTGCTTCATCCTGCCAGAGGGTTCAGACTGGGTTGTTGGACCAGGCTGTGCAACATGCCAACATCCCTCGCTTTCCAGTGACATGCATGTCTCAGCTTTTTGCAGGATCTTGCCTCTTTTAATTGCTTTTAATTTCAGTCACCCTCTGGCACTGTTGACTGCTGAGAAAGGAAAAAAAAAAAAAGAAAAATCAGAGCAAACACACACATCAGTGTTGCTTGGACTGCAGACTGGCTGGAGGGGACAGCACCACAAGCAGTGGAGGAGCAAGCCTGAGTTTATGAATGCAGCCCGAACCCTGTGCATGTGAAAAGTGAGGATGCCGAAGGCCTACTGTAGATAATTACAATGTACATAGCTTTTTATTTCTTGGGAAATAATTTAATGTTTAGTAAAAGAAGATATGTTTAAAAGAAAACCTGATCCACACACCCACACATGCACCCCCACGTGCACACACACACACGCCAGCCAAGCAGGGACCCTGGTGAGCACTTGAGTCACACTTGGGTTCCAAGCGTGTTCCAGTTGTCTGTCATATTTCAATCTGACACTGCTCTCTATAAAGAGAGTAGTTTATTTCTCTATGTATAACTGCAAGCCTTTTTTTACATATATATATATATATGGTGTCATTTCCTGTGATGGAGCAGAAAAAGATATCAGCAGGCCAGACTACGAGCCTGTCATTAATATTTTAATGATCTAGATTTATCATCTATTTGTCTCTGTCACTGTTGCCCACTTCTGAGAATGATCTTGGTGGCATCTGTCAGTGAAAATGAGGAAAAGAATCCTGAAATTATCACCATCTCTGTGTGGGCAAGTATCAGTGGCCTTGCTGTACCCAGTACAAGCTCAGCTCAACAGTGGGGCAGGTTGCAGTAGCTTTATTCCCAGGGGAAGTCATGCTTTTTGCAGTTAAGCTGATGAAGTGAAGTGCTATTTAGGATGTGTAAGAGTAGTAAATTTTGGCTGAACATGATGTATACGAGTAGGTACTGCTCTTTGGAGAGGGCAGTGGAGGGTCAGACCTGCATTAATGAGCTATGAAAGGTTCTTTCTTGTGAGTGCTGCAGAGTGGCAGCTGCCAGTTCAGAGTGGAGATTTCTGCATGGTGGGTTGGTGTTTTCTGATTAGAACAGGGAGGTTAATGAAGAAAAGGTATTGAAAAAGCTCTTCAGAAACTTTTTACTACACTGATACAATATATCCTGTCCTACACCGAGGATATCCCTATGAAGAGGTAGAGTTTTGGGGCAAGAGGTTGACTTTAGCGGTGAGTTACTTTTTATCCATTTTTCTTGAGTTGATGATGTAAAAAATGAACCTTATTCTGCAGAGTATTGACTTGTAGAACCCAGCAGGAGGGAAAGGAAGATATGGGGCATGTCTGGGAAGGTGTTCTAGTGTTTGTGTGGTAACAGGAGGCCAAAATGACAGCAGGTGACAATGTTTGTTATAATTTCTTAGGATTTGGATACAGGACCTCAATCACCTTTATTATATCTGGGCTGAAATCAGGAGATGGCTGGAATTTAGGTGTTACTTGCTATCTCTCTGCATTTGTAGCCCACAGGCCAGTGGGCTACAAACCAGCTGCAACTACAGGTGTTCACTCTGTTAGTGACTGGAATGTCTTTCAAAGGTTAAAATCCTGATGTCTCTGCAGGTGGAGAGAAAAGTGGTCAAACACAATTTTGCAGAACTCGGGAGGTGTTTCAAGATTAAAATTGTAAACCTAAAAAAAAAAAAAAAAGAAAATCTCTTTTCTTTAGAAGTACTAAAACTAAATATTCTCAGTTCTTCTCCTTTCAGTCAGGTTTGTGGATGTTTTCCTGTTGATTCAAAAATATTCCTCTTCTGTTTTCTCCTTCACTTTTCTGCTCTGTTTTCTAATACAAGGCGAAGAGCAATGGCTGTGTTATTCTATTTAACCTTGGTTTCCATCCATCACAAGTGCATAAACTGTTGCATTACTGTCTCTGTTCTACTGAAACACCCCAGTAGTTTACAGTAATGGCCCAGCCTGGTGATAAGACTGTTAGCACAAGGCCATAGCTTCCCATTTAATTATAGATGGGAGGGAGGTACATAAACAATGGTCCCGTGGGCTTTGAGCTAAATTGTGGGCTGATCTCAGTCTTTGCTGATCATTAGGATTTCAGGTACTACTGTGGTGAGCTGCTGCAGAGGACTGGATGTAAAATACTCAGTATTTTCTGTATTACCTTTTTCCTTTATGAAATGAAAATTTTCATTGTTCTTTGGAATTTTATAGGCTTTTCATGGGCTTGATTTCTTGTCTTTTTAACAAGAAAGGCAGAGGATTACAGTTTTCACTTTTCACTTTTTTTTCTTAATTTTTTGTATATTTTGTTCCTTAACACTTTTAAAAATTGCTGTTAAATGTCTCAAATGGGAGAAAGTAAGAAGGAAAAATTGGGAGTAAGCTGTTGAAAAAAAATGGAAAAAATTTTCACTTCTCAAAAAGAAATTAAATCTCGGGGAAGGCTAAGAAATTTCTGAATGACACTTCTGGAGAAACACCTGTCTAGAATGTCATTTTCCATACAAAACGATCCTAAAGTATCCTACAAAACAAACATGAAAAATCCGTGGGGCCAACACTGCATGTCAGAAAAACCTGACTGATTCTTATGTTTGCTCAAACTTCCATAAGACTTGGTGAGTGTCACTGCCTCTCAGCGTCGTTTGTCAGGACCAGGGTGTGTGCTCCAGGCACATCCCCCAGGTGTGTGTGGGACCACATTTACCAGGTCATTCCTTCTTCTGTAGGGCACAGTCACGGCTGATGGGGGCTGCAAAAAGCTTGGGTTCATGACTGAAATCTGCTCCTTTAGAATACAAAAAGGGTAATTACTGCATTCCTGTCTATCCATGGGACCTCTGTAAAATCCCATGGCTCTGGCTGGATTGGGCAGCCAGCCCTGTTCACCTTTTATGAACCTACTGAGCTGCAGTGTTAGCACAGACTGGAGTGTTGGCCACTTTTATTTGTCTTGCTGGAAAATAACAACTTGGGGTTGTCATTAGGGTTTTATTCCCCTGCAAGTTTTACCCCTGAGGAAAATGTGATGGAAATCCTTGAAGCTGTAGATTATTATTTACCTGAGTAATGAGGGAAATAGGCAATGGCATCAATGGAACATAAATAGCTCCCACACTGTAATTATGCAAAAAGAGGAAATGAAAGAGAGAGAGACAGAGAGCAAGAGACTGGGTCAGTGCCCTCTATCACTGCCAGCCTTTCCCCCATGATAGATTAGCTGTAATTTAGGAATAATGCATGAGATCTGGAGACT
This sequence comes from Phylloscopus collybita, assembly GCA_027886175.1. Classification (NCBI taxonomy): domain Eukaryota; kingdom Metazoa; phylum Chordata; class Aves; order Passeriformes; family Phylloscopidae; genus Phylloscopus; species Phylloscopus collybita. The sequence continues at coordinate 27,020,523 of JAJNNQ010000129.1, forward strand.
AGATGCAGCTTCTGGCTCTGTGTGGCTGACAGTCTGCTATAAACCATGAATAGATCCTTGGTTTAATTTAACTGGTGCTCAAGAACCCTAATACTAAACCTGGAAGGATCAGAGGTGAGACTAGAGTGACAGGGGGCTACGGAGTGTTTCAGACAGCTGCCATCAATGAGAGCATGTGTAGGAAGTGTGCATTTTCTTCTGGACTAAACTTTGGTTTCACAGATGTACAAAGATGTCCTGATGTCCTGTTCTCCTCCCTTTCCCTTCAGTCAGCTGCCACACACATTCCAGGTCTAATGAACCAAAACTTCACATTCTTTCTGGTGATGTTGGACAGTGCATTAAACCCAAACCACCACCGTGGTTTCAAAGGATTAAATGAGACAGACAATTGCAATACCTGTATTGAACACAGTAATACAACTGCATGAGTCATATATATACATATATATATACTGTTCTTGGTTTTATTGTTCCATTTGAATATTTCTACTGTAAAAAAAGGCAGTGGTTTTGAAATTGTTGAAAATAAATGTATTTTTGTACATCAGAGTTACCCCTGGCTGCTTTTTCAATCCTTGTTCTTTTTGGATTTCCTTTTGGCAAAGTCTTCTCTCTCTTCTGAATTTCCCCTGCCATAGCTATCCCTCCAAATCCATTGTTCAGGGCCATGCATGCCCATGGAGTGTCAACAGAGAAATGTTCTAAGGCAAGATTTTTAAGATAAAAGAGGTAACTACTTCTCCTTCCTTCTTAGTGCTGCCCTCCAAAAATAATTATCTTCTTACTTTTCCATTCTACAGGCTGATTCTCTTTGGAGCCTCGGAGGTGAATGGGAGGGGGGAGCACTCTGCTTGTACAAGCACAACCCCATAAATCCCATGCTCCCACCTATCTGATTTTAGCTAGCAAGAGACTGTAAAGTGCCAATGTGGGAAAAAAAAATTAAAGAAAGGAAAAAAATTCTTCACTCCTTGAGACAAGAGACTGTTGAAAGCCAGAAAAAAGAGCATGGAAATAAGTCTCTGGATATGTATCAACCATCTCCAACCATGCACATGCATGCATGCATTCCTCACCCTCCCTCCTTTCCTTTAGGTCTGAGATCCATAAACTGCAGTTGCTTCTGTTTTTCCTTTGTGTCAGCTGAAAAAGTCAGACAGTGAAGGACTAGGCTGTCCATCTCCAAGTGTGATGTATGAGATGCTATCAGCATTGCAGAAGACCTCTCAGCATTTGAAACATTTGTGTTTGCCCCTCTTTACAGCACTGACAGTGTAACACTTGTGTTCATGGGATCCTGAACTACAGGTTATGGACAGATAAGCACAAAGGATGAAGATGTCATGGCATAACAAGCTACCACTGAGACCCAACTGTTCAGGAACCCAGCTAAGTGCAGCTGTGAAACCAAGTGCAGGCACTTAAACCTCATAGCCTAGAAACATGAGCAGTACCTCAACCTTTGACTGAATCCAGCTGCTTTCTCTGTGATGGATGGACTTCTTATTCCCTTTATTAAGGGCAGTGTAGGCATTGTTCACTACATTATGAAATTGTCATGGTTGTGCCAAATACCCCTCAATCAGGGAACATGGTGCTGCTCAGCAAAATGCATCATAACTACTCCTGGAGTCAGCTCATCTCTGTCTTGTTTCACTCATGGCACCATACACTTCTACTGGCTGAGGCTGTGCCTAGCTGACTTTGCCCTCTGCCTGGGTCTTCCTTTTGCCTTGGCCCTCTCCCCAGTGAAGTACTCTGATTATGAAGGACTATCAAAGCACCATTGCATTACTGACATATTATTGTAATACATCACTTGAGTGCTGGTCTGCTGTTGTATATCATGGTGCTACATCAGGGAAATGGCAGGTGACAGGAACCCAGGACCCAAAGATAGATCACTTTTCTAAGCTTTATGGGTTCTTTTTTTTTTTTTTTTTTCCCTGAAGACAGCAAATAAAGGCAAGGAAAGCAGTATTGGACTGCTGTCATGAAGCTTTCAAAGCCTTTAAATATATTCATCTATACATTTTTCCCTTGACCCTGAAACATTAATTAAACAAATCTGCTGATGTTTCTATATGAGACCATAGAGATGAGTTTATTTTGGGTCATGGAGGAAAGAACAGTTGCTCACTAGGAACTGTTTCATGTGTGTCTGTGTGTGAGCAGAAAAGAAAGCTTTGTCCTTGTGAAACAAAAAATAATTTGTTCCTGAATTAAAAGAAAAAAAAATATTAGTAGGTCAATTGACTGTATTTTAAATGTAGTTGTGCAGATAGAAGTAGGACAGAAGGCAATTGTGCTGTTGGTTTTGGGATTTTACCCTTGATAAACATAAAAGGATTTGTTTTACCATTATTTTATGCTGCTTCTACCTGTTCAGGCCCCCTGATATGAGTGAATTTAGTCTTGATTCACATCAGTCTGAGCTCTCACATTAAGAAGAGTTACATGCATACTTCAAGGATGGAATAAATCCTTTTTAATGCCTTATTGTGAATGTCAAGCAGTTTTCAGACCAAAATTTAGGGGAGATTGTAATACTACTAGTAATAAAAAAAATCACATACAGGGACATAGTTGGAAGGAAAGAGAAGCATTTTTATTAAATTAAACAAATATTACAATGATGTGTGTTTTTAAAATTTTGTGTTGGCTACATGAACCTGGAAGGCAAAAAAGGAGAGAAAAACTGGAAGCCAGATGTGAAGCAGAGTGAGAAGGAAGCGAGGTGGACAAGGTTGGCTGGGATCCAGTGGCTGACCAGAAGGCACAGTGAGAGGCACATGGTTGGTTAATCATTTAATGATTTTAGCACAGGAAGTTTCTGAAGTCTCAGGTTGGATTAACTGAATCAATAGGAGATGTAGCACATTCAGGCCATATAGGATGGAGTCATCTCTGCTTCCACATCCTGATGCTCAGCACTGAAATTCAAGTTTTAAGCAAGTGATTCCCTAGTGAAGTCCCAGTGTTGAACACTGAGGGTCCTGATGGAGCAGTGTTGGGTGGGTGAGGGCTCAGGCAGGATTTGTTGGCCAATTTCAAAGCTCAGCCCAGGGTTGCAGGTAATTTCATTGAGTGGTTGGGTGGTTGCTGTGAAAAAGAAGTGGCTCCTGATGTGGGTTGTAAGGAAAATGGACCTGAAGAGGTCCGTGGGGAAAGGGAAGGAAGATGAAATGACAAAACACTGTGCAATATTTGTCAGTTCATGGGACACAATCCTCTTTCATGGATAATAATTTGTCCGTATGCTGGGTGAAGCAGCAAGTTGAAATCCTTGTCTGGGAGGGAGACAAGGATTTATTCCTTACAGGAGCTGTGTGAGTGGGCCATCAAGAACTGACTGAGGCAATTGTCTGGGCTAGGACAAGGGGTGTAGCTACCTATCCTTGTCTTTGTGAAATGAGCATTCCCTGGAGAGACCCTTAGAAAAACCAGGGAGAGTAGAGAAGTTTTAACGAGTACAAAGGGTGGTGAAAATAAATGTGAGATAATCTGACAACCAAGATAAGTCAAAGTCAACCTGGGCAGCATCTGCTGCTGCTGCATCTGGAAATATTTGGGTGCACTTACAGTGTCCCAACATGTACACACCCCTCATTTCAGAGTGGTTCTGGGTCTCGTGAGAGTCCATGAGGATGGAGAAAAACAGAGACCCAAAACATGCCACAGAGAAAGGTTTCTCTTCCCTAGGAGCCCTTCACAGTGTGCATATGCTGAAGGGTCTGAAGCTCATTGCAGGCTTGAAAGTCTAAATCCATTTGTGGCTCTGGACTTTACTGCCTAATAATATCACCTACACTTGGAATAATCTGAGATACTGTTAACAATACCTGTGAGGCTATGGTTTTAATTTTTTTTTTAACCTTGAAATGTTCTTGTCAGTTCCAGTCTACAGGCTGTTAGAGATCTGAACCGAACTATAAGATGCTGAGAGACTTTTCATTATTTTTGTGTTAAACTTCCCTTCCTTTTGTAGGTTATGCAGAAAAATCTCAGCATAAGCTTCAACCCCACTTTCACCCACTGCACTTCGGGACTATGAATAATTTACATTATGGATAATATTTACTGCGTGAACAATTTGTCCGTTTCTAAAAGGCAAAGTCACTGAAAGGGCAAGCAACATGCAATCCTGTGTCTTTGGTTCAGGAGAGCCTGGAGATGCTCTGGCATGAGTGGGCTCTTTTCCTCTGGATGTGTCATTAACTGCTGCAGACCTTGGGGCATACCCTCACTCTGCACAAACACAAACATGCCACAGCCCCTATAATTTACCAGCAAGGAGGGGGATTTAAAAACAGCTGCAAATTACTTATCAATTCAAAATACTTTCATCAGCCTTGAAACATAAATCGATCCTGAGTAATAGGAGGGAATTGATCTAACTTATTTATCTGCTCTGTTAATGAACTTTTGACAAAGATATTTTGAGAACAAGATGTAAAGACAATGCAAAGTCTAAGCAAATTATGGCAGACTATGCCAGGTTGAGAAGCAAATTCCTGCGCATCAGTTTGGTGGAAGTTTCTGGGTTTAGGAACTCCTAAGTCAGTCCAGGACTGCTTGGTGGGGATGGAGAGCAAGAGGAAACTGAAGAAAAGGTTTATTTCCATACTTAAGTGGCTATTTGGACTTAAATCACTAACCTAAGGTCATTCATTAATTTCTGGTTTGGGCTCAGGTGGGTGTCTGCGTGCAGTTAAGCTCCATCGTGTCTGAATCTTAATTTCTGTTTGTAGCTGCTGCACACCAACAACCTGCAAACTGGACTGGACCTTCTCTGCAGACCATCTGGCTTACATTAGGAACTCTGGCTGTTAGGAGAGCCTAAAAGGGACACCTGGACTGGAAGGTGTGAAAGAGTGTAAGTGGGTGCAAAAGGCTTCAAAGGGCTGCTAAGGGTTCCCTCTGAGCCCAGAAGGGTGCTAGGGATTTGGTTTGTTGATTTTCTTTGATGGTAAAACCCTGCCTCTAGTTTTTAAATCATAATTAATAGCTCATCAAGAACATTGGCTTCAGAAGTTATTACTATGTTTCAACAGATGTTCAGCCAGTCAGATTATTTAATTAGCTTCATGCTCTTTAACCTCATAAATCTGTGAAAGCTGTGACAAGGAAAAGGAAAATGAATTCATGAAAATAAATCAATACCCTAGACCTTAATATAGCCTGAAAAATTTCGATGCAAGCGCCACTGAAAAGTTTGGGGAACAAACTGAATGCTTGTCTTTGGGCTGTAAATCACACATGAGCACAGTTTTAGAGGAAAATGCCCTGGATTCTCAGCACAGTGTTATTGGGAAGTGGGAAAGCTTGGAAGAGCCTTTGTGTATAGGGAACTGGTTTGGCATTGGAGAGACCTGCATGTGGTCCCTACCTCTAACACTGACTTAAAATGTGACTTTCAGAAACTGTTTTTTCCTGTCCTTCTTAAATGGTGGAAATGTTGTCTCAAGAACAGTCCAATGCTAAGGATATTAATTGAAGTTTCTCCAGAGAAGACAGTCATCATTTAAGACATTATTTGGAAGAAAACCTTCCCTGCTTCCCATTCACCAGGATGATGCCTTAGGAGGCTGGCTCCCTGATTTCCTTACCTCTGTTATTTCCTTAGCTTGGGTAATAGCAGCATCACTCCTTCTGGTATACTAAAAGCCTTTTTATGTTTGTTTGAAGTGGGTGGATTGATAGCCTAGGGACCTGCCAGCATATCTGCAGAGCCCCAAGGCCACCCCAGCCAGTGAAGATGGAATACTAAGTGAAAATTTGGTTGCTTCGCTCACTGTGGTTCATCTGTAGTACTTGGGATTACTGCAGACAATAAAGTTAGTGCTCAATGTGTGTGAATCTGACTTTAAAAATAATCCTCCTCTGTTCAGTTTCAGGCCATTCAGTGAGCAAATGTTTCTAGTGCATGGCAAGAACCAGCCGTTGCCGAGATGCTGGACCAGCAAGTAGACTGGTGCCTCTGCATTTATTGCACTCATACATTGTGTGATTACAGGGGACACAAGTCGGTGAATCAAAGCATACAATGACCCACTTCATCCTCAATGTGCTTGGAAGTAAAGGGTTTTATTCCCACGTGTGGTATTTTAAAATGTTTTTCCCTCATCTTCATTTCAGAAAAATACTTTGTTAACAGACTTTTGCCCCTCCAGAGACCAACTTCAAAAAACACATCATTTATAGAGGAAAAACTCCATTCAGTAAGGGCTTTTTTGTACCTTTGCTGGCTCCAGCAAGCCATGCTTTTCCTTAATTTTTTCTTCCAGCAATTTCCTATAATGTATTTCACAATATGCCTGAGTTCCACAAATCAGAGGGGATGGAAACCTGCGCATGGCAGGAATGGATTTGCTCCAGAAACTTCTGAAGGTCAGTTTTGACTTTACTCTGAGCTCAGTGGAGTGGGATTGAGGTCAAGCATGGACAATATAGTAATTTCCTTGAAGTCTGAAATTAAATGGTTTTTTTGCTGCATGAACCTGGTAACACTTTCTACGCAGCCTGCACCAGTCATCGCTCTGGACTGTGTTTTCCTGACTGCAGCACTGCAGTGGGTCTGCTCTTCCTGTTGTTATTGCCATGGTAGGAACTAGCATCACCAATTGCATTTGTCTATTTTTTATATTCAGATACTTTCTTATGGCTGTGTTATGGTTTGGTTTTCTGGTTAGCTGCTTTCTTTCACCACCACCTGTTTCTCTGCCTTTCTTACTTGCTTACATCCCTGCTCAGAAATTTCCACCTATGCAGCCAGTTTAGTGGGGAGGTGAAATTCACCTTTGTTAATTCAAAGGTGTGGTAGAGGAAAAATATGGGTGTTGAGGATGGCCATCTTTTGCATCTTTACCTCACCACCACAAAATGTATGTTCAAAACAGTTCAGGCAATGTGACCTTTTAAAACTCATCATCTGCTGTGTTAGCCTGCAGGTCAGGGACACCCTTCTGCTGAAAGCATCTTACTCAGGCCAGGCTTTGATGTCACCTGTGAGGAAATGGGCGGGAGTCTCAGCTAGTGCTCAGTTTATCTTGTTTCCCTCTTCCAACCCTGTAAGAAAACAAACAAATGATGTTTACATTTGTTGCCTTTATTGCCTCTCTGTAGAAATGATGATACCTTTATATATGTTGGTCTCATCACTTTTTAGCCATGACAGAACTAAGAATGAAATTGCAAGGGAAGAGAATGCTTGTAACAGTTACATTTTTTGTTTGATGAAAAATACCTCCCAGGTAAAGGGAGACATTTTTCTCTGATAAATCCCACATTTTGTGCAGAGCATGAACAGGTAGGGCTGAGGTTTTCATGGTTACCCATCTTTAGTACTGTTATTAGTGCCAGTACCCAAACAATCTTCTGTTTTCTAGCAGTTAAAAAGAAACCATAAAAATATCTTTCAGTACAATCAGGAGGGCTTCTTTTAGAAGCTCTTCTTTTAGAACTCCGATGCCTTTAAAAACATGGAGGTTTTTTCTTCCCCTTTCATTTCTTTAATTTTTTTTTTTAATGAAGAATACAACAGGGATTAAAATGAAAAAGGATCTAGAATAATTTTGACTGAGAGGAAAGAAATATTTGTACATTATTCATTGTACCCTCAGTTATTCATCAAAAGTTTCATTCTTCTACTAAAGTCTTTTCCTTATCTTAAAGCCACTGACATGAATATATATCACCAAGTTAAAAAGATTGAATTACACTTCTCCTGCTGCTGCTGAGATTCATGGAAGCTCAAAGCCCAGCCTAGTCCCTAGGTGTACCCAGCCACTGCATTTTATGATTTTCGGAGCACAACGCTAACAGGGTTTGTCTCTTCATTGTGATACGGAGATGATTGAAAATGTGCTGCTGTATTGCTTGATAAAAGACCGTTGCCAAAAAGGAGAGCAGCTTTGTCATTTGAGAACATTACCCATGGGGTTTAAGAGACCTACTTGACAGCAAAAGCTCTAGCAGATTTTTTTTTTAAAGCAATATGTTCTCCATTGCCACTGTCGACAGCTTGAACAGGAGATAAGAAGGAGCTGAGATGTGATCCATAAAATCTTCCCCGAGTATTGTGTTGCCCCATAAGTACCAGGGGAACAAGAGACATTTTCTTGCTCTGGTTCTTAGTGCTTGTTCAGAAAGAGAATCACTCATGGTTTGTGTTGCTCTTGGTTCATACACCAGCTCACACTGATGTCTGTTCTGTGGGTGCCCAGCTTCCAAACGAGCGGGGCGGAGCACGCTGCTGCAGGCTCAGCACAGGGGGACAGATGTCCCACCCTGACTCACTGCTTTCTGGAGTTCAAGAGAGACCTTTGCTGCCACAGTAACACATGAAGTGCAAAGGAAAGTGTTATCAAGTGAATTTGGTCTGTTTAATGTGCACAGGCAAAACATGTCCTTTGCAGGATGTACTGTGATGTCTTGAGGCGAAGATGTGGGGAGGCTCTACTCCCCAGCCATCTGTGTGATGGAAAACAGAGCCATTTTTAGGTCCTGCACAGGGGTGTGGGGTCAGCAATGAGATCAGAGCACTCCTGTGGCAGGCAGACTTGAGTTGGCAGCATGCAGGATATGGCACAGCCTTGCTCTGAGAGGTCTCAGCTGTCACCCCTTTCCTTACCACTGCAAGGGAGGGAGGGCTGTCCCTGGTGATCCTGCACCAGGGCACAAACTTGGTGGCATCAACTTCAAACTCACTGAGATGGAACAGTGAGAAGGGCTTGCATTTCTCCTGGCTTTCCTAGTGGGTTGATGATGTGGGTGTTGACTCATTTTACATTTGGCACAAAAGGGCTTAATTTTTTCTCCATCTTTTTGAAATGCGTTAGAAGAGCCAGTTGACACCAAGAACCAATCAAATTCATGACAGACAGCAAAGAAGTGCTGAGGCCCTCTCTCATACCTGTGTCACAGGTGCTGATGAGGGTGAAAGGGCAGCTGTTAATGTCCTAGGACCAAGGAGCCACATCCAGTCTGCAAAATGCTGCTGTGACCTTCAGCTGGAGGGAACTCAGTAGACAAAAACCCCCTTGCTCTTTGTGGCTTATGAAGTGTGAGTTCAGTTTCATGACAGAAACTCCAGCTCTTAGAGATAACATTTTCACCAAGTTTGTTGTGCATTTCTGGATGCAAGGCTACCAAATAGTGTATAGGATCCCAGCAACGCCAACACAATGCAAAAATATCATCTAAGGATGTCAAATGCTGTTGCACAGCTATTTGCTTTGCTAGCACTTCAGACCTAGGGCATCCCATTGCAGATCTGGTTCTGTACACAGCCACAGGGAGCCCTCCAGGCCTCCTCAGCCACCTGCTCCTGTCATGATCCACAAGTGCATTTTTCTGCCTGTGCTGGTGGTTGGGCACCCACCAATCCTTGTTTTGCTCCATAACAAGGAGTGTTTGATGATCTGCACTGAGCCATATGTCATTTTGCAGCAACATGCCTTTGACTGGAAAATGGACCACTGCAATTTGAGAAGGGCTGAGCTCTAACTTGCCAAGGGCATGTGGAGATAACTTGCACTGAGGGGAGTTTGAGAGAGGGAAACTGTATCTAAAATCCCCACTGAAGTTTGGGAAAACTGGATAAAATAACGATTAAATGGTCAGGGAAAAAAAAAAAAAAAACAAACCACATAGTGATGAACTGGCTTGGTTATTGTCATTTCAGATTAAATGGAACCAGTTTAGTATGGTGATGGAGAGAAATGTATTTTTAGAAAACATAAAGGGCCTTTACACATCTCTTCCTTTTCCTTGACAATTCAGCAAAGGTTGTTTACCTGGATGCCTCACTCCATCCATAATACCTGCTAACTTCTTCCCTCTTGCTGCTGTAAAGTTCAGAAAGGAAGACTGGGGTTTAACAGCCCACACGGCTCTTGACTTACCTATTTGAAGAAACAGATTGTGAGAGGCCCAATGAAAAATCACATTTCTGTGATTTGAATACCCTTCATTCTCCCTAAATTATGAAGTGATACTGGGCAAAAACTAGCTGAGGCAGTGTGGTTTGCTCTCGTGCTGGTTGAGCAGCAGGGCTGAACCAGGCAGGTGACCAATTAGTGAAAGCAAATAGCACAGGAGCAAACTCTTTTGAGCCAGGCTGCTGGTCCAAATGAAGTGAAGGGGTTTTCGGCCTGTGCCCAAAATTAAATGAGGCTTAAGTTAATCCAGATGTCCTAGCTATGCCCTCAGCATCAATATGTATCCATGTTCACTATGCTTGTCCTAGGGGGTGTTTTCAACAAGGACAGAAACTGTGAGGAATTTTGAGAAGTGTCTGCTCTGTTTTGAACTCTTAAAACTCTTAGTTTCCAAGACCTGTGCAAAAGCCTGAGGAGGTTTTTAAAGCAAAAATAAGAAAATACTGAAAAATCCCACTTGTGCCATTTCTGCTACCAGAAAATGTGCCAGTGGTAGCAGGTTCCTGAGGTAATAAAGAAGGAGGTCACAGCCCATCAGCTCTGAAGCTGCCAGACTGGGAGGATGGTGTAAATGAGAGCAGTGCTCTGATGCCAGTCACTCACACCAAATTTCAGGGAATTGCACTGAGTTATACCAGCCCTGGCTCTGACCCCTTGCAGCGCTGGATTGAGGTGTACTAGGCCAAAACTGGGAACAATCTCTTCATCAGCTGCCCTTATTTCACAAGTTAACTTTTTTGTCTGTTTCCCCCTTCTGAACTCTGGAGCTCTGTCTTTCCACATGAGCTGAGCTTTTTTGAAAACGATTGTTTAATGGGAACATCTGGTATGTGAATGGAAGACTTAGTACTACTTTTCCCTTCAGTAAATGCTCATTGCATACTTAAGAAGTTGATCCTTAGTTTTCCTTCCCCGAGCAGAGAAGAAAAATATGGATCATTACTTGACAGAACAGCCTGTGCTCTTTAGTTCCTCAACATGTGCAGGTGTAAACTTCGAGCCCTGACTTACGAGCTTTGCCCACAATTAAAATTTTTCTGCTGTAAACTCTTGGTTTCTGATGAAAATATAGAAAGCCTTCCTGTTGTTCAATTAGTGCTAATTAGATATCACCTGTGTGCAATACTCCTTGTCATTCAATAACCATAATCTGGGGTATTTCTTTTTTGGGGGAGAAAAAATATCGTATAAAAAGAACCCCACAAAAACTTCTGAGTTCTTTGACATGGGTGCTGTTTACAACTGTGGAAAATTTTAAAATGAAAGATAAGTAGGTATAAGCAAATGTGGGAGTTGCATCCATATTTTTACTTTTCCTTCTCTTCCCTCTTCCTCTTTGCATGGAGGTGCTACACAAAGATAACTGCTGCATGGGTTTTTATAATAACTGTCTTGGCAAACATCTGGTGGTGTTGGTGAATTCAGAGGCTCCATAAAGTTTTGTCCATGCACTCTGATGGCTTTTGGGCTTAGCCAGCCTTAGTTGAAGTCCTTGCCAGCTGAAAATGATTTACAATCATCCAATGGGAATGGTATAGGCCATATAGAAAAAGTGGATGTGCAAGGTTTTAGGGCAAGATGCTGAATATTAACACAGTTGCTCTAATATCATTAAATCATGATGACTCCCAGCAGATTTGTTTTGATTTATGTCATCCCTGGCTCTGACATGAACGGAGTTGGCTTGAAAAAGGTTGAGGCTCACTTTCTCTGTGGACTCAGAACACCTTAAATGGGGAGCTGGTATCCATGATTTCTTTAGGGCAGGCTCATAAACTCTGCAGATGAGAGCATTTTTTCAAATCCCATGGCAAGGAAAATGGATATAGCAGTGGGCAATATCCATCCCTGCTTTGAATGGCAAGATTCTGCTCTGAATCAGCCTGGTACAGTACTGATTGTACAGATGAAATGATGGGCACTGATTTACCTAAATACATTGGAGCCTCCAGAAAAGACAAAAGAGAATTGTATTGTTGGGATTGAAGCACTATTTATTTTGCCTAAGAGAGACCAGAGCAGACTTTCACTCTACAACTTCCTCACTTTCTACAGCTTCCTGAAAGGTGGTTGTAGCCAGGTTGGTCTACTTCTCCAGGCAGCACTGACAGAACCAGAGGACACAGTCTTAATCTGTGCCAGGGGAAATACAGGTTGGATATTAGGAGAAAATTTTTTACAGAAGGAGTGATCAAGTACTGAAATGGCCTGCCTGGGGAGGTGGTGGAGTCACCACCCCTGGATGTGTTGAAAACCAGACTGGATGTGGCAGTCGGTGCCATGGTCTAATTGAGGTGTTAGGGCTGGGTTGGACTCGATGATCTTAAAGTTCTCCTCCAACCTTGTGATTCTGTGATTCTGTGTGACTTATGGCATTGAAGCAGTAGCTTGGTCTGAGAATCATGAAACAGAAGCCATTCACCATTCTTTTGGAATGATTTCAGTGACAGACAGAAAATTATTCCAAAGTTTAGAAAATGCCATCCTGACCTCTCTGTGTCAGGTAGAATTACCCTTTCCTGCTAGTTGGGGTCACAACTAACAAGTAAAATGATTTACAATGGCATGACTCATCAGCCTGTGCCTCATCCACCTGCCCAGCAAACTGTCTGGGAAGCACTAACTGAATCCAGGAGCTCTGCAGTTGTTCCAGTTCATTCCCAGTCAAGCCACAAGCAAGGCATACACACCATTTGAAACTGCCTGCACATGCTGTTTGAATGACAGGAAAGGAAATTCAAATCAGAAAACAGAGCCTCATTTCCAATGACTGACCTGCTAGAGCACATGAGGTGCTTTTGAGGAACCCCTACCCTTCACTGCCCTGCAGGCTGCAGTAACCAGCATCTTGTCTGTCTATTCTTGCTTTACCTTTTCCCACTCTGCATTGCCAAAAAAAAAGTCATATTTTGAATAAATATGATAATTTGTTTCTTTTAAAATCTACTTGTAATTCCCTGCAGGGGAGCTCTGAGCCTCCTTTAAAAGACCTCTTGGTCATTTGGCCTCCAATGGTCTGAGGTACTCAGAAAGTCTCTTCCACATCATCTGGGACTTTAAAATGATCTCGTGTATCACCAGGCACAGCCTACATAGAACTGATTTTAAAATATATTCACCTGGTAAATGAGAGCTTAGCTATCTTGAAAATCAACTAAAATTTGGAGACAATGAGTGACGCTGTTAAAGACCACAACGACACAGACTCCTACTTCAGAAAGGTGACAATGACTCCGTTATTTGCGGTTATTTCTTCCCTTTTATACTGTTCTACAGAGAACAACTCAATTGGTGAAAGAAAGACAAACTTCTTCAATCACATTGGTGAAACCAGAGGGACATCAAGAAGAAGTCCCTCCTAGGGAAATGTAAACAAAGGTTACAGTTAAAAAATGTGTCTCTTTACAGAAAATTCCCTGGGAAAAGAATTTCAGAAAACCAAAACATCTCAGGCACGAACCAGGGCTACAAATGTGTCCCACTCTCTTCATTTCTACCTGACCATGTCCTCGTTTGCTGCTACAAGACATTGTTCTCTGCGTAGGCAGCTTGGTCCCACTCCTCTTCCCCTCTACTGTTCCTCTTTCAAAAACACACTCAGCGGTTCATCAGGAGCCTGCTGTTTCCTAGACGTTTTATTACCAGCCTTCTGACACTGGCAATTTGGATCTTTTTGCTCTAAGCATATTTCATTGTGCAATTATAGTATCAGGGCTGTGTCAGGTGAGCTATACAAATGATACTTTGAATGCCTCTTTGGGGGTTTTGCCTGTGTGTGGTGTTGTTTTGGTTTGCTTTTATCGAGCTTCAGTCTCAGAAATAATAGACTGCTCATTTATTCCCTGGGTTTTAACAACCACCATGGTAACTATCAGAAACCACAGTTACACAATGTTACACACCTTCATTTATTATTTCAATGCCATCTTCTGAGCTTTATCTTGGAAATGGGGCTAAGTGAGTTAAATACAGGTAAAAGGTGGCCAAAGAGGATTAAAGCCAGGACCACCACTCTCTGTTGTGGTCAGAAACTTACCTTTCAGAATCTATCTTTGATTTACTAACACCTGTATTGGAATTAACAGGACTTAATGGCAGAGTGGATGAGTTGCCAAAGATTTCACTCAGAAAGAGATTTGGAGATCTCTTCTGATCATAAACATTATAATTAGCACTCCCCCAGGCTATCCAAACCAGGATTATTGTTCTAAATTATGTTTAGTCAAGAACTTGAAGCAAAGAGATACAGTCTGTTTTTAGAAAAAGTTTCTCTGATGAAAAGGGAAAAATGGCCTCTTGGATGGATAGTTTCCTTCTTAGTCTCTTCTTTCACTTTCCCCATTGCTCTGGGCAAACCTTTGTTTATATCTTTATAGAAATTAACCTTTAGCTGAAAAAAAAAAAAAAAATTCAACCCCCCCAAAACACACCCAAACCCTAACTTAATGATTTATTTCCCCAGGAGACTTGTGTACTTTATCTGTGGAGCAACACTCTACATATATGCTTTATTTTCTTGTTTCCCTTTAGGGGGTATTAACTATGTAAACAACTTCAAAACAAAGAGGCAGGATTGTTTCATTAGGGAAAACCATTCCTGCTTCCAAAGGCCTCCTGGGAAGCAGGAGAAGTTCATTAAAGCGAGGGTGATGTAAAGGCTTTGTGTGCATGCAGAAATGGAACCACCATGAAACATTAATGACCTCAATGCATTAGCAAATCTCAAGCTAGAGTAGAATTATGCTGCCTCTGGGGACTCCAGTGCACCTCCTTGGATTTTGTTTTTTAATGCTAGGGAAAATCTAGCCTTCAAATTTTAATTTTAAGAGTAGAACACTTTGATGGTGTGAACTGAAGAAGGCAATCAGGCTGGCCCTAGGCCACTGACATGAAGAAGCTGGAGCGTCCTTTCTCCAGTCAGTGGTGTCACCAAGACAGAGCTACTTAATCCATATTGCCAAATAAAGACTCACCTGATTTCTTTTTCTTTTTGTTCTCCGTGAGCAGAGTCCACTGCTGAACCACTTTTCTTGCTTTGATAAGTAACCACATGCTGGCCATTTATAAAGCACTGAAAAGACATTTGGCAGTGTTACGTCAACAGTAGGCAACTGTTCCAAGCTGTATTAATCCCAGTGGAAATTACTGTATAGGTCTCTCCTGTGAGTTATGATCTCTATTAAAGTTGGGTGACATTTTTCCAAGGAATACTTTGTTCAGCAATGGCAGAAAAAAGCACAATTTCAGATGCATTGAAACCCTGCAGAACAATTTATGCTGAAATCTGCAAACATTATCAATCTGGAGAAAAATATATACCTCTCTCCCCAAGAAATTTAGTTTAGAAATAATGGATCAAGTTTGTTTAAAAGTTGCTATTGAAAAAAGAGAAAACGTCTTTGATGAGAGGTGGTGTCTCCACAATTTTTGAGTTCTTTTGTCTTCCCTTCCTCTTCTAGCACAGGGTGGAAGGAGCAGGTCTCACCTGGATGACAGAGCTTCCAAGACTGGAGGATGTGGGGAATCTGGAGAGTGTGCTTGTGCTATGGATTGTTTGAGAAGAAGGCATATGGTACAGTCCACTGCTTCTCATCTTGGGCAGTGTGTGTGTCCTTGAATGGCAAGAAAGGTCATCCTGAGTCAAAATAAGGGATCAGCCAGCCCAGGGCCCTCCTTGTGGCAGTGGCTCTGTGCAAAGGCCTATGGACAAGAAGGAGCACCTCTTTCCTTGTGCTCTGCCTGCTTCCAACTATGACTAGGCTTGGGACTTTCTGAGTCTGATGAGGTTTGTGTAACTTGTAACCCTGAAAGGATCTTTTCCAAGCATCTCAGCAGTTTCCACTGGACCCTCTGTCTGAGCCCACAGCATCCCTCAGTAAAGGATACTTCTCCCTGTGGTGGTGGTTTGCTCAGACTGAGAACCACCAGTCTTGAAGAGAAGGAGGTTAACCTTTCTCCTCATTGTTCTTGTTTGCTTGTTTTAGATACACTGCTCTCTTTTGACTCAAATGACAATGACATTTCTATGGTGCAACAGTTGTCCACTGCCTGTGGTGCATGAAGCATGTTGGGATTGCCTGAGCCAAAGAACAAATGATTCAATGTTATATCTGGTGCTATTTTGCTGATGCCAACTGAGTTGCTGCTCTTCATTTCAGCCCTAAAGTTAGCCAAGAACACCAGATCCTACAGATCCCAGCAGGTTCCACAAGGCACCCACGGTATGAAGTTCCCACCGTGCCATGATGCCTGAATGGCACTGGTTGGTAAGGTCAGGGTGGAGACAAAAAAGTAGCTGTTCCCACTCACCTTTGCAAGGTGTCAGTAACAGGCAAGGACATTAAATACTCCTTACAATGACAAGCTGAGCAACCCTAGAAAGCAGCTGTGTGTATGGGGAGGGAATCCAAGGGAGTATCTTCACACTGGCAATCATTCTGAGCCCTAATTTGATTTCAGTTCTTTGTCCAGACCCAACAATAAGAATTACCCCTCTTAAAAAAACCTGACATGTGTGAAATTAAAGGTAAGCCCACAGAAAGTGCATTTTTAAGTTTTCAGTTACTTTTTTCATAAAAAGAATGAAATGTTAAGCGTACCTTTACCTGTGTAGACACATGATGTGGTGCATTTCCTGTTTGTCTGAAGGATAAGTTCTTGTATGAAGCAAGGCTTTTATTCGGGTTTTAAACTTTAATGTTGGTTAAAAAGTAATAATGCATCTATGAGGCATGGTTATGGAGGTAAATATTTAAAGGAATTGCATAAATCTGCCTTGTATCAGGGGCAAGGGTTTGGGAAGGATGCTTCCAAATTTGGAAAGAATATTTTTATCTCTTGTGTAATGGATCAAATAGCAGTCCATCCTCCTCTGCCTTTCCCCAGTCAATGGAGGACCTGAGTGTCTCTGCCAACAGCACAGTGTCATTTTCTTTGTGATCTGTGCATGCCTGGTGCATTGATTTTTCCATGGCAGAAAGCAGAGCAGGCTCTCTCTCTAGTGGAGAACTCAGAAAGACCATGTGTAAAAGCGAATAATTGTTTTTTAAAAAGCAGCTTTTCACTGTTCTTGATTCTTACTGAGACAAACACTTCTGGAACCATCCTCAGTCCGAGCCTGCCAGCATGTGTGCTATCAACCTCTGGGTAATAGCCTAGACTGGAAATTGGCTGTGGGGTTGTTTTAGGAAGGCTAATACCACATGTGACTTGTGGCACTACTAGTTATTTGCTCCCTTAGAGCAGAAGGGGCACATTGATCCTTGGGTGTCCTGATGGTGCAAACACATGTGATCCTTTAGCTCTCCCAAGCCCTGACTCCATCTGGTGTAGACAGAGCTGTAGCTACACATCCTGGAAGTCCTTTTTACAACATTCCCCCAGGAGGAGAGGCATATCTTTAACTGGATGTGATCATTTCCTCAAGTTTCAAAATTGGAGGCTTGACAGCATCCATTTTTAAATTCTAACCAAGGAAATAAAGATCTAATCTTTATTTATAATTTTATTGTTTATTATTTTAAAATATTATCTATATTTATTATTTTTCCTGCTAAATTGGAAAGTACCAGAGTGGGAGCTGGGAAGTTTCTCACTAGCTGGAAGTCTGTACCAGTTCCCTGGGCCAGTGTGTTCTATAATAGCCCAAAGTTACTATTCAACAGAGAAAGCAGTTAATATTTTCAAAAAGGTTTAGTCTTGCTGCTTCTGCAAATCCCAGAACAAGGATGATAAAAGCCCACAGGTGTCAAGCTTGGGTCTTCATGTATCCATCTTGACTTTCAGAGCTGTAGTACCGACTCCAGAAACACGCTATCTACAAGGAGATCACGTGTAGGATCAATGTTTGTCAGATAGATTTTGGAAAGAAATAGTAACTACTGAGTATCAGCACTCCTGGTGGTGTAGAGGGAGATGCCTCCAGGGGCATACACATTTCCTCATTCCTGTGCTTGGCAGCAGATCTAAATCCATGTTTTCAGAACCTCCCAGTTCTTCAGAACTTCCCAGTTTAACACTAACTGCATTTTACTTTCCTTTGCAGTCAGAAAAAGACCACAATAATCTGAAATAGATTGTTCTGTTCACAGCAAGAATATGAAAAAACCCTTGTTCAGAATTTCTATTCATTTGTTTTGCTTTCTCTGAAACCCTAATACAAGTTTGTGCATTCATTAGTTTTTATTAAAAAAAAATAACAACAACCCAAAATGTAATATAATTACTAATAGTACTGTGATTAAATTTGGCCTTTCACTTTCCTTCAGAGTCAACCTCCTCAATTCCATCTCCCCAATGGCTCTGTCTGTAGTATCGATTCGGTACTGTTAACCTTTCTTTATTACTTGTTTATGTTTTCCCATCAGTTTAAAAACATCAATAAGAGGCTTTTTAAAAAGGACAGAAGCAACAAATAGAGAGACATTGAGGAAAGGTCAGGGATGCAGAAGAAGGCAGTGCCTGCTTTGTGGAAGGAGCAAACAGACAGTACAGAAAGGTTAGTGGTCCTGCTGCTGAAGTGAAGGAAGGATTTGTTTATTCTACAGAAATGTCTGCTCCTGGTGTAGCTTTAGCAGCAGACACAAACATCTGTGACACCACCCAATCTGGGCTTCGGGGTACTGAGGAGGGCTGGACATAGGATCAGGAATGTGGTTGAGATGGTCTGCAGGATCTTTCTCTTCAGGGATCAGGAAGCTTTAGGTGCGTTGTGTTAATTCTACTTTCTGTTTGAGCACAAACCCAATCCAAGGGCACACTCTGCTCTGCTCTGCTCAGGGCTGTGCTGGGTGTAGATGTGTTGGTTGGCTGTGATAAGGAATGTGTCTGCATCAGTGTATGACTGAGGGCATTCAGCCATCAGCATTTATGTCCTCAGGCCAAGCACCACAAAGCACCCCAAGATGGTTTTCTGTGTTTTGGTGTCTGCTGAACAAGAAGAGCACCCCAGCTCAGAGGAACTGGCTCAGGATCCTCTGCCTCCTTCTCCTCCTCTTCTCAACCCAGAAAGCTTTGCTCTAGGCAACTTGGAGTTCACTCCCAGATCAAATCCTCTCCTGAGTGATGCTACTCCTTTTGCTTTGAAAGGAACAAAGGACTGAGCCATTATAGCAGTAAATTTTTCAGTTACTTCAGGGGAAATGTAAATCCTGCTCAAAGGCCTCCAGCAACAAAAGAAGACCATTAAGGCCTTCCCATTCTTGGCTCCCCAGAGACAGCATGGCAGCTGGAGAGTAGAAGGTTAGTATGATGGAGAAGGGAAAGAGACACTTTGTCCACCCCCAAGCTCTCTGAAGTACTAAAGATAAAGCTAAGTGCTTCTCACTGTTAGCTCTGGTGTTATCACAGCCACTAGCAAACCATGCCTCTCCTCTGTCTTCAAGAATGGTTTCAGATTTTTCTGGTCTCCAGAAACTCTGTCTTATACTGGAGAAGGTTTTTCTAATGAAACTGTAAGAAAATACTTATTATTTTTTTTTCTTTTCATGGTTTAAAAGCTGTAATATCTGTAACTTCAAAAAAAACAACCTCTTGCCCTGAAGACTTCCCTTCTTTTGCAGTCCAGTACAGGCACAGTGCAGGAAATGTTATCCAACATGGAGAAGACCTCCATTCCACACACAGTGTTCTCTTAAAAGAAGATACAAAAGTCAACTTAGTTATTAAAGACACATTTCTCATGATCTTTTAGGAATAGATGTAATTACATATGACATATCTTCAACTCAGAAAGCTGTAGAAGTAACATGTCTTTCTGTTTTTAGGAGTGACATTATGGCTAGAGAGGTTCTTGAAGTTCTGCATTGAAAGGCAAAGGTGATCAGCTAGAAGTCCTCAGCACAACTGGTAATATTGACAGGGGAAAAAATAAAAACAAACATCAGATTAGAAACAAAACAGCATTTTAAATCCTTATGGTAGGTACAATGAAGTCAGGATATGGAATCATTTTTGCTTCTGCAAATAGATGATGTATGCAGATGAGTATCATGCGTTTTCTCATACAATGACATTAATTACTTACTTGAAAATTCACCTGACAGAACAATTTTCACTCAAACTTCATGAACAGATATTCCTTCTCATCTTATTCTTCAGTCTTAAAGTGATTTATTTACTGAGCACAGTGTGGCTATTTGTACACAAATAATGACTCTTTGTGTTGTTGTGTTGTGTTGTATAAAGGGATTTGATTTTTCTGAGATGCCTTCCCATCTATAAAAAGTGTGTCCTGGCTTGGGCTGTTTGGTTGCCCCAGGAGATCATGGTTCTTGACATTTATCTGCTTAGGCTCCATTTCAACCCCAAGGAGGAAAGCCTTGGGAGTTTAAGTTCTGTTCATTCCTTAATCTCAACTTTCACCTCATATTATGGAAAGGCAAAGGATAGAATGGATCTCTCCTTTTGACTGCCCAGTCACTTGAAGACCTATACAGGCCTTCAGTAAAAGTGTGTTAAAGCTTTCTTTTTTTTTTTCTTTTGAAGTTCTTTATTCCATTACTTGGTGGATATTTTAGCCTTAGACATACTGCTTTTCTGCTAGTTTACAATAACACTATTCTGTAAACAGTAAGTGGCTTATCTGTCACAGAGGCAGAGGTGACACCATTTGCTCTTCATCATGAGAAGGTACACTTGCAAATGACACTTCTGGGTGACAGAAAGTGGGAAAGCCAACAGAAAGAGAGCAAACTGTGTGAGTCCATCTCAGTGAAACCAACTGCATTCTCGTCTCCTTAGTCATGTACCTTTCCTCATTTGGGGAATGTGCAGTTGCAGGGTGAACTCAGTATAATCTCTGCTGTGGCATTTGTACACACAAATGTACCTTAAACCATTGAGGAACTGTCACTCTGTGCTGTGAAGAACACAGTCACACTTTCAGGGTTGCCAAATGAAAAGAAGGAGGATATCCCTGGGCCATGTGATAAGGAGATGCAGTAATGAATCAATCCTTTGATTCAGCATAGGGTCTGGATCAGAGTCTCCATTTTTTGTTGTTATGATGTGATTCCAAGAATCAAAATAAAGTGACACACACACACACACACACACACACACACACACACAAAATCTAGAAAAAGCTGGAGCTAAACTGTATTTCCAATATTATCTCAAGAATATGAAAAAAAAATCCATTCTGTGGCAAGTTTTTCTCAGCTAAATCAGGATGTCTGTCTCCTGTTTTACTCTGGTTACTCTTTATCACTCTCCTGATAACACTGAGATAAGTAAGTTTTCTGTAGCAGCACACTTCCCTAGCCAAGATCATGGTATGTGCAAGAGAAAAGAGCTTCTGCCTGAATGGCCTCCCTCCACACTCCTTGTTTCTTATTTGGAAATGAGTTTGTCACCCAATCAAAGAACAAAAAGGAAATCTAAATCAACAATGAATGATGAGAAGAACATACACATTTCTTACACCCAGACAGTTACATGACAGTTCCAGTCTTTGGTGACAGTGATTTAAGAACCAACTGATTATAATAGATAGACAATAAATCTTCATAAACAAAACACAACAAAACACAACAAAACATAACAAAACAAAACAATAATAACAAAACTCTCCTTCTTGGTGATTCTGAAGAACTGCAAGTGTTTAATCTCCAGGAGATGGTAGGATAAATGTTTTGCTCAGAGAGATGCTGGAATAAATGGTTAAAGACAGTGTGAGAAAACTCATTTCAGCAGCAGAGAGAAATGACAGCTGAGCCTTTCAAGCCAGTGGTTAACAATGATTCATAGGGATCTAAGTATCTTCCTTTTGAGGTAACTCTTTACACCAGGGAAGTCAAGACACCAAGAGTCAAGATGGGTTAACTGAGGGGATTAAGAAACACTTCCTTTGGGTATTATTAAGGAAAAGGTTTTTGCCATTTTTTTTTACAAACACTAGCTCTCCCTTTTTTAGATCCCTGGTGCAGGTCATCTTAGATGTATAGATTCAAGCTGAACACATTTCACTTGTGCAAATGATTACCCAACAGATAGATCCAGGCTATTGGAAGCAAGACATCTCTAGGAGTAGAAGCAATATCAGGAACTATGCTTTTCAGTGAACAAACAACTCACACCATAAGAAATCTTCAGAGGAGAAGCTGCAGAATATAGTTTTTATACTGTTTTAGCAGAAAAGATCGTATTACAAATGAAAGCCAATGCTTGATCTTACCTATTAGCAATGGATCAAAATTCCAAATTTCAAAATCAATACACGTAATCTTAAGAATAATAAGACCAAACAAACTAAAATTCGGAAGAAAAGAAAAGGTAAAAGTACTAGGAGTATGAAGGAGTATTAGAGGACTACATTAAGAAGGAACATGTTGATTCACTGACCTAGATGTCTTCTCATCAGGGAGACCTTTCTAGAAGATATATTGGTCCAAGCATATATTTTGTGTTGGTTAATTAGCTATCAATGTAATATCAATGAAATGTCATAGTTTTTATTTTCAAGCCAACCTGAACAGGTCTTTCTGAATCTGGAGAATCAGTCAGGGAGGAAATCACTGAGTGTGAGGAGCACCATGAAAGTGGAGTCCAGGCTCTTGGCCCTACTCTGAAAGATTCAATGCCTAACCAGCTCTTGGTTCCTTAATGAGGCACATTTACCCCTTCAGACATATTCTGATGGGACTCAGTGTAGCCTGTAAATACAAATAGAATTATTTTTAAACTGAGACTCTATGTAGCATTTTCAGGAAAGGATCCAACTGATCCACAATGAAGTAATTTTCTGTAATTATGGTTGTGTACTGTTGATAATTAGTCTAACCAAAAGAAAGAAAGTAACTAAGGAATTTTTATGAAATCAATTAATTGGAAAGGAAAAAGAAAAGATGGATAATGAGATGCTCTAAGTATCAAGAGTTTCATTTATGTGAACTGTGCTGCATGATAGATTGAGCATTTATGGGGGAGCAGAGGATATCGTGCCTTGACAACAATCTACCTCCTTCTTCCCTTGAGAGACCACTGATCTTAGTCAGTAGAGATCAGATTGAAGATATAAATATGTGACACATCAGGTGTGAATTAGGAACTTAGAAGAAAATTTTCTTCTCTATCATTACATTGTGTGATGGAGGACACTTGAAAAACATGAAGGTAATTTTTGACGAGAAAACTCAAGTGATGGGCAGTCTTAAATTCCTCTACTACTGCAAGGTATGTATGCATATAACTTCTGCAATGATGCTGTGAGGGTGGTCAAACATTGGAACAGGTTGTCCTGAGAGGCTGCAGGGGCTCCATCCCTGGTGATGGGCAGGGATGCTGCTCCAGCTGACCCTGCTTTGGGAGGGGGGTTTGGACAAGCCTACCCTGAGAAGCCTGGAGAAGTTATGCTGAGATATTTGATACTTAGGTAATTTCCTTGCTCACAAATATGTGGTCTGAATTACTAAACAAACAGTAATTTTAAGAGAAGGAAAAATTAATAAAAGCCTGACAAGGAAAATAAAGAGATTATCAATCACTAACTCCTAAATTTCGGCTATACTGACACTGATCAGCTGTCCTTTCCTTTGTGTAGACAACTGCTCAGCCATTTCTAAAGTAACCTTTTATCATAGCTTATGATTTTAAGTTTTTCTGAATAATAAGACCTGATTTAAACTGGTCTAAACTGTTGCCTGGTTTAGTTTTTCTAGCTGCTCCTTGCTTCACCAAACTCTATTAGTCTTAGCTCTGCTTTGCTCCATTTCTTGAGCTCACTATATTGTCCAGCTGTTTCTCTGTTTTGCTGCCAGATTTTGCTATTTTAGATCCTGTGAGAGTGGAGGAGAATGCACAAGTATCAGCTCAGCTTACAGGAAATTAGCCTGTAGCTTTTTCTGTTCATACAGCTGCAAAATCCCCTGCTTCTCCATGTCCCATCTGTAGCCTTTGAACTACATTGCTAGGAGGGACTGTCTAAAATTAATGGGATGCCCAGACAGAGTTAATTAGCTCAAATTTCTGTACACTACTGTGAACACAAACTTCACCTCCTTTACTATGTAATTTCTATTTTTTCAATTATAACACAAGAACACAGAGCAGCCATGTTTCAGGCAGCTTTGTTCCTTTCCACACATTCCTCTTCTTCTTCTTCATTCTTCTTCTTCTTCATTCTTCTTCTTCTTCTTCTTCTTCTTCTTCTTCTTCTTCTTCTTATTCTTATTCTTATTCTTATTCTTATTCTTATTCTTTTATTCTTATTCTGCTCTTTTTTATACATGCCAGCTTCATAGTCCTCTCTCTTTTTTTTTTTTTTTTGTTTTGTTTTGTTTTGTTTTGTTTTGTTTTGTTTTTACTGAGTTTATTCCTTGTGAAGTTCATGGGGAAGAATGAGATATAGGAATCTTGCCTTCATACAAGTCTTGGCTCCAACCTTTTCTGTGCATCTAAACCTTTGTCTAGAAGTGATCAGAAACAGATGATGGGCAGAGTCATTTTTATCAGGACTCTCTGTCTAAGCCTTTACCAGTTCCCACAAACAGATTACACCAGAAAATTGAGACCTCAGTGGAAAAAAATGAGGTTTGAAATAAACTCTTTTTCAGGATCTTTTTGAGAAAGAGGTAATGCCTTATATTCAGCAGTACCACAATTCCTGAAATACTCTGGAGTGCTTTTCCTTTAGGAAGGAATATGTAATTGTATGTAATGGTATTAGCTGTTAATCCTTGCTATAATATTTATGTTTTAGGACAACTGGTGTCATTGTATAGTCCCTATGTGTACACATAGTAAAAGAAAATCCCTATATCAAACACCATATTGTTCAAATTGACAAGGCAGACAAAGGCACAAAGAGACTCTCATGATCCTCATCTTAGAGCTACAAATTGAAACTTCAGGGACATTAGACAAGTATTTTGTTGTCATAAAGTACTTTGCTGCTGAACAGGGAGATGAATGGAATCTCAGGTTCATGTTTAAGAGTAACTAAACCAGTTTGGAAAAATTATTTGAAGAAACACAATCCAGCAGTGAGTAGTCTCCTGGATTCAACTCATTCAATATTGTAGGACAAGATGCCAGAAAGAAGAATCATGTGTATGACACACAGAAAAATATCTGCTATTAGGATGGTATGATAACGTTGCAATTTGATTTAGCTCTCAAATTAGAAAACCAGAAAGGAGGAAAATATAGATTGGAAAACCTGTGATAAACTGCTACAAATATGTTTTTGAGATATACATCTGAGTGTGTTTGATGAAAGGATCTTGATAATTCTTTTGTTGGGGTATGTTGCATATCTAACACAGTCACCAATCAACCTTTCTGCATGGAGTGCCTGGCTGTGAAGACAATTTCCTCTGGAGTGTCAGCAATGCAACCCATTCCCAGACCCCTCCTGTCTACCACCAGCCCTCCCACTCCCAGACCAGCACTGCTCCTCCACCAGCAGCTTCCACAGCCTGTGAATCAAATGCCTCTGCTGCCTCTTTAAAAAAACATTGGCTCCAAGTGTCCAGCTGCACTGCTGCAGAAAGCACAGCTATAAAGCATCTGGAAGCAGCTCAGGTCTTACCCTCCAGGGCACAGAACCCAGTGTGTTTGAAGACCTGAGCAGGGTCTCTTTGTGAAAAACAAAGTTCAGTCTTTGGAATTTTAAAAAACTTAATAAGGGGATAAAAACGGGCAATGTCCAGCACTGAGGTGTTTCTGGCTATTGGCTAAAAGACACACAGTTAGATTTAAAACAATTTTCTCTATATACTGTTACATTACTGGGGTACGTACATATTCATGAGTTTATACTTTTTTTTTTTTTTTTTTTTTTTTTTTTTTTTTTTTTTTTTTTTTTTTTTTTTTAATGTTACAGGACCTCTTTTGTTTGGCTACGGGAACTCTTTTATTTGGTTTTAACCCCTGACTTGACTGCATGGCTTCCTGTAGATTAGTTCAATATATTGTATACCTTCTTGTGGTTTCATCCTGTTGTTTCACACTCCCCGATAACACGGAGTCAATAAATTCTTCTCTAATTTTTTTCATGGTGCTCTGTTTCTTCTCACTTATCACTTGGAGAGGTCACTCTGCCCATGTGAGAAACAACAGGATGAAACTAATTGTTCTTGCACCTTTCTCTGAGTTAAAGGCATTTTTAACATTCCATATTTTGCTAAGGCCTATGATATAATCATCACAACACTATTTATATAAGCTATACGTTGCATGCTTAAACTGATAGATTATTTTATACTAATGAGCAGTTAAAAGGACTTACAAAATGTACCATATCAAAATACTTGTGATTAATAACAACATGCAAAAGCTAAAACAAAAAGGTGAAAGACATTTTCAATGTTATATTGACATTTATAACATAACATCTATATGATTTTATCAGGAAAATCCACAAATGCCAGAGGTTTATGTCCAAAAAGGAGACAGAGGAGTCCTGCAGCTTTATTCAAACGAAGGGAGAGAGTCCCCTGGGGCACACACCCACGGGGTTTTCTCTCTCGAGGTTTCAGAGGGCACTGCCTCCTTTCATCCTGAACTGCTGGCTGCATGTTGCCTCTTCCTTTCCCCACTGGCTGAGGCACTAGGAAGGTACAGCCCTCCCAAACCCCATATTCCCATATCCTCCCTTGAACCTGTCATTTTACCCCAAAGTTCAGAAGTTGAGGTCTGTCTGTGTCAGGAGCCAGGCTGCCTGGGCTCTGTAACAAACCTGCTGCCCAGAGTCAGCACAGACATCAGGACCCATTTCAAAGACCTTGACAGCCAGAGCTTCACCCAGCAAGCTGTTTGTAAGGACATTAGCATTAGCTTTCCTCTCCATGTGATGTCACAGTTATTGTGGCCACTGCCTGATGACAGGAGGTCTTGGTGCAAAGGTCTTTCAGCTCCTGAGAGCAAAGCACTGAGGAGGGAGGGAGCATTGCCATCTCCAACAATCGATGCAGATTGCCTCCTGGCCCCGTGCTTTACAGAGGGCACTGTCTGGACTGAAGTGCCAATAGACACAGCTGAGGACTTCCCTGAGCCTCCTCTTAAGCCCCAGATTTCATCTCAAAATGCCTGATATGAGAGGGCCATGCTGCAGCCTGCCAAATTGTTGTTTTCCTCCTAGGATGATGAGAGTGTGTTTCACATGCCCCGAGGCAGCCTGGATAGTGTTAGAAGACTGTTCTGGGTAGAGGAAAGTGAACTTTTTTGTTGTTTCCCAGTGAAATTTCCTAGCTTCTTTCTACACCTACAAAAAAAAAATAAAGGCTGCACTGGATCTGAAGGCTCTGCAGCTGAAAACGTGCAAGTGTGCAATTTGTCTGTCAGAGCACAAGTGGAAACAGGAAAGCAGTGTGAATGCGAGGGACTGCCATAAAATCAAACAGCATCATGGAAGAAAATCCATCAGAACTGTGAACTGCATAAGGGACATTCTTGCTTTAAGAAGCAGTGGCATAGTGCAGTCTGAGAGAGTGTGCCAAGGAAGTGCTGCTACTTGCTTGCCCTGCTCTTCTATTCTTCCTAGAGGATTTTTTAAATTCTAATGTTTGAGATGCTAAGCTCATGGACTGAAACCTTACGGTGCAGATTTGATGTGGTCCATTACCAAGATTTCTGCAGTTTTACCCCTACTTCTTTTTCAGAACAAAACAAGCAAAGAAATGAATTATCCAGGAAGGCAGAAGAAGCTCATGGAAAGCTAAGGCATAATAATAAATAATAATAAATAATAATAATAATAATAATAATAATAATAATAATAATAATAACAATAAAAAAACCCCACAATCAGTCTTACATCAAAAATAGTACGATCTTTTTAAGAGCTTTGACCTTGAAATTTCTTTAGTACTGGTGTAAGTTACTCAAAAGAACTGTTGTCTTCCATGCCCCTTCTAATACACTTTAAAATGAAGGGGACTATGTTTTAACAACTGAGATGTTGCAAATTGTGACATCTATTCATATCCGTCTCACCAGAAAATCACTGTGTGACATAAATAAGACAGGCAGACAGCTTTAAAGCTCCTTGGAAGGAGATGTTTAGGGACAGAAATGGTCATGCTTTGCTTGCCAAGTGGGACACAGTGTTTGGAGTGATTCTGTGACCTAAGTAGCAGCCACCCATTGACAAATGCAGAGCTGCTTGCAGGATCACCTTATCGTTATGCAGAAAAACTGGTGGTCTTTGCTTTTAGCCAACAGGTTCATGTGCTTAATGCTACATGGGAGCAAAGGGTTCACAGCATAATGAGCCAGAGAGCAGAGCAGTGCTCAGATGGGTTTTTAATGTGGAATTATTTAAACCCCTGTTGTTGGAGAGGGTGGGCACAGCTGGTGTGCGTGGCTCTCACTGAGCAGCTTCAGGAGGTGGCCAGGCCTGGCTTCTCTAATGCTTACAGTGCACAGCTCCCCAGAATTGAAACCCCATGCAAACAGACTGAAGTGTTTGTGACTTCTAGCCATGTCTGAATTTTAAGAGTAGCTTGGAGGAAGGAATTTAAATCCACATCCCAAGGCAAACAATGCCATAAGCTACTGAATTACTCCTGGCCCTTTTCTGTGTATGTGTAGTACTGCCTCTACAAGCAAATCCCTTAGGTCCTTTTGTTCATGCATCCAGGTGGAGTATTTAACCTGCATCATGCCCAAACTTGCTCTTCACAGCATTTAGTAATCCACCATATGGGTCAGTTTCAGGTGTGGGAATTGTTCTCACTAAGCAGTGTGAATCCTTGATCTCAGGGCTCCTCACTCCTCTTTCCTCTATTAGAGATCATGCTTACATGCACAGAACAAGTCCCTTTGGGATCAAATCAACACTGCTTCGATGTGACTGGCATTTACAGCTGCACAATGCACAGCTTTGGCATGTAATGGCTTTGGGATGACCATCTTCATAAAGGAGTCTTTTTAAGTATGTACATTTTAAAATAATTTTAGAGGCAAACTTTAGAAAATTTTAGAAAAGTGGATAGATGGACAGATGGACAAAAGCAAGAGGTTTGACACAGGGTCGATTTTCTGTGACCCTGATCTGATAACTCTGGGGATTTCTTGAGGTGAACATTAATGAACCCCTTACAATGCTGGCACCTGAAAAGAATTCAGAGCTTTTTGAGTATCTGAAGTCACCCACTTCATCTTTCTGTGCTTCAGCTACAATGTATGGATAAAATACTTTTTTTTTCCCCTTCCCTAGCTGTGAGAGCTGTATCTCTGAAATTATTTTCTAAGTGCAATATTCTTCACTTGAGTTATGGTGATCCTTCTTATCTCATATGGCTTGAGATGATTTGTGCTGCTGCCAAAAGCAGGACTATACATTGATGTAGCAGGAGAACACACCATCTCATTAAAATTCACTTATAGACAGACCCCTTAAGCATTGAACTGGGGCCACTTCTGACCTGTGTAACACATTTCTGCCACATGGACTAAACAACACTCTTGCTTAACAGAGACCAGCAAAGCTCCTGAGAGATGAAAAGTCATCTCTGATACATGAGGCAGCAACTATCTCCAAATTCTACACTTCCATAAGCAAGGACTGCTCAGCTGGGCAGTGGGACATCCACATGTGACTTGTCCATTGCTGAGGAAAGTTATCAGGAATCCATTTTAAGTGAATCTGATGGATTTTTTTGTCTGTGATGGATTAGCAATCTGGCCAACCATTGAGTGGTAGCTTTTTAAGATGCTACCTGAATTGCTTTCTACTGAAATACAATTCCCAGACATTTCTCTGTGTCCTCCAGTGTTTCTCTGTGCTTTTTATCTTTGCCCTGTAAAGTAAGACAGAGCTGTACTAGTCCCATTAAGGAGATCAGATAGTGCATCTCCATAATCCCCATTATCATCCGGAGTTGATCTAGGGTAGAAAAGGGCATTTTTCAGCTCTCTTCCTCCAGTCCCTCAGCTCCTGCAGACTGCACAGCTCAGTCTGAATTTCAAAGGATTATGGTCTGGAGTCTGCTTTTGATTATAGTGATATAAAGCTGGAGTCCTCTGGCTTTGAGGGACAGGTCTATTGCATTTGCAAACAGACAGGTTTTCAGAAAGTATTTTTGCTCCCAGTCTGATGTGCTGGTGTGCAAACTTCCCCCATCTTTCTCTCTGGCCTCTAGCTCCTTCCAATCACTCATTCTGAGATTTTATTTATAAATGAGTAATGAACAGGGAGAGAGTAAATGATCTGCTGGGGGAACCAAGATGAACCTTATTAATATTCTGTCTTTTCCCTCAAGTCACAGGGTAAGTGACCACAGCCCCATCAGGGAAGTCCTGCCTGCTCCGTTCTTTGAAGAAACAATTATAAAATGCAAATATTGACAGAACACATCAGTATGTCACAATCTTCAATATTATTTCCAAGACACGGGTTACATATAAGAAACAACATCTAATAAGCCTTTTTCTCATTAGACTGGGGTTGCTGTTCAAATAAGATTGGGTGGGGCAGGGAGAAGGCTGAAGTGGATGTGTTTTTTCATGAGCCAAATCGTGCTGAACAGGAGTCATGTCAGACACATCCCAAAAACTTCTTATTTGCACCCTTAACTGACTGCCAGGGTCACAGCTCTTCTCATGCCAGCTGTACCCTGGGAAAGCCTGTCCTCATTTCACTGGGAAGAGAAAGGCTTAAAGAGCTTAAGTTTGGGGGTGTCAAAACAGGGGGACAATGATGAGTCCTGATGTCCAGTCCCTTCTTATCATTGCGTCCACAAAAAATCCCCACTCAGAGCTCTCCTCTGCCTCAGTTTCTCATGAAAATGATGCCATCCTGCCTTTATTTACTTTGTCAAGGCTGGGTTTAAATTAGAGTAAAAACCCTTGTAGACCCTGGGTTAGGACCAAGACTCTTGGATGAGGTGATGGATGATAAATTATCACACAGATATCCTATGAAAATATCCTTCTGATATCACAGTCAGAAAAAAAAAATTAAAAAGGGATAGCACAAGGGATTCCTAGAGTCTGAGAGCACCATTTGGTAAAGGATGATATAAAAACAGGGAGAATTTAATGAAGAAGTCAAGCCTGGATTTGTTTGTTTAGAAGTTCTGCCTTTTGACAGATATGACAAATCAGTTACATTATCAAGCACCAAGAAAAACTCCAACTTAAAAATTGAATAGACTAGAATTTATTGAGAGGTATCTATATATCAGTCAAGGAAAAAAAAAAGTTAGGTGTTAGGGTGTCTTCTTTTATGGTTGGATACTGCTAAATGGTTTCTGAGTGGGAAAAATGAAGCTCAAGTCTCAGAAATTCATCCTGATGATGGGACAGTATTTTTGCCTTGTAAAGCTGTATCATGCTAATGCTACTGCTGTCATACCGATAAGGTTTATGATTTCTGCCTGAATTTTCTTGCAGATCTCTATTTCTAAAAGCCTATTAAAATAACCAGGTTATTTGCAAAGAAGGATAGTCTTGCAGTATCACACGAAAATGAGACTCAGGAGATCTGGATTTGAGTACTGATTGTCTCCCTGGACTCCTACATAAGCTTAAGCAGTGGCTGAGGGTGTGGGTATGAGTTAACTTGCACTGCAAGACAAGCTGTCTTCATTATAAACAAAAAATGCAAAGCCTGCAAACACAAGATACAGGCTTTAAGTGTTCTAGTTGTGTCCCAGGAATGATAAACTTACCCCTGGATTAATCAGGGATAAGCATTTCATCATCTAGGACATCTACTTTTTCCTAGTTTTTTCTCCTACATACACAGTTTTGATTGGGTGATTTGTTGGGTTTTATATCCTGTATTTTATTTCTCAGTTCAGGCGACTCTTATTCACAGTCCTTCATTATGTTATATCTTGAGCTGGGAGGAACCTTTCCAGATGAGCAGCTAGAGATGGAATGAATTCAGAAATTCAGGGGGGTTTGGGCGAATCATTTCCATCAAAAAAGTGAAAAGTGAAAATAAGAGAGCCCTGCTGTGCTAAGTCAAAGCTTTTGCAGAGGTTCCATTTCTTTTTCTGGAAACAGAAATGACAGAAATTTTACTAATTAATCTTTACAATAATCCCAGAAATCAAACCTCTTTCTTATAAACTATTAGTTATTCTTTAGTGAAGTGATTCCAATTAGAGACACAGAAACCCTTTCATCAATTTAAACTGATTGATTTTTTTTTTTGCTTTGTTTGGTCAGTGGTGTAAATGCACAAAAGAAAAATCAATTGTTTCTGCCAGGCCTGTGTTTTATGAGGTGAGAGCTTCAACACCTCTTCCCTGTGTGTCTGCCCCCTCCAGAGGCTGTGGTTACAAAAGCATTTCTTTCGGCAGTAGCTCTGATTTCAGCTGAGCTCCTCCCCATGATCTTGTCACCTCTTTCCCACCCTTGGCCATGTATTTGTGATTCCACATGGTTCTCTTCACCGCAGTCCTTTAAGGGGCTATCTAGATCACAGAACCGAGCTGGTTTAAAATAACCATTCCTCCCCTTACCCCTTTTAATCGGGTTTGTTTTTAATCTGGATCAGTTCCTTGAGTGAGTGATCAAAGTGATTCACCAGACTGGTTACACCAAGGCAGCTGAACTCGTGTTTTACCAGTTGTTTTTGTGTTTTACACAAATGGGATTTAAGCATTTGGAGGAGGTGGTGCTGGAGGAGAGGACTTGCCCCTGGTTTAAGCACTGTTATGATGGCCTCCAGTCAGAGCTGAGATTGCAGATTCCTTTGGACTCCACAGGTTCTAATCTGCTGCTGATGCTGTGGGTTTGTCAGTGCAGGATAAGGCTTAGTATGGACTGTTAGATAAAGAATTTATCAAGTATTGATTTAACTCCTGCTTAGGTTATCCAGCCTTCCCTCACCCTTCTTCTGCTTCAGTTTCATTGCTATTCATGTCGGACTAACTCTTAGTAAAAAATTAGGGTTGGTAATTTGG
This sequence comes from Phylloscopus collybita, assembly GCA_027886175.1. Classification (NCBI taxonomy): domain Eukaryota; kingdom Metazoa; phylum Chordata; class Aves; order Passeriformes; family Phylloscopidae; genus Phylloscopus; species Phylloscopus collybita. The sequence goes on from JAJNNQ010000129.1 coordinate 27,053,326, forward strand.
GTTTGTAATTGGATCTGATAACTAAATAAGTAGGAGGGGGGAAAACAAAAAGAAGAAGGAACATTGTGCTAATTGTGAATAATTACAAGCCCAAATTAACAACTCTATTGCCTCTTCTCCAAAACAGACACGCCCTACTTCAATTGAGATTCAGAAACTAAAAGGTATCTGTTGCAGGCTCCCAAGCAAAGCCTAGAAAGAGGGATTATTCTAGCAAGTCCTCAGCACTGAGACCTTTCAGAACTAAACTTGACCCAGGTTCATGGCACAGGGGTGGTAGTTCTGGTAAAAGCAGTTTTCAGAGATCAGCAAGAGCTCAGGGACAGAGCACAGGGGGGCATTTCTGCAACACCTTTCATTCCCTGCTGCAACAAGAAAGGAAAGCAGGACAAGTCTGAGGGGTTCCTGTGAGAGAGAGTTACAAGCAATTGGAAAATTGAACAAAACTTCTCCCTCCCTGCCTCCCTCCCTTCCAGACTTCCATTGCCATCTCAAGGTCCCACCTGTCGTGCCAAGGAAGTGCTTGTGGAAACAGATCTTACCCTGGCCATTTTTCACTTGTCTATCATTTGACATGTGTGGCCCCCTGACAAATTGCCTTGCACACAATATTAAGAAGTTGATTGACTGAGGAGAAGGTTGGCCTGTATATGGGGTGGGCCAATCCCCCCAAAAGATCTAGGCTTATTTTCAAGCAGACTTTCTATGCCACCATGATTTTACCACCAACAAGCAGCCTTGTTGCTACAGCCCTGGTCAGCACAGCTGGGAAACTGCTTGTACCCACTGGAGAAACAAACAAAATTTTTGTCCTTCTGTTGAATCACAGTTGTGGGAATCTCATTTTGTATTGCAGCTCATTTGTGCTGGATAACATGGAGACTGCTCTTATGACTCTATGTGTCACTTAGAGTCAGAGCTGTGACCAAAAATGTAGAGTGGAATCCTGGTCCAAAAACTTTTGCACCACTCAGACCTTGGCCATTGCCTTCTCCTGACAGACAATTGTTACACATCTTTACTATGAATTTATAGATGAGATCTGAATCTTGCATGGTGGTTGGCAAGATGAAAGTGTTCATTCCCAAAAGGCAAGAAATATTTAGGTAATCTGGGAAGTTTTGAACTGCCACAAATTGGATACACTTTAAAGATTCGGCAGTAGAGTTCATCTGAAGGTTGACATCACCCTAGCTTGAGAAAATGCCTTTGCCTCTAACTGATATCCTCACTTTTCTTTCCCCAAAAATCAGCAACAGAGCCCTCTTGGCCCATGTGGTGACCTAGTTTAAGCTTATGTGTGACATTTCTAGTAAAAGCTGTCATGCAGTGGCAAGTCTGAATATTTTCTTAGGAGATTGCAAGAAAGGGTTTACCTAGAGTTCAGTGCATAAGAGTATTCCTCCATCTTTTACCAGTATTTTGCATTACAAGCTATTGGCAAAGAGGCAAGGAAGCAATCAATAACTAGATCATTCAGTACCCTGAGGAGGGATCTAAATTGTGGAGCACTGGTACCCTCTGGGCTTACATGTACAGTCCAGAAATACTGCAGCTGTGTGGGCATGGAGATAAAAATCATGATGATAGATGTCTCAGAAGCAGCTTCTCCCTGTATCTCTGGGAAAATTTTTTGGGAGGAATAAAAAGCCACTCTGAAATCCTGTATAACTGTTATCTGAATACACCTGCTTTCACAAAGGGTTAATTTCCACTTTTGTTTTGCCTATTTTTTGCCACTCCCTTCAGGCTCTCCTGAAGTTTGCATCTCTTAATATGGATTTGCAGTCATCTCAGCTCCTAACTTTGCAAGCCCTGTTATAACCATCAAAACTCCTCAGCCCCTCCATGTACAGAGAAGCACTTTTTTACTCTCCATCCATTGCTGTGTGAAGTGTCCATCTTGTTGCTGGGTGCAGCTAAAAAGTGGGAGACATACAACAGTTGTGATACCCCATGACACTCAGCAAAACAGGTCATCTTTGACTCCTGCTTCTTAGAACAGCTTTAGTTTTTGGAAATTGTCAGTCATCCAGTCTCTTCTCTGTTGGGAACATATTACTTTGGTGTGTTGGTTCAGAATATTGTACATGTAACACATTTACAAGCAGTTTGCTACATTAGCTGTGTATATCCTTGAGCACTGTGCAAAGTCCTGGGCAGAATATTAAAAGATGAAACGAAGCTGGGATTCAGGTTCCACAAATGCTTTTCTCTTGTTACCAGATTTGCTGTCCTCCAAGGATACACAGGTCTGAAGGGCTCTGCATCCTTCCAGTGACTGCAATACTTGCCAGTGTACTGACAAAATACACCTGCTGAGCAGGGGGTCTTTCCCTCCCCCTCCGTGTCTGTTTCTCTGTGTATATATGTCTCCAAAAATGGGAATATGGGGTTGAAATGTTTTCTCAGTCCCCCCACTTTTTTTTTTTTCCTTTTTGTGAAGCCTTTCTCCTCCTCCTTATCCTGTTCTTCCTGTCTGTTGCAAAGCACGCTGAAGCAGTCTGCTCTTTGCCACATTTTAGGAAGAAAATGACATTGATATTGGACTAAATGCAAAAAGAGACTTTCCCCTTGTGAAAACTGCCTAATTGATGTCAAATCAAATAACTTTAAAGAGCTGTGATGGCTACAAATCGGATCAGAGAGGGCAATACCAGTTCATTCTGCTTCATGCAGGGGCTGTGCTTTGCAGTTTAAGCAACAACACTTTGGCATTCAGAGCTTCTTTATAACCCAAACAAATCAAATCTCAAATCTTTTTGATCTTGATGCCTGACAATAGCTTGTGATTAAAACTGCCGCACTGGAACCTGGGAATGGATTATCATTATGAATAGCTGCAGTCTTGCCATTCCCTATTCTTTTCTGTGGGTCTGGAGGCTTGAGGCAAGAAAAGCTGGGGAGAATATAATAGATAATAACATGAGAGGTCAAGTGAGACCAGGGGAAAATTTTTTTTTCTTCTAATAGATTAATTTTAAAGATACTAAGATTCTCTGTCTCTTTACCTCTGTGATTTAGATTTCAACCTAAAAGGTAACAAAACATAAAGGTTATTTTAAAAGCTAAAAACTATTTTCCCAGTGGTAATTTTCTGAATTAGAAGTGAATTATCTATTGCTCTGCATTAAATAAATACAGTTTTAGACTGTGTCCATTCACTGCAGCACAGAGATGCAAGCTCACTCTTCACAGTTTCCTCGTGGCACATGAGTTATCCCAAACTCTGCTCTGGGCCATAGAGTAAAGTAAGTCTTTTAAAGAACAGCAAGAAGTCCAAAAACTGAGTTAAAAAGGGCTGTGAGCAGAGATGACTAGCAGAAGGAATTAGAAGCATTAGAAGAATTTTTAACCAGCAGGATCATCAATTTACTGATGAGGGGAAGTTTTCCTTAGTTGCATTTATATCCAAAAGCTTTAGAGGGCCTCAAGCCTTTTCTAATAAGGTTATATTAGACAGAATGGGACAAAAGGCACTTTTAACCCAGAAGTCTCAAGGCACATCACAGCCCTTGGTTGTGCCAGCCAGCCTGTCTGGAAGTGCAGGTAGTGCACAGGACACTGCCAAGACAGCCAGGAGGCTCTCAGGTGGAGGGTGGCTTGAAGTCACTCTCAAATAAAGTCACTTCAGTATTTCTGGCAAGAGCTGTGAGCTCTGTTAGTTATATGATGAAAATATAGGATTATCTGTACCTGGTCAGACCAAGAGCTGTCAGAATTTTTCCACCAACTGCAGCCATCAGCAGGTGCCTAGGAAACAGTAAGAAGTGATTCTTCAGTTTCCCCAGAATATTGTGCCTACTGTAGTATTTCATATCAGGGGACTTCCTGAACCTGTTTTCCTTTGCCTACCAAGCAGAAGAACCTTTCTGGAAAACAGGAAAATCTTCAAAATGGGAAATCTTTGGATGTTTTTCAGGCAGTGGACTAGATCCTTCACTGGATTTAATAAGTACAGAGAAAATGAGGCTATTTAGTTGATAGAATGCAGGCAAAATTATTTTTCCTATTTCCAAAATTATGAACATTTTACTAAAAACACCCCCGCTTTTTTGTGGTTTCAGATTTACATATGAAATAAAAATATATAAGGAACTTAGATGAAAATCAGTAATGAAAACCTTGGAAAATGTTCCATTTTTTTAAAACAACCCTTGCTTAACAGTTTCTATTACTCTGTTAGGAAGGACAATCCAAGCCATATAAAACCTTATGGATAGGATTGCCCAGATTTGCTCTGTGGCTCTCATTTTATGCCAATTCAGTAAGAAAGTATTGTGTATTTTCAGGAGCACACCAGGTTTTAAAGCTGACTTCAATTTTTTTTTGTAGAATATTTTTCTTTTTTAAGAGTAAAAATAGAAGACAAGATAAGCCATGTGTTCAGGTGGGTTTAGTATAAATTAACATCATTCCTTGCAGCAGGGACTTTGCATATTCTAAGGCAGCCAGGCTGTATGTAATGTTTTACTCTCTGCAAAATGATAATTAGTATTAAAGACTGATTCTCAGCCTGATTGCTGGCACGCATTTACAATTTATCTCATGGCAAGCTCTAGGTAGAAGACATTTTCAGAACTGATTGGGAGTTAGGCAAGAAAGATTTATGTTAAAAGACAACCCTTATAATTTAGTTAACAGACAGTGTTAAACCTAAAATTATACTTTCAGGTTGTTGTTAGTATTGATGAACTGTAAAATTCCACTCCTGTATAGGTGTGTGGAGGAGGGAAGGGTGGGCAGTTGTAGCAGAGGTGTACACTCACAAGCTGGACCAGGTGGGGAAAAGTAATGATGGGAAAAGAGCATGGAAGAAAAAAGGTTTCACCACTGCTTTTCACTTTTCAGTTTTGGTACCGAGAGAAATACCAGCTTGATTTCTTTGTTGTGCACCCACAGCACGAATCAGGAATTGATATGGCAGATCACCTTTAATGCTGGAAGCCATTTGTCTTGTAAATGCAAATGGTGGCCAATTAAATAAATCTGGGAAAGTGTGCCTTTTCTGCTCTTTGCATTACAACACAAAGCTGATCTGACATATGAGCAGGAAATCTTATGCTGCAATAGTGGCCAAAGTAGAGGGACAGAAAGGGATTCAAATAATCATTAGTACCATGAACCCAGTAGAATGGCTTATAAGATGACTTTTTTTTCCCTCCAGCAGTCTATAGAGTTGTCAATATGCCCAATGAACTTGGCTTTGAGGAGCAAATCACAAAGAATTTAAAGGACAACAGGCTAAATCAACCTCAGTCTTTTAGCAGTGGAATTGACCTGGGAGGACCTTCATTACAGCCAAGAATTCCTGCTATCTTTAATTTTCAGGCTTTTTCAGCCCATTCAGTCCTTGCCCTCTCTGTTGAGGCTGCCCACAAGGAGAATCAGTATCTGTGATGGTAATTTCTGGCATGTGAAAATACCTTCAGCAAAAAGACCCTAAAGACATCATATTCTTTCAATAAAAAGTTATTCAGCCCAAAGCAAGACAATAGTTACCATATTGCTGTGTCTTGGATGCAAAATAGCAGGCTTTGAAACTCTGCAGCACTGAGCTAACAAGCCTGCCTGGTGGTGTGGTGTGAAGGGGCAGTGATTTAAAGATCATTTTAAACATTTACTCTCTTTTATTGCAGTGAAGACTTTCCCTTCCCCAAAATTTAAAATTTAAAATGTGCCTCTTCTGAGCATAAGGGCAGTGCTTTTTGCTTTCTGAGATGGAACAAAGTATTTCTGTGATGAAAAAAAATATGATTTTGATTTTAAGCAGTAGGAACATTTTCCCATTGCATATTTTTCATGCTGTGGGAACTCACCATCCACCAAATATTTCAAATGTGAACTCTCAAACAGCTCTGCTGAAAGATATTTTCCTCCTCATTTTATATTAAAGCATAGCCCTGAAAGTTGTGATTGCAAATAATACTCTCCCAGCATCCCTTCCCCTAGATATCATGGTATCATTCCCCAAATTCTCTATGCATAAAGGAAGTTTTCCATCCCTTTGTAGGACCTGAAAAGAAGAAAGATGAAGTTAATGGGCTGGAAAGGAAGTGAGTAAGTAAGGAACCATATAATTTCGTTTTTAATCCTCAAAATGGCAGGGGGAGGGGTGTGGGAAGACAGAACAAATTTAATCTAAGTACATGGTTCATAGATATGTACATGAGAAAGTACAATAGCACAGACTCCATCTAGTGAACAAGTGTGCAGCCTCTCTGGAGCTTTGGTGTATAACAGTGATTTACACCTTCTAAGAATCTGACCTGGGAGATTAGTGAGGCTAATTCCTCTTTAAAATAAAAAAAAATATATAATTTGCCTTAATGCATTTAATATTTGACATCCCATTAACCTAAATTAAAGGCTTTCTTGTAGGTTTTTAATTGAGCACACTGACCCCCAGAATGGAAAGGCCACTCACAACTGCAACCCCCACAGTGCAGCCACCACAGTCTCTGGTTTGCAAGCATCCTTATCATCCCAAACATGTTTTTCATCTTGGCAAGCAGGAAACCTTTCTTCTGTGGGTGAGTTCCAGTAGGTTTTCACCAAACGTGGTTTTCTATTAAAGTTCATTCATTTATCTTTGGCGAACTAATAGGGAGAAGGAAAGGAGTATACATATGGCTGTTATTTTTGTTTCCTGAAGTTTCATGGGTTCTATAGAAATTTTCCAAAGAGTGAAAAACCACCTGCAAAATATGCACCCCAAGAGAAGCCCTGGAGGGTTTCCCCACTTGAGCTGGCAGCCCTGTGCTCTGAAGGTAAGGTCAGAGTCCAGGCAGGAGGCTGCCACTGGAGGGTCAGGTTTAGTTTGCTTTGAAGCCTCAACAGAAATCCCCCCAGGCAGCTCTGAGCTCTCCTGTAAAACAAAACATCGGGGTGCTTCTCATCATGGCAAAAAGGGCTTTTTGAAGAGAGACAGGAGCAAATGCTTTTACATTGGCCATGCTGTGTTTCTGTCAGGTGGAGCATGCAAGGAAGCTTCAGGTGTGAACATAAGCTGCAGAAACAGTCCTGCAGCTCTGGAGATGCAAGGAATTTTTTAATGCAGCTTCTTGCTGTGCCTTCATTGATGATGGTGCCCTACATCAGGCTGGGGAGAAAGGCCTAATTTGTTTCAGAGACAGCCCAGTGATAAATTAAGGTAGCTTAATTAACTGGAGGGTGTGTGCAGAGATAAGCTTTTAGGTACCCAAATTGTCACTCTGGCTTTTGCTCCACTCTCTGTACGGCAGATGCCTCTGACACACGTTTGTCTGTCAGCCTCAGTGGGTGCTGGGATGAAGATATGGTAATTATGGGATTGTAATTGTCATGAAATGCAACAGCTTTTGGTGAGACTGTTGCTATGTCTCTCACTCAGATGAAGTGTCCCACCAGGCTGTCCATCAGAACAGATCTGCCCAGCTCACCCTGGCTCTGGGCTGGCCCTGGGGCTGACCTCCACACTGGAGTGACCTACATCACTCAGATGGTGAGAGTTTCTGTCTGCTCCTGCAAGCAAACAGAAATATCAAGCACCTATTTTCTGACTAAAGGCAAAGTCTCATTTTAGGTACCTAAACAAAAAAATTGAGTCCATCTCCTTGCTAAGCCAGGAAGAGCAAAAATATTTGGTTTATCTTTCAAGTGGTTTTCATACAGTTATCTGGATGTATCTCTGTATTTCCAGGGCTGGAAATCTGTTGGTCCTAGACCTGACCCTGAAAAAGGTACTGACATGTCTTCTTTTATCCAGGCCAGCCAAGTAATTCACGATGGGGATAAATCCACAGAGTGAAAATATGTTTATTATCTTTTAGCTCATATAGCCTCTGCTCTCCTTTAAAAAAAAAAAAAAAATTCAATCCACCAAAATCCCAGTGGATCCACTAGCCTCCCAGTCTTCTGCCTTCACAGGGAATGAAATGAATTAAATCTCCATAGATTGTATTGCACACTGCATTGCCAGCTGTTTTCTAGCAGGGGCTGCTGTTGCTCAAAGGTCATAGTGCAAATCCCTTGATTAAAAAACAACAACAAACACATTTTAAATGGGCAAAACCATAAGACACTGCTGTAAAACAGATTATATGAAGTAGATACTGTTAAAACAGTTTAAATGCCTCTTTCAGGCATCAGTTTAGTTATCTCAAAGCATATCAGAGAGAGCAATAAAATTTAATGGCCAGCAGTAAAGTGTTTATGCGTGGCCCTGAACACAGCATTGCCCAGCCACAGAATGTGTTAACTCTGCCACACGGGCCAGGAGAACCCAGAAAATGGGATTTGGGCCCCCACTGGAGCTGGCATTAGTGCTGCCTGGGGACAGCTCAGCAGAGAGACTCCAGAGAGAGCCCACAAATGGGGGAGGAGGGAGCCAGTGCTGCTGCAGGGCTGTCAGGGCAGCAGTTCTGGGCTGCATCTCCCAGGGACCTGATTCACCTAGAAACTCTGTGTGTTGTGTGTGTTAGGGTGTTGAGACACGGACCCTGAGAGGATAGAATGGAGTTTCAACCTAAAAGCTGTTGCTTTTCCAGCGTGGCATGAAGACTGGAGTGCTTCCATGCTGACGTAGCCAGGAGGATCCTGGTTTTCCAAGGCAAGGCACTTTGCCACTTTCCTTGGCTATTCAGTGGTGCATCCTAGGAAAAGCCAGCTCTGTGCCATGTCAGAGATGGTGCTGATGGTCATTTAACTTCTGGTCATTTCACGTTTAACAAACTTCTGACCAGCCCTGGGAGTCTGAACCTGTCAGTGCATATGTACACAAGTAGAGTCATATTCCTTTAATAAATTTGTCTTGTCTCCAAAGTGAGCAGATATATTTCTGACTTTTCAGTACTTCTATTTCCTCTTCTTAAACATACAAGTCTCCCAGGGGTTTTGCTTCAGACAACTTCAGACAGCAGGCTGGCTGCTTACATCTGGCTGCTGCAGCCTGCATAGTTGCTTGGGCTTTTCAAAGTCCAAGAGCTCATTTCCTATCTAGGGCTTTGTTCCCTGTTAGGGAATAAAACTCAGCAAGGGCTTGTGCTGCAATTAGTCAAGTGCCTTGTTCCCAAGTCTGATTCCTGGACTTTGTTGTGCTGTTCCTTTGTTTTGCCCTTCCCTGAGCTCACTGGGAGCCCTGACTGCAACAGGGAGAGACCATCTCCCATGGGATAGCTCCTTCTGCTCACACACAGAAAGCAGTGCCTTCCCTTGCCTGCAGATCTCCAGACCTGGCTGGAATTCACATTTCTGATAGAAAGTAGGCTGAAAAAGGAAATCAAGAGAGGATCAGTTTGAAGTGTCCTCTGCTTATCCCTGCTGAAACACAAAAGCAGGTGGGAGAGGAGAGGAGAGGAGAGGAGAGGAGAGGAGAGGAGAGGAGAGGAGAGGAGAGGAGAGGAGAGGAGAGGAGAGGAGAGGAGAGGAGAGGAGAGGAGCTGGAACACTGCCATACGTAGCAGGCAGTGATGCATATTCAGGATAACTGGAGCAAGCAGAGATGTATGCATGGGCAGAGATTTTTCTTTTCCTCAGAGCATGCATTACAATATTTCTTAAATAAGTAAAAAAATGGTTTCAGTCACTTCTATTTGTTTTCAGCTGGGAAGTGAGGATAGGCAAGGAGGAAAATGTGAAGGGGACCTGCATTTTAATTTGTAAACTGACTAACTTTTTATGCTTTAACCTCCCTCAACTTGTCTCCCAGGACCATGCCAACCTGTCTTGCAGAATAAAGCATGGAAGAGGCTGTCTCACACACAGAGCATGGTTTTGCCTTCATTTTTCTGCTATTTATCACTAGCTAGACTGCACAGCTCCAGCTTTCACACTGGGCTGAACTGGTGCACTGACTCTTTATTGAAATGTTCTATTATTCTGTGAACAGGAACAGTGGCACCAGCAGCATGTCACTGCCATGCTTCAGGAGCATTCTGATATTATACCTCAACCCCAGAACTCAGAGGTGCTGGGGAGCATTGAATGTACCTTCTCAAGGTGAATAAACCAGTCCTTGGCATTGTTTCATCATACTTCATTTGTGAAACCAAGTGCTGCCATCCTTGCTTATCAATACTTTGGACTGTGCATCAAATGATTATCTTCAGTTATGGCTTAACCTGGTTATTCTCATCCTTTTTGTGACACATGCAGAGTTTTACTCATGTACCCAGCAATGGAAGTTGCTGATTATTCAGTGGCTGTTAGGTTTGAGTACTTATGAGACTGATCAACCAAGCCAACAAGTAATGAATTCTTCTTGCACCTTGCTCTCCTCATTTGGATAAGCAATTGACTGAGCAAGGGGCTGCTTTTAATTCCTGCTCATAGAGCACAGCTTAGCTGTTACTCCTCATATGCTGCAAGGGAACATCTCACCTTCTCCCATCAGTTATGCACTGCTTCCCTCTACACCATGCCATGCCTAGCAACTGAAGAAAGAGTTACTTAATTCTTTTTTTCCTCAGCAGAAACTTATGTGCCTCTTGGCTTAGGTGGATGAAAAGTCTCCTTAAATCACAAAATCCTTAGGCTCAGAAAGCAATGGGAATATAAAGCTTTAAGCCCACTCATTTTAAAAATAACCTGCATGAGGTGAATATTCTTTTCTTTTTTTTTTTTTGCTGAATTTTAATATTTGAGCTATGGACCACTTTCAGTGTTAAGCGTAATGCTCTGTGAGTTTCAGAACTGCCTGGAATGAGGTCTCTGTGTTTTGGCTACATAGGAAATACAGGTTCCAAAAGCATTAGTTAAATCAGGCATAGATGTATAAGACTCAAAAATACCAAATATTTGTAGATATGGTCAGAGGTCTCCCTCCACAGCAAGGTACTTCTGCTCTCTTTCTCCTGTTGGACAACAGAAGACTACTTTTTTTTTTTTCGTTACCAAATGTGTCTGTGTGTGGGAAAACATATTAGAATTTAGGAAATTACTACAGAGGAAAGGAGATAAAGTTTTTGTGTCCAACAAAATTTCCTCAGCATCTGGCAGATGGGAGGAAAAGGGAAAGTAGGAAAATGGAATGAAAAAGGAAAGAAAAAAAAAAAAAAAAAAAGAAAAAGAATTAAAAATCTGTCCTTGTTACATAATGTACACTGCAGGGATTTTAAAGAGTGGAATTACATGTTACTTACTGGTAATCACTCGCCTAGCAAGGTGTTTGGTATCTGCTGGCTTAAGTAGCAAAAGGAAGCTGGGGTATTTCTCTTATCACTATTTAAATGTCTCAGGCAATCCCTGGTAACTGGATTATCCCTGTGCTGGAGCTGTCACTGTGCAGCCTGGCTGCCAGGCTCCCAGGAGGAGCAGAGGGGTCTGTCCCTGTGTCTGCCTGCACTTGTGCACAGGTTTGTCCCTCTTCCTCTTTCCTTGTCAGGGAGATCTGGGACATTCCCACTGGGTCTGTGCACACAAGTATTTCACAGCTAATGGGCAGATAGAAGAATTGGGGTGCTTCTTCTAACAATGAGAGTTGAAAACATGTACAAGCTTTTGCTGACAATTCCAGTGACTCACAGGCTATTGGAAAACCTGCACACATTCTAAAAAACAGTAAAATGGACAATGAGATTATTTTAAAAATCAGTGTAGAGGTTCCTCTCTGCTTGAGGCAGGCTCTGAAGCGTTAGAATTCAAATTTCTTTAAAATTAAAACTCCAAACCCTTGCATTTTAAAATCAATTAATGATTAATTTATAACCTAACAAGGCTCCAGAGAAAGGGGATATAAAAAATATAATTACTATGCAGTTCTTAATAGATTAGAAAAATAACCATTATTCCTTCAAGACTAGCAGTGGAAGAAAAAAAAATTGTATTGATTTTGGGTGTGAATACATTAACCCATATATTATTAGGGAAGCAAAAACTATTTTCTTCCAACTGTAATGAAGGGTGTAATCAGATGAGTTCTTAGGAGCCAATGTTAATTAGTTAACAGCAGTCAGCACCAGTTAGCTGGTTGTTTATCTGAGGTGAGCTATGGAGAGAGGGGGAAGGATTTTTAGTTAGGCTGGTATCTAGATTATTTTCTGATTATAGATTATTTTCTAAGTTGTGCATGTGGTCCTGGAGGATCTGTCCTTCTCACAAGCAAAATTCATTGAGGGAAAATGAAAAGGGCATTTATGAGGAGTGGAGAAGAGATAGATCTCATTATGACTTCACATCACACTCTATTCTCTCTGATGCATGAGCCCATCTCCCTCTGAGTCGCTAGAAATACTTGGGGCTCCCTTTCAAGTCATAGGAACTTCTATGCTAAACACATGGTGAGGTGCTTTAAAGTGAGGGTTTGCTGCTCTGGAAGAGGATGGTCTTTCTTCTTCCTCCTCCTCCTGTTTCTTTCCCTTTCCCTTTCCCTGTGCCAGTTTCCTGTGTGTGATGCCTGCTGAACTGGTTCAACTCTCAAAGCAGGCAAAAAACACTTTGCTTTTTGCTGGCTGTTCTTTTTGGATTGTCTGTTGAGCAGAACCAATTCACCCAAGGTCTAGTGAGCATCAAAGCCTATTCAGACAAGCAGCAAGAAGACCACAGAGCAGGGCTACTTATTTTGGTGTCACCGAGAAGATTAATTCTGGTTTTCTCACCTTCACTGTCAAGAACAGACAGTAAGGCACCACTGGCAGTTGTGGGAGGGCTGAGGGAACAGGTTGTGGGTGTTTCTGAGCTGTTTCTGAAGGTGGAAAACTTCGGTGAGAACTGTCACACCTTAAGTTTTGCCTGGTGGTTACATGCTCTGTCTAGTTCTCCAAGCAGCTGTGATCATTCTTTTCTATTGCCACACAGCATAAATATTGTATGGCTGCATTATGGATTATCAGATTTAGAAAGAAAGCCTTGCTAGATGTGAGGAAAATGGATCAAAATTAAAAAGAAATGTTCTGTTAGTGAATAGTGCTAAAGGAATAAGTCTGGAGACTGAAACCTTTTTTGATCCAGGTTAGCCAGCATTGTGTGAAAAGTACAGTTCATGCACTGGTAGAGGCAGTTTTTAGCTTAGAGGTATATCAAAGAGAAGTTTGATTCCTGCAGTCTGATTTCCCTGTTATCTTTAATGGATTAGCTGGTGTATTGACAAACAGGAAAGGTGGCAGGATTTCAGATGTAGATAGATGCCCACCAGGAATTTGAATTACTTCATCTAATCCTTTTTCAGGGATCTCTACCAATAGCAAAGTAATGACTTCTGAAACGAAATCAGTTCTTGAACAACAGGTTCTTGCTGAAGTTCATGACTCCAGTCCAGCTAGCCTTATTTACACAGTAGTTCCCAATTCTGCTCACAATTATTCTGGTCTCTCTGTTGACACCAGCACACTTACAAAAATTTTTAAGAGCACAGTCAGGTGTCTAGAGAGAAAAATCTCTTTATTTTCTTGAGCCACTATTCCCCAACTGCTTGTAATTTCCAACATCTTCTGTTTCTCCTGCCATGAAGGTGCATTTCTAACTTTAAATTGATTTCATCCAATCATCTTTCTGTTTTCCTCTCCCTCTTCTAGTATATTTGTTTTTTTCCCAGAACACACTCACTGCACTCATTACCATAATGATTTAATGGCTTTTAAATTCCTTCAGCCCCCATCAGTGGGCTTTCAGCTTTTGTGCTGCAATATTTAACACAACTGTACTGCAGGAGGTGGTGGAAGAAGGGACACCTTTCATTAAAGTCTTCTCCAGGAAAGTGACTTTTAGGGTGAGATCTATGAACTGGGCTCTTATACCTTTCCAGCTTACATAGATAACTGTTAAATCTTTTTCCACACAGGAAAAGAAATCTTTAAAAACATTGTTTTAATTCCATTTCATTAAATGTCCTATTTCTACAGGGAAAAATAAAAGAGCAAAGTGATCTGCCTTCAAGGAACTAATCAGAACTGAAAGTGGGACTTGAGGACATAAGGGATGGCACACAATTCACCTCTTCTTGAAGATAGACAGAAGTTAATGACAGTACTCTCTCTTTGTATTACCTTTCTTTTGGCATCTCTCATGATCATTTGTACTTTGCTTCCTTTTACAAGGGAATCTATGTTTTGAGAAATTTGAAGACTTTTTGTGGAATAAATTCTTGTCCCTGTGTATGTCTTTGGCTATTTGCACATTCCTCTGCAAAATCCAAGCCTTCCCCTTTGCTCTCCCTCCTCAGCTGTACCTGGGCTGTGGGCTGGGTGACACACAGAGCAGAGGGAAATGTGGGGCATCCTTGGGGAGTCTGGGTGCTACAGGACTGCAGGTGACTGAGCTCTCTGCTCACAACCTACTGCAAAATGCTGGTAAAAGAGGTGCACTCCACTAGCTCTTCTAGAAATCTCCAATAATCACTCATCAAGATCCTGGTGCTGCAGCATATTCAAGGAGAAACAGCCTAGAAATGCTTTCCATCTTAGGTATTAGGTCTTGCAAGAGAGATTTTTCTCCTGCTGAAATATTTCACAGAGTCCACAAGCAGTTTTGAGAGGTATTGAAGTAAATACTGCAGTGCTAAGAATGATATTCAGAGAGACAGCTGGATGTGCTAAGTAAAGCTGATATCAGGAGATATAACAGGAATTCAGCAATGTACAATGAAACCATGTATTACCTGAGATTTATATCTTTCTACAGCTCCAGTATTGCTGGCTTTACTAAGGAAAAAAAGACGCCAAAAATATGCTGGGTAAGATATACGGGTGATGGGATCTCACCTAGCAATTCTAAGGATGCTGCAGAAGCTGCTGCATCCAGAAAATTATAGAGATCCCTTTAGCAGCTCTAAGCATGGGACAAGATGTTATACTGTTGAAGATAGCTTCAGGAAATTGCAGCTTCAATCAAACCTGCAGGCCTTGCAATTTGTGTTGAAAGCAGATTGGAGTTGGAATTCTCCCTACCCATGGGGAAGGAAAGCTGCAGGGGCAGAAGAAATTTAAAGCTCTCCCCTGTGCAGAAGGTGATGTGTTCAGATCTCCCAGTGATAAAACTTTAACTGATGGCAAGCTCAAATAATTGAAACAGAGAATTAATTGAAGGAAAAAGGGAACCCCTTTTGCAAAGCTTTTTGGCTACTGGAAGGGTTGCTTAATAGCCAAAAGCTGGAGCCTTGATAAACTAGTTCCAGCCTGCATTAGTAACCACAGCTGCACCCCTGCATCCCAGAGCCCAGCCTGGCCCTCTGCAGCAAGCAGGTAAAATGCATCACTGAGCTTCCAAATCCTGCTCAAGAGCCAGTGCTGGGAATACAGAAATTAACAGTTTTGCTGTCAAAAAAGGACTGTCTGAGAGAAAGTAAGCAAAGCTTCAGTAGGCTCTTGTCAAGGAAAAAAAGGGAACATTACAGAGATGAGGGTGGTCCCGTGGCAAATGGATTTTTCAGAGATTTTATAGGACTTTTAGGAGGGGAAGTGAGCAGTCACCTCTCTCCTTCAGCTTGCCTCATAAATTTATACATAAACAGCCTTTCTGGAAACTCAATTTTATTTTTTTTTTTCTGTTTGGCTCAAGAAAGCTGGAGATTAATTTTTATTACTATGTGAAAGCCCAGAGATGGAGTGAGAAATAGGGGAGCCAAGGTCAGTCACTAATTCTGGGTCATTGACCTGAGAGCAATAGCATAGACTTTCCCTGCTCAAAAATAAATACCTGTACAATAATAATACAAACCTCATTCCTACAAATGGAATCTGAACTAAACACCTTGAGCCTTCTCAGCATCAGCAGAGAGGAAGTGTGTGCAATTTATCTCAACATAAGACAGGCATTTGGAAGAAGAGAAACACTTTGTGTATTTATTTCTCACCACTGGCTGTGATGCAGGTGTAGTCAGTGGCACAGGTAGAGCTGTTCACACTGTAAACAGCTGGAGGTGGGTGAGGAGAAGCAACAGCCCTGGGTCTGATCCTGTGAGGCATCAGAGTTTACTTATTCCTGAGACCTTACCTCTCCCAAGCACTGCTGTTAGCAGTGGAAGGTATTCACAGGGTTTTGCTTGAATTGGCTGGCTATATTCTCTAACCTACTCTCTTAAGGAGCTTCTGGAGGGATCCCAGCATCTTCTATTTTATGTGGTGTGAATTCACTTCAAGGGGAACTTTGCTCCCTCTTGCCATCCACAACAACTTGCTGTGGTGCCACAAGACAGCTGGGTCAGTCTCAATTGCTTCATAACAGATTCAGTTGCTTAATTGGAGTCCATGCTGTAGAAACTTTGTGAACTTGCAGCAAAAATAGCCCAATTAAATACATTTTACCTCTGAAAATGGACACAGTATATGAACTAGCCATCCCCTTTCTCAGCAAAACTCAACAATAGCTAAATGAAGCTAACATTTTCCAACTCAACAGTTCTCTAATACACAGCATTTA
Organism: Phylloscopus collybita; assembly: GCA_027886175.1. Taxonomy (NCBI): domain Eukaryota; kingdom Metazoa; phylum Chordata; class Aves; order Passeriformes; family Phylloscopidae; genus Phylloscopus; species Phylloscopus collybita. The sequence goes on from JAJNNQ010000129.1 coordinate 27,069,658, forward strand.
AGTAGGAAATAAAAGAGGGTTTATTAGCTGACCCAGAAATTATGACCGGTGCCCAAGAAATAGCCCATTCCTAGCAAAAGGAAGAAATGTAAATTGTTCAACTACAAAAAAGGGAAAGGTGATTGAAAAACATTCAAAAGTCTTCTTACAGGAGAGGTAACTTTTCACCAGAAGTGCTCACTGACAAAAATCATAATGCACTCATAACTATAGATGCAATTATATGTCTGAATATAGAATATAAATATCTTCTCCCATCAATCAGAAAGAGCCCAGAGTCTCTGCACTGATTTCAGTGAATCCAGTCAACAGCTTGGATACAGCATGGCTGAATATTTCACATTGCACTGGGGTGGAATTTAAACTTTGCTACCATAACAGATGGAGAACTCTCACATTTTGGGTGTTTTCTTGACTACCACAAATGAAAGCCTAATCACAAAGCGGGGTTCACACTTGCAAATTAGATGCATGAAGAAGAGGAGGAACTGTGTGGCAAAAAGTTCTAACATGTTGAGTAACAAGATGAGTGAAATAAAGCAGATGGTCTGCAGTCTTATTCATAGCATGAGAACTCAAAAGTTTGGACACTGGTACATTACCCATAATATTAAATTAACATACTTCTTATGTGGAACTGAAGCCAGACAGCATCAAAGAAACATTTATAACAATAACACTAAAGTCTTTTATCCTGCAGAAATAGGATGGCTGTGTCCAAAATCGACTATTGTAACATTCTCTGATCATCTCCTCAGAAACCAAAGATCATTTTGGAGGGTCATAGGTCACCTGGTGTGAACACCAGGCCTGGGAATGCTCATTAGCCTTGATGAATCTACTGGCACAGCCAAGTATGGGCTAGCAGAGATCTCCTGGGTTGGGAGAGATTTCCAGGAGCCCAGACTAGAACTGTGACTTGTGTCTTCTGGCTCATTAAATTTCTGTTAACAAAAGCTTCAAGATAAGGCACAGATGGGCTGTTGTTTGCTTTATTGAGGGGAAAGATTATTGCAGTGTGATAGAGAACCCAAGCAAAACAAATTTTTGAGAAGTGCAATCTTTCCAGGATGGAAGCTTCAAGTAAGACCTGAGATGTTTCAAAGAAAAAAACCAGTACAGCTCTACAGCAGCCTAATCCTACTTACCTTCTCCCCAGATGAGTCCCCCTATTCTTCAGAAAAATTTTAATGTGACAATGGCACTTTAGAATCCTAAAGAGTTTCATGTAGACTGCAGTATTAGGTAAATTAGAACAAGGCTGGCAGCAGTGTGTGCTCTGAGTGAATTCCTTGATAAACTCCACTTTGTCTTTCTTTCAAATAATTCACTTTAATTAGTGCAATCCTATTCAGCAGATTATTCACTTATAAGCTTCCTCTGAGGAGCATATGGAAGTTAACGTCAGCCTCTAGATATAAAGATTCGTATTCCTGCTGCTTGTCATCACATACTGAGGTTCTTTCTAATCCTACTCTACTTTCATTTGTGTAAACCACCTCCTGCAAGCAGAGCACAGCCACCCCAGATTTACCTGCTATTTGTGGAGCTTCTGTGACCGATGACAATCACCTGTGGTCAAGATGCTTATTTCAATCTTCCACTCTTCAGCTGGGGGGCTGGATGACAGAAAATCTGTTTTGGTTCTTTGCTGTAACCATCTGAAACCAGAAAGAAATGATGAGAAATTGGAGATTAGCATCTCATGACAATGAATAAGGATCAGCAAATGCAAAGTTAAGCACACACAGGGACAGTTTCAGAGGCAGGTTCTGCATTTATTCTGATGCTTCTGTCTTCTGATTTTAAAAGGTAGATGTTAGATTTGTTTCTCTAAATAAACTGTCTTCACATTTCTAGGCATTGTATATGCATTGCATATGTCAGGAGTGTATTACAAAGAAAAAATTCTTAAATAATTGATTATGTTGGTGGAGCAGTCAGCATTTGGAAAGTGTATTATATAAGGGGAAAGCTTCACAAACTGAAGGAGGAAAATTATAATAATAATTATATTAAACAATATTAAATAGATTCAACCAATTACATGGTTCCTTTTGTTGAAAGCAGAATTAATCATCAGCTAACAAAAGCTGACTTTTGTGTGTGACCTACTCTCTACCTACTCGCTGTGAACTATTCAGTGAATGTATTCATGCTATTTGCTGAGTAAGACAGTGTTCCCATGTAGGTTTTTGGGAAAGGAAAAAGCTGGAAAAGGATCATGCAAGCTGTGGTTGTAATAAGTGCATCTATTCACAGACATTTCCTATCTGGCTGAGAAAACACAATGTTCTTCATGTAAGGAAGCTACATTTTCTTCACTATCTTGATATTCTGTGTTGGATTATGGTTCTACCAGGGCAATTCACAGAAGAGACTTTTCCTCTAAATTCCTTTTTTTAAGTGACAAAGCACACAAAAATCTGTCAGAGAAAACAGAGGAATAAAAAAGGTAAAATCTGTTGAAGATCATAGAAATCTGCTCCCAAATTACTGCTTTACTCATTGAGACAGAACAGCTCCTAAAACATGTATTAGGCCAACACACAAAACCCCCTCAATCCGTCCAAAAACCAAAATCTGTTCTTCTTTCTCCTCCTGCACCTGCATTTCTTCTCTTTGTCCCGATTTCATCTGATAGTTTAATGGCATATTTTACCTCATACTGATTCTCAACTCTCTATTTCATTTCTCCCTGGCCTAGTAATAAGATTGCAAGGCTCACATTTCAGTTTCACCCTGTGGAGAAGCAATGCTGATTTGCTTTCCTTCCAGATGTGAAGCAACCCGTTTATGTTTAATATTCTCTCTTCAGTCACACAGAGGCCTGCATTTAACTACATTTTTATGCAGTATAAATGCACATACATTTGAAAGAAGAAAATTCCTTCTTACCCGACATCCCTCTAAATGGAGCTGAGGTGAGCTCTTGTTTTCCCTGAGGCAGCCTGACATTTGAAGATCACTTTTAACCAGTTTGGTTTTGAACTGTGTTTTTTCCCTCTGAAATAGGTCGGGAGTAACCCTCCAGACAATGTGCTAAGGAGGGAAGTGGCTGGAAAAGAGGGCAGGCAACTTTAAGATGCATCTCCCAGATTCACTGGAGGGCTCTGGATCCTTCCACAGGGCTGTGGAAGGAGCACCCACAGCCCTGCAGTCCACAGCCACCCTGACTTAGTTCCCAGTCAAGTGAAACTTTCAACCTTTGCAGTTAAATGAAATTCTTGTGTTCCTAATGAGCCTCCACCAAGCCATGACACATCCACCCCAAGCTGTGATAATTCATGGCTTGCCCTGGATATCAGCATCAAGTGTCCAGGCCCTAAGGCTCTGCAGTGCCAGGAGAGCAGGAGATGGTGGCTTTGTGTTTTGGGTCAGACACATCCCACGGTGTGAGTCCAAGCCTTTTGCAGCCCCTGCAGCCCCAGTGTGTATGGCACAGCTCTCCTTTTGCCTTCATGTGGCAGGCAGGGATCACTGATCAAAATTCATACTGCTACAGAACTTGTGCTGGAAGAGATGGCAAACTATTCAAGAGCAAGACACATTTTAATAGCCTTCTTAATCTGTGTATTTGTGGATGGCTTGTTTCTGAATGGTCTTCACAAGCCTCATTTGCAAGTCACAATACATGGTGAATAATTGCAATTACTGAGACAGACTGAGACTCTGATGATATGCTTTGGACAAAAAATCACACAGAACCTGTCTGTCTCCAGCACCAGCTGGAAAAGAATTTATGGAATGGAAGCTACTTATCACATGATGGGAAATGAAATATTTTATGGACTGATCCTTTTAGATCTCCAAACCTAGGGACATTTTTTGTTTAATCAGAAATCAGTGTAGACCCATTACAGAGCATCAGATGGAATGGTACTGACTATTCTCTTTCAGTTTGTTTAAAGACAGGGTCCCACTATGACATTGTTGACTGTGATTTTTGAAAACATGCAGAGAAACAGCTGACAATACATACTGCAAAATCTAGAAGCAAAGGCTGATTAGAAATTAGCAATGAGGATTTCAACACATAAAGCATGACCTGTCTTGTAACAGTGAAATGAATCACTGAACAAGGTGACTAAAGATATGGTAGATTTACCAGCATTTGAAGCTTTGAAAATCACTTGTTTTCAGCCACAGCAGTTTGTGCAATTTAGGACATGGCCACATCAACCTTCTTCCCCAGCAGAAAAGAGTGAGAGAGACTGCACAGCCAAGGAAGGATAAGACTATTTATTTTGGCAGTATGCTTACATCAGCTAAAAGCTTTTTGCAAACTGAGGAAGCAAAGAATACTTTGTAGTATAAATAAGATTATTACTCTTGAGGAGCTTATTCATTGTGTTTGGAATTCATCCCATACAGTTCTGGATGACTATAACTGAGGTAGTCACCTTAGGCTTCCATGCTAATTACTGAAGGAAGAAATAAAGCACAATTCTTATGGCTTGGATGAATCTCATCTTGGAAGTCTTTTTTTTTCTCTCCACTGACTCTCAACAATGTTAGGATGGCTTGGAGATGTCTGGTTTGCAAATATCATCCCATGAACTGGTAGCAGAAACAGTAAGGTGATACTAAAGAAATTCCATGCCTGTTGATGCTTTCTAGGATACCTGAGGTCATAGCTACGCAGCCCCTACAAGATATTTACAAGGTTAATTTCCTTTAAAACTTCTGCCAAGTTCTGTTGTGTTGTGTGACACCATGGAAGTGAGACAGAGCAGTGTCTTCTGCTGACCTCAGCCATGACTTCAGGCTGGAGGCAGCAGCTCAGTCCTTTGGGGTAGATACACAGAGTGACTCCTTTATAGACAGGGCTGGATTGTGTCCACCTTTCTCCTGGTCTGGAGTAAAGCTCCGCGCCTTAATTCACTAGCTTGAAAGCAAGCCCTGCTGTGGGAAGGGAATCTGGGTTGGATCCCAGCAGCATAGTCCATCTGGATTTCTTAAGATGTCAGAAGGGGTTTCTCTGCAATAGATATTATGGATGTATTAAGGACTTCAAGGAATATCTATCCAGAGAGTATAGAAAATTGGATTTCATAGAAAACAGATTCCAGACACCTTCAGTGACCTTTAAAGAGAGAAGCGATGTCTTCCCTAAACACGTGGAAGAGATGTGAGAAAAAAATAAATGACAAAATGACATTTATTTCATTTTTAATCTTTCTAAATGAAATTTCAGCATGATCTGAAAGACAGAAGCATGAGCAGAGATTGTTACTTCGATAGGATTACTGTCAGAAGCTGGCTGTGTTTGTACTACAGTGTGGATACATTTCCATGTTTGATAAATTACAAAGACTGCTAAATGTATTTCATTTTAGATATCAGATTTACAACAATCTCTGGTTTTTTTTATATCTGAAAGATTATATCTGTGAACATCTCACAGGGCTAAATCTGGGCTGTAAGTTCTAAAGTCAGTTTGATTAAAGTTCGTCACACGGTGTTGATTTACCGATATGTCGGGTGGGTGGGATAGGGTGCCTGTCTTCAGGAACCTTCCTTATTTCTCTGGATGGATCCAGAAACTCTGGTCATATCTCACAGAATCATGAGGTCGTATCACTTGTGACACAGAATTCCCCTGAATTCACTCAAATCCAGTGTTTGGATGCAGACACAGGCTGTGAGCTGGGCTGGAGAAGAGCTGTAGCTGCATCCTGAGCAGCTTACATCTTGGGACAGCCCCAAATGCAGATTCCATATGGGGCAGAGACCCTGCTTGGTGGCTCTCCCTCAACATGAAGTCCACAGTGCTTTACAGTGGTGTTATGAGGGCAAGCACCAGCAAGAAAAGTCAGCTGGACTTTTCCCTCACAGCCATCTGCCACAGGGGACTGCAGGAGCTGTGAGGAGTTCAGCTGGTGGGGATCCAGTGTAAACACAAGGTGTGCACCTCTGCACTGCTCCCAGACTCTTTCACAGGTGCCTGAGCTTTGATATAATTCCTACTGCTAGATTTCATTTCCCTCTGCTGGCAGACATCCAATTAATTCTTTGAAGCCATATTTAAGCAACAATGATTTACAGTTAAGATGTCTCAGCTAATCACAGCATAATTAATTGCCTGTAATACTTTTATGTCCTGGAGAAGGAAGCCTTTAATACCAAGGAGTTTTGGCTGCACTGCAATAATGGTTTGTAGGACATCACTTTTTTTTTTTTAAAGCTATTGCTTTATTGTTTGGGAAACTGAGAATTCCAAATAGCTTGAATGTAAATTTGACATTTTGATATATTGTTCATTACTGCAGCATTTTCAGCTCTTAGGTAGGATAAATAAACACAAACCAGTTGAATTTCATTTGCTGATACATTGTGAAATTTTCCACTAAGAGTGCAGCAGACAATATCCAAGATAATAATTCAGAACTTTTGTATGTATACCAGAACATGGGATAAAAATAAACTTGCTGGGATGGGAACCAAGACTTCTGTCTTTTCCTATCTATTTAATGAGTTGTCAATGTAATCTGGAGGAGACCCATGACCCTCAGTGAACAGAGGTGGTTTGGAAAAAGCAAGGAAAGTTTCCTTCAGACAGCCACAAAAAGAGCAAGATGGGCTGCAGGAGCTTTCCCTGGAGAGTCCTGTGTAGGAAAACCTTTGGCACGAGCTCATATCTGCCAGAGCATCCTTTGGTAGATCAATCATGCCTCTGCTGAAACATTCAGAATCGTAATGTTAAAAGCTGATTATGTCTCTTTTAATCATTCATTTAATACTGATGTCAAAACCCCCTGTGTCCTGTAGGAGCCCTCCAGACTGCAGGGTTTGGAGAGGCTCTAGTGGAAGGCTCTCGGGGCTCTTGCTGGCACAGCTGAGCTGATCCTGCTGAGAAAGGGACAGACATGAGGATCCCGTGGAACTTCATCATATCCTCCATGTGGAGCCCCAAGCAGCCTGGCCAGGCTCAGGGCTGGATGTGCCAACAGAGGACAACTCTATCCAGCGCTCTGTGGCCAGGCCAGGAAAAGATTCCTGGCAGGCACTGCTGGAAAATTAGGCTCTGGCCCTTTCCAGCAAGCTTTGATTGGAGAGGCAAGCTTAATTGTCAGGAATACCTTTTCCTGCTGTTTGATGGTCAGCCTTTGCATCAGGCAGTTCTTTTAGCCTTCTTATTGCTTCTACTACAAAGCTGTCAGCTGAACTCCTGCTGCCTCATTAAAAATGATAAAGTGATTTAAAATTTCAATTTAATTTTTTTTATTGAGAGTGATGATTATGAAATGTGCAAATAGTTTTTACATTTCTTTTAAAAGAAAAAAAACCCACTTGAATACTTTTTATTTTCATTTCAAATAAAGTATTCAGAGTGATATTTTAAAAAACACCAAGAATTAAAAAAAAATAAAAACAGAAGAGAAATTCACTACTGTGCATGCAAAATTTTCTTATGTTCTCATAGCAAGCTTGATGAAGAAATTCAAACAGGCTCTCCATAAAAGGTACCTCAAAGACCCATGAAGAACCCTGCAAACAGGTTTCACATTGAAGCTAGCAAACAGAGAAAGTAATGCAGAGCAGTCACCTACACTTGCAGTCTTCTATCTTTGCACAAAAACCTTTCTTTCAGGTTCCACAGTGAACAACCACTTGACACCATTTGACATATCTGGAGAGTGCCCAGTACAGCAGCATTCTGAGAAATCACTCAATATTATTCAAAATGCCATTAAGGATAAGTGAATTTCAATTCATGGGTCTCCAGGAAGCTGGGTTTGCCATCTGGACTATGGATGATTTCATTAGGAGGTGCACTGGCTCAGATGAGTCACACAGGGCCTTGCAGCTCTATCTGGGTCAAATTTGGCCATTGCAACAGAGAGACAGAGAGATCACATCCCTGAGTCTTTGATTCTCTCTGGCCTGATATGGAAGGAAAAATATGGTTTGTTCTGCTCCAAGAAGTCAGAGAGAAAGGATTTGCTCTCTAAGATTTTTTTAAGGGATTTTCTTTCTACCTAAGTATATTTTCCTGGCACCCTCATTACTACTTGCAAAAGAAGCCCCCAAACCTGAACAACCCAGCTGTATTGGTGACCTTTCAGCTAATCTGTCTTTACTTCACACAAGCACTGGGTAAGGACAGATCCAGGAAGGGGCACCCAGCCATGGCACCTGGTGTCAGTTCAGGTCACCACCCCTCACAAATGTTTCTTGTTCCCTTTGCTGAACTGACCACACAGCCCTGGGACTCTGATCCTGAGATCACAGCCTTGAGTCAGGATTAAATGATTTTCTGAATATTTTAGTCCATGGGCAGGTAATGGGAATGGGGAAGAGCTCACAGATGACAACGTTAATCACAGTATCATCTTGTCTGCAAGTAACCTCTGAAATTCATGTGTTTTAACCCCCCCAAACCTATGGAACGATTAAACTCAGGTGGACCTTTGATTAAAAATAACAGTTAGGAACATTTACAAATTCAAAGGGAATATGTTACATTTTTACAGCATAGGTGGCAGAATTACAGATTGTTTCATGAATGCAGCAGGAAAAATTTAATTAAGATCAATTTAATTAATTGCTGCAGACCCAAATTAGTATTCTGCTTGTGCCAGGACTTTTAGTTTCTACTCTCTCATTTTTTTTCAACACTGTGGAGCTTTCCCTCAAATGCTCAATATATTCCTGGGCATTACTGTTAAATTTAAACACTAAAAAAAGAGAATAGTTAGGTAACAACTGCCAAGGAATATTAAACTTCTTCTTTTCTCAGTTACTGTAGATCATTTTCACTCCCCTCCTTCATTTTGGTATTTTTGCCTTGTGCACCATTTGTCATGGCTCTTGAGCTCCAAGCCCTGACAACAGCAGGTGGGATACAGCCCTCTCATTTCTTTAGGGCATCAAGAGCAAGTAGGCATCGAACCCACTCTCTGAACCTGGCACTTATTTCTGCTGAGAACCATTTCCTGACAAAATACTTTATCTGCTCATAAAAAGGAGTATATTTTATAAATAAAATATGGAATAAAAATGAATTGTGCTGATCCTTTCCCACTTTCTGTGGAGGATCAGAACCCTGCTCACTCAGGTCACAGTGCTTGTCTCTTTAGGGCTGGAGCACAGGAGGATGCCTTTAATTTTGTGGTAGGTCTCACAATCCAAGTTAAAGAAAGCAATGTGTTTCAAGGACTACAAAAAAAATCTCTTTATGTAAGTAGCCTTCAGCTATTAACCATACATCTATGCCATGGGTAGACATATGTCTATCACTGCAGTTCACAAACTGATTTTGCCTGCTGCCCAAGCCAACACAGGAGAGGGCTGGGATGTTGAAAGGGATCAGGGAAATGTGCCGTCCTCCTACTTCTGTGTCATGGCAGGAGAGAGAATGATAATGTAAGCATGACAACATCCTAAGTATCCTGTGCAGATCTGGAAGCCAAAAACCCACTTCCTCCTGATCTGAGGAAGATCTTGGATGAATTTATGCAACTCTGGTACCCACAACAGGATAACTGTTAACAGGATAACAACAGGATGGCTGCCTAATCAACAATGATTATTCTGAAAATCCTCAGCTGAGAGACACCTAATTTTCATGAGTAGGTCCCTGCTCCCTCCTCCTCCTCCTCCATGTTCTAGAACTGACACATAAATCACCTTCCTTCCTCACCCAGGGAACCCCCTCCACTTTCTGCACCCAGAAACCAGGGCCAGGAGTGGCAGCCTCTTTCCACAGCACCATCATATCCCTGCTCTGTATTTACAGCCATTGTTTCAAGGCAAAGGAGGCAAACCAGAAGAAATTTTTGTGCAAGAGACAGAGGTGCCAAGAGAAAATGCAGACATGGTTGTTCCCCTTTCACACCTAAAGCAAAAGAATATACCTAGTCTGTGTTTGGGGATCCCATCTGGCACTTATTCATAGTAGCATCACAGGACAGAGAAAGAAGATACAGGACATATCTCCAGCCATTTTAACCTGTCCATATAAATGCTCTTATACATGTACTATATGGTATATAATATTTGGTATAGAACACTTACTATATTGCATAAAGCACATAATCTATAATATAAATATATTTAACTGATTCAGTTGAGCTGCACCTTAGAAAGATTTCTCAGCACTTTAACAGCTTGGACCTGGCCCAGGGCCAGGATTCCTTCACACCTGAAAATATGAGAGCTGCTTCAGTTCTGAAAATGAGCTTCTACCAAAATGACAAGGCCTCCTGACAGGGTACCACACTCATCACATGAAAAAAAGATGCAGATTACTGGAAAATGTTGCCAAAGGAGGTCCACCCACCTCCTTCACTGAATAAGTAAAGGTCACTGGAATTGCAAGGGTTTTTTTCCAGCAACCAGACTATGTGACTGAAATCCTTTGGGCATGTCCCCTCGTGTACCCCACTGTGTTCCCGGCATCAAGAGGGAAAAGTGTTTTTCTAATCAGCATGCAAGGCAGGTGAGCTGTGGTTGAAAGATGATTGCTTGCAGCCCCCCACCAAATCCCCAGTATCAACAGTGTTAAAATAATACAAACATCATTAGTGACAAAGACAGATTCACTGCCTCCAGCCAGACTATGCTTGTTAAAGGAGTTCTGTACAGCTCCATAACTGGATATGAATTCTAATAAAGTTTGTTTAAAAATGTGATGGTATTCCAAAAGCAAATTTGCAAAACATGCTATTCTGATTTTAACAAATCCAGTCCTTGTAACTCCTTAGAGATCTGTGGGTTTGATCAGAAAGGCCCTTTTTTCCCTTTCTTTGAACACCTCTTACACAGAAGTAAAGCAGAAAGTAGGATTCTTTCCTTATTCCCACTCCCAAACATTTTGGGTCTACTTAAGGGAAGCAATTACTTATTTACATGTGCATACACTGTGAAGTTGCCAGATATGCAGCATGCAGCAACCTGTGTAGGAAACCTATTCACAGTAATGAGGCATAACCATGCTCTAATCCCAGAGGGAGAAGATTGCTTGACTTCCTTCACCAGAAGGTCATGTTCACTCTGAGATGATGCTGTTGGAGCTCCCATCAGTGCTAGCTTTTATTGAAAAGAAACAGGGTGAATCTGAACTAACAGATATCCTGGGAACACTTCCACGATATATAGTACCTCTGGAAAAGTAGGGCCATTTGGTTTGTATTAGCCCTCAGATGCAGAAGGAATGAGCATAAATGGCAATTATGAAAGGAAAAATGAAAAAAAAAAAAAAAAAAAAAAAAAAGGACAAGGACACAACAATGCCAAGCTTAAAGAATTTTCTCTGAGGACAGATGCTCCATCCCTCTTGTTGAAAAAGAATCAGTTTTTGTCCCAGCCATGTATTTTATAGGATGACAGAGCTGAAAATAAGAGTCTCTTTGGATTTTGGGGTGGAAGTTTTCATTAGAGCTAATAGGGCAAAAAAGAAGAGATGTTCACTTAGCAATTTAGCAACGAACAGCCAAGTGGATACTTCACCTTGGCACCTCAGGTGTTGCTTGGCAGGAGCTGCAGTTTGGAAGGATAAAGCCACGGCTGAGCAAAAGCTGCCACAGCTCAGTGCCAACCAGGCTCTGCCCAAACTGCAGGACAGTCCTGCCACTTCCAGCATGATAGTGGGGAGCAAAGGACAGGGCAGGAGAGATCAACAGGTAAGCTGAGTAAACTTGTGCACTCCATATGGGAGTACAGGTGCAGCCTTTGAGCTTGGACCAAGCATAGTCAATAATACATTGAATACACAGTCACATAACTAAATAAAAAACATAGTAAATAAACTCCTACTCTTTCTTTATACTGTTTTGGAGAGTGCACTTTAAAGAGAGAAAGATGCATTGCTGCCTTTTTTGATTTTTTGTCAGAAGGGGTGTGTGTCAAACTTCAGAGATGCTACAGAAGCGATTACAGTGGCAAATAAAACTATTATTAACACCCTGACGTTTTTAACTGCTTATTTGCGTGTAATCACTCTTAAATAAATGAAGGAAAAGTAAATGTTAGGGAATCATTTGCTGTTAATCAAGACTAATAAAGTGAGCAGCTTCATTTCCTTTCCAGACTTCTCTGATTTTAATCACTCTGAAGTTTGACAGCAGGAGAAAGCATAAAACAAAGTTGTGCTGTGATGGTGTGTGTGGTAAGAAACTCTGGAGTCTCACTACTGTGGGTCGTGTTCTTTTTCTCTCCCTTACATTTTCCCAGCTCTACTGCAGCTGATCTGTTTAGGTGTGCATTTTTACACACTAGGGTTGTTAGTAACATAATGCTGAAGACACTGAAATTCTGAACACTTGACCTTTATCCCAAAAAACCACGATTTCTTTCCAGAAACTGGACCCTGCTCCAAGAAAAAAAGTTCAAAAATATTTTGAAGCCAGATGCAAAGAGTCTCACTGATTCTGATGTAGTTCATTCACCCCTGCTCCCTATCTCTAACCACCTGGATCAAAGACTTGCACTTAACAGTGGGACCATAATCTATTTTTAGATCTGTAGAACAGGAAAATGGAATCAACCTCTTTTTCATAACATAATTTTAATTGATTTTGCTAACTGAAAGAATGAGATTTTTCTCCTTAGGAGCCCATACTGGAATCTGAGTAGAAATCCTATTCCAAGGTTATAACATTAGTGCAGTATCTGACATAAAAAGCGGAAATGGCCACTTGGCTCAATCATATTGAGTCTCTGTAATGATATCCCTGTGTACAGCAGTGATGAAGGCACATGACTCTGTATAACCACAGGCAAAACATTGATGAACAAGTGCTTATTATTCAGTTCTACATTGTGCATCTAATAATTTCTGAATGGAAAAGAAAATTCAATTCACTCCAATCACAGTACTTTGTTGCTGGTAAAACTGAATATAGCTTCCACAATGACAAGAGAACTGCCAGTAAATTTATACTGGATGTAAGCAAGGGTGGGAGAAACTTCCACAAATGTTGCACAATATTTTAAACAAACAAATTTTGATTTTGATAATGACTCTACTCTCAAAGCACCTCATTCTTTTAATTTATCTTCTTATTAGCCCATTCAGGAGGAATGATACTGGCAATAAGATAGAAATCATGAACATCAGATGTTCCTGAGAGAGCTCTACAGCAGCACCTCTGAACTCCCTTCTCCCTGTTTCCCTTTACCATCCCTACACCTCTGCCTGCTCTTTCCAGCCAGGGCTGGGCTCACTCCAGCTTGCTCACTGAGGGCCAGATAAGTGGGGATCTGCACTTGTGACTGATTTGGGGGAGAAGCCCAATCAGTCCTGTGCAGAATAGTTGATAGACCTCACAACTCCAGTTCCACCTGTTGCATTCCAAAGGCCAGAGACAGTAAGGTCTGGTATCCAAACCCTATCCTTCCACCTCCATCTGCTCTTTCTGGCACTTGTTCCACACTGCTCTAAGTACTTATCCTCATAGGCCTGCCCATGAACTTTCCCATGGCTCTGTACTTCTCCTTCTTATCTCCTACTCTTTCACTTACCTTTTTGCTGCCTTTGGTGTCTCAGGGTCTGCCAAAATACCTGTCATATGTGTCAGGGCTTGTTCCTGGGCCAGATACAATAGTGCTGCTGACAGCTCAAAGAAGCTGGAGGAAGGGATGAGCTGTGACATGACAGCTCTGTCCTTATTCCATCCCACAGACCTGTGCAAGGACAGTGAACAGGATGAAAAGTGAAGTGATTTTTCTCTTAGATTCCTGTGTAAATCCATTTTGTTGTCACCTCCTCTTTCAGAATTTGGAATGGACAGAAAACGAAGCGGAGGGTGGAAGATCAGTATGTGGGAACTCTCCCTAGATCTACCTCTACACAAAGCCTAAGCACAAGGCTCTTCATCTGCTTCTCCATTTTGATTTCCAGCTTTCCATGAATACATTCACCAAATAAATTTGTGAGAGGGAAGGAATAAGTTTTAAATCCCTGTTACCAAATACTTCCAGGGAAAGATTTCATATCCATCCTGTTCTACCCAGACATTTGATGTGGCTCCAGTTGGAACACACACACTTGTAACTGTTGCACCAGGGCCTGGCTTTCAACAGCGTGATATTTGCAATGGTTGGCTTGGACTCCATCTGGAGGTGGTGAATTATTCATAGAAATCAAACGGGAGACACTTGTAAACACAAAGAAGACATCTCCTTCTTTGAAATAGACAGTTTTCAAGGCAGAGAACTTTATTTTAGAGTAATAAGGAACTCAGAGCTCATGCATGGTTTAGCCTTCACTTTTCCCCAGTATCTCTCCCCAGATTGTTGGCAGTAACGTGGGAATAACAGGAGAAAAAATTTAAAACTTACACTGTGCTGTGATAGGCTTTCTCTGCATTATCCTTTGTTAAAGTTGTGGCATACCTCAGGAAGGAATTTAATCTGTACAACAATTGAAATAGCTTCTATTCTAAGAAATACAAAATGTAATCACTTTTTTTTTTTTCTTTTTTTTTTTTCTTTTTCTTTTTTTTCCTATTATTATCTCTACTTATTTTCTGGATTCCTGTTTGGAAACTTTATTGGAAAACATTTACCTTAATTAAAAAAAACAAACACACAAGCTCCAAATACTACTCTTTGGTTCTGACTGGTTTTGGAGTTACACATGTTAATTGCTTGCAGGGTTTGGTTCTTTAAAAAAAATTCTTTGCCAATCTTGGATCAATGAACAGTTTCTCTTAAATCAGGGTTTGAGAAAATTAAGAAAAAGCACAGACAGGGGAATCCAGAGCGCAAAATAAAAGTCTAAGTGATAAAACTGTGATATGACTATCCAGGTGGATGTTAAGAGTTTGCCAAAGACAGAAGATTGGGCCAGCAGCATTGAACTGTACAGTCTTACTGAAAAAGAGTCTTTGTGCCGTTCAGATGATGCTGGCATTTAAAATCTCTACACTGGAACAGTTTTTCATAATGTGGTTCCTCTTGCATCTCAGTTTTATCTTCTCCTTTACCCTATTTCTCAAATTATTGAGGGTTACTCAATCTTTTTCAGCAGCACCCTCCAGGACTGATAACTTATTAGAAATGACCACCTTTGAGAGATGTAAAAACTTCTGTACAAGCATGTACTGAGCTTCCCAGAACAGCAGTCATTCAAGGAGGCCATTAAAAAAACCAATCAAAGGTGACAACTCTTCAACAAATTCAGCCTTATTTCTGATTTTTGTAGCCATAGTACCCCTTCTTCAAATCTTGCCATATTTATCAAAGTTATACTTTCAGGTATTACTCCAGTTTTAAAGCTAAATCTAACTTTTGTGACAAGCCTTTGCCAGATGATTCAGAGACATATTCAGCTAAGCCAATGTATATTACTTGGAGAAATATCATAACTAAAATGTCAAACTCTTTTCCTTTTTATGCATGTATTATATCCTCTGTGGCCTAGATATGTTGTGGACAGTATGCAGAACATAACATGTCATGTCTGAACAGTCTGTTGTCTTGTTATTTCTCCTCTTTCCTTCATCAGCAATGACAAAACCCACATTTAAATTAGTATTTCTATTGAATACAGCTTCATCTTGTGCAAGCAGGGACGGTAATATTGATACTCAAACCTGAGCCAAACCTGGGGTGGATTTTTAAGTTTGGCACAATCATTATGACCTTCTGGAAATACATCAATTCTTATATAGGAAGAGTGCAAGAACAGGGATGACCCTTGACACAGGTGTAAGAACCTCCAGGAAAAGGCTCTGTGGCTGTAAATGGAAACCTCAAGTGCTTGTGAAACAAAACCAGCAGTAAGTATATACTTTAAAATTGTTCTTTGACCTCTTATTTTGTTCCTGTAAGTTCTTGTCTCACTGGGTTCTCTGCTGGGGCTGCAAAAGAGTATTAATGTATAAATAATCATTCACTGTAGTTATCATCTTAATTATTGCACAGGGAGAGATTCCTTCATTTAACCCTGTTGCGAATAATGTTTGCCTTCAGATTCTCATGTTGACTGCAAATGGAAAGCAGTGAGAAATGTCCCAAGCTTTTCAAGAAACGTCCTGGGAGTTGTCCAAGAATTGTGGCACTTGAATCATTGTAACTACTCAGCTTGCCTGCGTTTGGACTCACAGCTTTTCTAATTGTGGCTTGTTTAACAGACATTGAGGGCAGAGTGAAGGGTGCAGCTTTGTTCTCCTTCCTTCTGAAGCTGAATCACTGTGTAGCCAAGGGTACACAAAGTAGACAATCAAGAGCAATAACCTCTGGGTACTGGAGGCTGTCTGAGTTTGCAAGGTACATTTCAGCCACTGCCAAGCTTGCAGCACCCTGGAAAACAAATAGCATGTTGAAGCATCAAGATTGTTGAGGTACAAAGTGAATAAATATGTATTCTATCTGCTGTCTTGTACATAGGTGGGCTGCAGTGGCTCTTCAGGCACTGTGTGCTTCAGCAGTGGTACTCCTTGTCATGGAAAACTGGTTATTGAGACCACCTTCAAAAGCAACTGTACAAGCTCTTGTGTAGAAATCCTTTGAGAGCTATGAAATGGGGAGATAATCTTCCTGGCTCAGGAAGTGCCTGCACTGTTGTTACTAGAAGGTAAGACTTTCTGCCCAGCAGTATCCTGAGCTCACTGTCCTTATTCATACCTGGCATGGGGATAGAGGGAAGGTACCAGGTTAGATGTCCCTGCTTTCTAAGTGTGGTGATTTTTACATTTTCAAGTACACCAACAATAACTCAGATGGTATCTAGGAGCACAAAATCAATCCCATAGTGGGTTAGAGCAGAGGCTGGATCTATAAAAAAGCCCTTGGGACACCTCTGCTCTCTTCCAACACCCAGCCCCTCTACCAAGCCTGATACAGCACCAGTCCTTTTGGAAAAGGTGTTTCTGGGTTTACCTCACAAAGCTGAGCTCCCTAGCCCTGCCCATGGAAGTCAGTTACCACAAGCTCCTGTCTCGCTTTTCAAGGATCTCCCTGCTCCTTGTTGTTTTTCCTTGGCATGAGCCTTTCAGCAGAGATGAGGCAAACACTAGACATGTGGCTGCTATGCTGGCTCTGCCAAAACCTGCATCAGTGGGAGCTCCAGACGAACAGATGCAGCCCAGCAAGCCTGTGTGGGCTGCCTGCACAAGGCTCTCCGTGCTCAAAGCCGTGCCAAGTGCCTCAGCACCGAGTAGTGGGCACCATGCCCTCCAAACAGACGGACAGCAGCACAGACAAAACGGACACCACAGCCAGGCATTAAAGGTAACCCTGTTGTGGGGTGCTCGTCCTAGCCAGGTGAGTCAAAGCAGATGGCCAGACCTGTAGATCTTTGTTTTACACATCTTAATTACAAACCACGTTTACTGACCCTGCTGGAATGTCTCCTGTCGCACAGGACACCAAGAATTCACACACACACACACCTTGCAAAGTCTGAGGCAGAAAAGAGGAGGTTTATTTACAGCTTCAACCTTGATCGAATTCCAGCAGTGACCTTGGATTGGAGGAAGAAAATCTTCCTCCTCAACCACACTGGACAATCCAATAGTCCATCAACAGTCTCCTCCTTATGAAAAGAATATAAACATTTCTAGATTTTACAATAACAAAAAAGGTTATTTATGTATAAAATTGTATCTGACTCCAATACAGAAAGGTAAACACAGAAGGCTAAAAATAAGACTTTACAAAACTCCTCAAAGGGACAGAGGAGAACAGCAAGAACCCAGACAACACTCTCCCTCTTTTAGGACCTTTTGTGTGTGCACAAACAGAGGTTTTAAAAGAGCTGTCAAACGTGTGGCAGGGGAACAATTGCCTTATGGAAAGAAGAAGCTAATTTCTCTGTCTTTGGTAGATTATGCTTATATAGGAGGAGACTGGACTATAATTAATCACATTAAATTCAGAACAGACACATGCCAGAGGAGAACTGAAAAGCAGCCTCAGTGAAGTGCAGGGAGGAGGAGCCAGCTGTGCAGCTCAGGCTCTGGGGATTTTTGCTGGCCACAAGGCGAACGGGAATCAGTAGCACATTGCTGTCAGAAAGGTAGGCCACTTTCCAAAATCGGCTTGTGGCCACCACCAATTTGAAAGTCTGGGAAAATGGCCTCTCTGTACTTAACAACCTTTACTAGTCCTTTTTTCCCCTGTTGCTGATTTTGCAAGACCTGAGATGTAATTATTTCAAACCCTAATGAGGCCATTTAGTAAGGTATAATTTTATACATCCTACACAAACAGATATTTAGACAAAAGGAAAGCACTATGGGTAATAAGTGGTTGAGGAAACATGACCTAGAGAGAAAAGCAATTGAAATGAGACCTATTTAAACTGAGAAAGCAAGAGAGGCCTATAATGATAGTTCTCTACACTGTCAAATGCTCTTAATGGCACTGGCAGAGCTTAGCTGTTTTTTGAAGGTGATAGGACATGAGGTAATCAACTCAATTTGTTAGTAGGACATGACAATTTAAGATTGAAAATTAGTTATTTTACATGCAAACTTGCAGGGGGATTTTAAGACATTAAATTTTAAGTTTCACCAAATAAAAACATGACATGATCTAAGGATTGTGATTAACAAGCACTATCCAGCTCTGATATTACCCCAAAGAACAGCAAAGGTATTTTTACAGCACTGCCATGACAAAAGTCATGTCTGTGTAGGAAATCAAGACAACCTTTTGCAGGAAATTTCAGGAAGTACCTATTTCTGGTGTTTTCAATTTCCCCCCACTGTTTACAAAATTGTTCTTGTCAGAGAGTTGGGGGACATGCAGCTCTCCATGTCAAGGGAGAATATTAGAATGAGATGTTTTCAAAGATGAGCAAAGGAGGCAGCTTTAGTTCTGGCATTTTAAGCCTGAGCTTGCCAGTGGGTTGCTTTCTTGCTTGCTCCAGGAATTAATGAAGCCACTTTTACAGAAAAGCATGTTTCACAATTATTGAGGTGCTGGATTTCCACCATGCATACAATCTTCTGTCAGATGGGATCTTCATGTCTATCTAGTTCCAGAACAGGCCATTTCACTGACCAACTTTTGCTCAATGCTCCTATTTTATCTTATCTTATCTTATCTTATCTTATCTTATCTTATCTTATCTTATCTTATCTTATCTTATTTTTTAAAATTTCTGCAATATATTTGGCCTTGGACATCTGCAACTTCTTTTGCTGGACATTAGATAATTTAATTAGAGAAAGAGACTGGGCAGGTGTTCCTGTGCCAATATTGAGTCCATATTCAAAGTGGCAGATCATGAAAAGCAACCAACAGACACAAAAATGAACGGATTAAAAACCATGGACACACATACACCCCTTCCACAACCCTGAGATCATCAAGCAGAGGAAATATCCTCCTCAGTTCATTAGCCACAATGCATCCTGGTTCAGATAAATGAAAAATTTAATATTAAAAAATGTCTTTCTCACTTGAATTAAAAAAAATAAAATAAAAGAGCCCCAGATCTTATAAACCTCCACACGTTTATAAAATAATCATTTGGAAGTTACAATGCAGGCAAGTTGGAGATGTGCTCAATACAAGAACAAATAACCATAAATGAAATGTTAAGAATTTGAAGCCAAACCCAATTGCTAAAAAGCATAAATAGAACATAAATTTGATTGGTTAGATGCCAAATTAAATGTAAAAGAGAGACTAACAAAACAGAATCAGAGCAGAAAATGTTATTAGGAATTAATCTAAGAGAAAGCATACGTGAAGATTTTCTTACTTTCATGATTAACACAGGCCTGTTTTGGGAGGGAGAGTGGCAAGTTTGAGGGGCAGGTGATAGGTTTGCAAATCAGAACAGCAGGATGCTGTGGTCAACATGTAATGAAGGGAAAGAAATAATGCAAGAAGTTTCTTTTTAAGGTCATGTTTGTAAGAGAACTGAGCTCTCTACACAAGTGACATTGTGGAGGATTTAAGTGGTGGAGTAGGGGATTAGATGCAGAGAGAAAACCTCTATTTGCTTTTCTGAAGCACTGTGAGAATATACCCTAAAGCCCACCTTGCTGTGTGGCTGGGTGTGGCTGGAGGGGTGGCTCTGGACACATCTGGAGAGCACTCTTGAAGCAGTTGGGACCCCTTTCCACCCCAGCACTGAGGTGACAGATTTTGGAGCAGATGGCCACTGACTTTTTGCAGGGATGTTCTGGGGAGGCAGCAGTGGGTCATAGCTAGCCACCAAGGAGACTGACCTGCTCCTGGACAATGCTGGACCCTTCATGGAGTGGATGATGCCATCAGCTTTCACACCCCTTCCTTCTCCCTGGTGGTAAAGGAGTGCAGATGATACAGAAAGGAATGTTCCTGTGCTGCCTGAGAGCACCCTCACCTCTTCTGTCACAGCAGAAGCCTCCTTGGGCTGCCCTCCCTTATACATCCAGGACTAAAACAATTGCTTTCAGAAATGGGTGAAGCCATGAGAAAAGGGAGAAGATGGCAGAGAGTGGGTTATCTGTTTCTGATGCAGAAGAGAGACCTAAGACAGATTTCTGCAGAAAGGGAGCTCCTCCAGAAAAGAGTTAAGGGGCCTAAGGGCTCTCCAAATCTTTGTCTCATCCATATGTAGTAAAGGAGCAGAGGCCATCTCTGTCTCATGTCAAGGAGAAGAAAAAGCTTTCCCTGTACCTTCTGGAATCCACTTGTCCCTTTTTGCTTTAATACCTCATCATTTAAAGAATCCATTTTGCAGCCCGCACTCCTACTGGCCATGGAGGAAACGCCTGAAAAAAAAAATCACATCAGAGGCCCCTCTTTTCCTGTCCTGCAGCATGAATTGCTAACACAAGATCTGTGCAGACATGTCTAAGGCTCTTAGGGACTAAGAATACTCACATATGGTTCTATCCAGAAAGAAGTGGCTGATCCTGAGTAAGTTATTCCAGCACAACTTGATTTTGAGACAAGCTCTTCAGAGCAGAAAGCCTGTCATCAAGGAGACTTAAATACAGATGACTGAGAACTTTTACCCAACCGTTTTCTTGATTAAACAGGTATTTCCATTTTAAATTGGATGTAAATCCAGAATATTAAGCATTTCATTTTCTGACATAAACTCGGCATTTTTTCATCAAAACTGTTTTGATTTCTGCTGATTATAGATCCCTCTTTTCAGTAGAATCAAGGGATCTGTGCCCAGGGTGTGCTGCCTTCACCTGTGTGTCAGCCTGTTATACCTGGGACGATCCACACACCAGGACCCATGGCTAGTTCAGCTGACAGCAGGGCTGTGGCCAAACTGAAAGAGAAAATGCAGACCTGTAAACAAAGAGACAGAAAGTATTTGGTTTTATCTTCTGTGCCCTAGCAGGGAGGCTTGGTTGCTATTGAACTGCCTTATTTTTGCCATGTGGCTGGAAGTAATTCATTTTAAGAGCATAGTTTGATGTGGCTTGTCTGTGCAGCTTAGATTAACTGGGAGGAAAGCAGGGTATCACCAGCAGAGTAGCTACAGGACTCACAGAGCAGTGCAGTAATAATGTCTTGGAAATCTCTGTTTAAGAAGTCTAAGGTTTCTGAGAAAGAGCAAGCAAGAATAAACCTCCAGGTCTTATTTTGGACATGTGAGGCAACATTCTACAGATTTGCCCATGCCATTTTGAATTAGCAAGTTGTTCTCAAACAAGGTGTAATGAGAAACAAACCTTAATGAAAGCAAACAATACCTTGTGTTTCATAGCCTGTCACTTGTCTTGTGTACCACCCCAGAGAAAGGCACTGAGAAATTTCTCACAGAAATAAATTTAGTCTCCAATGCAACATAGTACTGACAGAAATACACCTACTACCACTTCTCTCCTTCACAGATATATTATCTTTTCCATTTTCCTTTCAGGATTAACAAGACAAAAACAAAACCCCTTTTTGTTCCACACACCTTCAATCTATCTGTTGTCGTAAGTCTCCATATACAGAAGTGAACTTTAAATTAAGAGAGGAGAAAGTAACGAAGTAGGAGATATTTGTTTTTGATGAGCAGCAGAAGCAGAGCCAAGAGAAGACCTTTCTGAGGAGATGCTCTTGCTCCCAAGAGTTAGAGGGGTTTGGACAAGCACCCATTAGCTGAGCCTTGTTCCCATTGAATTGGGAATTGCTTCACCCATGGGCAAGTGCTGGCCTTTCCCAGAGCTGCCACATGCCCAGCCATCAGCTGTCAGCCCAGATTTCCACAGCACTGATGTTGTCTGGGTGGGTGAGAGCTCCTTTATAATTCTCTGCAGGTTCCTGCTTAAGGCACTTATTTAGCTTGCATGACCTTAGACCTGGCCTCAAATTTACTGACAGGTTGGTAGGGACTGGGCCTGTCAAAGCTCTGAATCTCAGAGTAACTCAATGATTTTGGTAAAACCTCACCTTCGGGAGTCATGTGATTTATATCTGATTCCCTCTTTTACAAAGTATAGAATTAATATGCTTTTGGAAAAAAGCTGAAAAGAAAAAAGAAAAAAAAAAAAAAGAAAGAAGGTCATTGTATCTTAGACAAAACCAGACGACCCAAGAAATAGACCATAATTAATTTCAAATAAAGAAATTATATATACCATAAAAAAAAAAACCCAAAACACCAAAGGTTGTGGAGCACCTGGCTTGCAGGAGCTCAAGTTTTTATGCTCTATTTATAGAATGGGTGCTTTGTACCCACAGAAAACATCCCTCAGAGAGACAGGCTGAGCTGCTTTCCCAGAGCCGTGTGCTCAGCAGAGGCCCCAGCAGCATTTGAGCAATTTAGCACTTTCCAGGAAACCAGACAAACTAACACAGCCTGTTTATTTCCTCTTTCTTTCAGTACTCCCACGCTGGTGCCTCTGTAAAGGAAAATATTGATAGATCTGAAATATGTACTACATAGGCTCAGAGTCCATGGCAGTCACCCCCTAGAAAGCTGTTTCTGAGGGTGTTTTCTTGAGTGAGACCATGAATTATTCTCATTCTCTTACTCCTTTTTTTTTTTTCTTTTGGTGCATCTGAATATGCCATATTTGGCATCTGTTAACATGCCAAATAATCTATGCCATGGAGGAAGAAATAGGAAAGTTCACTCTACAGTGAGATTTTTGCGGAAGATTTCAAAAGCCAGCAAAGAAAAAATTTCCCTCCTTAAAAGCAACAATCACACCACCAAAACAAAACAAAACCCAAAAAAAACCAAACCAAAAAACTAACCCACACACACAAATTAAATAGGACCAGCCTACCAAATTTTCAAAATTTCCCTGAAATTTCTGCTGATCCATTTAACTTTTAGAGCCTTCCATCAGATGACTAATCCCAACAGAAGAGTTAAAAACTCACCAGGGAGAGTTCAGAGTAAGAAAAACAAGGAGCCAGGAAATGGCTCATGGAGACCAAAGTGAGAGTATCATATCCAACTCTTTTGTGCCAATGTTTTCTGGTAGCAAACAGAGAATATTCCCTTTGGAGGACTTGTCTGGCACTGGGCATCATCCAGAAGAGGCCATGGCACAGTCATGTTGTGACTTCCCAGCAGGAAAACCAATTGTGGCAACTCTAATAGTGCAAGATTCAATAAAACAACAATGAAACTTGTTTTTTTTTCAACATATGCAGAGAGATGATTTATTTTAGTTATGACTGGAGAGAAGCAAGGGTTCAGATTTATCAGTGTTAATGTGCATTCTCTGCTGAGCCTTCATTTGGTCACGAAGAAAGAACATGGCAATGTATATATTTTATATAGACAACAATCTTATTCTTCCTTTAAAAAATTAGCCCCTCTTCACTTTTATGCAAAATTCACAGCAACCAAAATCATTCCAGAAACAGCCAATTCCTGTAATCGCCTTTTCTTTCAGAAAAGTACCTTGCTTTGTAGAAGTATCTGGTAAAAATAATGGCTTCACCTTCAAGGTATGTTAAATCACAGTTGGAAGCCAAAGATCAGACACATCCACCTGAAAAACCCTTTGAAACACAAGCAGAAATGCTTTAACATCCAGAGGGGATAGTGATTCATGTGGCTGCATTTTCTTTTCCTATTGTATCCCCATTTATTCACCTGTTCCATCTCAACTCTAAGACCCCAATTAATCAAGACCCTGAATTTACTTTCTGACAAACCTCCTAAGGCAGAGGGCCCTGGGGCTCTCCAAGACCCACATGATTGCTTTAATTTGCAATATTTTCTGTGTTATTAGCAGCAAAATCATACATTTATACCCAGAGGCCAATGAATTTCTACAAAATAAAGGCAAGTCTAGCAAAAAAACTGATCAGGGGGTTTTGTTTATACCTATTTTGATAAAGCAATGTGTAGAATAATCCTTCCCCCCCCCAAACCCACAAAAACCTCTCTACAAAGTAGCACTGGGGTTTGTCTGTGATTTTGCCCTGCCCTGTTTCACAGGTCAGTCCCTGTGCTTACCTCTCATCCCATTCCAGACAGGATGATTTTCACAAACCATCGTTCCATGTAACAGAGCCACTGCTCAAGAGGACAAACCACAACCCACCTGTTGTGGGGATCATAGAGGCTAACAGGCCATGATGGGAACAGAGTGAATGAGGAGGAGGGAGGGAGTGATGCATAAAAATTTATATGAGTACAGAATTAGGAATGGGAGGGGAGAGAGAGAGCAAAGGATCCGAAAGTGTACGAATGTCAGAAGTGGCAAAAGGGCATTAATGAAACTTCAGAATGATTGCAGGGGTGATATATTTGAGGTAGGAACAAAGAGCTATGAAGGAAAACCTTGTCTTCTCACCCTGCCCTTTGCCTTCTGCTACAAGAAATAAAACTGACATGAAGGAATGTCATATTTTGGCTTCTCCTGTCCTGTCCCCTAAGGCTGTGCACCCACGTAAAGGGTCTCCAGCTCGTCATTTAATTTTCAGCCCAAGGTTTACTCTCCCAAGACAGATCAATCTTATGTAGGACTTTTGGCAGGCATCTAAGAAGAGATGTTGTGTGAAAAATTTGAATTACCACTCTGAGTGATAGGACTGATGGTAGACAGCAGAAAACCCACTCCCTTCACCTCTCTGTCCTGTCCTCTGGAAACTCAGTGGCAATGAGGAGCTGCTGCTCTGCTCTACACAGGGAGAATAAATATTTCCAG
Organism: Phylloscopus collybita; assembly: GCA_027886175.1. Classification (NCBI taxonomy): domain Eukaryota; kingdom Metazoa; phylum Chordata; class Aves; order Passeriformes; family Phylloscopidae; genus Phylloscopus; species Phylloscopus collybita. The sequence goes on from JAJNNQ010000129.1 coordinate 27,094,674, forward strand.
AAGGGAAAGTAAAAATCTGCAGACAAATACGATCCTTGCTACTCTGAGGATATATATAAGCAAATGAAGGGGAAAACAGGAACACTGCAAGAATATTGCACTCAGCAGGACATACCACCACAAGGAGGGTAAGAATGAAATTGCCTTGCAAAGAAACTTTAAAAAAAAATCTGAAACTATTAGAAAGTTGGATTATGCACAACTCTAGCCCATATCTCAGCAGTACATTATATTCCACTGTCTTGTTTTCCCTTTGGGTGTTTATTTGCATTTAAACCAGCCCAACATCTGGCGGAGGACAGAAACATTGCATGTTTCAATTCCTCCGCTTGGATAGCATCACTTTAGAATAAATGAGTGCCTGAATGCACTGCACTGGGAGCTCAGTGATTTGTGTAGTTGGGTTTTACACATTCATTTGGAGAGACAAGTGGGATTTGAAGCAGGTGATGTGGGTAGAACTGCATGTATGGCTAACTCAACCTGTACTACATATTCTGAAGAATGAAAAACATGGTGTGTTGCAGGCTAGATAAGAAAAGTTTTTAAAATCATGTTTCTGTGATAACAGAATAGCTTTGAGGAGCACTGCTGATAAATCACACAAACAAGGAAAAAATGGGTAATGTTTGTTAATACCATGGCAATTCTCTGAACACACAGAATTCTATTTGTTACAATACAGTTTCTAGCTCTATTTTCTATAAACGTAAACAATTTGTTCAGCTTCTCTGCCTGTCTTTTGTGTTGGATTTCCAGCAAAATGCCCTTCGTCCTGGCAAGTCAAGCAAGATGCAAGGTGACATGCCAGCTTCCCTGAAGTCTTAGGGACTACCAATTGCACATCTCTTCACCTGCACATAATCCACTTAGGTTTCTCTGCTGCAGAGCATGGCATTCTCCTAGTCCTCACGTGTGTTCTGCATAGAACTAAAGTATGTCCCATCTTCCCTCATGATCTTGAGTTATTTGGCTTAGTCAACACAAAAGATCTTATCTTAAGTAGAAACAACCTGTAAGATAATTAAAAAGGAGTCAGCTCTCTTAAGTAGACAGACAGAGTTGTGGTAAAGATAGGAGGTCCAAGTGGAGAGCATGGAGAATTCTAGACAGAATAACCTACACAAGAAGCAATGCATGGGAGTCCCTGAAGAGGGGACAGCTGGCAAACACAGAGTCAAGAATTTAGGTCACTAATTGCATACAAAAAAACCCCCCAAACCATCCAAAGGTTTCAATTTTTCTTGCAAACCTATTTACATGTTAAATTGGAACATTCGCTTTCCTCAAACCTCAGGAGAAGTATCTGTTCTTCCATTACAATCCTTATTAAAAAAAATTAACAAAAATCCTTTAATAGACTTTTGCACAGATGTTTATATGTGTTTGGTTTTTTTTGAACCAAGCTCTGGAATGTCCCGTGTCCCTCTTGTGATCTGTATAGCCCAGGACTTTTTAAAGGAAATGCAAAAAAAAAGAGGAGATAGCAGCAGGCAGATGTTCAGAGCTGTCTAAGCTCATTCTGGGTCTGAACCACATCTAGTTCAACTTCAGTGATACATTGAATGTATGGCCGAGCAATGGTCCCCTCCTCTCAGAAAAACAGGAGGAAAAAAGTGGGAGAGGAGACTTGGTACAGTGTTCTGGTTCAGGAACCTAACATCTGGCCGGGTAGGACTTTGATCAATTAGAGCAAAGCAAAACAGGAAGCTATGTTAACCATCTGAGAGTTCTGTAACTCTCTCTTTCCCTAAAAATGAGCTACAGCACAGAACTACATTGACAAAAATCAGGAAACAAGTTTCAAGTGATTTTTTTTTCAGACACACTGGAGCCTTTTCTGTGCTCAGGACTTTATGGATGACTTTAAACCAAAAATCACTGAGAAAACATTATTCACTTGAGTGTTTCTGATGAGCAGCAGCAGCATGGCTTTCACTGTCTCAAAATGACACCTCTTTAAATACATCCCTCCGAAAAAAGGCAACTTTTTCCTTATTTTTGCAGAAGCAAGTGCCTCTAAGATTTTCAGTGCCAAATCTCCTACTTCCCAATACATAATCAAACATAATCAAAACCAAAACCACATCAAAGAAATAACTGTTTTAAAAAAAGCATGAACTGACTGCATGATCTCCTGTTTTGATAGTTACCTTTCTTTCCTTGTGGAAAGGGTATCTGTGGGCCTTATGGTAGTTGCTTTCATTTTACTCCTGTCTCTTTGATTTCAGAGAGATTTTGCATGTAGTGCATTTCACCAGAGAGAGGCTGTATGGCCTGTGTCTCAAGCAGTTAGGGTAAAAAAAAAATAAGAGGCTCGGGTGATGTTAATTCCTTGGTAGATGCAACAGATAAATGGAAAAGCCTTGAGTGTCCACACTGATAAGGGGTCTGTCATGTCAGGGAATAAGGAAAAGTACAATATTCCAGGAAGTGGTTTAAAATTGCATTTTTATTCTGACCTACTTTTCCTGCTGTTTTAAAGGTTTGCTTGGTGATGATAAGGCTGAAACTAAGATAAGACTGATAAGAAATCTAGCTTAGGAAAATTAAGCCTAGCTTGTCCTGGTGGCTCTGACTGAAAATAATGCCTGATTTACTATGATTCTTCATTCATATTTATTTAGTCTTGTTGCTGTAAGCCTTGGTTCTCTGAGCATTATCTGCAGGAGCCTGTCAAAGATTGTAAATAACCCTCTATCGAAAAAACCCATTTTATAGTAGAAGGAGTTTTCCAGCTTTAACCATGGCAGTCACATAAAAATCGGATTATTGGTGGTGCAGGATTGTTTTTTGGTCCTGGTCTTGTATCAGCTGTGACTGTGATAACCTGTTCTAGGATCTTGTCTGACATGAGTTTCCAGCTCTTCTCACGCCTTCCCAACATTCAGAAGTGCGAGCTTCCAAACCATTCCAGCTGCTGACCACAGCTCAAATTCATTCCATGGGACTCCAGATGCTTTCACAAGATATTTTACATCCTGCCCTGGAAACCAATTTCATCCCATATCCCCTTTTCTCTTGAGTATAAGAGAAAGAGATGCCCTTCTAGAATGTCTTGCAAGGCATGGCAGATTTCTCACAATCCTTTGAGGTGTCACCTGAAGAAATGAAACACCCAAGTTAGACACTGAACAGAGACAGGACAAATTTAGGTCTTTGACTCCAACTCCTCTATACTGTGAGCCCCCTCTCAGAGCTGCTGTTGAGTTCCAGCTGCTGGTTTGTGCTGCAGGTGCACAGAAAGTTTTGGGAGAACACAGCACAATTCCAAGTTCCTTATTTTTTGGAAGGAAAAAATAAGGAAAACTAATAGGCATCACTAAATAGCAGTCACTCACACTGGAAAACTTCATGAGAAACGAGTCCATTGTACATGGGAGAGTTCCAGAAAAAACTGCAGGTTCAAGTCTGCAGTTTCTTGAATACTGACAATATTTCACCAAAGCACAGGAAATACATCTGAAGGATAAAATATAAATAGGAATATGGTGGGTAAGATCACTAAGATATTGCACACTAAATCCCAACAACCAGAAAAAGAAATGATAGGTTGTTTCCATTTCCTTGTCTTCTCCCTGCATAGACATCAAATCAGCTCCTGCTGGGTTCAGCAACTTCCTCTGTGTTTTGAACTTCTACAAGAATTAAGATTCTCTAGAACTTTTGATTCCCTTTTAATTTCCAATCCCAGGAAGCATAATTTTGTATATCACTTCCATTAAACAAACTGGGCTACAATTCAGTGAAAGCTTTCCAGTTCTAAGTATTTAAATTGGTGGTTTCAGACAGTTTACAGACTATAACATGGGGTTAGAGAGAAGCTCAACACCTGCATTTACATAATTACTTTTTAATTATGCTAGACCTTTTTAGGATGAATATTCCAAATATATGTATGTCTTTAAATGGTCTTAACCCCAGCTAAATGAGCTCTCAGGGATATACAGAGAAATTAAAAAAAAATATTTAATGGGGTTTTGTATAGTTTGCTTTGATTTTAAACCTTCAGGGAATGCTGTGGATAGGGCTGTTAGTAAAGGAAAAAAAAGTGTGCCCACAAAGTACTTGTGTACTGGAACAATGAAAGGTATAAATTTGAGTGGACTAACATCCACAACATTTACATGACTAGAATAGTAGATAGATAAAGACTATAAAATTAGAATACTTCCTTAAGCTACTGCATTATATGGAAACATTCCTACTGAGGTATAAATTGGCACTGTAAAAAGAGCAGCAGGTGCTAAAGCAAATCCCACACTCATTTATTCAAGATGAAATCTTGCCAAACCACATACATGTCAAATTTGCTGCTCCCAGTAATACTGGGAACTGTTCTATTAAGGGCTGACTTCCACAAGCAGAGGATCCTGGAGAAGCCCTGTGTTGTTTTCCTGCAGCCAGGCACAGCCAATTGGACCTGCAGTAAAATGAGTGTCTTCCAAGCGTGCAAAGCACTGACTGTTTGTTAAGCCCCATGTGGTGCCAGGCACTCCTCCAGAACTGGGGAGTGTAATAAAGTGATTATGGGATTCTGTGACTGATGGCTCCATCACATGTCTGAGAGCCATGGCTCACATAGCCATGCTTCAGCGATGGGTACTGGTGTGTCTGCAGAAAATGCAAAGGAATTTGCATTTTAATGTAGCTCAGCCAACAGCAGAAAAGGGTTAAGGCTAGTCATCTTAATTTGCAGCGTGCAAAATAAGTGCCTAAAGACAATAGCCACAGCTTGATGCTATGTGTGCTGATTTAATATGGCATCTGAGCCTCTACTGTGGAAAAATCCTCAGTGGTCTGGTTAAACCACATACCCTCAGGCTCCCTGACTTTTAGGTATCTGTTCACACTGAGCCTCAGCTTTCTGCTGTTCCCTTTCACTGTTTCTTCTGTTGCCTTTGGCTATCAGCTTGGTGTGTGCTTTAAAAAGGCAGCATTGCCTCTAAGGATATTTCAGGCTTTTCTTCTCTGCAAGACTAGACAACTTCCACTCTATTCCTTAACCAGAAGAAAAAGGCTACCCTTTTAGCCTTTCCATCCTTTTAAGGACTTGCACCCACTTATTCCTCCATTTCTTTTCTCTTATTTACCATGATCATCAGTGTAATACTTTAAGTGCTCTCTTTTCCAAATACAGAGGTTTTAAGACCTCTCATCTAGATTCTAAAATAGGGTTTCACTCTGCTGCCTTATGTGAAAGAATTTGGGTTTTAGTGGCTAGCTTCTCCCCTTTGCCACACTCCTCCTGCAGCTTTCGTGAGGAAATGGTTCCTCTTCTGGAGTGCTTTTTCATTGGGTTCTGCAGCTTCTTCTCAGACAAATGAAATGGGCTGTGCTTTCAGCCCTGCAGTCCAGGTAACCATGAAAGAGGCACCAAAGGCTTTTGGGGTGAAGCATTTTGTCATAAGCAAGCCATGGTTATGGAAGCCATATTTCTGTTTTCTCAACACAAGTAATAAACTATGGGAGTACAGCTGTCTTCCACATAAGTCATAACATTTATGTTATAGACACTGAGAATGTCCCTGAAGTTGCCCATGGACCGTTCTTAGAGAGGGGAACATATCTGCTGTTTTTTCCCATAGGGGAAATAACTTTTCCCTATAAACCCCATAGGTGGGTTCTAGCATATAGCAATATTTCTCTGATTTGCTCAGTCTTAGTAAAAAAAACCAAAACACAACTGGAGAAGAGCAGGGAACTGGTTATCAGCTCACAATCAAGAATGTGTACAATACAGTGTTCTTTTTTCCCTTCAAGTCTTGAAATAAACAAAAGTTGGTTGGAAAAATGCAAATATCAGAGACAAGCACTGAGCACAAGGGAAGCCAAAGGAAAGATTCCAGCACCATTCCCCTTCCAGTGTTCAAATGACTAAGAAAAAGATTTTGTAAAGCAAAATGTTTTTTCCCTTTAGGCTAATTTACACAAGCAAAAATCCCAGACCTTTGAAACCACACAGAAAAGCATTAAAGCAAATGAGTTGATGCGAGACCAGAGAAAGGAAGCCTGGTTCCTGCTGTTGCAAGTGGGAGAACCCTGGAAACTGTCTCATTATGTTATCAATATTGATCCTGGAACCAGTTAGGATTCTCCCTTTGCTAGTTCTTCTGAGAGGCTTTTCCAGACCTCTTTTCTGCTGGTTTGCAGTTTTTTTCCTATTCATGAGCTTAAATTATTATCTTTATTTTGCTATTGCTTTGCTCCTGCTCGTTTTACTTCTCTGTTTCACAGCTTCTTCCAAATAAAACCACCATCCTGGATCTTTGTCAACTGGCAATTTGAGACAGATTTCATTTCAGGCCTGGTCTAGGGCCTATTTAAGTCAACAGGAGCCTCTGCTGAGTTCAGTATGCTTTCCAAGTGGGCCTTTATAGGCCATCCCTGCAGTCAGCTGGATATTAGAGTTCTATGCTGATAAACCACTCTGCCTGACAAAATCATACTGCAACTTACAGACTGCAGAATCCTTCATTTAGCAGCTTTTGTTGGCCAGTTGAGGAAGGAAAGATGGGGAGGCAGAATATCCAACATTTCAATAAGAGGTGGGATCTCACAGGCAAAAAGAAAAGGCAGAAATTGCAGAGGAATGCTTCCTTATGAAGGCATTATGGTGGCATTACCTCTGGAATTATTTTACTGCCATTTGTCTTCATTTCACTGCTCTGGTCACTTGGGCACTGCATAAAACCAGCGTTCCTGGGAAGAAAAACAAACAAATGCTCCCTTCATGTTCATTTCATCCATACACAACACATACTTTTAAAATCACCTGTAAGAGGGAAACCGAATTCTCCCAAGATGACATTACCATCAATTATATTTAACTATTTGAAAACCGTAGAGCTAATTGGTTGTTATCAAATACATAAGGGGTCCCTCATTCTAGCTTTTTAGAGCTTTCCTCCAGTGTCACCAAACAAAGCTCTATTTTACAGTTATAAAGCAATCATTTGATTTGTAGTGGTAAAACCACTTCACCTTAGGAGGTCAAAATAGAAGTCACTTTTAGAAGTAACAAAGCTGTTGTCAATGGATTGTTTGACCAACATCACAGGCTGTAGAAACTTAAGGGATGATTCATGGAGATAAAGCAGCAGATGTTAACTGCAAAACTGACTTGAGACACAAACAAGCTGCAGGGAAAACACTGGTTCAGTTCAGGGTTTAACGTGATCTAAACCCAGCACAACAGAAAGGAAAATAGAAATGGCGAGAGCTGGAACATCACAGTGGTCAGGTAAGCCCAAGCAACTCCAAGCATACAAAATCCACACTAACTCAAAAATTCCTCAGCAGTCTTCCCAGAAGACTTAGGCCTGTTTGTTCCCTTCCTCTCTAACTCCACACACAGCTAAGGAGTTGATTTAACTATTTAAATGTTTGCAATCATTAACCTTTCAATAAAAACACAGCTTCAGCTTATTAAGCTCATTAGCCTTTAACAAATGAAGCTTTTGAACGTGCCAAGGAGGAAAATATAACTGGATTCAGAAAGCAATTAGATGCATTTGGAGAGGATGATAGGTCTCTTGAGGACTGTTCAGCACAGAGATGTAGATACAGTCTCTGATTCAGGAGGTCCCCAGGCTGCAGGGTGGTTGGCTATATCGAGGGAACACCACACTTGTTCTTCTGGCTCTTACTCTCTCTGTTACTCTGTGGCCTCTGGGTCAGGTAGTTCTTTGATCTGCAGCTTCCTTATGAACTATTAATGCATGGCCAACAGCCACACACAGTGTCAAACCAGCCAAAAGAAAGTAGGACAAAGCTTTGTTTTTCACCTCACAAACTAGAGCTGAGGCTCTCCACAAGTCTTGCTATTGACCAAAGAATGAGTGCTACTCAGCATGGAACATAAAAGCTTACTCAGCAGTGGCTGATACCAGAGTAATTAGCAACCACACACAACTGTCACAAAGCATCTCAATCCTTTGATTTTTTTCCTTGCCTTTTTTTTTTTTTTTTTTTTAATGGAGGCAGGAACACCCTTGGAACAGATAGATTTGCATGACTACAATCATAGAGGTCCAGTTCTCAGTGCCTTGCAAACCCAGGCTCTTTCAGGAAGGAATACATGGCTGAACCACCTTGCATTTATTTTATAATTTCAGACCATGTGTTTTCTTGGAGGACCACTCTTCTTATCAAAGCTCTTTATGACATTTTCAGGACATTCCTCCTCTCTTCCCCCCAGGATCTCTCTCAGGACCAAAGCTTCACATGCACAGATTTCAACTCTGCCACATGTTTTTCAGGAACCTGCTTCAAATATCAGCAGTATACTTACAGGTGAAGTTTTCAGCTGTCAAATGGCACAGTTGCCTGACAGACTGAAAGCAACACTGAAACAATAGGGAGCTATTCAAGCTACTTCTATGATTAGTGAGAAGTAAACAGTATAAATCCACTTCCAGCACAGTTTTTATTTCAGTTTTCATGCTTGCCATGTGCTCTACAAATTTCATATTTTCAGTCTTGTGTGCTCTTAATGCCCAAGAGTAATGTTATTGCTCAAGTAAACGCTAAATCTCAAGGAACCACTCAAAATCACTGAGCTGACTGCACATCTGTTTTATCCCAAAGAAAGTTAAGGAAGAGGGAAAAAAAAAAAAAAAGAAATGAAACATTTTGTTCTGGATCGTTCAACCTGAGCTTTGTTTACTGAACTGCAGTCATGTGCCTGAGAAAAATGTTAGTGGCAGGGATTATCTGTACTGTATTATGATGCCACATGGATTTAAAACTCAGAAGAAGCATTAAAGTAAGTGATCTCTCTGCTATCAGGCCTTGGCCCCATGGTTTGGGAGCATGTTCATTCTGACAGGTTTTAAATGGCATACCCAAGCCACTTACCTGAAGGAAAAAGCTGTGTCCTTCAATCTCCTCTGTGTGGCAGGTATCATGTCACATGTGCCAGCTGCGGCCAGAACAAAAAGTAGGCACATGCTTGTTTTCTGTTTCAAGGTCATCATCTTGTGGAAAGGTGCCTGGAAAGCTCCATTTAACTTCCTGAGGTTTCAGATTTTATGTACCACTGCATGGATTTCTGACTGTCCCCACCCAACTCACATCATGCAGATGGTCTCAAACATAACGTGGCTGCTTTTACAAAAGATTGCTCACATCTGGACTGTGAAAAACTATTGCACAAGAAAGGCTTAAGAATGGTATTAGAGGCCTTAAGGTTCAGGTGTTTTGGAGGGTTTTCCCCCTAATTTTCTGTGATTTCGTCTGAGGAGAAAATGGTATTGTTGATTTTAAAAGTGCAGATTTCACAAGCAGATTAACATGCTCCATATGCCTGGTCAGTTTGCTGAAGAGCCCAGAATGTGCATCTGTTGAATATAATGAACAAGGAATGATAGATGACGCCTCACACTCCCCAACCTGTAATTAACAGGAGGAAGAGGCTGCGGGGTAAAGAGTGGGGAGAGCATCCTTCAGTCACAAATCCTTGATGCGGAGATGTCAGTTGCTCAAAAGAGGTTTTAACATCTCTGACAAGAGGACAGCAAGGGAATGGAGAAGTAAGCAAAACAAAGCACTGGAAGGGCATTTTAACATTGTGTTAGTCAAATGAGTGGATAAATGATGACTGTATATTGGATGGCAGTGGGAGGGTTATAAACATTACAGAGACAATTGCCGCTAAATGAGGTGTATCCCAGGCAGCTGTCCTGATGCATTAGGAGGCTGTTTTCAAAAGAAAAGATTATCCCATCAGCATTAAAACAAAACAAAACAAAAGGATCTCTTCCACACAGCTCACATGGCATGAATAACTCAACAGCATGTGAGTCAAACCCTTCCAGAGGCAGGCTGTGTTCTGTCTGCCTCTTTTTGGGCATTATTTTAGCACGGAGGTGCTCTCTCTGTAAACCTTAATAATCAAAGCAGCCGTATAAGCAAGCTAGCCTGCCTTGTTTATTGGGGCTTTGGTCTTTTATGCCTCTGTGATCTATATGTGATAAATCTGAGAGGCTCCATGCTGGCCCAGCCACCATTGGAGGGACTTGGTTGATGATCCTCTAACTGTATTGCTCTGATCCCCAACATTATTGGGTATTTCCAAGGTCCCTTTGCTTTTTTCCTTTTTCCTTTTTTCTTTTTTCTTTTTTCTTTTTTCTTTTTTCTTTTTTCTTTTTTCTTTTTTCTTTTTTCTTTTTTCTTTTTTCTTTTTTCTTTTTTCTTTTTTCTTTTTTCTTTTTTCTTTTTTTCTTTTTTCTTTTTTCTTTTTTCTTTTCTCTTTTTTCTTTTTTCTTTTTTCTTTTTTCCATTTTTTCCCCATGCCATACAGATATCTGAGCTTTCTCTACTTCTTTAGTAGAAATTTCCAGCATGTTGATGTAAATGCAGTGCAGTCCGAGGAAGAAATACTAACTCAAACTAGCAGTGCCTTTTTTGTTACTATTAACAATATATTCAGTTTTTTTTCAGAGCACTTTTCTCCAGTATGCTTCAGATTGCATTATTTCACAGGCAAGAAAACTGAGGCTGAGATAAACACAACATCTTGTCCTGGGAAACAGTGCCACAGACCAAATACTACTGAATATTTCTTAATTCTAATGCACTGACCTGTCCAGAAACTCTGCTTCTCTTTGGCACATGGGGAAATTATGGCCTAAAACTACTGTGGTTGCTACTTCAGTGAAATATTCTTACTTCTGAAACCAAGCTCATAACCAATACTCCTTCATGTCCTTATTATGCTAGAAGCTTCAGTAATGCTGACTTCATGGAATTGAAAGACTGGGTCTTCCCCATTGCATTAACTGATGGATGCTGGCAGAAGGTTTTCAGGCCACATTTCTTTTCCAGTAGTCAGTAGATCAATAGTGATCCATGGTTCTCCCTCAGGTGTTCCACAGAATGATTGCAAATCCCTTTTAACCACCAAAAAATGTGTCTAGGCATAGCAACACAAAATCAAAATAAAGGAAGAGGCAAGGTTACAACTAAGTTTTACTTGACTGAAAGTGAAATCTATTCTGGCACAAGGTGGTACATGGTGTTTTATCTAAAACATTTCACTTGCTACAGAGTGAGTTGTCTCAAAGATTTGTAAACTGGCTATCCTCCTAGGAGTGCTGAGAGGTAGGATGCAGAGATTCTGCCACTATACAGCCCATCACCTCGGAAAGGAATGAGAGCAACCTGCTGTTTACTGCTCTGACAAGAGAGAGCTGTGTCAGAGGGAATGTTGATATATCCCTCCGAAATGCCAAGATTGTCTGGAGCAAAAGAGCATCTCAGTAGGATGGACTGCATAAACATAAACAGTTTGCATAAGCACAGTACTGCTTTCTATTAGCATTATTGCTGCTGTTTGTGCTACAATAGCATCCAGATCTGCTCCAGGGCACCCTGGTCTGCTATGCACACTACAGCCATCTCATGGAGTAAGAAGCAGCTCTATCCCCAGGGCACTGGAGGCAGGTGGGCAAAGGGAAATATAACAGCTGAAGCACAACAAAAAGCTGTCCTGTTTTGGGGAGACACTGACCATTTAGGATAAAGCTCAATTCACAATAAAAGTCTTGTAAACCAAGTCTAGTAAAATGTTGCATTTTCTGTCAAAAAAGGTGTCGGACTATAAAAGAGATGGCCCAGCTGCATCTGGAAAGTAAAACACTGCAGCCTTCTCTAAAGAGCTGGCCAGCAGCAGCTGCAGCAGGAGAGATGAGCTTTTCCTGAGGGAGCTGGTCTCCACCAAGCTGGTTTGCTTCCCCCTTCAGCAGTGTCCTGTGCAGCCCTGCAGCAAACCTTCCTCAGGGCACGGCAGGCACTCAGCAGCCTCATGCCCACCTCCACCTCTGCACCTTTTGGGTGTCCAGACAGTGTTTGTGCTGTACTGCCATGAGGACTGGGACCAGCAGAACAGGCTGGAAAGACTGTGTGTCCCTTCTAAAATAGTGCTAGGGACCTCCACTCTTGACCTTCAGAAGTCCCTTTTGGAGGCAGCTGATATTGGGAAAGCAGTAGAAATTAAATTCTGGCATAGGCTTGGAAAGAGTAATAGGGGCAATGCAGGAGAAAGTCTTTAAACCAGGTTAAAGGAAGCATTTTCTTTGTGATTGAAAATAACTGGACTTCTAGCTACAGTCACTATCCCCTACTAGGGGAACTCCATAGGGGTGTTGCCAAAAACATGTAATAAAAATATCTCACCTCTCCGGGTACTAGAGCACCTGCACTGCTTAAGAACAGGAAGGATCTTGGCTCCACTGTATTCTGCCTTTCCACATAGCTGGGAGGAGGGAATGGAAATTGCTTTCTCCATTGCATATCGTTTGAAAATTGTAAGTTTCCTGTAGGATTGCCTCCGTCAAAAAATTCACCTGAAATAATTTTCTTTCTTTGTGCCCCTCTGCCCCACTTACTCTGCCCTTTTTCAGCAGCTGAATATGAAACCACTTCAACGTTGGAACAAAACTGATCTTTTTTCCTTTTATTTTGAGAAATAAAATCTTATAATTCATTTGATAAAAATTTCTGTTTTACAGGGAAATTAATTCCTCCTTCAACCCCACTTCATTTAGTAGCAGACACTAGAAAAATACTTATTTCCTCCAAAAGTGACAGGTGCTACCAGAAGGTGAGAAGGAACCACTATTTCTTTCAATAGTCTTTCTTAAAACATGCTATGTACATGGAAACACTTATTCATCCATCAATTGAAAAGTTCATTTCTTCTTGCTGCCCTTCACCCCACTTTCAGGGCTCCCAAGCCAACTGTGGCTGTGTAACATAACTGACTTTGCTATAAATAAGAGCTGAGGAAATGGAAGAAATTAAGAACTCCTCCAGCCCTAAGGCTAAGTATCACTCTCATATTTGTTTTCTTTGTATACTAGGCTTAATACTTTTTCTCAGCTGGGTACAGAAGCTAATATAGTACATAATCAGAGGGAAAGTATCGCCTTACAGAAATATCATTTCTTATCACGCTTGAAGTTTCAGTGGATACTGGAAATACTTTACTTTTTTCATAGTATGTGGGCAGAATAGGGAAGAAACAACACAAGGGGAATAAATATTTTCAGGAGTGCAGTCTAGTTTGTATTAAGGAGTCTAAGCACTGGAAGTGAAAGGAGACTCAATCTTCCTTCCCCCCTCATGCTACCTTGTTGCTGAAATCTAAGTCATTTCCATGGAAGAACTCAGCTGATGCACAAAACTCTAAATGCACCCTGTCTCTGGCATGCAGTTAGTGATGGACATTCACAGTTCACCTACATACACATTTGCCAATCACAGCAATGACGTGAAGCTGTCTCCTTTTCTACAATATGTGTCTCACCCCCCTCCACAGGGTCCATCCTTTCTGTGTGATTGGTGGATCTGCAGGACACATCTGTCTGGATGGCCTGGTCTGCAGGAATTCAGCCTGTGAGTAATAGCCTACTCACACAGAGCCTATTTCTCCAAAATGGGTCAGGAGTCCAACAGAGAGCAAGAGCAGAGCACTCCCCTTTAACCTGATGATTTTCACAATTCATCCACTCATAGTATGTCTGTGGTTTTAAAAAAAAAGAGAAAAATACTCAGATAAAGACACTCACATTAGGAGAGAAGCTAGTTAATCAATATAGCTTCTATCCTTTCAGGAGTCTTTTAAAAAGCTGTAAATATCCTAACAGAAGAAGGCAATTTGCAAAAAAAAGAGAACTGAGCATGAATCAAATATTCATCAGTTTGAGTAGAAGTGGATAAAACATAAACCACACAATCTCTGTCCTCCAAGCCAAGCTTCAAGACTCCCCTTCAGTCTCAGCTGTATTGGAGGGCAGACAGAGCTCAGCCAGCCATATCACCTGGATAGTGAACAAATTTGTGCACTGATCTAGTTATCTAAATTAAATGAAAGTCTGAGATGAAAAATGGGGTGTAAAGGAAAGAACAAAAGCAAAGATGAGAAGTCCTTTCACTTCTTCAGTCAAAACCCTCCCCACTAATTTTTTGGTCTTTGGCACTTTCTGTGTTAGACAGTAAAGATCTACAGTAAAGAGGAGGCAGTTTTTTTCTCAGGGTACACTCCAGAGTCAGAACTGTTCTGCTTTCTCCTGGGGGGATTGTAGAGGGCCCTGGGTGACACCGGTGAGTTGGGCATGGTAGTGCCAGCCACAGGAGCAGCCCCCTCCCTAAGGGGACAGACAAAGACCCTTGCCATGCCACAATAAGCCATGCACAGTGCCAGGTACACATCTTGCTCTGAGGGGAGTTAAAGCAGATGAAAATATCTGCAGAGACTATCCACAACTCTTACATTAGCTATTATTTTGGTTGCCAAGAAACTCTGAGCATTGCTGCAAGGATAAAAGACAGATGCAATGGGAGAGTCTAAGGGTCATGCTCAGACCAACCCCTGCAAAGCTGGAAATGAGTCTAACATAGGGAAATTCATGGGGGTGAATTAATGTAATTCTGTGATAATTCATATTCCTATTATTCAATATCCTATCATATAGTACACAACACTGAACATGGCTCCCTGTACATCCTGCTGATGAGGAAAAGCAAGATTGTAAGCTTACTACATCCATTGGACTACAACTTCTTTTTTCTCTACGGTGTGTGGAGTTGAAATAAAATGGATTGTATTTTAGTGTTTAAATTGCCACCATACATCTCAGAATATGTCTGATTATTTATCTGAGGAAACACAGGAGTTGAAGGGAAACACAGACTTGTACTGACCCCCTTTAAGTAATCAACAACACCTAAACAACTTCCAAACAAGGTTCGAAGGACAAGAATTTTTTTTTATCTGTTAAATACATTTGATCTTTTCTTAAAGATGTGAAGATAGTTCTTGTTGCTTTCAATGTATATTTTAGCTCTATCTTTCATATAGATGAGGCAATACTGAATAGTACTGCCACATTTGCAATGTAAGATGTTATTTGCAAGCCTTTATTTTCCCCTGAAATCTCAGGAGCCTGAAGATATCTGATTTTGCCATATTCTTAGATATTCATTCACACACTCTATTCTAGATTCCAACATTTCAGGAGCAACTGGAAAATTCTAATCATCCTTTCTGCTCCTTTTTCTTCTCACGAACAGCAGCAGAAAACAAGTCAAAAGATCACAATGTGACTTTTTAAAACCTTCTGACTACTGAGCTAACATCACGAACTGTCTGGCAAGGGTTTGACTTGGGATTTATCCTTGTCTCAGCTTGGCAGGGTATGTGCTGGTCTACTTGTTACAGCAGGCAGATGTATGATCCTCAGAGCACTTTTCTGTACTTCTCCCTGAATTGGTCAATGCTTCACAGCAGCTGGGAGAGAGAAGTCCCTTAGTCTGTGTCTTGTGGAGCTGGATGCTTCTAGCTCAAGGGAGGAAAGGGAAAAGATGGATATGATCAGGCTTTCAGTGCAATCAGAACCACATGGAAGTAACTGCACTTCCTTAAAGGAGATCTTTATAGGTAGTAATAAGAAAACAAAAAAGCCCTGGAGAGTGGCTTACTCTGGAGGTTATGCCATGAGAAGCCATGGGCTACGAGTCTGATTAACAATAATGGCTCAGAGCCAGGATCTTTCCTTTGCACTGAAGTCCCATTTGTCCCCAGCACAAGTGACTGGTGTTGAACAGCCCCCACTGGATTCACTAGGAAAAGTGCATTGCCTGCAGGTGGGTCTAAATTGATGATGCACACTGCATATCCTTGGGAAGGGAGGGGGGAAGGGAAGGAGAGAAGGAGGAAGGAAGGGGAATCTCATACTCAGCTATAGCCAAAATGGAAAATTATGAAGTGGGGATCATGAAGGGGTAAACAGTGAATTTGAGGAGCAAATGATGCATCACATGATTAACTACAGGAACAAATATTTTTTGTCTTGGGATTCCCTTCTCTCATACAGATTTTGTTTTGTTTTGTTTTGTTTTTGTTTTCTTTAGTCACTTTCTAATCCCTGATTCAGAAGACCCTACCAAAAGCAGTCCTGTTCATATCTAACTGCCTGGCAGTCACATTTTCCCCTTTGAGTTGGGCCTTTGTGAAAGGTTGGCTCCTAAATCAGTCGCAAAACAAATACAGCTCAGTTTTTGGAAGTGACTTTGTTACCCCATCACAAGCAATTTACCTTTCCAGCCATGTGGGAGCTTGATGTAATCTTGAAGAGAAGGGAAGAATGTTGTGCAGGAAAAAAAAGTCAGAGAACCCCTTATAGGAGGGGAAAGCTGGACAGAGCAACGTAGATACAACCAATGTGGACAAACATATGTTCTCCCTTTATTATCCCAAAATGGTGGGTTAAATACAGTGCCAAATAGTTTACAGTTACAAGTGTTTTCTCATTGGTATTTAGCGTGAAGAAAAATGCAAACACTCATTATTTATCTTTACCTTAGGGTGGCTACCCTGTTCACACCATAACTACAGTACCTAATACCTAAACACACCTTAATCTAAATTTCTACTGCGCCACAGGCTTAGCAACTTCTACACAGGCCTGAATCTGAGGCCCAATCTGGGATAGCTCAAATCTCATCCCAAGACACATCATGCCTGAAATACTCCTCTGCTTGCCCTCTTGGGCTTTTTATGGCCAGCTTAGTTTCTTTGAGGGGCTTTGGAGGAATATTTCAGGGGACAGGGTAAAAGATTCTAAAAGAGGCTCTTACTCCAGGATCAGTTTAAGGCTTTATTCTTTCTGCCACTCTGGGTCATGCTGTGTCTCAGAACAGCTCCCCCCGCAGCTCCATCAAGCTGCTGATGCCAACCAAGTAAATAATGCATGCTTCAACTTTGGGCTAAACATACATTAGTCTGATAGAGCGTAACAGCCACCGAGTCTGTTGTGCTAAGCAGTCCTTAGCTGTATATTTACCGGATCAATGGAGTGCTTAGAGCTTTGACACATAAATCAGTATTTACGTAAGTTTTTAAATGGCTATTAGAAGTAAAAGAGCATTGCTGTCCATATATAGCAATTACATGGAGTGAAACCTTCTTCTCTCTTGTGCTGTTTGGTTTTTTGGTTTTTTTTGTTTGTTTTTTTTCAGGAGTCCCCAGAGCCCTGATCAGCAAAGGCCCTTAAACACAACAGAGTGAGATGAAGTCAGTGTCTGAGATTCACTCATTTTAAGCATGACTTCAGCAGAATATGGAAGGTACTCAAAGGATCAAGCATATTCCCTTGGTATCCTTTCAGAGCAGCTGACACTACCCAGGGCACTTGAATTATGTCTTGTTTTTTGTACAAGAGGAAAAATGAAATAGCGTGATGCTGGTCTACTCACTCTGGGGCATTGGAGTTGGAGGAAGCAGGGGATTTTGTCACTCAGGTCACTACAGAATAGGAGGGCCCAGTGGTTGTGGACATTCTCTGGGAAAACTCCTGGGAATCTACATCGTGGAGGCTGGACTCGAAATTCATTACTATTGTGGCCAACAGTGATCTTGTCTTGCAGGTGAATCAGCTCATAAGATTTCTTCTTTCAGTCTTTTCTGTTGGTAAGTAGGATGGTGGTTAGGTACAGAACTTCATCTCTTATTTTTCCAGAGACATCAAATAAACCATTTGGAGTACCAGATACCTGCAGCATTTTGAGTTTAAGCCAGATAAAGCAAAAGCTGTTCCTAAATTTCAGGGGATATTGCCATTTATGAGATGATGATTCCAGCTTGTCCAATTTCTTCATTGGCTAGGATATGGGAAAAGGTGAAATGAGAAGAAACATGCAATGAAGGTCTGTTTGAGCTTGACTGTCAATGACAACACTCAACATTTCACAATTAACTCTAGGTCTCCAGAGTCCTGACTCTCATTTTTCATGTCAAAGCATCAATTGTTTGATGCTTCTTGTTCCAGACCCCAGTTGTGTTGATTGTGGCCTTTGTATACTACTCTGCTACAGCCATTTGAATAATTAATGTCTTATGCAAAGATTAGTAAAATCTGCATAAATAAATAAGAAATTTTAATAAACAGCATGTCTGGCAGCAAAATATTGGTTTAAGAATTCTAATAATGATCATGATTTATTAATGCCCTTGTCAGCATCTGTTGCTGAAAGCATTATGTATGCCTCAGTAGGATTTGCCTTTATTTGTTGAATGTAAGTCAGATAGACAACAATCATGTAATGAAACATATTATGGTTTCTGAATCCCATCTTTTTAATGACTAAGGGAGAACTTCCTGATGCCCTCTCTGAATCTGTCCTTTCTGTATAACTTTATTATTAACAATGAAAAACCTTTCTAAATTAATTTCTCTGTGTACTGTATTCTTTCAGCTTCCATGGTTGGGCAAATCCAGCCCAACAAAGCTGATTTGGATATTTCAATGCCTGATTGTGAATTGAAGAGTAACATGCTATTTTTATATAAATCTCTCCAAAAGAGGAATAAGCAGAGGTGGGAGAGCTCAGAAATGGATAAACATCAGGTTTCCTATTCAGCTAGTCCTATCACCATTTCTGGGGAAACTATTGATGTTAAAAGTGGACTAAAATGAGGAATGGATCATATTTATGCTATATATATCATGGTGCTCGTTTAAGCAGGCTATTTTACAATCATGACTGATATTTGCATTTTGATTTGCATTTTTGTTGTACTTTCAGATGTCCTGTCATCTACCTGGATTTTCTCTCCAGGCATTTACTAGGGATCAACAAAGGAAAAAAAAAATCCAGCCTCAAAAAAGTCACTGTTATTTTCACACATGGTGGACAGGAGAAGCTAAATTCTGCAGAATTTAAAATTAATTTTTTATTCTAATTTTCATTGCAAAAGATCCTTAAGTGCTTTAAGGCAGGGCTGACTGAAAATCAAATTTTTACAGCCTCTGTGGGAATGACACGTCTTATAACTTTTGCTGTAACTTCACTCCCCATGAGATGCAGCTCTTCTGGGTGTGAAAAAACGCAGTGGCTGAAGTTTAGGAATCTCTGAATTTCCATTTTCCCCCCAAAACTGAAATTTCATGGTTTAATCATTGAACCTTAAGGTGTGAGAATGAAATGTCTTGTCCTCTCCTGAGCTTAAGTACTCAAATATCTTGTGTGGGATGGAGTGCACCCATCCTGCTACTCTACATTTCCTATCAGCTGTAGAGTACATTTCCCTGTCTTGCATGCTGGGGCTTGGCTATCCCATTTGGGTTAAACTAGATCCAGTTTCCTGCCAATTAGAAAGAGGAAAACCTTAGCTTTTCCCTCCTGAACCAAGCATAGGAATGGAATCCATAGCACAGCAGTGAATAGTGTAATGAGACTCAGAGGAGATGGGAGCAAATATCCTCGGACACCTCTGCCTTGCCTCGAGGCAGAGTGCCCGTAGGCTGATGAAAGTAGGGTGACCAGGAAACAGCAAATGGAAGAAGCCTTAAGAAAGCTGATTTTCAGATGTCCAAATAGCTTTCAAACCTTTAGGATCTCAGCCTAGTGCTTTGAGACCAGGATTAAAACTTTGCTATCTTTCCAGCCATGTCAGCAATTAGCACCTTAGACTAGAAAATGCTGGACAAAGTGATCTGTTGATCTGTCAGTCAGAAGCCCTACAGCAAATCCAATGGACAGCAGAAGATTTTCCAATGCAGTAGAAGCCTGTTAAACAGATTGCACTGGTGTACAGAAATGTCATTTTCTTAAGAGCCTTGTAACACAGATAAATAGTGGCTTAAGGACAGAGGTGGCCTTTGCTGAACCTCATACATTCTCCTGATCTCTGTGAACCCTGCTCTCCGGAGGTTTATTCCAGATATTCATACAGCCCTTCTTTTTAGATAAACAATAACAAAAATTGGTCTTTCCTGGGGCACATCAACCCTCTTGTCACATTTATTTCTCTGTTTCTTTTGAAAGGTCTTTTTTTTTTTTTCCAGAGGCATGTAATGAAATACCACTTGGTGTGAAATCAGCGAGATCTATTCTTTTAACAGATAGTCCTTTAACCTCTTCATTTCTGCATTCTACTTTACCTTTAGATCTCATGTGTGTTTCAACTCCTAACATGTTTATACCTTCAACAGATATTCTTTTTCTTAAGGAGACATCTTAATTATAATGGCTAATTATACTGTCAACAAAGATCTGGTTTTTTTAAGCTGTTGGAAACTTGATTTTTGTTGTAAGGAGCAGCAGAAACATTCTTCAGAAAAGAAAGACATGAAGAACTGTACATATTGTAGGGAAGCATAATATAAAGAATGGCAGGCACTCTATCATTGCTATGCTACTCTTCTATTGCTGCTCTTGTTGAGGAGAGTCAGCATGCAATAAAGATATGGGAAGATACAACAGGTGCTCAAATAAGGGTGATGCCTTTTCAGTATCTCAGGGAAAAGCCACCAAGCACATGGAGCAGAGGGGAAGAGTTGCACTTTCAGTGTCACCAGGACAAGTACAGCAATTGTTGAAAAAAAAAAAAAAAAAAAGCAAAACAAGCAACAAGCTTTCAGCAACTGCCTTCATTGCTGGGTTGTTTTTGTTTTTTTTTTTTTTAAATAAAATCCCCAGCATAGGGATGAAATTGGAAAGATAAAGTAGCAAAGCTTGTTCAGGTAACTTAAAGTTTTAGAAAGCTTGGAAGGATTAGTGGACAGAAGTAGACAATTTTTACATGGCATTTCTACTTGCATTGTGTTGCAAGAGTTGCTAAACAAAGTGCAAGATGGTTTATATTGTCATGTCAGATTTATATGGTAAAATTTAATGTAGTGCTTTTCCATTTTAAACACTGGAACTATGAATTAAATGTCAAACTATACTTCAATCCTAAATTGTAAAAACGCAAAATACAAACACAAAACACACTAAACACAATATACAAATTTAGAGTAATTTAGCCTTACTTCCCCTTTTCTTCCTTGCTTTCACAGTAAAACTCATTATATATAAGAGGAGGAGCTATTTTTTTTTTCCTACTTGAAGTCTGGTAATTCATTGGGCTTTACATCACCATTTAAACATTCTTCCCTTAAAAATCAATGGCTGAGGACTGAAGTCTTACTTCAGTCTGAAGAGTCTGAGACTGAAGTTTTAATTATGGCTTGAAGTAATGTAATTGTGGATTTTTAATGGCTCATACATCTATCTCTTTGACAGGTCATCTGAGTTTGTTGAAAGTTTTGAAAGCAATGAAATCAATTTCTTGGACAGTTAGCTACCAAAAAGAGAACACATTGATGCTAATTGGAATGTAGGCATAATATCTCTTATACCTCTGTACTTTTGTGAGATGTTTTGCATGTTGAGGATTCTCACCAGGAGCCTGCTAAGGAGAGCGTAAGAGGTGCCTGCTGCTCCTTCTCTTCAGTGACATCTCGTGTTGCTGATGCCTTGGTGAGCACAGCAGCATGACTGAATGATAAATTCAGCATTGCCAGGCCTGGCTATGGGGAGAAAGAGTCTGGAAAGTTTTCTGAAGGTTGGGATACGTTAGCTGACAGTGCCTGGTACAGTCACATCACCCTGTTCCAACATGCAGTGCACACTTATTCAATATCTGCAGTAAGGCTGAGGTTGGATGGGTAATTCTCAGAGACACTAACCAAATCCCTTCCACTTACTGTCCAGGTAACTCTGCCATGCTGCAAGGGAAACCTGTGCCTACTAACATTCTTTTCAATAGTGATTTTGTGACTCATGTGAAACACAGAGCAACAGGACAAAGCCCAGCTTGAAAAAGAAGAGATTTATGTCTTTTGCTATGCCATTACCAGCATCTGTGTTGGATTTGCTCAGTTTTTTTAGTTGTTTCTGTTGTCAAAAAAACTTGGACTGAGACTGTTCTCAAGAAATAGCACAAACCAGAAGGATTCAATCCATCTAGAATTATTTTCTTTTAACTAAGGGAAAACCCCAGGAAGCACAATAAAAAAAAGAAAATATATGAAAACATAAGAAAATATATGAAAATATTAAGCTTCATTTTTTTTCTTTTTTAAAGAAGAATCTCATAAAAAAAACAAAGAAAACAGCAACAATAAAATGTTCTTTGCAAAAGACATGGAATAACAGTGTGTAAGGAATGGATAGTGGCAGTCAGAAAAAAGGTTTCCCAAGTGAATCTTTGATCAAGGAACACCATAGGTATTTCAAGAGGAAGGTAGTATTCATCTGAAAGTCTAGTAAAATAAATTTCAGCTTTAAAAAGGCCTTCCTAAGATGACAAAAATGGCTTAAGTGATTTAATTCTTCAATATTGTTCCTCAAGAACTAAGAAGGGTTTAACTACTTGAAAAAAATAAAATAAACTCAGAAGAATTCATTGAAGTGGCATCACACCTGTAGTTAAGGACCAGCCCTGACTTCCCCAAACAAAGAGGGGAATCAGAGGGAGAGTTAGACACTACAGTGCTCTTTGCTGCCCTCATTGGGGTAACTTTGCTTGACAAGATGTTCACTGTCCTTTAGGACAAAATGTTATGTGATTGAACAAAGAGAAACTGTCAGCAAAACTTGGCAGTGTAAACCTGATTTGACAGTGAAAGCACAGGGAAGTTGTGTGACTATTTCAACCTACTGCAGTGTTCAAAAATGAGGCAAGAGAAAGGCCCAAATTCTCTTCAATTTTCTGCTTCCCCTGGACACCAAAGTCACAAGGCAGCACCTGCCAGCCGTGGCAGACAAAGGAGCTCATGTCATTGTAGCTGCCCCTCATTCTGGACATATCAACTGCTTCCACATCAGGAAAAATCACCCGACACATGGCCACTGCTGTCAGTGACTTTCTGATGTCAGATCAATAGCACAGCACTGCCTGGCAGTGACAGCTCAATTAGAGAAGAATTCTGACATAAAATTTCAGAGGCAAAACCAAATCCTGAAGGAGAGTGTCACAGGAATGACCCTTTAAAGAATTAAATGGTGTTTGTCAAAGATAGTTCACATTTTTTCTAAGATTAGCTCCTAGCAGCTGATTTATATGGTGCCAGGAAATTATGACAACCTAGAAGGTATTAAAATTTGTTTCTCTTTTTGCTACACAAGCTCTCCTTCCTCATTTTTGAACTTTCAGTTGCGTTGGACAAACTCCATCAGATACCTAGATGTAAAACAATCTCTATTCTATTTCTGTTAAATAAAAATCTGACTTTTGGTATGATACTACTCTAGGATGCCTGACTGCATCATTACAGAGCTAAGCATTTCTGTTGTAAATGCAGTAATTCTCTCTTAACAGGTAATCACACAAATATACACGTACATATACATTAAAATCTTTTCACGGCTGCATGCCAACTTGATAAACAAACAGGTAGTACTGCTGTTTCTTGGAAATCTTTGCAATAACTGTGCTGAAAAAGCCTGTACCTTCAGAAGTCAAATGAAGCTTCCAGGCCTTTAAATTCAGCACTGTATTCCAATTTTACAGCTTTCGAAGTTTCAAGGTCCAGACTTACATCAGTTCCAACCAGATCCACTTATATTTTATATAAAGAGAGTATGGACACTCACTAGAGTCCACTTGAGCAGGCACAATTTAAACTTCACTGGACAATGAGATTTCTCAGGTCGTTTGTAAACTTGATTGGAAGCCCACATTTTTAAGGAAAGGGAGCTTAAATTCACCTGTAACTCCTATGTGCACACCTGACTGGTGGGGACAAGGAGACAAGGTGAAATTTCAGGGATCTTAATGAAACACCATACTGTGATCTCAAACACAAAAAGTAGGACTTCCCTTTCCAAAAGCAGAAAACACAGGTTTGATGTTTCATCAACTCTGTGATTTCTTCTCCAAATTTAGACTGCAAGGAATATATGACTTTAATGTTTGAATAAATCCCGGGCACCAAAATATATTTCTTGCCTGCAGTAACAATTTCTCTTCAGACACCTTTTCTGCCTTTGCTCTTTTTTGCCTTGTCTGGCAAAGAGCAAAACCTCTGTCAGGACAGGGACTGGAGAGCAAAAGTAAAGCTGATGAAGAAGCAACACAGTCCCTGAATGGCTATGTTTTCACTGTCTTGGTCTGTGCTAACAAAAGTCAGCCCAATCTTATTTACTTTTTCTACTGAAAAACATGACATTGAATTGCAAATCATGTTTACAGTGTACAGATCAGATTTGGTACTACTGCATCACCTGGAAACTGACCCCAAATTTCCTCCTGTGCTGGCCATGGGATATTAAGAATCCCCACCAGGGGCTGCTCCTTCTGATGTGCAGCTCCAGAGACATCTCTGCAAGGGAAACTCTGTGTAGCACTGCAAAATGAAGCTCTTTACCCTGGTAACCCAGGAAAAACTCCTGATAACAGCAAACACTTTGGAGATTCCCTAGGGAAACCTAAGGACAGTAAATTCTTTTGTCAAGGGACAGGAAACTAATGAAAGAAGGGGAAAGCAGTCAACCTTGTGAATACAGCAGGTTTTTTGTTTGTTTGTTTGGTTGGCTGGTTTTGTTTTTTTTTTTGTTGTTGTTTTTTTTTGGGGGGGGGTGTGTTTTGTTTTGTGTTTTGTTTTGTGGGGTTTTTTTTTTTTTTTTTTTTTTTTTTTTTTTTTTTTTTTTTTTTGATGTCTTGATGAGAAGCCTTTCTGGGCAGATACAAGACATGCTAAGATGGAGCAGAACATAAGTCAGGTCTCAGGGGCTGTGTAGACTGTGCTGTGGATTCCCAGCATGACATTGGGCAGGTCTGATTGAGAGTTCTTACAGAAGAAGTGGTGCCCAGTGGGAAGTGCCCAAGGTATAACAATCTTTCTGTTTAAAAATTACAGTGATCTTGCAGTGGTATACTTTTCTGCACTTTGGGTTAGAGGACTGGCAGGCTGGGTTACAGGGTTGTGGCACTACTTGGGGAGCTCTGGCACCTGAACAGAACAGGAAAGCTCTTGGAATAACAAGGAAGATGCATCACCTGTGAAACTTTGTCCTGGTGAATTAGCTGGTTTTGTACAGGTGTATGGAAATTGAAATGGAACTGTTTTCTGCAGCCAGAATATGTAGAGGAGGAAGAACTGGTAGCTAAGGTTTCTGCAATATCCAAACAAGCTATCCAACAAACTTTCCAGTTAGTCACACAAAGCCCGTGAAATGCACTTCCTAACAGATGAGAAGTTTCATGCTAAGGACTCTGTCATCCTAATGCTGCATAGAAGGCTCCTGAAAGGTTTCTTCAAGCAAGAGACTAGCATTGATACCAAAGCAGAGGGCCTCATTTAGTCCAGTGTTATTGATCTTAAATGCAATCTCTTACTTGAAAGACAGTAACTTCTAAAAGAAAAGTAACAACAAAAATAAGAAAAAAACCCACCCATTCAAAAGCAAATCACAACATGACAATTGTAAAGAAAATGTAAACACTTTATTTCAGTTCTTCCAAGAGGCTTTGGAGAAATTCTGCCCATGATTTTGCATCTAAATACACTTTGAATCAAAGTTTTACATCAACCAGCCATACAGCATATTTCTAAAAGTCCAGGTGAATAGAAATGCTTCCAAGCTGGTCAGCTATAGTAACACCTGGTGGTTTACATAATGATGGTATTTACTGGCTTATATATTTGAAAAATGCATTTACCTTGACTTTACATCTCCAAAAATTCTCAGTCAGATGCATTTGACTCTCCTTTTACTGAGATCAGGTAGAGATGAAACTGAGTCTTTGAAGTAAGAGGCTTACTGCCCACATGCGAATTTCCACTGCTAGGAGAAATTTCCTTTACAAATTTATCCTCATAGAACAGGTTTTTGAACACTAGGCCCATGTAAGTTGAAATTCATGTGTTTTTTGAATGTACCACAGGCAATGTCTTGGCCATGCTCTCACAGTCTGTAATATTAGTGGTTTTTTTCATGGAGGAATGGAGAGACACAAGCACCAGATGTACTAGTCCAGAATAACTTACTGGCAGGCACAACATCTCCAGTAGAGCACCGACATTATATATTGATTACACAGTGGCCATGGCTGCTGCTTTATTTATTTTTCCACGAAAAGTGACTGTATGACTGCAGCACACAATAGTATGGAGAGATGTTTGCCTCAGGATTTGGAAATCATCACAAATTTCAGCTGTGTTTAGGCCAGCTGAAAATGCTACATCCACGACAGACAGGGGACTCTTCCAAAAACACCTGACAGAAGCAGGAGAGGATATCAAGAGAGACAGTGGAGAACAAGGAGTCATCCTGAAATAAGCCTGGAGGAGACCTTTGCTTCTGTGCACAGCAAAGGAGGGCAGATAGACAAATGGAAATAACAATTCATAAATATTTTCAGTGAAACAATAGCACTGCTTGTCTGATCTCTGCCCATCAATCACAATGAAAGATGCATCTACCTGGTGTCCTTTGGGGGCACAGTGTAATCTACAAGAATATATTTTAGGTAGGAATTTTGGAGATCTCCCAGCTCTGCCTGTCTCAGCACACCTTTTTTTTGTTTCAGTGTCTTCATTCCCTTTTAGGGTACTGGGCATTTTTTGATAAACAACTTTGAGATAATCAGGTGGGACTCACCTCAGAACAACAAAAATTGAGATGTGAGTAGATAGACAGATCACTTTTCCAGTGATCTATCTTTTCCTCTCATCTAAGATAAGCTACTATAGAACAAGGAAGATCTGTTCTATTCAATCCTTGCTTGCTCTGGCCATTTTAACACAAGAGACTGCCACCTAGAGTGAATTATCTGGATTTTTGGAAATGTGCATATGAGACTTGCAGCTGCCTGTACACCTTACTACATTTCATAAATGTAAGCATAGATTTCCTGTCTCATTTTTTTTCCAGAAGCTCGCAGTGTTTATAACTGTTCTTTCCTGCCCCCTCGAAAATAAAGTGAAAATGAAAATAAAAATGAAAATAATAAACTAAATCCAGACTGATGCTCAAGTTGACACATTCAAGGTTAAAGTGATTAGACATTTCTATATAGCTATCTTTCCCTGGGAACATCTGTGCAACCTCAAGTACTTTCAAACCATGAATGTTCTGCAAAAATCAATGCTTACAAATGTCTTAAGATGTTTGTAAACTCAAGTACTATTGCAAGACAGAACCTAAAACATTGGGGTTTTTTTTTCCAAGTAAAATATTAAAAGGAACAGTTTTGAGTGGCTGAGGACAAAAAGACCATTATTCCTTCTCTGTTTTTTTTTAACAAGGGTGTCATGTCCTGTACACATATGCATACATAAATACAAATAAACTTACAAGTAAATATTTTATTCAAATATTTGACTGTGATCTGTGATTAACTCATAGAGTGTTCATGCTTTTCACACAAATTTAACATTACTTGCTTGGACTAAATATAGTGTCCTTAAATATTATTTTTCAATGCTCATATTTCCCAGGAACTCTGCCCTTAATATCACTGCATTTACAAAAATTTACAATTGAAATTTATGGGTAAGAATTCCAAGGATCCTGCTAAATAAGAAGATACATATTTGTTAAAGAATTTAAATGGATGTCTGAAAGACTGGAGCCAATTTTTTTTGTTAAGTTTTCAATAAAGAAATATTATCCTTCAATAAAACCTGCTTCACTCTGGGGCTCATGTTACTCTGTCAGTCATTCTTCAGAGACAAAGCAGAAGTTTCTTACATGATATTTGAAAATGGAAAATAGACTTTTTTCAATCCAAAGGGAGCCAAAAAATACATGTAATTGTGGAAATCTATGTTACTGTAATATGTTTGCAGAAGTTCCAGTAGGAAAGAATACTGTGTGAATAGAATTTTAATGAAAGCAACTACATGTGAAAAAGTCTTTGTGCTGAGGTTTTGATTAAAGGTAAAGAGAGAAAGAATCTAGAAATAATAATAACAATAATAATGAAAAAACAAAGATATCTTGCTCAAGTGGAGATTCCTGTTTACTTCTCTGATATCAAGGAATAGACCAACCCAATATTATAACCTGAAAAAACAGAGAATTCACATTCTCATCTAGGTGGGCAACTGTTATTTGACTAGTTCAAGTTGCAGCTAAACGTAGAATTGCTTCTGGCAAAAAAGTCATTAAGACACGTTAGGGCTGACAGTTGTACAGATGCCTGCAGGCACTCCTGCATTATCAAGCTTTAATGGAGATGTTCATGATATTTGCTGAGTGTTTGCTGCATGAGTTACACACTGTGTCAGGAGAGGAAAGAGAGGGTTTTCCATAACCCTAAGGTTATGTGTTGATGATCTTGCAGTTACAGACTGAAAAAGTGCCTTCGACTCAGTTTAATGACCCTCTTGGTTTAATAAGGCAGCATATCATCGTTTGCAGACATGAAACATCTGTTACAATCACATATCCTAGATTTTGTAGTGGTAAAGAAATAAAGAAGCAGATGGGTTCCCTAATGTCAATGGCGTTAGTGTTTATTTAGAGATCACATATTGAATCTCAGGCAGTCTTTATGTTTTGGTCCCCCTTTCCAGCAGCAGGGTTTAGCACTGCTAATTTCAACAACACAAAGCCTTTTTGAAAGGCAGGATGACCAGATTATTGATACACCCCTGGATTTGTATGTCAACAAAAAAAGCTTATTTCCAGAAAGGAGGTTTTATTCTGGGGAGGTTGAAGCCTGTATCTAGTATGAAAATGTTTATTTTATAGCAGTTTAGATATTAACATATCCAAGACAACTCCAATCTGACTTCCAAGGTACCAGTAGTCATGACAGGGCTGCAGGCTTGATCAAATTTTTGACTCCACATTAAAAAATCCCAAAGGGTTTGTACCATGTCTGCTGGTGATGTGACATCACCTCCCAGTCAGGATGGAACAGGGAAAGTTCAGGTACACCTGTGTGTGAGGAAAAATTATCTCCAAGATTAAGATCACTATTCCAGATAGATATTATCTTTATGATACTTGTCAGGAAAAAAAAGTATAGTTAGTTTTTCCTGAAAAAGTCAGATTTTCCTTAAATTTTGAGTCTTTCTCTCCCATTAAACTCTTCACCTTGTACTTTGCTATGCTCTACCTGAATTTAACACCTGCTAAATAGCTGGAATTTTCCTTGTGCTGATTTCTTTGCTTGTCAGAAATTTAAGATTTGAATGTCATGATCACTGAGTCACCACACCAGCTGAGATCAGATCCCTCTTAATTTATCAGCTATGCAAATAAACTTATTTTACTTCATTATGTGGCAGGAATTTGAAGAGAAAGTGCCTCAGGATGACTGAAATTATATTGCCACCAAGCAGGGTAACTTGGGATTGTACGCTGGCGTTTACCTTTGCATCTTCCATCAGCAAAAGCAAAATTGCATTTACTACCTCTATTTAAAAGCAATCTTATCTCTCACTGTTCTCCTTTTTGGAGTTTTAGCTCCATCAGAATTTCTGTTAGTTATCAAATTCTTGGCTGCATCTCACACTTCTAATTAAATTTGAGGCCTCTCTTGTCTGGAAACCAGCAGAGAATAGTTAAATGGGGCTTCTATAGTGACTGATGCAAAACAGTTGTATTCATGATGAAATACAATTAAAATTTTAATATATCTTATCTGCTACAGGCAGTGATCCAGTTGGAACAAGTCAGTTGCTGCTGCTGAGTTTGTCCTTGTAAACAGAGATTCAGGAAAGTGACTTTGTCTCTGCTGAATTGTGTGAATTGTGTTGCTTTTCTTAAAAAAGACAAAAAAAGAGGGAAAGGATCAAGGTCCAAGATGTATAACTTCATAGATTTTAATTCTGTGTACCAGAATTATTTTGGGTTTTTTCTTTTCAATCAAACTGATTTATGCCACTTGAATTTCTGTCCCACAAACTGTTGGAACAACAATCAGACATTTGTTTCTAAGTCAGACAAAGGCTGTCGAGTTATGCATACTCATATACAATATATTTGCCAGGTTTAGAGAAGAGAAATCAACACAAATCAAAGCAACAGCTACAAAAAATTACAATGTGCTTTTTCAGTCAATGTGCAAGAGTCCATTCCTCTCAGCAAACAAGGGAAGGTGGTTGATTATGTGGGAGAAATTCATCATAGCTACAAGTATGTATCTTTTATAGTCTGTGATATTTGACAGTGGCTAAATAGATTTCTAAGCCTTCACCAAAGCAAGTATGAACAGAAAATCCTATGGGGAGCCTGAAAACTCTAGAAGAAATGAATTAAATGTGTTTGTATTTCCCACTGAATCAATCCACACAGTTTCTCTCTCCTGTATCCATATTTTTTAATGGTTACCTTAAGGACACCTAAAGCCATTCTTGGGAAATGCGGAAGAAATTCTCTTAAAAATGCAGGACTGCCCTTTTCTGTAAATGTGGTGGGAGAGGATAGCTGTGTGAAACGGCTTTGCAATCTCTCTTGAGCATTTAAAAAAATATCAATGACATTGAGTTGGAGCCATCTGCCTAAAAGTTAGATATCTAGGCTAAGGAAATCTTGCATATACCACTTACATAGTCAGTAAAGTGTTTGGCATCATCAGCAAGAGATTGATTCCACCCTACGTTAGATACTTAAAGCAAATGGGAAAAATGACCCTCTAGAGATGCCTGTGTTTTGCTGTGCATAGCAGAGCAGCCTAAGCATCTAACTTCTAGCTAAGTGAAATTAAATTCAGCCATACTACATAGAAACTAGAGTAAAAAAATTTCCCTGTTTATGCCTACAGTCCAATAATTTCATTATTCATTGCAACCAAGGGATAGCTATCAAGTACCCATTGGAAATGTAAGCCTCTAAGGGGATGGATTTGCAGGACTCAAAATGTCCAAAAAAGGTGAGATAGAAGATAAGCACTGGCACTGGGCTGAGCAGTGCTCCTCACCTTTCTCACAGCAGGCACTGGGACGGGCAGTGCTCCTCTGGGGGAAAATCCTTTGCAGTCCCCTCTCCATCCACCCAGCTATCCCCACTCTCCTCACACAAGCTCCCCACCTTATGGCCACTGAAGACAGCTTGGGACTTGGGATAAGAATTCTCAGCTTGAGGCAAATGTTTGGTCCCTCAGCACTCAGACAAGCAAGGGACAACATTCCCTGGCAGTCCTCTCAGTACAGGCTGATTTTAGCGAGGAACAGGCAGCTTTGATTTTAAGTGTCTGGGGTGAAAATAGAATCCTCAGCTTGACTTTTGCAATCCATAACAAAGGCTACAAATTTTCTTTTTTTAGTACTGAGTACGGCTCCAGCCTATAGTTCATCTTCTGGATTGTGAGTCATGAACTTGAATAAAAGCCAGAGCCCTTTTGGTTGCTGTGGCTCCTTCCACATCCAGCTCCTTAGCATTCTGTGCTGAGGAAGTGTTGTCCTCACTCTGCCAAAAAGAACATTCCCTTTCCCAGACCTTCCCTGTTACACCCATGCAGATTTGTTAGTTAAGGCTGTAAAGGAATGGCTTCACTAGCCTCACAGCAGTGCCTCTAAAAGATAAGTGTTTATAAATCCGTATCAAAGCTTTTGTGAGATGTCAGCATGGTCCAGGGGGAGAAGAGAAGGGGAAAAATAAGATGGGGCACATGGTGGGGCAACTGGATGACTTGTTAGTGGAAACTCCCACTCCTGTGTTCCCTGAACTGCTGCCTGGGGTGACAGCCCAGGCTCCATGGCTGCTCCCACATTCTTATACCCCTAAAACTACACTCTCTATTCATCTTCCTTAATATTTTGAGCAGGCTGAACCTAAAGATGAGCTCCACGTGGCTAATTCTGGTTGCTGTTAAAGCTCTTTACTCTGAGCATGAATAAAGTCAGCTACTGAAGTTTTTATCAGAAGCTGGTCTTGCAGCTGGCAACACCCTCCCTGTGTTTCTATTACTAAAACCCATCAAGCAGGATTTATATTACAGCCATAACATTTGTTTCAGTGCACTTACATTTGTTACAGTAGGTTTCAGGCAGAGAGCACGTGAATTAGCTATTTCCAGCGACACTGACAGATGTACAAAATACAGACACCACACACGAAGCACAAACAAATCTAATCATGATTTTTTCACCATTACAACTATTCATAGAGGAATAGGATGGATAGACTCCACAGAACTGAAATAGCATCACTCGGCTTTGTTTAAGCCCTGCTCACTGCAATAGTATCACTTATTACAAATGTTCCTTCTCATGGTGCTTGATGAATGTGCTTCAAGCTGGTTTTTATTTTTGAACCTTGACTCAGAAAAGAAAGTTTCCAGAAACAGTCTGGCTGTAGAAACTGTTCAATTAAAAACAAAACAAAACAAAAACCCCCCAAACCAAAACAAACAAAACCAAAAAAAATAGACACCAAAAAGCTCCAAGGAAAAAAAAAATGGTGGTCAAGTTCTAGATTTATTTATAGTCAATACCTAGAAATAGCTTTAGAGGATTGCATTTTTCCCCAATCACATTAATTTTATTCTGAAGGATAAGGATAGAAAGAGAGAAAAGGATTTCAAATTTATGTGAGCCAGGTGACAATTCATCTATTTGCTCATATCCATGGCTGTATCCTGACCTGGTATTGGACTGGCCCAAAAAAGCAGCTGCCTTTTTTTTTTTTTTTTTAATTGAAACAATTTTAAAAAATTCATTCCAATAAAACATTTTCTTCTAAATATTTCAGAGTCTGAAATTGTTTCCATCTTACTGTGTTACAAAAAATGCAAGTCACTATCAAAGTTAAAACAGATTTGGACAGAATAATCCTTAAAAATTCTTGCTTCTGAAATGTAAAGCCAGCAAATTCTGAGTCCGTAATCTTCCTTTAAAAAAAAAAAGTGTCAAATGGCTTTCTGTTTTGAAAAAGATGTTTTTTACTGGATTTAGATTTTTCAAGAATGGAAAATATTGATTGTTATTCTTTCCCAACCCTCAGACAAGATGACAACTTACTTGTTGAGCCCTGGATGAATGACTGTGATTCCTTTCCTATCAGAGCCACAGAGCCCACATTTCAGAGCAAGGGATGTGAGGACATTCTTGCATTCTGCTCTGGTTTTTGGGGCTCACAGGGCAGAACCCATCACTCCCTGGTTTACTGGGAACAGTTACATGCACAGAATGCCAAGTTTAATTTATGCAAGTTAATCTGCACCAGACAGAGAGGAAGCAGAATACTGCCATCTCCCACCTGGTAAGGCAAGATGGATGACTTGCACATATCCAGGGAATAAAGGCAAACTATAGGGGTTATACAGGAGAATCTCCTGGTGGGTTTTTGGGTGTTCCAGAAACAATTCAGCAATACCCAAAATGCATTTTCCCAGACATCAAAGCAATGCCAAAATGTAAATATGTTATCTCACCAAATAATAATAATTGAGCATGAATCTTCATAAACCAGTGGTCATGTCTCAGCTTTGTGTGTAAAAATAAAAAAAGTAATTCCATTGTGAACATTCTTAAATTGTACTTGTGTTAGTAAAAATGTGTAACCATGGAGTTACTTTTCTGACTGGATTTTTTTTACATCTCCTAATATCTCATGGAGGTTTTTAACTGTGATTGAGGGACTGGATGGAAATAATATAACGTCTCAGGGAAGCTTCTTGATCAAGTGTTAAAATGAATGGATCATTCCTTGAGGAATAAAGAAAAAATCACTTGAAATTTTCCTTTGCCCTCTGAGGATGCACCACCTTAACAGCAACACTGTTCCAACAATTATTTCAAATTGTAATAAAGGACAAGAATCAAGCTAAACACATAAAATTAGATGCTTTCAGCCTAGATGTATCTTTTATTTCTGGGAGATCTGAAAAATCAGAAGTATTTTGATTATTGAGCTCAAAGTTGATTGGCACTTTTGTGGTGCACAGCTACAGGTTGAAGATTCAGAAACAGGAGCTGACTTCTGAGAAGTGAAAGTTAGTGGAAAACAAACTTGCAAAGAGCAACCAAAAAAATAAAAAAATAAAATAATAAAAAAAAAAAAAAATAAAACCCCAAACCATGCAGGAAAAAACCAAACCCTCCTGTGACAGATAACAGGCTGTGGCTAAACCCTGCTGAGCTCATTTTCAGTTTTGCTTCACAGACCTTGATTCAGATTACAGCACTTCAGGGACCTTAGGAGGTATTGATTGGGGAAGTTTTTGGAAGCCACGAAGTTTGTCTTGGGCTCTTGAGAGGAAGAGAACTGAGTCAATAGAGAATCCTCACTGGAGGAATGGAATAAAGCACATGGAGTTAGCACAAGCAGCTGTTGCCTTGTTGCAGCAGTAGTTGTGTGACATAGAAGGATTTATAGAAATGAAAGTAAGTAAGGGAAGAAAGAACTAATGAGCAGATTATCAAGAGTATTACGCTGAAATCTTGGTTAGAAGGATGTGACTGTGCCAGTAGCAGTGTGGTGATTTCTCCTAGACTTTGTCTTTGAAGCCATCCTTAGATCTAAACAGAGGCATTCAAGCCCCTTGGCATTCTAATGAGAACCTGTTTTCTCTGGAAAACTTTCTTAAGAAAACTGTTTTCCAAACCAGAAAATTTCCTTTTTTTTTTTTTTTTTTTTTTTTCCACATCCATTGCAACAGTTAAATCAGTTTCCTTTATTGTTCAGAAAATCGTATTTTCAAACAGAACCAGGATATGCAAAGTAGACAAAATGTAAGGCATAAGCATTTGGTTTGGATTCTTTCAGATTTTGGCAGTAGTCAGGTTGGTTTTTAGCTGGTGATAGAGCTTGATGTCTACTGCAGTGTTGTGCATCCTGTATGAAACCTTTGGAAACCTGGGTTGTGGGGTCATCTCTGGGCTCTGAGGTTTAGGTACAAGTGATTTAGTGTCTCTAGACAGAAACATCATCCTGGAGAAGGGAGCTGTGGTAGATTCCTGCTTGACATGCAGGGTTTTCTACCTCCTTACTACATCTTTGAAGCTGGCCTCATGAAACTGCAAAAGCTTTAGTTTAGCACTCTGGCCTCCCTCCTGATGCATCCTTGTTGCTCTGGCTTTGCCTAGATACCTGAAGCAGAGGGGAGTACTCATGTCTGGTGACTCCCAAAAAGGATGCAGAGGGTCAAGCACAGCCCTGGAACAGGGTCTGATGAGTTGGTGGCTGATCTCTTTCTGCTTAAAGCAACTCACAAATGCAACTCACAAATCTACATGTGTTAATACTTTAAAATCACATTTGGAGATGCCTCAGTGAATTCTAGGAGAAAAAAATGCAAATAAATGTAGATCTGTGTTATTATCAGCTTCATCAAAGCAAACAGGCAGCAGAAGGGCCATTATTAGACTTTGATAAGAGTGAATATTGAATGATTTCCCTAAGGAATTCAGTAAAACTCATCTCATTCCATTTCCTTTTATATAATAATATCAATTGTTTCACACAGAAACACCTGCAAACAGTGTGGCCTGACCTCTTTATTAATTTATTTTATTTCTTGAAGGGGAAAAATGCAAGAACTGTTCTTTTTAAGTACTATATTGTAATTTCAAAATGTGAGAAAGAGTCTGGAATAGAGGTATTTAGACAGAAGCTGAGGAAAGTAGTGTCACAAATGAATAATCCTGAATTAATAAAGTAATGTCTCTGCAAAGAAAATGCTTTTGTGTCACAGATGAAGAAGAGGCTGAAAAAAAGAGAAGCAGAAGAAAGAGAATGCTGAAGAACAAGAATTTCTTTCCTGAGAACAAATAAAATGAGGGAATTTGGTATGAATAAGTAACTTCTACATCTTATAAAATTCCAGCAGCATTTGGCAAGTAATCAAAGTTGATTTTCTTTCCATTCAAAGGCATCATCAGAATTATTAGTTTTTGTAATACCTATATATATATAAAGCTGAGACATGTTTATAACTCTATTTCAGTGCTGGAAAAACTTCTCTTGAATAATACTGTACAAGGTCACCCACAAAAAAAAATCATTCCTAGAAACAATCATATCCCTGATGTAAAAGAAATTCTGCATGCATTTTATAGCCAATATTAAGCTGATATTATCAGCTTTGTAGAAAATATTCTTGCCGAGGAATCTATTCTTACAGTGAATGTTTGTCTCCATGAAGGGTTTGTGAGGGACTGCAAGGAACAATTTGCTGTGAGTAGCAGTGATTCAGTGCAGCCCTCTGCCTGTGATTTACCTTTCTGCTCCTGTGTAACCCTGCCAGACTCATGGTCTAGTTGGTTGGAGGACTTCTAGTAAACAGTGCTTGGACTGTGTTGAAATCATTAAGCATGATTGGTAATATAGCCCCTAGCAGTTGCATCCAATGAGAAAGGTGCAAAGATTTGCAAAGTCTTTGCTTTATTATATAGGGAAAATTTTGGGAGGAACTTGGGCCTGCAGAACAGAGAGGTGGAAGGACATCACACAGCCCAAGCCACATCCTAATATCTGATTCTGAGTGAGAAATTTACAACTATTTCACCTTAATGCTGATGGAGCATCTTACTTTTTTCTCTTTCACCAAAATCTCCCTGACCAAAACCTGCTCCACAGCCCCAGACCATTAACAGACAAAAAGTTCCTCTAATTTTGAGTTACTCAAGACAGATTACATACATCTGTTTAGGACTATAACTTCCTTAGTTCAAATATTCCTTTTTTTCTGAGACAGAGGTGATCTGTGACTGCTCTTGGTACTGTCAGAGAACAGAACAATGGGAAATGATCACAAATCACACCCAGAGAGGTTTGAGCTGCACATTAGGAAAGAGTTTCCTGAGTTTATTGGCAGTGACCACTAGGGAAGGTGTGATATCCCCATCCTAACAGTTTGCTAAGATTTGTTTTTACAGAGCCATGGTTGACCTGAGCTGACCAGCTGACATTGACAGTACACGGGCTGGGGCTGGACAAGAGGATCTCTGGCAATCCCACCCAGCAAAGGAGTTTGTGGCTGTTCTCAGATGTTTAATTCAGCAAAATTATTCTACCTCCTCTTGGGCTTTGTTCCACCAGATGAAACAAAATTAGCTTGGTGTCTCTACTGTCATTACAACCCCCTTTTTCACAACTACTTCTGAATTTGTCTGCTCAGTTCCATCTCCCTGCTACATCCAGTGTAAATGATGTTTCTAGGAAACAGCTGGCAAAAGGCTGTTCCTTTTTTTCTAATGTCTTTTCCAGAGATACTAAATATTTTCTCCTAGAGGAATCTGTATATATCCAAATAAATATTTACGTTTTTCTTGGTCACATCACCCAAGTGGCTCTTGCTCCTCCTATTGTTGACTTATTTATCTAAATATTACTTTTCCTCTGCCATATCCTAAAAAAGGTTTCAAGAACAAATATGGCTTATTTTCTATAAGGATATTGACCATACTTTCCAGGAACAAGTATCTGAACTTTAATCATCTGATTTCAATTAATACAGATCTTAAAGTCATCTCATTCATACTAGTAATATTCAGATTTTATTCACTTTTTTTCCAGTTCCTCTAACTCTGTGTCATAGCAAATTTCATAAGCACAGCATCTCTGTTACATTTCTGAAGAAATATTATCCTGATGCCAGTTCTAGGGAATTCCAAAAATAACTTCCCTTCAGCTAAATATTTCTTATTTTAACACATGCCATTGTAATCCCTTCTCTAATCATGACTTGCCTTGTAGTTATTCTACTAATAATGATTTTCTGCAGTGTAACTGCTATATTCCCATGCTGCACCATATCAAATGCAGCTCTGGAGTCTGAATAGGTTATTTCCCTTACCTGAAAGAAAAGAATGGTTTCTTATCAACAGAGGAATTAAGCACTAATAAAAGACAGCAGTTTCCCTTATTGAGAATTGAAACAATGATTGCCTAAACATAGGAATATGGTGCCCCTTAAGGTATCCTATGGTATCATATCTGGTCACCAGCTACTATTGTAGAATGTCACTGCTCCTCTGTGAGTCCTGTGTCATATCTGCCAAACCTGTGTGCCTGCACTGGGTAGCCCAGGACACCTCAGAGGGCTCTGCACGCACTCATCCAGAGCAGCAAACTGAGCCATCACTCTCCTTGTAAACTTACAAACCCTATGCCTTCTGCAGCACGTATTTATGGGAGCACAGGGTGTTTGTTTTGCTGGCCAGTGATGTCCACAGAATGACAGCTCCTCTTGGGAAAGAGCTGGAATTCCGTTGAAGATTATGAACTCTATCCTACATATCCAGGTGAGAGATGATGTCTGACCTTCCAGGATAGTCAATAAAGAATCTTTTGGAGGCTGCAGGGCTGCTCATTTTGCCCACCAGCCACTGTCTGGTTTAGGAGGACTGGAGTCTCCACAGACTGCAGCAGCTTTTTAAACACCTTGCTCCAGTGTAGGCATCCAGATGTGGATATCTGTACTTAAATCCCTTGATCTAGCATAGACTCCCATCCTAAATTCCTGCTGCCTGCAAATGAATTGCTGATTGCCTGGATGTCTCCTTCCATTCCTGTGTGTCTATTCACTCCCCAGAAGAGCATTTGAACAGCTCAGTGCTTCTCTCCAGTGTGGTTTTAAGTGACTTGTTTGATGAAGCGTCCAGCTCAGGAGAC
This sequence comes from Phylloscopus collybita, assembly GCA_027886175.1. Classification (NCBI taxonomy): domain Eukaryota; kingdom Metazoa; phylum Chordata; class Aves; order Passeriformes; family Phylloscopidae; genus Phylloscopus; species Phylloscopus collybita. The sequence goes on from JAJNNQ010000129.1 coordinate 27,133,020, forward strand.
TGTTGCATCCTCTAATGAATCTCAGTCAGGCCCTTGCTCACAGTACCTAACTCACACTTTTGCTTTGATCAGTGTCAGTCCATTAAACACATCTATCAGAGATCCCTATGCTCAGCTTTATGACTATGGGGAGATTATTAGAATATGACCATAACCAAAGAGACATGCCTGATCACACTCTGGGCAATGATGTCATGGTCATTTTCTGGTCTGACACATCTTGCTTGTCAAAGTGATCCAGCAAGAATTTAAAGGAAGGTAAATTAACTGCAGTGTTGTCTTACACTGTGAATTCATCCATTTGTGGTGCTTTGGCTGACCACCTGCATTGCTCAGCTGCAGACAACTAAATGAGACCTTTTACTGATGCAGCATTCTTAAAGTCATTTGGCCCATTGTTCATTATGTGCTTTTTAAAATTGTTATAGTAGATTAACTAACTAATGGTGTCTGGGCAGGAACATTCATCCTGGGTAGGTTATTGCAGAAGCTAAATTTTTGCTTCTACTATTGGGAGCAGCTGGTTCTGGTCATGGTTGGTGAGAGAGGACTGGGCCATTGGGCAGATCCAGGTTAGGAATGCCAGTGTGGCAAAGGTTTTGTAAATACAGAATGCAAATGCAAACATAATGACCTCAGAAAAATGTGATTTCTCTGTGGTGTATAATGGCTTGAAACATCCCACATCCCTTAAAATTCATGGCATAGGAACTTCTGAATGAGAGCTGTCCTGGAAAATAGTCAATAACTTTTTAAATTGATTTCAACAATCTTGTTTGATAGATGATCTTGTAAAAAGTTTCTGTGCATTAGAAATTATTATAAAAGATGTTTTTGAGGTATTTAAGTGTCAGAGAATAAACATTGTGCTTTCCTGGGGATATTTTGAAGTATTTTTACCTCTCCTCCCCTTTCACTTTCCTCCCTTCCATCTGCCAAGTAAGAGGAAGTGCAGAAATAAAAGGAGAAATTTAGAGTAATATTAAAATTTTGTCATATAAAGAGTACCTCAGCTTCAGAAAATTAACTTTTTTCTTCCATAAACTAGAACACAATATACAGAAGCAGCAGAAAAAAAAAATTAAGAAAAGCATACAAAATGAAACCAAGCCAAATCCACAACTTTTTAATGAGAAATCACTATTAAAAGAGGATAAAGACCAAGTCAAGTATCTATGTACAATATAAATAATATTGGAGCATGTAAGAAGCATTATAGTTAAGGCTGGTTGAATATTGATTTCCACTGGTATGTAATTTAGGTCTAATTTCCCATGGAATCAGAATTTTTAGTCCTTTAAATCTAGGGATGAGTGATAAAACACTGAAAGATTAGGTGAAAACATTAATGAAACAGAGATCTCTTTTTCAAGCCTTTCTCTCCACCCCTCCTTTTAGACAGAGAGAAAAAGTTCCTCCTCTGAGAAGGTGCAGGTTTTTGAAGCACAGGAGGGAGTATCTATGCATCAGCCTTTCTGTCTGCCTGTCTGTCCATCTCGCTATAAAAGTCTCTGTCACACTTACACGTGGGTGCCAGCAAGGGGAGGAGGGCTGGCAGAGGCAGTGAGCACACAGTGACAGGAGACACCAGCCTTGTGTCTCATGTGGGGACACTAAAACCCTGGTCATGAGAGGTCACACAGACTAATGAAACCCCTAGCATCACTGGAACTGATCTTGCCAACAGAGGGGCATTCAGGCTCAGGGTTCCTTTTAAGAATTCACAATCGAAGCAATCTAAGCTGCATGTAGACATGGGTTTCTGAGTTACTCCCTGCCTGGAATACCAGCAGGGTTCAGGACTGTGTGCCTTACACAGTTGTGTGTTTGTCTTCTGAAAGTGGGAAGCCTGCAAAAAGAGAGAGAAGTTTCTCAAAGAAAGGCAAGAATTGTAGCTGTTAATAGAGAAAGTGCATATTTATGAAGCTTGCCTTCTCTCTAGACAGCAAGGAACAAAACTGCATGAAATACAGTGTTTTCCCAGGAGTTAGGTCTTGATGATTATTTATAAGGAGTTCCCATAAACCACTTTAACAGTATTTTAATTTAATGCACTTAGTGCTTTCACAGTTGTTGTAAGCAAAGGGAAGTTTTATGACCCAGCTGAATGCACACTGGGATACATATTGCTGGCACTTAGAACACAGGAAATTGTGCCTTTCTCCAGAGAGCAGCCCTGCTGGGCACACCAGTAAGCTACCTACACCTCCTACCTACCTCTTGAGCCCCTGTGAGCTGATAAGAACAGCCCACCTCTCTCCATAGAGAGTCTTCTAAACAAAGCAAAACTGATATTTTTGATTCTTTTCTCATCTTGCTTTAGATGGAGCAATGTCATTTGGTCTGGAAGAGGGGAGTAGGCTGACACTTTACCTGCCCTGGAAGTGGTTGCCTGCTGTGGAACATTCCTGTGCTGGCAGGGTTTAGCTGGCCACAGCTACTGGGGGAGTAACAGCATGAAATTCAGGGGCCTGTGCTATGGAGAAGTGCAGACTGAAGACTTTAGTTGTTCCCTTCATTTTGAAATCTTCAGCAAACAAATAAATTCCAGAAAAAAAAAACCAACTCTTGATTTGGAGGCATATTACGTGTTGTGAGAAGTCTGCCTATTCCCAGAAGCAGAATATTCCAGAGGAAAAAGCTCCTCCAAGGTAAAAGCTGTGGTGAACAGATGGAGTTTGAATCTACATCTCTTTTCCAGTGTAAATGAGATCAACCCACCTGAAGCTGCTGTGAGTGTCTCCTGGCAACTCTTTAAATTCCTGATTGTCTTCAGTAAATCATGACATTAAATAGCAAACAATCCACTGGGACCATGGGCCATGCCACAGTTCCATTGCTCATCTGTGTGACAGTGCAGACAGCTGCCTCATTCTCAGCACCACTGGTGGCTGCTGTGTCACTGAAAATCCATTTCACCAGCTAGCTTCTAGATGTGCCCTCCCTATCCTTTGAAAATTCAGATGTGTGTATGCCCTGTGTAGAGCCAGAAAACACTGTCTTCTCCTTACCTGCAAAGCTGTGGCTGCTTTTCACCCCTTCATCCTGCTTCCAAGAGCTGTGAGCTTGAGGCCCATTATAGAACTTCACCAATGCACTGTGGAAACTCAATATTTTGAGCTTCCAAAGTAATTCAACTTTGCCAAATGTGATTTCTTACAGCCAGGGTTGGTCAGTCTGCTGTCACCTTCACAGTAAAAAGCTAAGGAGAAAGTGTAACCATTTGTAGCCACAGGCTTCTGGGGAGAATGGAGGTATCCTGCAGAGTGATTGTCAAAAGGAGAAATGGATTCCCTTGGTGCAGTGATAGAGATGTACAGCAAGATTCAGCAATCTAATTAGTTTCTTGATCAGAGGAAGACAACTCTTCAAGGCAAATGAAAAGGTCATTGCAAATCCCAGAGAAGTATTCCTGTGTTTTGTCATAGTTGCTGACAGATATTTAAATACAACCACTCACTTTTCCTGTAGATAGCCAGCAGATGCCAGACAGCTGACAAGCAGCAATGAAATTGTACCACTGCCCTGACATAGTAACAACAAGGAAGTGGATAAAATTGCTAAGTGTTCTTTCTGTGCTGCTGGGAGGTAGATCTGTGGCAGCTAACACACACAGGTCTAAGTGATGCTTGGAGGACACAGTGGCTTCTCTGCTGGTTTAACCTGGTACACAACATCAGCAAGGGAAAGGAAATGTGTTCTCTCACTGAAGCACCCTGAGAGGATGTGGGAGATGGGATCCTCACGAGGCTTGCTGTATGACCTTAGCAAATTCTCTTAATATGTTTCAGGACTTCAACCTAACTACATATTGACTGCAAGAATGACTTCAGGTGCTGCAGACGAGGTGAGTTTATTCTCTTTCAGTTCTCTGTAAACAGGGACAAGAGTACTTCCTTTCCCCACCTTTTCATTATCACTTCTTTTAACTATAAAACTTCAAGGCAATTATGATGTGAATGGACATATTCACATTACAGCACAGGATCCTACATGCAGAAGATGATGGCATGAATGAAGCCTCCATGATGAGAAGGGTAACAATTTTTATTGCATGTGTAAACTGTACAACCAGGTTGCAGTATTAATCAATATTTTTACAGGAAGGCAAGAAAAAAGTATTAGCTGCTTCCCATGGTATCTCATTTCATCAAAGAACCTGACCCTCTTCCACTGCCAGGATTATTCAGTGTCCCTGTTCCATGGTGTCATGCTTCCAAGAACACTTTGCAAGCTAACATGGAAAGGGTGTGTTTTGATAGGCCACATGGCCACATCTCAGAGGGTGGAACAGATTTTTTTAGAGATATTCTGACAGACTTTGAAAAAGAGATTTCTTGCTGGGAAAAGGCTTCAGCATTTAAGTTATGAACTTGGAGAGAGAGCAGAGGATTTTACTGAGACCTGTGTATTGCAGACAGGTCATTGTCTGCACTTAGAGACCTGGTGAATCAAATCCCAGGTTTCAGGTTATTAGATGCATAAATCAGTTCATTTACTAATTAGGTAGAAATGTGCCTATGAAGTAGAAGTTACTTTTCTTTGATTGGAAATGTGATGAAAGCAGGGTGTGTATCATATCCTATACTCTCGAAGGAATACTAGTCCATGGGTTAATGGCATGCATGTGGTAAAATCATAAATACATAACTTGATGGGTGCTTTTACATGCATGAGTTTATCACTCCCTGATCATCTCTCCCAAAACCAGAGGAAAGATTTTACTTTACATTGACTTTCATGCCTCTCTAGTATGCAAATAGGCAAAATAGATGTGTGAAATATCTTTAGATGTTCAAGAAAAAAAAGAAGGAACAAAGACATGCTGTAAAAGCAAACTCAAAGAATACAATTGTTCCCTAGGAAGCAGTGAGATTTTTTTTTCTCCTTGCTTTTCCAAATCCTATATTGTCTTGAATAAATCTTCAGACAGAACAAAACTTACAGGTCTGACCCATTTTAATCTCCAAGTAGGTCAAGGAATTTAATTAATATTATCATGGAAGCTTGAGGATGGTAGCCCTCCTTCCCATCAACATTATCTAACTTGATGGCTACATGTAAGTCAGGAGGGGCATTTGTGTCACTCACATTGTGTCTGCCAAGGCTCCTGGTACCATTCATAAGGCTGTACACCTCACATTGCTTTGCAAGGTGCATCTGGTGAGAAAAAATATTGCTTGATCCACATTGGGACCTGAAGAGAGCAACACCTTCCATGTTGTTCCTCCCATAACCTTTATGTCTCTCTGTGTGCACATAAACTATATTCTATCTATACACACTGCCTGTCAATAGGCATGGAAAATGGCTCTCATACAAATGTTCAAGGAGAAGAAAAGGAGTTTATAGGGATACTGAAGTTCAGATTCATCACATCAAACAGAGAGGGTTGAATTACAAATCTGAATGAGGAATATTGAGAAGGAATTTAACTTTCTTAAAATGAAGCTCTTTTCTTTTCTTTTCTTTTCTTTTCTTTTCTTTTCTTTTCTTTTCTTTTCTTTTCTTTTCTTTTCTTTTCTTTTCTTTTCTTTTCTTTTCTTTTCTTTTCTTTTCTTTTCTTTTCTTTTCTTTTCTTTTCTTTTCCTCCTGTAGGATTACACAAACTCTAACCCCTTGTGAATAAATTCAGTTTAAGAAACTGGCAGAAAACCAAGATTGGAAACAAGAAGGAAACTAGCTCTTTCTAAAATTGTTTTTCACCTGATCAGTTCTCAGCAAAGTCACAGAGATGCCTGTAGCATTGTAAAAGGAAGGATCATGCATGGAGCAGGAGTGAGAAGCCAGAGCTGGGAGAAAGGTGGAAATGTCCTCTCCAGTGGAAATGCTGGCTTTTCCCACTTGAACTGGTGTGGTAGGTACAGCATTGTCTGGCTCAGGGACAGGTTGGGACGTATCTTCTGAATCAACTTGTTTATAGGCATGAAAAAGAGCAGGAATATTTTAGAGCCTGCCACCAAGCTGTCTGCCTTGGACAGATGAGCTGTTTGAAGTGTCTACACTGGGTAAAAGCTTGGTTTGACATTGAATGTGTCACTTCCCAGGACAGCTTCCCCCACCCTCCCTTTCTGATCAGACCCTAACCAGGAAAAGAGTTTGCAACCTGGTTTTGATACCCAATCCCTTGCCTTGAACTTCTTTATGAAATACAGTGCATTTGTGCTCTCCTTTTTGAGGTAGGTGTGATTATCTCACCACTCTATGTATATGGTAACTGAGAGATGCAATTATGATGTGACTTATTCAGGTTGTGAATGTGCCTTCAGAAAGCCCCCGAGCCTCCCAAGTGTCCTAGGTGTTTGTTTTTATCACAGAAGTGCATTTTCTCTGAAGCAATTAGCAAAATAAGTTAGTCTCTTTTATTAATATACCTGCAGCACAACTTTTGAAAGAAGGAATATCTGTTCCTAAATTGTCTTGCTTGGATATAAATTAACATTTGAACCTCACAGGAAGAAAAATCATGTCCATTTATGTTTTCTCATTCTAATACTTATCATGTAAAAACTAGCACAACCCAGATTATGGCACAAATGGATTGTGACAAAGCATATTTTTAACTGAATAAAAAAGTTTAAATTATAAACCTTAAATTATCATTTGAATTTCAGCTATTATGAAAAGAAATGCTAAGGAAAACAATTAGGAGGTAAAAGAAAATGTGACATTTAAAGGATACAAAAATAGGGAGGTGGTTCATTTGGTTGTTTTTCTTTAAACATTTATATTTTGCTTTGTTCATGGATTGGAATGGAATCTATTTAAACAAGAATCTGAGGTTAATCTAAAGTGACATTTATTTTAGTTTTAAGTCAGGAATGCAAAACAAAATCTTTCTAGTCAGAGCAGCCCACTGTGTTTGTTGAGTCCTTGTGGATTAAATAAATTTTAAAATAAAATCTAAGTATATTTCAAAGCTCACCAGAATACTGAATATAGGGACAGGCATGGTTTTTTTTCCCCCAGAAAATATTTAAAAAGACTGAAGCAAGTTAACAGTCTAAAGGCTATTTTTGCCTGATTTCTTCTACCAGGAACAGTGGCAAGAATACTCTCCCAGGAAGTTGTGCAACACAAGATGCAAACATTTTGGATAGAAGCTGAAGAAACTTTTTGTAGATCTCAAGCTGCAGAGGGAGTTCAGGTGCTCATTTAAAGATTATTGGCAAGTTGAAATCCCAGATTTCTCCTTACCTGATGAAGCCTAATTACTTTATAAGAGAGCAGTGGACTAAATTAGCCTCTGGAGGTACCTATATCTCTCCATTACCTCCACAAGGAGTGTAGGGTGAAAATGCTCAACAGTTTACCTGGGTTTTAAGCAGAATTTTCAGAAGTTAATCATATTGCTGAATCTCTCCTCCCCACCATTACATTGGTTGTATAATGTGCGCTGAGGATGCTGGGTTTGTGCAGTTTGGAGAAGAGAAGGCTGAGGGGTGACCTCGTTGCCCTCTGCTCTTTGCTGAGGATGGGAAGTGGTGAGGGAGGTGCTGAGCTCTTCTGGTGGCTGATGCCTCAGGTCTGTCAGTGTTTAAGAGACATTTGGACAAATTTCAGGAGGTCAGGCAGCAGAACTAGATGATGATTGCAGGTTCCTTCTAACTGAAATATCCTGTACACATGTAAGCTTCTACATATATTCACATGCATATTCCAGACTGTGATTGCATAGCTTTCAAGACAGAATGAGGCTCTTTCATGTTTCTGGAACTTCCAGCTGCTCTGCACAGATAAGTTTACCTGACTTATGGAGAGATACTGGATTTATTTTCACACGATTCCATTCCACATCTTCCATTCAAACCCAACTGTTTGTGGTCAAATGTCATACATAAATGTTTCAATGTGAACAAAGTTGAAAGTGTACTCTTTTGCTTCCTTTGTCCTTATGTTAACTACTCCAGGACTGAAATATTGCAGATTTTCAAAGGAGAGGCTAAGCCTGCAGCCAGGGGATTCATGCCAATGAGAACAGGACCCGTGCTGCAGACAAAGAATCTGCACAGAGATTCAGCACAACACAATCAAAAAAAGATCAATGACATTCATGGCAGATATCTTTTCAAGTCTCTTGTCTGGAGGAAGCTCCTGTGCACTGACCTTATACATGGTTTCTGAGACTGGGCTGGTATTCTGAGTGTTAAAGCGAGAGGAGAGAAAATACTTGACTTTCTAAGACGTTTGTGCCTTTGGTAACAGCTTCAGCTGTGATGTCTCTGAAGACGTGTCTTTGTGACAGTTTTGTCATTTCAAGTGGGCAAAAAAACAAGGAACCCTTTAGTGAGATTTGGCTGCACCACTACACTTGTCAGATACCTTTTACTATGCAAATCAAGCATGGTTCTAGTTAAATCCAATTCTGGTCTTTTTTCTTCCTACTTCTTGAAGTATATAAATCATAAACTTTTTAAACCCTCCAGACACAAGCATTCTCTCCCACTCACACAGAGCCAAGTCTTGCTTTAAAAAAGCCAAAACAGCAACAGCAACAACAAACAAAGCCACTTTAACATTGAACAGAGTCAGAAAGGAAATTCTGCTTGTCTACTTACTGAAAAAAAAAACAAACCCAAACCCAGAAAAATATCTATTTAATGTGAAGCTAAAATATGGATGCACACACACACACACACACGCACTGGTGCTTCTGTAAAAAAATCTCACCTGGATGGGAGAGAAGGCTTGGCAATATGGATACAGATATGTTATTTAAATTCAGATATACTCCTAAAGATAAAGAAAGGTCACCTTACAGGTGAGCAGCACAGAGTTAGAAGAGAACTGACAGGGTCAGGGTTGCTCCTGGCATCACTCCTGTGACGTGTAGTTTTGCTGTTTCCATAATCCACTAACTACAGACATGCCCTGTGGAATGGCCTGGAATTTAAGAGACCCTACTGAAACGTGCCATTTTGCTCCTACTCTTTCAAATACTTTCAGGTGAGGTCCTAAGGTCAGTCATTGTTTAAATCTCCATGGACTCTTCCTCCAGAAGAGGAAGCAGGGGATTAACAGGTTCCTGCCAGGAGTTACCTTCTCAGCAGAAGGAAATGCTATTGACTGTTCAATGCTTCAGTGTGTACATCAGCCTGGGAGCTGCAGCAGAAGGGAAATTGTAGCAAATTGCTCAGAATACAGAAATGTCCATGTAGGGCAGGGAGAACTGCTGGGGAAGATAATATCTTGAATACCCATGAGCATTACCAAAAGACCTGATCCTTTCTTCCTCTCCTCTTTGCAAACAAGGAGTATTGCCTCACAGGTGTAGTATGAATAATTATAATTATTTATATATTTAATAATAATAATAATAATAATAATAATTTATGTGATACTCAGCTCTGCTATTAATGGAAATTACTTAAATGCCTCAGAAACATCAATCCAACCAGCAAGCTGACCTCTCACAAGGAAGCATTTTGCTCTTCCAAAGGTCTAAATCCCAAGGCAAGATTTTAAATAGCTTGTTTGATAGAACCAGAGTTATCCATAATTAGTCATAGCAGAGCACAGGCAAACTAATGTTCTTGCAGGGGAAGGAACAGATCCCTCTACACAATCAGTCCCATTATCATTCATGTACACTTCCACCTTCAAGCCAGTTCAACCCTGCTTGGTATTTCCTCAACATGGAGGACATGACAGTAAAGTGTCACCCCTCCTGAAAAAAAAAAAAAAAAAAAAAATTGCTGTCTTGTAAACATGGAAGTTAAAGTTTACCTGACAACACTGAAACAAAAGTTAGTGCTACTCCTTGGAGCCATAAATGTCAGCACTGGTACTTCAGCAGAGAAAATGGCCTCAGCCATTGCTGTTCATCCACACTTAATGAGAGGCACAGCCAAATGCAATTGTAGTGCTGGGCAGAGTGAAACTCCCTGGTACCATTATATTTTATCTCCAGTAATAAAATCGTGCCCATTAGGCCTTCAAGAACTTGAACATGACAGTGGGGAGATAAGCATGGTGTAGGGATAGTTCATTTTTAATTGCTAAATCATTACCTGCTAGAACTCTAATGGCTGAGATGAGGCTTCTCCTACTGGTTTCAGTATTCATAGTTTCTTTTGGCTTTGGGGAGGGGCTTCAAGTTGCTTTGATTTGTGCATAGATGCCAGAAAAGTGGAGAGTGATTGATGTAGGAAAGTAGAAAGCATCATAGCTGATACTCTGAGAGTGAGGGGTTATTCAGGAAGTAGTTATTTTTTGATAGAAGTTTGCAATTTCATTATTTCTCTCTGTCAGCTTTATTTACCTGTGCTTTTGATTTCCTTTTTTTTTTTCTTTTTTAAGAGATTTCTTGATTGGACAGATGCCAAAAGTGAGGGGCCTCCTTTACTCATTCACTTTGTGATGGAAGGCATCAAGTTTTCCCTACAGAGTCAGCACTGCTGAGGGGAGTAGGAGTTGGGGTCTGTGAATCACAGCAGTGGGTTATTAATGTCGATTGATGTGCAGGGATGGAGTAAACAACATGGAGATTTAATGTCAAGCCCACAGATGCCTAGCTTTGGTTTTCAAGAAAATATGGGTATTTTAGGGTCTTGGAAAAATCAGCTGACAGACATTCCAATAGGTGTGACAGGTAGAAAACCTGAGATTTCTTAAGACAGATCCTGGTAAAATACATAGCAAGTTTCCACAGCAATATCTGAGCACACTGGGAAGGGAAGCATTATCCAGTTCTAAAGCAAACACACAGATCAGAATTTGAGGAAGATGCCTGTGTTAGTAGGTTTTACATTTACAGAGAGAATCAGGTGCTCTGTAATGGGTGGAATGTCTCAGCTTGCTCTGAGAATTCCTAGCCCAAGGCAGTTTGGCTGCAGATGGTTCATGTCTATGAGCTTTGATGTGTTTGTGGGACAGGTTTTTTTTTTCTTTTGAAAGCAATAGCTTGGTAAAATGGTTTCAAGATAATTTAGCAATAACAGCAATGGGCCATATGAGAAAGAAAAGCTAGTTTTTTTGTTGGAGTGATCTTCAGCAAAAAGATTAGGTTGCTTGCTGCTTTGAAAGAAAATGTGCAGGTGAAAAGACAGGAAAGGAATAGAGCATTTCTCCTTTTTTTTTTTTTTTTTGGTTCCAGCTTTATCAACACAGCACTAATTGACATAATTACTGTGAGCGGCTGCTGTTCTTTTAATTTTTCCCACAGGTAGCTTCTTCCCTTGGTGTGCCTGTATCAGATGGGAAATTAAGAACCACTTGCTGGCAGTGCTCTAGGCAAGGGAATGAATGACCACTGAGCTGTTGCACAGTCTGTTTGACAGCATCCCAGGATGCTCAAAGGTTTTGAAGAAGAGGAGGTTCTACTGCCAATCTGCATTACTTTCATTATTGTTAAAGAGAATATATATATATTTTTTTTTTGTTCTGGTGGGCAAAGTTTTATCTTCATCTCTTACACTGTTAGATCCTATAAGAATCTGCAATTGCTGGATGGGTTCTTTATGGCCCAAAAATTGGAAGCATGAGGCAAGTCTGCCTAAAGAGATACCCATCAGCATCTGCACACACAGATGAGGGAGGCAGAGTTTTTACTCCTTTTTAAGAGAAGCCCAGTTCTGGAATCCAGTGAGGCACTACATGGCAAGCTGCTGGAGCCTGGACTCACCTCTATGTGGTCCTTTCTAAGATTAGAGACCCAACATCAGTGTATGCCATTTGTGGGGATGTACCAAATTAAAGTTTGAAAATCTATACAATACATGAATGAAGATAAGCCAGAATGATAGATTCTTACAAGACTTTTACTTGCTTCAATCTTACCCCACTTGAGACAATGAAACAAAGTGTTACAAGGAAAACTTGACATTACCATTTGTTTGCTCACATTCAGAAGTAGAATTTCAGTGATGGTAGGGAAGAACAATCTATTTAAAACTCCCTTTGTCAGTGTTGGTAATAATTGCTTAATGCTGCTGTGAAGTATGGGGGTTCAGACTCCAAAATCTCTGGTGTGGAGGTGTGGAAGATGGAAGTGGAAGGGCAACAGAAGCTGATGGTCAGATCTGAAATCACTGGCAAGACCCAAGCAGACGTGAGGCTTGAGTGGGGAGGAAGGGGTAAGAGAGAAGATATAACTCAGAGTAGACTTATGCAGCAGTCTGATTGTCAAAAAGAGAAATTGTTGTTCTCGTGTTTCTTTTTCCTCTGTCAGAATCAGAGGCACAACTAAAACAAATGAGGTGAAATAGTGATCATAAAAGATCTCCTGCCTGCTGCCATGACCGAGATAAGAATGAAAGAAACTGACACAGGACCTAATTCAGGTCAGGTCTGGGGCTTTGTAGAATATAGAGCAAAATGATACAAGAAAAACAAAACTGGGATAAGAGATAAACTGTGTCCTCCATCCTAACCCTGTCAATTTTTCAGCTAATAAACATGAAGATTAATTGACAGAAATACAAAATTCACTGCTGTTCATGGGATTGTCAGTGTTTGCAGCAGGTCTGCCCACTAAGCCACTGATGTTATTCTTTCCTTCCCTAGAAAACAGAAGCAATTAACTCAGCTAAATGTGATTCCATTGAGGCTGGGTACCCATTATACCAGGGAACTATACACTGAACTGTGTTAAAGAAAAAAGACAACAGGCAAAAAATAGAAAATGAAAACTGGAAGGATGGCAGTTATTTGTGAAACTGTTTCAAATTTTGCAGATAGTACCAGCATTTCTCCCTTGCACCGAAAAAAGGAAATGGTTTGTGGATAATTGATTTTTAAAAATTAAAACTATAACACTTCACTACTGTCAAAATGAGAAATAATACCTTGGATGTTAAAGCTCTCACAATTTGAGAATTTTAAAATAAAAAGTTATGAGTGTCTTTCTTTTAAATGAAAACTTGGCAATATGAAATGTATTAAAATGTATTTTTAAAAAATATAAAGACTTTTTCAATGCCAAAATAAAATGAATCACATTTTTTTGGGACTGAACACAATATCTGCAGATGGCTTTTATGAAAAAAATGAAAATGACAAAGAAGATATCTCCACTTTCATTTAATCTACAGCAAATTCTTTTCCTGATTTTTAAAGTCAGCCACTGAATTAAAGATCTATTCTTCATTCTGATCTAGTTGTGATCTAGACAGGGTGATGTGAAGAATCAAAGTATCTTTAATTTACAGACAAAAAAGTAGAGCACTGAGAGAACAGATGACTTCCCAAGATTACATGTGACAAGTAGAACGAAGGTAACCTAAAGACCATCTTAAATAACACCCTAATTTTACCTCTACTGCATGAGGAACAGCAAATGGACTTTCAGATTGCAATATACCAGTAAATTCCTTCTTTGTATAAAATAAGACTTGCCTGTCTAGAAGTAATTTGCACAGCATTTCAAGGTATCCATCCCAGGTGCCCACATTTGCTGACAAGGGCAAGTACCTGTGAGTAAGACAGCCACAAATTTATCATTATCTGTTGCAATGACTGAAGATGAAATCCCCTTTCCAGCTCTGAAGTCCTTACTCTGCAATACATCCAAGATGATGCCTGAGGATTTCATGAGCAATTTTTCCACCACAATTCAAATGGATCTCTTTGAGAGCCTGATGTTTTTTAATAGGTGTGTTGCCTAGAAGTCATTTATTTGGCAGAAATAATCCAGTTTCTTTCCTCATACCTCAGAACCTGGTCTTTCCCTTACTGTTGTGTAAGAATCTCAAGGTAAACAGCAACTGAGAGTGTTCTGTTTATACATCCAAGGCAGGGAAGCACAACACTGAGGTTAATGCAGTCAAGAAGGGGTGTTTCAGGCCAATATTCACACTGATTTCAAGAGGAAACAAATGGAAATGCTCTGAAAGTCACTCATGCAGGTCTTCACCTTACTTAAGCCAGGATTTCTTTCTGAAGAAGATTTTTCAACCTGAGACATAAGGAGAGTAGTTGGTTGCTAGTGAGAAGAGAAATGTGATGCAACAAGACAGTTCTGCAGGGTACCAATCTAACTGAGGCACTGAGGGCACTGAACAGCAATGGGCATTCAAGGCTTTATGGAATTTAAAGGCAATTTGCCTGCTGCTGTCCTTGCTTTCCCAAGATGCACATGGAGAACAGAGAAGACACAGAGTGAGACCTGAACTGAGCTGGCCTGGGAATGAGAACAGAATTGAACCATACTTACACTGCTGAAACTATTACATTTGTACACTTTCAAGGACAATATTGGACCCTGGTCAAATAATGGTGCTTTTGTTACCTGCTCAGGGCTCTCAAAACCTAATCCACGTTCTTAGTATGAAAAGCATAGGTTGCTCTGAGACCAGTCACCGAACGTATTCAGGCTCTCAGAAGTGGTTATATTGTCCTTACTCAAAGTCACATTAGTAATGTGAGCATCCACACAGTGACGTGCTCAGATATAAGATGAATATTTAATTAAAAACAGACACAGACCCAGCTGCTGTTGCAGTTAGTGGAAATTTTCCTTTACTACACAATAGGAACTGCAGAGAATCTATATTTCAGCTTTTATTTTGGCATTCATTCAGTATCTTGTAATGACCAGCATAAAATCTTTCAAACCACTAAAGGACCACTCACTGCAGGGGAGGAACATCTGTACACTTCCAGAGAACCATGACCTTCCTGTGCTAAGATCAAGAGCTTATTTGACTGAGATTTCAAGCCCTTTTAAGATAAACGGAGAGGCAATTACTCCCTGGCTCCTCTCTTTTCTGTATAGAGGGAACTTTGGCTTTCTGAAGCACCAATTAAAAAGCCCCACAACTCTCTCTTTGAATTGCTTCATTACTCCTGTTAATTGTCTCGTTTGAGTCTCTGCCAGAGTGAAAGTACCTTGTTACAAAGCTATGAACCTACAATCAACTTTGAAAACTTCCACTTTACAAGTGCAATCTTGTCCTTTTTTTTAACCCTAAATGAAAGAGAAAAAAAAATAGAAAAATATATTAGGTGTTTCCTAAATCAAAGTCTTTAATTACATGTTAATCTAAGTTTTTATAGATTCTGAAATGAAGTTATAGACAGCTGACATTTTTCTATGGCTTACTGTCAAATATACAAGAGACTGTTTGGAAAGTCTGTAAGTACTGTAATCATGGATAAAATACATTCTGCAAGGGGACTTGAAATTTGCAGTAATTATGTACCATTTAGTTAATCTGTCTACATTATTTATGAAAAGTATTTTGTAGTTAAATACTTGAAGAGTTGACAGGGTAATGTTCAACAGCTACTTGGAACAGAACTGATGGAGAGGCAGTAAAAAAATAATTTCAATTTTAAATGACTCTGTGTTCATTTCCATGTTTGTTTTTAACTCAAAGACAGAGCGTGAGATCTCCTTTTTTAAAGGAAGATAAAAATAGAAGTGTGCTCTGTGTATGCATAACTTCAGTGTACATCTGTAAGCCAAAGCCTGCTTTACAATGAGACACAAAGAGCTTTTCCAGAGACCTCAGCTACCTGTCCTTTTCCACATTCAGCTCTGTGGATGCAGATCCCACACTGCTTTTTCATTTACAAGGGGAGTTGAATTGGACAGAGGTCAGTGTCACAACAGGTTTTTTTTACCTCACATAACAGATGTAAATATACAAGTGTACTGAACCTTCATCCTCACAATCACAGAAAATGCAGAACAGGAAAGAAAACAGGGTGCAAAGATACCTGGGCTGTTTTCCTTGCCCTTTCCCCACTGCCATGCAAGGGGAGCAGGACAAACAACCTTTCTGCAATGACACCTGTAACCTGGGAAAAGTAGGAGGGAGAGATGGCTCCCAGATAGAGGAGACAATGAGTGTAGAAGAGGAGAAAGTGTCAAATATACACATGTTCAAAAGTGGGTCTGGCTGATAGAAGGTCAGGAGAACAGTCCCCTGACTTCACAGGAATTGTTGTTGTAC
Organism: Phylloscopus collybita; assembly: GCA_027886175.1. Lineage (NCBI taxonomy): Eukaryota > Metazoa > Chordata > Aves > Passeriformes > Phylloscopidae > Phylloscopus > Phylloscopus collybita. Next base: position 27,148,916 of record JAJNNQ010000129.1, read on the forward strand.
ATTTCTGAATCCCCCAGGGGTGGAAGGAGGGTGCCTGTGTGCGGGGGAGTGCAGAGGATTGGGTGCTTGTGGACAAATACCACCAGCTGGGACAGGTTCATAAGTTATTTCCCTTTGTTTTTCTCTGCCTCCGAAACCCTGAGATTAACTGTCATTAGAACAAATTCCCATCTCCCTCTGGGATTTCCTCCACCAATAAAATCTGCTTTATTTGCCCAGGTGAGCTGTTGGTACAGCATGTATCAAATTCATGTGTTGTTTATAACCTCGTGAGACATAACATGCAAAAGCTGTTCCTTCAAAATCAAATTAATGCCATTCATTATAAGGTGAGTGGTGACTCATCACCAGATGACAAGCTTGTTGAACACAGGATTTATTCCTCATGCAAGTTAGTGGCATGATTATTTTTTTTATTATTATTTTAAGCTGCAGCTGAGTGCACTCACTCTCCCAGAAGGAAACAGTCAGTCAATTTTACCATGTCCTACAGAACATGCAAAAGTGTTATTTTTGTGATTCACTGGCAACCCATGGTTATAATAGATACCTGTAAGGCACTGCCACTAAAATAATCTTTATTTGAATCAGGTCTCTGTGCTGCTTGGGGCTTTTTGAGTTGGTTTTGAAGCAAAGGGTTTAACCACGTGGTGTGTGTAATGGCAGTGGCTCGACCAGAATGGTTGTGTGCCACATGTGGCCAACACAAGGAGTGAACAAGCAGCTGCAAGAGAAAACTGCAACTTCTGATTGCAGCCTTCATTTTGCTGGGTTTGATGAAGTTCTGGTAGCCTGAAGGGAAAGTAGATTTGGTAGCAAAGTTCCACAGAGCCACAGGCATTTTGCATTCATGATTTATTTCCTGAAGTCAGAGGACTGATTCCATGAAAAAGCAGGGTTTTTTCAGGAAAAAAAAAAATCAGGCAGCTGCACAAGATAAACACTTGTCAGAGGAGGAATATTACTTTTTCTCTTCTGATTTCTTGTCCAGAAATGTGGGACGTGTCTTGTAAGTTCCTTTCTACATTCATTTTTTCAGTAAAATGCTGTGAGGCTTACTGACAAAAAGAATACATATTACTTCTTTATGAAAATAGAGTCCTGCCAGGTTCTACAGGACTTGACACAAGAGCTGCCTTCTCTGTCTCATCAAGAATTGAACTCTGGGAATCTGTCAGAGCAGCACTGTTGTTATTACTGCTGTGGTAGGAAGGATACAGCAGAATTAACTCATCCAGAGACTGCCTGGTTGGGAGTGTGGCAGTTCTGCTGCTGTCATTCCCAACACATCAGAAGAAGATGGCAGCTTAGTGCTGCCTGATTGCACATGTGCTGCTGTGGACCTGCCTGAACCTTTCCTCGACATTTTTGCTCTGCAGAAAAAGGTGAACAGTGAGGAGTCTTGCTTTGTATACGTTGTTTCTCATCTTTGGACCAATCGTACTGAGATGCAACCCCAGCTTTCCAGGCATGATCCTTACCAGAGCCTGGAGGTGAGACATAAAAGGGGCAGGGACCAGCTTCAGTGAGGAGAGAGGGTGAAGAAACAGAGAAAGATCTCTGTCTAGCTACACTGCAGCTGTTGCAATATACTACAAAGAACCAATTCCTCTTAAATTTTTTGTTTAAGCCAGAAGAATTCCAGCTCATGTTAGCTTCTCTAGCTGAGGGCAGTGCTGCAGCACAGCTGTGAAAGGACAGAGCCCAGCACTTGGTACTCTGGGAGCAGTCAGGTGCTCCTTGGTTTTGCTGTCAGTTTTGTTTTTAAACCAGCTTTGATGTGTCTTCCCTCTGCAATGCAGACATGAGAAGAAGGTTACTTCATACTGTAGCTAATGCAGAAAACACACCTGAGATGTTACTGTCTGGTTCCCTTCAGCTTCTTGTCACCTCCATCTTTGCCATCCTTGGCTCAGCTGCCTAACAGTAAATGCAGAGCCCATGCTGACTGAGGAGAACTGAATCAGCCCTAAAAAAAATTGATGAGACCTTAGGTACCTTTTCTTTTAGGATATTTTTTCCCCTTGTACACTTATAGAAGGCCACTGACCATTACAGTGACAAGGAAAATAAATGGGCTATACAATTCATGGTGTTAAACTCCCATTTGGTCTGAACTCTCAAGTGTTAGACTTTTTAGTTTTTCCTTTCCCTGTCTGGCATTCAAGGTAAGCAGGATATCAGGAGATGCTTGGCTCCTGACCAGGGACCCACCCTCTCAGGAACAGCTGGAATTCCGCACAGGAATCAGCAAAGACTTTGAAACACGATTCCTTTCTGACTCACCCTGTGATTTTGCTGAAGAGGATGAGTATTTTTTTTAAAAAAAGGAATGCCTTGAAGGATCCCTGACACAAGAAAGCAGTTTAGTGAAAAGGAGCTGACAGGTTTCCATCTGCTAAGCAGGCCTTTCACGGGGTTGCAGAGTGATGAACACTTCTGACACACCGACTGCACACAGTTACTGACACCCTCTGATGGGCCCTGAGTGCCGCTGGCTGTGGCTCTGCTGCTGCCAGTGCAGCCCCTCCCTCAGACCAGGTGAAAAAAAGGCTGTGCCTGACTTGTTGTGAGGCTAAAGAAAGAGATGATTGCTAAATGCACAGATGACAAGAACCCGTTTTTATGCTGGCATCTGAAATCTGAGCAGTGTTACCCACAATGTATGAAATCTGGTCTGAAAACCATGATTCTTTCAGCAATTTCTGATATTTTATTCAAAAGGGAAAGCTGAAATGGGGATAATTTTCAAGTTTTTTTCTTAACATTTTAAAAAATTCTGAACTTTTAATTTTTGAAATGAGATGTTAATACGTCCTTTTAAAAATAATTAAATCATACTTAAATACTCTAGTAAAATGAAATTATGACATACTGATTACAGTATGAGGATTACACAAAATCTTTATAGCTTTTTGAAATGAAACTTCTTTAAATTAATTAAAAAGAAATGCTGAAGTAATGTTACATTTCTTCATATTTTATCATAGGAGATGTTTCATGTTCAGAAATGCAAACTGGATGTAAGTTTTACATTAAGTGAGCCTCTGTCTTTCAGAATAGTGAAGAGAAAGGAAAACAGTTCATTTGGTTTAGGCCATTTTTTCAATAGAAACTGAACACAATTCTGAGGTTTTTCAAAGGAATAGGGAATAAACTCACTAGCTCTCTGGAGTCTTGAGTGTGTCTTTGACTTTCTGTGGAGTTCAAAGAGAGATCAGATATTCAAGGAGGGACATGCCCATTCTATCAGCAAATTGGAGACTCTCAATTATACAAGGACCCTAAATGACTTTCAGGGAGAGGCTACCAGCCTTTGGGCAAGTGAAGAAGTTGAACTCAGGCCATTGCGTGCATGTACCATGACACTTCTGATGGATAAAAATTACAGCTGATTCACAGATATTAGCTGGGTTTTTATCCACTGAACACATAAGGGTGCTGTGTTAGCATGGAAACTGAATGCAGACATAGGCATGGTACAGAAGTTATTGCAGGCAATTGCAGTTGCTGCTTTCTTTTTGTTCCTTTTAAAGCCCCCTGCTTATTCCAGATATGAAAATCTAATGAACAGTGAAAAATAGCGAGCTTTGTTTGTCTTTTTTTTTTTTTTTTTTTTTTTTTTTTTTTTTTTAAGCTCAAAGGAATGCTATTTAAGAATGAGATTTATGAACTCTGCTTCAAAGTCCTTTCACCAAAGGGCTTTAACAAGGAACATGACAGGTGCTAGGATAACTTTTAACCCAGACAAACAGATAAATAAATAAAAGGTTTGAAAATTCAGCAGTTTGACATTTCAGACTGGAATCCCAGATTGTCTGTTGAACTCAAGAATTAAAGAATGACAAGTATTTTTTGCTTTGTTGTTTTTGTAAAAGTGCTCAAAGAGAGCAAGAGGCACAGTCCCAGAGAGCTGTAAGGGAGTATAACAACCCATTTAAAAGGGCAGAGAAGAAAGGAAACAAGGAATGTGCTTCCTCAGGAGTCTGGTGTTTTGCTTCTAAACTGACTTGAGAGATTTCACATTTGTTTTATTTCTGTATTAGAATCTAATTCAAAGCTTTCATGAAATGGAATTTTGCTGAAATTCCCCTCTCCACAATAAGAAGGTTGGAGTTTTGGTGAGCTTCAAAGTCCTTGGGATCATCCAAGATGTCTTCTCTAGGTTTTAGGGTTTTGGTCTAAAGTGCCATCGATCAATGCATTTTTAAACCCTGGTTTGATCAGAGTAACATTTGAAAAAAGACCAAAGTTTGTGTTCTGAACAGCCCTACAAAGGATCTTGTTGGTGTTTGGTGAGTGAGTCTGTGTTCACTCTCATCTGCCTTGGTTATGGGTCTGTCACCTCAGTCACCTTCCTACCACCAGGAAGGATTAAATTCTTTATTAGGAAACTACTTCAGGCTCTGTTCACATAAGACATCTCTGTGGGTGGTTTTAAGTTGTGTGGAGCTGTCTTGTCTCCTTCTTAACATGGATCACTTTTAAATGCTTGACCCAACCAGGGCCAGAAAGCTCAGCATTTTGGAGCATCAAGTCAATTAGCAGCTGATTGAACTGCAGAAATTATCAGCTGGAATTCTCTGGCTTGTGTTCTGCAGGTCACACTGGATGACAATAATGGCTCATCCCAATCCTAAAATCTACAGATTTGTGACCTTGAGTAGACTAGTAATACACAGAAGCCTGTTCTGGACCAAGGCTCAGAGTAGCAAATAATAGAAAAAAAATCAAACAATTTAATTTCTTGCTGCTTGCCCATCAATGTTTGATTCCTTAATTTATTTTGCATCTTGTGATCTTTGTCTTTTTCATCAAAATAAAGATGGACCAATATGAACTCCTCCACACATTTGTTTATCATTAAAGATATTTATCCTGAAGGGAAGAATGGTGCTGACTGGTTACTTTTTTTCCCTGCTGAGCTGTTCCACTATTTGACTTTGCCACCAGTGTTGCTTAGAAGCTGAGAAAGCAAATGTTATGGATGTTTCTGTCCTCCTGAAAGTCCTTCCTTAATTTTTTGGTTGTTTTTGCCATTGCTTTTTAACATAAAATCTGAATTTTGGAACCAAACCAAGTGCATATGACATTTTATTGTAAAACTAAATAGTCGTTCAAAGGACAAAGAGATTTGAAACACTGATGGATAAAGTGGGGAAAGGTTAATAGATTTCCTTCACTGCTTTCTTTGAGGAAAAGAAGGTCTCTCCAGTGTGTCTGTCTGCCCTCTCACCCCTCACCATCATTACTTAGTATGTTGTTTGATATGAACCACACCTGACTGAGAATTTGCAGGGGAAATCTCAAGATAAGTGGCCATAAAAATGTGAGAGAGGGATTGTTCCACAATAACTCACTGTGCTAAATGTGGGAACGTTGGCCTTCATGCTAGAGAAGATTGAGAGGTAACAGAAAAGAAAATCCTAACAGATGTCCAAAATGGTGGGCAGAGCTTTAGCTGTGTTCTCAAAGCACCAAAAAAATCTATGTCCAGGACCTGTCTCAAGAAAGTCCTGGCTGTCTTCCCCTTCTCCTCATTGTTTTCAGCTTGTCCTAATTTTCAAGTGAGTCCTCTATAAATGTTTTCCCTCTTTTTTTTTTTTTTTTTTTTTTTTTTTTTTTTTTTTTTTTTTTTTTTTTTCTTTAGTAATTGTGGTAGTGAAAATGTTGAATCTCTCTTCTCTAAGAGCCAGTGGCCTCACTAACAGCTGGAGTGGTTATCTCAGCCCCAGTCCTCAGTTCTCTATAACTAGCTGATAAAATTTCAAGTTCATTTGAATAATAATAGCCTACATTTTTTCCAAACAGCTATCTAAGTAGGTACATGACCTTCCTTGTCCAAGGACCCCAAAGCACACAAAATGTACTAATTAACTAAATCCCACAATTGCTAAGTACAATAAGCACGAGACTGACATTAGATTACTATTTCTAATTATATCTGGGATGCCTAAGGTATATCAAGGAACACTAAAAATCTATTACAAGTATAAAGATTAATCTCACTTTCCCAAAGGCAAAGCTGTGAAAAAAACTCTGGATTCCTGCCTCCTGCTTCCTGGCTCAAGCCATGCACATGATTCCTTTGTTTAACTGTTTGCCCATTAAATCCCTGATTCAGCAATGTCCTTTACCACAAATTTAATGTGAAGCCTACAAAAAATTCAATTAACTCTGTGTTGCATCTAATACTTTGAGACAGGAAAATACTCTGTAGAAGACATGGTTGTATAAAGCAGTTAAGGGTGTATTTCAGGTCTTCAGTTAACAAATTCACTGATGAAGGCATTTTCCTAAATCATTCTGCAAACTGGTCTATTAATCACCCTGCAGTCCTTCTAATAGTTTAAATTCTTTAAAATATCTTGCTAATATATTGTATTTTGATGCAATACTTATGTGTTGATTGTTAGCACGTGTACAACTCTACCTCCACTAAATAGATCACAGTGTAGAACAACATGTCCAGCAAATGCATGCATTAGCACTGGTCTAGAGTAAAACCAGAAACAGGAAGTTAATTTTCTCAGCAAATACTTAATGAAGGGCATTTAATGTGCAATGCATGCTCTGAGGTTGTGTTTTTATTCTTGTGCCATAACTCTAGAAACGCTTGGCTCAGAAGCATTCAGCTTTGAAGGACCCACAATACTGCTCTGTCAGGCCTTGCCCATCAGAGGAAGCATTGGTTGGAAACTGCCAATGCCTGGGGGGGAAAGGCAGATGCAATTCTGCAGCCTGCATCATGTGATAATGATTTCATTCATCTGCAGAAGGAGTTTGCTCGTTAGAGACCCAAAATGATTTGTGAAATCACAGCTCCATATGGTTCATTCACAAATGCTGCTTTCCCCCATTCAAAGTACAAGGAACTGAACTGAGATCAAGTGAGGCAATGCTTGACAATCCCATGCTGGATACCAGATTAGACAAAGCCACTGGATCTCTGATCATTGAACCTGGTCTCCAACAGTGAGCAATGCCAGATCACTAGAAACACTTTCATGATAAGCAGAACAAAGACTGGATCCCCACAAATTTGTACCACTTGATTTGCTGACAACTTGTAGACCTGAGGGATTCTTTACTACAAAGTTTTGCTTTTACTTAAGAACAGGCAGTGGCATCCCTTTTTGTCTGTCAAACCTGAATAGAATTGATCAGGGGTTTAGAAAGTTATTGGCGAGAAATGGAAAAACAAGCCAGCAGGATGTGACCTCTCTATGCACATGAAATTGCATGTGTGTGTACACATTGTACAATACACAGAACTATACATTTGATTCCCGAATTTTCTACTAGAACCGTATGTTGAGAGAATGGCTGAGTGCATGTGAAAGATAACACAGCTGGATTTTCCACTCTTGGCTCTATAGAAAGAATATTCATCCTGTGCTTTGTGATAAGTTTACTACGTTTACTTGTAATATCTTGTAAATGTCCCCATTTACTTGAGGCTCTGCCTGCCAGGCCTCTAGAGTTCAGTAAAATTATTTCCCAGTGGAGAAGTTCTGTGGAATTCAGTTCTGTGGCACAGAGGTAAGAGGGGAATATGGTCGAGGCTCTGAAACTGCAGTTGCCCATGAAGGTCTCCCCCTGCCAGTGCAGAGAACAGACTCACTTTGTGTGTAGCCCATCTGACCTACCCTTGTGGCTGTGTAAAAAAATGTTTTTTAAGTTTTAGTTTTGAATGTAGTATAGTTTTTTTTTTATATTGTAAGTTTTAGTATAGTAGATACCCTAAAAAGGCCCCTTTGTTTCAAGGTAAATGATAAAGTTGCTAAGACAACCAGAGTCTCTGTACAGAGTCTCTTCCCTATTGGTTCCCTTTCTGTTACATCCCTGTTTCATGTATGATCTTCTCCCTTTGTCCATCATAAAACTTTTATCTTCAAGGTCCAAGAGCTTCGGCCCGTGGTTGGCAAAACTCTGAGAGACCACTCCCCGACCTATTCGGGATTTGTTAGTGTTTATGTAATCTAGCTAGCATGTATCGTTTTAATTGTTTTATTGGTTTAAACACATTGTACCCACCCATGAGATTCTTTGTACAAAAACGCCCTGCAGCCCAGGTCCGGGGTCTTTTGAGAGGCACTGACCTGAGGCTGGGGGAACTCCTGACTCCCCCACCAAATAAAGCCTCTTTTTCAAAGCCTCTCAAAGTCCCCTCTTTTACCACCGCCATGTCAGCGTGAGCTGAACTGCCTGCAAACCAAAAACCCCACCAACGAACTTTACTGAAGCGTATCCAGAAAGCAGCCGAGGGCCCAGCCTGAATATCAAGCTGAGCCAAAACCAGATACGCACTGTCGCAGCACCCAGCGCCCTGGGGCTGAGACGCAACATACCCTGGCATTTCCTTCAGTCTGAAAGGAAGCTTCTCCCTGAAGCACCATCGTGGACCACCAATGTGCAGGTGTGATAGCCTGGAGCAGGGACCTCACTCATCATTAGGCTGAAATAAGGATCTCTGCTGTGACACAGTTGGCACCACAGAGGCAAGGGCCCCTGCAACAGATTTGTCTCCTACACTCTTCCAAAAGTTTGCTCTTTGTGTTCAACCACGTGGGCAATTAAAACAGTGCCAGGGGCCTTTAGCACTTTGTGAAAGGGAAACAAAGCCGCCAAATGATCTTCACACTTAACAACAGCAATTCTTCCTGTCTAGGAAAGAGGGCTGTTTACCATCCCTTTCCTCGCTAGAGCACCTTTCCCCTTTCACAGCTTCTGGGAGGCAATCTGTGCCCGAGGAGAGGGGGAGTCTGGCCTCTCCAGCTCAGGAATCAGGCAGTGGGAGATGATGGGGCAGTGTCTGCTACACCGTGTGCTCCTCAGGTTGCCATTTAGCTGGATACGGAGGTAAATCAATCCATTAACTTCTCCCAACCATGGTCCTAATTAGCTGCATATGTATAATCAGCATGCTCACAGGCCTCTCATCAGGGAATAGTGGGGCTGACAGACACAAATTTGTTACTCTGCATCTGCTGCCAGATTTGGAAATCTGAAGTTTTTGAAAATGAATTAAATCAACAAACCCCAACCAAATCGGCCAGCTGGCAATGTTCCTTGTGAACAGATGGCTGGGAGCACCTTTTGTGAGGAAAGCCCCTTTTGATAGGAGGACAGTACAAGTTCACAGTTAGGATGAAGTTATATCTGAAGGGAGGAGTAGGGACCTTTCTCTCCTTTCCTGGGGTTTATATATGCATCATGAAAGACAAAGAAGAACTCAGTGCTTTAATTCCTGATACTGTGCAGTGTGTGGGGTGGGGCTTCACTTCTGGATTCAAATCTTTTATGTAGCCCGACTGAATTTGCATACTGAAAAGATGCTCCTGATAACCATTAACCCTGAGAATGGTAGGTGTAGAGGGCTGCAAGTCAAAGTAATTCCCTCATTTGTGTTAGAAATTATTGATTTTGTAGCTTACAGTGATGTTTTTTCTTTGCAGCATGATTTTCATCTGAAACCATAATGTATTATTGAACTACTAAAAGAAGCCTGAATTGTTAATAAAGGAACTTGCATAGATACACTCATGGGCTTGCCAGTGTATCAAAATTAGTGTTCTTATTTTATGTGGTTTTATTACGTACTTTTATTCGATATGGATAAAATCATAGCTTTGTTTAGATTCCCTAAAAGTTTTAATCATGTGCCTTATAAAGTTTAGCCTTGCTGAATTACAGTATTAACATATTTTTCAGCTCATGTGGTTTTTGTTGGCTTTTTTTTTTCTTCCATGAGTGCATGTTGAAAGAAAGAAGTTATCTTTATGGGCTCACTTATATTTGATTTTCTCTAATTATGGGCTATTTTGTGATATTTTCCATGGTGATAGACTCTTCAATGATATGTGACCTTTTTTTCTGCTCTCTTTATCTCTGTTGAATATTTTACATATTTCAGTTATGATTAGAAGAAAAAAATATTCATAGAAGACTCAGCAAAATAAATATTAATCTTTCCTGTAAATTTTAACATAGTTGTTATTAACCAAGTGTGAAAGCTGGAACCATAGCTAAGAAACCAGGCTAGCAAAAAACTCAACACTGTAAGCAAAAATATTTTTCAATGGTGATAGGATTCCACAGCTTAGAGCTGGGGGAATTTTAACTAATTTTGACAATATGGTTTAATCAGTTCAGTAACAAAACCTATGTAAAAAAACACACACACAAAAAACCACCAAACCTTGCTTTTTCTCATTGAACCAGGCAGTGAACAGGCATAGTTGAAAGAGTTACATGACACAATGTACCTTTTTAAAAAGATAGGGTTTTTTTCTCTATTTTTGAAAGGCAAATTTTCTTTCTTTTCACTGAAGAATCTCGAGTTAGAAATTAATATTTTTCCCCAAGGAAATTTACTTTCAGTTGAAAAACGTTTCCTTTTAGAAATGTTTATTATTTCATGGCAGAAAATAATTAGTTAATCTCTAAATTTTCCCTTTGGAAAAATGAAATTCTGTGAGACCTATTTTGACAAAGTTTGGGATAAAATCTCTTATGCTACCTCAGAGAGAAAAGGTTTTATAATTGAGGTAAAGATTTAATAGATCTCTGGTGAAAAGCCTGATACTTAAAAAGTGGTCAGTAATAGTCTTAGCAGGATTTTTTAATGGTCATTTTCAGAGAACAAGTCTAATTTATCCTAAAGTTAGAATCAAATTTATCATCTTGCTGAATCACTTCAACTGAGTTCTTTGCATCATCCTGTGTAAAATAGCATCCAAGAAGTAATTTCAACAAGAAATGATCAAAACAAAACATTAGAAGAAGTATTCTGGCTACTAAACTTATTCTGGACTTTAGACAGACCTTTATGAAAAATAAAAATGTTTTCATTTTCCAATTAATTTTATAGTGAGTTAATAATCTTGGGTCATATTGATGACAAAGAAATGTTCATGATAATGACACTGCCAAGGCTGTCTAAACTAAAGTTTATAGAAGCTCTATTCCTCAGAAAAATTTCATATTACATCTCTGAGTTTACAGGCATTCATTCCATATGTTGGATAGTAAGAGCATTGGTTCTGCTTAGAACCTGCTGGACATACCAGAGTGAAAATACATATTCTGTTAGTAAGGATTGACAGCAATGTGGCACAATGAGAACCAGATCCTTCAGAGAGCACTCAACCATTCCTTCCATTGTGCAGATGAAATAAAGGTTGTTGAGAGCTCATCTCCTGCCCAGGGCTGAGAACTCTGTGAGTGCAAACCATGCCAAGGCACTCCAGTTAATGTGCACAGCTGGCAACAGGGAGATGCAGGACCTGTCCTTATTCAAAGGGGAACTTTGTTCTGGCCACCCACACGCTTGTCTCAGCGAGCTGATTGTCAAGGCAGCCACCTGAAATCCATTACTGAGATGAAAGGGAGCAGCCCTGGCAGTGACAAATGGTGGATGAAATCTCTTCATTCACACTTGTCTGAAATTCCATAGGACTTGAGGGAATTTTTGTCCAATTGATACATTTCAAGGAAAGAAATCAGTTTCAGCCTGTGCAATGCTTTTCCTCTTCAAACATCTAAACATTTTACAGAAAGGAGAGTGGAGAATCAAGCTTTTATTATTACTAAGGGAAGAGTGGTGATTTAGGAGCAGAATGGTGTTCTGCTGAGAGTCAGCAGCGAAGATCACAGACCAACCCACGAGTCCTGCCTCCTAGTTCATTGCTTCAGCAGAGTTGTACAAAATCCTGTATTCCTACCTTCATTGTGTGGATGGTCAAGAGACTTCCAAAAGGTTTAAAGAATTAAAACATATTCTTTGCAGAGAATTTTTGTGTTGATTTCTTCTCTAGAGAGATTTTGGTTATATGTGGCTGAGAAAAATTGAGTCTTAGAATAAAGCACTTTCATGGGTTGTTTTTTGGTTCTATTCTAGTAATTTTTTTTGAAAAAATAAACCCCATTTTCATGTACCTTTATCTGACAGGATGCCTCCTTTGGTACCCACTTACAACACTAAAATACTAAAACATAAAAGGGCTTAACCAGATTTTCATTTTTCCACAGATAAAGCACACAATGAGGTGAGAGGAAGTGTTTGATGTTTCTCAGTCCATTTCTCAGTCATTAATGAAATCCCCAATGCCCTGACATCTCCAATTAGTACACTCATCTGTTACCTCTGCTTTGCTCAGGAAGGTTGATGTATTATAAAAAGAAAAACCAAGGCAAACTAGTTACTGATTAAATAATATTGTGGTTAACACAGAAGGGAGAGTGCAGGGGGGAGCAACAGGGAAACAAACAATTAGGGGTGTTAGAATTACTGATTTAGTTAGCCATCAGTGCACAGCTTCAGGCAGCTTCCCAAGCTCTGGCTGTGGGGAAATACTCTGACCAGTCATTCTGGAGGTCCTCAGACAGCAGTAAGCCACAGTTAGGTATATTGTGGGAGGAGGCAGCAAAGATAAAGGCACTTGTAAAGTTTCATAGAAGATGCTTTCATTGACCAGGGAATTCATGTTTGTCTACAAATGAAAATTTGTCAGTCCAAACTCACCTTGACTTCTGAGGTTTTGTAGAGTAGATGTTTATGGTAATTTCTCAGCTCCCAGATTTATTTTTCTTTGCTGTCACCTTACAGGTAGTGGCTTCAGACTGTGACAGAAGATTAAATAATAATAAAAAAAAAAAAGAGAAACAAGAATTAGAAAACCTATTAACTAAGATTTATATGGTGTTAACAAGCATGAGTACATTTGACAGATTCAATATAAAGGCATCCTTTTTTGGCTTACATTCATGGATCAAACCCTTAGCTTCTGGCTCTGAAATTCTGCCTAGTAGTAAATTTCACAATTTCACAATTCAACTTGGAATAGATTCTTCGTGGCTTTTTTTTTTTTTTTTTTTTTTTTTTTTTTTTTTTTTCTTTTTTTCTTTTTCTTTTTCTTTTTTTTTTAGGGTCTTTAAACCACAGTCATACCTAAACTGAGAAAGCAAAGCTTTCCTTGCAATGAATAATTGCCTAAGTGATACTAAAACAAATACATGCTTACTTGCAATTCCCAGCTTAATACAGTATTGTTGGGAGAGCTGCCAATAATGCAAATAATGTAAATTAGAGTGAGTAGAACCTGTATGTCATGAACCAGGTTTGGAACAAAGCTAGTGAGCTCATTTCACTCAATTTTGGTGATAAATACTTCAGATCATTATTAAGCTTCTTTGGCAACCATAATCAAATCAATAGTGTAATCAAGGGTAAATGCCAAAGAATACACCTCAGCCATGTTTAATTTAACAATATGTATGGGAGACAGAACTTCTCCCTGCTTGTTTGGGAACAGCAGGTTTATTCACTTTTTTGTGAACCACTTTACTGCTATTACAGTGAAATTTATCTTTGTAGTACTTCTGCAGAGCTACCTACATCTGAAGTGTAAAATAGGGGCTACCTATCAAGGTTCCCTCTTCTGTGGATGGAATTAGGCTCCTCTCATTGAGACATTTATTTTAGGATAGGACTGTTCAGCCTACAGAGCCTCTTCACCTTACAATGGCTTTACAATAAATGCCTGCCTTTAATGTTCTAAGATGTGTCTTGTGGTAAGACCATGCTGTCAAACTCTTTCTTCTGAGTTACCTGCCTCAATTATCTGTTGATTGTGAAATGTAGCTTGTGTTCTGGGCATGTAAGTAGTTCTTACAGTTCTTCTGCTCATGGTAGTATTTTGCCTTGTAATCTCTGAACTGATTGAGCTAAAAATCTGCATGAAAAGGACAGAAATATGTCAATTTACTGAATAATTCATCTTGGAAGAGCCCTTTAGAAGTTAGTGGCTCAAAGTTAGAAAAGCTTGCTTGGGGTGTTATTTAACTAAATCCCAAAAATCAACACAGAAACATAATCCAGATCCTCCTGGCACTCTGGTAGAGGGCTGCTGCCATGGTGGGTTTTCTCAAAAAGTGTTGCTGCAGCTTGTGGCTCTTGTTTCTTTTCTGCACCCTAAAGTCTGGCTGATTTTTTGCTGAAAGCACTGACTGCCTGTTGAAAACAACAGGCAGCTCTTTTCTTAACCCCCTCTTGTGCAGGCTGACAGATTCATCTCTCTCAGTTTGCATCAACCTGTCCATGTCTCATTTCCATGAGTGGCCCACAACCAAATGGTGCTCCAGAGGCCAATTTAACCAAGTGCCAAGTTGCAGAAGAAATTAATTCCTTGGATTTGCTGTTTATGTCCACTTTTAAACCCAGACCAATAGCCAGCCTTCACTGCTATAAGGATGCCTTGCTGAGAAATACTCATTTTGCTGCCCACAGGCATTGCTGTGCCCTTTACTGCAGAATTGTTCCTTGTCCAGCCCAATAACCTGCTTTCATTGTTGCATGGAGGTTTTATCTCCTGGTGCAGGACATTGAGCTTGAAAGTTTTTAACTTCCTGGAATTTCCCATTGGCCTGTGACCCCTCTGAACAGCCCTCCAGGCTTTCAGCAGCTCCCTCTCCCCTGCCTGAGGAAACATCACCTGGGACTTGGCTGAGGGTGTGTTCTCTCCTGTCAAGCAGGTTGTTAACGAAGATATGAAATATCATTGTCCCATGGCACCTGAGGAAAAACACCACAACTTTTAGACTTCAGACTCTTGCACCATTTGAACAAGCCAGCCAGTTTTTCACCCTCTTGGTAGCCCACCCATGCAGTTCCTCCCTCCCCAGTTTGACTGCAAGGCAACAAGCTCAGATGAGCTATGGTCAGCAGTCACCCCTTGTCTACAGAGTCAGTTACCTTGTGAAGGACAATTTTCCATCATCTGGGTGTGGAATAAAGGGTGTAAGGAATATTTTCCATCAGGAAGATTTGCACACAGAGAACATCTCTGGTTTCTGTTTCCCAGTTTATCAAAAGAAACGCACAGACTTCTGCTGAGTATGTGACAAACTCCCCAGGTGAAGGGTTTAATAAGGCCATTACATATATGATGGACAGCCCAGAGCAATTCACAGTAAGTGACAAAAGGTAGCTTAGGACTGTGAAATCTAAACTTCTTTGTGGATCTGACCCAAACAGGCTTCTAAAAGCCCTATCTTGGTTCTCTAGCCTATCATTAGATGCAACTCTGCTGCTGGAGGGGAGAGGAGCAAAATGAAAGTCCCTTTACCTTCGTGATGAGTAAAGATCCTGTGCTATTCCCAGGGCCCTAGGCACGTTTGACTACAAGTCCTTTGTCAGTTTAAAATATCCCCTGCAGCTCCAGGCTAAAGATCTGTCTACTTTTAGACTCTGCAATACTGTGCTCTGTTGGAGACTGTTGCATTCCTGTGGGGTTCAAAGTATTAGCCTTCTAGGGGGGAAAAAAAAGCCAAAAGGAAAACATTATTGGTACATTCCAAATGTTTATCTCTGTTCACAAAGTTTTAACTATCCCTCAGAGAACAAACAAACAGAAAAGCCCTGATTCTAATTGCAACTAATTTGCTATAAGGTGGATGCTTTATTATCACTGCTTTTGTGTGAATTAGTCAAGTTTTACACATATTGAAGTGATATCTGACCCAAGGAATCTATTAATAGAGCTGTTAAATAACTCTATCAAGAGCATACCACAGCCTAGTAAATGATCAGGGAATAATATGGCATAAACCAGCTCATAAGGCTAAAATATTCTTTGAAGCTTTAAAACTGAGATTTCCCAGTGCAGTGACCTGACTGCCTCCATCAGTACTGGGAGAAGAGCTGTTTCTTGTGTGCAGGGCAGATGGTTCATTTCCCCCACTGCTTCTGGAGGGAACAAGGAGCTGCTCGTGCCTTGCCAGGAAGATGTTTCCTCAGGAGGTTGTGGTTTATGTGCTCTGATCAGGAAAAAAGTGCACAGTCCATGCAAAGTCATCTGCCCTCTGGAAAAAATCAGTGAGCCAGGTAACCTCAGTCAGACTGAAAGGCTCCAAGGCAAAGGTGTACATGAATTTTTGAGAAAGGGGGTTGTCTCTTTGTTTCCTCTACTTCTTTTTGTTTGTTTTTAGGGGAGAGTTTGTGGCTAATGTAACAGCATCACAAACCCTTTTGTAGCATTTCTGCCTTCCCCACCGATCTCTACTCTCGACTCATTGCTTATATTTGCCTCTTCCAAAGGCCCATCCTGGCTTATCATTTTCTACTTCTCTCTTGATACTGCACCACTCAGGTGGATAGGGACCTATCCATGTGTCTGAGATGACTCCTGCTCTTCTTTGAAGAGGCTGCAAAGACTGCTGAGCTAGTAGGGCACTTTCTTCAATCTCACTGCAAAGGCCTTCTCTAGTTCTTTCACCTGCTGAATCCACCCTTTGAAAGCTCTGCTCAGTCACTTTACAACAGACTGGGGCAGGAAAAAAGGTTTTTCAGATGATCTCCCCAGTGGAGCTGGCACTAGGGGATTTTGTAAGAACACTTTGAACTGTGGTCTCTGTTATCGAGAGGCTCCAAAGGACTTCTAAATTCATTAAGTCCTGATCCACTAGCATCATTATCACTTCTTGGAGATAAGAGCACCAAGCTTTAGAGCAAGCCCTGCAGGTAAATGACAGACCAGGACTGAGAACAAGGGTGTGTGACCCCCCCCCCACACACACACCTTTCAGCAGTGACAACAAGAAAACATGGCTTTATCAAAGGCTGTTGATGTGACACCCTGCATTTTACACAGCTTTCACATCGCACTACATGATTTATTTTAGTGCAAGTGTTCAAGGTAAAGGTGCATAACTTGCCATGATCAAAGGAAATTCATGGTATTCCTAAGGCAAAATATTAATAAAATATAATATTAAATTATAGTAACAATCTCAATTTATGTTGTACATACTAATGAAGCTTTAGAATACAAGGTAATTACATAAATGATCTCCTTGTCCATCTCTCTATTTTGACTGTTTAATTGCAAAGTGTAAAGAAAGAACACAAAGTAGGGGGAAAAGAACTTGCATCTCAACGCTAGAGATGTAGCCTCTACCACACTCCTGACAGAGATCACTCAATCATGGTAATCCATGTGTGCTCAGACAGATGTTGATGCTTGCCAAAATTGACAGTAACCACAGAAGGTCTCTTTGTTAAGATATATAACACTGCAAGGGCAGGAAACTGAATATTCTAGGAAGCTCATGATGAAAGGAAAATATAAATGTCCTGCACAGTCTTGCTGGGTGAGCACAAATCAACAGGCTGGAGGCTGCTTGCTGTTCCAAACTCTGTCATGGATTTATAGTTTGACCTTGGGAATAGCTCTTCTTGTTTCCTTTACTACCTTTTGCATTACCAGAAGAGGAGTGAATCAGAGTCAGATGAAATTATAATATGATTGAAAGCCAGAAAATGGCCTTTTCCCTGTCATGCCACCCAAAGCGTAGGCTGTCCTGGTTATTGGGAAAGAGGCAGAAATAGCGCAGAACTTCTCGCTCATTGTGCAAGTTTATGTTGCCTGCTTAGAAATTGCAACCTCCTCAGCTCCCAGCCACAAGCCGCTGCTGCAACAATAAATAATCAAAATGATGTATTTGCTGGGATTAATGAAGCCTTGCACACTTCCAGGGAAATAGACTCATGAACAGGCAGCGAGGCCATTGCTCAGGTAGACCTCACTGCTGAAGCTTCAGGAGGAAGCAGGAGAGTGTGGCTGGTGCTGCCCAGCCCTCCCCACGGTGTGAGCCACAGCTCCCAGCCGCTCAGCCCTGGCTCAGCTGCAGAGGCAGGTGCTGCTGGCTCTGCAGTACCACATTCTGTGCATGTTCCCTCGCTCCCTACAAATCACTTCGGGTGAGCCAACAGCCATTTCAGCCTTTCAAAGCAGCTTGTTCTTATTCCTCAAGAAAGTGTTTATAGCTAGGATTTAATAACTCTGTAGTGCTTTGTATTTTGGAAAAAAAAAAAAAATCAATCACATTCTGCCCAACACGAGCTATGTAAACAAGAGCAGTGATTATACATTCAAGTGATGAAATGAATGTAATGTTTATACAGTAGGATAATAGAATATTTCTGATTCAATTGGTGGTTATTTGTCATAACCAACGGAATTTTTATTTTAGTGCAATAGGCTCTGACATTTTCACCCTGGAGTAATTGTGTTCACAAATTTGGTATCTCTCTAGTCTATCTCCTAGATATTCTAGCCCAAGATTTTCATGCTGTGCAGCAATTAATTTTGTGAGGCTTCTATGTGTGCTGTGTTTTTTTCAGAATTTCACTCTTTATATTCCCCTCACACAGTTTCTCAGCACAACTGAAACTGAATTCTATTGGTATTAACAATAGTGCAAGGCAATCTTTCTCAGCTAAAGTTAGATATCTGGTTTTCTTCTTCCTTAAATCACTCTGATGATGGCAACTACACGTAATAAAAATGGACGTGCAGTAATAATACATTTACTTCCTTACTGTCATATCGTGTTTCCTTTCTCATCTCTCTCTTCATTTCTTCCATCTCTCTTGTTTTTGAAATATTCTCTTTTCCTTTATGCAGTCCTTATCTGAGAGAAATGAAACACCTCATTCTACCCTGCCTTTTTTCCTCCCATACCTTTACTCTCTCACTGTAAGACACAAAACATCAGGCTCCATAGGAGTATTAACAGGGAGACAGAGAGGACTGCCTAGAACCTTTGATTAGAACCTTCCACATCTGAGTAGAATACGGATTAAAGAAAGACTGCATTGTGGTTATTTGTGTATTTATTTTTTCCTTTTCAGACAACAAAGAAGAAATCAAAATCTTTATTATGGGTATTCCATTGGACAAATCCAGTAAAACACCTAACAGTCACATCACACAACTAAAGCAACTGTTTGCTGTCTTACGTGCTTGGAAGGAGCTGAGAAATCTGTACAAACAGCCAAGAAATCTAAATCTAATCAAGAATGTCTAAATCTCTTTTGTCTAACCAAGGAGAGGATGGAGCCTCCTAGAACTTGCAAGTTTGAGGTCATAGGAGAGACAAAATATTCTGAGGAAAGGTACATTAATGATGCACTGCTGATTCTTTGGTATTGTCTTAGGTATTTGTAACTACATGGGACAAAGCAATAAACTTCTACCACATCTTCCAGGTAACTAATGTGAGAGGTCAAAAGCACCTCCCACCAAAGAGGTTTTATTACTACCTTGTCACTCTTGCTGTAGGTCAGAGACCTTATATGACCTGAGGCAACCCTCCTTGTGCTCAGAACACTTCCTATTGTGTTTTAATCCCTTTGTAAGTCTCTTTGTGCCCTTTATAATGGAGTTCTTTTGTTTCATTTTTAACACTTCCTCTTTATACTAACAGGAGGATTGCAAAGGTGTACTATCTGTAATATCTATAAGAAAGCAATAAGTCCAGGACCCAGAACAAATGACTTTGTTTCTTTTCATTGTTTCTTTCCTTTTTCATATAGAAAAAGCTTGTTGTACAGAATAAATGCTGAAGCTACATCAATGTGTCTGGCTTGGTCCAGACACAAAATTCAGGACTATTGTATATACAAATCCCAGCTTTTGTGGTAGGAATATTTAGACTATAAGGGAAGAATAAAAAAAAAAAAAAAAAATTGGGGGCTAGTGAATGTACATGAGTACTGTGGATTTAGTTTGATGTTTCTGGAGGACATCTGCCTTACAGTCAGTTAATGAGTGAGGAGTTACTCTTGCCAGTGAGGAAAATATTCATGCTGCTTTCCACAGATGTGAAAAGTTACTGTTAATGTGGGCATTCATAAAGGCTACTCTCACAAGGATAATACTAATGTTTTATTGCCCAGAGCATAACCCAGCATGGGTTTTCAGGGTGACTCTTTAGAAGAGTTTCTATCTTCCTTTTGACAAAGGAAAGCATATAGAATGTAGATTTTGGGAGTGACCTAAGACAAGCTTTCTTTTCCTGGCTCAGTTCCTAGATTTCCAGGATGACAATTGACAGGATGTTTCAAGAAGCTAACTTTAATTAAAGAAAGCAAACAGGAAGAAACTGTTATCAGGCATGGGTGAACAATATGGTGCTCTCCCCCAAATAATTTTGAGAAAACTTAAAAAAAGTATTTTTGCTAATGTTTCCAAGGAGAATGTGGAAACTCAAAACTTTAACCAATTTTTTTAAAGTTACAGTACACCTAGAATGATTTTAGGCTGAAAAAACCAACCAACCAAACAAAAATACCCACCAACAGAAACAAACAAACAAACAAAACACCCAAAAACCCACAACAAAAAACCCCAAAACCCCAAAACAAAAACAAACAAAAAAACACCCCAACCCCCCCCCAAAAAAAAAAAAAAAAAAAAAAAAACCAAAAACCAAAAAACCCCAACCCCACAACAAAATTAAAATGTTTGTTTAAATGTAAAATTTTCCATGGCCCATACCCTCTCATGATTATTAATTTTAAAGTACTTAAATGGATTTTGTGTTTCAAAAAAGAACACAAAAGCTTTCTAATGGAAAGACTATCACAGCTTTTTTTCCTTCATGTCTGTGTTAGGACTTGAGGACAAAGCAAGGGCAGAGGAGGTCCCTAAGGTTAGGATGACTCTACTGTGTGGCTAAATCTGTTTATTCATCTGTATGACTCAGAGGACTTATGTCAATTCATCCTAAATAGCAGAAGACTGTTAAAAATGAGTGTTAGTCATGTAATGTGCCAGCGTGTGTATCACTTGTTCCTCCACTGGCTGATTTGCTACAAGATAATAGCCTATTATTGCTACCAGCTGCTAATTAGCTGCTAATTAATAGGTTGATAGACTCTGGAGCCTGGAGGGACCATTAGCTCTTACAGTATGACCACAGAAGTTTTAACCCATCTCACCCATGCTACCAGGACTTGTGACAGGCTGTTAAAGCCAGTCCTTGGCAGCAGCAACCACACCACTGAAGTTATCTAGGAATTGAAAACCTCCTGGTGCTTTTACAGTTATTCCAGTATTTTACCATCATCAGTGATAAATATTTAGACCTTGATTCTCACTTAATGTGTTTGTAGCCATTAGTTATTCTCCAGAAGGACAGAGAGCTGTTTATTATCTGGTGCTTTCTTCTGACAAAATTGTTCACTTACTGTAAACAAGATGCCTCTCCATCATACAATTCACAAACTAAATAGGTTGTTCCCATTGACTGTCTGTCCACAAAATTTCTCATTAATCTCTGGAATTATTTCCTATATTCTCTTCACAATTCTATTAACTTTTTTAAAAAGCAGTGAGGCCAAAACATCCAGGAGGTTTTACTAGGTGGAGGATTGAAAACAAGCTTTATGCATCCATCACACAGAAATGTCATCTAGATATTGTCTTGAATTTGTTAGAGGTGACGAGGAAGTTTGCCACACTATTAGATGCTTCACCACCCCCATCATTCAATCTATTAGGCAATATCTTCATTTAGAAGGGATTCTTTTTGAAACACAAAGGAAGGTGATATGCCCTGCACTGAAAATGGTTTTAGTTTTTCCTAAGGACATGCAGATAATAATTCCTCTGTCATAAGCCAAACAATGGGAACGTGTCCTCAGTTTCAGTGTGTGACTACAACGTGATGGAAGTGAAGGAACAATTTCCCTGGAAGCAGTCTGGCAGAAGCACAACACAGTAACCCTGGATCCCCCCATTCTTGCTCAAAGGCACTCGATTTGGCTCTCTGATTCCTTAAGCCTTTGTTGTATCTTCCAGCAAAGGTCACATTTTCATTTTCTGTGACACTAGCTCTGAGGAGATCTGATGTGATTTCCTTTTCTTACTTCACATTCTCCTTACTTCTCACTCCACCCCCTCCTGACACTGGTTTCTATTTTATTTATTTATGTGTAATTTATGGTATGTTTTTAGGTTAATGCATGGGTTGACATACTTGATTGCATGTAGACTTGTGTGATTATAAGAAATGAAGCAGAAAAGTAAATTAGTTCACAGCTTCTTTTCTACCACTGATATTCTCAGAGTCCTAACATCATGTGGAGAGGGGTGACACCAAAGGTATTTTGTTTTGTGTGCATTATTGTTGTGAGACAGACATCACAATATCACTGCTTGGGTGAACTGAAACACAGTGCTGGGAATGCAGTGGCAGATTGCACAACCAGGTACAAAAAAAACCCCAAAAAACCCCAAACCAAACCAAAACAAAGCAAAACAAAACAAACAAAAACAAAAACATCCCCAAAGGTACATTCAACAACACACAACAGACAGGATGACTACAGACTCTTAAGGTTTTGGTGTGCTGTTCTGCTGAGCCACCTGGATACTGAATGTTCTCAAGAATCCATAGAGATTCTCAACTTTGTTTATTAAGAAACTTTTCATCACAAAGTAAATTAGCCAGTAAGTCTGGACCATTGAATGTTTTATTGTAGTCCTTTCATAGCTTCTCAGCTCTCCATTTAGATTTTCTTCTACCATGGAGGAACATACTCATTTTTCTTCAGAAAATATAATGAAATGCTATCAGTAGTTTAATGAATCCCATAAAATCCTTCTTTAAGAAGAAATATATATTCTGGAATACACACATGCACAGGGCTAGCTTATTAATATGCTTTTGTGCAGACTGGTTTGGTTTCTTCAGCCTGGCTTTACTGTATAAATATACTTATTAGTCACCTGTTTTCTGCACCAATCATGTGAGCTGAAGTTCATATAATTAAGACATATGTGAATTCTGTGAGTACAAAGTGTTTAAAAGAGACATGTGCTGAGTAAAGGGTTGTACAGTAATTATCATGGTGTGGTCACCTCAGCTGACAGAGTCTGAATGCTGCCAGTGCTGTGGGTTCAGATCACTGGAGCTCAACAGCTGCTTTCCCCACATGGGCTGGCCTCAGCTATCTGTTCCCATTCTTTGGAACAGAAACAATTAATATGGTGCTGCAGACATTACTGGGGCTAGCAAAACATAAAGCATTAACTGCATAGTGTGCAATCATTACTGGTATAAACAGCCAAGAACATTTCCCAGTCCACTGGCTATTTTATTAAGCTGTAAGATGCATCTTTTGTCCCAGTTTTTGACAGCAAATCCCCCTGTCCCCTTTTTCATGATTTCATGAAACACAGTGATGCAGTGATTCACTGGCTTCATGCCAGGAGCTAATACAAAAGCCAGAAATCCTGTTTAAATCTTTTGTACCCAGCTAAATTCTTAATATAGTAAAAAAGTACTACTTGTTGGTCCATGAGGACCTAAGAACAATCCTGAGGATGTGTGGTAAAATGAAGAAAAATCCTAATTGAAGAAAATCCTAAGTGATGGGAATTGCCCTGCACACCTGGACTGTCTGATCAAGAGCCACATCCATTTGATCTGATCCACATCTGATCAAGAGCCACAGGAAAGGGCATGGGGAAAATTTTGTCTATTATTTCCTGATAGGAATAGCTCTTTGAGCTATTTTTTGAACTCTAAAATGTTGTTCCTGAATATTGTGTATAACTTTTTTTTTTTTTTCCATGATAAAACATCCATTTTGGAGCACAATAACCCAATAGTTCCCAACAGAAACCCCCACCATGTATGTATATATCCATATAAATATAAACATAAATATATATTAACAATTTATTCTCTCCTATGAGTAGGAAATAACAAATTTGGACACAGGGGAAAGATGTTAAGTTGTTTTTATTGCATTTCTTTTAAATATAGAGTGTGCCAGTTCAGCTCTCAGAGGCATTAACTGAAAGAACCCAAAAGCAACATAAACAAATTCAAGCACAAATAAAAACAAATTCAGCACTCACAGTTACCCACAATAACCTGACTTCTATTTCCAAGTCAGGGTTGTGCCCAGAAAACCTAACATTTGAAAATTAATTTTTAGGCTCCTTATATTTCCCTGTTTCTGGGTATAACTTCTCAGGAATTTTGGGTCTTTTTTTTGAGTCAGAATAAGAGTTTTGTCATTATTTGTTGTTAGATACTATATAGAAAAGAAATACCAAAGGAAAATATTGAAACTACTGACGAGAATGCAAAAAACAAAAAACAAAAAACAAAACAAAACAAAACAAAACAAAACAAAAAAACCCCAAACCAACCAACCAAACAAAAAAACCCACAAAAAATCAGATTACAGCTGCAAGGTTCAATAACAATAATTAAGGACCTTACTGCTGATTATATTACAGAGTTGTAATTGCTTTTTTGTACTGAATGCTTACGGCACGTACTTTGTCTCTGTAGTACCTATCCCCTCTGTGGGGAAATACCAAATCTATTAAAGTAACACCAAAAAAAAAAGAGGTAGAAAAACTTATTATAAGCAAATTTCTCAGATGACCTAAAAAAGGCTCATTATTTCCTAACCAAGTCAATAACAACTACACCCACTCTACCAGGAAGGTCCCAAAATTGTTATGACTAATATCAGAAGATCAGGTCCTTTAAATCTCTGAAAAAATCTGTTCTTTCTGTAGGACTTGCTGGCCTGGCTTTGAAAGAAAATCATTACCAGACTTTCTAAAAAGGCAGCCTTCTACTCTAGCCTGCAATACTCTTATGTTTGCTCCAAAAGGCATCTCCTGGCACTTGCTCCACTGCTGGTCTCCAGATTGTCATTTTCTGAAGTAGATTAGTCAGCAGATTGTCTGCTGATTCATTTATAACAGTGTGCAAGAGAGATGGATCAAACCTTGACAGAGGAAACTGAGAGACACATACATTAGTGGGAACAGGGACAAAAAGCACTATGTGTTTTCCAGTAGTAAATTAAAACTGGACAAACCTGATGCTTTTCTGTTATTTTTAATTAGAGAATGAGTTTGGGGGTTTGTTTATTTGTGGTTTTTTAGATAGAAATGGGAGAGAGACTAAGAGAAAAAACTCTAAGTGATTACTCTCTTTTGTGTTGCCCTTGACAACCTGGGCACAAAGTCCTGCCATAACAGATGCCAGCAGCATTTGGTTATGATGCAGACATAGTGAGAAATGCAAAATTGGGGCAGAAATAAATTCATTTTCTGCCTAGGACTGAACATGTGCAGACTTTTCATGCCTGTTCTCCTGGCTTGGGATAGGAAGAGCTGTAGCAAGTTACAAGGAAAGGAAAGGAAGAGATAGAAAGTGTTTGTATGTACATTAATTACTTAACATGCTGGAGATTTTATTGTGCACAGTCCAGTGGAGACATATTGCAGAGATGCTGTCTCACCTATTTAAAAAAGAATGGCTGAAAAGAGATTCAAATCAACCACTGACTAATCCAGTGGTTATGTTAGGAGACTGGGATATAAGAAAGCCAAGTTTAGTGACTGTCTTGGCACCCAGTTACTTATATGATCTTAGACAAATGAAGGAATTGCTCTGTGAAGTTCCTCATTGATTAAATGGTGCTAGAAGTACTTTCTTATTTAGTAGTAGATGTTGTGGGGAAAAAACACATTAAAGTTTACAGTATGTTCATCTCCTATTTTAAAAGGGTCTATGTGAGCATCATCCTTCCAGAACCTGCCACTGGATTTAATGGAAATGGATGATTTCCAGTGAAAAATTAAGTTGTTATTAAATTTATAAAAACACTTAATGGGCTGTATATAGTTTGATTCAACTGCTGTATCTGGGAAAATCAGTTTATTATATTTGGTTTCTAAGTTTTTTGTTACCTTCAGGTTTTCAACTTCTAGTGCTCCAGAAAAAAAAGATTTACTGCTGAGGAGGTATACCCTATCCAAGCAGGAGAGGAATCCTGCTTGCCCAGTTAGGGCTGTTAGTGCTGGAGGACACAGCTGTTCAAAGTGTGCAGTTGCAAGATTGAAATTGTGCCTTGCCCACTCCTATAGCCTCCCACACTCATCCTTAAACTCATTTTAACAGAAGTGTGCTCACACAAAAGCTGGGGACCTGTCAGCTCAGCACTCTCCTGGATTTAGTTCTAAAAAAAAATAACTACTGTTAAAAGGTCACAAGAAATAAGTGGAACTGGGACAGAATCAGAAGAGGGCAAGGAGAAGAAAACATCTCAGAACCCTTTTTCATTTAAAATGTACTCTTTGGGGAAAATGTCACTTGCAGATAAAAATGCAATGCATTGCTGAGCAGGTGTAAGTAATTTTGTCTAATTACTACAAATGGGTTTTCCATGTATGTGAACCAGCTGGGATTACTGAATGGTGAAAACATGTAGGCAGAAGGTAGATTTGGAGAAGGTGGAAAGAAATGCTTTTAATAGCTGATTACAGCGAGTACTCTGGGGTAACAGAGACATTGAAAATTATCTTAGGCAGTTTTTATACATTCTTTTATAAAATTATTTTATAAAAGTATTTTTGTAAATTCTTAGAATTTTTTATAATTAGAATTTTCAATAAATTCTTTTATAAAAAGAAGTTATTTCAGCAAGATATTTGGAACAGCCTTTAGGAGGCATGTGAAAAAAAGTAACATCTGCATGGTTTTGTAAATCTCTAAGCATGATAAATCCACTAAAGCCAGGAGAAGCATGGCAAATCTCATGATCATCAATGTTTCCAAGAAGTTGCCTGGCTGTTATTAGGATATACTACTTAGGCTAGTAGATCAGAAATCAGCTTTCTTATGTTAAATGAATAGTGACAAAATTTATAGGGAAAAAAAACCAAAACAACCCAGCAAAAACCAAAAAACTGTTTTGCAGTAATTTGTTTTGGTGGAACTCAAATGGAGACATCCAAAGGGTCTTCTGTGTTCTTGCAGACTTCTACAATTTAGCAGTTCCTCCTTTTCTTTTAGGAGGAGAACTCTGTAAAGAAGGCCATAAGAGAGGGACTCAGCTGTTTGCAATCATACTGATCATAACATCTAGAGCAAGTATTATTCACATGCATCAGCTTTTGGATGGTCCATCAGAACTTAAAGGACCAAAATCATACAGTGATCAAGCAGGAGCCTGGTAACATTTATACGAAGAAGTCAGGCAGTTCTGGCTTCTCCTACAGAAGAAAGGGTGTATGGTTGGATGGCAACCCTTTGGCCATCACCCTGCTTTCCTTGGCTTTCTCCTCCAGAGTCCCACCTTTCACTGTCAACCCCTTGGTGCTGCTGAAGCACAGAGCAAACAGCATCCACTGTGGTAAAAAGAGGTGAGCACCCACCTCATGCAGGGGCTGCTTGAGACTTTGCCAGTGTGTGTGCTTTAGTACCTTACTTTGTCCAAGCTGAGGTGCCCATCAGCTCCTCCTGTGTATGGAGTGCCTTGGGAGCTCAAGGCTCACCCTGTTTGCCTGACATTTGGGCATGCAGAGGGTGTGATATATGATTCCAAAAGGTCAAGGACAAAAGCATGTTGCTGCAGGTGGGTAGACATTAACTCCTCTGTGTGATGCAGTGCTGTCAGCAGCACTAAAGACATGTGCTGAGGAGAGGGGTATCTATGTTTTAATCTATTTTATCTCAGCTAAGACAGGTGATGCATGGCTCTTAGAGCAGCAGCGCAGTGGGACCCATCCTTCACGCACAGTAATATCTGAGAATAATTTCAGTGGTTTATGGCACCTCATAGAAAGTCAAAATTTGGTGGGGGAAACAAGAATTGGCCTAAAAAACAGATTGGTTTTATATGAGGAGAGAGACAAATTATGACATATATGACATATGCTGTGCATGGTTATGCCAGAGTGTTTTACAAAGCCACTGGTGCCCAGCTAGAAATTGAATTTCCCATTCTATTGAAGCACAATCTCTGAGCATGAGTGCATTTCCAGCTCCTCACACAGCAGAGTAATCTGGGTTGGATTACAGCAGCTCCTTGTTGCTGTGCACAAACAGGCACGTGCTCTCTGGCAGATCTCACATCCTCCTGCCAAAGCACTGGTACTGAAACTGCAGCATTACCACAGCACAAGGTTCCTTGAGTTTGTTTTCCAGATACACACTGAGCTCTGTTCAGAAGGACCCCAAACACACTGAAAACTTTATCATGGGTGTAATGAGATCTTGGAGCAGAGGATGGGAGTATGGACTTGCAGCAGCCTTCCAGTTATGCTAGATGTGCTCTTTTATTCCTTTTATTTAATGCCAAGCCCACCAGCAGTGCAGCAGGTTGAAAAGAAGGCTTTGGAGTACTCTGAAAAGCAGCTTTCTCTGGGATGGATGACTTGACCTGTGAGTGGATATGCAGTGTTTCAATGTCAGGGTCAGAGGGCTTGAGGAAGGAAGGATCTCTCAGCCCATCAACCCAGCAAGGGAAATATCAGAGCAGTGGGTAGTACTTGAACTTGGACTGTCAGAAGGCAAGGGTTAGCTCTCCCTCAGTTTCTTGTTATGCAGCCAAAGCACCATACCCAAATGTGTCTCAGGGAAGCAGCTACCTTCACTGAAATCTCTTTTTTTCCTCCTAAGTAGGAAATCTCTTAAACCATTAAGCTGTGAAATAAACTGCATTGCTTCTGCTGCCCAAGGCACTTTTCTTGACCTTAGCTAGAAGGACAAGGATATTTAAAAGAGCCATAGGATGGGGCTTATGCTTACCATCTGTAGTAGTGTGGCTCCTCCCTGGGCTTCCTTGCCATCCAGAGAAGTGCCAGACGCACTCCTCTTCCCGTGCCTGACTCCCACTGCTTTGCCTCTCCCACCTTACAGGGTTGCCAAGCAACATCCTGTGAGGGGAGTGAACAAGAGCTGTCAAGGTTTTTGTTTGTTTGTTTGGGTTTTGGGGTTTTGTTTGTTTGTTTTTGTTTGGTTTTTTTTTGGTTTTTTTGTGATTTTTTTTTTTAAGTAGCACTGTCTCCTACATAACTAAAAAGTTATAAGAGAGAGTTAATTTTTGGTTGAATATCACAATTAGGTCTCATCTCCTTGCCTCTCCACATTTTCTCACTTGGTGTCCTGCAGAGTTTCAGAGGGCCCAGGAAAGGGTTGCACCTGAATGCATGGAATGAAATAAAGTTTGAAGCCTGCTCTGTTTTTCAGATGTGCAGCTGCTTTAGGAGTGAGTGGACCAGCAGGGTCTCCCACACTGTTGAATTTAGAATCTGAAACACTGCAGGAAATTGAAGCCATGGGGAGGTCATATTTTCTAAAGGCAGTGAAATTATATGTATTTAAAAACAAAACAAGATGTAGATACAATATATTTCCCATAGTGATTGGCATGTCTAATCTATGCTAACTGGGGTTCTATTGGTTGACCTTAAAAGGTGACAGAAATAACTGTAGAGCAGGGGAGAGGTGGCAGTGACAGCTGAAGTCACCCAGCATGAAAGAGTCTGTGCTCCACACACACTACATCCATGCACAGGTACAGGAGGAGCCTGTTCAAGATGATGCTGAGGTCTGTGTGCAGGTGCAGTTTGGATAGTGGGTCCCAGCTGGGGCAAGGAACCACCATGTCCCCTTCATCCAAGCTCCTGCTCTAACTCCTGACAGACTCATGGGCTTTGTCTGGCCATGGAGTGTTACAAAGATTTCACAGGAGCTGTATAAAGAGACATCATGGGTAAGATTAATAATACATAGAATGTAACTGGGTCATCAATCAGTGGTCTGAATAATGAGCAAACATGTTCACTAGCAGGTTTATGGACCAACATCTCAAGTGTCATTTGCTGCTACCTTACGTGAGCACAGTCTTTGCTTACTGGTTATATTCAAACAACTGATGGGTAGTAATGGAAATGCAGGCTTGTGATTCACAGGCTTCATGAATTTGCACCAAGTTTGAGTCCTCTGTTCATTACTTGTCCTTTTTTGGCTTCTTTGGGAAAAAAAACAAAAACAAAAACAAACAAAAAAAGGGAGGTCAGTCATGGAAAAAAAGCAAAGGTTTTGGGGCTAAAACTACACCAGTGATGATTATGGGAAGCAAATAAATATCAATCAAGATCACTATTCATCCACAGGTAAACGAGGGAGTGGGAAAGAAGAGTTTTTGAAATATTCACAAATCTGGGGGGGGGGGGGGGGGCAAAGCTTGATTTTTTTTACTTTTTCTCCTTTTAAACCAGATTTACTGGCTGTGCATCATAACAAGATGGTGGTGTGCTTTTTTTGGAGGTAGAACATATATTTCTTACAGTAAGGAACAGTCATTAACATAATTCTTCCTCACTGGTAGCCCTCCTTATCTTTTACACTATCTGTGCAGGGATTATACAATTGTCAATCTAAACATGTAAAAAGTTCAGGTAATGATAGAGCAGGTGTACCTTGGGAAGATTTAATTATGGGAGTCAATGAACAGTTATGGGGTAGCAGCTGGATGATTGAAATAATGTTAGCAGCACTAATAGTTACAGGAAATAATAATTTCTCTGCTTCATGTGGAGGTCTTTTAATGTCCAGAACATAAACTTACAGATTAAACTGTTTTTTGCATTTTCCAACTTCATAGATAAGACCAATCTTGTGTTTATGTAACCTTGGGTGCTGTCTTAGACTCTGGTAAGGTCTAGTCTTTACAGTATTGAAAGTCCATAGTGCGACAGTAGGGGACAAAGGTGATGTTCATGGCAGAAGGTGGAATGATTTACATTTCAGCAACATTTCCATTGTGCCATCATGACTCTTAAACCAGAAGAATTTGCCACTGAAGTGTAAAAATGTCTGGTTCTGAGCTGTTGTGTCTTCTCCCACCAAATATTAGGATGTTATAATCTCTTATACATCAAGCATTTATGCAAAAGGTGGAAAGAAGAGTCCCTCTGCTGGGAGCCTGAACTCTTCAGAATGTCAGAATTCAATAGAACAGTGTTTCAGAAGTGACTGACACCATCTCAGCCCTTTTTATGGCAGGGTACACTTGTTTTTTCCACTTGTAGTTACCTGATCTCATCCTCTGTTACCAGTGTCTTTAGTGAAGGCATGAGCAAGCTTTGGGGCAAGCTGTTAAAAACAGACAATGCAAGAAATCACTTTGAATGTCAGGAGCACCAGTGACAGTGAGAGGGAAACCCTGGGCACCACAGCACTTGGAGAGTGCCATCAAGATTAGCAAGTATGGATGAAATTTTTCAAGAAAGGGGGTCCTGACAGCAATTTAGGCATATTACAATATACAAATTTAGGAAGGATTACAATAAAAAAAAAGTATTTTTCTTACGAGGTTCAGGTGAAAAATAATCTATAATATTCAGGGAAACACAATTTAGAATGGTAATGAAAAGAGAGTCTAAAACCGATGATTGAATCTTGTGCTTAAGCCACAGGAGAAATGAGCTCCCTCAGCTCTTTCCTTTTTGAAACCTCTGGAGTATCTTTCTGTCATCCAGAATATGAGAACAGATTCTTCAAAGTGTAAATCTGGGTGTGCAGTGCCAGTGTATGAATTAAAATAGACTGAATGATGGAGGTGGTTTAGCAAGCAGTTGATCAGCTTTGCTTTTCTAAGCTTGTTCTTGACAAAATAGACCAAACCCAGGATAATAAGTGTAAAAGCAGCTAGAAATGAGGATGCTCTTCTGACAAGATATACTTGATTCTACAGTTTTCTTCCCCAAAGTTCAAAAAAGGAAATGTCAATATTTGGGGCATTTGAACTTCCTTCAGGATGTCTCTTATATCAAAACCTCCTGTCAAATTAAAGCTTGACAGCCTTGACATCTTGATTGCTTCCAATCACTTCTAAAAGTCTAAAAGATTACTTCTAAAAGTAAAAAAATGTCCAGCATCTGGTGACTAAATGAAATGTGTTGAATTTGGTTGTCCCTTGGCAAAATCTTCTGACTATGTGAAAGTGGAGAGTGGGTGTACAGCATACTGATCTATTGATGACTCCAGCTGGAAAATATTTATCCAGGCCTGTTATATGATCCATTTCTCAATTCTCTGTAATGCTTTATTAAATAAAACCTGTGTGGAAAAAAGAAATCTCTTCAAAAATGTTATTTTCCCTCTAGAAATCTCTGCCTTGAACAGAGGAGTGTCCTTTTAGAGATGAATCTTTGTTAGGGGTTTTATTATCTCAGAGGACATACTTTGGGGATCAGGACCTCATCCAACAAGACAGGATTTCTTATCACCTAGAGATGGAAGGACTGCAGAGAGTTGCCATACCAAGATTGCTTTTTGGGAAAAAAATCTTTGATTTTGCATATTGACATCAAGTCTGGATCTGGGATCCTAGATCCTCTTGGGGCTTGGTTATGGGAGCACTTCCACACATGCTGGATGTAGATACAGGACACCCTTTGGATCACTCACTGTGCCTAAGACAGCAGACCCCACCCAGTCAGGCTAAACTCTGATGGCTTGTTGTAATCAGCAAGAACTTCAATAAAAACTAGGACAATTCTCAAGTTCATGGACAAGCCAACACTCCCTGATCAACTAAGAATGGATAAGAAGGCCTCAGCCCTAGTACAGATGCCTGTGATCTCACTGATCAGTCACGTTAGTCTGGAATAGCTTTTATGAAGTTGGATGCCCAGTAGCACATTACAATGTGTGAGAGATGTGAAAAGGCTCTCTGCAGAGTGAAAAAACAAACACTGCTGAGCCACAGACTGACTTTGAAGGTTAATTGGACATTTAGTTTTAGCTGCTGTCACAATAGATCAGTCATGTCACAGTGTAATCAAAACTAACACCTTCCAGCAGGCTTGTTAACTATTCTAACATAGGAGGCAATTGTTTCAGTAATAATGGCAAAGGTAAGGAATATTCCTTTGTGTGTTACAGACATTTATAGCAGCAGCACCACCTGCCCTCTGGAATTATGAGCTGTTCTGTTTGTGAAGGAATGACCTGATTTGTTTGTTTGTTTGTTTGTTTGCTCGTAACACACATAGAAGTCTGGCTGAATCAAAGTAATTCATGGTAAAAGGTCAAGAATGAAGAGCTGCTTGGTCCAGAAGATGTCAATAAGAAGACTTACAAATAAAAACCATACCCTGCAAAAGACTGTGGCTGTATTTTTTAATTGAAATATATTGTATTCAAGTATATAAAAAGATAAGCCTAAAAATTCTCAGACAGAACAGAGGATCTGAAGATAAAACCATTCCACAGAGATGCGTCTTCAAGGAAGATTGAAAACAAACTTCACCCACACCACAACCATGTTATACAAAAAGAGGCTCATGTTTTGGATCAAGGGGCACAACAGAGAGAAGGGAGGCTACATTCCTTTTAGCACCTCCTCTGTACAGCTCTGCCCAGGAACATCTCCCAGTGAACATCTCCTGACATTCCCAAGGCTGTACGGTGCATTCAGCTTAGCACTGATACCATCACAACAGCAGATTTTTCAGCCCATCTATTAGCCTTTTCAGGTTCTTCTCACTTCTTACCATGATTGGAAGGTTTCCATGTTTCTTTTGGCATGACTTGTTCAGGAGAGACTGAAATATTAAATGGCAAATACAAAACTGAGGAGAAGAACAGACGTGAAAGGAACTGCAAGGGAAGTTTTCATAAAATTTTAACACTGATTAAAAATATTTTAACAGGTTCTGACATATCAAAATATTGTATTTTGGTAACTCCTATGAATTGTATTATTGAAAGCACTATTTTCCCAATACCGATATGTACCATAAAATAAGGACACAACTGTGCTTATGGTATATTCAGTCTGAACAGGCTTCTTCAGAGAAGGAAGCATGGCAGGAAAACTTGGTAACTTGGTACAAATATTAAGGAACCAACTGAACAACAGTTGTCAGGAAGTTCAGTGCATCCCACTGAAAAAGATATGACTTTGTCTGAAGATGCTTCCTTTTCAAAAAAAGACAAAAAGAAAAAAAGAAAAAAAAAATTAAAAATAGAGATTTACTAGAAAAAGAGAAATCTTCACAAATATTCTTTTGCTCATGATTGCAATTTGAATTCAAAATGTTGTATTTACAGACATATATGTCCCTCATCTATATGTGGGGGCATACATATTTTGTGAAACTATAGCAAAAACTGTTAAGGCAATTGGAAGAGAATTACTGTAATGAAGTGGTAAAACTGTGAAATATAGTCTGGTAAAAAAAAGGAAAGAAAAAATATGAATGGAGGTGAAGAAACTAATAGAATACAGATGCAATTCTTCTTCAAGACTGAAGAAGGAAGAAAGAAAAAGCCATGGTGAAAAAGGCAGTATGATCTGTATTTAATAAGACCATGTTGCTACACAGACGTGACACAAGAATTTGTGTTTTACATCCAGTACCTTTAGGGCTCAGGACTCTTTTAGCCCCCTTCATAAATCTGTTCCTGAAATTAGAAAATAAAAATCTCCAAAGCAGTTTTGCTCCTCGAGCCCATGATTCAGGTGCTGTGAACATCCATGTGTTCCCCCTTCCTTCGGGCTCTTTTCTTTGGCAGCTGCTCAGTTTTCCCACTCAGATTTGTGGGTTACAGTGAAAGCTGCTGATAAGTTGCTGTGTACGTGGCTGGCTGGGGCATCTGCTGCTTGAACCTGTTGGCAATTTCCTAGTAGGGAGGGATTAATTCTCCAAAGGAGGGAAAAGTCTGTGATTTATAAATACATTCTTTACTATTCAGCCTGCAAAACCTAAACTAGAAAGACATTTTTCTACTTCTGTACAAACTCATGGCCCAGGTTTTTTACTTTCTTCACTATCAGTAGATGCTTTTCTCAGTATAGCTGCAGCAGCTGACCCCTCTTGGATGGATGGTGTCAGACAATGCTTCACCAATAATATTCTTGATAGTTAGAGAGCAGCTCTGACTCCTTTGCTGGACCAGAAACACCAAGTTTCTCCAACTGTAGAACAGCAGGGTCAGAGATCAAGAAGCAAACTATAAGCAACCCAACCCAGAGCCTTCACCTCTACCTCACCTGTGAAGTTTGTGCTTTGAAGCAAAACCTCCCGTGAACCATCCTCTACAAATTTGGATACTCTTTGGGCCGAAACACAGTGTGCCATGCTGTGGACCCCTATGACTCTGCAAAAATAATATGTGCAGGCCTTGGCTGAGAATTCAGCATGAAGGGTTTTATTGTTAGGTTTAGAATAGTCTGCAAAATTCAAGAAAGCCCTTTTGTCTTAAGATGTATTGCTTGTTTTAATATGTAACTTTTTGTAGTTCCGATAAGAGTTTCTAGGACAGCTTTGCCCCTGCTTAAGAATCTTTCTTTTATTGGTTCTCCCCTGCCTTACCCCCTTTGTCATGCATAATTATCCTCGTGTCCATCATTTAATTCTTATCTTTGAAGTACAGTAGAGCTAGCCACTCATTTTGCAAAACTGTCCTCGGCCCATCCCAAAACTTGTGCTGGATTTGTTAGAACCTAAATGACTTAATTTAGCATGATGTATTTAGATTGTTTTATTGGTAACTGTAACTTAGAACCCACCCTAAAATTGTAGTATTAAACCGCCCACCACCCCAGGCTCAGGGTCTCTCTCCAGAGGCACCAGCCTAGGGTGGCCAGGGGGAGTCATCCGGACCCCCTTTTCCCCCCGCCCCCGAATAAAGCCTCTGTTCCCTGGAAAATTCAAGAGAGAGTCCCTTCTTTCTTCAATCCAGCCTTGACAGCGTTATCCAGTGACGAGACACGAACCCCCACAAAGTGACTGGTTGTGGCGTGCCGAGAGCTGCCGGGTAGGCCAGGCTAGACACTGAGCCAGGCCAGAGCAGGCACGCACTGCAACAGACCCCATATTCCTCTGAGATGTAAGAAGAATTACTGGCCTGGGAAAGGCAAAGTGCTTCTCTCTCTGAGCTGGATGGCAACCACCTCCAGTGAGCGTGAGTCTCAGGCAGAATCATAGAAAGACTTAGGAAATGGCCTTTAATATCACTGAGTCCAACCATTAACCCAGCACTGTCAAGTCCCCTCACTACCAAGTCATGTCCCTTAATGCAGCAGAAACCTGTTCTACTGAACATACCTGGGCTTAAATGGTAGCTAACTGAGATCCAGGGCATCTCAAGTGGTGATTTCTCCACTTGGTACCTTCCCCATCATTCTCCCTATCCTTCTGTACCTGTCTTGCCTTGAAAGAATTGGCAGGTTCCCTTACACACTGCAAGGCAATCCTGCCTGTCATGCTCAGTATTTATATTTGGGTGAAAGATGACCAGGGACCACTGGTCAGGGACTGACAAGGCATCAGTCAGTGAGTGGTAATTGCATTGTGCATTACTTGTTTTTATATTCTATTATTATTATTATTATTGTTGTTGTTTTTGTTGTTATTGTTTTTCCTATCTTTGTTGGCACTTGCAAAATGGTTGAAAATTTCATAACTAGAAAATTCCCAGTCTCATAATTTCTAGTTCCCTTTGCAACAGCAGACTCTGCAAAAAGACATTCTCCCTCCAACTGAGCCTCTAAGGGACAGAAAAAAGAGAAAGTGGGCAAGCATCCCTATCTAATCAGCAATAAGTCTTTCCTGTAATGCTCTGGAGGGCCTGATTAAAAGCAGATATGGGTGATCCTAATGAGGGAAAAAAAATTACAACTTCTGGAAGAATTAAAAGTTCCATGAAGGCTCCTTGACTCTGCAGCAGACCTTCACAGAGGGTTAAGAGATTTATGGGCAGGCAGCAAGCTATGGTTTTATGATGCATTTTGTTAATCACAGGATGAGCAGAGGGGATGTGCTGAAGTTCAGCCCTCTCGAGCTGCATGGCTCTAAAATTCAAACAGTTTTGTGATCACTCTGAGAGGTTGGTCTTCCAGATATCCATGTGGTTGCAAGTATCCCTATTTTCAGTGTGCAGTATCTCCTTGAAAAACCTGAGGGTAGAAGAGGAGGATTATGCCCAGTGAACATGCTGAAAACAAACTGTGGTGAGGGGGGACAGTTTTACTCCTCCTAATTGGTAATGCTGGTGGATCTCTGCCAGCTGAGGGGCTGAGGGGTGATGTGTTCCCTGCAGACCCTGCTGGCAGGGAAATGGCAGCAAAATTTCCAAAAGTAATTAAAATTTATCTTCAGCTACAGGAAAAACAAAACACACACGGAATGCCTTTACTGGCAGCGCTGTGAACAGGATATTTGTGTTTATAAAATAAAAGAGCAGTTCACACACCAGTAATGGAAGGAGCTTCAAAAATCACCCTTCAAGACTCTCCAGTTGGAAACTTTTCTCAGCAGCTAAATCCAGTGATTTTTAACTGCTTTTAAACTCCCAAGTGTTACCAGAAGTCTCTAGAAATGAGGATGTAGCATGGACATGTAGTTTCCATGGACTGTGTTCACAGGTGTGCACTGGCATTCCCTCAGGATTTGGGTGCCTAACAGGAGTGTCTCAGAGGTAACTGTAGAACAAAAATTGCTCATAGACCACAGAACTCTACTCTTGCATTTAGCTGATCTGTTTAATCAGTCTCCAAATCAAAAGGCCATCTGAACATCCCTGCAATATGTACATCTTTACCACATTCCCATAAGACAAAGTGATACTTCAGGCCATATTTCAAACTAGATATTTCTGACAGTCATGAATAACTTTCCATAATTTTTTGTCACTAAAATATCTTTGTCCAAATCGTTTCACTCTTAAGAGTCAGGTGACATGACATGAGATGACATGACATGGTTAAAATTTTTCTCTGAACATTTTCTCTCTAAAGAATTTTCTCTTTTTCATTTTATAATTGTTTTATTGTAACAGTACTTTTAACAGAAGAGTTATTTTGGATGAACTTTTAAGCTGAAAATGGGCCAATGTTGTCCAAAAGATTGTTTTGACACTCATTAAAGGAAGAAAAAAGTGTTTCAATTTGAAGTGCCTTTGTATTTAAGCATTAAGCCAATTTTAGTCAAGACTTCTTTTTTTTTTTTTTTTTTTTTTTGAAGTGAACGTTTAAATGAATATTTTATGATTTTCGTTTTGAGCCTTTTCAGTGGGCCCTGACAGAATACATTTCAGTGTGACCAGTTTGGGGGAAGATCTGTGGTTTGCATATTTCAGATTTAAGGTGGCATTTAAAATAGCATCTGAAGTTTGGTTTTCTTCAGAGGTGAAATTTTGTTTTCCTGACTCAATTTTCCCTGTCCTGTTCACTTAGGAGATGGTTAAGTAAACAAAAAAAGTTTTACTATTTCAAAATATCTCCTGATGTTCATTGTAAGTTTTTTTAAATGGCCTCCACACAGCACAGCCTCCCTGCTATGCAAAATTGAGAATATTTTTGCATATTTGGATATGCATATACATCCTAATTAAAGTGATTTCTTTTCTAAGGTAGGATTCACTTCATAAAACCTTGAGGAAAGAACAATGGTCTCCATGGTAAATGACTTTGTGGACCTTAGATTCCAAATTTGTAAATAGTTTTAGGAGACCCTTTTTTAGTAAGGCATTTATCTGTAAACTTTGGAGGGGGGTGGGGGGGTTGTAAATTCATCAAAAGAACCATAGACTGAAAAAAAAAATGCATCAAAAAGAGTAGGAAGCCTCCAAAAATTCTGTGCACAAACAAGACCACCTGAAAGAAAGTCCTCTTGAAACTGTGGAGAGGCTGTAATGAAAACATGTGGTGATCCATAACATCTGTGCTGAAACAAAGTGCTTACTATTTCCCAGTTTAAACAAAGGGGAGAATTAAGGAAACACACTGGAAATGAGCCCAAGGTAACTTTATAAATGATTAAGTGATAATAATTCAAAATTAATTCTTCTCTGCATAACTTAGGCAAATAATCTACCCACTAGGCTTTGTTCCTCAGGGAGCAGTTCTAATGTAAGCACTTGAACTTCCCCATCACGTCAACAGCAGTAGGGGCTCTTGAAGAGCTCCTGGATGATGTTCTCTCCCAAAATGAAGCCTTTGGTCTGCAGCTTTTTCATCTGCAGACTGTTTCAATCAGTGCCACTGCTGGGCAGCGTAGTTACTGTGTTTGCTGTGGTTTTGAAGGTGGAGGTACAACCACAAGAAAACAACAGCGTAGATTCGGTGTTTATCTGACCGCAGCAGCCAGCAGAGCATTTCCTGTAGGATTTGTTGAAGCAGAGAATTGAGCAGTTTGCTGGCTGATATTTGTGTGCCATGCAACGCAGCCCATTCTGTCTAACACAGACACATTTACCTCCCAACTGTGTTTACACATCAGCTAATTTCTACTTGCGGCTGCCGCTGTTTTAAAAGGAAAACCAAGCAATTGTTCCGAACAATTCTCTAAAAATAAATGTGCCGCCTTTCCTGGGGTAGTTAGAATTCTAAATAGTGCATTTCATGATCATCTATAATGCAACAGCCTTAATGAACAGTGCCAAATCAGTCTTAGCATTCTTGATCTGCCCATTGCGTAGCTTCTCTCTCCCTTTCCATTGCCTTTTTAGAAAGAATAACAATAAATCCTGTTATATTTAGAAAGTTCTTTTTTTTATCCAGAATTAATCAAAAGGAGAAACAGCCCTCCACACAGTCCTCAAGCCCTCATTCTAGAAAAAGAAAACATCAGCCATGACAGGAATTAGAGCAATTACTGGAGCAGGATTTATCAGTACTTATTTATTTATTTCTTTTTGATGCAGATATCACGGAAGAACAGAGTAGGATGTAAAACATTTTTGGTCACAACCAGAACTGCAGAAAAGCATTTCCTCAGCTATTTAGCATAAATCACTGTTCTTGGAGAAAATTGACATGAGCTTTTTAATGACATGAATCAAAAATTCTTTTTTAAGGGCTTCTCTGAAAGGTAATAAGCTCAAAAGACGTGGCCCTAGTAGCAGTCTTTGGAAATTGACTCAGTATGGATCTGTGAGTTAAACCATCCTCCAAGGCTCAACAGGACCACTTACTTCTGTTGGGAGAGACTCCATCCTAGTCCCCTAACTAGCTCTGTGATAAAGGTTACATACCCTTCAGCTTATTTGATGTGAGCTTTTCACTAGAGCTGAAGCAATTGAATCCAGTGCTGTGAGTTCTTCTTAAAAGGGACACTAGCTGAGAGGAATGAATGGCTGAAAGATATTGATGAACAGTGTTGGATGGCACAGTGTTTAATAAAAATGAGTCACACCTTGGCAGCTCTCAGGAATGACCCTACAAAT
Organism: Phylloscopus collybita; assembly: GCA_027886175.1. Taxonomy (NCBI): domain Eukaryota; kingdom Metazoa; phylum Chordata; class Aves; order Passeriformes; family Phylloscopidae; genus Phylloscopus; species Phylloscopus collybita. Next base: position 27,188,768 of record JAJNNQ010000129.1, read on the forward strand.
AATTAGGAAATTAAACTTACTGGAAAAGAATCTGGTGCAGTCAATTTTTGTTTTTCTTCTTTTACATTCAAGGATTTTTTTTTTCAACAGCAGTAAAGTTGCCTTCAAAAGAACCCAAAACCACCAAAGTTAACCACTTCAGAAGTTACGCTGCACTGCTGACAATTCACTTTTTCTTATTTGGTGTTTTCTCTTTTCTATCAGGCTAGGATTGACCTGTTTGGTGGAGAACATCAAACATCCTTTCCAAGCTCCCTCAGGCTATCAAACTGAATGACCTATGAAGAATATCCAATGAAGAAGATTATTTTTTAAATCTCTTAAAATACAAGCTTTAACTTTTTTTTCTTCTCATTTTATAGTGATTTTGGGGGGAGGGGGAGAAGGGGAGCAGTTTAGGAAATTTACAACCCTTTATAAAATGTATTGGCTGTGATTGGTAAGGTGTTGGTGGCAAGTGGCTTCTGAGGGAAGTTAGAGCTGAACTACAACAAAATTAAAAGGCCGAGTCAAAGTTGAAAACAATCACATATTTGAAATGAAACATGGAAGAGTTGTGCTGTTTGAAAGCAACTTCTCAGGTTGGGATACCAAAGGTGTTTTTCTCTTTCATGCACACACTCTTTCTGCTCACCTATAGGCAATGATTACTTTCCAATATTCCATTTGGATATTTCATATCAAAATGGCAGCTGCTCTGGGCACCACTTTAATCCAGATGATCCATATCTCGAATGGGTGAATTTGCGCAGAAGAATTTTTAATCTCTGCTGGATTTCAACAGAAAACAAAGCATCACAAAGGAGAAGAGATGCTGAGAATTAACTGTGTCTAAATAGTGTAAAATCCCAGCAGACTATTGAGATTCCACTGCCTGCTGGTTTATTGTTGAAGGCTGTAAAAGACAAGAAAGCATTGACATAAAACACATTATGATATTTGGTCTGTGGTGGCAACAGAGGAGCTGAAAATAAGGGGCAGCTTAGCACAATATTTCGTTCTCCCTTACTTGCATCCTACCTGTTTGTAATACACAGCTTGCTGAAATTCAGCCATCCTCCATCTGCTTATCTTAGAAGCAGAGGCACCAGAAATATCAATGTGTATGAAACATATGAATCATGATTACTAGTAAGCATCTGGCACTGCTAAAAGCAGAAACATTAAAAAAAAAGTGCATAGTGATCATTTACAACTAATATAAGTATGTGTGGAGGAAAAGAACTTTATAAACAAATTCTAAACACCTTTATTTTTTTCCAGATTGAAAGAATCTGTGAAAATTAAGTGCCTCGATATATGTGCAAACAGGCATGGAGGAAAGACTTTCCAACTTCCCACAGTTCAGGAAAGACTTTCATAAAAACCCAAGTTAAAACACTGACTTTTGTATACGTAAAATATTGTTTAACATAAACCAACAATAAATCAGTTTAAAAATAAATTGCAACAGACAATGACGAGCAGTTAACATTCCATGGATGATGGAAGAAATACAAGTTTGAGTGCAGACTTTGGCAGTGAGTGAGACAGCCACCCTTCCCTTCCATTCATCCTTTTCTGCTTGCATATTCATTTTTATATGCTCATGATGTATTTATTACTTTCTTAGTTTTATAGTCACATATAGAAACACAGATTTTCCTTAGCAGTGTCAAATTCCATTAAACACAGGCAGTTTTTAGCTTTGTGACAGAAATACACATTGAGAAGTCAAGGATCTGGCAGGTGATGGTTTGAACTCTGCCATGGACATGGGCAGTGACTTCTGGAGTAAAGATCAAGACTTTGCATGTAGTGCACCTGGAAGTAAACAGCCTTATCCCCCCTTGCACCCTGACACATGCTTTAAACACACATCTACAATATATAGGGAATTCATATAGGAAGTAAATAAATCATTCCTGGGGAACCACTGCAGAGGCAACACTAATTCCGTTCAGTGAAGCACAAAAGTCCTGGGAGGAAACTGAGCTAAGGTAGCTGTGTAAGAATTTAAGCTTGTGGTACAATGGCATAAAGAGCTGCAAAGAGTAATTAGTGGGAGGAGAACTCAATTAACTGAAACAGACAACTGATTGTGCAATTAAGGAGCACCCTGTAAATCATTACCAACTTCTTGTCATAGAGCATTTCTCCACAGCCCTGCTGTACTGGCCCTGCTCAGTCAGCTCAGAGTTAGGGCTAAGCTGCAATCATGTTTTGATTGCTGCATTATGAACCACTAATGATAATGACTTGTGTACTTTCCTTAATTACCTTGAACAACAATGCACATTGCTAACCCTCCATCTTACTCATATTTTTACATACTGATTGTGTAAAAGGAAGAGTACAGGAAGTCATACAGAAATATGCTGCCCCATATACCACCTACCACATGCAGTTTACTGGTTTGCATTTGTATTTTTGTACCAAGGCCGGCCCTCCAAGGGAGGGCAAAAAGCTCCTTTACTATCAGATCATTTAGCCAAAATGCAACAAATGCTTATATTTTAAGTTTCAAACCCACTCAGACATCACTGGGAGGAAAACTAGATTTGCAATTCTTTGATAATAAGGTTTGCTTCTATTTAGAAGAGATAGGAAGAGAGAGAAGAAAAGATCTCATTTCAGTATTATTCAAAAAGGGAATAATAGAGAAAAAAGGGATCAGTACAACAAAGCAGAATAGTGATACTATGTGAGAAGGAGAAGATGTAAAAACTAAGTTGGCACAATTGTCTAGAGATAAGATTCCTTGAAACTTCACCTTTATGAGCTTCCTTGCTGTTGTTTCACTAACTCTTTGTGATGAGATTGCTGTGTTGGCTGAGGATATCGAGTCTGTTTAGTCTCTAAAATTTCAGTAGAACTGCATGAGAGATTGGTAAGAGATGGAATTAAAATGTTCATGCTGCATTTTGTCATAGCCTTCCCAACTACATGAAAAATGATAATGTAAAAAAAAAAAAGAAAAAAAAGAATCCTGCCATTGTTCATCTGAATTTCCTTGGGGGTTTTGGTTTGCTTTTTCTTTCAATCCTTATATGTCAAGAGAACTTTGTTACAAAGGCAGCAGCTGCCCTCATGGTGGTTGGGCCATCAGTGACACCTGGAAAAAAAGGAAGCCCTGTTCCCCAGCCTCTTTGCTGCCATACTGAGATGCATGAGCAACTTCTTTCTGAAAGCACAACCACTGCTATGTCCTCCAGCACTGACAACTGCTGGTGAGCAGTGCCATACTGACTGCTCTGAAGAAATGCCATCTTTTCACACGCTTTTCACAGTACAAGCAGCTGTTTCCTACATCCCCTTGCTAAATGCATTTTTAAACCATGTTGGCAAAAATAATCTCTAAGGGAAATTTGCCTTCTGTGGCCCATTGGTCCTTGGCTCGGGTTTAGAGAAGCTACTAACGAGGCTGGTGATTAGTGACAATTCTGATGACAACACGTATGGTGGGAACATCTGGCTCAATGCTTTGAACTGGATGCAGACCCTCCAGCCTGACCCACCATTTGCTACTGTGCAAATGGCTTTATGTTACAGAGACTGCTGGGTCATTTATCTTCATTAAGCGACAGCCCCTAAACCCAATAATTAATGACAACTAGTCTGGGAATGGCTGTGCAGAAATGTGAGTGCTAACAGAATAAACGAATTCTAGTAAGAGGAAAAAGTGAAGGCTGGAGGAAGAAAGATGTGAAAATGTTTTCCTGTCTGAAAGCTCTTGGGATCCTGAAAGAACATACTAGTGTGGAAAGAACCACTGGTATTTCTTGATCAATGTGATGAGCCCAGTGGCTGTGTAAAGATGCCTGGATGTGTGAAAATGACACAGCTGGCAGAGGACAAGCCTGGCAGCTTTCCTGGCATCCCAGGCATGGGCTGCACTGGCCTCTTGCTGCTTTCCCCTGTTATTGCCAATAAATAGGAGAGCCACAGCTGGGATTCATATCTACAAGAGGAATAGGAGGAAGGTCTTCATGTGTAGACAGGATTTATTTTTTTTTTCCTCAGAGTTTTTCTGTGCATCCAGTCCCAAATTTCAGCCCATCCTAGCTTCCAGCTTTCCTGGGCTACCTGGATTAAATTTTCCCTATTCCTGGAAGTAGGGTACCACTTCCTAGGTACCTTGGTTTTCAGTCTTTGTAAATAAAGTGTACAAGGCACAGTCATGGGATGGTTGCCATGAGTTTCCCAGAGGGAAATCTTCAGTGCGAAAAAGCTGACAGCTTCTAAGAAGGACAAAACAGTGACAGAAGACTTAAAAATACTCTTTAAAAATCCAGTGGACTCAAGGAGCACAGCAGAAGGAAGCCTAGTATGCAGCTCTCCCCAGCCTCATGGACCTCTATTAAATTTTCCCCTAAAACCCCTGTGACCATAGAAAGAAAGGTGATTTCTAAAACTGTGGTTTAAGGTAAGAGGGAAAGTGGTTTCTATTTACTCTTGTATAATGTTAGTTCACATAAATACTTGAGAATTGAACTTTAAAAAATATTGATGGGAATTGCTGATGGGTCTTGTCCATTCTGTACAGAGAGGATTTTTTATCATTTCTAACCAGCATTAAGATCCAGCTCCAAAACTGCTCTTTCATCTGCTGAGCCCGCTGCTTGACTAATCACTTTTCATTACTTCACAGTTCTTTTGTAAAAAAAAAAAATGGAGGAAAGCCTCTGATATTCTTCTTCCGCCTGTTCTGCAAAGAATAGCACATAAAATCCCTCTTCTCAGGGCAATGAAGAAATTTTTAACTTTAAAATGAGCAGATTCCTTTATCAGCAAATCCCAGCAATGTTCCAGTTGGACTAGTGGGGGAGAAAGTTCTAACTCATTTAAAGTAGCCTTGACAAGTTTATAATGAGCTTGTATGAGGAAGCAACCTCAGGTCACAGAGGACTGGCCTTGATCCAATAAATATGTTTTGGTTCCAAGTTTTAAGTGTGCTGAAGGCTGTTTTACATTTTAATCAAATTTAGTAATGTGTGAATACCTTTTCTTCTGGTGCTCCGGTGGTTTTAAAACATGAGTAGCATTCTGTACTTACTGAGAAAAAGTACAAGTCGGTAACAGCAGAAGAACCACAAGTGAAAATGATAAGGAGGCAAAGAAATGAGATTTGGGCTTTTTCAGAGGCCTCTATTTTTTATAGTGAGGATAACATGGGTTTACCAATGATCCGCAGGCTGCTGGTGGTCTGCAAAGCCATTCTAAAAGGCTCACAACTGCTCTAGGAAACAGTGTCAGCTTCCTATAGGTAAATCAAGAGGAAAAGTTTCTCTCTCAGCAGGAACCAAGTCAGCTACCTGGGGAAGCTCAGTCCTGCAGCAGACATTTCTGGACACTGGGACAGGAAGGTCCCTGCATGGTGGTGCCCTGAGCTGGGAGCTGATCACCCTGCAGTGCCAGAGCCACCTGTGCTCATCCTCACAAGTGCATTCCAGAGATCTTATTACCTGAAAGGCAGGGAGAAAGTCCCTCCCTGTGTGCTGAGTCTGGGTGATCACCTCCTGGAGTGGTTGTGGTGCCTCGGTTTGCAACAAGATACGGACAGAGGCTGGTGGGCAGCTCTGCTCTGGCCATCTCCACACACCAGTAAGTGATGGAATTCTGCTAAGCCATTTGGCACCTGATGGATAGAAACCAGCATTCCTGTTCAAAGGCATCCCCTCCCATGGGGAAAGGGAGCAGAGTGACCCTGCATGAGCCAGTTCCCTTTGTGTGTGTGTGTGTTAAATACCAGCTACTGTGAAGAGCCAGTGAAAGCCCCCGGGCACAACCACGGCACTAATAATTTCTTTTCTATAAAAAGAGGTTGCTATGCATTCCTGCACAAAAATTCAGCACAGTTTTGTGAACTTCAGCCTGTTCCTGTTTCTCCAGTGAGCACCAAATGTCAGAATCTGGTCACTGATCCTCTGCTTGTTAGGAGCAAAATGCTCAAACAATAATAATCAGGAAACCTGTAGGAATGCTCTCTGTTTTAGAAGGCTATGAAACAGATGGCCTGGTTATAGCATTGTTTCCCTCTGCAATAAAGGTTTTGCTTTAATTCAGTAAGTACAACTCATCTGTCTTAGCCAAGGGGATCCTAGAGGCTTTGTCAGTTTAGTGTGTCTGTTTGGGGGCAAGACAGAAAAGTTGCTTGCCATGAAAAATTAATGTCCTTCAATGCAGCAAAAGAAGGAGGAAAAAAGAGACACAGTATAACCAAGGAAACAATGATTTTTCATGCAGGGCAGGAAGCATGAAGCATGAAGTAGGGTATATGGGGAAAGAGGGCAGGCAGAGCCCCATCTTGTGGCAGAAAATCCAATTCCTGTTCCTCCGGCTGTGCATGAGTCACCGTGTCCCAGCGACAACGTTGTGGGACATTGCTCTGTGCAGCTGGCCTTTAAATATTTAAATGCGTTGGGCTACAAGAAAGATGTCTGTTCTTTGCCAAGCAGCTGCCTATAAACAGCTTTCTAAATTGCGAGTCTAGACCGCAGTAGTGTAATCCGGAAGAGAACAGGAGGGATTGTGTAATTAACTTTTCCCTTTTTTTTTTTTCAGAAAATAACTCCTTTGTGCTGGGCAGGCAGGGATGGGTCTGAGTCTAGAAAGGAACTGAAGTGATGCTGAAGCTTTGTTGGCGTTTGTTTGGGAGTTTGCTGTGGTTGGGGGCAGCAATACAGCTTCATGCTGACTGCTGGCTGCTCTCTTGTTAAAGATAATTCCTCCTGCTCTCCCTTGCACCCAATCCAGGCACCAAAACAGACATTTCTTCAGGTAATTTCATATCCCAGGGTAGTCACCCCCACTCAGCTAGCTGCAGGAGACAGCAAACTATCAGTCAGTGTCCAGGAGTTGCTATTCTGGGGTTTTCATGGTCCAGAGCTGCAGGAGTGCAATGTAGAAGTCTCTTCAATTTGTGTCCTGGCCACCTCTCCTAGGATTTCCTTCTGTGAATATACCCCAGACAATCTGCTGCATGTTGAGGAAGACAGGAGCAAATAACTTGCAGCTATATCCATGGGACTGTGTGCAAGAGATCAGAGATGCATTCACCTTATTTTTTAACAAAGATCCAGACCTGTAAGAGATTTTGGCACATTGCACTGATTGCACTGATTCCAACAGGAGCTGAACTTTCTCCCAACTTTTCCTAAACACCATCAAATTCTGAAGTTTCATGATAGGGGACTTTCCTGACATAAAGATGGATTTATCTGAATAAAGCTTACCTCCAACCTCCTGTCTCCAAAAAAGATTGGAAATCATTAAAAAGTTCTCTCCTGAGCCTTCTCTTGATTTCTCATCTCTGTTAATGAGCATTTATACATGGAGAACATGTTCTCCCATGTCATTTTTTTTCCTTTGCATCTAACAATGAAGCAAAATGAGTACAGAAAAAGGTTTTGCATACTCATAAGTTTATTAGAAACTTTGTCAAGTCAGATGTTTCATTATGAACTTGGCCCAAAATTTGCAGACAGCCTGAGTTCATCCAGGTATCCTTATGAAGAACTTCCTAGAAAGTAAATTGAGGAATCATTTTGTCCATTTATATTTCCAGCTCACGTAAGATTCTGTGGTGGTTCATTTCTGCTCTCCTCTGAGTGAGAGTGCAGTAAAGAGCTGAACAGAGCCCTTCACCTCCCATAGAGATCCATGCTTGGAATGAAAATGCCCACAGGTCACTTTTTAGCAGCCTTTGCCAGGTAACTTCTTCACATTCTCAGTTCAGTTCCTCCGGGGTGGGCATTTGTAGCAGGAAGCTGAACAGCAACTTGTTAGAAAACTTGCAAATGGGATATGGGCCTGTCATGGAAAAAGTGCTCCTACATTAGGACATCTGTTCCTAAGAAAATAATCTTAACTTCTTTCTGAAGAAATAATTTGTTGTGAATGCAGCAGCCATCACATCCTACACACATAAGCTTTTTTATTAACACTTTTTGCTATGGGAAGCATCCAATTGTTGCCAGACTCTGCTACACTATGGACTACAAGCAGGACTTGAGAGAAAGTGCCTAAGGATCTTCAGGCTGAGCACATGAACAAATGAAAACAAGAAAATTAAGTTCATAAACAGAACCAGGAAAAGGATCCATATGTTTTAGCTTACAAACATCCTTTGGGCCACACTCACCTCCATCCCTCTCCTTCAGCCTAAGCTGTTTCTGCTCTATCGGATGCTCTTTCCCTGCCTGCAAACGATGGTTCTGTAAGAGAAATGACTGGACAGGAAACATAATCATAAAGTAAAAGCTGTAATTTATGATGGAATGTTTGATAGAAACACTAGAAGGGCATACACTGAAAGATCAAATGGCATTGGGGAATCTTTGGATTTATGGGGTGGCATGCTGGGGCAGAGGGAGGTGGCATTTGAGCCTATTCACCATAGAAAATATGCTGATACTGTTTTTGGTTCTAGACAAGTGCCAACGTCTCTCCTAGAAGCATCAAGAGACATAGAGGGATCTTCACTGGTAGAAAAGAAAAGCACAAATGCCAATAGCATGAGCCAGCTGTGGATTATTCTCTTTCTGGAAGAATGCGGAAATATTTTATTCACTATTTTTCAAAGTTTTATATTTTCTGTTAACAGATTTTTAAAATATTTCACAAGGATTATTTTCAAAAGGTCAGGAAGTGGTATTAGTCAGGTTTGTTTTGCTGAGCATACTTTGAAGGATGTTTTTCTACAGTAAACAAAAACTTGAGAAACACTTAATTGGCAATTAAATGTGGATATCCCTATTTTTTAAAAAGGGCATTTGAAAAAAACTCAAACTGATATGGGGATAAAGTTTCAGCTTGACTTACTAATGCTTTGTACAAATTTTTTCTTGGTGTATTTCAGCGTGTGACTTGCAAATGTTTGCCCAGTACTCAGTTCTGGCTCCAGCTAAATTTTCTTTACAAGTGATTTTAAAACATTATGTTTCTCCCCAGCTATTGTTCACATGTTTTCTTTGCTAGTACTCTGCTGTTGGTGTACACATTTTGTTGCATTATGCAATCAACTTTCTCAAGAGCTTTAACTGAGGGAAGATCTTGGGATTTGTGGGGGCCAGGTCCTTCCCAGGACATGTTTGTCACTGTCAGAGTGCTCTGAGCTCTGGCCCTCAAAGGCACAGCCAGGAGTCATTGCAGTAGATGCCAACACCCAAATGTAAAAGGAATATTTTTAACCTTTCACAATAACTTTCAGTCAGACAGAAAACCCTGCAGCAGCAGAACTCCCTTGCCTTTCCTGGTATAACTTTCCCATAAATCCCACAGCCTTCTCTGCACATTCTGTAACCTAAAAGAAGTTTTCTTGCCCTTCTCTCCGCCCCTCCCCACTCCTCATCAAACACAGTTCCTTCTCTATTATCTGTGCATCCCTGCTCCTGCCTGTCTTCATTGCTGACCATGTATCTGAAGACTTTTATTTTATTCTCCACAAACCAGCTTAGCACCACCCTTGTAATTCACACCCCACCCTGCCTGCTGCTGAGTGTTGTTTAATTCTGTAAAGCTTTCCAAGTTACAAGCTGCTATGCACTGTGTCATCTTGTATTGGCATCTTGAATCTTTAATAAAGTTGTTCTCAAATACGGTTTCAATAAATGAAATACACCTGCTGAGTTGATATTTTGCATATCAACATGATGAGCAATTAATGGGAAAGGAGATACAGTCAAAGTGAGTGATAGAGTAGCTTAGAAAGAAAGAAAAAGAGCCTTCCCACTATTTTTCTTTTTGCATTCAGAGATTTCAGGGATTTGGGTTTTTTTTGCTTGAGATATCTCCCACATAATTGTCAAATTTAATTATTTAGAACACATACCTAATAAAGCACTAAGACTAATTCCCTGGAAAACTGTCAAACGTGTAAAAAGGAGTGGTGAGAAAAGCCCTGGAGGGATTCTGTTTAACATTACTGCAATTCAGAAAAAGATGTGTGCATCAACACTAAGGGCTTGGGTATTTGCATATGCCTGTAGATGTGCACACGTGTTTATACATGCATATGTATTCATTTGCATACTAAACAATTCCTAAACAACAACAACAAAAAAGAAAAATAGATAGCTGAAAACTGTCTCTTTTTTGACAGAAAAAAATCCCCTAGAACATCTAATTTCTGACTCTGACTGTGCATTGATACAAACAGTTGATGGAAAGATTAGTGCTGACTTATTTGTGATGAAGAAAGGTTGGTTTTCTATCAGGATTCATTATGCTGTGGAAACTCAGCTCCTTACAAGTGCAGAGGCACCCAGTTACACAGGAAAATCAGCCAGAAAAAATTACATCCACCTCCTTAAGAATCTGAGCCGGAGCACCTCATCTGAGGCCCATTTTCTTGGTTTCCAGGGTCTTGGGAACAGGTGCTATCTAAAAGATGCTGCAAATAGAGATGAGGCCAAGGTCTGCTGCTCAGCCAAGGGAAGATAATGTGTTAAAGCATTGGTGCACTCAGCTCCCTGGCAGCTTCCCTGCATCCCCAGGAGCAACAGGGATCAGGCAGAGTTAACCAGCTAGGGAAGGACAGTGTCAGGACTGGAAATAGCTGAGAAGCAGCAAAATGAGTGCCAGAGAAGTAGTCTAAACCAGCCCTAGTTCAGATATTCTCACTGCCCCTTGGTTCTTTGCTCATGGATTAGCATTCCTTTACTTCCTGAAGGTGCAGGAAGGACAATACAGCAGAGCTATGCTGAAAGGAACTGCAGACATGTCCTGAGTGACAGAGGAGGGAGTCTCCTAGAAGCCAGCCAGGGTCAAGCACTCAGCTGAAGGGCCTCAGAAGAGCATGGAAAGAGGAAGCAGAAGAGGATGTTCCTCATCTCTGTTCTACTTTCAGGGGGCACTAAGTTTGGTGACAAGAGGCTTTCAAAAAGCAGAGCTCAATAAAGCAGCTACAAGCCCCCTCTGGTCTGTCTCTCCCTCTTAAAATAATGAGATTTTCATCCACACGGAGCTGTCAGGATGGATGGAGAGAGGAAGGACCATGGTAGACATTATTTTGTGTTTAAGAACACTCTGAGGTTTTAAAGGCCTCAAGGCATGGTGGAGCCTACTCATTAAGTGGCATGCTTGCTTTCCCCCTTGATTTTGTTATTTAGTTCAAGATGTCACAGACTGATCACATTATCTGTGCTATTCTTTTATCAGTGACTTTTGTGTCTGCTCAGGTGTACTTAGTGCATGAATGGGCATGTGCATGAGACTGAGGTGTCTGGGGTCTGTACATGTGGTTTTACACAATCTATTGATAAAGCCTCAGGCTTCAGGAAAAGTAAAGCTGGGAGAATCAGTGCAGATAGTAATAGCTTCTGCTAATGGTGGTAATTTAGAGAGCTACCAGAAACTAAATCAGGTACCTTTAACTTTTTGCCAGTATAAAATAGTGATCCTTTACTCAAGAGTATCCTGAAAGTTAGAACTGGGGAGAAGCAATTAATATTATACTTCTCAGATGTTGAGAAAGTGTCTCCTGGGAACAATTTCTATTATTCAGAATAAAATTAGAGCCTGTAAGAGTTCTGCCACCCAGTATTAAAACTCTTCACTCCCTAAATATTCCTTGATTTTACCATTTCTGTGAGTACCTGAGAATGGATGGTAATTCCCCTGAAAAGAAACCTTAATAGCATAATTAAAGCTGCAATGCATCCTTTCTGCTCCAGTTTTGAACTTCAGGGGAGCTCAGTTCTGTAATCTCCTTTCTGAGACGATATATATGTGTCTTCCACTGAGTTACTGCTAATTCTGAAATGCCTCATCTGCTGTCATTCCAGATTTGCCCCTTCTCTTCCCTCTGCTTGCAGTTTTGCTGCAGCACCTCAGGACCTACTGTTCCAACACTATCCCATCCTAAATAAATGACAGCAAACCAGAAAGAAAATATCCTTGCTGCTGTAAATGTGAGCTAAGTCCTGTTTAACCACATGTTCTCAGCCTGGCCAGGCTACATGGTCTCAAACCAGCCATAGTTTGAGTCTTTCTGAGGTTTCAAAGGGGGAGAATATCCTTTCTCTTCTCCCCATCTTCAGACCTGAACTGAGATTTCCTGAGATACTGCAGCAAGGAAAAAAAGAAAAAAGGTGGTCCACCCTGACGTGAAACAATTCTTGAAGGGGTTGCTGTTGACAGGCCTATAGCTGACCTTGGCAATATGATGGATTGCTCCAAACCATCCGTAACATCCCAGAGAAGATGCACAGACATTTCCTCATACACATCTTTCAAAGTGTTCATCAAAGCGTGGATTACACCGTGGAGCAAGAGCTGAGGTCTCGTTGGTCTTCTCAAGCTGTTTTTGCTTAGTGAAAAGCACAAGCAGATGAAGTTTATACCTGTGTTGTTTTCTTGATTTAAGCAAATTGTACAGATGATGCACAGAAGCTGTCCTATTAGCTTGACAGCCTGTAGTGAGGATGTGGTGGTTTTGAAGAGGAGAACAAGGACACAATATTTTTGCTCAGTTAGAAAGTTTGGGTTGTTTTATCATGAAGTCAGGCTGTAGTAACCAGAAGACCAAGCAGGATAAGTGCTGAGCTAAGCACAGCAGAAGTCTTCTGGGTAGCCAGCAAGAGTTATATCCTAATGTGGGTAAGAGATGCTTAGGAAGTGAATATGCAAAAGAGCTGCAATAAAGTAGGAAAGGCAAGCCTGAGGGGGTGGCTGTTTTCCACAGGACAATATTTCTAGGTGTCAGAGCACCCCACATCTGGCAGGTTGTGTTCAGGTAAACAAGACGTGGAACTGCTTTGATGTTGGAAATATGCCCGGAATTTTAACTCTCTTTCCTGATTTTTGCTTAAGCATGTCTGTGACTTTCCCTAATAATCTTTGTGTGACTGATCCGAAGCAAACCAGGCAGAGATAAAGAGTGGCAATTGTGCTGGTTAATTTCAGTGTTATCTGATGCTTGTGATCCTGGTCTCCCATAATGCTGGTTATTGATACAGAACTAGTCGATTCTTCTCTGTCAAGGAAGCTGAAGCAGGCTTACATTCTGCCCAAATCTCCCACTGAATGTTATTGTTAGGAGAGAGACATTTACCTCTGTCCTGGGGATACAGTCATTAGGAGAACAATTAACAAAAGCAATCCCTTTCCTAGCCGAGCAGTGCAAGGTGGCTCCACCTAGATAGCTGAGGAGGGGGTGAAGTGTCTTAACTTGTGATGTTTGGTGGCATAGGGTTTGCACCCAAAAGAGACTGGCTGGGATTTGGGATGCACATTACCCAGAAAAAATGAATTCAAACATTTCTGAAATAGTTAATCAGGTGTCTTGAGTTTCACAGAGTCTGCAGGCAGCTGAACACGAGGTGTTGCAAGCTAAGAACAGCTGTTGCTCTAATTTATACCTCAGGGCCTTTTTGCTGCTCAATGTCTGTTGAAATGGAGTGGGCCTAAGGGGAATGTAAATCCATCTTATTTCTGCCCTCGCCTTAGCCTGTTCTCCTGGAGTGTGGCATGATACACTCTGTACTTTCCTATGAATTTCTTTCTGATGATCTCCTCAAAATACGCTTTTTTTATTATTGTTTTATCTCATGGTCTATAGTTGACTCCTCCTGCCCAGTGTGTGAGAATGCAATGAAACGCATTTGGCCTCCTAACACCTATGTAGAAGGTGTTTTCCAGAAAAACAAAACAAAACAAAACAAAAAAAACAACAAAAAACCCAGACTCTTAAATTCCCCTGGAATGAAATGCTTGTTTTCTCTGAGTCTCACTGAAATGAAAGGGAACCAATTTGTTTGATAAAGCTGTCTTTAGATTCTTGTAAGAGCTAGTGATAGAGACTTGAACTGAGCCTGAAGGATAGCAAGGAACATGTTAAAAGGTCTGAAATCCTTTCACTATGAACTAGTGGCTCTTTCAATGAACGTGTCTTCCACTCAAATACGTGTGTCACTGACAAAATTGGACCATGCCACTGAATTAAAAACTCTTTGGGGCAATTAAGCAGTCTCACCCTTAATAGCTCTTCTTTTATTGAGATTGTATACTACTTTCTCATTCTGTGTTGGCTGTATTTTAACTTGTGATTTAAAGTTCTTCCTGGGTATCAGTCACTGCAATACACTGACTGGGCTTATATCAAGGATGGTGTAATTCTCACTCACAATGCAAAATTCAAAGGCTTTATTAATATTTTGCAGTATTCTTGGATATGTCTCATTATGCATATAGCTAGACTCCTGTTTAGCATATGTACCAGTGGCATGGAAATAAACTTAGTTACAGAAATAGAGCTGTGCCCAGTGCCTTCCAAAAATAGCTAAATATTCTTTATCTTCTTTATAGATAACACTTCTGGAAGCTGCCAATATGTATGGCAACTTCTGGATCTAATGTGCATTACTCATAAAGCTACTCACAGGAAATGTGATGGGGCCACAATGAGTCCGTGGGAATATTTTTTATAGCACTGAAATTGAGGTGCTTTGACTCATTTTAATTTCCACTCCAAAGAGGAAAGAGCACTATTCTAAGAAGCTGACATCGTCTCTTCTTAAAATTTCTGAAGCTTTATTTATTCATTTGGATGTCACCATTTGCCTACTTTACTGGGTTTTTTTTCCTATAGATAAATATGTAATAATTCAAATAGCAATAAAGACATCAAGGATTTGTGTTTTTGTTGGAATTAAATGTTTCTGAAGACCCCACACAATCCACTCTTGCTCTTCTTGGCCACTGGGTAGAACTCTACTTCATGAAAAATGTCAAAATTTTCAGAGGTTTGGTCAGGTCTCACCTGACACAAACCCAGTCTCTGTGCAGTTCCTGTCACAATAGCAGGGTGTTTTGGTGGGTTTGCTTGTTTGTTTGTTTGTTTGTTTGTTTTCCTCATCTTATAGAACCATCTGTTTTTTAAACTCTTTATTCTTGGTCATATTACTGACATTTCTTCCCATTCCCCATTTCAGTAAGCACAGTTAAAATTTCATCCCTTTACTCTCAAGGTTTCTGTAACTTGAAGACAAAGATAATACTGAAAGGCATTTCTTGGCCTGATCTCACCAGCTGAAAATGCTTTGTAGAGGCAGAGCCATGGGACTCAACTGACCATGAGCTTTGACTTCTGTGGGTTAAATCTAATGTTTTTTTCTTAACTCCCTTCTGGCCCTGGCCAAGATTCCATGTCTGACTTCATCCTGCTTATTTGCTGCAAGAGAGGGTTTGAGCATCTCTATTTTGATAGTAGTTTTTTTAGAATTCAAATCGTATTTGGGTCTCAGAGACTATTTAGAGAGGTTTAAAAGGAAGCAGACTTCTAGCTTAGGGGAATGTGCTTCTTAACTCTGTGCTTTTGACTTTTCATTATTTCTTGTTTTCCTGAGAATAATACTATCAATACCAAGTCAAAGGGAATTCCCTGGTTGAACTTGTTTTTTTTCACAGACTTCTTATCTGTCTGAACATTCATCTGTCCAGAGCTTAGATCCTGCCCTAAAGTTTTATAACATTTATTTTTATCAGATGGAGATCTTCTTTTGAATATTCTTCCTTTTCTCTGTTAAAGAAGACTGATTTTCATGTACAGCACTTGCTTTTATCAGATAGAAGTGGTTTTGAAAATTATTCTTGTTTTGTTGTTGTTAAAAAAAGACAGATTTCATGTAGACTTCATATTGCAGAGTCCTATGGTAGCTGCAGAGTTAGCCTGGGATTCATGGCTGAAATCAAATTTGGTAAAAGAAAGAAAGAACTCTAATGCAGAGGTATAGCAGCTGGGTTGCTCCATCATGGGTTTAATGCCAAGTTGAACCCCAGATTTGTTTCAGAGTTTGCCCTAAAGACATCAGTAACTTTATGGTGTTTGGAGCATTTTCTTATGTGATTTTGGGTATAGGTACCATAGTAATTTACATGCCCTGTGAGTTCATTCAGCTCTGGATTGATCTTTTTTGGATCTGTATGACATGAAAATGAAACAGAGTCTACTTGATGATCAAAACGGTTGAACAGTTTTCTCTTCTGTGCAGCAGGTGCATTTTTTAACCTTTTGAAAGCCAATAACATATAACAAGGCAATTTGTCTGAGCAAGTGCCCCTGACATTTTGGCAGGACTTTCCAGACCGTCACAGACTGTAAGTAATGCAGGGTTTAACACGTATAAATGAATCAAGTGGGCTGCATCTTGTTGGTCCATAAGAGCCTGCTGCTAGCCACAGTCCCTGACACATCTCTGGATGTTTACAACACTGACTGCAAGCTGCTCCTTGCTACCTGTGCTTTATCACCTGCATACAAAACAAATGTTGTTTTCCTGCTGTATCATTTATGCTTCAGGGGTTAAAACTCTAGAAAGGAAACACGACTAAGTCATCTTGGAATTTTAGTGAAATGCTTTAGCGCATCACACCCTGCGTACTCTGCTAAGCCCTTCTAAACAGCAAGTAGGAGATGTGACAGAATTAAGTTTGTGCCTGCTGCCCTCTGTCACAGTTTGGCTGCTAAAACAAAAGATTCTCCCTTCACTACACTTAAGCTCTGCTGGTGATGTTTGTCACCTCAGGAGGCAAACACAGATTGTGTTGGGAGTGTTACTGCCTGGCTCACAGTGTCAGATCACTCTCTGCTCTATCCGATCAGAACAGGGCAAGAGCCTCCCAGACCTTTCATAAATAATTTATTTGAGAATCATACTGAAAAGGTATTCATAAGGAATAATTTATTCATTTTCTTAAGATATGGCAAATGATTCAAGACAATAGTTATTTAACCAACTTGACTCTGTACCACACAGCTTCTTTGCTGATATAAAATGGCATAGCTCTTTTTTGTTCAGAGGAGGTATACTAATATATATTTTTGGGAATCTGGCCATATCTCCTTATTGTGCTGAGGTTATCTATGTTGTTGAATATCCTCTGCTGCAAAGATCATTTACTCTCTATAGAAATCAGCTCAGAAACAAGATGCTAGATCATATTATTCCTGACTGTTGTGGTAAAATACAATCAGTAATGCAGAAACCATCTTTTTTTCAGGAAGGTGAGAGAGCAATACAGAGGATAGAGACATACTAAAACATCTAGAAGATGTCATCTTTCCTAAAATGCATATTTTGCTGGAATTTGATTTAAAAATGAGTGATACACCTTCGTATATTTCAGATATAAATCTTATTTTCTTGAATTGTTTCCTTTTCCCTCAACATTTTAATGGAAAAACTATTTTAAAAAAGTTATTGAGAACTCTTACTAAAAAAGAGCAGTAGTAAGATTTCACAAATATAGAAATTGTGGATATTTTCAGATTCATTCCTTAACCTAAAGCTTAGATTTCTATGTTTGAGCATGTACAACAATAAAATTAGTGATAATTGATTGTCATAGCGGACCAGCTCAATAAAAATTTGGAATATTTCAGTCACATGCACGAGCAGTCTGTTCTAGTACAGGTATTTTTGATAAAAGAGATTTACAGTTCAATTTTGGATGAAGTAAAGTCAAGCGTTTCCAAATTCTTCCATGGACAATTTTAGAAGCAGACACAAATGACAAAAATATCAATTGTATGTACAATATAAAGGGGGTAGGAAAAAACTGACCTCCAGCTTGTCCTGCAATTGGGTAGTGTTTTCAAGAGGGTATGAAGATAAGTGGATTAGGGTCATCTGTAGAAGAGATACACTTGTGTAGAAAAATCATGATATCAGAATCTCCAGCTTTCATTTCTTCAGCTCTATTATATTGATTTAAGGCCTTGCTTGAGTCTCTCTCACCCAAGAGAGAAGGGTCTTTCAAAGTTTCATGGACTCAATTTCCCTCGGGTTGGTATCTTCAACAGGAGAAGCAGCGTGAATGCGCAGAGTGTGGAGTGGGGCCTTCAGAAAGAAGTCAACAAGAAAAGGTAATGAGGGCGTTTCGTAAGACTATCAAAACTCCATGAGAAATAGCAACATTTAGACTTGAGCATTGCTCTGTGTCTCTCAGCTGGAGAGTTCCTTTTCCCTCTTTTATTTCTTGTCATCAATACCGAAATGCTCTCAGAAACTTCGAGGCCATCAGACAACCCTGATTCCAGGAGCCAGCCCCACAGTTGCCATAGTTAAGCAGAGATTTCTTCAGTTTGATGCAAGAAATCAGGCTTTTTCACATTATTTCTTTTCAGTTTGTAGAAATGTCTTTCTTTTTTTTTTTTTTTTTTTCCTCCTCTGCAGCTGAAAGCCTTTTTTCCCTGGCTCACAGCAAGGAACAACCTCTCTTGGGAAGGCTCCTAATTTCTCCTGTTCTCATCTGGCCACCCAGCCAGTCGGACAGATCCTCTGCTTCTCACTGCTTGGATACTTCAGCTGCTACCCTACAGACCAAAAAAAGCTAAAACTTCTTTTAGCTCCCTTTAAAATCATCATATATAAACAGCAATGTTCCCTCAGTATTGGAGCCAAGGTGAGGAAATTTCAAAGAGGCCTTCAAAAGTGTTTCTGCATTTCACCACTCATGACCCAAACTCTCAAATGGTTGGGGGTGATATAATAAGGATGTGCTGGTATCGCATTTAAAAAGACATCCCTTTATCTGCAAGGATACCTTTTTCTTCTCTAACAAGTTCCCATTTTCTTGTCAAATAAAGGGCTAAGTCTGAAAAGAACAGATGTTCGTCATTTAAGTGTCATTTTCTCTGGTAAGCCCTGCTTGGTTTGGTTCTTGTCCCTCCTGAAGAAATTTGAGCTCTTCCCCATAGTGCCAACATTCTGAGACTAAAGACACATCTTCAGCAGCACTGAAGGAAAGCTGTGAAAAGCCTCACAAAATCTACAAAGCAGCAGATTTGGTTCTTGAAGAGAGAAACTCACCAAGTCCCAAGGTTTGTTAGTAAGCAAGGACCCAATATTTTCTATCCATCCCTCTGCCTGAGGGAAAGATGCAATCATCTGGCACATGTTTACAGGGCATGAAATAACAACTTGGGTGTGACATCTCAGGTCAGATCCCTTCTGCTGCTGAGCCTTGAAGAGGTGGGGGGAAGGTTGGGAGCAATGTGCCTGTATCTGTATGTACAGATCATTTTCTCCCATGCTTAGGATTTGATATAACTGCATTAGCACCTGCTGAATGGAAAACTGAATTCTTCCTGCCACTTGAATGACAAAGCTGCCAAAACAGTGCTGAATATTTCTTTCAAGGCTGATAAAGTAATCTATCAATGCTGGTCACCACTGAGTCTCTGGGAAACCTTCAAATGCAATTTTCCCTGTGTAGGGTTGTACTTATTTTGATTTTCAATGAATTGCATCAGCGTGAAACCACCCAAAGAGGACACACAAGGAAAGAAAAAGACTTAAGTGGTGTGTTTCTGATTGACTGTGTAGTTCAATATTGTGCTGTGAGCTGCATTATCAGTTAAGCTCATCCTTTTCACAGGGAGTGGGATGCTCTGGAGGGAAAGCAAGTTATCTGAACTATATAAGGGACAATAAAACTGTGAAGACTGGTTAGGATGGGGTCTTTGACATGGATGAGACAGAGTAAACCACCACCCACTATAGATCTAGATACTGGCATTTACTTAAGAAAAGTCATATCAGAGCTTTTTAAATCAGAACTTACTTATCTCTCACACTGTCCCCCTGTGCTGCATTCACCAGGTTTCAGCTTCCCACTCGGAGGTGGCATTACCAGCCCAGGGCACTGACTGTCCCTCAGCATTTATTTTCCTGATCTCCATGATGTTCCCTACATCTTTTCCCCAGCAGAATCTTCACCTTCTTCTTTCTGGTCTCACTTCCTCCTTTGGAAACCACTTCTTTTTAGGAAACCCCTTTTTGGAATCTCCTTTTTTCTCAACCCCCTAAGCCTACTGTTTTCCTAACCTAAACAGTCAACATGCAGAACAGTAGACTACATGAGATGAACAGCAAAATCATTTAGTCTTGCACACATGCACAGCCAGTCATTTGCTGCCAGTTGGCATTCACTGCATAAAGTGTTTTGTTTTTTTTTCCCTGTGACTGTTTCAGTTGGTAAAAATCAAGCTCTCAGAGTCAGCAGAGCTGACTGATACCTGATATTCTGATATCTGTGAGTTGTCTGGCCCTGAGATTCTTTGCCCACATTCCACAGGCAGAAAAGGGGACTTCAACATTTTCAGGGATCTTTGTTTATCAGAAACTAATCCTAGAGTTGGGAAAGTAATTTTCTTACTTGCTTGAATATTTTTGTGGTTGCTTTACAACAGGAACATGATTTTTCTCATTAAAATCTTGTGTACAATATTGTTTGAGCACCGTGTAAACCCTTCATATAAAGAAGATTTACTGCTTTTCTTCTTAATTTCCTTGTTTAGTTCAAGTCCCTGTGTGATTACTTTAATGCAGAGGTTTGCCACTGAGGACAATTTGAAATGCAATGCTTGCTACTCCCCCAGCAATGAGGCTACCTAAAGGAATCCCAGGCTGGAACAAGTTGGAGTGCTCTGCCCCACTTCATGTTGATGCAAAAAACAACAGAACAGGGAGAGCAGGGACTGAACGAGAGGGGCAACTTCCCAAGTAGCCTTGTCATATATATGTCTGAAAACACACACAGACTAATATATATATATATAAAAAACATGTATGTATACCTTACTGCCTTCTATATTCATTTCCAATAAGCTCAGCTTCTGATATTTCTGACATCTCCCCCTTCACAGCATTTTTTTTTTCTGTGGTGAATTAAACGACTAAAGTGCAATGACAGAATGATGTTTGCATGTCTGATCTCAACTTTGGCAAGTTTTGTTTCTTATCTCTTGCTTCACACTTCTTCCTCAGGCATTTTCACAGATTTGATAGAATTATGATGAGCTTTCCTGGGTCCTTGCCTTATACTGCATATCACCAGTAAAATGAATCCTTTGGAAAATAATTTTAGAAAATTATGAGATAATAGTCTTTAAAAGACATCTCTGTGCATGTGTGCAGACAGAGCTGAATTCCAGTACTGCTGTTTTGGGCTAAATGCATGCTATTACCAAAGATGTTCAGAACCAGCTCAGCTGTATTTGTGTCTGATAGATTTACCTTAAAGTACATTTCCTGCCCTTGGCAAACTTCAGGTGAGAGTAGGCTCAGCTGAGCAGCATGGGATAAACTCTGAGTGCCTCTCTCTGTTAACAGTCTAGGAAAATCAATGATTTGCCATTTTTGAAGGATGTGAGCCAAAATTTTAAGTTTCTCTATGCTTATGTAAATCAGTCTTCCCTTTCCAGAATGCTTTGTCCCTGGGATATCACTCAGGGTAACAGAGGCACAGAAGGCATTTGATGGGATGCAGGATGGAACTGCTGGCTTGCAGGTTGTGGATTTCCCTTTCCAGAGACACACAAGTCAAGACAAGGAAATGGGAGTTTATTAGGAAACCCTCCTTCTTCTTGTGCAACAGATAGGTGACACATACTAAGGCAGGGTGACAGGTTAATGAAAAATAAGACCTGGGAGCTTTTAGCTACTATGGTAAAGTAGGGAAGTCAGGCTGCAGTGTCTGTTTGAGCCTTTTATGATTCTGAAGTACTTTAGAGAGCAAAAGGCAACTCTGTGCCTGTGGAAGCAACCTTATTTCACATTTCTATGGGCAATGCATTTGTGTAGTTGGTGCTTCTACTCTGTTCCCTGAAATGGGGAACATCCGTTTCCCATGGTGGCAGGAATTGCTCAAGAAGGTACTTTACCCATTTTTAAATTAAAAAACAAAAACCAAAAGAAAATCTAGATGGAACATCTGAACATTTGAACATTGAGTTGTTGTCTCTGCAGAACCGTGGTGAAGTGCAAGAAACAGCTCCCTCCAAAGACTATTTCACATCCTAGCTCACAGCTGGGGGGAGTCATCCCTGCTCGTTATCCATTGTAAGAACATTTTCCAGTAGTGGTTCTTTTTAGCCTCTGAGTCAGCTGAGATGTTTGGAGTTGTAGCTTTGGAAGCAATCAGGAAAAAGCTGGCATTATATGTGGTAATTCTGCAGGAAAGGGTGATTTTTTTTGTCTGAGCTGAGGCGTGAGGTAGAACAGAGGCCTCCAGCTTCCCTCTCTGAACCAGAGTTACATCACATAAGGTCTTTCCTCTTTTATAAAATCATCTAGGAAAAAGCAAGCTGGTGAATATGGGTGGGGCATATAAACTGATAGAATAATTTAAGTAAGAACAGAGATCTCTTAAGATCATTGAGTCCAGTCACTAAAACAACTCCCAAAGTGCCACACCTACATATCTTTGAAATATCTCCAGGGATGGTGATTTAGCCACTTCTTTGAGAATCCTGTTCCAGTGCTTGACAGCCCTTTCTGTGAGTACATTTTTGCTAATATCCATCTTATCTTACCCTGAAACGACTGAAGCCATTTTGCCTTGACCTCTCACTTGTTACCTGGGAGAACAGACTGAACCCCACCTGTCTGAAACCTTCTTTCAGGGAGTGATAAGGTCACTCCTGAACCTCCTTTTTTCCAGGCTAAGCATCCCCAGCTCTCTCAGCCACTCCTCATCAGACTTGGGCTCCAGACCCTTCACTACCTCCATAGCTCTTCTTTGTAAAGTAACCACCTGGGGTTTGCAATATTTAGTAGCAGCAAGAGGTGGCTTTTTGCTCTCATCAGAGACATATTGATAGTACAGCTCTCCCCTGCATCCTGCTGAGGAACAGGGGCAATCCTGTAGCCTACTGGCTTGTCACTGCTGACATCTGCAGCACCCCTGGGCTTTGGGAGGGTTTGCTGCTCTGCCTCCTGACCTCTGCGTGTGTGTGATCTGAGATGATCACAGCCTGCAGAAATACAGCCACAGGCAGAAATACAGCCACAGGCAGAAACAGAGGATAGCAGCAGTTCTGGCTGTTCTGAGCTGGAGATGGGCAGATGATGAATTGATGCAGGCAGAGAGGCACCGTGGCAGCAGCAGAGCCCTGCGTGCAGCAAGGGGCTGGGCTGTCTCAATCTCTGGTTTGTGTCAGCAGGCTACAGCTGAGGTCAAAAGTGCTGTTCACACGGATGGGAAAACAAGTATTATCAGAAGACATACCCAAAAGATACCTTCTAAAAAAAAATAATAATAAAAAATTGAAGGATAAGAAGCTTTGCTTAGATGTGGTCTCCAGCTTCTGACCTGCCCTCCTCTCTGGACCCCAAGGGGCTGTCTGGACAGGGGAAGGGGAGAGGAGAAAAGGACCAGCTGCATCTCAGGGCCACAACTCAGCTTGACCACATGCTCTTAAATTCTCAGTAAATCCCTGTACCAGCTCTGCTGCTGACTCTCTGTGCCACAACAGACAGGAGTAAATATCACCAATAACATGTTCCAGGCAGGGAGTCAAGGAAATTATGTGCAGGGTGTCAGCAGAGATGAGAAGAGAGACCACTACTCATCAAGTCCAAACTTAGCACTGACCCACACACTCAGGCTAGCAGAGAGTTAGAGAAGACAGAGATATGTGGACCTTTAAAGATCACCCTAAAGCAATTAAAAAAAAAAAAAGGTCATAATAATAGTCATCAGAACTTTGACCTGAAATGGGTGACTGCTACAGTTTTTATCTCTTTTAATCAGACTGCAGGACATAATAAACATTGAGGTTTAGATCTCTGATGAGCCCCTTTTTTGTTTGTAGTTTCTCCAGTTTTCCCTATTTTTTAAACTGTGGTGTTCAAAATTAGATATATTTGAATTATATTTTTAACAAATACAATGGAATGATATATACCTGCATCTCCACAGCTGAACACCTTTCATGCATATTGATATTTATAGTTTACATAAATCAAGTTTCTTTTTTGCAGAAGGATGTCGGTGTTCCTTATTTTGCAGTTTTTGCAGCATTATTCCTGTGCAAACCTTCCTCAATTTCTTTTTCCAAATCAGCTGATTTATGATGACTTTCATATTCATGTTCTGATACCCTGCTACAACTCCATCCCAGTTTTAACTCCCTCATTTAGGTTTTTAATGCAAGTGCA
The DNA here is from genome assembly GCA_027886175.1 of Phylloscopus collybita. Classification (NCBI taxonomy): domain Eukaryota; kingdom Metazoa; phylum Chordata; class Aves; order Passeriformes; family Phylloscopidae; genus Phylloscopus; species Phylloscopus collybita. The sequence goes on from JAJNNQ010000129.1 coordinate 27,212,692, forward strand.
GTTTTTAAAATAATAATTTGAGGAAAGAAGACACAGTGACTTATTTGCAGGTGTTACGAGATTGTCCCCTAGCACAAGGGGCATTGGAAGAGAAAGTAAAAAGTGATATTTTTAAGATGTATTATCAAAAATCAATTATCATCAATGAAAATGAGTGAGCTTTCATTGTTGAATAAGATCAAGTGGAGAGGAGCAGGCAGGTTGAGCCCTAACACAAGTGCATTTTGATGTGAGAAGGAATTGAAAAATACAGAGAAAAAGTGAGGAGGAAACAGCAACAGGCTATGGAAACATCTGTATCTGTGGTTTTTAGGATTTAAGCTGGAGGAAATGACCTTTACGTGATGAGTGTGCATATGAAAGTGTAGCATGCTTGCACTTGGATAGTTTATTTGCTTTCTGACTGATTTGGGGATTGAGATGGGATCACTGAGTTGTGCTGATTCTGTTGAGACTCATGGTTGTACTGTTAAATTTAGGGGAGTTTGTCACACTCTAACAGTAGAATGTAATGTTAAGCAAGATTTGATGTTATGGTCAAGAATAGTAAATTGATGACCTTGAAGACCAAAATCAGAAGTATAAAAGATGAGTAGTGCAGACTGAGATTTGAATGTTCTCAAATCAAAACTCACCTCTTGCACTATCATGCCTTGAATTTTAATTTTTGAAAGAGAATTAATGTATCAGTCGTCTTCAAAACAGCTTTTGTAGAAAGCTGTAAGCCAAACTGGCCTTTGCAAGCAAAGAAATTATGATAAAGCAAAGAATTTAGGATAAATCTAAGAAGCCTTTTAGAATCTTGGAAAAGATTCTAAAAGAATTGTAAGGCGGTAGCCAACCTTCTTCTGTGGTCATGCTGTCATCACAAGAGGGTTTGGTTTGACGTTTTTACTAGTAGGATGTGTCTCACTTCAACTGATGGTTGCCTTTTTCTCTGTAAAGGGTATGTGGGGGTGGGATGCCTGGTAAATCATCTAGATGAATGCCATAAATAGAATTATTCTGGTTTCACTGGGTTTACAATGACTTAACTTCACACTAGACTCATTTATTGTCTCATGTGTTATTTTAGCATAAATATGAAGTGCACAAACAGGAGTAAATGACTGAAGGACATAGCAAATTCCATCAGGATGGGACTTTGGAGTCAGCAAATTGCAAACATCAGAGACTGCTTCCTGCATTTTATTTGCATCTGAGTATTGGACCAACACTAGCTCTTCCCAAACACTGCTTAGTTTCTTCAAGGTGTTTTCCTTGCCTAAAACATCCTGAAATATGGATTCTGAAGGGATGATAAATGTGCAGATCTCCTCTTCCAGCACCTGCAAAAAAGTTGTGCTTAACTTTAGTACTTTCGTGTTCTTTCATCTTCCCCTGGGAAAAAAAAAAAAAAACAAACCACAACAAAAAACCCACCCAAAACAACAAAAACAAAACAAAACAAAACAAAAAACTTTTTTAAAAATTGTTATTCTGAATCAATTTTTTTTAATGACTGAAAAGGATTTTTGAAATGGATTCTCTGGGCAACCTGTGCCAAGGCACCACCCTCACAGGGAACAATTTCTTCCCAATATTCCATCTAATCCTCAGTGTGAAGCCATTCCTCCTTGCCCTGTCACTCCAGGCCCTTGTCCAAAGTCCCTCTCCAGCTCTCCTGGAACACCTTCAGGTACTAAAAGGGGTTCCAAGGTCTCCCCAGAGCCTTTTGTTCTCCAGGTTGAACACCCCCATTGTGTAAAACCCATCATACTTCAGAACTTAAAAGGAGACTCAGGAAATCTGTGGTATTATGATGAGTATCTGGTCTGCTAAGGAGTTCTGCACATCATATCTCTTTTGGGTTCAGTTTCTTCCTTTGAAAAGCAAAGGCATTTTGTTACTGATCTCTTTTATAAAGAGCTCAAGAACTGAAAGTTATTAATACATAAAAATACCCCTATCTTTGCCAAAAAAATGTATGAAGAGTTGAGCCTGTAGGTATTGTTCCAACTAGCAATTTACATCTCATTATCTTCTAGAATATTAACTTTCATCACATTGTGGATTTTCCTTACACTGTTTCCTTTCATACTTAGGTTGACTGTAGTACAAAATCACAGGAAAAATCTCTCTTGTTCAGTTCAAGTTAATTGCACTGTAGTTGAGGGATTTTGATAAATTGATACTTCACCCCCATCATCTTTGGACCTGAAGAGGATGGAAGAAAGAAAGATGAGATTTTATCCTAATATTTTGCTTTAAAAATGAGAAAGTATATGTAATTATTTTCTTCTACTATGTATGATTCTGGGAAGGCAAATCATAAATGGCTGTGCTGCTAATGGTTAGGCTCACTAGGGTGATTTACCTCAGAATGTGTCAATTCTCCTTCAAATGAATCATAATGCTTTGTTTAAGGGGAAAAGACCTACCCTGGCAGTTCTACAGAGGCAGAGATGCCCATGGATTGTGTCTCTGTGTCTGGGTTATTTTCCTTGCACAGGCCTGGCCTCCATCCCTCACGGGGATCAGCAAAACAGGAGGTGACTGCCTTGACCCCCTCCCCAAAAGAAGCATTTTAAGCCCTTTTTTTAAAGCAGCAAAAAATGTTGATCTTTTCAAGTGGATCATCAAGTGCTTTTGCAGGGAACTCTGCCAAGTCTGACATACTCTTATGGGCTTAGCCCAGTAAGAACCTAAGCCCACTGCTGACGGTGCTGAGGGCAGACTCACAGGAGCCAACTTTGGGCTCATTGATAAGGTAGGCTTTGTAAAGGGAAAAGACTGTCACAATGCCACTTCCCTAATTTTAAGGAGCACATACATCTGCTGGAAATCAGAATAGTTCAGCTGATTCAGAATAATCTTAGTGATTTAGCACATTCTCCTTATGCTTCTTTGAAAGTCTTTTTTTGAGAATCTCCTGTCTCTGTTTCCTTGAATTCTTTCATTTGGCTTGATGCAGCAAAATTATTTACAAGCTGCAAGCATCACAATTAGCATGATACGAACATATAAAGAGACTTCTGATAATCCTCCTGACCACCTGAGCTACTCTTTGCAGATTCCTTTTCACCTTTTCTCTTTCACAAATGTGTGTACACATGTGTGTACACAAGTGTAGAAGATAGTTACTGTTTATTGGAGAGTTGTTTCATAAAAACTTTTATTTTTCCCCTCAGAAATCCATTTTCTATGTTAAATAATGGTGCAGAAGCTCACTAATATCCCCCCTTTCCCCCCTAGATTATTAGAGTGAGAGACAGCTTTTAATCAGAACAGAGAACTAAATGTTTCCTGTTTCCCCTGTCCCATGGTTTCTGAATCCTTTAAAAAAACAAATCAATTAACAGATGATACTAAAAAGAGGTTTGAAGTGTTTGGGATTTTTTCCACAAAACACATGCAGTCTCTGCTCTTAGGTTTAGAGATACATGATGTCAGAGGTGTGCAGCTTAGTCCTTTATTTCTGCCGATTAATTTGACACCAAGAGCTGTGTGCCTTGTAAGTGACAGTCACGCTTTCAGGAGATGCTGAGGAGCCTTCATGTGCACTAGTGAACTAACCAGAGCCCTTCAGCAGCCTCTGATAAAAACACAATTATCACAGAATGAACTATGGCCTAGGCAATGAGTTGTCACTGTCACACCCAGACAACTGCAACCCCCACCAGATGCTATTTTATCCAACGTGTGTGTTACCCACAGCACCAGTCAATAGCCCCATCTACCACACTTTCACCTTTCCATCTTCAGACCCCTGAATGTTTTCCAGCAGAGCAGTGATTGCAGAAGATCCGATTTAACCTTAATGATTTTCGTGGTCAGTTTTGTTGGTTCTACTAAAGATGCAAAACAAGCTTAGTGGCAACAGACAAAATGAAGGATCCCTCTGCCACCCAAGTGATGCAGATCTTTCTGTTTCAGAGGAGGCTTTAGAGAAGAAAAATTTGTCTTTGAAATGGACCATGGTAATAAACTCCCCAAATACCCTATGTTTAATTGCAATTTGCAGCAATATCACTGCTGGGATAGCTCATTCCTTCTCTCCAGACAGGAATGGAGGGTGCTGGTTTTGTGGCCTCTGTGATAAATGAGTGTGTACAAATTCCCAGCCTCTATACAGAATGGTATTTTCAAATGTAAGGTTTCCTCCTAAAAGGCTAGGCAGTTCATTTTGTCATCTCTGCTTTGACTTCAACAGAAGCAGAAAACTCATTTCTCTCTTTGAAAAAATGTAATTTAAAACAAGAAAAAGAGCAAACTTCCTTACAAAGGAGAGGCATTTTGTTAAATCTGAATGTTAAAATGAAACCCAAAGTTAATTCAGGAGCGACTATGATTTCTTTCCATTATTTTTTTTCTGCATCATTTATATGCAGATTGGAGGCACTTTTCAGCAAGTGTCAATGGGGAGAGGACTAATGACACCTCAGGGGCATTAGGGAAAAATTCTTCCCTGAGAAAGAACACAGACATCACTGAAACAAACGGCTGTGGGTTTTCAGTTCATGCAAACTGTTTTCAACACCCCAGCTTCTCATTGAGGTCTCAAAATGGCATAAATCAGAACAGCTCCACTGAAATTCATGATGGTGTCAATAAATTGGGGTGTACCTTAGTCTTTGGCTTTTTCTTTTTAACAGCAAAGTCTCCAATGTGATGAGAAAGCATTGCAGTGGTAGTTTCTGCAATGTTTTCAATAAGTACATTGGTAGTTATTTCCTCCATTATTTGCATGTTTTTTCTATTTAATTACCCTTACTTTTATCTACACCAAGTGTTTAATTTCCTACATAGAAACACGGAATGGCTAGGGTTTGAAGAGACCTTGAAGATCATCTAGTTACAACCCTTCTGTCATTTTAATTTCTGTAACGTACCAAAAATAAGTTTCCCAGTTAAGTAAAGTGACAAATACTCACTTTAGGTGACTGTTTATCTAGTACATCTTTTACTCAGCATGAAAATGAGAGGTGGAAAACAACAAAGAGAATTTTGCTAAATACAAATCTGGGCATTCTGGATTCTGCACAATTATGTTTCTGCTGCAACATGGATTTCTTTCATACTTTATTATGCTTTCATACTTTATTATGCTTTCTGAGTTGAAGCTCTTTTTCTTCTCTCACTTTTCTAAGTGTCTCACTTTTGGGACAGCTTTGATTTTACCTATTTGCCTCAATATATTTATATATATATTTACTAGTGGATAAAACTGAGGTGTTTTGCGTAGGTTTCTGTAAAACAAGCAGACATAAACTTTCTATGTTAGACATTCAAAAAGAATGAGATGGAATCGTACTTCTCTCCAGAAGGATATTCTCTATGTGTTTGTCATAGTGATGGACTGTATTTTCAGATTGGCTGTGTACTGGATAACAACACACTTGAATATAAGGCCTGTTTTTCCAAGTGGTCCTGTCAAGTCAGTCCATGTGATAATCACTTTCTATCTTAATTTTCTTTCTTATAGACCATCACCACATGAATTTAGACTCAAAGCTGGTTGATGTAGAAATTATCTCCTAATGCAGCTATGACACTGCACAGAGACTTTTCCTATATTGGAACCTCCTTTACTGATAAAACAAAATATCTATAATGGCTCTTCCAAAAAAATCCCCGATATGTGAGATAGGGAAGTGAGGAAAGGAGGCTTCCAAGTCTTATCTGCCTTATAGTAAAGTGCACCTGAGATATTATGACAGACTTTCTCTAATGCTGATCACATCTTGTGATGCTTTCTCTTTGCATTCTGATTACAAGTCCTGAATCATCACCATGCCTATTCCATTCAGCCATCCAGAAGAGTCAGTTGCAGATGGGAGCACAATTTAAAATAATGAGCCAATCACAGTTAATTTTCTTGGTATTTACTGTAATAACATTAATTTTGATGAACCCCTCCATTATTAATGTGAGTGTCACAAGTGCTTCTATAGCATTTTCACTTGGATTCCATTTTAATTACCTGGACTGTTAATCTAAAGTGCCACTACAGGAATATAATAGAATATAACCGTGAGGGGAAAAGATTTCTTACTCAATGGGAAGGTATGAGCTAAAAAAAAAAAATACCTTTGCTCATTGATTTCTCAGGCATGGTAAGGTGTCAGTGCCTTGGACAGAGTCACAGTCCCATAATGGATGCCATTTACTCTTCTGCAACGTGGTGATACATGGCTGGATTACCATTTGAACTCGTCCCTCTTTACATGTAATGGACATAAATTGCATTTATGTTTTCTTTATAGCCCACTTTAGTGCCATCATGGAAAAAGCTTTAGAATAAATGACAGAAGACCCACATTTCTTATCCACTTTTCAAAACATGGACCAACTTGACTTTTCTTTTCAAGCAGAGTTTGAAGCTTGGCAGGGTATCCAAATAAAGGATGACATTTCCGTCTGTGAGAAGCAGTATGTCAGGTTTCTATAGCATGAGAGCTGTAAAGCTAATCTCTCCTATGATTTCTGCCCAGTGCCCCTAATCACCCTTTTTATGAATTTTCTATATTGCAAGGGAGCACTATATAATTCAATAACTGAGCAATATCTGTTTTACTTTCCTTTTATGAGCCATTCCATGCCCTCTTAATACAGATTATCCCACATAATTTGGATTCCAGGAAAAAGCGCTCTTCACTTCTATTTTATTTTTTTAAACCTGGGTTGAGTGGGATAGAGACAGATTAAAAGCATCATTGTTAATGTGAACGATAATGTGTGCTTTTTATTAGTACTCTGTTTGATACCCCTCTCTCTCAGACTTTGTTGTTATCAAACATTTTCATTGACATAATCTAAAATTCCCCTCTTATTCCATTGCTGCAGTCCTGGAGGTCCCTTTACCAGCCACTGCTTCAGACCCACAGTTCCTGTTCTCTGGATTCTCCTCCTGATGCCCAGATGCAGCACTGGAGGCTCCAAAGGACCAGTATCCTTTGTGTGCTGCCATAGTATCACTTAAATCACACATCTGGACCCCTTGTTTGCTGCTTTGTTTACTTTCCCAGCACCAGACAAGCCTTTCTAGCGCTTTTTGAATGCCCCTTCCATGCCTCTAATCCCCGAGTCATTTTCCTTTACAGTCCAACACACAGTCTTGAGTGGAGACTCATGTGCTTCCATCTTCTTTTCTTGCCTGGCTCCAAGCTTCAGTCTGCTTCTTCCTTTTTTCTTCTGTGTGCACAACTTACTATGGAAGAAAACAGAAACCCAGGTATGCACCCACATGCCTTGCTCTGGATGGTCATCCTTGTGTGGTATTGGCGCTCACAAACACCTCAGCACAGCTGTCCCTGATGGTCAGCATAGATCTGTGCCTCACAGAAAGCAAATCCTGTGCACAACTCCTCTGCTTCTAAAGGAGAAACTTCCACTTAGTGTATGATTTGAATGCAGATTTTGATGAGCTGCTTAACTATTCCTCACAAACAGAAGGTGGCCCATGTGCCATCTTTGCTAAGGACTGTGCTCCTGAGCTGTCTGCCTGGAGAGGTTTGGGCCCTGCTTTCTCTTGAATGATTGAAAATTGATGACAAATGCATTGTTTTAACTCCAGAAGAATCCATATCACCTATTTTCTGTGTGGTTTCTTCTCAGGTTTGGGAAATATCAGCTTTCATCTGCTTTCATCAGACAATGCCCCATCTTATACAGAAAAATCTGAGTGTGTTTAGCGTCTGTCAACACCGACTTCATCACAGTCCTGGTGAAAAAGAGTGATGAATAAGTGAGAGAAAGATATGAAAGCATAATAAGTCTTATCTATCTCTCCTAACACATCAGTGTTGAGGAATTATGAAGAACCCTTTTCTCAGTCTCAGCCTCTAAGATCACAAACCTTGTCAGTCAAGCTCCTAAAACCCAGGGTTGCTAAACACGTTACCGCACTGTGATGATGTAACAGATGGCAGGGAGCAAGACACCAACTGAATCTGATTATATCTTAAGGAAACTATTTTAAAATATGGCAAACACATCAAAACCTCCTTTCACGTATTCTTCCAGGCCTAACAGCAAAATACTCTAACAGCTCAGCAGGAATATTAGTGAAGCTCAGAAAAAATTAAATGTTGGAAACTGCTTTTCCCAACTCTGATAGAAGCTGCCACCTATGTGTAAAATAGTAAGAGCTTTGTGTTACAGCTGGGTTTCTTAAAAGAGAGGCAGGAGTTGCCAAGCACATTAAATATCAGAGAAAATATTTAATGATGATTTTAAACTTGGGTGAGAGATGGACTGCATCAACTGAGCTGATGTGTCACGGCTTGAGAGAGGGTTTTATTTTAAAGGAAATTACCTTTCCAGTCACTGTGGGCTGCCCTCATCACTTCTTATGTTCCTTACAGAGTTTCACATGCCAGCTGAGGACATGGTTTAACTTGTATATTTTCTGCAAAAGCAGAAGACCTACATCAATTTACAACATCCAAAAACCTGCCTCTTTGGCCAGGTTGTCTCTCACAATGAAGAATTTTCAGCATTACTAGCTCACAGTTTTATTATGGACCTTGTTTTCATGACTGTCTTCTGCACAGAATTTAATTGTTTGAATTCTTTTACTTTATGAGATCAGCTTTTCAACAAATGATTCACCTTAACAGCAGGGAAGATTTGACTGCAAAAGGCCCCAAATTAGCAATCAAATTCATCCAAAGGCATACAGCTCTTAATCTTTAAGATAACGAAATAATAAATTTAAGCCTTTTTTTGTGAATTCTTTTGATTTTCAGTCACCGTTTCGTATTTTTGCTTCCAGTGAGGTCTCTTTGGCTGGGAAGCTGAGTCAAAGAGCAATTGGCCAAAAGGTTTCAAGGGTGTCAGTATACTCAGTGCTGACATGAGAAATCTGGGATTATCCAGCAACCAGACACTCCAATGGTAGCCCACTGCCTCAGTGTCTGACAGTCCCAAAGGCACCAACCTATTCCTGGAGGGCAGGAACGAGGAGATTTCTCTCCATGGAGAAATCCCCCCACAGAGTCAATCCTTTAACTGAGCAGCTGAGAATTGCCACCCAGAATAAGAAGAAAAGTACATTTATTGTACTCCTCCCTTTCAACTTTCTCGTTTTGCTGCTCCTTTATCAGCTACCAGAAAATGCCCTTTCTATCAGCATATTACTGCACAGACATTGTGTAAAGTGCTGGGGAACAGGCTGAGCATAGCTTAGAGCTTATTAGTGATGGACTTAACCAATTAATAAACATGCTTTCTCTGCTCTCTGAAAGCCAGAATGGAAATATTTTGAGCTCCAATTCCTCTTGCTCATGATGTATTTCTTCTTCACTCTTGCTTTGTGTGGTCTCTGATTCATGGCTGCTTTATACAATGTTAGCATATACACTAATTAAAAAGGATTTATCAGGTTGAGCTCATGATGACTGAAGGATCCTTTCTCCCTTGGCAAGGTTTGAATATTTGACTAGCTCATTAATGCTTCTGCTTTTTCTCTTTGTAAGAGGAGACTGAAAAATGAAAGAAGGGATTTGCTGTGCAGCTTTAGATGAAAGGTTGGTTCATTTATTTTTAAAGCTGTCTAAAGGGGTTAAGCCCTACTCTGATTTACACCAAAGGGCAACTTATAACCCCTCAGCAAAATAATTACTCATTTACATTGACAGGCACTATTTATTTGCAGGATGCCTTCAATGTAAATAAGAAAAAAAATTATATGAGTTTTTTTCTTTAGAGGGCGTAAAGTTGACAGAGTTCTTCTGAATCTGTGTGAATCAGGAGTTACCTTAGTTGACCTGGTTTTGATATTTCAGACCATCATAGCCTTCAAATTACAGGAAAATACCCTTATTTATGCCACCTGGGGATTTGACCCTAGAATTTAAAAAAAAAAAAAAAAGTCCAGTACTTGACTCTTATTCTCCCACTATTCACACACCCCTCCAAACACAATTACTCCAGATTTACCTTGCCACAGGTGAAATCCCTGCACCTTCAGAAATGAAGTGCCCACATGATAGATATAAGTTTCAAAGTAATTTAATATATCCAAAAATATACACACATATTTAAAAAAATGCCTCCTCTCAGTGCTAATCTTTGATGTTTGGCTGGATTATTATCTCACGAAGATTGTAACCCTGAGAGTTTTAAGTGCCCACTATGTCTTCCTTCTTTATTCTTTCCAAAGTACTTGAAAGATCCCACTGAGTCAATTACACACAGTATCTCTTAATAATGTCCTCTTCCTGGCACATCATTGTTTTCCTTTATGTTTATTTCAAAAGGTTAAATTAAATAGGAGAGTAGAGATAAATCCACGTTATGAATTATAAAAAGTTACCACATGCTCCTGAGAATGCCTGGAATTTTGATGGGGAGGATTTAGAGAAGCAGTGCCCTGGGGAAGTCAGTGCCAGAGAAAGCCAGGTCTGTTTAAGTCAGAGGAAAGCTAGGTGCATGAACTTTGCTGTTTACAAGTTTATTTTTCCCTGCACTAGGAGTCTGGTGCCAAACACCCTCTTGCTTGCTGACTCCAACAGTTCTGTTTCTGAAAATCCCTGCACAACATAGGAGATTAAGTGGATGCCAAAGCAAGTGGTGCAAGCCCCAGTGGTTGGGAATCTTCAGGAAAAGACTATTTTGACACCATCCAGGACAGCTTTAGGTGCTGACCCTCCTTTCAGCAAGGTGATCCTTGGAAAACCCTCCAGCTCTGTGATATCTGAAATTTTGCTACAGGGTGGAGTTACTTTATGTGGGGGAGAGAGTTTCTGCTTCATGGGAATAGCAAGAGTGAGAATCTGAATGCTACTACTGAGTCCCATAACCTTTCCTGGTGCTGCACCTCTTTGGAATGCAAACTTAGCAAACTCTTGGCTGTGTGACTTTGAGCTTTATCTTCACTGTGGACTATGAAACAGTGGCCACATCTCTCACACCAGAGCTGCATCTCATAGTGAGTGAAATATTATTCATATTGCCTTTGAGTGAGTACATAAAGCACCTTATGAGCCTTCCAAATATAAAAGGTGGTATAAAAGGAAATAGTAATATGCCTGCATAAATATTAAGGGAAAATGACACTTTCCTTTCATAAAAGCAATATCCATTCCTGACTTAATATTTTCTAGTATACACTGAAAGATAAAATCTGCATGTCCACAATTTATGGCTACATTGTCATCTACAGAATTTCACTAGGTGTCTGCTCACCCTCCTGTCATTTCCTCCTTTCCTCCCCAGTAAATCATTAAAAACAATATGGCTTGTAAGCCTGTTGAGTACAGGACTCCCTGAAATTCTTGTCAAAAAAGGTCAGGAAGGAGAGGTTTGTTCTGAGAAGCAAGTGATGAAATAAAAGGAAAAGCTCAGCTTTTTATGCTGCAAATAGAAGAAGACGGTGCTGAATCTTAGAAGCAGGCAGCAGCATAAAATGTCAAGCATAGTGGGTAATAAACTCTATCTCCAAGAGTGTGAGGAGCAGCCAGTGTGTTACGCAGCTCATCATTCCTTCATTGTCCTCTTTTCAGCTTTCCCATTGCATGTGGCCACCTGAAGCCAATTAAGTATGTGGAAAAAAAAAAAAAGAAAAAAAAAATTATATATATATATATATATATATATATATATATAAAGAAGGGCTTTCCCTGTGATAGTGATAAAGCCTATTTCCCATCTGCTCCAAACTGTTGTATTGCCTAACATAAATTGGTTTTGCCTGTCACTTCAGAAGTCTCTGCTGAAATTGCAACAAAATGGTTCTCTGGCCTCACTTTCATCCTAAGTGACAATTCATTAGAATTACAGCACTTCCATTTCCAGCTTCCTTTTTTGTCAGTGCTGTATCATGAGGAAGATACCTAAAATAGGGAATGGGATATGGGGTTATAGCACTTAATTGCAAGCACTTGCACCAGCTGGTTTTGATCTCTACCTCTGAACCCAGGTTTAAATCAAATAATCTAGTTGGAAGATTGTGGAGAATGAAGAACCAGTCAAGGCAGTGATAGATTGTCTGAATCAGCCACTATTCAAGACTGTATCCTTCCCTAGTGACACATCCACCAGAGCAGAGATGCACAGAATGAACTGCCCCAGCTGATTTTGGAAAGGGCAGGTGGGAAAAGCAGAGGCAGCAGAGTCCCAGCCATCTCCAGCTGAGCTGCTGTGTGGCCACACTGTCACTGCTGCACAAGCCACTACCCTGCAACAGGGACAGTGCAGGGTCAGGAGCTGAGCACTCAGCTGTACCATGTGGATGGAGGAGCTCACTACCTTTGGGGCTGCTCTGCCATCCTGGGCTGAGGACAGCTGGAGAGGCCCTGAGAGAGGAATGTCACATCCAGCTCTGGAAGCAGAAACAGTGTGGGAAGTAGCTACCAAAATTAAATGTGCAGGAGATCCTGTCTCAGTGTTTCCCAAAACCTACCAAGCCTCACTTGTGGGAATGAGCAGGCCAGGGCTGGGTTGCTTCTGCCACAAGGCAGGAGTGAGGAACTGAGGATGCTGCTGCTGCATCCATAAGGATGGCAACTCATATTCTGAAGGAAAAAAAAAAAGCCTGTCTTTTTCTGTGCTTCTTTCTCACAAGAGAAGACTATCAGCACAACTTAACTTTTCCCTTGGCACCTCTAACCTGGGCTGCAGGGTTTTAATGTATGCAGAAGGAGGAACAGTCTTTTTTTTTTTAATCTCAGTTTTCTGCTACACCAGGCCACTACCTGCTTTGCTTGGGGCTGGAGCTGTCTCTGGAGCAGTCCCTCCAGTGATACCAATAAAGCAGAATGTCACAGTTTCCTGTGGCTTTGCATATTAACAAGGCTATTATGGCTCCTAAACGACATAATATGACCCTCCTCTTCTCATTCCCTGGGAAGTCTTCCTTTGCAAAATTATTTTATTTACATGTGCAGTGAAATTCAGGTCAGGTAGTCACATCAGAGAACTTTGTGAATTCGTTGCATTTTTCAAAACCAGCCAGAGTTTACAAAATTTTTCCCCCTTGGAGTCAATTATTTTTTTAGGTTGAAGTTCTGTTCTGTTTAAATTTTTGGTGTTTTATTTGTTTGTTTCTTTGTTTGGTTTTTTTTTGTTTTTGTTTTTGTTTTTGTTTTTGCTTTTGTTAAAAGGCATCCTTCTTCTTTAAATGAATGCTGAATCCTCCAGCCCTTTAATTGTATGCTGTGTAACTGTTGACTTCTGTAGAATAACTCATCACAAAGTATATATATTCAATCCATCTACTTTATATTACACTACTTCTTGCCCCACTTACACTGGTGCTGTTCCTTCATTTGTTTTCTGTGCTGACTGATTATTATTTATGTCAGGCCAAGAATTTCCTGAAATGACTATTGCCCTTTAAAAATCCCCATTTTACAGTTCCCTAATTGCCCTTTAAAAAAAGCTATTATTAAGCAGCAAAATGGTCGTAAAAAGACTTGGCAATCCTAAAAAAATCTGATCTATATAAACTCTAATAGAAAGTCATGATAATTTCACACAATTCCATTCAGATATTTCTGGATTGGAACATTTTGATTTTAAAATTACTTAATTGATCAATTTTAATTTTATTTCCTGTTATAGATTTTTAAAGAAATCATTTGGAACATAGAATTTAATGTTTAGTTAGATTTTTTTTTTTTTGCCAGACTTTTACTTTGAAAGAAGCTGGTGCCTGTTTTCTTCAGTATGTGTGTGTGTGCATGTGTGTGTTTGTGTGTATCTGGGGTTTTTGGTCATATTACACTCTCCTCCCACAAAAAGGTGGAGGATATTAGGATATCATAAAGAAATTATGAGTCATAAAGGAATTATGGCAAAAATGTTATTTACATCTCTGGCCAGTTACAAAGAAACTAGTAATAAGAAGAGGTTTTGTAAATTATTTGAATTTTATATGCAATTACAATACTGCATGACTGCCCCACCTCTTCTTTCTCTCCAACAAAAACAACAAAAAAAGCCACATAGGTCCTTAAAAAAAAAAAAAACAACAACAACAAAAAAAACACAAAAACAAAACAAAACAAAACAAAACAAAAAAACAAACAAACAAAAAAAAACAAAAACAAAAACAAAAAACCCCAAAAACGGAAACATGCATAGTAAGTTATACCAAACACCCTCAAAGACAGAATCTTTTCCAGTGCCCTGTAGTGATTCCCTTCCTCTTCCTATACTCCTATATTAATTTACTGACTTCTTGAGTTTCTAGTCTTTCTAAACTTGGCCAGACTCAGGTAGATATCCTGAGTGAGAGAAGACTTGACCCAGAACAATCCTGATACTCTTCTGCCATACGGTAAGAAAATCTTTCAGACTTTTCTTAGGTTTGATGAAAACTAAGCAATTCCCAACTAAGGTCCAATATTTGGAGGATCCTGGGAAGATGTTGTCCACTCTATTCTGCACTTTAACTACATTATTTCCCCATGTCTACCTGAAGCAATGGGCTCATCTGCAAAGTTCAAATGAAGCTGAAGTCAGACTTCTCAAATATTTCTACAGACAGGATGAAAGCCCAGTTAAGGCAACTTTCCCTATCAATTAAACAATTCTCATGGGGATTGTCCTCTGAGATTTGAAAGAAGAAACTCAAAGAGAACGAAGAGCTGATCCTTTCAGAATTTCTTGATATTCATGACTTACTGACAGTGAATTAATATTAACTGTGAGTAAAAGCTTGAAAATGAACTTTAAAAGCTTCAAATTGCCCCTGTTTGTGCCTAACGATCATTTTCAAAGTAACAGGTGGCTGATTGAGATCTTCAGCTGTCTTAAAAGGTGATAAATCATGTTAGTTCTTCTCCAGGTGCTGTTGAATTCCCATATTATCCTCAAAAAACATGACTTTTCCTGTTAGCTAATATTTCATGGGGTGTCGGAACATTTATAAAACTGTCACATTGCTGAGTGGCAAATAGCTGAGAATGAAAAAAACCATTAACAGTAAAAGATGATGTCCTCAAACGATTAAATTAAAAGATTAAGTAACCACAGAAACTATTGCTTACCAAAATTCCTGGTGAACAGAACCACAGTGCCATTTTTCCTAATTCAATTTGTCTATTTGCACACACTATTTATTCATGTCCATTTTTTTTCTAAGTGATTCTCCCCAGTTCATCACTATACAAATGAGGTGCTCTTCTGAGTCATTTTGTGCTATTGCTTTATAAAAATAAAGGCAAACCTCTAACCAAACCTTTACGAATCATTGCCTTTCCTGATTCAAGGTTCTTCAAAATTCTTCTTTGAGGAAGTGAAAATCACACAGAGACTATTATATGAAATGACTAGGGAAGACATAAGATCAGTGAGTGACTTAGATATTATACAGGCATTATTCAAAGAAAAAGCATCTACCAAGAAACAAATAAATGCCTGACAATTGGTGATGTGATCAGAGAAAAACACTGCCACTTTACAGTTCAGAAGAAATCTGAAGTCATTGATTCTACTCATTTTGCACTTCATAGAACTATTACAGCTTGTTGGGATCAATAGTAGCAACTAATATACTACCAGTCACAACTGTTATTCCAAGAAGCCATTCATCTAAGGCAATCATGTTTTTTCTTCAGAAGTCCATGCATTAAGGGAAAAAAAAAAATCTGAAGTGAAAGTAAAATCCTGTGCCAAAGTCAGCATGGCAATTAGACCACCACAGCCATAGACAGAAAAGAGTTCCTGTGCTGAGCCCACCTACCAGATCTCAATTGAGGTAATTCTGCCTGAAAAGATATTTGGGTCTTCAAAGGCTTTCCAGATCTGCAGAATCCATCCCCTCCATTATTTCTACAAATTTTTACTCAGTTTCAGTGTTCAAAGTCTTTCTCTTGCCTCTCATTTAGACATACCCAACTTTAAACTGCCAGCTCTCAGTTCTGATTAAAATTTTTTTGGTTGGACTAAAGAGCCCTTTAGGATCTGGTATTTTCTCCCCATAAAAGTACTTACACAGACAGTCAACACAGTGACCTCCCAGTTTGGGGTGCACATTTAAAAGTTTTACTGCTTAATTATTGGAGACAAGCAGCCAGGGATTTCATTGACTCAGGCGACCTTGTCATGGATCAGAGGCAGTGGTAGCACAGCTGAAAATAGAAGCAATCCTTCTGGGCTCTGCTTACGTGCACTGATCATAAGCTATCTGCCAGATAATATTCACACTTTGCTGGAGTACACAATCATGAGTGCATTGCTGGAGACATAATATGTTGTGCCACTAATGGAAGGTAGTTCCAGTGGGATGGGGAATCCAACCAAGAGGAAACTTAAAAAAGAAGTTTGGTAGTTCTGCATTGAACTTCTCCACTGCAACAGACTTTTGCTCTGATCAGGTGCATCCCTTAAATTTGCTGTGTTCCACCTAAAAATACAGCCCTGACAATAAGGTGTGGGGAGAAGAGTGTGACACTCCTATTCACCTTGCTGTAACAGGAATACAAGGCAACCTTCAGTGCAACTGACATGAAATAACCTTTATGATCCAAATTCATGTTACCTGGCTGCATCAAACACCACCAGCTCTGAGCATTTGCACCACAAAATCTGGGTTTCTGAAAGCGCAGGAATACGAAACCCCATCTTTAATTAAAAATAAGCATTTCAATCCTTGTATCAAGAAGATGTGAACCATAACAGCTTAACGCACAAAGCAATATTAATAAATAAAGTTTTATAGTTTCATCTGCTTTCTTGCCTTTCAATCATTTTTGGTGGATATAGCTGATTATAACAAATCCCCAAGGTAAATACATAAGCCACGATTATTTTCAATCTCCTGTTACTGTTGAGGGTTTGCTCTGAGTAAGGACATGTAATGGCACATCAAACTAGAGAGTTTAAAGTTTCTTTTCTGTGTAATGCTAATATTAAAATGTTTCCTCTTTACTCAAATTCCATAGATTTTTGGTCATTGTTTTCTGGGTTTCTTTCAGTCATTATCTCTGAGCTTAGATAGCCTTACTTTCATATTCACGTCTTCATGCAGAGGGCAGTTGGTTTTGAAAATGGAAATTAATAAACATACAAAAAGAAGACCCTGTATTTTAAAAGAAAATATATTCTTATTGAACCGAGAAGTAGCTATTTTGAGGAGCTCAGTCTGAGATACTGAAAGAGACAACGGTTTTGTATGGCTTGTTTGCTTTTTTAGGAGTAGCCAACAGTGAAAAATAAACTTCTAAGGCACTATAGCTCAGATTAGAAAAAAAGCATATTTTTCAGATACATAAGTGCTCCATTTAAAATTATATATTTATTTTTCCATCCAGATTAAGCTTTTGAATATTGTATGCTTTTCTAGTTTAACAAACCCAATGTTGCATTATGTAACTACTCAAATGTGTCTATTTAATGGACAAGATTTATTTCAAATAATGCCTTCCCAGAGAGAAACAGCTTTAAACAAACCCTGGTGCAACAGCTGCTTCTAAATTCCAGCTGAATTGTGCCTGACACTCCACAGCACTGCGTGGCCAGGCGTGAAGGAGTGATGGCCTTCTGCAGCCAGAGCTGGGCACTTTATCCACTGCCTTCACAGACATTTGTGAATCCAAGGTGTCATTAAAGGGAAAAACAGCTTCCCCATCCCTTGCCTGGTTCATGGTTATGCCTTTTCCACCCTAGGCAGAACAGTGACACTTTTTTTAGGAGGATTTCACTTCTCCCCTGGTACCATTTCTGGCCAAGGCCACACATTCACCGTGTCTCCAGCCCTCTGGACATGTTCCTGTTAGAGCCATGCATGCACACACGTGTGTGTACTTGGAAATTAGTCGTGTTAGATTAGAGTTAAGAAGCGCACTAGGTACCAGATCAGCTAATTACCTTAAAACAACCATGAAGAAATCTTGTTGGAGCAGGGCATCCTGCCAGCTGTGTCCCAGCATGGGCCTATAGCTCTCTGCTGGGGAGCATCAAGGCCTTTTCTTTGGAGGACTGAAAAGCAGTTTAAAAATGATAATTAGATGCAAATCAAAGATATCCCTAGGAGCAGCCAGATATTAACATCCCTGTTCTGAGCTCCTGTCCTGAGTAAGAGGAACCAAGTTCCTCCATAGACTTGAAACTGGTGGTATAGGAGGCAGAAGCAAGAATGGCCCCATGGCAGAATACTCCAACTTGGGAAGGTGAAGGCTCGTGGGTAACTGGTGGCTCTGAAGATGTTTGATGTTCTCAAAGTGAAATACACACACAGCCTGAAAACAATTAGGAACTGACCCCTCTCTGCAGAGGAAGGGGACTCTGCCTGAGGAGCACAGCCCAAGCACATGCCTGTGCAAACCTCTGAGGGAGTACATTGTTACATCTGAGAGGGGAAGGAAAAAGATTCTTCATCTCCTAATACTCTCTGCTGGATATCTGATAATTCAGAAAGCTGCAGGAAGGTAAACATTTGTTTTGAATACAAAGGAAGAGAATTTGTGCCATGGGGGCAAGTGGACAGTCATTGCCTCTGCCTGCAGTGACAGGGCAGCAGAGCTGGGAGAAGGAGCTGTTGTTTCCTACACCAGTGCTCCAAGGAAAGGCATGTGCTGCTTCAAGTACACAGTAAAGTAAGGATTTGTAGCAATAACTCTAGAGTTTGAAGTGGTCACTAGGTCAAACAGGTAACAGCAAACACTGTTTTCCTCATAATGATTTGTCTCAGGGCACTCGTAGGTGTTTGTAACAGGGTAATTCATCCTACAGATTTTTGTACACACATTATTTTCCTGTTTCAGAAATGGAAAATGTTTGACTTTTTGATTTAAAAGCAGCTGCTCTCACACTGCTCCTGACAGTCTTGTTAGCTGTACGTGAACTCTTGAGATTTTCAGGGCTAGAGCAGACCATGGGGTGAGCCTGCCCCATGCTGCAAACACTGACATTCATTAGAGAAGAACAGCAGCTGACCTGAAATAGAGTATTGCTGTTTGTGGTCTTTCCCCTCTGATATCATTTCCCTTCATTCTCTGATCAAACAGATGAAGACACCTTGTTTGTTTTTAGAGAAACACATAAAAAAAAAAAAAGATTAAAAAAAAAACAAAGAAAATCTAAATATTACTCTTTGGTGTGGTCAGAAAATTGTGAAAAGTTGCAACTTTTTAACTCTAGTTGCCTCCATATTTTCTTGGATAAGCATTTATGTTTTCTTAAAGCCCTACTAATAGGGGAGATTGAAAATCAGTAACTTTTTTTACACAGAGTGCCTGTCATTCCAAATAATGTTCCAGTATGGAAACTGGGAAATATATTAGCCATTAATTCATTCAGATATACTCTTGATTATTCCCCTGTGAAGGTATATTTGTTTTGTTTTGGTTTTTTTTATGGTAGAAGGGAGAAGGGATAGAGATAAGGTATGCATTTTTCTCCCCAAATTCTTCCAATTCCTCTGTCATCTTTCATCTTTCTATTGAAAGCAGGAGAAAAGGGATAGAGAATATGCAGAGAACACACTTGGGAGAAGAAAGGAAAAGTTCTTTGAAACTTTTCACTCCAGGGAAAAAGGCTACTTTGGGGCGGGGGGCAATAAGCTCTAAAAATGTTAAATGAGTACTTCAAAATTTGACATTTCAGACTTTTATGTCTACTGCTGTAGGGTAAACATTCAATAGATAATGCATTGGAAGCTTTTGTCGAGCATAAATCTTAGATTATTAAGATAAAAAGGTCATATATAGATTTACATAGAAGCATTAGAGACCATTGAAATGGTGATTATTTGAATTTTTGGTTTTAATAGTACCGTGACCTACACATAAGAAAGTAGGCCCACAGATTTATTATCAGTCTTTAACTGTAAAAAATGTTATAACTTGCTTAGTGAAGGTAGGGGTCAGAGTTAAGGCAGATCACAGGATATTAAGTTAAGAAAACAATCACCATAGGGTCAGTAAGACCAAAAGATCTTTTCAGACTGAAATTGTATAAAAAGAGTCAGAATGAGAAATGAAGTAAATTAAAAATAAATGAAAAAGAGTTTAGGGAGTCCTGTGGGAAAAACCTGAGGAAAATAATTATGAGCACAGGGATGTGAGCACTTCTGCTCCTGAGTTCAACCATCGCTCTGCTTGGTGACCACAATCTGTAAGTTCTCAAAAAATTGAGTTTGCAGCTGGTTAGCCTCAGAAATGTGATTATCAGCAATGGGAAAGCATTAAGGAAGGACTACATGTAATGAATAGAAGGAAACACTTCCAGATGGTGAAATTAATTAGAAAGTGAAGCATGCACGTGGGGAATTTCTAAGAGCCTTGCAGCAAAGGTCACTGAGCACAGGACTGAACCAAGCATGGCAGATATCTGCTGAGGGATTTTTCACAGCCAGCTGAGGTTCACTCTCTTACTCGTGAAGAACCATTTTTTCTTTGGGGGGTGAAAATCTTCGCAGAGTTTATATCAATAGTCTATTTCTACCAGCATTAATCAGGATCCCTGAAGGATTCATTTCTTTAAGTAACAGGTAGGAAGTTTAAATCTTTTATTCACCACAGCTGGTACATAAACATAGGCTGAATCCAAAACAGTAAAGGACTTGACTGCTTGACAAATACAGCATGATTTCAATCACCAGTCACAAGTTTCCTGAAACAGGGGGAGACTTCAGATGTTAGTGTCTCAAAGATCAGCAAGACTCTTTGAATTACCCTGCAGCAGAATCTGTGGCTTTATTGCAGTCTCACCTGGGCTGTGAACAAAGAACATGATTTATTTATAAATTTTGCCTGGCACACACATATGTAGCATGTGAGAAGCACCTGAGCAAGACTAGGTGCCATAATCTGAATACAGTTCTTTTCTCATCCTGCAATTAAGCTGACAATAAGCCCCAGGCCAACTCTGCCTCATGTCAGAAGGATACCCAAAGCCTTCTGAAAGCAAATGATGCTGCACTAATGCACTGCATAATTTACTTTCCTAGGGGTGGAATGGGGATTTGCAACAGCTAAAGATGTTCATGGATTAAGAAGATATCCATCCCTTTAAGTGCTCTGTGTTTACAGGGACTTCTGGGAATGCTTCTGAAGTACAGTGATTTCTTGCATTTTTTTCCTGCACAAGTAATGTCTTACTCACCACAAAATAAATGAACTACACCATGAACTTAAAGTGAAGAGTAAATATTTCTCCACAACCAGAAGCAGATTTTGGGGGAGAATCTAATGATCCTGGGAGAAAAATCAATCATTTCAATTTAGTTTCAACATGCACCACTTTTATTGTATATTGATTTTCTACCTCCACAATCAGTTTCACACCAGAAAGTGAGATAGGATGGTGACCCTCCTCCCCGCTTTACCACTATCAGCTTTTACAAAAATCTGTGCTCTGCCACATTACTGGAACAAATGTTACATATACATGGCTGCTAGAGAAACTTTGAAAGTGAAAAAAGGAAAACAACTTCATGGTCAATGTTTTAGGACCAGAGACCAGGTGAAAAGGGAAGCCAGTAACAAACAGCAAGTTAAAATGTAAGGCAGCAAAAAGAGTTTTAAGCAAGGTGGTGGCCAGCAATGCACTAGAAGGATGCAAGGATGCAAGGGTGCTCCTTGAAAGCCAATCTGACTGCTATTGATCTATGTCTAGAACTGAGAAGTCAAATCTAAAATGTGACAGTAGGAATCGTGCAGAGTAGCTGTAGTTACATGGAAAAACTAAAATTTGCTTCTAATGCCCACAGAAAAAGTCAAGGAATAACTCTCCTGGTTTTAATTAAGTTCTAGCAATAACATGAACAGTTCTTGGAAGTGGGTTCTGTTACCAGCTATCAATAAGTCCTCTTCAGCTGTAGTGCACAGATATACAACTGGGTCAGATTTTCTTTATATTTTCTTCTTTTATATACCTTTTTTTGAATGAACTGGCCTATGATTTTTGCTGATCAAGTAGAGTAGAAGTGGTGAGAATCAGCTGCTGCAATATGGCCTGAGGACATAGGCCCTGAATGCATAATTCCTAAGATGCTAATCAAGCTGCATTCATAACAGCTTGACAGATTTTAAAGGCATTTTTGAGGAGTAACTGCAGGACCAAAAAAAAAAAAAAAAATCCAACAAAAAAACCAGTAAAACTGTGCTGCATCCCTGCAGGACTTGGCTACAAGATTTGTTGATGTCACACCTAAGATCAGATAATCCATTCAATATTTATTGCCATTTAATAGAGTGAAAGGTTACCCTCACCCATTCAATAAAACTGCCAAATTAATGGTCACATGTAAGACTTTGGCAAAGATTTACTTTATGCTCTTGGTAAACTTTCTCACAGTATTGCTAAGCTCAGTGCTTTCTTTCTATATGATCCTGACAGAGGTTACTCTTACTTCTAAGAGATTTGTGTCTTGTGAATCTCTTAAAAAAGAATCTGCTCAAAATCTCCAACAAACTTTTACTTGGCCATAACAACAACACTGCCGGGTTAGAATTTCCTGTCATTATTTCTGACCAATTACAGGACCCTTAGAACAGTGAAAGTCAGATAAAGAAGAAAAAGAAAACCTAATTAAACATACTGATTTTTTGAGATATTTGTGTTTAAGGGACAAACAGCATGGTTGTTGAAAGTAGATGTTGGCAATATTAGCTTCTCCACAGGTGGATGATTAAAGTAAATGTCATTATAAATAATCTTCATAAGAGAGAATTCCAGGATTAGGAAAATAGTGAGAACCAAGATGTGCAGATATGTAATGTAACTAATGTCCCAATGCAAGGTAAACTTGATATTTCTGCCCTCCTTTCTCAGGATATGGAAGTGAAAAATAATATACAAGTATGTTAAATTATTGTGAATTTTAAGTATGATTTTTTTAAAAAAATAAGGTGTAGGTGGTGATATTTATTATATGGACTTTATATACTTGTATACATATTTATTTACACAAATATGTACATATGAATAGACATTAACTTTGTAGAAGTTGGATGAAGCACTAGGCAGCTGGCAGACAGATTTCATGGCTGATGGGAAGACTTTTCCCTGTAGCTCTGGATCAGTTGGAGTTTGTTAGAGCAGAAACATCCAATCTATTTTCAGGGTGAGAACAAAGACTGGAGGGTGGAAAGAAAACTTGCAAACATGAAAAAATGAAATGAAGTTGACCAAAAGAGAATAAAAGTCTGGGGTAAACTTCAAACTTTCTGTCCCATCAAGCATACAAGAGACACTTGCCCCAGGCCTCAGGATCTGTTGCTGCAGACTTTGGAAGTGTTACAGCCTGGGGTGAAATCTTTCAGTAGGATGAACATTCACTGAGCAATTCTCTTTCAGGTTTGCCAGCCAGACAGATTTGCTTTCAGCAATGTGTACAGGGATCTCTAACTTACCTGTGATTGTTTTTAGCTCTTCAGCTTCACAGTTTTCCTTTTAGCAGCTGGACCTCTCTCATTTGAATTTCTGCCTAATTAGGCTACAAGATTTTGGCAAGCTCTGTCCATTCCTATTATTGCAAATGGGCCTCATTGTATTGCAGAAGCCAGTCCAAGTCAAAGAGAAGAGTATTTGCTGTATTTTCTTTACTGGAAATTTTACAGGCTTCTACATGACCTTAAGCTTGGCTCAGCTAGTAGATTGTCCCAAGTCTCTTAGCCTGAAATCTGCTGGTCAGCTTTATGCTTCTGGAAGCCTGGTTAAACATCTGGGTAGAAAATGAGCTTGGTCATTTTAAAATATTCACTTTCCAGAGACAAATCAAAATCTGAATGGTTCTAGAGACATTCAGGTTAGCCGAAAATTAGAATCCAGGTGGTGATGGATGACCCATAATATTGACCTAGCTGTACCAGCAGCACACCCTGCAGACTTTGGATCAAGTTTGAGCCAAAATTCTCTTTGGACACTGCACAATACTGAAGGTGGATATGTGCACAGAGCAGCAACAAAATGGCATCAGGAAGTGTGTTAGGATGTGTCTGTGATTACTTACTGGAGAAGGTTCTTTCTCAAGGAAAAGTCTGTTCCTCAAATAAAGAAATTTTAGTCAATCAAACAAACATCTAAACACTGTTATGTGGCCTTTAATAAAACATTTCATTACAATGTATTCAAAACAAGATGCTGTGATTTACCCAAAGGAAAACCAGCCAAAAAAAAATGGCTTTGAAATTTACACTAATAGATTTGGATTTTATCCATAATTAAAGAATGAGATTGAGATCCATTTCAACATGACTGCAACTGTTAGCAAAAGAAATAAAACATCTTTTGCATAATTTATTACCTTCTATTATTAGTCTTTAATATTAATCTGGGTTTTGGTTTTTTTTTTTTAACAATCAACTTGTATTTGCCCAAGCAAATATACACAGCAAGTGTTTAATATTACAGAAAGTATGCCTTTCCTTAGTAAAATTTTTATTTTTTTCCAAATCCTGTGAGTTAACCATAGTAATCTAATCAGTCTGTTGGCCACTTAATCCTATCCAAGATTCTAACCCTCCTACCCCTTAAAACCCTGCCTCACTAACCTGCCATATTTGCATATAAGGGAGCCCATCAATTCATGCAGCTCAAAAAAGAATCACATTTTCATGACAGATCATTCAGAGCAAGTATTTATGTAGAGTAAGTGGGAACACAGGCAAACAACCTCAGAGTACCCAGGAGAGAGAGCTGTTTGGAACAGCTGTAACTTGATTATTAAAAAAAAATAAAATTTAATGGGTATGGAAACATAAAACCCACAAAGGCTAGAGTTTCTTTATGCATAAACAAACATTGGCAGCCTTGAAGATAATGAATGGCCTTCCATGAATAATCTGTTCTGTTTAACAGGTGGAATTTCATACTCAGACTTCATCAATGGGATAATTTTCTTGTTAAAGAAAATAGATATTATCTTAACACACAACTGCTGCTTCCATGTGTAACTGCCTTAGGAGGCTAAGCAGCAGGGGGGAAATCCTGGCACTGTTAGTGCAATGCACATTTAATTGTATTGTGTCTGAGAAAGGCTGCATGGGCTGCATAAAGAAAAGTTTCTGAGTGGGCAGCTTCTTATATTTTCAGGTAGCAGCCTAATCTTGTGATGCAGATGGCCAAGAACATCCAAGAACACTGTCTTTTAACTGGATGGGATTAGAAAAAAACAGAACAAATTTCAAAGTCATTTGCAGTACAGCACCATCTGCAAATCCAAACTAAAACTCAGAAATGTTTTGTTGACAAACATATTGGAAAAGAGTCAGTTTTCTTTCCCAGAAAGTTTAGTGTCTGCATTAACAGGTAAAAGGATAATAAAAAAATACTTGGTGCACTTTTCAGGTTTAAGAAATATTTGCAAAACTGAAGCCAGATCCACTAAACGCTCATCTTGCCTTAAAACAGCAGCACAGTCTTTTCTTCCCAACTATACTAAATGCTGTATTTTGATGGAAATGTTGTATACTATGCCAATCTAAACTCCAGAGCTTCACAGAAATGTGCTTAGAGCTCAAACAGTAAACACTTTAACCAAAAGAATCACCCATCTACTTGTTTTCAAGGTTCAGATGTCTCAAAACTGTTTCCTGTGAGGTCCACTCTGATCACTACTAATTTACATAAATATTCACAACTTCTGAAAAAGACTATCAGGAAGAAATATTCTTTTCATTTCACGTTTCTCTGCTGGCTGCTCTCTGAGAAGCAATAACATCAAAGCCCAGTGATCCCCCAAATACCCAGGTAATCCCATGAGCTGGCTGGAATTGGCCACGTGATCCTCCCACACTGGTTGCTGACATTCATAAAGGTCTTGGAAGTCCATCAGCCAGCAGCACTCAGTGCTCCCCCTGCCAGAGTCCCTTCCCCTTTAACACTTCCCTGTCACAACACCACCCACCCACCCAGCTCTGCTTACAAAGTCTTTTGCTGCAGGAAGGCAACCCCAACAGTTGTAATAAAGCTACTTGGAGGGACTTGCCAGAACAACCAGTTGCTTCTGTTATCCATCACTGAGCTCATTGGCTTTAGCTAATCTTCTGCATTAAAACTGCTGATGAAAAACCAGCAGTTGCCAGGGAATAAACATTAGGAAGAAAGCTGAGCAGTTTTATGCCATGTGTTTAAAAAGAAGCAGAAGCTTGGACAGAAGCATGGATTTGTAACAGAAACCACCCAGTCTGCAGAGGTGGCACATGAGTGCATCATGCATGTGCCACAGCAGCCGTTTTGTCAGGAGCTGCATTAATTCTCAGAAGAGGAAGATGAAGAAACATCTTTTTCCAAGGGCATTTGGAGAAGTGGTGATTTAACTTGACATAAATAGGTAGAATTAAATCAGAGATTGTTCATTAGTAGAGTGAGCATTAGGAGAAATCAATTGCTGCCCAGTCTGCATTTTCACTGCAAACTTGTCTGATTCTAGTAATGGGAAGGGGGCTGAAAACCTAAGTGTTCCTGCTGATTTGAAACACAGAAGTCTAAAGTAATTGAAAATAAACAAATGCTGTCATTAGCTGATTGTTGGTTTTTTTTTCCTAGTTCAAACCTGAAACATTGGTTTTCTAATTTGGCTGGAACTTCAGTGGGAAATTAGGATGGAAAAGAAAAAGTAAAATCAGAAGATAACATAAGCCTCTTAGTGAAGTCATTCATGATTTAAGATGTCACCAGTGTATCAGTGGTAGTCTTCCTTCATAATAAAATTAGATCCAGTTTCCTTATATTCTACCAAACATAGAAGCTATACAGTATTTCAGCAGATATCTTTTAGATTTTGAACTTTCCCAGAAAATGGTGGGGAAAAGAAATGCGGAGGAAATTTTTAAAATTCATAATGAATAAGTGTTAACTTCTAAAGAGAAGATAGTGCTTTTGCATTCCTTTCTCTTGATGGAGTAAGTGCTTTTTGCATTATCTTTTAGGTTGCCCTTCCAGATCAAACAATTCTTGGAGAAGAAAGAGTTCTATGAAGCAAACTCCCTCTTACTTCTAAGAAATACAAAAAGACTAAAAAAGAAATGTAAAAGGAAAGTTAGACTTTTACCTTCTTTTCTCCTCTTCACATTGTCAGAAATGAAATTTTGATTACCATGAAAATGACAAACTTTCATGCCAGAAAAAGTATAATCGTGTGCTTTTATATTTTGGTAGAAAAAAAAGACATAGTAGGTTTTTGCACCCACTTAAAAATCACTTTCCGTGCAGCCACACAAACATGCTTGTGAACACATACAGATTTTTTACTGGTTTTTTTTCCCCTTTATTCAGGGATATAGCTTCTGCCTCTCACCCAGTTTTGCACATGATTCACTATGACTTGTACTCCAAGGATGGAGAAAGCCACAACTTCATCACTTGCTTTACCAGTGCTATGATATCCCATGGTCCCAGAGGCACTTCAGCACTTCCAACAGAGCTCATAAGAGCTCACACACCCCCATCTCCCTTCACTCTCAGGAGACCACAGATAATCCCCCTGAGCCATCAAATCAGTATCTCCTGCTCCTCAGTGCCAGTTCCATGCCAAACAGAGTGTGCATGCCCAGCATGGGTATAGGAGGTTATTGCCAATATCATGCTAGAAAAGTCTAATTAATTCATCTCTGAGGCCACAATGTAAATTAGGGACTGGCTCTGTTTGACTCTACAGGATGCTCTCACAGCTGTCTCCCCCTTCCCAATCTGTTTCACCTCAGAACAAGAGAAGTACAAGGGCTAGCCAGTGTGCATGCTGAATTATGCATTCAAATGCATGTGCTTAAGCCTCTAAAAAAACAAACAAAAAAAAATCTTAATGTCCTAATTATACCAGAAATTGCACAGTGCATCTCCCTAAATCTCCACTTCCAGATTGCTCTCTCTTTGAAGGAGCCAGCAGTGTGACAGTAAGCATAACTAAGAAATTTGGTGAAATGATAACTTCTAGCCCATTTAAATCATCTCATCATTGGTCAGGGAAATGTCTTGGCATAGCACACCATAGGAAGCACCCACTGGTATAAAAGAAATACCTGTGTGCATTCCCAGGGTGTGTCTGTGGTAGGAAAACAGACTTTAAGTAAATTCTATGGTGCCCCATATGCCTTACCTTATACAGAAAAATACAGAGGTCATTCTTTTTAGAGGGGTAATGGCCATTTTCAAAAAAGAAATGTGAAGTCTTTGTTTCAGAACCAAGTTGAAAGACAGCAAAATTCCCCAGATTTTTCTCCTGTTTTTTTCACACAAAATTACTAAGATATTTTTTCAAAAGAATGATGTTTTATTTATTATTTTGTTGATTTCTACCAGACACAAGAATGAATGTCCTTTGTCAGAGCATGTTCTGAAGCTGAAAATATCATTCCAAAAAGAGAAAGTTATTTTTGTTTTGTTAAAATACTGAAACAATATATTTATGTAAAGATTTGCACTCTGCAACAGATCTTTTATATGCTGTCTTCTTTTGGCTGTTCAAATTTGGTGAAGAGTGTGGACAGAAGGCAAATTGTTCCAACTGAAATAAATAAAATTGTATTCAGAATTTTCATTTTATGGGCATCACTCCCTCTTTCCTAACACTTCTCTATACTAGGATTAAAACAAACAAACAACAAAAACCCAAACCAAAAACAAACAACAAACAAACAACAAACACCAACCAAACAAAAAAAAAACCCCACAAAACCACAATAAACCCAAAATGCAACAGTTTTCTGTCATTTCTATCACACATCACACACTTATGTGTGTTTGCAACAGATAACATGAGTTGGAAAGTTTGTTGTGTGATGATGATTTCTGTAATTAGGATGGGAGTGTGAGCTCCATCTCAGTGAGCTCAGCAGCTGTAATTAACCAGTCTTAACAGCTCCCTGTCTGTCTTGGTATCCCATCTGAAGGTGGCCTCACCCCCAGCAAGTCCCAAGGGAAGAAAGTGAGACCACCAGTTGCACCATGCAAGGCAACACTTTGCACTTGCAGGAGGGATGCTTGCTTTGCCCAGATCTGGCTCTTCCTCCACACATCAGGTCTGTCCTGAGAACCACAGCCTCGAGTGGGCCCTCAGATCACACCTTCACAGAGGCACTAATCTTTCTCTGTTCCAGCATTTCTGCTGCCAGCCACCCAACCCTTTTGGAAGGTTTCTGGAAAAAAAAAAAGATTGATGTTTTGGTGTTGCAGGCTGAACACACTGCTAGAGGGCACCTTCTCTAAACACAGCTGTCTCTGGAGCCCTCTGCCATGAGATCTTTGGCACCTGGGTGCTTGGCTTGGTTGTCATGACAGTGACATGTCCCCATACGACAGTGTAGCAGCCACCACACCACTGCACATTGAAGGCATTTGTTACATTTACTTTCCTGGCTATTTCTTAATAATATATATTATGTGGCATAATAATTGAGTTTCATGTGCCAAACTTCTGGGTATCTGATGAAATGAGACTGCTTCCAAAAAGACAGCTTGTAGAGAAAAGAGACTAGAATCAGACTGAACTTCTTGGCTGAATCTAATCCTGAACTGCCACTGCTCCCCCAACACATACCTGAGTTACAGAAGCCAATTTCTCACTCTTCTTTCTTAGATTTTGTAATATCTTTCAAGGTTGTTTGCTCACAAGAGGACAAAAATCTGAGAGATTTTATACTAGAGAAACTAAAGGAGAGGATGCTTTGCTATCTGTTGGAGCTGGCATAATGGGAGACAGAATGGGAAATTAGCTGTGAATGCAAAAACCAGAAGAAAAATAGATGAAGAAGAGAGATCACCACAGTTAAGTACTGAAACTCAACATTTATACAGCGTCACTGCTGGTTTTGTTTTGTTTTATTTTTTAAACTTGGATTTCTTTTTAACCATTGTTTCAAACTCAAAGTAGTTTATTAGAGAACTGCAAACTCTTGGCTCTTGGGTTTCCAGCCTGTCTGTAGCAATTAACTTGGACAGCAGAGTCAGGGCCAGGACAGGAGTCCCTGGTGACCATCTGAACCTGTCTCTCTTATCCCATTCAGATGTTAACGGGGTGCTCAGGACGCTAATCTGAGCTCCGATTTCATGTTAGCACATCAAAATGCCTTGTGACAACAGGAATGCCCCACGGTATTAGTGGCTTTCTGAAATGTCTCATTAGATCTTCGTAGCTGTGTAAATTAAAGAGGGTCAGGTTTGGCAGAAGCAGACGTGGCTCCCCTGAATGCTGATTGCCTTCAGCCGCAGAAGCAAGGCTGGAATGGAGCATCTTTGCAGCCATTTTTCTGGTTCCAGTGCTGTCCAGGTCACAGAGGTACATGCATGCACTGAAAATGTTTGTGAAGGGGCTGGAGCACAAGCCTGATGAGGAGCAGGTGGAGGAGCTGGGGTTGTTTAGCCTAGGGTTGTTTAGGGGTAAAGGAGGCTCAAGGGTGACCTTATCACTCTCTACAACTCCATAAAAGGAGGGAGTAGCCAGGTGGAGGTCAGTCTCTTCTCCCAAGTAACAAGTGATAAGACCAAATGAAACAGCCTGAAGTTGCACCAGGGAACACTTAGAATGGATATTAGGAAAAAATTCTTCACTGAGAGGGTGGTCAGGCTTTGGAGCAGGCTGCCCAGGGAAGTGGTGGAATCACTGTCCCTGGAAGTGTTCAAAAGGCATGTGCGTGTGGCACTTGGGGACATGGTTTAGTGGTGAACATAGTGGCACTGCCTTAATGGTTGGACTTAATAATTTTAGACTTTTTTTCCATACTTAATGATTCTATTTGATTCTATGATGGAAGAAGCTTAGGGAAGAATGTAGCAGTAAGAAGGTCTGCTGGGTGAAAGGCTAGGCCTCTAACACTTTTCTCCCATCCTTTGCAGAGTCCTGCCATGACCCTTTAAACCAGTCACCTCTTGTTTTCCAAATTTCCCCCAGTCAGATTTGTCTTTCTAAAAGCCTTGACAACTCATTTTTCAGTCCACATTCCCCAGTATTTTATTTACCCGTCTATTAAAGTATCTGTTTTGACAGTTAAATATTCTCTCCTTGCCAGACCACTACTAATGGATTCTCTGAGAGACTTGGGTAATTTCAGTATTCCTAACATCCTGGAAGACAAACTTAATCCTGATGTGCACCAAAATGTGCTTCCAGTCCCAGGACCATGGAAGGGCTGAGGGAACAGCTGGAATTGCAGCCACTAAGTCAGAACCATCCTGAGTAGATTTCAACCTGAATCTCTTGCAGAATTGAAAAGCAAGAGAAATACTTGGAGATTGAGCTACAGGTAGGAAAAGGGTCTGAGGCAGCCTAGGGAATGGTTTAAAGAATGTATCAGAGAGGGTCCAAAAGCAAAGGGAAGATGAATTCAGTCACAGGGTGGAGACTGGGAGTTGAAACAAAGGATAGGTAGCAAGGATGGTGCAAAGTCCTGCGTGATCCCTTCACCCTTTCCTCTTTCTACTGACTTAAAAATGAGCTGTGAACAGCCATGAAAAGGAACAGCTTATGAACACTTGCACATTGCTATGACTTGTGTCAGTGTGCATCTCTTATCTCAGAGACACAAGTTCAGTCCCCTGATAATACTCCATTATCGTGATACAGGAAAATGAAATGGTTTTATCACCTACAAAGGCTTCTGCAGCAGGGAATGAATTCTAATAGGAGTGGCTACAGCAGTCCTGAAAACCACTTATTTCACAATGTCACAGTGTTTCCACTTCTGTGATCTCATAGCTTCTCCCTCCCTTTCCCCTGGCAAGGGCCTGGCATGAGGAGCGTGGTGAATTGTATGGTGTCAGTAGGTGGACATTTTTCATAACTCTCCATTTAGTAACCAAGGACTCAGCAAGGTGGGAGATAAAAAATTCCAGGGTTGGTCGATTACTGATGTCCGCCTACCAAGAAGGAAAGCAGCTCAGAGAGGTAAATGGTCCTGGGCCTTGGCTGCACTGCAAAAGATGGAAAAGAAACGTCTCAAGAAAAATGGGAGTGTCCTGCTGAAAATGGCTACCACAGCAGCAAGTCATCATGAAAGATGAGCCCTTTCCTCCTGTCAACAAAATGAATGGTGCAGATGGCTCTGTTTAAAAGGGAGTTTGCACCATAGGATGAAAGATTTTCCAGCTGGAGGGACCCAATTAACAGAGGTGACCAAATCATTTAATATACTTTAAACATGGATCCTCTGTTACCCTTTCAAAAGGGTTGACAGGTAATTAACTAAAAACCACTCATCATTTTCTATCAGTGTAGATTGTGGCATGGTAAAGTTCGTGTTTTAAATTAGGGAGCAGATTTAGACAAAGAGGTCATGAATTGCAGATCTACACATTAAGTTCACCAGCTCAGGCAGGAATTCGGCTTAAAGGCTGAATCTGAATTTTGGCATCTTCTTTTAAATGTAAAGTAAAGCTGTGAAATTCAAGTCAGTAGCAGAACTTTTACAGAGCTCTCTAGGTGCATGGATCCATCTGCCAGAGGAGGACCTGCTTTATTTCAAGCTCAGAATAAAGGTAGGTATATTAAAATAGGAAAACTGCAACAGATCTGAAATTTACTTCAATGAACATATCACCAAAGTTTTACATGTTCAAATCTAATTTGTACAAAACTGGATACTTTTACCAAAATCAATTGAACTTGTGTTCAAGAATGTCCCTCAAAACTTCCCAGGCCTGAAGACTTGCCTGACAATTCCAGCAAGATTTTCTCCTCTCCATGCATTAAGGAAGAAAATTCATGGAAAGACCAGCATAACAACTTCCTGGGCAGACCTGTGAAGCTCCTGTGGAAGCTAGGAGATGTTAGAGACAAGCCTGGAAAACATTTTCTTTTAAATAAAAGGTAATTTCAGAATCTGGGAAGAGTCCGTACTGGCTTTTTTTTTGTTGTTTTTCTTTTTTATAAAGTTAGAGTAGAATAGCTCATATATCTGTCAAGACTGAACAATGAGGGGTTTGCTCCAAATGTCTGCTAGAATTGAACACTACATATTATGTATCTGTCAGAAGCTTTGATTCCTTGAAACAAGTGAACTCTCTCAGTGTTTTGATTTGCCAAATTTAGCTGTCTTTTTCTGATAGAGACATGGGAATCTCGGCAACTTCAGTTGACTCAGAAAAGTGCATTTAATACATTAAAGCAATGACTTTCTCTGCAGGTGGTTGGGGTTTTTTGTGTGTGTTTTTTTTTTTGTGGGTTTTTTGTTTTGTTTTGTTTTTGTTTGTTTGTTTGTTTTTTTCCTTTTTTTTTTTTTTTTAATCAGAGCAGTACTTCAGGGAAGAGCCCATCCATTGCACTTATAACTCTATGCAAAAAATGAAAAAGTCCTACTCATCTGGTGGACCTGGCACTTGCAAAATGCCACCTAAGAAACTTGATACAGCATCAGTTCAATGGAAGTGTCCCTGCTCCTGGGACTCTAAACCTTCTGAGCAGCACCTATTGTGACTGTGACATGAGATGTGGTCTTTCTTGTGTGCAGGGATGAAAAGTTCCAGTACTCAAACAATCTAGAACAGACCCATCTACTGCAGAAATACACAATGAGATCCATTTGGTAGACCCAGTTTGCAGAAGTCTATACTAGCATTAAATTGCTCACTTCTACAGTGAGGTTGGCTAAAAGGTAGATCAATTGTCAGAGGAAATACAGCAGCTTTTCCAGTGCTGAGAGTCTCTAAATCAAAATTAAGTGCTGAGAAAATTATACAGTCGTAAGAACTAGAATCAGAAAAATGTTTTCCACATAAAATTAAAATGCCAGTTTTACATATAGTAGATATAGCGGTCCTCTGTGGTTTTAAAACACACTAATATTTTAGAGGAATCCAACTGCAGGCCCTTATTCAGCAGAGGAGACATTGGAACTACAGATTTCAACATTTGAATGGCCTGTGTAGAGCTCTAATTTGCCTCAGCTAATGTGCTGCTCTTGCTTAATCCAAGGCAGCCATTCTGCTGGCCCTGGCCCAGACAAACTGCAAGGTACTTAGAAAACCTTCTCCCCTGGTGTTCAGTTGGGCTTCAGTGTCCACTTTGCTAAAGCCTATTAAAAACTTGATGGCTAAATTAACTTGCTGCCTAAAAGGGAGGAAAATAATGGAATAAATACTTCCAAATAAACAGTCCACATCAACAGCTTCTGATCTTTCTGACACATTTTTCCTTTGCCATTCAAACAAAAATTAGAATCTGGCCTGATAGGTCTGCAGCAACAAACCCAGGAGTAGACAATTCCCGAAAACAAGGAAGGACATTCCTGCTTGGTAACATTATTTCTCATCTCTATCAGTATAGTTTAAAGGCAGCTTGATCTTTTTCACTCACCCATGGCCATTTAACAGCTATGAATTGTTATAAATTGCTTCAGCAAGCCAGGTCTTCTTGTGATGACTGTGTGTTGCCAAACATATTTAAAGAAACTGCAGCATATTCTGGAAGGCACTAGGTGCAAATAAAGGCAATGGGAAGTCTGTGTTCCACTTCCCAGTTTGGAAATCTGTTGGCGCACAAACTTACAATCAGCTCCCTCTAAGTTTCCATCCAGACTGAAATCTGTCCAAAGTCAATCATGCAGAAGAATATTTGGCATAAGCAAAGGGGTTTCTGCTTACCTGTGAGGATTTCATTGTGCACAGAAATGAATTTAAAAGCAGCTACCAAGGCATTAACTAGCAATATAAATAAAACTGAGGAGAGAAAATGATGCCAGGCTATCTAATTATGTCAATGCTTCCTGATGATCCAGTCCTGAAATGAAAATTACTCCTGAATTACATGCCTCTGTCTTACTGCACCACAGCAAAATCTGGATTTGAACAACCTCAGCATCTCCCCAAAATTTCAGATAGTTTAGGGTGGTAGATTGAGAAAGCCTTTCTGTGGCAGGGAAAGATCCATGAATGCAGTCATCACTTCCTGACACTGCAGGTAAAAGGACTCTTCCAGTAAAACATTTTTCATCTTCATCTGGCTACTTATTCTGGTCCCAGCTGTGCTATTGCAGCTGCTGTAATAAAAAGTGAATAGATTGGGGGAAGATTTTTATTCCATAATATTGTATTTCAGCTCTAGTCTTGAACATCAGTATTTAAAGTGGTACCTAACTGCAGCCCTGATGTTCATTTTATGACAGCACAGCAAGTTACCACCCATCAGCTGCCTGCAGATACCTTAACATACCCCTGGGCCTTATAAAAGGCAGTTCTTTCATGGAGCTTTCTTATACTTTTAAGAATTTAACTGTTCTATAATAAGTGCAAATGTTTATTTGATGTTGATCAACTGATGATAACATGAAAGTAAGACATTGTGTCACGAAAACTAAACTTAGTCACAATAAACTTTCCTTCGGGTTCCACTTTTGACCATTGTCAGGAACAGGATACTGAGCTGGAGGTGCCTTTGGTTTGAATAGTTTGGATATGGAGTGGCTAAATCACAGGCACACACCCTAACAAAGAAAGGAGCTAAGACCACTTATGAAAGGGAATAGTGACTAGGAAAGGGGAGAGAGTAATCATAAATTATTGTAAAGTTGCTAATTATGCATCTGCTGATCCATCTTATCATTTGCAGTTCTCTCTGCTGCAGGTCAGCTCTGGGCTGGAGATCTCACTTGTGATGCTCCTGCAGACAGACTGCACTGCTCTCTTCATCCTGCTGGCCAGGGCAGGGGGTTTGCCCTGTGCAAACAGATGGGTTAGAGATTTGCTGGGCTTCAGTGAGACTGCTGTTACTGTTCTCTAACAGCATCTGTTAAAGAAGCATTAAGGCAAATGGCTTGTGTTCTAGCAAGGAAAATGGGGAAGGCAGTCATTTAACACTTGTTAAGAAAAAATTCTCTCCCTTCCGTGCTGCATCTCTCTCCATATTCTAACTGCTAAGCCTAGCACAAAAATCCTAAGTGTTTCAGCCTCAATGGGAACTTCAATGCCCTGCATACAAAGTCAGTCTATGATTTGAAACTCAGCTATGGAAGATGCCAAGTCTTCTGTCTCCAACTCTCTCTCCTCTCATCCTTCTGAGGTCTCACCACTTCAAATATTTGGCTTAAATGGTCAAGGCACTCATCACACAAATATTAGATTTATCCTATGCAGGATCAGTGTGGAAATACAGACTCTTTACCCTCTGTATGATACAGCTATACAAAGTAGTGGTTCAGGTTAGCAAGAGAATTTTCCCCAAAATTTTTAATGGTCAACCATGGTTGGTGTACAAAGCTTCAAATTTGGGCTTTCAAATGCCTCAACTTTTGCATTTTCAGATGCTCTTGGACTCACAGGTTGATAAATCTGGCTGAGATACTCAACCTGGCTCTATCCCTTTATGTTTAAATTCATTCCTCATCATTCTAAAAATCCACTAACATTCATCCAAAGAGGAGAAAAAATCCGCTTAGGGGAGAGCAAATCCTTTCTATCAGCTAAAAAGACCACTCTATCTGGGCATTTGTCACCATCACAGCACACTTTGGGGATTCAGAATGTTTCTTATTAGATCAGCTTTCAAAGGATTTGTATTAAACAACCAAGGGGAATTGTTGGTGCTAGGGGCTGTGTACATGCAAACTGTCATCATGGGGAATGTACAAATGAAGGATACCACAAAAAACAGCTGGAGACCGTTTCAGATCTTTCATAATCTGGACATTGAGGTGGAATAAATTCACCCTTCTGCACTGAAATGGCAGCACCCATGGATTTAGGGCAAATCGGTTTGAAAATTGCTTTTAAACTAATTTGTATTCTCAAGCTTAGTAGGTGTGTTTTTTTAAAACCAGGCAGAAGAACTCCCTTTTAGGGGAAATTACTGGCATGTATTCTAGGGGTACAAGCTTATTTTAGGCAGGGGAAGAAAATGAGGAGAAGCAGGCAGATGATGTCTGAGAGGCCTGGTTACTCATGGAGTGGTCCAGCAGACACCTCCAAGGGGGTGTCAGGGACAGGATTTGCCATGATCTCTGCTTACCAGGGAGGTGTATGGAGGTCCAGTGGGCAGTTTGGGCAAGAAATGTCGTGTTTGCCTTTAATGCTTATTTGTGTTTAAAAATGAGAGAGAGAAATAGAGAATCACAGGTTGTATGTTATGTATTAGATTTGGAAATTTTATAATCAGAGTAAGCAATTATCAAAATTGGCTGAAGACAGCCCAGAAAACCTGTTTTTCTTAGTTAGAAATCAACTCAGTACAAAAATCCTTTGCTGTACCTGTCTGTCCCATATTCTGCCATAAAAACTGTTGGTATTTCTTTTGTAGCAACAAGAAGAATGCCAATCTAATTCTTACACTAGCTTTAAAAATTCTTGTGTTTTAATATAAACCTTTTCTGACAGCTCTCTGGCTGAACTCAGCTTCTTTTTTGGTACACTGAAGTCTCATAAAGATATTGGCATTTCAGAGGAAATTTAGCTTGCTGGGGGTCCATTTCACCTTTCTGTTGTTTCATTTCTCGCTCTCCTTACTGAGTTCCATCTGCCATACTCTCCTCATTGTGGACATCTTTTATTCCATTTTTCATCCACACACTGATCATTATATGATTTTGCTTTTGCTTAGCCAAAAAACCCAATTGCAATGACCCCAGCATCCCAGAAGTCAAGACATCAATATAAGTTTGGAATGAAAGCAATATTGACTGCCAGCACTTCTATAATTCCTAGCAATCAACTCCAATCTCTTCTCTCTTAATGATAGATAGATAAAACATTTGACTTCACTTTTCCAATCTATACAGAGGCCTTCACCATCCTTTAAAACCCTCAAATTCAAGACAATTAGGACTTGATTAAATCCTATCATCTCTCAGGTCTCTTAAGCCAACTAATGGCTTCTTGGAGAAGCCAAGTAATTTTACAACTTCTCCTACTACCTCCCTCTTTTCTGGTTCATATGCATTTCTGGCTCTAAGCATGATTTTAATTAAATGTACTTGACATCCAAAATAATTGAGGAGATGATTCTAGACCTTAAAGTAGAAGCTTTATGTTTTCACTAGCAATTTGGCTAGAAAAAATCCCAGCATGTTTATACATGTTTTATATATGCATTCAAATTTATATTTATATTTGTATCTTTGTTTTCTTATATACTGTATACATGTATATCTATATCTATATCTATCTGTATCTATGTAATACAAATTCACAAGTCTACACTTTTTCTTGATTCACATCTCTACACTGGTGCCACGCATCCAAACTGATTTCCCCAAGAAAAGAGCTAAATAGAAAGTCTGACCCAAATATGTTCCATACCTACTAGCATATGCCTCAAACTATGTGGAGTCACACCACAAATAACTAACATACATTCACCTTCAAAAGTGTTGATTTCCCACACTCTCAGGACATATGCTTCATAAAAGACTGAGTCCCTAAGCAGCCAGCTCCCTACAGACTTTTCACTCTGCTTCTGTAACAGCCCAGCCTTACATCCTCAGCCTTCCTCACTTTCCAGTTTTAATTCATTTTTACTTTTCAGTCATCCTACATTTTGGCAACATCTTTAATTGACAACGTTAATCTTTTCTCTCTTTATGCTATTACTTCTATCATTCTTTTATTCTTGTATTCCATGTTAACATTTGCACCTTACATTCAACACCAATATAAGAGTGGTATGAGCTGAGATCTTCAGGTAATAGCCTTATGTGATGGTTACACTGGGATGCAAAGGATCTGTTTCTTCACCATAACCAATTTTCACATCATAAAGGAAGAGCAATATTTGCTCATGATCTTTAAAACCTTTCACAGTGGCCGTCAATGGCTGTTGACGGTCCTGCCCAGGCTGAGGGGCAAAATGTGCTCAGATAAGAGACTCTGAGTTCTGATCTGCTCAGAACTGTACTGGAGGTGTTTGCATAGGAGGGGAAAATTGGACAGAGACTGTCTCTGACGTCTCACATAGATAGTGCACATGAGAGCCCTGATCCTTTTGGCTCAAATGGCAAGAGAACAGTTTTGAGGAGACAGAAAGAAGCTTCACAAAAAAATGTGATCTTATTTCTGTTGCATGCAAATAAAGAGAGAAAGATTGGATTTTGTCTGTCAAGTTGTACCCACACAGGAAGTGAACTTCCTCACTGTTAATTCCAGAACACACTTTGGTGAGAAAAGCTCAAAGAGCCCAACTGTGTCTTGTGTTTGTCATGTAAAATATCAGTGGGCTTCTCTTCAGCTCTACTCCCAAGAGCTCCCTGTTGCCCAAATGTGGTCATGTAGGGCTAGGAGGAAAGGTATGGGAGTGGGGCTATTTTTAGTGATCAAATCATAGGCTGTCAGTTTGCAAGGCAGAGGAATCCACCTAGAAGTCAGAGGAGCAATATCATTGGACATGAGAGAGGTCAGTTTGCAGTCAGGTTCCATTTATAAATTGTTCATAA
This sequence comes from Phylloscopus collybita, assembly GCA_027886175.1. Classification (NCBI taxonomy): domain Eukaryota; kingdom Metazoa; phylum Chordata; class Aves; order Passeriformes; family Phylloscopidae; genus Phylloscopus; species Phylloscopus collybita. The sequence goes on from JAJNNQ010000129.1 coordinate 27,251,913, forward strand.
AGAGCTGACAAGTGACCAAACAAGGTTTTGATAAGTGATTGTATTTCAGTAATAAGGTTAAGCAATTATGACATGGAAGCATTGGTAACAAATACTAATTGAATTTCTAATACCCTCATAACAATGCATATTACAAATGGCATAGACTTATAGAGAATCAGCATTAAATAACACCTAAACTGCATGTGGCTCCTCACTCTTCCAATAGCTTCATTGATGTTACTGTTTTATCCTATCAGGAAAACAGAGCAAGGTAAGAGAAAGGTTGAAGAGATTCCTTTGTCTGTCCTGGACTGTAAAGGTTAAAAGGTTTCTGGCTGATGTGCACCACGAGGCACATTGCTTTTCCAGTAGCAATCGTGGGAAAAGCATGGTCCAACAGCCAAACGTGCCCTCTTGGTCGTTGGAAACACAGCTCCAATTTCCTGCTCCACTACAGAACACTTGTAAGATCTTATTAAGAAGGTTGTGATCTTTCTGTAACACCAAAGATACCATTTCTCCAAGGGGAATCTACACTGATGTTTTGAACTGGGGACCAAAGCAAGGACCTCACTCAAATACAGCAAAGAAAGCACCCCTGGGAAAAAAAAAAATATTAAAATTTTTATTTCAGGGGAAACTCTGTTGCTATTCTTCTTTCAATAAGAAATATATGAACACTATATTTCTTTTATCTTTGTTAACAAATTAGAGAAATATAGGAATAAAAAGGGAAAGAAAATTCAAGGTCAGTTTCCAGCATGTCAGAGGACTGTGCGGTGATTCTTTAAATGAAAGGTCAATTGACACCAACCTGGGTAGGAACTATGGACAAGTCTGTTGTCTAAAACAATTATAAATTGCCTCTAGCTGTGCACTGGGTCCTGATTATGTATTTGTTCCTTTCCATCTCAGGTTACTCTGATGTTACAGAGAGTCCTGAGACAAAACTGTGAAGAGCTTGATGCAAAGCCAAATTGTTCTGGGGTAAAAAAATCACCTTTCCCTTTGACGCAAAATAGATGTCTCTGAGAAGACAGGAAAGGATGAAAACAACATCAGTAATTGTGACTTTGCAAGGGAAAGCTCCAAGGCCAGCTGACTTAATTATTCTAATCACCCTATCAATCTTAGTGGAAGAGAGTTTGTAATCCTAAAAATACAGTCAGTGAGGCACCAAGAAAATTCCCAGTTTTCTTGCCTTTACTAAGGCCACTGATCAGATGGCATCATTATAAAGGTATCACCTTGCTTCAGATCTATTCAAATGCCCAGGTGGAGATGGCTGGCACTGACTGCCACAGGAGATAATGAGGCAGCTCCTAAAGCTTGTTATGCAAAAATCTCACAGAGGAGAATAGAGCCATAGACAAACTTTTGTTAAACTTTAAAAAGGCTGTGAAAAAATCACCTCTCTTCTCTTATATTCTGCCCCTTTCTAGCTCCCTTGTTAAGTTCTTCACACTTTCATGTGTTATCAGGTAGTAATATAATTCAGACCATGGAAAGAATACCAAACCTGAGCCTCTTGAGGAAAGGTACTTTAACTCAAATTTCAAGCCAAGAGCTGTTATTAATAATGGAGGTGAATTTTTCTGAAATTCATATATGAGGCCTTCTGAAGAGGCACACATATATCTCAGTTCTCTGTAAGTTCTAAATGAGGGGAATACCTGTGAGCATGGAGAGGTTAAAGGCTGCTATTCCTGCCTGGTAATGAAGGAGGAATGGGAATCTGATTTGACACATGATATACTCTGGCCAACATATGTTAATTCTCCTGAAGGATCACCCAAGTTTACTAAAAATGCTTACATACAACAATATCTGCCCATATATACAACAATGGCAGAATCTCCTCCAGTCTTTCAAAAGTGCATTTCCATCTCAGTTCTCTTCTTCAGCTGCCTGATGAATGCAGATGGTGCATGAAGTTTTGGTTCCCACCTAATTTGTTCCTTTATCTCTCACCTTCCAGAAAAAAACTCTACCACTTCTCGTCAGCTCTGATTGGTCATGTAACAGACTACAGCACAAATTTAGTAAAAATTGTATTGGGATTATAGCTTTATAGTCTGTTTTACAGAATCACAGAGTATGTTGAGTTGGAAGGGACCCACAAGGACAAGTCCAAGGCCTTTGTGAAGAAGTACAAATCAGTTAAAATGGAAGGTCACCATAGACTATGTGGATGAAAGGATAAATGATAGAATTGGCTTACTCTTCTCTCAGCTTGTTTCAGATTGGATGTTGAGCAGAAGCTCCCTAGATTTTTTTGCCCCGGAAATCATTCTCCCATCTGTTTTGATGATGTCTATTCTACCCAAAACAAAATCATCCAACAGCTTTAATTTGAAACTTGAGCATCTCCAAAATTCCACTCACACCTGGGTGGGTGACATTTAAGCCAAAGAGCTGGAGCATGTATAGGAGGACTGTACATGGAAAACTATACTGGGGAAAATGTATCTCCATTTCCTACCACAATGGTGATAATATCATGTGAACTGTTCAGAAATAAAAAAATGAAAATTTAATATAAAGTCTTCTGATCACTTAGCAGCCTTCTCTCTTGCTCCACCTAGATTAATCAGTTTTGTGCTAATTTAAAACTAAGATAAAAACCTTGGGGTTTTAAACAATTATGTTCATTATTTATGTCTAAAAAACTCTACTGGCACATTCTAATTTCCTAGGGAATGACAACACTTTCAAAAATGCATGGTGATTTCTAAACAATGATAAATTTCAATTTTTTTGTTTTAAAAACATTGAAAATATGAATGATAAATATACTAACATAGACTGAAACTCTTCTAAATTCTGCATGTATTAATGAATAGTTTTGGTTGTCTTGAAATGGATCATATTATATATTCAATTCTTAAATGGAAAAAAAAGATGATGGATGGTACTTCAGTAAAGCACATTTTCTGCATCTTAAATCAAAAGATTAAATAAATATTTTATTTTAAATTGTGCATCATTGCATGGATTTCAGGAGAAGATGTAAATCATAAACACATACTTGGTTTTATTTTCAGTGGTTTAAACTTCTTTTTAACTTTTTTCAAGTAGGTATTAAATTGCTGAATCTGAACCACTTGACACAGTCCAATCAGATCATCCTACCCTGTTATGTAGGAGGTGTCAGGGCAGTAGGCAGCAATCTCCATTATAGCAAAAACTCACTGCTAATGCTGATGTAACATCCTGGAAGTTGGTATCAGGTTACTTGATCTAAGGTACAGAGAAGGCACAATGATTTCATGAAATTGTTCAGCACTTCAATGTATCCAGCCATGCTTTTCAGATTAGATGGTAATCTAACATCCTGAGATCTACAGACACTTCTATACTGTTTTAAGTAATGTATAAATCTTCTATTCATTCTTAGCTGGTTTGGTTTTTTTGGTAGTAGATCAATTGCTATTACTGCAATATGTGACACCTTACATATGCCACAACACAGTGTAGCAAATAGAGAGCACCTAAATTCCACGTTTGTGAAGCAGAGCACTTAAATCTCCACTTCCACATATCCTCTTTGACTGACACATTGAGGACTGGATGGAGAAACCAATGTAGTTACTGGAGTTTATTATGCATAAATGAAGAATATTTTTATACAGCAGCAACAACAACAACAAACCAACCAACCAACCAAGCAAACAAAACAACAAAAACCAAAACAAACCCCAAAACAAACAAAAAAACCAAAACAAAAAAACCCAGAACCAAAACAATAAGGCATTTACACCCCACTGTAACATTGCTCTGGGTTTAATAATTTTATAAAATCCATCAGGCACAGCATTTCTTGCTGGGCAAGGGAAGGGATTGTCCCCTCTGCTCTCCCCTGGGGCAGCATCACCTCGGGTTTGGAGGCCACAATATAAGAAAGACATTAAATCATTAGAGAGCATCCAAAGGAGGGACACAAGGAAGGTGAAGGGTCTGGAGGGGAAGCTGTGTGGCTGAGGTCACCTGGACTGTTCAGCCTGGAGAAGAGGAGACTGAGGGGAGACCTCACTGCAGTTACAGCTTCCTCGTGAGGGGAAGAGCAGGGGCAGGCACTGATCTCTGCTCTGTGGTGACAGTGACAGGACCCGAGGGAATGGCCTGAAGCTGTGTTAGGGTAGGTTGAGGTTGGACATTAGAAAAAGACTTCTCCCCCACAGGATGGTTGGGCACTGGAACAGGAACTTCCCAGAGCAGTGGTCACAGCACCAAGCCTGTCAGAGTTCAAGATGTGTCTGGACAATGCTCTCAGGCCCATGGTGTGACTCCTGGGGATGGTCCTGTGCAGGGCCAGGAGCTGGACTTGGATGACCTTTGTGATTCCTTTCCAGCTCAGCATATTCCACGGTTCTATGATTCTGTGGGGTGAGGTGGGTAGGCAGGAAGAGGAGACATTTGGCGAACAGAGCTGCCTTAATTCCCAGGAATCAAGGCCCTGGTGCTGCCCAGGAGGAGCAGCTTCTGGGCTCAGCCTGTAAAACAGCTTAGGAGTGAACTGTGATTACACAAAACCAGGCTTGTAAGACCATGGCTCCCGAGCTGTGCAGTGCCCTGTGCAAGGCACTGGGAGGGCAGGAGGGCAGCAGAGCAGGGAAGCTCTGACACCTCAGGTTCCAGGGGCTGGGTGCAGGTGCAGTTTTCCAGGTGGGGTCCATGGAGTCTCTCTTTGCACTGTACAAGAAAGACTGGTAGGGGAAACTGAAGTCAGCGAAGCTGAGGGTACAGAGGTCTTTTGGAATAGTTTTAACAGTATCACCTGAATAAAGAGACTGTATGCACCTTTGAAAGAACTGTGAACACTCTTCAACTTTCATATGTGCCAGCAAGTAAAATAGATATTAAAGCAACATTTATTAAATCTTGGCTTTCAAGTCTTAAGAATAGCATGTCCTGATCATGCCTGTCCTCTTTGGATCCTTGTCATCTGGCCACCTGAACATAAAGCAGGCCGAAGAAAAACTTTGCTATGATTCACCACAACTTTTTGAGCAACAAAGAAATACATTGTGTTCTCATACATTGAGTACTCTGAGCCCAGTTAAGTTACATCTGCAGCACACATAGTCCTATACAGGATATATAGAGAGCAGAAACATCTTTGTTTCCTGTGGTGCAATTGCAATGAGTTCAAGGAATATTTTACTTAAAAAGGGAGAATATTTTCAGAAGGAACACCTCTAAGAGAGCACTCTCAGCAGAATCCACGTTTCATGTGTAGCTGTAAGCTGTGCTGGTGTGCTGACCCAAACACCCTCATAAATTTAGACTATATGGAAGGCACTGAATGTAATTATCTGAAGCAGCTAGAACATTTATTATGATAATTAAAGTCAATTACTTTTATGACAGGATCAAAAAATAAACTCCACTTTTAACACTTCCCTCATTTTCCTATCTCCTGCACAATATAATATTGCCACTGTAATTACTGTATTTTACCATCCTCCTAGCAAATTCCAAAGGCATGGACATCTTAATTCACTTGGCTAGTCTCCTTCCACATGACTGCTTCACTTAGCAGCAGTAGATGGATATCTTCCTTAAAATGCTAATAGCAATCCTGACTTGGTTTGCTTTAAAAATGAGTAGTTTATTGTTGTCAGAACACCTCTGGATAATGAAAGATGTGGTTTGAATTATTGCTAGGAAATTATTAGCTCATAAGCAATGCTAGACACATCCTAATGAAATGGGATGTCATTATTACTATGGGAACAATATGAGATTAAGAATATCCTATAGCATCCAATTCCATGTAAATGTCTTCTCTGTTTGCAGATGGAGCTGAATAACAGTCTTCTAAAATAATCACAAACTACTTTTCCTCTTGGGATTATATTCAGGGTCCAATTAACATATTAACCAACATACTGACAGTGTTTAGAAAGTTGAGTTTTCAAACTCCTTCTGAAATGTACTTCAGTTTTAAGGCCGAGAATGCTCCATTTAAGTCAAACAAGGTCCCTTAGGGAAATGGAACGATGCAATTTGTTGCCAGCTATCCTGTTCAACATCAGCTGTCTGATTCTCTGCTCTTTTCTTGGTTCTGCTTTGCAGTAGAAACAGTAGCTGCCTCTATCACAACAAAGCCTCACCCAGGCCTCATGTCCGAGGTCACGAATCTTTAGTGCTGAGGGCTGAATCTACACTTTCTGAGAAAAATTCCCTCTCCAATATTTCGTGTTGTTTAGACAAAGACATATGTAAAAATAAAAAACAACAAACCACCCAAACAAACAAACAAAACCAAAACCAAACAAACAAAACCAAACAAAAAGACAAAAACAAAACCAAACAAAAATAAAGACAAAACAAAAAACAAACAAACCAACCAAAACACAAAAAAACCCCACCCCAAAATCCCAAGCCAACAGGCAAACCTCAGTACAATGAAACTTAATCAGTGGTTGCTGCTTTTCACAAGTGGTGGAGTGTTCTACTGTGAGGAGCATCCCCCAAAAAGCTTTATGAAAAACCCTTGATGGACTCAAAGATTCAGCAGTATCTGAAGAAACAGAGAGAGGAGGATTGGCTGTACTGATATCTCAGTCTTATTTTAAGAGATAAATGGACATAAAAGGCTGCTTTGCCATTAAAAGATGATCCATTCTTTAGGGGTGTAAATCACATTGTGACAGTGATGTCGTGGACAGAGAATGACCAGGAGCTGGAGATACTTGTGGGGAGCTGAGTTCTCTGTCATGTTCTTACTGGAGACTCACTCTAGGGCAGTCAACAGGCCCACCAGGCACCTGGGAAATGAGAGACTGGTCTGTAGCTAGGGTTTGATTGCCAGCAATTTAGTACCAGCCTTGGGAGCTCTGGATCACTGGTGGAAAGAAAGATGTGCTTTTCTATAAGCTCAGCATAGGTAGGAGAGGATGCACAGCATGTCTGGTTATAGATGCACTTTATTGGGGCATAGGGATGCAAGTCAAGTGTGCAGGGGGCTGTGGTGATGAGAGGTTGGAGAAGGAAGCCTCAGCTTATGCCACAGGCCATGAACAAGAGCTGGAACTGAGATGGATTTATTGAGCATGTGGGTAATGTGAACATGTGGAAAATTTTTTCCCTCAGGCTGTGCTTCAGAAAGTACATGTGTAAAATAGTATTGAGGAGACCTGGGATCCAGGAATATGCAAGAACCCATATATAATATATATATTATTATATATAAGAACCCATGATTTTCCTGCCTGTTACAAAATAAAACTTGGAGTCTTGGGGTCTTCATGTTCCTGAGCTAATATCCAAAGATAATTAGCAGGTTCTACTAGAGGTTAGTCTATAGCACTGCAGATGGCTTAATTTTCTCCACCTTGTGGGCCATTTCAAAGACAGGAATGAACACACTGTGATGAATAGTGACCCTTAAAATTCTCTCTGATCCAGGCCATGTGCCATTCTATGAGTATCTATGCAAGCTAAGCTGAAGATAAAAATAATTGGGTAAAAGTCAGTGTGAAGTGCAGTAATTGACATTAGATGATGTAAGTTTCTTTTCTCCCCTTGACCAGTTTTTCTCTTGCTCATACCCTGCAAGTCTTTTGACCCCATTATATTCCACATTATAGTGTCTTAATTTGAATCTGTTCTTCCCTGAAAATACCCAGCCTTCCTTAGGAAGAACTTCTTGGTGAATTAAGCTATTCTTTGCTTACAACTCAATCATTAAAAAAAATAAAAATATATTTATGTATTTATGTATCTATGCCTCTGTTAGTAATGTGAGTGTGTTGAAAAAAAGTGTTCAAACTCTGATTAATGAATTTAATAATTTTCATTTAAAATGTCAGAAAGAATGAAAATAGCTCATTAGAAAAGAGTGTGACAAGATAAATATTTAGCCTGATAAAGTTTCCTGGGGTAACTCAAGAGCTTAAGACCAAAGACCAAAAAAGTAATGAAATAGACTTACCTCCAATTACAGTGTTGTTTTTGTTGCTGTTACTTTTACTACTACAAAGCTGTCTTATCAAAATGAACTCCTACAGGAAAAGATACAGCTAGAAAGTGTTACTTGTTTCATAGTTGTAAACTTGTAAAACGTTAGGAACAAACCCAGGTTTGGCTCCCAGCTTTCAAGTATTTTCAGACACAGCAAAACAATGAAAACCGTTCTCTATACTGACACATTTCCCATATTTTATGCTGTTCATAGCAACCCCAAACAGGTTCAACAGTCAGCTATGACTACAAGGCAACCACTCTAAGACATACACTCATCTTTGTGGGGAATCCTCCTTCATGTTTGTATGTTTTATTCCAAGGGAAGTGAAAAATTAAGCAAATTAATGATGATAAACCATCAAAACAAAACACAAACAACTAAACTTCCTATATCAAGTAGTCGCTCACTGCACAGCAACAAGATAAAAATTGTAACCCAAGGAGAGGGAAAACCTAAGTTTTTCACTCTGAGCCACAGAGTAACCTGGACTTATTTCCTGATTTCAATGAGCTGAGCCAAAGAGAATGTACCAACTGGCCAGTACCTGCATTTAAAATAGTCTCCTAAGTGACAAGATTATGGAGATATGGGTAAGGGAAGCTTTTGAGCTACTGTGGTGGTTTAACACCAGCAGGAAATTAATACCTGGTCAAAATGTGGTTATTAGAAAAACTAGATCCTTCCAAAAGAAGTTGTCAGAGCACATCAAAGTCACAATTTACAGTAGCAGCTTGAAGGAAAATGTATTGTGAGCTCAGGCATTTGGCCAACAGCATTGTTGACATTGTACCCCAACATAAAATGGCACCTGACACATCCCAGTTCTTACTGCCTTTGGACTCCCTGTTCCAAGGAACTTACAGGCCCATATCAGGAGTTTTAAATTAAGCATGTCCCTGATATTATTGTGAAGACCTCTAGTGAGATCGTAGGACAACTGTAGAACCCTAATGGATTTTAAAGATGCTTTAGCCCCTCTCCATTTACAGGGTCAATACTTGAACTGAGACAGGTTACTTTTGGCAAAAGAAATTAAATTTAGTAAGTAGAGGGCTGGCAGTTAGAGGCCTTTGATTTGCATGAAAGGTTTACCCACATTCCTAGTGAGCTTAATCCTTGGACTTTGGAACTGTCTTATCCCTCAGAATAGTAGTGGTTAGAGTGGTTCAATAAAACAAAAAAGGAAAAACACACTGAAGGTTGATCACTCAGTATTAGACATCAAAAATGGGAAGAGGAGACTGCAGATGGCACTTGGTAACTTGCTGAGATTCTGGTCCTGTAAAACCAGGTTGTAATAACATCAGGAACCTACTTTTCTACTTCACTGGTTTTTGTCTTCACAGGCATTTTCAGATAGAGTGGTTCACTTCAATATTCCCTCCAGTGGAAGATAAACACCATGAAGGAAATCTAATTCAGATCTTTATGTCTAATGATATGAGTGAGAAGACATTTTCAGGTAGTGGGGAAAAATGATGTTTAGGGGACTTGCAATTAGGGGAACTGACATGTTCTGAAGGCTTTTATCCCTCTTCACACAGAGTGTACACCCTCAGTACAAAGAGAAACATTTCCCCTCAAATCCTTATTTTATCTGGATGGAGGGTCAGGCTGCTCTTCACTGAAGAACATGATTTGTGGGGCAACCTAAAATCTGATTAGTGAATTGTCTGAACTGGCAAAAGATTTTTTTCTGGTCAGAAAGTGATGAATCAAGTCAGACTAAAAAGAAAGAACAGTTGAAAGAGAGGTAAAACTTCACCAAAACTTGAGGGGGGGGAGAAAAAAAATCAAACTGCAGGGAAGCCAGGCAGGGAACATTCAATTAACTGGTTGGCATTTATGCAGGATCCTGGGATAAATGTCCTTTGCAGGCTCTCTGCCAGCAGTGTACAGGCTATTTCTCTTTGAAGGGCTTCAGGTTCACAGGGGCTGAGGGTTTAGTGGGGTTTTTTACCATTTTCATGCAGTCAAATAATGATGACAGAAATGTCAAGAAATGAGATCAAATGTATGGAGGGTCACTAGTGCTCTTTTACCAAAGTGCTTCTGGTGTTTGGCACCCAGACCAGCTCAACAACACATATCAGAGGTTAAAGAAAATAATAGCCTGAGCACTGTAGAAAATGATAAGAAACAAGTAGCAGGGCAGCAGATAGTACTGTCTGAACCCAGTGTTATTTCCAAAGGTTAGAAGAGAATGAGTATTTCTCCTTTCTTAAAATGTCAATTTAATCTGAAAGACACCGAACCTCAAATAACATTTCAAACTAATGTAGAACTTCTGAAAACAGTGTAATTGCTGATCAAGCAGACAGGGATTTCATCTTGAACTGACTGTAAGTTTCAATACCCTTGTTGTGTTATAATGTAAATATCAGTAAAAAGGGGTAGGAAGAGAAAGGGGCAAAAAGATTCGAGGACAGCTGCTGAGTCCTGAGCAATGGTGAGCTACAGGAACTGCTGTACTGAGATCCAAAGAAGGATGAACTACTTTCTGTCTGAATATTTTGCGATTTTCCCCTCACTAAACTTTGTGCCTTTTTTGATAAGAAATAAGTAATTTTAAAGGTGAAGAGCCTTGCCCAAGGCTACACAGGAAATCAACAGTATATCAGAGGAATCCAAATGCAGGGCTTTAGTGCTGGATGTTTCTTCTAAATGTTCTTCTTACACCAGAATCAACAATCACATAACTTCTTAAATATCTTTAAACATACTCTGGGTTAAGACATGGTAATTTGCTTCAGTTTTTCTATATGAAACAGAAGATGAGGAGTTACAGGAATTTTTACTAACCGTTGCTGCAGCCAGAGATGTTCAACTTAAACATTACAAAAAACTTGTCTGAAGTACTTCCGTAATTCAGGGACAGGCCACACGGAGGGACTGTGGAGTCCATCTCTGGAAGATTTTTCACACAGGTGGGCAAATATCTCTGCAAATATACTCAATTTTGCCTGCTCTGGAAATGGAGATGTGGAGAGGGTACAGCAATGGATCTGTTGGTGGTTCTTTCAAGTAATAATAAGAAAAGCAATCTGCGAGAAGAATTCAAAGTGCTCGTTCTCACTTCATGTTCTAGATGTCTATCCAGGGTTTAAAGTCTCTAGCTGAAAAACTTTCTTTGCAGAACCACCAATAATTTTTTTAGCTCAAAATCATTGCAGTCAGGCTAACATTTAATAGTTATGTCTGTCTGTAACTTAAATGCTGAAAATGTTTTGTTATTTCAGCACAAATTTTGTATCAAATCAACTGCTTCAAAAAATAAATTGGCTGACACATATAGTGCTACTGCTACTGTAGGATCATACTTATTTTGGATATGATGTGCAAATTAATGGCTTGTAGTACAGAATCCAGGATTCAGAGCAGTCTATGTGTGGTGACCTTTTCTGCAAAGCAAAATGTCCTTTATGCAGAAATTAACAGTTTCACCAATATTAATCCTGCTCCTATTTATGCCAATAACATGACGAAAGGAGCTATTTCTGTTTAGGAGTATGGGGGAAGGCATGCAAAGAAGATTCAGAAGACTTGAGAGATGCATAATGCATTGGTAGAACTTTGATGTATAACTGTGCTGCAAACTCATGTGATTTTTTTTTTTTAAATTTCTGTATTAATTTAAGTTTTCTGGAAGTGTTGATTGTCATCTTCAATATGAAGAAAAAAAAAAAGGACCCTGACTTCATCCCCTAAATCAATGCTGTGAAGAGAGTAGCAGTGCAAGGTTCTGCACAAACCATTATCATTCAACATGGTCTAAGTTGTGCACATCCCATGAGGCAGAAATCATCTACTGCCATATTTCAAGAGAATGATCTGCATAATAAAAGTGGTAAGTGGTGATGGCATTTTGTGATGTATGCAGTTCCTCAACAGGAAATATGCTAGGATTCCAGATCCAAAACTTCACATGAATTTTTAAATAGCCCTCACTCCTTCAGGGACCCTGCGCTGGATTTAGAATGAAAATTTAAAATGTAAATGCACCTTCTCTTGCATCTCCTTTAGGGCTTTACAGGTGAATTTTATTCTGTGTTCACATGCTTGTGAGTATTGGTTTAGAACTGTGCATTCACTGATAAGAAATCCTAATAATCCCCCTTGATCAGAGATGGAAGTGATGCACTAAAACCCTTTGAGAAGTAGAATAAGACCATCCAAACACTCATGCTTCTCTCATTTCTTCCTCCTACAAGGTAAGTAGTATGAGCAAAGGAAGATGTTGTCTTTCTCTTAGCTGGTAAGATTAAAAACATTCCAGTGTGCTGTGTTGTGAAAATGCCTTTTTTTTTTCTTCCAAGATATTTTCCAATCAAGACTGTGTACCTTTTCAAAGTAACTGGTGGTACTCCAGGAATCACTTTGAGGGCTCTTTGCAAGAACAAATTCATATTTGTCACATCTGAGAACCAGGAACCTGAATCTACCTATTGTCTTCCACTGACATTTGGAAGTTGTCCTAAGCCCATCTTCAAGGCATGACAAGCTACCTACTGAAGTTTGAGAGCATATATAGGTTCATTCAGAGTTAATTTTTTTTTTTTTTTTAATTAAATGAGGGGTGACTGATTCTTTTACACTGGGAACAATCTTTACTCCCAGCAGTGTGTGCAGGGAAACTGGTGCTTCTATTTTGGTCACAGGTAGCCAATTCTGAAATGGGCCTTCATTGAACCACAAAACATAAATTGCACAAACAAAATAGGAAAAGTCTAAGGTTAAAAAAAAAAAAATCACATTTCCCTATGTCTTCTAAACACAATCTGAATTTTCTGAACTATAATTTTTTATTATAAAATAGAGCTTGTGATGAAAGTAAATCCACAAGTGAGTCATGAACCAGGTGCCTTCAGACAGACTATGCAGAAGTACACAATCAAGCAGAATTAACTCCCAGCAAGTGGATCCCATGATGAGATTTTAACCAAAAAAGGCACCTATAGAGTCAGTGGATGATATAACACATTATGTAACACATGCTGCAGTTCTCTGTAGAAGTCAGGGAGGTATTTCTGAAGGGGTAGGAAGTGTCTCTTCTGCATCCTGCAGTTTGAGGAGCTGACGTATGATCGTACATGAGTAGCTCAGACTTTGATCAGATCTTTAACTGTGCTTGTGTTTTGTCTTCTATGAGAGGCATGTTTGCTAAGTGCTTTATTTACACTGTACAGCAGGAGATAATGCAGAATAAGAATTGGATATACTTGGCACACACTGATTTGTGAACATGCTGTCTGTGCAGAATATAGCTACAAAGTCTGCACTGTTGTATTTACACCAAAGAAAAAGCCAGCTTCTATTTATTGCTTAGGCTGACTACTGAGAGCTTCCAATGTTAGATCCACCCAGCTGTAAATTCTGAAAGGTGCAATGGGAATGAGTTAAAGCATTATGCCACCGTTGCAAAAACCTTATTGGGAGTGACTTACTGATATGTCATCCAAACACAGTTTATTAGATATGTATCAATGACAAATGTGCACTTCTCATAGACTTATAAATGAATCCACCCTGCAAATTCTTTCTTATCTCTTTTGAGATGAGCATCTAATCAATACTTTATCCATGTATATGTACATACTCATTAATAACTGCCAGAAAAACACTAGGATTACAGTGTCTTTTTGTACAAAGAGAATATTCCTGGAATTTGCCAGGTTTGTACCAGGCGTTGGTCAAGCATTTACTGTTCCTCTCCATGTAGAACAAATTCAGTGGCTGAAGGAATATTGGACTTTCAGAAAGATTGTTGATAGCTTTCTTCCTATTTGACAATGCTTGTTGAAGGGAGAAGCTTTTTGTCCCTCTTTTTCTTTTTTTATGAACAGACCCCTTTCATAACATAGGTGTTATTTTTAAAATCTACTTTCTCTTAAAATACCAGTTTTCTGATTAAAAAAATGCATACCTCTTTAAAAATCAGGCCAAGAGGCTGGGATTCCAAAGCACTCACATTTCAAACATTTTAATAGGCTAGGTTTTCAAGGGATACTCCATCCACAGGGGGGAGGTTTTGGTTAGTCCAGAAACATTTTTACTTTCATATATATGTTTTGGGTACATTTCCAACAGAGGTTCAGAAGTTGCTCTTGGTAATTCCCCTAAGACCTGGACTGAGAGGCAAGAAAAGTCAGCCAGTTCTTGTCTTTAAATCCTACATGTAATGGGCAAACAAATCAGAAAGAAATGCTTAACCCACAGGCAAATGGTCCTCCTTGAAAGTTCATTAGAAGCATTTTATGGAAGCAGCAAATTACTACTTCTCCCCTTTGGAGTTTTCCTTACCAGTGAGAAGTCTTTGGAGTGATGTTCTGGTTTTTTCATCAGTGCCCTAAAGCTTAAACCTTCAGCCAAGGTGACTGGATATAAAGCGTTTGGGAAAAGCTTTTTCTTCAGTTTTCACCAGGAATAGCATTGAAAGCATTCTTTGCTTCCCAGTGACTTATACCTACAAATCTACATGAGTTTTTTGTTTATTTTGGGGTTTGTGGTTTTTAAATTTTTTCTTTCATTTTTGGGAAAAATCTTAGCATTATTTTTGACATCTTTATTTCTACTTTTTCAAAATCTTAATAAGGCCAGTATATGCTATGTCAGAAGGAAGAAATGTTTCTTGAATGCTACATCTTAGTGGAACTTTTGAATATGGTACCAGTTCCCTATTCCAATGTCTTCTCATAACATTATTCCAAATCCCAGTCACTTCCTAAGATACAGGGATGACCACAAGCTTCATTCTTCATTCATGCCTTCATTCTACAAGTACTTTGAAGAATATATGGTAAAATAAGAACTTTTTATAGAGACTTTTCATATCACAACTTCAAAACTATTTAATTCAGACTGAAAGCAGTACACTTCTGAGCCACCTGTGATAAAATTTCATTTCTGTTTAGTCCCTGGAAGTACAAATGTGTATGCAAAAGAACCAAAACACCTAGAGGTGGTGACACCCATAAGACCCCAGTCTGTGCTGTGTTCCTACATGTGGAATGGAAGTTTGGCTAGAGGATTCCTAAGGAGCAGCAGTGAGGTGATTTACAGGAGATGTAATTTTTTTGCATTTATTGTTGGTATTGCTGTAACAACTTTATGGGTATTCTAAAATGATGTGCCTGATTTTTCTCCTAAATGCAAATATAGCCCCAGTCCTCTGCAATACTTGGGTGGTAGATTTTGTGGGTAGATATTTTTTTTTCCTGTACTCTGCATAAAGCTGAGAAGTCTTAGCTGAATGCAAAAGAAATACTGCATCTGAATGTTAAATTAACTGAAAAAATCAGAGTTTAATGTACTGTCTCATGGTAGGAAGGTGAGCACATCTCAGCCTCTTATTTTAAGCATTGTTGCATTCCTGTTGAAAAGAGAGGAAATCTGTGCCCCAACTGGGTTACAAAGGTCAGTGGCTGGCACAAGAAATAGCAAAACAGGGAAGCAAACTCTTTAACTTCTTTAAGTGACAATGAGGGCACTTGCTGAGAAAAGACAAACTCATGTTTACATACCTTGTCGAAATACAGACAGTGTTATTTGAAGCTCCAGAGAATGACTTTAGAAATTGAAATTCCACACATAGCACACTTCCTTAAGAAACTCACAATACCAATTCTAATATCACAGCTAGAAACCCATACAAAAATCCTAGAAGTGGCAACCTGCCTTTATGTGAAATAAGATCTGACTTTGGATCTTAACACTCGCACATTTTCATCTATTTTTAACACTGTCAAAAGATTTCACTGGTATCTCATTAGTCCTTTCATCATTATCACAGCATACATTCTCTGCTACTCTCTTTAGATCAGAAGACCAAATAAGCTACTTAGAACTTGAAGAAAAAAAGATTTAGTAAAACTGGTGCTTAAAGTTGCCCTCTGCTGCAACATAAGGAACACACAAGCATATTTTCATTGCTGTTGTAGTAAACATGATGCAAGTGATCCACCCTGGCTCAGAGTACCAAGAAGAATGAGATGCAAATAACAATGTAAATAAAGCCTGAAGGCCAATGATTGTCTCACTGTAGGAAGTTATATGATTTCCAGAAAGAAACATCTGAAATCACAGTAAGGAGGTCATCCTCAAGTTCAAGGATGCTCAAAGACATCCAGAACTTTCCTATCTGCTACAAAAAACTGTAACTAGTTCAGAGGGTAGATCCCACAATGACAATTAGGGGAATGGAAAATTCCCAGATTTGCTGAAATTGTGTTAGAGTTATGACCAACAACCCCATGAATTTCATAGAATTATATAATGCTGGAGGATGATCCTTTTTGGCAATTTATATGGTGCCTTTTCATCATGGTGGCTCTCTACTGCTCTCTCCCTTAAGCAAGGAAAACTGTGGCATTCAATCCATTTCCAGCTGCAAGTCTGGTTGCTTGAAAGGGTTGTGATTTTACCCTCTTCATCAAACACTGGCAGCACCTTAATTTCCCTGGAGTATGGCACAAGTAGCAGTAGGCAGGCAATGAAAGTTTTGATTCATTAAGCTCATTAGCATTTTTTTGAGTTTCTGTTGAGCTTGAGCTATTACTAATAAAAGCAGAAAGACTGTCCTTGACAAAAATTCTGCTGAAATACTGATGCAGCCAACAAACCATTTGCATGGATTCTACAATGGCAATATGTAGAATTTTTTCTGCTCTGCCCACATACTGAAATTCTTCCCATAATGATCATTGTGGAAATAGTCTTGTGTAATACATATTTTTGGAGGTTGGTTAAAAACCACAAATCTAGATTAAAAAAGTTCACAGTAAAGAATCAAATCCAGACAACCATTTCCATTTAAATATAAATTAAGAAAGTCAGACTTCTGTGGGATTTAAACATGTAAACCAATGCTTAACATTCATGTAGAAAATGGAAGATATATTGAATCAGGTTTTTCACGAACAAGAGACAAATAGTTTTGGATTTTGATAGGGAAAAATCCACAATTTACATGCTTTGCAATTTGTCTAAACCTGTGAATTTGCTTCTTTGGAAAGAGGCTGGTACATCACACAAACCATTAAAGTTCATTAAGGTTTATGGCAACTCTCAATCAAGCAAAAACTTCAGGCTTTATGAGGATTGCCTTCCAACATGAAGGTTTGCAGGACCAAGGCCTTTTGCTGCTGGTAGACTTTAAGGTTCAGCAAGATCCATTACACCAGCCTGATGTCTAGCCTTACAGCTGAACAAGTTCAGTGGTGGAAATCCAACCCAACTCCACTCCAGAGCATCATACATTGTCCTGATGGTTCTACTCAAAGTATTTCCTAATGTATAAATGACATTTTCCCAGCATCATCCTAAATCTATTAGCCTTGTTCTGTCCTTGATGACTCTAGAGAATAATTAGTCTCTCTTCTCTGTAATATCTCTTTATGTATGTATAGAAAGTTATATCTCCTAAGTGCTACATGTTCCATCCTCTTTATCACCCTTGCAATTTCCATTTTCCAAGTTCTTTATCATTTTACTGCTATCGCCCTCTGGACTACACTCCATTTTTCTGCAAGGTCCTCAGTAATCCAACATGCAGAAAAGAACAACCCTGACACTTTCTTCTCTAACCAGGTATGGCTACAGGAACATGCCATCTTTCACTTGCAAGATGGAAACCCCCCCAGGTGGCTACTTTATCCAAATTCTTTTTAGAAGTCATAAAGATGTTTTTGGGTAAAAGAGAAGAAACATCTCTTCCCAAAACAAAAGAAAGTTATTAAACAGATTTCTTGACTTTTTCACTTGCCAAAGAGAGTTAATATGTTGAAGTCCAGGCAAGGCAGCCCAGACTCACAACCCTCCTGCTGCAAAATATCGAAAATGAAGCTTTACAGAAATTACACTCTCCCACTGAAAGCAGACACACTGAAAACAAATATGCTGTATTAAGGAATCAATTTTCTTCTGTTTGTGGGTGGTTAACTATGAGTTTTAGCACCATTCTTTTCAAGTTCTGAAGGCAAAGTCTTTGGCTGACGTCACAGCTGAGAAGTGCAAGCAAATGCATTAACCCGCATAAAGGAGTTAAACTGCTCACATCATATTTCATGATCATACCATAAGACAGAGCAGAAGATTTTCAATTTTTACATATTACTTGTCTTGCATTACTCCCACCATTTTCTCTATAACAGCTCTAACCCTAGGAAGTCATTAACACCTAATTCTTCCCCAGCGTGAAACATAAGTATTTATCTGCCACAAATTAACAAAAGGCTTCTTTTCTCAGCTGACAGCGGTTTAACTTTTCAACAAAATATGAATAATTATGCATGTTTAGAAGCTATTCTTTAATTTCAGTGGACCATGCACTAACAAACCATTCAAAGGATTAGTAACAGTTACCTATTTGAGGCAAAGTTATTCCAGCATGAAAATACACGGTTTTATTCCTTGCATTCTTATACCAGATCTCAGAATATGTCCTTCATATTTTCCAAGTCATGTTTCAGTTCAGATATCAAGGTATCCACACTACTTCAATATTACCTTTGGTTATGTTAGACAGACAACAACTTTGAGCAAGTCTCTTTTGAAAAATCATTGTATCAGTCAAAGCAAGGGAAGCATCCAAAATACAAAATGAACAATCAGCCAGGACACAAAAATCTCTTTAAAAACATAAAAACATTTTGGTCATGTGGTTTATGGGTTTCCAGAGACTCTGAAAAGGAGTGTTTTACCACATGAGAGAAAGGACTGTTTGTCTCAGCCTCCTGTTCATCTACAGGACCATTGCTACAATGGTACATAGACAGCCAAACAACATAAGAGGGGGGACTGAAACATAAAAGATGAACAGCACTTGCCAAAACAGACTGCTTCTCTATCTCTCTTGGACAGTGAATACAACAACCACACAAGGAATGATCTGCAAATCTATCTTTTAAATAGAAAATAATGTCCATTGATTTAAAGTGAGATATTTGCCTTGCAGACACAAGGAGATAATGGAGGTTGTTTGTAGGATTTGCCTTGTGTTTTATAAAAGACATTTGATGACATAAATAATACATTTGCAGTATTTTGAAACTGGCCAATATTCACAGTTATTGCAATAGGCTCAAGCAGGACATAAAACATGGCAAACTACAGGACACAGCAAACTGCAGGGGTGCACTGGGATGTAGCATTAAGAAATGTGGTCCCTAGCTAGTTTTACTTATCATATTTCTATTAATGTCAGTGGGACTGCTGTTTTTTAAGTTGTTTTGGCAGAAGAAAGAAAGAATTCTTAAAGTAACAGCAGAACTTAAGAACCTTGCTCCTTGAGGGAGAGTTTGTTTCTTTGGAAACATGACCATAAATCATTTTCCATGGAATTCATTTAGACATTTGTGAAATAGCTCATTAACAAGACACTTTATCAGAGGCAATGAAATTAATACTTTTAGCATGTTAGATTGATAATAGCACTCCACATTTGTAATAGCCCCTTTCCTGCCAGAATATTCAATCATCTTGCAGCTATTTATTAAGCCTTACACCACATGTGGGAGGCAGATACAGTATTTTTTATTCCTTCAGGCCAGTCTTCCACAGACCACAGAAAATTCCCCAAAATAATGTTTGCTAAGTATGTCTAGACTTATTGCTTAGCCCAATACAAGTATAGTTTATCCTTCTGTCTGTACAGAGTCACTTCAGTTACATTAGGCTGTGGATTTCTGTTTGTTGGCCTACCCTCCTCTTCCTCCAAATAACCTGGTCATAAGTGATCCATCCCTCCCAAGTGACAAAAATAATGGTTGCTTGGCTCATTGTGTTTCTCTTCCACATTAAGTTTTTTGCTGTGAAGAAATCATGAAAATGGAGAATCATATGGACATCTGCCAAACCTAAACATACAAGATGAGATGCAGGAACTCTTGGGTTCAAACCCAGAGAAAACAGGTATTATTCAGTCATTCTCTTCCAGCACATGCCCTCACACCCTTGAAGCTTCTCAGGGTTCCATCGGGTTCAACCAGACACCAGCAAGAGTAAAAGGGCTCTGCAAAGCATTTTGCCTCATGCACAACAAATGTACCTGCTAGGCTTGAAAACCAGTCCTCAGCCCCTCCTCAGGGAGCAATATTCCTGATAAAGACCCCTGGGATTCCTTTTGCAAACAGAAACTGCAAGAAGAGAACAAACCTAATAAGAAGTACTGGTAGAAACAAGCCGTGATGAACATTTCAATTCCCTAAACACAGAGACTCTTTCCTAAACTAGAAATACCAATTCTTAAACAATCACAGGTGCACTCCCACTACAAATATTGACACTCTCCTTATAGGAAACTGTGAGAAGCCCAGCCCACCCTCTTCCTTGCAGCAATATATTAGGACTCTAGAGGAGAGAAGGCAGCATAGGGAGTCTCTAAAGATAAGACTGTAGATTACTCTGCTGCTAGGAAAGACTTCCCAGTAGTGACCAGTATATAGGTGGGTTCTAGCCTAAACCACAAGAGTCTCAAAATAACTTGATACCTATTTATAAAATCACTTGTTACCTTAAAATCAAGATTAAGCTTTTCACCCCTTAACATCTTACAGGTGAGCTAAAGAGCTACTCCTCCTTTTGCTTTCCACCATCCCTTAGCTCACTTTACCACTCCTTTCTCACCAATCTGAAACGCTGAATTTTAAAAGAACCTACAAGGCTTACTGTATTCTTGACTCTAAACCAGCACATACCCTTTCCTTACAGAACAACTTTGCCACTAAAAATGAAAAGCCACTTAAGAAAGCAGACTCATACAGGTTCCAGTGTATAATGGGAATTGGGAGGCTGTAAGTTTCAGTTAGTTAAGGCTTTTCTTGTTTGGTTACAGCTGTGGGAGGAAAGGAAGAAAGAAGCAAGTGAGTAAGTAAGCATGATAGGTACCAAGATAACTGCTTGTAAATTTATGTTGCGAGAAAGATTTACGTCTGTTAGAAAGCTGAGGTTCAAAAGAAGACAGGTAGGGGTAAGCAAGTGGGTTTGATGGGTAAGAAATATTCCTGAAGAGGAACATTTGTGTTTTGGTGCAGTGTCAAGGGACTGTCTGATCGCTTATTATTGTTTTTAAGGTTGTGTTTCAATTTATTCTGAGATTCATAAACAGTCTTACCGATACTATTGAGTAGCACTAAATCTTTAAAAAAAGATAAACTATCTTGAGAATCAGAGCTGTGAAAGAAATGCACAGAGATGCTACTTATAAATTCTCAGCCATAGCTCAAAGAAGCTAGAATAATTTCCCCCTCAAAAGAGATTTTATTATAATGAATGATGAGGAAGTAGTCTTAAAGAGTGTTATTTCTACTTGCCTTACTCTATACTAAAAGTAGAGGTTGAGTTTGGTCCTTTGCTTTCTCATCTGTACATTTTTTATCTCAACCTCCCTGAATATACAGTGTGGGAAACGACACATTTGTCTCTGAGGATCAGCTCACAGGTGCCTGGTGATTGCTGCACCCAGAGCATGTGTGTTGGGCATATATTTTAAGCAGGAAGAAAAGATCAGTGTGCTGCCTGGACTATTTGCTTTCCGTGGATTAGTGGTTGTGCACAGCTGCTTAGGAATGAATATGCTTCCACAACTCTGCTTGAAATGGGAGCTTCTCTTTCCTGTGTGGAAATAGTCAGTGCTATTGTAATGAGACATTTTTCATGGGAGGTGTATCTGGAAAGCTGATTTGATCAGGCTCTCTGTAAATTCACCTTTGACAACTTTTCATCAGGTAAGCAGACAAAATATTTGGGAAGATGAGTTAAAAGGAAAACAAATTTTCCACTTGAGGGCTCAGGGAAACAAAGTTCAGTGCTCCTGGCATAGCAGTGGATGCTGTGGGTGAGTTAAAAGGCAGAAAGAAAAGGTTTCCAAAAAATGCCTTTAATATACAATCCTCCATATTTTCTCCAAAAAAATTGCAGTTGATATTACATCCATTGCACTTAAAGCATGATTTCCTGTTCCACAACACTTGATCAAGACCTTTTCCAATGCAAGAATCAACACACCATAAAATCCTTATTTATGCTGTCATACAAATTCCTGTAATTTCTGCCCTGACTTAATGAGCCATCCTGAACCTAAGCATCCCTTGCCCTGTACCTGCTTAGCCCTGTGACAGGAGCTGGGCTTGGAGGGAACAGCAGGATGGTAGAGGGTGAGATTAGAAGAGGGGCCTGACATGATGGCAAGAACTTTCCAGTTTATAAGAGGTGGTGGGCATTTCTAGCCCTGAAATGTAGGCATTTCTGCCTTTGTGCAGCAGTTTATTACTGTCTGTGTGTACACAGCCTTTCCATTATCACTGTCCCAGGTGGTTATCCTCGGGAAAGGTGAACAATGATGTTTTGCAGGAAAGAGCCACCTCCTTGTGTCTTGAGAAGGAGTGATCTGATTTTGTTCCAAGAAGCTACATGCTGCTCAGAAAATGATTAGCAGACATTTTCTGTGCTTTAAGGAAGCCTTTCTGTGGTGCACATGTACTTTCCAAGGTATTCCCCACTTGCTGTCTCCTGTCTGACATTAGTTTTCAAACCCCTGGGGACATGAACACACTCTGGTTTTGGGTTTGCACCAGATAGTGCAAAGGAGAGGTCTAGGTTTTGATTAAGAGTCACAGGTGCTGCAGAAACATAAGTACATAAATACTGAGCTGTTTTCTTTTTGGGGTATGTGACTGAAGTCTGAGTTAGCAGTTCTAACTGGTTTTTTGATTGGAAAAATATTTGTGTGTAAATATATCAAATTTCAAAGGGGAGAAAAGGTGAATGAACTGTAGTGTGAATGGAAGAACTGAGATGCTCTTTCTGGAATCATGAAAGGGAAGGATGGATGTGTCCCAAACTCCCTCTTTTAATAAGCAAAAATCAGGAACATCAGAGTGTTTTTCAATCAGATTTTTCTCCCTTTTTATTTGTGAAGGATCTAGTTCCTCTTTTCTCATCCCTTCCTGCTAAAATCAGGACGTGATTTTGCTATTGTCTTTAGACTGTTTATAGAACAAAAATATTATTATAGAAGCTCTAAACTTAGGAGCTGTATCTTTTAAAGTTTAACACATAATATATTCCCCCTTTTTTTAAAATTAAGCTTCAGTTATTGAGTCAGGATGTGTAGAGTTTATTGTGGGTGGGGAAATGAAATTTTAAAGTGTTTAGGCCATAGAAAAGAATCAGTTTTGTCTTTGGAAATTTGATTTGGTTTTAGATCAGAGAGTGCGGGGAGAAACTGAAAATACTTCTCCCCACCCCCACTCCCTAAAAAAGTCTGACTTTATTCCAAGGATAAAAAGCAAGGTTATCAAAAAGACTGACTGAAGAGATGCATTTTATGACTCCATCTGCCCTAATCTGAAGTAAAATCATTACTTCCTCTAGAAGCTCTTGCATTTAGACATTTGTTTCTAAGATCTGTTTCTCTGGACATCAGTTCCAGAATGCAGATCTTCCTGGGGTCACTTGGTGGAAGAACACGATTGGTTTGTAATGTGGATTTCCACACCTAGAGTTAAAATGTATTTTTAAAATCCTAGAATGGTAATCTTTACTCTCTACCTTGACAGAAAAAGTCAAATGCTCTTACCCAGAAACATAAGTTCAACATTAAAAGTCTTAACAGGAATGTCAGTGCAGGAGATCAGAGTAGCAGGACGACACTGGAGGGTTGTGCTGGGGACACAGGTCTGAGAGTAGCCCTCAGGAGTAATTTCTGCAGCATCAAATAATTGTTGTGAAGTATTTTCCTGTAGCATCCCCAGGGTAGATCTGCAATAGCAATCCATTTAGCACAACAAGAGCTGTTGTAGAGCAAAGCAGTACAGTTCAAGGACCTTGTCATCCCCAGTGATCATTTGTGCCACCTGGGGCTAGGCTGGTAATCTTATTTCAAAGTCTGATTTTGCAGACTGGGATATGGGATATCAGTCTTTGCCTGACTGTTAGGTTTGCTGGTGTGTAGCTTCCACAGGGGTTTCTCTGAGGAAGATCCAGCTGAGGTCAGGCAAAGCACAAACTAAAGCATTTCAAAAGTAGACAGGGAGGAGTTTTGTGTCAGAAAAGTATTGACACTACAAAATAAATTGCTAAGGAAGGTGCACCCTCATTCTGATAGCTGTTTCAGTTCTTTTCCTGGCACACTGTAAGAAAGGTATTTTATTTAATGAGTTTTAGAGCTGTGTAGGGGGCTATTCAGTTGATGTGGTAGCTGAAACTGCAGCTATTTTCTCAAAAGCTTTTTAAATGTTACTTGCTGCATGCAGCATGCTGGCTGCTTTGACTGAGCCTCCGGAGCTGTCTCAGCTTCTTTTATGCTGCTGCTGGTTCTCCCACTCAGGCTTTCCTCAGTTTCAGGAAAAACCTGTCCCTTGCCTCCATGTGTGTGAAAGGGTAAAATCACTGCCAGGTCCTGACAGCCTCCCAGCTCGTGTCACAGGGATTGAACAGCCTGTGAAGGCTCTCAGGTACAATTCTGCAGGAGGCTGAGGTGCAATTACAGGATGAGTGGAAGTGATAACCTGAAGACTGTAGTCATAAATTACTCTGGAAACATGGTCATACCACTTTGATGGAAAAAGCTTCTTTGGAGAAAGCTCACAATATTTATTAATACTTCCTTCAGGAACTGCACACTCGGTAGTGATGCAGTTGGCTATAGCATGTTGCTGAGTTTGGACGTTATTTAGAATTATCAGTAGATATTTCATTGCTTTGATGTTTAATTCACTCATCAGTGTTGTTTAGAAAATACCATGGACTGAGCAGAAAAGACTGATTTTTGTTTCCAAATGGTGATCTGTGCAGTGACAAGTTGTGTCTCTTTAGTTATTCAGATATTTGCTGAGTGAGACTGACATGCCAACCTCCTGCTCTGCTTAGGGGTGCAGATCTGAAGTGCCATGTTATGCTCAAATGAGCAAGTGCTGCCATTGTATCAC
Source organism: Phylloscopus collybita (assembly GCA_027886175.1). Taxonomy (NCBI): domain Eukaryota; kingdom Metazoa; phylum Chordata; class Aves; order Passeriformes; family Phylloscopidae; genus Phylloscopus; species Phylloscopus collybita. Next base: position 27,276,792 of record JAJNNQ010000129.1, read on the forward strand.
AGGATTAGTCAAAGGAAGTTTTCACAACTACTTTATACTTTGTAGATTTGTAAGCTGCCTTTTATATAGTTCCCTGTACTGCCAGGGCAGGGACATGGCTGCCCTTAGAAACTTTTCCTAATTGCCTGCTTGGTCTGATTCCTGTCTGGACTTTTTAACTCCCAAGCAAGGTGTTCACTGGTCTGTTATTTTGTCATGGTGTTTGTAAAAGCTGTAGCTCTGAACCTTGTACAGCTGACTGCAGCACAAGGAGACCAAAATAAATTGCCTATGCCTCAAACAATTTATAGACTCTATGTAAAACAGAATGTCCCTTGAGTCTCTATATAGTATGAAAATGAAATTGGAAGTTTAGAGGTTGGGGATTAAAAAGAATAGATTGTCTTGTACAACAACTCCATGTGTAGCATTTCCACAAAAAGAACTGATGGAATTTGAAAGTGCACTTTATTCTAGCTATACAAGTTTTTGACTAGGTGTCCTTTTATAAGCACCAATTACTTTCATATCCTGTGCTTGAAACTGGAAAATCTTAATCTATAAATTTAATAATTGTTCCACAAGGCTTAACTGAATTCTGGTTGTAGAAGCTAAAGGAAAGGAGAATAGCTGAATATAGAGCATTTCAGAAGGAATTACCTCTTAGATTTTTTTTTCACTTGTTCCCTCTCTGGTCCTTCCTTCTCCCTCTCCCCACATGCCCTGTGCTCCTCTGAGCTCACCTGGAAAATGCATGTGATCAAAAGGCAGATTTTTCTGAGCAATAGGGAGATGATCAGAGGGAGTTCTTACTGAATGGGCTTGAAAACATTCAAGAGTGCCATGAAGCTGAAACAGAAAACACTTGCTCTGGTCTACCTGTGCTTCACCTTGGCTCGGCTGCTGCAAAATTCCCCAGCTGGACTGAGTGCAGTGACCCTGCTGCTTGGGACTAAAGCCATTGCAGTAATGAAGTCAGTGAGGCTGTGATGGGCTGTCCACTTCAGCAGTTCCCTTGGGTCTGCCTGTAAAAAAGGATGCAACAGTTACTTTCTGGTGTTTTTAGGGAAGAGGGATCAGGCTGTATTTAATGTTGCCTTCTTGGTGTTGTGTATTTGCATTTTGCAAGTGTTTTGGAAGTTGTTTAAATGAAACTATCCCACGAATTTTGCTTCCATAGTTTCAAGCTTCGTTAAGAAATCAGACTTTCCCTCTGGAGATTGACAGTGCTGGTTCTTGTTTGATTGGGCAGAGGTGTTTGGGCAGGGGACTTAAGAAAAAAATAAACAGTTTGAAATTCCGAAACAGGATGTTTTTAATGGCATTCCTTGCCAGGCCTAAGCAGACTCCAAGATCAAAGTTATCTACCCAGCCATGTCTTTTTAACAGCAAACTATAACCATTTTAATTCCAATTTAATACTGCATTGATTAGGTGCAGTATAAAGTGAAGTGACAGCCTCCTGCCTCCCGAACACTGGCAGAAAGTGCAGTCACAACATCCACGTAGGATTTGTCTCTAGAACCCTTCAAGATGAGCTGGAAAGAGTGGCTTTCCACCTACTCAACAATATGCAAATGCTGACTTTGCAAGCTGACGCAGCTGTTTTTAAGCAGAAATACAGAACAAACTTCAAAAACATTTTAATATCCACATCTCACTTTCCCCAGTGATTCCCAATTAGGCCTGGAAATAGGTGCCCAGATGTGGCATTTGCAAATGCTGCAAGCTGACGTTTGCTGGGCACTTTGAAAATCTGCTGTTGTACAATCTGAGAATGTTTCTTCATTCACTTCTTCCTGCCAAGGATTTTGTGGGTTGTTTTGGTTTTCTCAGGCTCTTTCACTTACCCCAATGATAGTTGAGTCTTAAAAGTAGTGCAGAAAACTCAGAAATAAACATTACTGAGAAAATAATGGAAACTAGTTGCTTACTGTACAAATTAGCTCTGGGACTGGGATCCAGTAAAAAACAGTTTAGATTTTAGTATTTGGAATAAATTAGCCATTTAAATTAATGGAGATTCTGACTAAATTCTTCAGCTTTGGAAATCTTTGTTTGGATTCTCTCAGCTTTTAATATTCTGTGATTATTCTGTGACATCTGGAAAACTGGTTCCTCAGGTGGGATGCAGAAATGCAAAAGAAGTTAACATGTCCTCTTTGGCAATAATGAAATCTGCCAGCAGTGGGGATGCTCTAGTGACCATGTTTTCAAGGAGTGGAAGGAGAAATATGTTCTTTCGAGTCCTGTTACTAAGACCATTTCCTCGCCCACATTTGCAGAGTACATATAAGGTCAGGCAGATTGCTATTCACTAAGCAGAATAAAATGTGCAGTTAAATAAATAAAATCTGTAAGTGAATTTTTATACTGACTGGATAAACAAGATGAATGCAATAAAGGATTCGTGCTTAGCCAGATCAGCATTTGTCATATGTAGTCTCCTTCTCAGTTGCCTGCATCAGGAGAAAAGCCATCCACGGTGATGCCTCATTATCCAAGGGTTCAGCAATGTGCTCTGAAAGCTCTTACACCAAAGACCTAAGGAGAGGGAGCAGAGTACATTGCAGTACATTGTCAATAAAATACCCAGCTAAGTATCCCTGACATTTGAGATGACGAGCTTTTCCTGGCCTCTGAGATTGGGAGGGGTGGTGATGAATACGGAGGCAGAGGATAATCCCCCCTGGGGCAGCTCCTGATTGCAGCTCTGGTTGTGCTCACCAGTGCCCGGGTGATGGGGCTGGTATTGCTTGGCTGATGTGAGCTCGGGGCTGGGGCCAGGCTCAGCCCGGGGCTGGGGGGTCACTCCTTCCTGCACAGACACAGCGTCCCTGGGAAAAGGGGCACAGAAGCACGGGAGGGCAGGACTAAACCCCAACCTCAGCCTGTACTTCTCTTCTTTACATTCCTCTTGTGTTTGATAGTTGGCTTGTAATCTTTTACACACTGTGCTTTAAGTAAAAGTCAATTTTATTGAAGAGGGAAGAAATACTTTTTTTTTAAAACGTATTCTCTTGTGATCCCAAATCTTCTAGAAGATCAATTTCTGAAGGCAGAAGTTTGCCTGCATTTATTGTGCTACATGGAAATTTCACATAAAGGCATTTATATGGACTTTTCATTGAAATACAAAGAAATAAATCATGTAAGTAAATTACTTGAATCACTAAAACTTGCCAGTTAAGATGATTCACAAAGATTAATCTATTGCTCTAAAACACCAAGCAGCCAATTAAGATTTGCACTCAGCTATAAGCTGCTGAGAAATTAAAAATTAGGAATCCTAATTCTGTGGCTAGTTCGACCAGAAAATAACCAAACAATAAAAAGTTTGCCACAACCATCATTATGTTAAAACAAACAAGGATTTTCTTTAGATTTTTTCCCCAACATCCCTCAAAGTAGGGGAAAAAAATACAAGACTATAAGCTTGAGCAGTAATTAGCTTAACAGATGCCTGAAAGAAATACACTGGGCCAATTTACAGCAGTTTCCTTCCAGTGGAAAAATATTCCTTTAATATGAAAACAAAATGGACTGTGCCTATTTACTGGTAGTTAAAAAATGTTCCATATTTTAGCTGAACAGAGATGAGAATGTTTTCTACAGATGTAAATAACTTTCACTTCTCTGGTCTGGTAATGATAAAGGAAAGAAAATATTATGTTATGTTGGATGTGAATGAAATTTAGAATTGGATTAGAAGTGGACTGAAAACACAGACTGACTTCACGGAAAATACAGAGGTTTTGGATAGTCCCGTTGGATGTGGAATGAAAATGAATGACAGTCTTCTTAAAAAATAATTAAAAAGTAATCTCTGCCTCAGTCTGAAAGGTTGCCAGATGATTAGGTCAATCTTCATACAGATTTTAGAGTCTAGACATGAAGAAGGTCTTTAAAAATCACTAAGGTTGCATGTACCTAAAATCTGAGAGAACAACTCCCTCAGACAGGTTTGGTGATCAGTGATAGGACCAAGGCCTGAAGCTGTGTCAGGGGAGGTTTAGGTTGGATATTAGAAAAAGATTCTTCACCAGAGGGAGGTGGGGCACTGTAGGCTCCCCAGGGAAATGATTATAGCACCAAGCCTGACAGAGTTCAAGAAATGTTTGGACAAAACTCTCACATTCTGATTCCTGGGGATGGGGCTGAGCAGGGCCCTGAGCTGCACCGGATAATCAATCCTTGCAGCTCAGGATATTCCACGATTCTATGGTTTGGAAAAGTCTGTATAAACGTGCAACTTGCTACACTGTTTGTCAAGCATAAACACCCATCAAGTTCTTGCAACAAAATCTCTTTTAGGGGATCAGTGCTTTGTGCTTTGAACATAAAGGCTTCTGCACTATAAATAACAGCAGGAGTCCATTATTTTGCAGCAGCACTTTTATCCTACTTATCAGTACATGTTCCTGATCATGCTTGAAATGTCAGTTTAGCTGCCTTTGGTGGTGTGTCTTGTGTGTGATCTGAAGTGACAAGAGTGTGGCCGTGTCAGACACGTGGGGCACTCAGGGGCTCTGCAGGTTGAGGCCTGTGGGAAGGAAAGGCAGTGCTTGGCTTAGCTGGTGAAGGGGCCGGCCCAAAGTGGTCAGGAGCTCCCTGGATTTTGCCAGGGCTTCACACATCATGCCATGGAGGTCTCTGAAGTTTTCCTGCTTGGAGCAAGCTGCAGCATTTAACCCATTTCCCCAATACTCTCGTTATTTTCTGATGCTTAAACACACTCTAGAGCAATGGTGCATTCCTGCCCTCGTGCATTAGTGGGGACTTCTCTTGTCACCTCAAGCTCTCAGATGAGAGCAGGTGGTAGTTTACACTCAAGATTACAGTTACAATTTTTTTGCAAATTTATGTTGTGTTTTGAGTTTTTGTGGGGTTTTTGTTTGGTTAGTTGGTTGGTGTAGTTTGGGTTTTTTTGCCAGTTTATAGCAACTAAGTGTTCTCATTTTATTAGGACTATCGTTATAACAAATGGCTTGTTCTTTCTTTCTTTCTTTATATGACAGTCTCTTAAATCTCAGTTGTGCTCCCCTCTGCCCACAAAAAAACCTAATACAAAATTTTCTGTTTATATCCCCAACAGATAAAAAAATCATGGGAGTTGCCACCATCTACAAGTTTATGTCTTCTGCAATGGTGCAGTGTCAATTGTTATAGATTGGATATTTTCTACAGGTTAAAGAGAAGGTATCTGAATCTATTTTACTAGTGAGTGGCTCTGAAGGAGAACACTGTCTCTTTGAACTGTTTGAGACATTGCAATGAAATTTATATTTTTCCTAACATTTAGTTGTCAAAATGAGCTACTCTGGATTTTCCTACAGCAATTATTTCCAGTCACATTTAACTGGGAAAATAACTTTTTGTTGGGTCACTGACTCAGCTGAGTTTCTGCTTACTTTGTTTTTTCTTTTTTCTCTTGAGTTTCTGTTTTTTGGTGGGTTTTTTTTGTTTGTTTGTTTGGGGTTTTTTTTTGTTTTTGTTTTTTTTTTTGTTACTTCTGCTGTATCTTTGTGTGTGTGTGTGTGTGTGTGTGTGTAATATTCTCAAATTTGTATAGATCTGGAAACATTTACCAAAGGTCATTCCTATGCTTATCGAAATCCACTGTGTATTTTTTTATTTCACTGAGATGTCAGTGATTTATCTCCTTCATTGAAAAAACATACTTTAATTCTGGCTTGGAAAACTCACTGCACAAATCAAAATCAATTCCAGCTTCTGTAACAGTTGGCCAATGTAGGCATAAAATGCCATACAATGTGGGAGAATGCTGACTAAAGAAAACTAATGATGTTATCCCCCTGTAAAATACTCCGATGTGTTTTTCAAAGTGGGGTGATATTGGCTGGGGTGAAAACACGTGTTCAAAATACTTTTTCTCTCACTTTTCCTTATTTCCTGCTTAAAAAGAAAAACACTAAGGAAGCTGAGAAAAAAAAAAAAAAAAAAAAAAAAAGATGATTTTCTTGGAAAATACTGTCCTTTTATTTCAAAACAGTATTTTCTTTCCCAAGCCTGAGAATTACACATGCTTTAGAAGCATATTACACTTCCCAGAATTTTTGACCAACACTGACAATATGTTTTCATTGCCTTGTTTGGCAGAGGAACTAAAAATGTCTTCCTCAAAGTGCTCTGATGCGAAGAGCAGTGTGAAGAACCATGCCAGGAATCACTTGCTTCTCTTTTCCAAAAAATGGTGGGGTTTGTTGTTTTTTACCTTTTTGTTTGTTTGTTTTGTTTGTTTGTTTGTTTTTGTTTGGGTTTTTTGTTTTTTGTTTTTTTAAGAGGAGGTTGAAGCAGGCTAACCCCATTTCTGTTGTTAGTAAAGGTTTCTAGATTCTTTCTCTGCATTTTCACCCTGCTGGGGTGTGACCTTACTGATCTTGCTATGGAACTGTGAGTAGGGACTCTCTCCTGTCACTGCTTCCCTTGTTTTTAAGGTATTCATATTAGTCTGAACCACTGTATAGGATTTAATGTTGACTGTGAAAAAAATGCTGCATGAACAGGGTGAATACATTTTTATATTTTGGCCAGAGGCCTTTGTTTTCCTTCTGCACAGAGGACTCTTTCAAATCCAGTACATCCCTCCATGCAGATGGATTTTTATCTGACAGTTCCACCCTCACCTGTTCATAGCAGACCTCACCCTCCCATTCTCTATTTATTTGGGATGCAGAGATGAGGATAAGGAAGGAGCTGTGTCATCCTATCTATGGCTGAGTGATGGAAGAAGAGGTGTTATTCTTTCTACTTTGACTGTCTTGGATATAAAGGAGATGATTCATTTTGAATTGGCTTCCTCTTGAGACAAGGTAGAGAAAGAGCAAGGGTTGCAACATCTCCCTGCAGTCCCAGGAGCTGGTGAGGTATGCAAGAGTGAGAAGGTCTGTTTCAGGACCAGGTAATAAATTCAGTATTACAAGACTGGATGCATTTGGGGAATCAGTTTGACAATTCATTCCTTGCTCTTTTCCTGGGGTGATGCAGAGACTTGTATTCTCCTTAGTCATGGTGGATTTCAGCTCAGTTCATCACCAAGTCAAATAATAAAGAAGTGACAGTTTGCAGAACTCTTTAGCATCCAAATCACTTTTTTGAGAATAAATCCTGTTGATGTCTCCTCAAGAAAAAAAAAAAAAAAAAAAGATTTGAAGGAGAATAAATGTCCTGGGAAATTTTTGCAAAATACTGTTTGATCTTCCAACCAATTCTCCAGACCTCTGAGTTAGATTTGGGGCTGTTAGAAAACTTGTGTGTTGTGTCAAGGACTGCTTTTCCTTCCTCAGAACTGTTGCTGTCATTTCACACTGAGTAGGAAACTTGCAACTTGTATGATTTAGATATCACTTATTATCAGGTGAAAGGATTTTGTTTTGTCTTTTTGGTGTTTCTTGGATTCATGCTGCTACAGAAACTCACATATCCTTACCGAAGGTACTGTTGTGATCAGAGATCTTTTTTGGCCTCCAAATATAAGGACTGAAAGGAAGATGTTATGCAGACATTTAAAAGAAAAAAAACTGTTTCAAAGTGTATGTATATATATATATTAATATTTTCTTTGCTCTGAAAGAAGGCACTATGGATTGGAAGTAAATATTTATATTTCTGTTCTTCCACTTTGTGTGCATATACATAATTCACACTATCATCTATTGATATATGCTTATATTCAATAAAGAGGAGATTCCCAAGGAAAGTAATATAATTTCTCTGGTTTTCATTGAACTTCAAGGTGGGGTTTTTTTTTTAATAATATAGATACATTTGCTTAGCATGTGTTCCCTAACAGGTCTGAGTAATTGAGTCATTTCTCACTGCTGTAGTCTCAGATCGCTGTTTCTGAAATTGTTGAAAATGGGACTTTCTGTCTTGAATGTCTGAGAAGGAATAAGCTGTGAGAGTACTGAAGTCATTATCAGCCCAGAGGAGGTCCACAGCTCTGCTCAGAAAAGGGCAGCAGGTATTAAAAGCAACCTTTTCATATTCAGAAAATAGTGAAGGCATACATTCCATATGAGAATCTATTGTTTCTGCTATACACTTTCCCCCCACTGCTGGGGTACCTGAAGGGCCCTGTGCACTCACTGTACCTGTACCCTTTATGTGCCTGAAGTGAAAAATCACTTACAGAGAACCCACTGGAGAGGTACAGATCAATCCTGGCAGCCATAGGGGTCTTTTTTTGCTTTTACCACTAAGACTTTCCATGCTTGGGTAATGAAGACCTAAATGCATGGATAGTTTATAAAGCCATACCTAATTCTGACTTGACTGATAAAATGTAGGATAAGGAGTTTGCGAGAATCTGGATCAGCCATTCTCTGCTTCACTTTCAGATCCATGGCACTTACAGCTGGGAAATATTAATATTGTGATATCAGTGAGCATGCCTTAAATCAGTAGGATTTTGGAAAGTCTTTTTAGGTCTGAAATATGACTGTTGGATATAATTTAGACAGTAAGCTGTGCCACTTTATTTTTTTTTTAATGCTATTCAAAGAAACAAAAGCATGCTGTATTAGTATTCATATCTTTGCATATTTTGAGGGAAGAACTCATAAAATAAGAATATCTGTATGACACATTTGATAAGTCCTTGTGAATGTCACTCCTGTTTTGGTCCTCTAGCACAGAAAAGACTTTTTTCCCATACTTGCAATATGTTGACAAGTATGCTCTTTGCAGTGGAAAGAGACAACAGGCACGTTATCTCTTTGGAACGTGCTCTGGGACAGTTTGTGGAACTGCCTGAAGATATCTTCTGGTGTATCTGAAAAAGAGGTGGTTATTCCTCCTCTGCCCCACTCGTTACCTCAGTGAAATGACAAGGAAAGAGAGAATAGCAGGCATAGAACAAATCCTGTCTCTTCTCTATACTGTCTGGTGTGTTTATTTGCCTTGTAGCTCTGCATCCCTCTTTTTTCAGGCAGAGACAGGCAGTGCACCACGGCTCTCAGCATTCTTCTTCAACTCCTGTTTTGCTCAAAGGTGAAAGCAACCCTCCTTCACAAGCTGAAAGTGCTCAGGAGGTGATGAGCAGGGAACACCACTAAACACTTTCCACCTCGCCTTGAAATGCTTTTATTCAGCTTTCCTCAGAAAATATGTCAATGATCCTCTCTTTATTCCAATACCTGGTTCCCATTCAAGTTGCTTCTCATTTTGTTTCCAGTCTAATCTTTTAGAATGAAGTGTTTTCAGGAGGCTAGTGTTCAAGCTTAGCAAAATCCAATTTATCAATAAATACAAAAGGAGTTAACTGTGTGAAAATGTTGCTGTCTAAAGAATTAGCATCCACCTCCACCCAGGATTCTGCCTGTAAAGCTAAAATCATATTGTAGCTTTGCTTCTGACTGCTCAGGTGAGATATGTCTTTCAGTCCTTGCTTAACCACTTTGCCATTCAAAATAACTTCTGCATAGTGGGAAGGTACATGATCCAGCCCAGCGTCCCTGCCCCAGAGAGCAAGAGAGCTGCCAAGCATCGTGTTCAAGTGATGCAGTGCTTTGCTGTCCTGCTTTTCCCTCTGCATCTCCAGCAATTCCTTGTTGGGTAAAAAGGAGAGCTGCATACATTACTTCCCTTGTAATGTTTTAGATCTCCCAACATAAATAACTCATGGAAATATTTGAAGGAGTGTTTGAAAGACAAGTGTTCCAGTGTGGGACAAGAGCAAACTGGCATCTCTAAATTGCCATAATTTGGGCTAGCTGGAGTTTTTTTATTAACTTCTCCTAAACACCTTGGCTTTTCTGAATGTAGTTTTGTATTATTTTCAGACCTACCTTTGGTAAGTTGATGAAGTCTCAAAGCAGTAATGAAAGGCAATAAAGCTGAGTAAAAAAAACAGGCTGTCTTAAATGCAGTAGATTTTGTTTATTAATTAATGAGCACCACAAAAAGAACTAAAAAACAGCCTGTGAACAGTAAATGGATTTATGCTTGAATCAAAAATATTTGAAAGACAGTTTACCCCAGTAGAAAAAGTCTCTGTTTTAATATATAACTAATCCTTCAAAAAATGCTGGAAGGACTTTTCATAAAAAGAGATGAAAATTGTTGAGATTTGAATTGCAAATATTTGCAGCAACCACTGTTTTCCCAAAATATATGTTAAGGTGGTTTCAATTTTTGACTGTTCCTATTTATTTCTACATATGACAGATCAGCCTACCACCTCTCCCTACTAAGTCTAAGCCATGCAAAATGTGGTTTTTTTCACAAAACCTTTATATTGTCCTGTACATTGACTGTCCTAAACCATTGAGATTAGAACCCCCAAGGGGTGTGGTTGCCAAAACTCAGACAATTGGGAATCAGCTCATGGTAGCCAGGCAGAAAAGACATCTGTAAAACATCTTGCAGAATTAATGATACTTTATTTGTTCTCACATAATCCCCTTTTGTCACAATTCACATTTATCATACCTGTTTCATTTATCTACAAATAAAACTCGACAGGCTGCTGTTCTGCTGCTGGATTTTTTTTTTTTTTTTTTTTTTTTTTTTTTTTTTTTTGCCAGTGGGCTAGAGATGTCTGATTCTACTTCTATCTGAATCCAGCAATTTCAGTCATGTTATATTCAAGGGATCACATCTTTATTTTTGAGATAAATGAATAAGATAGTCTGGTTGCCTTGATTAAATCAGCTACGTGACACGGGAGCTGAAGTGAGCTAGATACATCCAGTTTTATTTTGACAAAGTCAGTGGGCAGTACTGAAACAAATGGGAGATATTAATTTAATTAACACCTCACTGGGGGACAGGTAATGGATTATCTTGGTTATTTTGGCTACTGCTATTCACAGCCCAGTGGTATTAAATACCCAGGAATTCAGCTTAAACAGGCTGTAACCCTCAAGAACAAAGCTCACCGGGGTAGGAACTGGGATTCCAGAGGAGGAACAGGAGCATTTTGGTTTAGAGCAGAAAGGTGTTTTGGGGAAGTGACTGCTTCACCTTGGAGGCAACATTGAACCAGGAAGACAGCGGGGACCAACAGCAACTTTTAGTCCACCTCTAGGCCAGTAGCCACTAAATTTTACCAAACTTGAATCCCTAGCTTACCCAAGGACCAATGGGTCTCATGAAGAAAAAGCTTAGAACGGTGATCTGCAAGGTGGAGAGCAGGTGTGATGTCAGTGCAGGCTGGTTTTGTTTCACAGGCTGGATTTATGTGCTGAGCCTGCTGCTAATGGCTTCCCATTACCTGGCCATTTACAGCTCTTGTGACATGAAATCTTCATTTTCCATACTGAAGAAAATGTCCGCAAACCATTCAGATAATGGCTAAAGGAACAAGTAAAAATTTGTCAGCAATTTAAGTGTTTGCTCAGTGAGCAGTAAAGTCTCTTTTATTTATGTTGTAATGCTAATCCAGCTCCCCAGCTTAGGTAGTAATTATATGTTTCTTATAACTAAGTCTATTACATGATTGCATTTAAATCATAAAGTTAAATCCAAAGCAACTGTATTTAACCTGTAACAAGATGCAATTAACAATATAAACAGTCCTGCAATTAAATGACCAACAATTACTTCTCTGAATGAACAGTTTTTTGGGTACTGAGAAAATGTAATTTTAAATACCTTATCATTTTATTGTTATGCCCTTATTTTTTATGAAATTTGAAAAGTCAAGTCTGGCAGAAATGGATGTGAATATTAAATATAGTCCTGTTCTCAGTGACAGTGAAGCAGCTTTTGGACTCCAGCTCCAGATTTTTTCTGCTCCTTTCATCTCACCTATACTATGCTTGAAGCAACTGAGCCCTCATCTAGTGAAAACAGAAAATGTCCTCAGCTCCTTCACAGATCTTCTACCCCCCTGTTAATTTTCCATTAAAGGTAGCAATACAGCTACTCCTCAGCATGAAGTGATTTTCAGACCTACTTGACTTAAATTGGTATTTATTTAAGGAAGATGAAATCTACTGGTAATTCATCTTCTGAGTGTAATTGGTAATCTGCTGCTATATCCCAGCTATGGAGTTGAAATAGCTTTAGTTGTTATTTTTTATCTACTACCCTCAGGAACCAAATTAGATGGCTAATAGGCTGGTCAAAATAACAGAAAATTTGTTCATAATTGCTTAATCAGATTTAAGTCAGCATGTTTGAACCCAAATAAGCAATTGAAAGTTATTTAAATGTTATATTATTATCTAATTATATCAAAAAGCATAGCCTACTCATTTTTTTAGAGGGAGGAGGTATATAATAGATTCATTGTACAAATACTTGTTTATGAAACTATCTGACTGCACAATTGTAATTTCTCTGCTACAAGACCACTGATATTTAGGGACACATTCACTGCCATTAGAAACATATTAGAGGAATTAAAGTCTGGTAGGTTTTTTTATTGTTGCTTGGCAAATGTAAGAATGTTGTTAATGTGTGAAGTGGTATAGACTTAATTCTGTTAAACTTGTGTTATAAAAAAAATAGTTTCACTCTAATTGCCTTATTTTCAACTCAATATCTGCTTGCCAGGGTTAACACTTATTCAAATCAGTTACCAAGTATATTTTCTCCCTAAGCTTTTTTAATCCTTTAGTCTTCAAATATAAATGCAGTCACTGATAATGGGAAATGTAGATTTCTACCATGCATAAAGGCCAGAGTGAAGCTGCTTGTTTGGCAAAGGAACATTGAGTTAAGGGAATTGGTGTTAACAGCCAAATACCAACAGTTAAAAGCATTCTCATTAGGGCCTAAAAATGATTGACAGAGAGATGCAGCTACCAAGTGTTTACTGGAATGTGTGAAGGTTTATTAATATTGGCTCGGGGATGGTCCTATTTGTCTAGACAGGTAGAAAATGTAGTGTGTCTGGACTGTGATTTGTGGGAACCCTTCTCCTTTGTAAACCGTATTTTGTTCTCAGTGATGGACATGGCCCCGAGCACAGTGCAATATTGGCCTGGAGCTTCAATTGTCTTTGATTGAAACCTGCTAGCCACAAATAATGGTGTAAAGCCATTGCCTTTTTTAATTCCCTTTGAGCTGGAGATCTGGAGTGGGGTTTCAGAAATCTGGTGAATAAAACCCCATTACTTTTCTGATAGTATCATTTCAAAGCCTTTAAATTTATTTTTCTTTTTTTACAAAGGATATCTGGGATTGCAGTGTCTGGAAGAAAGGGACATACCACCTGAGGAAAGAGCACTTCCTAAATTACTGCATAACTCTTTGTGTCCTGGGCACAGTTATTTCTTTTCTACAAAGTCATAAAATGGTTAATAAATACAGAATGCAGAAATAGACCAAAGACCCTGGTTCTTTGCCTTTCACCTTCTTACTTCCTTTAAATTCTGCAGGCATCCTCTTGATCATCTTTACCAGCAAATTACTGCTTTCAAAACTTGCCTACACCAAAAGACTACAAACATACACGCTCACTTGCTATGTAGGTATTTAATGTTTTTTCTCTTTTCTAAGCCACACAAGTGTTTTCCAACTTAAATATAGTATCCATGATAGATGATTGCATTGCCAGTGCCTATTAAAGCCATAATGTCACAGCAATTTTGTCACGAACTGGTATGGCTCATTTGACAGCAAACCTTTGGCTGTGGAAAACTGTAGTGTAGGTTTAAGCCTGACTTGCAGACAGCTCAAGGGGGCTGGCTCAGTTATGAAGCAGTGCAGCCATCATTCTGGGATGTGTGCCTCAAATAATGGGGCTGTGCCTGTTGCTGTCCCCCTTGGAATCCACCTGGAGATATGTAGCAACACTAGCATTACTGTATTTAAAAATACCTAGACCAGAAAAACAAGATGCAATTTTCATGTGATAAATGGGGCATTTTCAGAGCTGTGGAATATCCATTGCCCACCTTACCTTTGCTGTACTCAGGTGGTACAAAGAAGATTTTACCAGGTGACCTATTGCATTGATTTGAAACCAACCAAAAAACCCTAAAAACACACACAGAAACAACCCAACCTTTAGATGATTTAACACATACATTTCTTTAAATAGTAGAAAGAGCTCATCTTCAGGTTTTGTTGTTTTTTTTTTTGTTTTGTTTGTTTGTTTTTGTTTTGGATTTTTTTTTACTTGGTTGGCTGGCTTTTAATTCCCAGAAACAGGTCTGGGTTCCCCCCCACAGGATGGACGTGGACCTGTTGGATTGAGTCCAAGGGAAAGCCACAAAGATGATTAGTGGAATGGAATGTGAAGAAAGGTTGAGAGAGTTGGGGTTGTTCAGCCTGGAGAAGAGAAGGCTCAAGGGAAATCATACTGTGGCCTTTCAGTACCTGAAGGAAGCTTACAATAAAGCTGGAGAGAGACTTTTGGCAAGGCTGTGTAAGTGATAGCACAAGGGGTAAAGGCTTTAAGCTGAAGGAGAGTAGGCTTAGACTGAATATAAGGGAGAAGGAATTCGTTGCTGTGGGGATAGTAAGGAACAGAAAAATGTGGCCCAGAGAAGCTGTGGATGCCCATCCCTGGAAGTGTTCAAAGCCAGGCTGGATGTCTCTAAGTACCTGGTTCAGCAAAAAGTGTTCCTGCCTATGGCAGATATTGGAACTAGATAAACTTTAAGGTCTGCTCCAACCCAAACTATTCCATAACTCTATAAAACATGTGAAAAACACTGATGATTTGGGCTGGTTTTGTTGGTTTCCTTTTGTTTCCAGAATGTTTGTTTGTTGTTTATTTTTAGTGCAAATAAATATAAATTTCTCTTAAACTCAAAATCAGGTTTCAGGAAAATGGGTGTTTTCTGGCAGATTCTCTGTTCCCACAGAACTATATCCCTCCACTCATTGGAAACATTTTCAGTTGCTGTATTTCAGGCAGCCCTGAAACACCAGTTTTCCCAGTATGAACAGATAGGAGAGGGCCCTTGTGCCCTTGAGGGGCTTCTGATTTGGAGAGGCCTTGCATCACTATGAGTTTCCTTTGCTGTAACAAAAGCTGCAAGTGTTAAGGATCAGGGAGATTTTACAAATGGCCCCCTCATTGCAGCCTCCATTCCTTGAATGACACCTGGTAACACATTGTGCTTTTGCAATTTTGCTGTCAAAATGGATGGTGTTTTATGGCTGGTACATCTCATAGAAATAGATTGCACAGCTCACCGAAGAAGCAGTTAGTCAACAAAATGCACTCTGGCACTTGGTGTAGTGACTGCAATTATTTGACTGGTGGCCAGCCTAGGTAGCTCTTGGGAGCCATAAATAGTATTTAGAGGTTGCTGTAAAAGCTTTTTAATTTGTTACACCAGAGTTCATTTACATTGTACGCCATATGTCATGGCAAAAGCACCCTCTCTTTGTAGAACATTATGCACAAAACAATATGTTATAAACACAACTTTTTAATGGCCTCCAGAGTAGCTCTAGATAGCTCATCCAGGAGGCTGCCCAAAGATGGATCTGTAGCGTGGCTGGAAATCTGAGGTCACTTCATTTTAGCTAATGAAATGAGGCAAGATTCACTCTGCATTTCAGATGAGAACATGGCCCACTAGCAGTTTAATCTCAATAATGTGAAGTCACTCATTACAGATTAATGCAGGAGTTGTTACTATTATTGGAGGTTGCCTCCTCTGGAAGCAGAGAAGGACCTTGGTTTTGAAGGGAGGAGGTCTCTGGATGCACCTGAACCCACTGCTGTGCAGCTGATGTGAAACAAGACAGCAGTGTATTAGGGAGAGCTTTTAGCACATGGAGGGTAATTAGCTGCTGTCCAAGGCAGGGTGAATGTACTCTGTGATTTTGTCACTTCAGTTCATGAAACTGAAATGGGGAGAAGGGCAAGAAGAGACTACCAAAGAACATGTTTGCTGGAGAAGATGAAAAAAGCTTAGCTGGCTTAGCAGTTGAAGGCTGCAAATTGAAGGCTGAGAGAAGATAGGATTATTCAAAATAAATGCATTGGAGAGGATTAAGTATGAGGGAGGAAGAACTTTATAAACTGAAGGACAATGATGGTAGGGAATAGAAAGGGTTGGGCACTGTACATAAGCAAACTTAGTCCAGCAATTGAATGATGATTAACTTAAATGAACTTAAAGGAATAATATCCACCCACTCCTTCAAGTTGCTGGTTATGTGAATGAGATGGTAAATAGAAAATATGCACTAGCCTGATAAACACAGGTAGCATAGTAATGTTCAACATCTAAAACAACCAGGAATCAGAAACAGATCATTTTTAATAGTCTAAACAAAGTTTTGCTTTGGTTTTTTTTGGGTGGGTTGGGTTTTTTTGTTTGTATGTTTGTTTGTTTGTTTGTTTTCCCTTTTTTTGGTTTTTGGTTGTTTTGTTTTGTTTGTTGGATTGGGTTTTTTTTCTTCAGCAAAGGAAATATGAGTTCAAGAAATTCTAGATTACTTCATATCTATTTCACCTGTCTGCATCATTTCAAGCCAACAGAGGAGAGAAAGTGTTAGAGATTCCACTCTGAAAATTTGATATCCATCAGTTTTCTCTTTTAGGATGTCACATTGTTTTGAGCTTTTCTTTTTCTTTCTTTCTTTCTCTCTTCTAGTTATTTCTAGCTTTTACCAGCTGAAAATAATCAATTTTTATGTATTGATGCAGGGCCTGTGCTTGGTTGGGAGGCTACTGTAATGTTAATAAACATCCTTCTTATATAAATAAGCATCTCTCAGTACGTTTTTGTATACCTGTATTTGGCCCCATCTCTTTTAAAAAACTCTTATTCTCAAATCAGCTTGATTTTCGGAAGATTGGTAACTTTTTGAAGCATTTATGAGAGAAAGAAATATTTTTTTCTTTTAAGTCAATCTTTTTTTCTTAGTGCAATTCTGCTCTGGCCTTTGTTGCTGGCAGAATTATCCTGTTTGGTCTTGCCAAATAAGACATCAGAGGGCTAAAAAAAGAAAATTATATTAAATTTACATGGAATCACATTCCTCCATGAGTTTCAGTGGTTTTGAAATCATTGCAAATTAATTGCAATCAGACTCATAAAACTTGTAAACAAGGTATATGTCTCAGAGAAACAAAACAACAGTTCCAGAAGTCAGCTCACGGTGTCAGGATGGGTATTCTGATCACATTGACTTTTTCCTTGTGGTTTAGCCTTCCTGCTACCTGAATTCTTCCAAGAAATTATAAGACTATCATTCTTATTTGCTATCTGGGGCCCTGGGCAGGATCTCCATGTGGATGGAACTGGATAACATCACTGGAGGAGCTGTTTCCTTGTCACCAGTCATGGTTTCATGCTCGTATGTCTCGCCACCAAAACTCTTGCTACATCCTGAGGTGAGGAGATGGCCCAAGGAGTTCTTCCCACCAGGGCAGTGCAGCAGGGGTCAGAGAGGTGTGGTATCTACAGGCACAGAGGCACTGCTCCAGGAAGCAGGGGAGGAATGTGCAGTCCTGAGAGAGTAAACATCCTAAAGGACCCATGTTTGCTACCGTACAGTCTCCTACATTTCCTAAGTCTTCCTGTTAGAGGGGCAGCTTCTCTGCCTTTCCAGAGGTGGGCAGAAGGGAGCAGAGCAGAGGCTGCTCCTATCAGCCCCAGTGTCCTCCTATGGCTTGAGGTACCATCCTTTATCAAATACTGCACTTTGCATCTATCATAGCTTTGGGATTGGATATTTCTAAAAAAACTTTTAGCAGGAGGTAGAATGAGGATTTGTACCATAATGCCTTGCAAGAACTGACTGTGCTTTCAAAGGCAGCAGCAGAAGCTCTGATCATTCTGGTATGCAAACCAACTCCTGCTTGTAAAACTTCCCTCCCTGGAGAAAAAAGCCTTTGTTGGAATGCAAGGACTCCCTCCAGGGATGTGTGGCTCTCTTCTTCCAAGGCACAGAAATAATTAACTGCCGTGATCTCTCAGCCATGCTGTGCTCCTCACAACACTTCGAAGGAGCTTGTTGGATGCACATAACTTACTGTGCTCATTCCATGTTAAACCTTTCAGTTGCTAAATCCACCTGTAAAAGCTGGAGACAGAGCCAGAGGAGTGAGTCTGTCATGTGGAGTAGGTGTGGCTTCCTGATTTTATTAATTTAGTTAATTGCAGCACTTCTTCAACAGCATCAATCTTTTCTCTGTCTTATGAAGTAAGTCCCTGGTTTATAAATTCAATTGCTGGGGCTGCTTGATAATCTGAAAATTCTATTCTTTCCATCATAAATGTTGACTCTGTCTTAGTGCCCAGTCAGCCAATCAAGTCTGATTCCTACTACAATGAAGTTTTGGAGATGGGATGAAATTTGAATGCCAAGGGCTGGAAAAGAATTATGGTATTTCCCAACTTTACTCTGTGATTCTTTCCTTCTCCAAAGCCCTCATTACTGCAGACCTAAACAGAATTTTATTGTATGAGGAGGGAAGATGTAATTAGTAAAAGTAAATAAATAATTAGTGAGGGAAATGGATGTTAGGCTGGTTAACAGTGATAAAAAGAGAATGTTGTGGTCTGATTTGGAGGAAGAAGATTTGGTGTATCCAAAGACTCTGTGCATTTAGATCAGGTTTATGGATTATCAATGACTACCTCTGGTTTCATACAGGGCTCAGGAACACCTTTGCATCCTGGTTCCTTTAACAACTGCATCAGTTCTCAGAGTTCACTGGCATGCAGAGTCTTGATAGATTTTTTTCTTATTTTCCCCAATACTGACGAAGTCCTGAAATACTACACTTAACCAAAATTTTCAGATGTGTAAATTAGAATTTGGAAACACATCCCATAGAACCAACAGTTAAAATGTAGCTGTTGAACTCAAAGGACTTGTGCATGCATAACTCATATGTGTGTGCATTTGTGTAAGTAACAAATACACAATTAATACATCAATTTAAAATACATCAAATACCAGTACACCAATTTAAAAAGAAAGTATGATCTTATATGAAGCTTCCTTAATTTTTTGTGTCTTGAAAGTCCAGATTTCTACTCAAACATGTTCATTCTAACAAGTTTATAATTTTTCACTGCCAGTATTAATTTTTGAATTCTTTTACTTAGCCTTTTTGTATAGCTTGGAAATCTCCTTTTTGTCTTTTAGCACATTTTTCAGATATATGCCTTTATTATCTCTGTGCTGTAATCAGGCAAATCTGTTACATAAATATAATTCCTAGACTAATTCTGAGAAATTTTAAAGTACTACTACTACTACTACTACTACTACAAATACTACTACTACTCCTCTTAAGCCAATAGATATATGGAACATTGGAGCTTAGTGAAGTATATCGTCCAGTCACATTATTATTTTACTTTTTTTAGGGTTAATATGCCATGCTATATCAGTGACACTGCCATTCCAGAATTCAGCCTTTATCTTTGTTCTCAAGAGGAGGAACAAACCACCAAATCTGCTCAGGTGCTCCATCAGCTAATGCTCAGCACAGGGGTGACTTCACAAATGGAGGCCAAGGCCCTTTGCAGGCAACGTGACAGGAAAGTAGGATAATGTAATGTGGCAGATGCTGCACAGAGGGGAATTGGGGCCATTTTTCTTGCCTGTGTATAATGCAACATTATGCCATAATTAAGACACTGGATAGAAGCAGTTGAGAAGGATTAGCTACTGATCCATACATTTTATATTTCTGTTTATTTAAGATAAAGCCTCATGCTAGAGTGATTTTTTAAAAAATATTAAGCCTCTTTAAAGCTTTAATTTCCTTTATTTTCTTTATAGATGTATGTTTTTCTAATTTATCTCTGGTTTAGTAAAAAGATGGTTTTATAGAAGATGGCTTGGCTTTAGAAGTTAGCCTATAAAGCAGGACAGAGATCTATAGGATTGAACTATAAGCTCCATGATTCCGAGCAGCACTCAACCCAAGGGGAAGTTTGTTTCCCATTTTCAGGGAAGGGTGGAATAACCTCACTTTTCAAGTACAGGGAGGTGATTTTGTGTGCTTTCTTTTTAAATAATGAAGTTCCCCACAAAAACTGGGCAGTCCTCCTAAAATATTCTTTCCTCAAAAACCACAAATTCCTATCAGTTGGCAGCTATGACAGGAAAATATCACCTGCTCAGATTCTGGAGAGAGAAATGGGAAGATGTGAAATTTTTTTGTAGAAGGAAGTTGTGTACTGAAGGCCAGAGTGGACATGAACTTTCTGGACTTCTGTTAGAAGTCAGCTTTGACAGAGGAGAGAGAGGATAGGCAGAATCAGGTTGTGTTCAATTATTCAGTTATTTCCATCAATGGTTATTTCAAGTCTTCAAGAGGGTGCTCAGGAACAAAAGGTTGGGGCAACCATTCTGTTTGAAAACAGTGAAAATAAAACAACCAATTGGTATCAAAGGCAGACTTTTTATCTGACATGGTAAGTGGAAAAAATGCAAAATTATGAAACCCTGTGAACAGATCCCTTAGAGTTGAAGATATGTTTGAACCTGAAGTAATTTTTTTCCAGCTAAGGAGAAATAATCCTGTTTCTCTCTCTTTGCACTTCTTCACCTTCTCTCTCTTTGGTTTTCTGTGCTGTTTTCTTGCTTTCAGCAAATCTCTCAGCATATTTCCAAGTTAGATAGCACAGCTTTATCAATTTTGTACTTGTTTGGTCCTTTGCAAATCCCATGGCACTTCAGTGGAGCTGAAGGTCTTTGAAGACCATCTCTGTAGAGTTCTGAAGGGAGGTTTTTAGCACACTTAGCCTGGAAATAATCTTCTTCCCTTTTTTGGAAAAAGATAGGAGAAAAAAAAAACAACAACTCAGAAACTGTGTTAATTCTTGAGAGCTACATCTTATCAGTGCCAAGTTCCCAGAGGATCTGTCAATTTCTACTTCCCCATGGTGGGTAGGACCAGGAGGCAATCCTGCTGAAAGCAAGAATAGTAACCCCTTGTTCATGAATGATTTGCCTGTGAGGGAGTTAAAGGTTTGTCTATATTGTTGCATCTGTTTCTTTTCAGAGGTTGCACAGCTATGGTTAGGCAAATTCACCATCTGGGAAAGAGTGCTTCTTGTTACTCAGCTGAAACAAGGCTTAGATGTACAAGCACACCACAAGGCTCTTCCACTGGGAAAAACTCTCAGAACCAAAGATCTGACTTGCCATATAAATTTCACCAAGAACAAGCAACATTCAGTTGAGGTGTATTAGTAAACACAAAAAGCGAGACTTCTTAATTTTAAAAAATAAATTTAAACCCCATGCCTTTTGAGTGCCTTTGTACCTTTCAGTGCCTCCAGTTCAGAAAACAGATCATCATTCATATTTATGAGGAAGGATTTGTGTCCATTCATAATTATCTTGCATAAAATTCCTTCTCTCGGTGCATAAATAAAATATTCAAAAGGCAAAATGGAAGGTCCATAATAAAAGCATTTGTCCCTCATCCCACACTGCAGAACCTTGTCTAACCTGGAGTCTTGATCTATAAAACCAGTGACTGATTTTCCTGGAGGTAAAAGTTCAATGTTAATTTGTTTCCAATGCAAGCATTTTTTCCAGTCCATGGATCCTTTCAAAATTAATGTGGAATACAGATACCTCTGTGTGTTCTTGAGACTGCCTTTTCTAGGATATGTGGACTGCAAGCTTTGGGGACCTGAGGAAAGGCCAGTTTTAAGAATAGGCAAGCAGCAGGTACACTTCAGCTTTTGCAGCTGCCCTTCCCCTCTGCCCCTTGCCTACCTGTCTGCTGCCATGATATCTGTTTCCAAGCACTACTGCTATTAATAGTGTTTTCCAACAGACTGACTCATTTCCCTACCCTGGTCATTATGGGCAGTCAGTGACCTTTAGCAGATGAAAGCTTGAGGCAGTGCTGAATGAACCTGTTCCCTGCAATCAAAGCAAACTCAGATTATTAATTGCATTAAGTTTTAACCATTGCTTTTAATTGCAAATTTACTTTCCTGTTTGGTTGGCTGGTTGGGTTTGTGTTTTGGTTTTTTTATGATTACGCCCAATGACACCAATGAGAGGAATGTGCCATTTTGAGCTATTAGCAGTTCTCCTTTTTTTTCTCTTTAGTTCCTCACCTGAATCTTCATGAATGTAGGAGAAGGTTTACTAAATTTGTTGGGTTTTTTATTACTACTGTCTCACGTCTGGCCCTGGAAAGAGGGGTAGTCACATCAGACTCTCTATAGCTTGGTAATTTGGGGATCTGCATGACATGGAAATGGATGTGTCCAGGTGTGGGTGACTGGACAACAAGGTGTACAAGTATGGGAATTCATTAACACAATCCAGCTGGAAAAATGGCAATCACAAAGTGTGCCAGGGCATCTTTCTCTGGAGACTGTCTCTGGAGTTGTGGTGAATTTACCACATCCTTTAGATGCAGAAATGCAATTCTGTCCCACTATTCTTTGTTTGAACAACTGATTATCTCTTTTTTTAGATGTTTTTTTACATACACCTTAAAACATCTCAGGATGTGAAAGCACACTTTCAGAAAGCTGAAGGCAGACAGCCCCAGAAGGAAAGTCCTTAAAAATCAGTGTAGACCAGGGAAATCTCAGACCACTTGATTGCTTCTGGTTGAGTTAATGACTAAGTGAGGATGGAATTGGACATTCCCAATTTCCAGTAAAATGACACTAAGTGGAAGTCTGTCTGGCAATGTGGTTCTACACTAGAACAGAAGAAACATTTGCAGAGGCCTCTGTATTTTTTGAAAATCAGTGTAATGAACTGAGGTGGCCATACCTCGAGTCTTTCAATGTTTTTCCTAACATTTAAAATGTCTTCATTTTAAAACTGTCCCAACTAAAAACTTAAGCCTATATTTCAGACACTCTGTAGCTCATTGCATGCCAAGGTAACCGGCTTAGTATTTTTCTTCTGAGATCTGCCTTTCCTCTCAGATGACCAAACAAAGTGTCTGAGCTCTGTCAGGACAGTGAGTGTCTGACTGTCTGTTTGCATATTTGATCCTGGTTTGGAGAGCTTCATGTTTACTTATTCCTCCTTTGATGGAGTAAGGTGTAGCAATGTAACATCTGCAAATCATTTTTAGCACCAGGTGATTTAAGGAAAAAAAGAAAAAAGAAAACAAACAAACAAACAAACAAAAAACAGGCATTAATTTCATCTTAATGCAATGATTGTCTAAACAGTTACTAAATTTAGTAATGCAAAATATCTAATTACTATTTAGATACTTTTATAAGTATCTAAATAGTAATTTAGCTCCAAAAGGTCCACTGTGTGGTTCAGCCATTCAAAAATTTAAGAGTTATTTACATTACTGTTTGTTTTCCTTTGCACTGTCTCCAAAGAACAGGCTCTTGATATGGAGACAGACCTATTTTCCATATATACCTATTTTTCTTCTGAGATTCCAATCAAATCAAAGTTCCCCTTCTATGCTCAGGGATACGCATAATAGAGATCATGATTTACTGGATTAAAAATATCAATTGTCTCATTTCCCTAACAGGATCATGGTTACCAGTTTGTATATACTACTGCTGTCCCTTGTGTGTCAACAGATAGTAAAGAAAAAACTTTACTGAATGCAAATGAAGGCCTGAGGACTGATGCAGTAGTTAAGTGGACTGTAAATGGATAACTATCCTCAGTAAATGAAGTGCTGTATATGTACTCCCTTGGTGGGCCTCAGAGCTCCTGTAGCTGGGTGTTTTCAGATGAAAATGCAGTAAGAAAATGTTGATAAATTAACTCTATTAGCAAATCTGGGTGTGTCTTGACAACTCTTGTCTGGAAATGTTTCTCTCAGCTCCAGGATGGGAAGAGTATTTTGAAAAGGGATACAGCTCAGTAGAAACACGGCAGTGATTTTTCTCACAGCTTTGTAGGAGCACTGGGTTTTACTTCCTGCTGTGCCACCATGCCACATTTCTCACACTTTTGGCCATTCCAGGCTTATTCTTCAATATCTCTCCTGCACTGAATATTTATTTATTTAGAGAGTGAGAATACTTCAAATATTCTCACTCTCTAAATAAATAGATATTCAGTGGAGGAGAGAAAAAAGCTGCAGTGACTGGGCATGCCCTCTATGTCTTCATATGAAAGACAAAACCAACAACAATAAAATCTCTTTGAAGGAGGAGGCATTCAGAAACCCCAGCTTTGGTCATGTAATGAAAATACATTTTTCCTGCAGATTGAGAAGTACCTCCAGAACCATATCCAGAGTAGGAACCTGAGTTTGCTGAATCTCCTGGGTGCTGTGGTGCCTGTATCTCCAGGGACTAAAGGCAGCTTTGATTAACCTGCTCATTTAAGTTCCTAAGGTGGTATGGATTCCATCTTCTTTTTACACAGCACCTGTTCTGTCAGAGCACCAGGCTCAGAACTACAGACAGAATTCAATACTACACTCCTGTTTAAAGAGATAAACACATTGATGTCAGTGGGAGCAGGGCACATAGATATCACTGCATCTTCAAATTTGCTGGGTAGCACTAACATCAAATCAAATTACAATCTCCTTAGATTTTTTTGTTAATCTACAAACTGTCTTTATCGCATGAAAATAAATTAATTGTGGAGATATATGTTCCCCATTATTTCTTTTTTCTCATTTGGGCTGCCCATTTTGTCTGCCAGGCATCAGTTAGGTGCTGCTGTAGTCTGCTAACTCTCATCTTTACCAGCATTCTCTTTGTGAGAAGAGAATGCTGGTAAAGTTTTAGTCTGGCCTGGTCTTTAGTCTGGTTCTCTTCATGGCTCTTCTCCTTGGCTAATGACAGTTTGGGAATCCACAAGCCAGCAGGACTCTTCCTGCTGACTCTTCCTCACAGAGTCTCGTGCATGTCTGTCTGCTGCCAAAGCACCTGCAAATACCCATAGCTGATGCACAAACAAGGAAAAGATGTTTGGGATTATTAGCCCAGGCATTGCTCCCCCTCCTACATTGATTTAAATGTAGCTGTTGTGTTGAAGGCCCTGAAGCTGTGCTGACAATCCTCCTTTAGTGAACTCGTTGATTTGAGTGCTTGGTGTTGCTGTTTTTCAGGGATGGTGGGGATGTCAGTTATCAAGTTAGGTAAGTAAGGTCCTGCCATCTCTACAGAAATACTGGGTTCTGAAGAAGTGAACTGGGCCACTCATTATTTACAAGAGGAAAGGAAAGCGTGGAGACTCCAACTTTGTTACATTTGTCAGCAATGAGCATCTCAATGGAGAAAGAGAAGGTTTCCCTACCAAATACATCTGTTGCTAATGGAAGGTGAGGAATGGAATTTGTGACACAAGAGAAGACTTGTGCTTTTAAAATAATATTTTGATCTTGAGTGAATAGAGATTTTAGGAAAAAAATTATCCTGCGAAATAAAGCTTTCACTTAAGGAAACCTGAAAAAATTTTATTTTGTTAAAAAGGGGATATTGGATTTTTGTGCCAACTTTATGTTGCACGTGCACAAAAATATAAATTTAATATTTTAAGCATTTTACACAGTGAAGTTGTTTTATAGAACATGAAAAAAATAGAAATTGTAAAAACAAAATGTTATTTTTTTTAAGTGCTGCTATAGAAATAATTCTAAAGTAGTTTTTTCAAGAGGAAAGCTGAATGGTTTTTATTATTTAAAAAGTAATGGGACTTTCTGTCTTATACTCGAAGTTGTAGCTACTTATCTAAAAAAGGATTAATAATATGCCCAATGTAAGACTAGAAACTATTGGGTAATGTAGAAAGTGTGTTAATATAACTTGAATATTAGTTTGTAACCTCTCTAATCAGAAAACTAGTTCAAAGAGTATGTATTAGGACATTTATCTGCCTGGCAAAAGTTGCCTTATATTTTACTCCTCTGTTTTAGACTGGTTCAACCCAAAATTATGTAGGTACAAACACAGGAGATGTGGGGTAGCCCAAATACCAGGTTCAAACTTTGCAGACAACTTAGAAGCTACAGACCTTGGACTAAGAACTCAGAATGCTGGATATGTGGTTATATCAGAAAAACTCATCCCTAGTTCTTTGATGTCCTCTTTACTCAGAATTCTGTCTCTTCTCTTAATCCCTTTGGTGCTCAGAGTGAGAATCTCAGAGCCAAGTTGCTAATTTGGTTAAAACCTCCTGCTAAGGTAGCTGTTAATTTTAACTGCTAGGTGCAACCATAAATCACTGGGACAAAATCAGACTGCATCAGCATCTATCATTAGTTCTACTGCATTAGAGAATTAGCAAACTCCCCTCCCTCAGGCAGATCAATCACACTGTTAGCAGGTTCCCATGGTACCATCCCACAGCAACCAGCCTCTACCCCTTATATCCTGCACAAAATATCACCAACCCTTCCCTGATCTTCATACTACTGTCCAAATGTCTAGCACACCAAAATCTCTGGAACAATCTGCACAGAACACAGAGGGACACCACCAGCAGCTGGGCTGCTTTACAATTGTCCAGGCAATCAGCACTCTCTGTTCCCCCACAGGAATGGGCTTGGGATGAGGGAGCCTGTCTTTCCTCCTGGGCCATCAGCACTGCTTCAGCCCTGGTGGGCAGAGTGCAAGTGAATCTGAGACTGCCCTAACCATTCCCATTCCCAAAACATTTATGAGATTGTGGCCATATCACAGCTGGCCATTTAGGGAATAGGCAATAAGCTAAAACATTTCCCATGGAGATGACAGATGGGATTGGGAGATAGGGACTGATGAATATCACTAAGGCCTCCCCATGAATGTCCGTATATCTTACTGATGCTAGAGCTAAAGCTGATGCACCATGAAGCAGAGGAAAGGCTGTTTCTGATAACATTAGAGGAGCAACATGGAAGGAGCAAGATATTTTCTCATTTAACAAAAAAAAAACCCCAAAACCAAAACCAACCAACCAACCAAACAAAACCCAACCAAACAAAAAAACCAAACAAACAAAAAAAACAAACAAAGAGAATATGTTTTCTAAACTTCAAAAAAAGAGTCTCTTGACAAAGTCCAAGGACAATAGAAAATGTTCAGATACCCGTGGGTAGCCATCAAGATAGAGAGACACAGAAGGGAGAATTTAATGGATGGCATATCCATTTGATCAACAAGAAAAGAGACTTTCCAAAGTCCTGAATCCTCAGCCTGTATGGACTGGTGCTGATGGGAGGAAGACAGTAATTAAACGCAATTACTTTGTGCAGCATCAAGGTGTCAATGCATGTTTACATGGCATGAAAGTACATTTGTATCAGCTGGGCCTTGGACTCTGTGAGTGTCACACCAGTGCTCACAGAGCTTACCCCATGGGGGTAGTGCCTTTGGACCCTCTGTTTTGACATGTCTGCACCATCAAACTGATTCACAGCTTAAGGTGACAAAGCATCACTCTTGTCCTTCTATCTGGTTGGCTTTTGCTCCCCTTCATCTTCCATCAGAACATTTGCAATGCAATCTCTCTCCAAGAGCTGTCACACTGCACAACTGGGCTGCAGCTGCCACCTTTGCAGCCACAAGGAGTTCTGCAACCTGCTTGAGGCCCTGTGATCAATCTGGCAAAGTTATTAAGTTGCTCACTCCTCTATTTTCACTGGAAGCCAAAGAGCAGCACTTGACCCCAGTGGAAGGTGGAAAACCATTGCAGACTTGGTCAAATAAACATTCATGTCCATGAGCTGAGTATCACCTGGGGTTCCTCAGGCCTGGTGGTGGGTGGTTTGCTTGGCTTTTGCATGAAAGGATGAAAGGCATGAACTCTGCTCCTCCAGAGACAGAAAAGATGATTTTTTCATAGGCCTGGGAGCAATTTTTGTTTTACTTTCACACTGAATTCAGCTGAGTTCTGCAGAAGCAATTCCTCCTTGCCTCCCATCCAAAGGCTGGAGCTCAGAGCTGATGGCTGCTTTAGCTGCAAGTTGCAGCTTTGCCTTCAGCAAATATAGTTCATGTTCAAAATGTATTTGCTCCTCTGTAGTCTGCTGGAATGGCAGTACTCCAACCCAGAAAGTTGCCTACAGCTTTAGAGAAAGTATAATGCTGAATGAAATGAGTTTTAAATGAGAGAAAGGTGGTGTTGGAGTATCTCCTATTGTACACCCACTACGGGATTGGCATTTCCATGGCTTGGTGATGAGGAGCATCTGGACATGCTATGCTGAGGTTATAAAAAGCTAGATCTGAAACTGAAATTATGTGCATGTATGTATTTTCTCCTAGCAGCTGTATGCTGTTTCCAGGACAAATGGTATGAAGTTTGGAGGGAAGTTTGACATGGAAGGAAGTGGGTACATCTCTTACTTTCATAGTCCAGATGTCTTATCAATTAATATTGCAGCAATTAAATTCACAGCCAGATGGACCTTGGGTCTCAAAAAATGCAACAGTTCTTGAAGTTTTGGCACTTCAGTTTTTTCTGAGCAAATGGAGGCTCAAACCACATGAATCATCTCTGAGTTTTTTAAAAGTAACTTTATTTTTAAAAAATGAAAGGTAAATTACTTCAGGTGGCAAACTGCATTAGGAGACCCAAATAAGGGAAAAATATTGTTACAGTGACAGTAATATTAGCTGCCACAAACAAAAATCAGTCAATAAAAGCACTTTGGAAAGCTAAAAAGCCAAATGAATGAAAAAGCCTCTTCCCAAACTCAATATTTTGTTGTATAAAATATTAGCACTCAGACTGAAATCACCACCTGAGTATAGTATTTTTTTCTGTTTTATCAGCAATTTCTCTCTTTCCCCTAGTAAATTTGTTTATTTTCCAACACTGCAGTGTGTTGCCAGCACTTTCCAACATATGTGTATATAAGAAAATGCACTTTTCATCCACCCTAAGCCTCTCATTCCACAGATTATTGATTTAGCCAGGCTGTAAAGACTGTCATATTCTCTTTTGGTGGCTAAAATGACCAAAACTTCTCTTGCTTGTTGAAATCTACCTCATTTATAAGAGGGCGCTGGGGACTGTGCCAAGGGTGCACATGGCCAAGCATGGACCCTGTGTTGAGAGTCACTTGACCACCATCCTGCTCACTCACAACTAAGACTGTGCTCTGACACAGGCTCAGCCTGATCTGTGGAGTCTGTCTGAAGTAAGAAATGCCAACCTTTATCTGTAGACCCAAGAGGTTCATTACTAAGAACAAAGAGATCAGTAGAAACAGGGAAGGGCTCTTCACCAGCACATCTATCCTAACTTCCATCCCTCTGAGGAGCTGAAGTAGTGAACAAAAGTATCTTGGCTGAAAGTCAGCAATTTGGGTGATGAAAACCACCCCAGGGACTGCAATGCTTCCATTTGGTTTGGGTGCTGTGTTTCTCTTAGGAACAGAGAAATCCCCTCTTCCTGCAACCCATCAGCACTGTGTGGAGTTCATGCTGTCTGGATGAAGATGCAGATTTTGTTCTATAGCAGTGTGGAGGGATGTGTGGGAGCCCTTATGCTGCCAGTGACACCACCAGCCAGCTCATCTGCTTTCTTGAAGGCTCATATGGTTTCATTACCCTTAACTCCTGGTCTGCAGGAGATTCTGAAGTTCTGTATTTTCATGCACTTTTGGATATACTTGGATCAACAAGGCTTAACCTACACTTTCTGTCTGCAAGAATCACTTGAATTTTGAGCTGTTTGACCTAAACAATTGGGAAAATTTGACCCTGCCTTCTAGATAAGAAGCCTGGTCAGTTATCCAGGCTTCTTCCACCTCCATGGAGAGTTTCTGTGACTCTGTCTCAGCAAGTAAATTTAAAAAGGGTTCCCAGATCTCAGTAACAGATATTCTGGCATCTTCCCTTTTGTGAGCCCAAACCCCTGCCTGTGTCACCCAGCTGACTTCTCTCACATACAGATTTCCTCTTATATACAGCACATGCCTGTGTTAGTCTGTAATTTACAAACTCTCTGAGGGTCACCTGAAATTATCACAAATGAGCAGCAAGAAGTAAGAGCAGAACAGTTCCTAGCTGGCAGTCACAGCTGGAGTTTCTCTCTCCCAGAAGTAAACATGAAGCCTAAATGTTTAAGAAACACCTACAAATGTCATGGGATCAGGAGGGAAAGCCGGGAAGAGGCCATAACACTTTGGACATACCAAATGTCTTGCTGCTTAGGTCCTTCACAGCCAAGGAGGTATCACAGAATCACAGAGGAACACAGAATATGCTGGGTTGGAAGGGACCCACAAGGATCACCGAGTCCCTGTTAATGTCCCAGTATTTATGGCTGTGTCTCCCCTCCTGTATCCAGTGCCACATCAGCCCATTTCTGCAGCAACCCAGCAAAGAAGAACAGTTTGCAGTTTACTTCCAGCTACCAGACAGAACCAAATCTGATGGCTTTTAGTTTGTTTATTTTCCCTGACAAGGACATCTGTTTACTAGAACTCATCTCCAGTGTTAGTGAACATCAAAAGGGACGTCTGTGAGACTGCAGCTGGATTTAGATGGTACAAAGCCCTTCAAGTGACTGTTTAAATATCTTTTTCTTTTCTGCATCCCTGATCTCCAAATATAATTGGGCTAATTTTAAATGTGTCTCCAGCTCTTTCTATTTCTTTTAATGTGTCTGTCCTAACTTGTGCTTCAGGATCACCTTTGGGGGGAAGTGTAACATTTATTGATTTCAAAAACAAAATAGAATCAGAAAATCATAGCTATCCTAAAACACAAATATGTATCTTTTTCTTCAATAAAAGTAGGTAACTTTTAATACTTAGAGGTGGAGGTAATAAAAGAGGAGGTGGGGAGAAGTGAGCAAACTGAGCAGGATCCTTTGTTATTCTTCTCCTGGTATCAGCCAGCACACACTTAATCTCAGGGAGATCTGATTTAGGAGTGCTGTGAATTCATGTTGTATGCCTATATGACTGTTTATTTAGTTGTGAATTGATTGATTAGGAAATAAGTGCTTTTCAAGTTGACAGTATAAATAATGTAACTTTATTAGTGATATATGTGACACATTTAACAATGCTAATTTTCTGTACTGCTCTGTATAATTCACTTGCCTTTTTCAGTAGGCTGTAAACAATAGAAGGTTTGAGGGAAATCACTAATTTGTTGGCTTTCTAAAAGGCAATGGAAAAGAATCCAGAATTTAGGAATACTTCTAGAGTGCCATCTAGTGTGAAAAGAAATGAAGCCACAAGAAAACGGAACTCAAAACACAGCTTTGGAAAGTATGTCTTAATACACAGAACTATCCCTTTATTTTCCTCTACAGCTAAACACAGGCAGCCACTAATGGATTTTATGTAATTTAATTATAACTGGGAAACTTTATTTGTTCCATTTTTATTAATTATACATACACACATATATATGTATGCAATATACATATATATGGTAGAAATAACTAAAATTAATGTCCTCTTTGCTTTTAGTTTTTGAAAAAATAACAAATGTCTGGCCTAAGCCCAGACTTAAGACTTGGTTTAATCACCTCATGTTCTCATGCTTCAAAGGATTTGTCATTAAACCTCAATTTCATTTTCACTCTTTTAATTAAGTTACAGGCCTTTGCATTTGAAACGGTGATATATAGACATTGAAGACCTCTGTTATGAAACAAGCTTTAAAACAAATGAGATTTTAAAAATTGTGTTATTGCATCATTGCTTCCAGGTGTGGTTTTATCAGAGGTGGTGCTTGATCCTCCTTAGCAAAAGCATACCTCCTGTGGTTATAGCAGACCCATTGCTGCCTTTAAAGCAAGTTTTTATAACCACTTATCTCAAGTTACATAGGTAATTTTCAGGGTGTCCAAAAAACCCCAATTTATCTATCTTTGCAGATGCCAATTTTGCAAGTGTGGCCCCAGATTTAATGAGGAAAATACCAGGCACTCACCAAGTTTTCTTGCTTGCAGAGCTTGTTATGGGCAGTCTGGCAGAGCCAGAGGGCAGGGGGAGAGGGCAGACCAGTCTGTGCAGGTGAGTACTTTTGCTCTTTTCTACCTGAGTGTCCATTTTGTAATCCAGACGCCTTTCTGAGGAGGGATTCCATCTGGGCAGGGGTTCTGCTACAGATGCCTCCTGGAAGGGGACTTTGATGATTTTAAAATAACAATTTATGCTCCTACAGTTTTCTTTATGTGCAATACCTGTCAAAGGATGCTGGTGCTGTGTTGGGAGTGTCCCCTAGGTTCAGAATTTTGGTAAAGACATACAGCAGTGTCAGCTCTGAGAAGTGTACCAACCAGGCACTTCTGTTGTAGATGTGTTTGTCTTTTCAATCAAGAGCAAGAAAATTAAATCTCTTCACTTTTTTTATACCTGTGTCTTAATTAATGCTCTTTAAATTTATCTTCAAACTGTGGCCTATTGCCAGGAACTATTTGTGCTGGACAAGAGCCTTGGTTATATTCACAATGACTGGCTTTGGGATTTAGAAATGTTTTCAATATGCATGTCATCTTTCTGGGCTGTGGGTCTTTGAAAGGCAGAGATTTTATCTATGGTGAAAGAAATATTTGCATTATGGAGGCTGAATATAGTGTATTGTTATGTCCATTTGGTATACAACACTGGTAAGTTTATTGATCTCAAGATGAGATAAAAGAGGGGAATGACAAGAAAACTGATGAGAAAAGAAATGTGGAACTGAGGCAGGAAGATTTTTTTTATTCCTTCTGAATATTGCATAAGCTGTGAAGGAGGAGACTTACAACAGTATCAGTGAGCAATTAGCAGGGAAAGTAGGGAGGATGTGGTGAGCAAAGTACTGCTTCCTGCTGAGTTTAACTCAAGCTCTGCTTTTGCCTTTCCTCAGTTTAAAAAAAAAAAAAAAAATCACCTTTGCAGCCTGTGTGTTTGAAAAGCCAAATAGGAGAAGAATCTGTCAAAGAAAAACTTTCATGGCAGCATGGAGAGCCCTCTTTCCAAATATGCTCCTAAGCTCCTGATAGCTATAATGAGAAAGAAACAGAGGTGGGAAGGGAAGGAGCAGAGAGGAGGTACTTTGGCACTAGGGAAGGTGAGTTTTCTAATGAGGTCAAAAAGTAGATTGAGTGTGTGCTGTGGAGTACTTTATCAGCTTCACAGATTGATATCTCCCTATGCCTAAGGACTCTCAAATCCTTCTGGAAGAACACGTTATTTCTCCCTTTAGAGGTGCCATGTAGGAGACCTCTGGTGGTGCTCTTTTCTGCTCTGGTGCAATTGCTCTGTATTTTTATGGTGCTGCAGTTTGAGGTGTGCACATGACGGAAATCGGAAACTAAGGGAAGGGATTGGAACGGCAGCCGCGAACGGTGCAGACCTGTGTCCGTGAGACACAGCAAAGGGGTGCAAATGGGCAAGAAGGATCACTCTCTCCCAGGAGCCCCAGGTTGGATCCCACTCCTGTGATGGATGTGCCTGTGAGCAGGCGGCTGCAGATGGGCACCATAAATAGCTCCCGTGTCACAGGAACAGCTCCCGGAGGCAGCAACAGCGGGAAAGTTGCGCTTTTCCTGCATTTCTATTTCACTTCTGCTTTCCCCACTGAGGTTGATTCATTCTGCTGCAGTTTCAAACAGATGCATTAGATCCTTTTAGGTTGAGTTTTGAAAGATTTTTAGAGAAATGTTTCCAGTTTTCACCCTTATTGCCAAATCACTCCTACTTGGATCCTGGTGCACTCCTGAAGGAGTTCTGAAGGCTGACAGTCAGCGGTCTTGTAGAATTAGGAACTCAAACTTTACGCCCCTGAAGAAAAAAGAGAAATTTGTAGTTTTAGCTTAGGGATAAACTTGAACTCTTGAAGTTCCTCTGCTGTTTGACTCAAAGTATTTGATGTTTTTTTTCCTATGGAAAGGAAATATCCTAATTCATGTTTGGAGATGTCTCCAGCTGATTAGTTGTGGGTATTTTTACTCCCTTTGAGCCTAGTTGTATTTCACTCATGGGAACCTTTATGCAAGCAGAAGAGCATGCATGTTCTTAAATTATTTTTGTTTAGCAAATATCTCTAAAATATTTGTGCAACTGTTTAAAATATGTGACTTGCATCAAATACATGTGTGAATACAGGATGAAAAAAGATATTTGTGTGCCACTTTTGTGCCACAATATTAAACCAGCTGAGGAGGACAGAAGGCACCTTTTACTGCATCAGGCATCACTTCTGTCTGCCTTCAGCTTGTTTGGTCACTGTCAGTGCAATGAGTGTTGAGACTGGAAGTTTACTTGCATCCCTCAACACCTTGCTTGTGGTGTTTTCTAACATTCTAGTCTCACCAGCCTTTAACAGTTGTTTTTTTTTTCCTTTTTTATACTGAGATGGTCAACCTTCCATTTAAGAGTCTGTTCCTGATGGCAATTCTTCATGTCTGACTTTAAAGAGTGATGGGTTCAGGCCAAAACACCGTGAAGTTAATGAAAGTCCTTGCATTGATTTTCATACTCTCCAGTGTTTGTGGTACACATTCATTTCAATGGACGTTGGATCAATCCCCTCAGAATGCTCTGTAAGATTGGCCAGGAGTGGAAGTAAGGTACCATGGAAACAAAAGGCTCGAGTGTAATCCATAGATGAGAATCTTGTTGTCACAGATGAATTTACTTAGTTGGCTTTCATATAAACACAAATATAAGAAAAAGCACGTCAGCCTAGGTGTTAGTGTAAGGATTGTATCTTTTAATTAGTCTGGTAAATATTTCATTTGCAACTGTAATAAAAAATTGATTTCAGTGTCTCCATTAATCCATATTACTTTGATTTTATACTTTTTTCACTTTTAATAATTTAGCAAAATCCTTTTTACTGGACACTTTCTCATCTAACTACCCCAGGGTGGGAAACAAAATTACTGTGGAAATATAATAGTTTTTTCCCTCGTGCCATCTCTCCTAATTCAATTAATTAAACATAACATCATAACATCTGGTTTTATTATATATATTAATATAAGCTAAACAGTTAATATTTTCTTGAAGAAAATATTCCCCTCACACTCCTAAGACTCTAAAGTGACTGTTCATAACATTAGCACAGAGCAATATTTCTGAATGGATGGTATACAAAAGAATCCTAATCCCCCTTTCCATGGGCAAGAGCAAAGCATTCTTACTTCAGAGAGTCTGACCTATTTTGGAGAAGCTAGAAACTTGAAAAAAAGCCAAAGCAATAGCTAGATACAGAGGAGGAAACAGAAGTAAAATATCAAAAGTCATGCTGCTTTGCCTCTTTACCTTGCACACATGCAGAAGCATTAAGGTTAATAGTCAGGTCACCTAATTTTCCTCATAAAGATCCTTCCAATAATAGATGTTTCTATTGTTTTCTTTAGTTAAAGCCAAGGCAGTGCTTTGACTAAATATGCTGACCACTTACCACTATTTGTAATTGTGAAGTATGTGTTTAATCTCCTAATATTTTCAGCAGTACATTAACACAGAATCCTCTCATGGTGTCCATTTCTTTCCTTCTAGGAAGTCAAAATCCAGGGTGGCTCTACCAGATCCTCAGTGTCAACTGTGTAGTTGCATGTTAATATATAATGGTTAAATACATGTTAAATACTGAGTAAATGCCTGGAAAATACATATTCAGACTGATATTCTAAAATCTGGTGTAAATGGCAAGTGGTATTTCCTTTGCTTTTAATTTCCATGGAAGTACTGGCCTTGTTCTTTAATTCCTCTTAGTGCGAAGAAATCTGCCGGCATCGGAGTTATTTAC
Source organism: Phylloscopus collybita (assembly GCA_027886175.1). Lineage (NCBI taxonomy): Eukaryota > Metazoa > Chordata > Aves > Passeriformes > Phylloscopidae > Phylloscopus > Phylloscopus collybita. The sequence continues at coordinate 27,312,290 of JAJNNQ010000129.1, forward strand.
AGTGGCAACATAATAAATATAGGAACAAAGACATTAACTGCACCAAAGTTCAACTGGCAGACTTTTGGCATAGTGTTTATGATATGCTCTTGGTCATCAAACCAGTGAAAGCAGTGGTTAATGCCCAATGTAGCAGCTAATTTCTGTCACATGGATATTTGTCTGGGAAATTAGCCTGGGTCTGAGCCAGATGGAATTGCACAGTTTCACTAACTTTGCAGCTCTATTAGTTTGAAGTCAGGAGAGCAGACATGGCCTTGACAAGCATATGATTCTGTGCTGCATTGCCTGTCCTGGGAAGCTGTTCAGCTTTTCTATATTTAACAGATGAAAATGTCTCCAAGAGTTCATCAAACACACACTCAAGATATCACAAGCTGCAGCTGGCAGCTGGGAGCCCTGCAGTTCAAGGTTAATGGGACACTAATTAGTAAGTATATAGGGATATCAGCATGTAACACCCACTTTTTGAGCAAGTAGGAAAATGAATTAATAGTCAAGCGAAGGAGGGCCTTTCTCCAGCTGCCTCCAGCTCCCTGCAGCTCTCATTCCACCTTCCCACAAGCTTCCAGGGCACAGCGAGCTCCTGCAGACACAGCTGGGAGCACCAGGGAGCCTTGCAGGGCTGGCTGGAATGGGGAGAAAGCCAGATTACCCCTGGAGAAGGTCAGAGTCAGCCTCTGCACTGCTTTGTCCCTTCCAACCACTGCAGACTCTGTGAAAGCCTGGTAATGTGGCAAAATCGCCACAGCCCCGGGCTAAGGGAATCATCCCAGCGCCGGAGAAAACCAGCAGAGAGCAACACCCAGCTGACAAGCAGCCTCTCCCCTGGTGTCAGCAGAAATTGACAGTAGGGGAGAAGATGGGACTGAAAATTGCTGGAACACTGAGTTGAATAATAACCAGGGAATGATCCTTCTTAAAGTGGAAAAGAGCAAGATTAATGTGCATTTTACCAAGAGATAACACTTTCACAATTACTATTAAGTATCTAGAAGTCCCTAATTCAAAATATGGATAATTTTTTGTAAGTCTTGCCACCGACTGCCATATTTTCAGGCTGTAAATTTAATAGCTGCAGGAAAAAATTGGTTCAGTGTATGTAGCATCACACCCTTCTCAAATCTTTTCTTCTTTATAACAGCCATTCTTTCAGGACTTAAAAGCACATTTCATTGGTTAGAAATCCCATCTGTATAATTTTGAATTATCCAAGATAAGCCTGGGGGATAAAATTAAAAGCCAAGTTTGATGAGGTTGGTTCTTAACTTCCTTGTCATTTGGCTATCTGGGACATTGATTCTTTAGATGGCTTTATGTATGACAGCCCATATTCCTAGTAAATTCAAAATTAGTGACTTTGTGTTCATGGAGATCTCAAACTAATTTTTGTCAGAGACTTTTGAAAATGTAGGTTACACAAACTCATCTGTGGTTCAATAGCTTTGCTGTCTCCTCCTATAACTCAGCTTTTCATTTTTACCCAGATCATTCTCCACTGCATTCCTCCTATTACAATATATTCTCCTTAGCTTGCAGTCAGGCATTGGCAATGAATGGGAGGGAAGGTGAAAGCTTCATGCATCACAGAAGTAGCATAAGAAGGAATAAGTTGCTCAGATGTCAAAGCAGTATTAAGTCTAACCAAAAGGATAGTACAATTACCTGGGAATATTCAGGGAAATGCATTGAAAATGACAGGCTGAAGTTCTGTGGTATGAAGAAAAGTGAAGCTGCCTTGCAGTGGGGGAAAAGGCAGTAATGAGTGAAGAGTGCAGCTATAATATGGCTTTAGGAATTATTTCATGTTGTACAGTTAATTAAGGAGACAGCTCTACACTTGCAGGCTTCTTTCTTAAGTCAGGAGTAGAATTTACACTTCTCACAGGATTGTTCCAGAGATGAGACCAAAAAGCCTTACTGGTATCAGCTGAGACTCCTACATGTGAGCTTGAGCATTTGGGCCCTGGAGAAAGAGTGCCCTGGAGAGAATTACACTGAGACAATTACTCACAAAAAGGTATTTCTGGAAAGGTCCACACTGACATTGTCATGGTGCTACAGAACATGGACACACCTGAGCTGTGGAGCAGCTGACACCAGACAGTGCCACGCCACTCTCTGTGGGGTCAATGGGGCTTTGAGTTTGAGGTAAAGATGATATTTAGTCCAGTTGCTGCAGTTCAAGTTTTGTCCTGCTAAGATTTAATTGGCTCACAGAAGTGCAAGCAGTGAAACTGCAAGCCTGAGATGGTTGCTTGATAAACCTTTGGGATGTTGTGATCTGGTAACTGGAATGACCCAGTGACATTACAGAAATTTTCTTTGTTAGAAAAACACAGCTATGGTATTCTCAACTCATAACCATTCCCAACTTATAACACTGGGTTGTTCCTCAGAATGTCTCTCCAGTTAATACCAAAGCACAAAAGTGGGGTTAACCAAGATAATAAGATAGCAAATACTGATGGAAATTTGATTGCAAAGGAATGATTTGCGTAGCAAATAAGAATTAGATACCCTAATGTGTTAACCAAATAAGAATCAGGAAACACTTGGGAAATTAATGTGTAAAGTAGACAAAATAAAGCATTCAGGGCATGCTGGTCCCTGGGTGTTTTATTTTATTTCTTTTTTCTTTCCCAATTGTCAGGCCATAGGATGAAGGTTACAAGTAAGGGAAGAGATAGCCCACCTGTTTTGCATCAACTTTGTTCATTAAAACTTTACTTTTAGAAATAAGCAGGGCCTGAATTTCCCAGGTGAGTCTGTAGTTCTTGTAACCACCTCAGACAGATGTATTCATTCAAGCATTAGCAAACATCAACCCCCCAGCTGAAGCTGCTTCTGTAATGTTTCCAGCTGTGTTGCCCATTCTAGTTTAGAATACACCATCTCATCTGAACACCTGAGACACTCTCCACAAACACAGTGTTCTTGCTTAAAGATTTCATTACCTGAACATCTTCTTTGATAACCACCTTTTTCAACAACTTTGCCCTGTTTGTGCTATGGATGTTTTGAACTTTCTGAAGTGTCTATTCTCATGTTGCTATTTGTGTCTTCAAAAAGCAGAATTATGTCATCTTGGTAGAAAAGCAAAACCAGTGTCCTACTGCTGTAAGCACTGAATAGATGCTCAGAATGAGACTCTGACCTCCCTAAAGAGACTGCAATTTGAGGGGGCCAGGCAGAAGGAAAATTCTACCTTTGTGAGCTGAATACAGGATAAATGGCATGGATACACAGACTAACTACCCTACTGCACATGGGAGCCTCTGTCCCAGAGATGGGCACTGCATGTGAACCTCCAACACTTTATTTACTCTTTCATTGTGCACTGCATGTTACCCTTTGTTAGGGGTCCTTGTTCCTTGACAAAAACTGGGAGGACTTTACTTGACAGAGAAAGCAAGTCGTAATGTTTATAGTTCTCCATTTTTATTCTTTTCCCTTTATTTAATAGTATATAAAAATTGTTTTAGAGCCTCTTAATGAATCCAATACTTTATATAGTGCTGTAATTACTTTGATGCAAGTGTCTAAAAGCACAGCCAATCTCTCTTTTACGCCATTTAAATGCAAGTGAAGCACTTATTTCCCTAGTAAATCTTCTGCTTTTCTAACAGAAACTGATTTTAAAGTAGGGAAGGAAAGGGAAAAAAATTAGGTCATTGATATTCTTACAAGCTGTCTGCAAAACATTATTATAAAAATAATTGCATTTTCAGCTAATCAAAGATGTGTTTAGGAGTACTTGTTCTGCAGGAATTATACATTCAGAACTTAGATGGAGCTTTCAATAACTGCATGCCTGAATTTTCCAAAGAGGCCAGGATGTGCTATTCAGTAGAATGGATTCTTATTTTCTGAGCATGCTTGGACTGAAGGTTGTTTTCTGAGGTAACCCATTCTCTTCCACACCTCTCAGTGCTGGTGCTCAGAGTGCCAGGGGAAGTAAGTGATGGAGAAATGCAATTTAATTAATTGGATAAAATTAATTGAATCCCATGTGATATCTGGCAGATGTTGATTAGCAGGTAGACAAACCAAATTTCAGACTGAGTGGCTCTTTCATTATTTTTGGGGATTGGTTTTTTTTCAAGTGTTTCTGTCTTTAGCTCCCTCAACACTTGCACACTAATATCAGGGCAGACCAACAAGAGACACTTGGTGTTGTTTCCTGGGTCCACCTAGCCTTCAGAATAATGCTCTCACAGGATTTTGCATGGCAGTAGCTCTGCAGTTTCTTGTTCATTAATATTAATCAGAGATAAAACAGTAATATATGCCGATCAGAAGTTCATTTCCCTGTTGTTTGCTCTCTGACAGTCTAACAGCAACGATAATCCAAGCTTAACAGGCATTACAATGGAAATCCTCCAAATGAAACACAGAGATTAGTGACTTCTCAACAGTGCAGCCACTTCCTGTGCTTGTTAAAGTGACACTTCCTATAGAAAGGGGAGTACAAATTGAAGTTCACTGCTGCCACTTGTTTCCCTCAAGAGTAGGTTTTGCTGACAGTCCACGCAGTCCAAAACGTGAAGTTGTAAATCTGTTTGGGCGATAAAATTTAATTTTATCCTTCTCATCATAAACATCATCTTCAAATTAGCTTCTTTAAACAGGCTCCCAAGATTTGAGTTTTGCTTGTCTAAAAGGCCATGGCAGAAGTGTCCTTTGCCTTGCTGCTTGAGAGTTTTTGCTATGCTGAGCAACTCCCAGTGTTTCAAAGAGCCAGGAATATCTATTAACAGACTTGGAAAATCCCTTTCATGTGATGTTAGAGTATGAAGCAGATTATTTTTCAGAGACAAGGTAGTTTAGCAGAATTACTGCTCTCTGGGCTTTTACCTCCTTCTAGTACAAGAGGATAACAGCCACATTTTGTCCTCTTTCATATGAGGCAAACTAGGAGAGCACTGAAAAATGGTGAGCATTCCCAAGTGCTCTGCTGAGAGTATTGTGAGAACTGTAGAAACCCTCCTGCTGGTTTAAAAAAAAAAAAAAAAAAAAAAAAAAAAAAATAAAATTGGAGCCCCTGGAGCAACTCCAGATGAGATTTGTGCATTATGGAGCCACACTTTTCCACCACCAAACAAGCCTGAAAGAATGATCCTTCCTTCTCCTTTCTCAGGAATAAAGCAAAAGTTATCTCTGGAATCAGAGAACTGAAACCTAAGGACATCAGGAGTGTTAAAACAGGACAGTCCCTCTGCAGTGTCCCCAGTGTGCTGCCCTGGCAGGCTGTGTGTTGCTGGAGCTGTGTGAGCAGGTAGGCACACAGAGGGCTCTGCTCTGGTCCATGTGCAGCCCCTCAGCACAAGCCCATGCTGCAGCACTGCCCTGTCCTGCTCCAGTTCTTTGATGTTTAGTGGATTTGTTGGTCCTCTAGAATGAAGTCTGAGAAGCCACAGACCCCAGGAAAGGAAATAGAGACAAGCAGAAATTCAGGGAGTCATGTGAGAAATCAGCTGGAAACCCCTTCCGTAGTGTATAAGATCCTTCAGGTCTGGTTCTGGGGGTTTTTGTTCTTTATTGTTTGGTTGGCTGGGTTTTGTTTTTTATCATACAGTTTTGTTGCAGAGGGACATCAGAGCTCAAAGACCTGCCTCATGTCACTAAGCTTAACCAAGTACATCCACAAGGGTAGATCTGTCTCCTCACTGGTTTTCAAGACAGTTTTCAAAGTTCAGCTCTCAGACTGGCTTTCAAAGTGGGTGGCAAAAAATCAGAAGATTGCCTGTCCCAGCTTTCATCTTCCAGCTCATCTCCTATGGAACGAAGTATTTTATAATTAACGTTCGTGACTTGCTTTATGCACATTTTACTTGTACTTCCTTATAGAAATACAGGGCACATTTTTTGCTAATTAATTAACAATGACTTCATTATATAGATTTAGTTTAAAATTACTAGCAGTACAAAAATGTATCTTGCAGATAATTATTTAATAACTAAATATTTATTTGGTAAAACTTACCTAGAAATCAATTTCAAGTGCCTTTACTGAGGGTGGCAGGGGGCAGAAATGGAAAGACACAGTGTTCACTTTGAGTGTTCTGGTCTCAAGATTTCTTTTTATATGCTGGGGAATAATAAAAAGAATTAAACATATTAAAAAGCCATATTCTCTTTTACTGTATGAACTGACCCACAGAGGCTTTTTAAGGTTATAGCAGGAATGATGAATGATCTTTCTTTTTATTTCTATATAATTATTTTTCTAAAAAAATAGATAATTTCTCTTTGTTACAAGTTGTCCAATATTAAGGGTTAGCAAAGCTATTTCTCTTAAGTGGTTTGAATCAAACAGCCCTGAGGTATTTCCTTTTTTTTTTAAATTGGCATGAATGCAGTATATGTGGAAAAAAGCAGTGGAAGGCAATTTCTTTGAGCTGAGATCCCCACCTGTGTGACCCATGAGCTCTGTGCCAGATGAAGCATCCTTCCTTCTTCCTGTAAGGCTCTTCCTCACAGCTCTTTCTCCATCATCCAAAATGCTGCTACCTCCAAGAAGTTACCTGAACTGCATATTTTTGTGCCCCCCCCACATAATTAACCATTCACGCCTTGAGCAAAGATCTCTTTGTAGATTTTTCTACAGACTTTGAGCCTTGAAAGCAGAACTTACTCAATTGTTTAATGAGGTAATAGGAACTTTGACTCTCCAAATGCTATTTATTTGCATAGAGGTAAAGGGGTTAAAAAACAGTTGTTGCATTCAGCAACTTCCACCATAACAAGCTATTTATTTTTTTTTTAATGTATTGGCTATGCTACTTGTTAGATAAGGCAGGATTATAGATCTGAAAATATTATAAAGTTGGCTTGAATGGTGTTACCAGGGTATGACAGATGTTTTTATGGGACAGTTTCGGGATTTTTAAATATTTGTGCTGACAAATACAACTGAATGAAACAAATGAAACAACAGTCCTTTTTGTAACGTTTGTCTGGGATATGAACCTCTTTGACCAAAGACTAATGGTAAACATTAAGGGATATGACTGTGCTGGATGTAGGGCTGGTTTCCCATGGCTTAAGGATGTCTGTACTGATTTCTCCTTAAAACTCTTTTTTTATATATATAGTTTTGGAGCAAAGCTGCAAATTTACACTTTTCACAGAAAGCAATGCATTTCCTGGTGAGCTCAAAAAAAAAAAAAAAAAAAAAAAAAAGAGGCACAGCAGCTCTTAATGACAAACACAAAAAATTTCAAACCCAAGAAGAGCTTTCTTCGACCTGGATGTTCTTAGTGCTCTTAAGAGCCTTGGAAGTAAGATAAGAGGTCTTTTTCTGAAAACTAAGTCCTTGATTTAGCTGTAATACCTTGAGTTCTGACATTCTGAAGTACAGCTTCACTGCAATACTTTTCTCAAGCCTCAGTCAAAGGAGCATCACAGCATACCACTTATTCTTCTCTGTTACCCAGTCAAAAAAGAATCTGTGTCTTTGTATGTGTGGAAAGTATATTTTTAGATTTAAATTATCTGTCCCTTGTATCCCCTTCCATGTGTATAAACAATAAGTAATTTGAAAACTAAAACACCAGATCTGGTAGAATGGTCTGTATACAACAGCTGTGACAAAAGACAGAGAGAGTATGGCTTGGAAGCAATCAGCTTAGGAAGTTGCAATGCAGTTGCACCTAATTGATTTGATTGGGCCTCTATTTGATACAGATTAGCACTAGGATGATCCCAAGAAATTTTCTCCTTTTATAGTGTGCATTTAACCTTATACACACCAGTAAATTGCAAAAAGACAGGTTGATGTGCAGAGACTGAACAGCAGGACAGCAAGGAGTTCCCTTCCACAGGCACATTTCATCCATTACCTGCTCCCCAATGCACATGGCATTTTTTACTGGCAACCTGCAGGTCAAGAGCCTCCTAAAAGGGGCAGGGATATGGATTAGTTCTGGGACTGCAGCTGTGCTGCTGTTATTGCAAATCACACACCTTCCAGGTGATGGAGGAGCTTCTACCATGAAGTGGCTTAAAGACCATGAGTTTTAAAATGTAACAATGGATTCAAAGTCTCTTTTAATTTGTCTCTGCCTGGTACAAAGTGGATCAGCCTTCTGCTGACACTGTTTCTTTTTAAGTTTTCCTACAGGTCAAGCAAACTCAGAACCATTCAATGGATTATTTTTTTCAAAGAGGACAAGGTCAATGTATTTAACCACATAACTCAGAGAATTATTGCTTTGGGCAAAAAAGAAACACAACTGAAAACAAAAAGCTCTGTTTCACACAGGTAATAGAAGGAGCTGATTATACTGTGACCACTTCAAGTCAATTTGGCTCAGTCATGTAATGCAAAACTTTTTTGCAAATAACAAAGTAGAAAGCTACCTTGCAAAGATTTCACTAACACGGAGGAGGAAAAAAATATTCAACAGAAGAGATTGCAGTGGTATGTCTGTGTTTAACCTGACAATTTTTCAGGATATCTCTGAAGTCTCCTGTACCAAAATTGATTTGAATTAGCATAATCCCATTTTATCCATGAATTTACTATTCTTATTACTGTCTCTCAGCCTGTCATTCATTAGTTCTGCTTAGAAAGAACAGAGTTTTGGACTCCTGTTTCTGGATGTATTGGATTATGCCTCTTTTACTTATTTTGGTCTGTCCATGTTTTATGAAACAGAGCATGAGGATGACAGAAAACAGCTCTGATCCCTGCATGGCCCCAAAACTCTCTCAGAGAGGCTTGGTGGTCAGCTTTGCTTCAAAGGCAGGGTGTAGGTGTTCATGTTTATGGATTGCCTTCAGAAGTTTGAGATAAAAAGCTGACAGAGAAAATAAACCACATCCCATTTGTACCCTTTGTACTGGTCCTACAGGATGCTATGACAGGGAATTCACAATCTTGAGTGGAATCTACTGGTGATTTATCTGTAAATGAGTACTTCAGAAGGATACCCCACATGCAGAGCACACCTGTGCCCTGGGGCAGCAGTGAGCACTTTTTTTCCCTAACCTTCTGTGGAATCCTTTGAGAGGCTAATGGCTGGTTTTGGTTTTGCTTTTTTTTATATCAAAATACAGCCTGAGCTGCATTAAAACGTTGCCCAGAAGAGAATGGATGTATAGTGAAGGCTGTGGGCTGCTTTCAGGTCTCTCTGTTCTTTGTGGGGAGCCCACAGGGTAACCTGTAGCATTTACTACTGGAGCTTTATTCATGCTTTGACCAAGATGAGGCTGAAGAGCAAAGGAGTGAAAGCACCAGCTTGATGTTGTTGACCTTGAAAGAGGTTATACTTAATGAGAAAGGTAACCTTGGTGTTTATGAAATCCTGCTGAATTTATGCAGTAGGAAAGCACTGTCAGAGTCTGGAGATGGATATCTTGGTCCACAAGATCACATTTCTTGGTTTTTCCATCTTCCTGAGAGCCTCTCAGTTTTTTTTTTCTTTCACAAAGGAACATATTCAACTCTGAGGTTGACTTGAGGGAAAAAATGATGGAGGTTACATTACAATGCCAATAAGCACACACACATAATTTTGATATGCCCATCCCAAGTCAAATCCCATCTGTGGAACACAGTGGTCAAGAAGGACTATATTAGTATAGCATGAATGGAATTGACAGGTGGGGCAAATTCATCTAGTGACATTTGTCATCAATGGCCTGTAGGACTGTGGGGGGAGTGTGGCATTGTTATATTATCTGAAGAAAGCAGTAGATGCATTTTTGCCAGTGTGATGGATTCAAAGAACAAGGATAATTCAGAGATACTTTCTTTTTCTCTGCCCTAAGAGTTTTTAGAGACCCTCGATGAAATCTGGCATCATTTTTGGTCTATATTATTCCAGGGAGAGATGCTTGATCTGGTATTCTTTATTGCAGGAAATATAGTGACTTTAATTTCAAAATTAGGAAAAAGTAGATTTAGTGATAGTAAAAATAAATAATGTGGGTGGGTTAATGTTACTGCTTTTGTCAGTCTCATTCCCATTTCATTTTCAAAAGGCTCTCATTGTGTTTGTGTTTTCTTTTGCCTCCCCTGTACACTTTAACACACATTTGTCTTGGAGTCTGATTCTGTAAATATCATGGGAATGATCATGGATATAGAATTTCCCTTTCCATGGTCCAAATATTACAATCCACAAGATGCATTTGCAAAAGATAACACACAGCTGGGACACAACAGAATGCATTTAAAATAAATGTAGGGTAAAACTCTTTTGTATTGAGAAAGGAAATAAGTAATGACAGATTTTAGGTGTTATTATCCCACTGACTGCATTTCTTTTTGTTTTGGTTTTTTTTTTTTTCCAATCAATATTATTCTGTAAACCTAGGAAACACGTAGAAGACAGACTTGCTGCAGCTAGATATCACCTTCTATTAAGGGTACAGGTGACTAACAGGGATGCTTACTCTTTGCTAACAGAGATGCTAATAAACAGTTTTACTTCTTCACAGAGAGTTTAATTCCTCTAAATATTTACTTTGTAAGTATTTTAGTGGCTTCACCTAAATCCAGACCTGTTTGAACAATCCATGCTGATTAAATAAAGTGCTGGGAAAATTATTAGCATAGCTGGCATACATAGTTTTGAGACTGTTTTGGCTTTAGGAACTTGGACAAGCCGTGTTTGAGGTGATCTGTAGTTCTACTAGTTTAAGTCTTTCCCCCTGTAAAGCTGCTGTCAGAAAAGATTAAACCTGTGCACGGAATAATGAGGTGGAAGAATTATGGTGAAGCTTAACATCAGGTCAGAAAAGAACCTCTGGCCCCCTTTAAAAATTCTCCTTACAGAGCAACTGTAGAAGTGTGAAAATATTTTTTGTTACCTCCTGTGTTGGGTTTTGCTACCACCTATCACCACTTTTTTCTTTTCCAATTATGATTCCTTTACCACACTTATCCTTTACTGAGAAAGCTTAGTGACTGGCATATATTCTCTATTTCCTCCCTTTGCTACTTTGCACATCCACCTGCATTCCCCATTCTGTTGAATTCAGCACAACCATGAGTGAAAAACAGTTGTCTTGGGAAAGGAGTGCTAATGCTTCCCTCAAATCATCACTTGGATAGCTCTTCTGCACCCATCTTCTTCAAAGCCACAAAAATATGTGATTGTTAGGACTTCTGAAAGCTCTTTGAGAATGACTTGGCAACCATCAGATTCTAGAGCTCACTGAAACCAACATTTCAAGGGTTTCTGGGATTCCTGCTGGAGGACAGACTTGGTCTCTGCAGACTCTTGTTTGAAGATGTCAAGTTTGAGAATGAATGTTATCATTTTGCTTCCTGATGTTAAATCCCATGTTTGCAAGAGGATGGAGTTACACTCCAGAAAGCACAGCCCTCTGCCTCAGATTTGTTTGCAATCTTACAGCCTGGCAAAGAAAATTTGGTTGGTTAGAAATCCACAGCCATTTCTCCTAGCACATAGCACAATTTATTTTTAAAAGCACTTCTCTCTCCCTAATGTCCATAACTCTTAACGTATGTGGGCAGCTCATCTTCAGGTAAATGAAAATCATTGTCTAACTGAGGCCATTTTTCCTTGTCCTCCTTTCTTTTTTTCCTTTTTCTTCTTTTCTTTTTTCTTCCTTTCAGTGAATTACTAGCTGGCAGCCTGCCTCTGCTCCCTTGTGCTCTGGGTTGAAGTTCAAGAGTGCCCTAGAGCTGCTTAGCTGAATTGCTGAATTAATGACATCCAATATGACCTGTTAGTTTGAGGGTGAGAGAGGGAATTTTCCAAGATGATGTATACCAAGCAAGCTCTGTTCTTATGTATGTGCCCCATTATTATCTAAATTAAATGGTTGTAACTTCTTGGCTTTAAAAAAAAAGTACCCTATTACTGTAAGTTAAAGATTATTCCTTCTTTATATCTCTATTACTGGGAAATGCTCAAGAACTTCCCTATTGCTGACCTCGTAGGCTCATAAAGTGCAACTTCTCATGACTCAAGGGAAAAAGTGCAAGGAGTGAGCCAAAAGAAAAAAAATATTCTCTTCCATTTTAACATATTCTTTTCCTCTCTGTGAGGTGATGGCTTGTACATTTTCAGTATGATAGAGGTTATGCACTGGAGAAGGGGTGCCAGGTGTCAGTCTTAGTGTCGTTCAGAAAAGACAGACTTTTTAGGTTTTATGGACAAAATCACTAAAAAGAGAGAGAGAGATAACTGATACTTTTAAAATACATGACATTCAATGCAATGGCAGTGAATGATTAGGAAGTCAAGATTTCAATAGCAATCAAAGTCCCAACTTTAGAAGAAATATAAATCTGTCTTGGGAATGCTGATCTGGAGTATTTGCATAGACATTAGTGAAGTATGATGGTCTTGCTGGGTGGCAAGTTATTCCACCTCTATTGATAGCAGAGAATTGCAACACCTACAACAAGTACCTGCTTTCTTTAACGAATTCATGTGTGAATCACCCCATATCAACATCAAGTGAGGGATTTGTAAAGTTGCTGGCTTTGGGGTTTTGAAAGATGGGGGTCAGCAAGGTGTTGTTCTCAAATACTAGGACTTTGGTTTTTGTGTGGGTTTTTTGTTGTTGTTGTTTGTTTGTTTTTAATTTAATTGAGGTGTTTACCATAATTTAAGTTCTGTCCCAACAAGATTCTCCATCTTATCCCATCTGTGAATGAGAAATGTCTTTCTCCTCTGAAGTATGGGCATCGCTTCCCTGTGGTTTGAGACTGACCACGAAGCGTCTTTGCAACATGAAAAATTAATCCTACCAGGTGTTGACACAGTGTATTATAAATAGTCTGCATGTATTTCATGAAGACCTTTGTGAAGACTTTTTCTCTGACACTTCCTGTGATACTTTTTTTTGGAAAGCTAACTGCAAATTAGTGGTGTTTTCAATCTAAATCTGTCGATATTCTGAGATCGACCAGTTCCATTTTTCCATTTGGGAGAATGTTAATCTGCTTTTATCCGGTGTGCATAGAACACAAGAAACATAAAAACATGCTCTGGGTTTAGGCAGGAAGATGGCAATTTTATTCAATTCAGCAGAGAGGGACTAGAATTTGCAGCTGTGAAAGGGAAGTTCTGTGAATTCCTGGCTTTTTCTATACAGTCAAGTGACACAAACTCCATTGATCAGAGGCAGTCTCTGCTGCTTGGAAATCCCTGCCTGGCATTTTCATGTCCTGAGGAGGATGAGCTGGTGGCAAATCAGAGGAATGGAGGAGGTACTAGAGTGCTGCATATTAGAATTAAGCAAATTTAATGTCACTGTGACTTTTATTTCTTTTTTTAAATCGTGTGTGTGTATATGTGCATGAGTAAATGATAATAAGAGATTGTAAAGTAAATTAATGAAGGTTTAGTAGGTCCTAGTTTTCCACCAGGCCTTGCAGATACTGTCTTCTACCATGACTCTCATTAACAAGTCTTTTATATTTTAAGTGACAAAGCTTTGATTGGGTACAGAAGAACTTTATATTATCTGCTCAATGTGAAAATAACATGGCTAAAGAGCAGCCACATGATTAAACACATTATCTCTCAGAACAGATGCCAATTTGATTCTTTCCTTTTGTAATATATGTGTTTTGTATCCTTTTGCTTAACTTATTTGAAAAAGATATTGAAGTAGTTCTAGTGGTCTGTCTTTTCATCTACCTATCTGCATTTTCTAACTCTCATCACAGTAATATTTGGTAAAAGGATCTGACTAAAAACTCCCTGATCTAAAAGACATCTTTCTCTTGGCTCAGAGGCTTCCTGAACAGCTCCTTCAGCCAGCTGCAAGGACTGATTCCTGTGAACAGAGCCAGGGAACTAAACAGACCCAGAGTCCCTCCAAAGCCCAGTATCAATCAGGTTGTCAAATTCCAGCTCAAGAAAAATTGTTAAAAATCATGAAGATCTACATCTCTCAGGTGAGCTCACTGTTTGTGTGACAGTATTGAGGTTTCTGTATTTGCTGCTTTTCTATCCTTAGTGGATAAAAAAGGATTAAAAAAAAATCTTTTATGGAATAAAATTGAAAAAACTCCATCAGAAACACCACATTGTATATCCAAACAAGCTTCACTGACCTGCCTCTACCCTCCCTTCTCCTTTTTAATCATACAGGGTAAAATGTTGTGATGAAAATTAAATTCAGCAGAATGTTTTTTTGATAGAGCAATCAAATTATTTAATGTCAAAACTGCTGAAGCAGGATGCCTTGAGATTGTTAGACTTTCCTCCCCAACGCATAGAGATACACACACTCAAACACACACACACATATCCAAATACAGTTCCAGAAAAATCTAGCTGATTTTGCAACAGGAGAGAATTCCTTTAAGGAAAGTGGTTTTGTGTGTGAATATTTCTTCTCCTCTTCTAAGTAGCTCTACTCAGACCGTGCAGGAAAAAGAAATGTCTTAACTTCCCCTTGAGTAATTGAGCTTGTTCCATGAGATCAAGACAAACATTTATGAAAAGCCAATATTTATCATCAGTTTTAGACTCTGCATGAGTTTGTGTGTGTCATTTCCATGGAGAAACAAAACAAAGGGAGGTCTGAGGGAACTCCTGAGAAGCAGGGGCCAAAGGCATTAACATGAAATGCATGAGAAGCCTCACCTCAGAGGGGCATCTCTGAGGGGCATCTCCTTGCCAGGCAACCCAGTGACATTCCTGCTTGGTCTCTGGGGCACAAGGGCTCCAAAATGAGCAGTAACCTGTGAACTCCTCTACCTTCTATCTACCACTGCAGCAAAGGTTCACTCCCCACAAATTTTCCTTCTAAGCCTCCAGTGTGCACGCTCTCCTCAGCTCCAGAGGGGAAGACTTATTTCTACCCAGCAGGCAGGAAGGAGCAGCATTTCCCACCACCATACACATCTGTCTGGCTGTGGTCTGTATCATCTTTTCAAATGCACCCAGGAACCATTTTGTGCCATGCCTTTCTTGCCAGATCCATGGGTTGGAGTAACAACAACAAAACCGTGGCTAATAGGTGTTCCATCTTACAGCTTTTTGGTCTCAATTGCATAATTGGGGTGACTATCTTTTTTTTTTTTTTTTTTTTTTTTTTTTTTTTTTTTTTTTTTTTTTTTTCATTTTAAAAATAAGTCTGTAGCTTGCCCTGAACTTAAAACTTTTTTTTTTTTAATGTCTGAGGCACTGTGCATTTAATGTATGCTGCTAAGTGATCAATGCAGAGGAGTGGCAGTGTGAGTCACTGGAAGGTTATGGTGTCATCTATGTGCCTGCTCCTTTTGCTCTCTCTTTGTGTCTTGCAATTATTTATAATGTGTACAGAAAAGCTTGGGGAGAAATTAAGCTACTCCATTAAAGTAAATAACATAGATTGTGTTTGCGTATCTCATTTAAATCTTTGAAATGTAAGATAAAGAGACAGCTTAATGGCTACAATGTACTTTGAACACAAAGCTCAACTAATAAGACACCCCCTAATCACTGATTTTAAAGAGAATTAAACCTGGCTGTTAATAAACTAAAATAGACTTTAACCTGACTTGATGTGGTAGAAATCTCATTTTGCTGGTACTCCAATACACACAGGTAATTTTTCCTTCTTTTCTTTGATTTATTTTGAGGGCAGCCGAATGAATTTTCCTTTCTTCCGATCAGAACAGTCACATTAAACAAAGCAACTTCCTCAAGTCCAGAATTTTGAATCTGCTTCCAAAAGAATTGATTTTTTCCAAACCAATGCATTCAGTGTGACTGTGAAATCGAAAGATCATTTTATTCTCACAGATCTAATTTGGGCTGCTGGTTGCTATTACGAAGGTATCTTATCACTAATCTTCTCTAAACTGCAGCTGATATGGTTAGCAGCTGTTACAAATGTCAAGAGCCTCCATACAAACATACAGAATAAGGGGTCCTGAAAGAAATCTTAGAGGAAAGCTCTAACTTTGCCTCATTCACTTTCATTTCACCTTAGAGAAGTTTCTAAGTGCATACTTCTCTGAAAATCAAGGGAGTCATAAGCACTTTTTGATCAAGGGTAGTTTTATATACATGCAGTTGCTTTCCAATAGTATGACATTTTGGGGGTTCAAAATTCCGTTATCATTTCTGTTCTTACAGAGGCCTTTTTGTCTAAAAACAAAAGTACATCTCTCTCTCCTAGTAATGAAATAAATATGATTTAATTCAGATATGCCTGAAATTTGAAACCTATTAAAAGATACTCTGAGCCCCCAAATAGAATGAGTTAACACTTTTGAAATCTACAAAGGGTCAGAATATGAAAAAAATTTACTAGGATTAGTAAATTCTTTGTAAACTTTGATTTCTCCTGCCTGCATCAATTAATCCTGAGGATGGGCAGAGTCCTGGCCTTTTAAAGACCTGAAGTGGCTGGTCAAGAATCATAAAGTTCAGAAATTAGGAGATTAGCCAATCTTCATTAGCACTGTGCTGAGTCATGCAGGCCTCCTACATTAACAACCAGGACTGCTTTTCCACCCCTGTCTATCTGTGGGTCAGCTCCACCCTTTCTTCCACAGCCAACTTGATGTTAAAGCTTGAAAGGAAATCTGTTCTAGAGAAAGGCTCAATAAACACCTCCCTTGCCTTTTGTGGATCTCAGTTTATGTCCAAGTGGAAAGAGAAAAAGTTCAGCCATTTCTAATATATTACATGTTGGTCTTAAGTGCCTTTGTGATTACCCACATTGCAAATAAAATCTAGGCATTATTCCAGGCTGGTATAAATCCTGAAGTGTGTCCTGTTTAGCTAAGGTTTCTGTCCCCAAATTCAGACATTCCACGTCTCTTCAGAGAGAAAAGTCCTCTGATAATCCTTCTGCAAGTCTGGTGGGAGCAGGGCCAGGACAAGTCCCTTTGGGGACAGGGATCATACACCACTGCAGCAGCCACCAGTCTGAGTGTTCTTCCTGCAGAGAAGGAAACAACATCTAATGAGAACATAAGGGAACCTCACCTTTACATCTGAGAGGTGTTGGATCAACAGAGAGCTGGAGTCACTGGTCCCAGCAGTGGCCAAGTGTTTAAAGCCCAGAATGGCTCAACAGGCTGGTCCTTCTGGGGAAGGGGTAAAACAGCGAGAGCCTACAGGCAGACAAAAAACAAACAAACAAAAAAAAATCCCACCACTGCTTCAGACACTGTCTTGAGAGGAAATTTAAAAAGTTTGAGGCTATGTTTTCACCCTCATGTTAAAATTCCCTGCATCCTTTCACACAGCAGCATTTTCTCCACTTGGCTGCATTGCTTCTCTTCCGCTTGGGTGTTGGTGTGTTTAAAAGTTAATGGGGTATTGGTTTGGAAAGGGAGGAGAGGGAAGAAGAAGGGAAAAAGGGGAAAAGAATTCAGGGACAGATTTTGAAATCCAAATCCTACTCTCAGGCTGATTTTTCTCTTTGTTTGCTCAGCTGCTTTTCACAGCCACCTTACTGGCACAGACAAATCTGAACAGCTTGCAGAACAAAATGACAGGAAGATGGAAGGATAATGTGTGTTTAAATATCATTGACCAGCCTCTTTCTTGGCACTCTCAGCATGGGGAAAGCTTGTTATATACTGCCTCCTTTAATCATTTGAGACAGGGCTTTTCCTTCTGCCTATCTATCAAGAGAGAGGATCTTCCTCCAATTGTGAGCTGCAGTGATGGACAGGTGAATTATTAAAATTGTTTGCCGCCGACTTTCCTTGTTATTCTTATTTTTTAAGTTCCCAGATGATGTGACCTGTGATTTTTTTTAGTCTGCTGAAAGCCTGACCCACTCAATTACATGCAAACTGCATGTGATCACCGAATGGATTTGAATTTGTGAGGTTTTTAGAAAGCACAGTGAAAGGGAACAATTTTGGTACCTGGAGCCCAGAGAAGCAGAGCAGAGAGGAGCTGGTGGAAGGCTGATAATACACAGCCTCCAGTTAATGAACTTGCTGCCAAGAAATTCATCATCTACTGTCTCCCTGGGACAGTGATGTGTGTCAAAACAAAAATCATACACCTTTGGTGAAAGCAGACCTTTGTTACAGCTAGCATCTGAAATGATTAAAATTTAAGCAGATCACGGAAGGAGATAAAGAGAAAAATGGCTCTTCCCTTAATTGGACATTGTGTTTTTTCTGCTTCCTGATGGAGGAGGTTGTTTATTTCCTCAGGCAGATTTTGCCCTGTGTATTTCTCCTGTGTGTGTGTGTGTGTATGTATAAACCCTATATGAAAAGCTGGAGTGCCTGGCTGTAAATCAGGAATCACTGGTTGAAGGTTGCACAAAGATGTATAATTTCTCTCCTTTCAGACCAACCTGAAGGTAAGGGTTTTCCTCTTATTTAGTCTTGGAGCCAGTTAAAGTTATGAAGTGCTTCTTTCTGTGTCACGTTTCTGGAGTAAGAGACAATGTAACCTCGAATTTATTGAAAAGAAATTGAGGGATGGGGAAATTGTTCACAATTTCATTTTTAAAATAAATGAGGCTACCAATTTTGAGTGCTCATGTATTCAAAGCTGGATGCAACCTGCCTACCTGGAATTTGCATCTGAGGCCCTGGGCTGAGAGGTTTTCTATTCAGCAGGAAAGCATTCCAAGAGGATGACTGGCTTAGCCCTAAAAAAAAACGCTCAGCCTCCATCTATCCCAAGGCAATCCCCAGATCCTCTGAGCAGGAAATAGGGTAAATGTGCAAAAAATCCAAGTGGCTGTTCCAGAAATTAGGGTCACCACAATTTCTTGCTTAATTGGTCACCAGAATTACTGTATTTTATTTATTAAATTGAAAGAATGAGTCTGTGAAGGCTAAGGCATTCTTTCATAATCTTTTTTTTTTCATCAAATATTCCCTCGAAAAAAATCAGGTCGAGGTAGATTACCATCCTCAAATTTCAACCTAAACCATTAAAGCAGGTGAACAGAGAAGGTCTTACCCCTGTCTACACTAAAGAAAAAACATTTTAGGTAAAAGTACCAGCCTGCTTCAACAGCTATCTCTGCTGAGATGAAGCACTTAGGAAGCCTAATGTTAAGCGTATGCTTATGTAACTTGCTGAATGGGGGACCAGATGCTGTAAAAGGCATGTGGTACAGGGATGTAAAGTGGGTAATAACAATAATGAACATTTACATAGCCTTCTGCACTCTCAAAAGGATGTAGGAGCTGTAAGTATAGAGCATCAGTGACAGCAGGAGATATGAAAATGCAGCGTAGGTTTGCCTGGTTAAATCCTATCTCCAGTTACAACCTTGGTAAATGCAGTCAATCTGGATTTACTAACTAGGCAGGAAGAATAATTCAGCCCAGGTTTTATGTAGGTAAAGGGCTGTCTCAAAAATAAAGACCTCTTATTATTAGTGATTTCCATTTTCCTATTAACTTACTGCAGAAAATATTGCTTTAGTGTGATGGTGTTCTGAGCTCCAAAATAGATTGATCAAATCAAGCCAGCCAAAGATGGTATTCCTGGCCCTGGAGACTGATTTACACAAATCCACAGAGGAAAAAGTGTGGAAGTAAAAGAGAGGAAATAAAAAACAACAGATATTTTTAAGGATATAGATACATAAATTTGCTTCCTTCTGGACTGTGGCTGTATGCACCTAACCTTAGAATCAGGCTGTAATTAACCTCTTTAAAGAAACAGATGAAACCAAACAAAGCCAACATTAATCCCACTGATGTGTGACAAACAGGCAAAGGAATGAGTGTTTGGCAGGATGCCAGGCAGCATCAGAGAAGTTTTAGGAAGATGAGAATGAAATTAAAGGGGAAGTTTGCATTAGAAAAGTACCTCATTCACAGGTCTCTTCACAAGCATCCTAAAGAGGAGCCTGGGAGTGGTTTCAAGGAGCCAAGCCCTGGGAGGTTCATAAACAGCTTCTCAGTTTAGCTGGATGCTGTGACTGACTCCCCTCATGGAAATTAAATGAGACAGTTCACAACAGCAGCTGTTGGCCATGGCTGCAGGTAGGATGCTACTTGGGCAGACCACTCAAGTGTTTGTGAAGGTAAGAGCTTGTGCTCCCCTGAAACAGGGAGACCAATCCATATAGCTCCTGTTGGAGGGAGAGGCTCCTCCTTGAGCCAATATCAAACTTGCCACACTCCCTGATGGTTAAATGTTTAAACTTTAAGTTCCTTGTATGACTTTTTTGAGCAGTTTTGGCCCCTCTCTCCCCTTTCACTTGAATCTCATTTCCTAACCCACCTTCCAAGATATGGGCTTGAAGTTCAGCAATACTAAAATGAGGCAATATTTGTGTTTGAATCATTAAAGTCTCAGTTTCACAGTGTAGCAAAAAAGAGTGAAAACATTGCTGACAGCCCTTCTGCCTGCCCAGCATCTTTAAGGGCAATGAGGCTCTGGGAAGTGTTCCTCCATTCCTGGTTGAAGGTCACTACGAAGACAAAGGACATGCTGTGCTGGGCAAATTAGTGAAAAATATATACAGATTGTTATTAAATACATAGAGACTATATCTGGCTCAAAAAAGGCTCCAGCCTTCAAACTGTTTGGAGACTGGAGGTTATTTTGGGAAAGCATTCTGTATACTGCTCTTTTGCTCTTCTCCAGGTTTCTGACCAGGGTCAGAGTCTTGAGAGAAGTCTGCATGGATCCTTTCCTCCTTCTAGCCTTAGGGTCTGTCCCACAATACTGCACTGAATTTATCAGACAAAACTTGTTTTGTTTTGTTTTGTTTGTTTTTTTCTAAAGAATAGGCTGTATCTGTTCTGAACATTAGCATGAGGAAACGTTCCCCTTGAAAGTAAAAGGTCTTCTAGTAGAGATATCAGGTTCAGCAAAAGTGCAAGCTAAACCTCCCCATCTGTACATGCCCTGGAAAAGAGAGAGGGGGAACAAAGAGAGGGAGAACCTTTGTTTTCCCGCTGCAGACCTTTAGCTCCCCAACACTGCTGTCAGTGAAGCTGTGAAATTCACAGCAGCTCAGCAATGCCAGGGAGCCAATCTCCCCAGAACAGGCCATTGATCCAGCCACAGCCATGGCTCGGGTGGAACCACCACCAGCTGCCTTTGACACACTGACAACACACCTGTGCCTGGCAAGCAGAGAACCTTTCTGCTGTGATTTGATCTTTTGTCAGCATGGAGGAAAATTTTCTAGAGCAGATATATTAATTAATCAGGTTAACCCCGAGACGTCTAATGACAAGCATTATTGTATTTAACCAACAGCAAATCTGGCAAATTCTAAATAGCACTTGAGTTCTGTTTCTTTAATGACTGTTTTAAAAAAGAAATCAAAACGCCAAAAATTTAGGTGAGTCAATTATGTCAGGTTAACAGCATTTAATTAAAATGGAGGGAAGGGGTAGCTGTAATTTGCAACCACCACAGAGAGGAATCAGATAGGAGACTACTGTGCAAACCTGTGACAGGCTGCAGTTTTAATTAAAATTGCATTTTTTTTAAGATGGCCCTGTGTCAGATGGATTCTGGTTAATTGCTGTCATTCCTGCAATATTGCCAGCAGGATTCTTCAGTGGCTTCATGTCTTTAATAGAAATCTGAGTGTCAAGGGACACCTTCATGTCAGGTTACATGCTGGATCTGTCATGTGAGGTCCCCATCCCTCTCTGAGTGTGTTACTGCACATGAATAATGGTACTGTAGCTGTCTATCTCTTGGGAATGTACAAGCTCTAGAAGGGATGAAAGAGACTCTGCTAGACAAGCAAGTTCCATGTCCTTTCATTTAAGGACTGATATTTCAGTTATGAAGGCAAAAGACAGTTTGCACTTTGTCGTGATATTGATGCTCGTGGATCTGTTGGAAAGACTTGGAAGTGATGGGTTGACCCATTAATCCACTGTCAGTTCTTGGTCATTTCTTTTAACTTATCCACATCTCTGTATCATCTGCTGGGAAATAACAATCCATACAGCCTTATAATGGTGTTTTAGATCTGCAGATAAAACTACTATTGTGGTAAAACCAGCACAACCACAATGTCCTGCTGGTGTATATGACCACAAAATGTGAGGGAATCAGGATTCACTGCAGAAACAAATAGTTCATGAACAGTTTACAGTGTCTAGAAAAGTCAGAGATGTCAAAGGTGGTGTTCAGAAATATATTCACAAAGTAGTAATCAAGCACAACAAGGCATCTGCTTAGTGCTGAGAAACAGACAAATGACACTCATTAAATTCACTGTCTGCACATATGCATGTACCTGCTCGTGCCAATATTGTTTCCTAAACTACAAACACACACAAGCACACACAAACATATTTGGAAAAAGTTAATTGGGGATTCAGAGAACACATCCTTGATTTGTTAATATGATGCTGCTAATTCAAAACACACCAGGCAAAATCTGAATTTTGCCTCATATCTTCCATTAGAGGTGGCAGGAGTCCATGTTGAATTGCCACTAGTAGTTTGGTGAGTTTTGACATAAATATCCTAGAATTTTTAACTTCAATGGCCCTAAAACCTAGTTCTGTCTTCTGTCTCTGTTCTCATACTTTGACCTCCTTTGTGTCCCATTATCCACAAAGAAAAGAAGGTGGGATTTTAAAGAGTTTCATATTCTTCAAACCGTGATGGAAGAAAGGAATTTTCTTGTTTCCAGAAGATGCTTGAGAAGTATATTCAGTTGTTGCTCCACCACTTAATTACTTTATTTCTCCGTGAATCAGGCCACATTTCTGGAACTGTGCTATTAGATTTACCCCCGTGTTTTGTCTTTTGTCATTTTAGGCAATAAAATCTTATTATATACAAGAAAGACACTTACTGTTGTGGTCTTTATCTCAGTTCACTGCTGCAAAGGAAAAGAGTGTTTCTTACTGGTTAACTAACACTTTTTGTTTAGCAAACAAAGCAACAGCAAGTCTAATGAATATTACCTGTCAATTAAATTATGAGAGCACAAAGTGTGAAAACCCCTTCAGCTGTAGAAAATTATTTTCACGTGTATTGTTTCACATGTTTTAAAAGCTTTTTTTTTTTTTTTTTTTTTTTTTTTTTAGCAAATTTCTTTGAGGTAGAACTAGGCCTTTGTTGTTTATCATAAAGAAGCCAAAAAGCAAAAGTAGAGCTACATCTATCTAAATTTAATTTGCTTGTCCCTTTCTAACCAAAGATTTTATATATATTTATTTAAATAATACATTTTCTAAGAAGTTAGAAATTCACACACTACTCTGGGATAACTTCATTAGACTCAACTTTGAAATCCCTTGGTCAGATTCTGCTCCCACACACATGGCTGTAAACATGCTGTAAACCCACTGAAGTGCCTGTTCATTTAACTCAGTCTCAGAAAGCTGGAACTGGCCACCAGATTATTTATTTATGGATATCACAACCCCATCGTCACTTAAAAGTAGATGTTTGTATTTCATGTTCTTGATTTTCTCGATTTTTAATAATTCATAGGACGACATCAAATATTGATGTTCCATCTATTAAAAATGTCATAAATAAATAAGCTACGTACACAGGCCTGACCAGAAACAGCATGGTCCAAGATACTCCAGTTCTGTGTGCCAGAAACTCTTCTGTTTGATGATGTATTCAGCTGAGCCTGGAAGTTGTGGGTAGATTGCAGACCTCTACCTTCTTGACTGTTGCACCATAAACATAAGATGACATTTCTCTTGCTTCTTGGTTAAAATAACCCAGGCAATCTCTGAAAGGGAATATGAATAACCATACCTGGGTTTCATCTCAATATATATATACACATATATATATATATATACACACACTAGTGACCTTTTCTTACTGCCTAGGTCTAAAAGCTTTATTTTGACCCACATCTCTGGGAAAAGGAAAACAAAGAGCCATTAGATCACTGAGGCTACTTGGATGTCCAATTCTGATCTGCTATTACTTTTTGAAATTACAAACAGAAAGAAAAAACCCAAAAACTTTGTTAAAAGCAGCCTTTTTGCATGAAGACTTTTTACACAAAATGATCCTCTTTTAAGAAGAAAGTTAATTTCAATTTTCAGTTCAGAAGTCACCTTTTTTAAAAAAAAGCAAGGAGTAATTATACCCTCAGCACAAATGTTTAGGCTAATGAGTGCTTTATTCCTTGAAGGGATGTTAAGAAAATGGATCCACTCATAGTCCTGTTGTTTTATTGTTTAATTGTTTTACCTCCTGCAAGCTGCCATAATCCAAAGGACCTGCCAGCCTCTACGTGGTCTTCTCCCTCAAACATGTTTTTAAGCAGAGCTGGTCTCACACTTGTTAAAAGAGCCATAAGATAAGGGAGATGCTGTTGTGTCAAGCATGTAGTCCCTGGGCTAGGAAACCTCTGCCACTGCAGAGGAGGTCTGGTAAGGCATCAGTTGTCACCTAAATGACTGTGAGACAGCTCTCACTGTGCCTGCTTCCAAGACACAGGGATTTGAGGTGACAAAAGCCCAACCCTGAGTGTTCCCAGCTAACTTAGACGTGGAGCCTGTCACACTCCACCATGGAGATCACCTGGGAGCCTAAATTGTCGGCTCTTCTGCTAAAACACAAGCTGCTGGGGGAAACTTTGAGAATGCTGTGTCTCATTTGACCAAAAAGGTCAAAGGAGTCTCTGCTATGGCAGTGACTCATTTGACTTTCAGGGGTTTGTTCATGAAATGGAGTGGTCTGCCTTCAGTGGTGTGCCCAGGCTGATCCTGACAGTGCCTGTGGGAGGAGGGCACATGGGCAGAGGTGATGGGCACAGCTGAAGAGAAAGCAGGCTGGGAGTCCCATGTCCTAAAGCAGGACCAGGCAGTCACTCAGAGCTTGTGGCTATGGTTGTTTTGATCTCTCTCTTGACTCTCCTTCCCTCCTGCCCTTCCTCTTTTATGAATGGAGCTGCTGGGCAGCTGCAAAAATGCCTGACGAGTCTCAAAGAATCAATTTCTTGTAAGCTTAATGCAAATAGGCAGCTGGTCAAAGCAGGGAGCCCACAATGTGTCTTTCCATCCCTGTCCCCAAGGTGATCACAAACTGGGTCACCCCTGGAACAGCTCATCTGCTGATGCATAGACACATGAAAGAGCAGTGCCACAGGCTTTGAGGTGCCCTCAGTTTCCCTCTCCATGGGCTGGCTCAGCTCAAACAGTGGTGAGAGACTGGGATTTTCTCTTTGGCAAGTTCTCTGCCTTCATGAGATAAGTTAATAAATCCATGAAAATCTAGGCAGCTGGCTACGTGCACCTCCTTTGTGCCCTCTGATCTATGCACCCATGGCTCTGTGATGATGCTTACAGCTGCTGACAGGCGATTTGCTGGGGTCTCTGTTCTTTGGTGTGCTTGGTCTTGACATGAAAATTTCACAGCAGTTAATGAGATCCATTGGCCACAGCAATCCATCCCCTGTGCATTGAGTGCTAATTAGTGTCAGGCTGTCACAATAGCAAGATGAGTTGCAAAATAAAACCATCAAGTGCACTCTGATCACTCTGATTCTGATTTATTACTTATTTTTCTGTCACTGTGACTGAACAATATTAAAAAAAAAAGTCAGTCTGGCCTCTTCTTTGGCTTCGTGTGCGGTGGTGATGATTTCCCTGTAATTAATGAGGTGCATTATCTAACTCCCTCACCTTGCAGTAGGAAGAAAAGTCCCTTTTTCACTCTTCCATTGTTTCCAAAGAGAAAGTCTCTGAAAGGCTTGGGAACACACAATAATTCAGAGTGAATGGCCTAAAAGGCAGGCTCCATTCATGGTTCTGCACCCTCCAGGGTCCTTTTGTTCCTCAATTTAATTAGATTTACTGTGGACAGCCTACCCACGCCAGTAAACACTGCATCTATGTTTCAGGTCGATGCAAAGCAGTTTTTTAGGTTCTTGGGACCTGGTCCTTTTCCATCTGAGCCCTTTCCACAGCTTTGTCCTTACACCATTGAATAAACTACTGCAGCTTTCTAAGGTGGCACAAACTTTGCCGTATTAAAATTAACTTCTAAATAAACTATGCACCTGGAAAAATCCTAGAGAATGGGTATTTATCACAGTCCTACCTAGAAAAACTCAGGGACAGCAGTCTTGCTCTCTCAGATTTGAGATGCTAAGGCTGGGATCAGTCTCACATGGTCTATGCATTACAGAGCCAGACAGTTTTTATTCCAGAATATTCATCCTTCTCCAGCAGTAAATTTTTGCAAATGGCTTGATTCATATTTATTGTATTTTGTAGACTCCGTCTAGAGAGTAGCAACAGTGATTAGAGTAAGTATTCTACTATTAATAATGAAGCAGCCAAATAAGAGTTGGCATAAAACTCAAGTATGTCCCTTTGCCTGAGTGTGACTTGAATTATCCAGTAGCAGTGGCAGAAATACTTCCTTTACTGCCACCTCTTTCTTTTTTCCTCTTTATTTTTCTCTTTTTTTAGCAATATTTATGAGGTGATAAAGTTTTACAAATGTTGTAGGAGGGAAAACAAGAATTATCTAGGTCAGGAGAAAATGGTGAATTACCTTTTGATTTCACTCTCTAGTCTCTCAGGTTCTTTCCAGTGGTTTTATGTGTAACACCACTGAATGATCTACGATCTGGATGACAATTATTCTTGCAATTAAAAACTGATTCTTATCAGTCTTAAAGGTCTGTCCATTTTACACCTCTAGCTTTTAAACTCAGCTCAGTAGGACAAGTCAGCAGGGTACTTTCTCACACAACAGCTTAAAATGATCCTTGAAATGAGTAACGGTGGAATACATTTAAAATAAAGCAATAATAAATATTCTATGGGATACCCTGTTTTAAAGCAGACCTATTAGTCTGTTTAGACCTATTTCAAAAGGAAGTTTTTGACTTCCCTGTGGCATTTCAAAATCAAAACTAATGCCACTATTTTTAACTTTTTTTTTTTTTGTAATTATTTAATTTGGTATGGAGCATTTTCACATGGGTATAACTGGACATTTCATTGGAGAGTTTGTCTTTTTCTGTTATCTGCATTGGCTCATTGGCTATGTTTAGATCAGTAACGTGACAGCTTCCCCAGCAGTTGCTTTTTTGCAGTTTACTGGTCTCTTCTTGCTTTGCAAATAGGTCAGTTCTCAGTCATGCACCAGCAGGCTGTCAGCAGTAGCAAAGGGCTCTGCTGAACTTCTCAACTATGGAGACAGCTGAGAAAACCACTCTGAAATGAATGAGAACAGCAGAATGGAAGACCCTCAAACTCATCAAACTGTTTTTCCACCTTGCTCCCATTCCCCACTTTGGTCCCATCCAGCTCCCCTATGGTTGCTGTGTGGATTGGTTTTTTCTCTTCAGATCTGATCAAACACTGGATGCACTGTTCTCTTTTTATTACTGATTATTTGGGGGTGCTGTATGCTTGTTTGTTTGATATTTGTTTTTTCCCCACAGAGGGCAGATTCTGTCCATCTCATGGAACAAGTCCATAACTGGAAGTGCCAGTGTGTCCACAAAATCTTCTTTAATATGTAGTTTTTCTTCTGCTTGCCACTATGGTAGCAAGTAAAGGTTTGGGAATCTTGAAGCTCTGTTGCTCACCATTTTCTGCCTCTGCTTTAAGAGAGTTTTATTTATTTTAAGGACCTAAATGCCTTGTCCTGTTCCATGAGTTTTTCTTGGTGTAGGCAAAGGTCTTCAGGAAAGTTTCCTGAAACTTATTGTCTCCTGCAGGAACTGGCTTGTGATGTGATGTCTTTTGTTTTCTTTTATAAAACAGTTTGTACATAAATAAATAGGACAAATGGGTATAAAGCTGGACAGTGAAGAAATAGTAAAGTAATTGTATTAATTGGAGTAATTGTGGAAGAGTCAGTTTGGAAGTTGAATGTAATCAGTGAGATCAATCAGTTTTTATATAACCTGATGTAAATAAGGTTGTATAAATGTTATAGTTTAATTTTATTTTTTTTTAATCTGTTTCCTATGAGCCTTAGAAAACTGACACAAACAAGGTCATACAGGATCTTGTAGCATGGTCAGGTCATGAAATAGGAGCTTTTGGGTTCCCCTCTATTATTTGATCTACAGATTCATGTACTTTCTACCTTCAACTGCATTTTGTTTTTGTGTGACCTCTCATGATCCTGATTCTTTAGATCTTACTGGATAGCTAGCTGTTACTTTATGGTGATTTTGCTCCCTCAAGTGTTCCTCTGAATCACAGAATTGTTTAGGTCCAACAAGATCTCCAAGGTCATCAAGCCCAAACACCAACCCAGCAGTGCTAAGTTTACTTACAAACCATGTCCCTAAGTTGCACATCCACATGCCCTCCAAGGACTTCCAGGTTTGGGGACCCAGCCTTGTCCCTAGGCAGTGTCTCCCAACACCTGGCAACCCTTTAAGTGAAGAAATCATGATGACAAAATGGGAAGTGAAAGTCCATGCCTTTCTTTTTGTCTGAATTGAAATCCATTTTAAATGAAGGCCTGTTCACCCTGCAGGCTGCAAGTGCTAGTTATTTTGTAAAATATTTCATATTCAGAGCTTCAGGGTATAGAACAGGTGTAGAATAAGCAATCTTATAGAAGACATCTGTGCAAAACCTGAAATGGTACTAATTTTTTTCATAAGTAGGTCATAGGAAAGAGCAATCCAATATAAGAGTCTTTGTTCATTTAAATGTCTAAAAATCAATCTAACTAATTAAAAGAATGAGAGCATACAAAAAAAATCCCACACGACAGAATAAACAGCATTTGAAAGAAGGCAGGTTTTTTTTTCTAATATGTGCTTTACTTTTTATCAGTTATAGTCCCCAAACCTGTATCCCTTTAAGTTAATTTAGTTTTTTAAGAACATAACTTGCTTTGATAATTTGGCATGGACTTAGCCTGTTTACATAAAACACCCTAGCAAAAGAGATTGGCAGAGTTTCCCTTGTACAGACAGAGTTCTTTTCAGTTAATTATATGCAAATCAGCTTTGTTAACAAACACCTAAATAACTCTGCCTTGTCTTCATTAGCCTGGGAGATGCAGTACATTTCTCAAGGAACTAGACAAGGAATATTAATCAAAGCAGCTTGTAAGTTTTAATGAGCTTATTAATTGTTGACCTCTGTATTTCCAAGAAGTGGTATTAAAAGTAAAAGATAACAGATTTTTTTTTGTGCAGAAATATTATGCAGATCTATATGGGAAAAGCATTCATGGTCAAATTTGGGTCATGCAAAATAAAACCTTAATCTAGCTGCTAACATAATTATAACTCATGTTTTTCTAAAAAAATATATATGCCAGCTGATGAGAATTTAGGGATAAACATTCTTTTTGCACTAAAAGAGCATTCAATGTTGTAGAGGAGGAGGAGAAAAAGTGGAATAAAGTTCAGTTTTGTTGTTTCCTGGAGCGGGTTTTTTTAACTTTCCAAACCAGTAGTGATGAGTTCTGGGTTTGCTTCCTAAACGGACCTCCTGAATGTCAGGTGATTCTAGCTCTTACTTTAGGGTTAGAGCAATTTGTAAGGTAAAAAAAAATAATGCAAAATGCAAACACAAAATGGGCACAGAGACAAGGCAGGGGGAGGTCTCTGTCCTCCATGGGCAGCTGCCCTGGTCACACCCCAGACATCAGCCCCATTAAGGATAATTGGAGGTGAAACCCAGCCTGGGGAGTCTGGTGGTGAAGTTCATCGATGCCTGCCCTGGGGGCAGCCTTCAAGTCTGACCCTCAGCAGAGATCAGCCCTCACTGCCATCCCTGCTAAACAGGACTGCTGTGCTTCACACGGCTAATCCGAGAAATGAAACCTGAAACCCAGCTCTGGCAATTGCCTTTAATGCTGTGTGCAGGAGCAGACTTCGGTGTAATTAATCCTCTAATTAATTTCTAATAGCTGTCTAGCCATGTGTCAATAAACAAGGAGAATACATGACAATAAAAACATCTGCCAGAGTCAGTAATATGCAGTGTTGCTTCAGAGAGAGACAGACAAGAAGGGAGGGAAAATGAGTAGGACAAGAAATAAAACAAGGCAAACCATGGACTGGGATTAAGTGGAGTCTAAGCAGGAAAGACAGATTCTGAGTTGCCAGCTGATCTTTCCTAATTTATTTGCTTTGGCCATTTCCAGTTCTGAAGGATAAATGAATTACCTGGGTGGGAGGACCAATATCTGAGGATTGGCTTCGGGTACCTGACTCTGGTCTCCAGCTCTGACCCTTCCATGGCAACAGCAGATGATGGTGACCATTTCATTTGTGCCACTGCCATCCACATGAAGCCCTTGTAAATCCCTGTAGATTCACACATTCAAGAGTCTGTACCTGTGCAGTGAGGGACAAAGCTGGCAAACAAAACACTGGGAATTAGACTGTACTTCATTTGGTGCAGCAGAAACAAAGTTGAGAAAAACTTGAGAAACTTGAGAAAATATTTTGTCATCCTGTAATCTGTGCCAGACCTTTTTCACCAAAATTTTTCGGAGGTTGGGAAGAAATTAAGATTATGCAGTTCTTTTGACTACTTTTCATTTTTGATAAGTGATAGCTAAGAAACATTTTTATGTTTTAGGTTCATTACAGATAAAAAAAAAGAAAAAGACAAAAAAGCAAACCACTGAAGAGAGTTTTTTCTGAGATATTTCTAATTCCTGGAACATTAGAGACCCAGGAAACATAAAATGGCCATCTGTCCAGAGATCACATGGTTTAGGGAGAGCAGAGCTGCAACACAGCCCAATTCTTTAATTAGTCTTTGTCTTCTGTATTCCAGTTCTCTTGGGTTTTAGAGATATCCTAGAATTTTTGAGCCAAATAGTCATTGAAACTGCAACCCATCCCAGTTGCAAATCTGCAGAATGCTCATGGCAATAATTCTGAGTGACACAAAGCAGAGCAGTTGCATGTGGTGCTGGCAGCTTTGGGGGGAGTTTTGCTTTGTTTTGTTTTGGTTTTTTCCCCTGTGGAAAAAACATTCTGCTCTGAAACAGTGGCAGATTTTCTGGAAACTATAAAAGGGTAACTCAGTCTCCTCTTTTCCATTTTAAATCTCTTCAATCAGTTCTTTCTTCCTACCATCATTGCTGACATTGATTTATTTCAATTAAGATTCTTGTGTTCAAGTACCATAATTAGCCCCTGTCAGTACTAATTCTCATCCCTTTGGATTATACATAGAACTAAAATCCTTGTGGCCTAGTTTGCTCACCTACAAACTGGAAGAGAACAAGTTCCACATTGTCTAGTGATGCATACTTGGGGCCAGGAAAAGGTTTCAATGCCTGTCTCACTGAATCTATGGATCTGTGTGTTTTGAATGGTTTCATGTACTTTCTTTCTGATGTTATTTTCTACAAATCTTCCTTTGACCTTCTTTAAAGGATGGAAATTAACCAGAAAACAGCTCTTCCCATAAGGCCCTAAGGGGCTCTAATATAGATCCATTACTCAGAAGTGGCTGTAAGTTTCCAAAAATGTGCTTTTAAATTGAGCTGTTAAACAAGCTGTTATCCTTGGAAGTAAAGAATATGAATAATACAAGTTACCTTGGGTAGTTGTTTGCTACTCTAGGTCAGTTTGACCATTCTTCACTCCAGATCTTCAGAGGGGCTGTGAGATACCCATCACATGCCAGATTTCCCTGCTTCCACTCCTTGCATGAGGGAATTGCAGTTTAATGTATCTGTGCAGCTGCCTGAAGTCTCCTGAGAAGGGTGGACCCTACTCCACCATGAATTTTGCTGGAGCAGTGTTGGTATGAACCCCATCAGGCAAATCCAAACCAGAATGTACACTGTTATGCTGTGCATAAGAAACACACAGAATTGGATGGAAAAGGTCAATAGGGATATATCTGCATGTCTGCTTTTGTTTCTTCTCTGGGGTATTTTTACAGCTCAATGTCCTGGCTCCACAAGTTGCTTTTTGTCTTTTTTTTTTTTTTTTTTGCTTACAAAAGTCAAGAGATAATACCTAGAATGTACTGGAGATCAATGCCTTGCCTGGTGTGAAAGTCCAGTGTTTGAGACAAGACCTTTTCAAAATAGATATGAATACAGTGCCTCAGCTGCTCTGTAAGAAAAAGCCATTAGAAGGCAGCATGGGAAAATATGTACCTCAAACTCCTCATACTCATAGACACACAGAGTTTATTGTAAAATCTGCAGTAAATTGTTGTCAAGCTTTGTAAACATGGAATTCAGCACTGTTACATCCGAGCCTTGCATAAAATGCTTGCAAAAGGCTCCAGTAGCCTTCAGGGAGAAGGCTGTATACATTATAAATGGTTAATGCTTCATGGGATAGAAACCCAGTGAAGCGGGAAAGTGCTTGTTCAATTACTTTTTGGTAGGTTTTTTTGTTTGGGATTCTTTTCCGCTTTTATTTTCCCTCTTTCTCTCTGCCTGTGAGGCTCTGGATGCCCACTCTTGCTGGGGACTAAGGAAACTGGAGACTGCTGAACCAGAACCTGTTTCAGACCTTAAACATTTACGTTCAGTGCTGCCAGCATTTGGGATGTCTTTTACTTTTAGCTGAGCAGGTAGGATGAGTCTTGCACCTAAAGATCTTTTTCCACACCAGTGATTCTACTTAAAGAGATAAGAAGCCCTGTAATATTGATCAGGTTAAGAAAGCATCAAATAACCTTTCACCTCTATCTGATCAGCCTTCTGTATCAAAATATGAACATGAAAATAAGAGCATTAAGCTCTGAGCCTTTCCCTTCATGCTCAGGAAAGCTTATATACACTAAAGAACATTCTGTATCACAGAAAGCAGCTGTGTTTCAGGCCTGGGATTAAACATCATTTGGGAATATTTGAATCCAGGACAGATATTTTTTGCTGCTCTCAGTGTATAGAGATCTGATTTTCTGATTTGGCTGAGGAGAAAGACTCCCATTTTTTCTTTAAACACAATAATGTTTATAGAAAAGTAGCAGAGAAAGCTTCTCTGATTTACATGTTTCAGTGTAGTTTTTCAAGGTATCTGATCAACTGAAATTAATTGGAAAATTTAGTCAGGCAAGACTAAAGTGCCTATACTGCTTATATGCCAGCTTTATACTGAAGCCTCAAGTTTTAAATAAAAGTGAATAAATCCAAAGTATCTATATTACACATATAGAAAAAATATTTCATTATTTAAATTGAGAAGTTGTCCATCCTAGTGAGTCAACATGTATAGGGTAGCCTGGGCTTTAAAGTCAACTGGAGTCCTTTTGGTGTAAGAGCAATTCAGTGCTTGGCAGGGAGGAGCAAAGCATGTCCTTAGCCAAGGGGGGAAGAAAGAAGGGACTGAAATTTTTTTCTATGTAAATGGTCAAGTCTGCAAGGACACATGGGTTTAAAAGGAATTAGAATAGCCACAGGTGAAATACCAGGAGACCTCCTTTCATTGGGAAAAATGTAAATCAGTTCATTGGGAGGGCTGGAAATCACCATCATTACACATATTAAACTGCTTGTGTTGATAACTATAAAAAACACATTACATAGAGTTGATTCTTGCTTCCTGAAGCTGATTGGGTGAGGTAATAATCCTGAGGTCTCTTTTGACTCTATTTTCTATATTTTTTCAAACTTATGATACAGAAAATGACTAATTTTCTGACAACTAAATGTGAGTCCACATTCACAGGCAAACAGACATGAAAATTCTGAACATAATACCTGCAGTGCTAATTTTTAGAAGTTTGAAATGGAAGAAAAAATAAAGCATCCTTCAAGATAATGATCAAGTTAGCTTGTCTCATTCAAAAAAAGCAGCTTAGTGTCCTGCACTACTGAACTATTGATGGGAGGAGGTACTAATAAAGGATCAGGAACCCTGGGGCTATTCGAAGAAAATAACAAGCCTTGGACACTCCTACTTTCACCCTGTCTATATTGAAAATTAATCCAGTGAAGGAAAGGCCAGAAAAAAACTTAATCTGTCACATCTGCACGCATTTCTTTTCAAGTGAATGCCCAGAGCTGCAATTGTTGCTGTCCTCTGGCTGGGGTGGTGCATCAGAGGATGCAACACATCTGTTTGCTTCTGGTCTCTTCCTTAGCTTTTCTCCATCAAATCTGGTGTAGCTGTGAAGCCACCCACCTCATCACCCCCACCTCATCACCCCCACCTCATCATCCCCATCTCATCACCCCCCCACCTCATCACCCCCCATCTCATCACCCCCATCTCATCACCCCATCTCATCACCCCATCTCATCACCCCCCATCTCATCACCCCACCTCATCACCCCCCATCTCATCACCCCCATCTCATCACCCCATCTCATCATCCCCATCTCATCATCCCCATCTCATCACCCCCCATCTCATCACCCCCCATCTCATCATCCCATCTCATCACCCCCACCTCATCACCCCACCTCATCACCCCCATCTCATCACCCCCACCTCATCACCCCCACCTCATCACCCCCATCTCATCACCCCCATCTCATCATCCCATCTCATCACCCCCACCTCATCATCCCCATCTCATCACCCCCATCTCATCACCCCCATCTCATCATCCCCATCTCATCACCCCATCTCATCATCCCCATCTCATCACCCCACCTCATCACCCCCCATCTCATCATCCCATCTCATCATCCCATCTCATCACCCCCACCTCATCACCCCACCTCATCACCCCCACCTCATCACCCCACCTCATCACCCCCCATCTCATCATCCCATCTCATCACCCCCACCTCATCACCCCCATCTCATCACCCCCACCTCATCACCCCCACCTCATCACCCCCATCTCATCACCCCCATCTCATCATCCCATCTCATCACCCCCACCTCATCATCCCCATCTCATCACCCCCCATCTCATCACCCCCATCTCATCACCCCCATCTCATCATCCCCATCTCATCACCCCCCATCTCATCACCCCCACCTCATCACCCCCATCTCATCACCCTCACCTCATCACCCCCACCTCATCACCCCCATCTCATCATCCCCATCACATCACCCCCGTCACATCACTGATCACCCCCATCTGATCACCCCCATCTGTTCACCCCCATCACATCACTCCCCTCTCATCACCCCCATCTCATCACCCCCAGCACTTCGTCCCATCTCACCCATCTCACCACCCACCCACAGCATCACCCATCCCTATCCTCCTGCCTGTCCTCGGTGCAGCACCTACTGTCGTAGCTGCGTCTGCAGAGACCCCTCGTGGAGATGCAGCAGATACCAGGAGAGGGAGCTGCCTTTTTTTTTGTTTATCTTAAGTGTTCGTGTTTAGCGGTGTTAATTCCTCCACGACCTTAGCGAAACGGAAAAGACCTCTCTCCCTAGGGAGAGAGCAGTCCCCCAGGAATTGTGCAATGGGACCCTGTAGATGAGGCATTGCTGAATTTTCTAGATGCTTCATTAAAAACACCCTTGCAGAAACGTAATTTAGATTCTGCTCTCTCTCACAAATACTTCTTTTTTGTTGGTCTGAGGTGAGGTGGTTTTTGTGGTGTGGTTGTTTGTTTGTTTGTTTGTTTGTGTTTTGTTTGTTAGTTTGGTTTTTGTGTTTTGTTTGTTTGTTTTGTTGGTTTTTATTTTGTTTGGTTTTGGTTTTTGTTTTTGTTTGTTTTTTGTTTTGTTTTGTTTTCTCTGCTGACACTGAAGCCCCAAGGGGAGCATGACAAGGCACGTGGTTCTGCATTCTACAACACTGACATAATTTCCATCATTTCCCATCACTGCACCTTCCTCAGTATGGTAGCTTTAATCTTGCTGGTTTGGAAGTAGGACACAAAGAGCAGAGCTCTGCAATTCATGGAAGGTTTGATGCCTTCTTTGATCTTTTAACCTGTTTGGAATCTGAAGGAGCTGCAGACAGCTCAGCACTGACTCCATAGAGTAATAAAGCATCCAAACCAGGATTCAGGATCTTTCTCCAAACTCCTGCCCAAAATATCTTAAGTTCTCTCTCTTTTTTCCCTCAATAATATCCTTCCCTGCTAAATTTTCTCTTCAGTATAAGCACGAGCAGATTTTAATACTATCTACTTTTTCTATTTAATCAGTCTTGAAAGGAATATTCATCTGAATCTAAGGGAGAGGCAGGGAAGCCCTTTCTTTCCCACTATCATTTTTTCCTATGCCCTCTCTCTGTGACTGTGTAGAACTCTGATTTTTATGAAATCTGCCTTTGCTGTAGTTGTTGTAGTTGTTGAATCCATTGGCTTCCAAAAAAAAAAAAAAATCTATCTATCTATCTATCTATCTATCTATCTATCTATCTATCTATATATCTGTATATATATTTATCAGTTCCAAGCCTGGTGTATGTAGGGCCAAGATTCACATGTGAGAGCTCCAGAGCATATCAGTACCCTTTTTACAGCCTTTGGTATAGCATCAACTCCTTCCCAGCTGAAGAAAATAGAACTTGTTAGCACAGCATGTTTGTGCCCCTGCTTACTTTCCTGCTTGGGCTAATTTTGTTCAGAAGATGACAGAAGATGATATTATCTTCAATACACTGATTTGTATTTTTTTTAAACCTGTTAAAGAGTAAAAGCAGCCACAAAGGATACAGAAAATTCCTCTCAGGATGTGAATACATAGACAATCCAACTGCAACGGTTCAATCAAATCATGGGAACTCATCTGTAAAACCTTTGATGTTATATTTGGTCTCTATTCCTTTGCATGAGGAAAATAGACTTTGCCATAACTACAGAGCCTTAATGATAAAAGTCCAAATAAACTCTCATTGTAAACTCTGTAAACATCATAATTTTTGCTCTTCTCTCTTGGCACTTGAAATATGTGCATACAGAGCTTCCAGAAGAAATTTCAGAAAGCTGATGCAGATGGACGCCTGTAGAGATATTCAGGTCTTCTTGGATGTGTCACTGTCACACAGTGACACCATAAACCCTGTCAGAATACTGTGAGAGAAAGCAGAAATAGCTCTTTTAAGATTTTTTTTTTCTCCCTAATCTTATTCTGAATGCCCTGCCTGGTTGCAGTGCAGTTAAATACAATGGGAGTTGTGAAAGACGTGGAAATCTGAATTTTGGCCTTTACGCTTCTGAAAATAACAATCAAATAAAAAGTTAGTGTGAATGAGTGTGACATCCATAAATCCAAAACAGAAAGATAAATACCTCCTCTGAAAGACTGCTAGTCCGAAATTAATGTCAGATTCCCACTGTGGGTCCTCAGTAAAAGGTAACATGAAAATCTGTGCTTCTGCCTCTTGTCTAGATTGCAACAGATGCATATTTTCATTTCCTTCTTTTCTCTTTCCTTTTGGCTTGGAACTCAAGAAGGTCCTGTATGGAATTTATTGGCAATTATAAGAGGTGAAAGTTTTTTAATTAGCTATTAAAATGCATACTAATGTCAGAGCTTTAGAGAATGTGCTCATGTGATGTGTTAATTCAATTTTAATGTGGAAAATTAAGAGAGGGGGCCTTCATTAAAAAAAAAAAAAAAAAAAAAAGGTGGAGGGGGGGTCAATGGCGCATTACCTAATGAGTTGCCTGGATCTGCTTGGTCATCATATCATTTCACCTTTCTTGTTCCCAGAACCTTTCCACAGGGCTTAATCTAAGGGAGAGAAGTTGCAGGTGCATCATCCTCATCATGCCAAGGTCCTTATTCCCTGACTCCAACCCTGTATATTGCAGGCCAGGTTACATGAGCTTCTGACCTAGGGTTTGCTCTCACCCAGGTGCCACTAAGTTGTATGTGATGAGGAAGAAGTGAAAAGATCAACCCAGATCTTGTCAGAGGTGTCAGTAACAGCCAGAGAAAGATGAAGATTGATGCAAACATTATCCCTTGCTTGAATCCTTCAGCCCATAGTGTGGATCTCTTCCCTCTGAGCTTTCTCTGTGATTGTGATAATGATTTTAGTAAAGCAGAAGATACTTTGCATTTTTTTAACATCATCTAGCTCCACTGCCAAGACTGGTTTCTTCAGCTAACCAATTACTTGTTTCTGGGCTTTAGAAATGATCCCTATAGAACAACCAGAAAACCTTTGTTTTCTTCACACTCCAGTGAAGTTGAGAGCCCATATAGACCAGTGAGAGCCATGGGCCACACTCCAGTGAAGTCTGTCCTTAGGTGAACCTACCCTGGTTAATGCTACAGGCAGTTCTTTCCATGTGAAAATAGCTCTGTGGAAGAAAGAACATTCCTTCAGGAACTGCATCCAGCAAGTCATGAACAAATATGTTCATGATTGTAACATATGATTGTTGCTTAATGTTATCCAAGGAGAATGACTGGGTGGATTTACAGCATAGGCTTTGTTTGATCAGGTTGGTACCCTTTAATGATATTTAAAATTCCTTTACACATCAATGTTGCTAGAAAAACACTCTAAAATATTGTGGTAGCATGAAAAACAAAGCAGAATGTACAGACCCTACAACAGAAAGAATCCTAGTGCTACAGAATTAGTGGTTTGATTATTAGATTTCCTTCATTTTAACTAGTCTCAGACTCCCCCTCCTAGTGATGCATCCACTGTCAATTGTCAATATTAATATTGTTTCAGCTGAAGTGACACAGTTGTGTAAGAGGATTATGGTATTGTCAATAGACCTGGAATTTGCACTCTCATTCACATGCACAAAAACTCAGGGATTTAGATTTTAGATCACATGATTCCATCAGTTGAAGTCTACAGGGGCCAAAGAGCAATCTCCAGTTTGTGTCTCTTGTGCCTGCGTCAGGGGTCTGTGCATTGCAGAGAGGATAGTGGGGGGTAAATAAATACAGCATTTGGTGGAAAACACATAAAATTCTTCTCAGAGTTCCTTGTTTTGTTGGGTTTTTGTGTTGTTTCTTGTAGCTGGGAGATGCTGATCATGTCCAGATAGCTAAGCTTCCTGTTTCCTTCAGAACCATAAGTGGTTTGGTAATAAACTATATATTTAACCTGGCCTTCTGTGAAGAATTATGTCAAGTGAGAAAATTGTTTTCTTTCTCAACAAAAAGGCTAAGTTACCCTCAGTGCCTTTAAATCTTTTCTTTGCTATAGCAAAGATGCAGGCCATGAAAGTTTAGGTTCTGCGTCCCTAATTGCTCATGCTGTGTTCTCAGCCTTGATCACATGTTTGAGTCACAAGGAATCCATTCCTTGTAATGGAGGAACTGAAGGGAAAATCCAGTGAATCAGAGGTTGTTTCTTTTCTCACAAGCTGATTGCTGAACTAAGATATTAGCGTGCAGAACTGGAGGCCTCTGCAGGGAATGGTGTTTGTGTGACAGAAGGATGTCACTGCACCCCTGCCTACCTCCAACTATGATAATGTCCCTCCACTGTCTCCTTCCCAAACTAGACTTTGCCATTTGGGGTAATGAAAGAACCTAATTTCTCTTTCACCTTAGGTTTCAGTGATATGTCTCCATTCCTGCTGCTCTTCACATGCACTTTGCTGCTCAGTTCCACCCCAGCAATGGCTGCATTTCTGCTTTGATTAGGGCTTTGCATTAGGCTTTTTCCAGTATTAGCTGTGTATCTATCAGTATCCCAATGAACAATGTGACTCATTGCCTCTGTGTTCTTCTTTTCAGCCTCCTACTTGGCTTATGCATTTTTGTCTTATTTTGGTAGTGATTTGAAGGAAAAGAAAAACTTCTTTATTTAAGAGAAAAATATCCATGTGACTCTTACTTTGCATTAGAGAATGATAAGGTGAGACAGAGACTGTGAAACTGGAGAAGATGGGATTTTTTCCAGCAGTCCTCAGTTCATTGATGCAATGTTGGTGCAGGACCTAAAATAAATAAGTTCTGTGCAATAACAACCTTTGCACTTTCAAAAGAATCATTGCAGTAGAGGAATGTTATTGTAACTGTGAATGTGAGACAACTCTTTGCTGTGTCTCTCTCTTGGAGTTAAAGCAATGGGCTGAATTGTGACTTCAAAGGGTCAAAATACAGGAATAGCCACATGATTTTCCAGATGCTGAGAGAAAGCCAAGTAGGAGATAGATTTATTTGGAGTTGTAGTTACTGTGTCCCTAGTGTGAGTTAAACTTGGAGCATCGCAGAATAAACTAGGACATAGCAGCAAAAGCTTCAGTAAATAAAAATATTGGCCTTTGCAGAATTCTTGTCTGGAAACAGAAGGTCCTAATGATACAGGTGTATTCCATTGATCTTGCTCTGGGAAAGGAGGAGGAGGAGGAAGGAATATTTGTCTTTTATGGGCTGAAGAAGACTAGAGCTGTGGGTCCTGTCGGATGTAGACAGGGATACAGATGAGATAGAAGGTTCTGTGGCAGCTTCCTTTCTGCTAAAACAGAGCCACAACCTCATTTCACCTTTGAGAAAATGCATCTTGTTCTGTTTCTAGATTTTAAAGTTGTAGAGCTCTTGGAGTCAATGGAGGTCCTGGCCTGTCTGTTCAACTTTATTTCTTCAATGGATTAAGAAAGAATGAAAAAGAAAGCCTGGGATATTTGTTCTTTGCTTTTGCTGCCCTGCTCTTGGGACAGAGTGGACTGAGATGGTGTTCTTGAAGCGTGGGACTATTTTGTCTCTTCAATATTAGAGAGAGCTGGGGCTAAGAACTGCTTGAGCTCTTCTTTAGAAATAGATTTCCATACCTCGCTGAGGAGATGCAAAGTGAATGCACAGTCTCTGGAGAATATTTAACAAACTACACTCCAACAGTGGAAAATGAAAAAAGATCTTTCCGTATCTTTTCCTCCATCCTTAGCCTTAACTTGGAAATAAATAACCCCTGACCATATTTTTAGAAGGAGTTTCAATGTGGTTTTAGCTTTTTTTTATTCTGAGTCACATCTTCCAAAAAAAAAAAAAAAAAAATACTGTCATGTCATTCTAAGCTACTCTGGTAGCTTATCTTATTTAATGCTGCTCCATCAAGGTTTCCACATGAACATAATCTTGTAAATGAAGGAACCAATGCAAACACGATCAGTGTCAGACTTTGACATACATTATATGCTTTTCTGATCATCCTTGCTTCATGGAGATCAAAGGCTAGAATATACCATCAGATCAGCAAGGACCATTAGCTTTTTAAAATTTTTATTTATTTATTTATTTACAGAGATCAGGAGAAAATGAAAGGTTGCTTAAAAATATCTGTAAAAGCAACTTGAGTGTACTTTTTTGGTTGGCATTTAGAGTTTGGGTGCCCCATTATGAAAATGCTAATGCAACGGAATCCCAAGACATGGGAAATGTCCAACACAAAAATTTTTTTCTATTTATCAAAACATTTTTTCCTATGTGCAAGAGAGAACTGATCAATCCAGCCATCACCCTGTTGCCTGATATTACAATTTCTGGCTTGCTGCAGGTTATGGAAGTTAGTTTGGGGCACTCCCCCACATACTGGAAATGAATGTTTGAAATATTTGGCTAAGTGCACACTGGTAATTATAATAAATTTCTTGCAATTATATAAGCAAGAAAATTGCATCTATACTGCACAAGTAATGGCAAGAAAATCTTTTTATCATCACAGCTCAGAGAGGTACTGTGAGCTGTTTCTGTAAAGAAACAGACTTGTGTCAGCTTTTTATTCTTGCTTTCTTTTCTAGGAGAAATGTCATCCATGCTAAGAGAGTTTGTTAGGATCACTTTCTTTGGAAAACTTAAAATCAGATAAATCCTTAGAGATGCATCAAAACTAGATACTGTGAAATGTACAGCTTTTCATGAAATCAAATGAATTCATTATACTACTCACAATTTATACAATATCTGAGATGCTCAAAACTCTGTTCAGACATTAACTCATCAAATGTGACAATAGTTGCAAGCTGCCACAGTTTTGATTTGTAGAACTTGACGCCACACTCAGTTTAATTCTAAATAGACTAGAATTTCAATTTCCTTCCTTTGTGGAAAAGATTGTGTGTGTGTATGGTGTGGGAATGATACAAATGACACACAATTTTGTGTGAGAAATATGACCAAATGTTAGTGGATTATGAGAGGGAAGGCTCTAAAAATAAAATCCATAGCTGTTTATTTCCACATTAGCACACAACTATTGGAGGGCCACAGCATAAAAAAGCACAGAAGTCTCTCTTGGCTCATTTTCTGTGACTGTACCAGAGGAATAAGTCAAAGCACCACGTTCCTGAACCATCCACAGCTGGTTTTGTGGGAAGGAGTTGATTTATAGTTTGCTTTTTAAGTTCAAGTGGTTGAAAAATCTAAAAATCAAAAGTCCACCTGTTTTTAAAAATGCATAATTTGGGAATAAGCCTTGGATAAGCTGTCTCAGTTAATTGTACTGTGTGAGCACAGTACAGATATCTCCATCTGAACTAGTCTCCTCAGACCCACTGGTAGGCAATGAAATTAAATAATGGCTCCTCTGGAACCTTGCACACCTTCATCTGCCTCTTGGAAAAATTTGCAGGGTTTGTTTGTTTTCTAATTTTTTTGTTTGTTTGTTAAGCTTTTTGTTTGCTTTGGGGTTTCCTTTTGTTGCATGCAGTAATCATCAC
The DNA here is from genome assembly GCA_027886175.1 of Phylloscopus collybita. Classification (NCBI taxonomy): domain Eukaryota; kingdom Metazoa; phylum Chordata; class Aves; order Passeriformes; family Phylloscopidae; genus Phylloscopus; species Phylloscopus collybita. The sequence continues at coordinate 27,354,601 of JAJNNQ010000129.1, forward strand.
ATATGGACTATTTTGTGAAGCACATCCCTAAAAACATTCACTTACTGTTAAATGACTGTTAATTTAATTTTTCAACCTTTAATTCTTTCTTCTCTTCCTTCTCTTGATGTGTGTAGGCCCTCTGTGCATGGGCACATGGTTGCTGTGACAGTAGGATGAATTGAACATGCAATCATCCTAATGTCTGACACACTGCTGGCTGTTCAGAAACTGAGCTGAGAGAAACTCCAAATAAGCCTCTAATATAAATAAAGGGCAGACATTGACCCTTAAGGACAATGATGACACAGTTGGACCCCTAAGGCAGGAAGGCATGGCAAACTGTCTTTATCCTATCAGGACTTTTTTTCCCCTGTCCTTTTGCTTTCCAGTCTTCTGTCTTCAACTGAGAAATCTCATGAATATCTGATTTTTAAAGAGACTTGAATGTTCTCGTGGAGAGTAGCTGCTGGCTTCAGCTTCCTTCAGCAGGATAGGCAACCTGAAGATCATAAAAAGTAAACCAGTCCTGAGATGACTGTTAGCAGCACACTGTCTCACCAGAAGTTCCCTACTGCATTTTGTTTAACAGGCAAAGCATTCATTGGCAAAGACAAGAAATGTTTCCTGCTAGCACCACATGCTTTAGAAACACGGCTTTATCACCAAGCTGAATATGATAATTTCTCTACTGGAGAGGAGTTTCTCTAGTCTATTAGTTTTGGTCACTGTGGATGCAGCCACAAACTGTGGAATCTCTACTGTGCCTGTTGAACAGTCAGTGTGACAGTGCTGTTTGAAGGAGAAAGGAAAAAACAGTATTTTTGTGTCTGTCCACGGTTTACCACTAAAAGCATGTTTTTCTCTGTGTTTGCATCCTGATAACTATCAAGATCACTGGTGATTATTCCATGGGAAACAGAAAAATTGCAAAAAAGCAAACAGTTACTGCTACTGTTCCTATTGAAGAGGGCAGACGTATATTTCAGCAACATCTGAGAAAACAGATATGTCTGATACAAATAAAATGGCTTTTTTCTTCCTGTGCTTAGCTCAGTCAGGAAGTACAGGACACATCTACATGCTCATCTTCTTTGAAAACTGCTTTTGATTTTGCTTCTGCCTGCTGGGAGGATAAACTCCTTTAACTACCTTTGTTTTCTGAGTTGCTTTCAGCAGCTGATAAGTAGTTCCCTAATCTTGTATAATAAAAGCACTCTACACTACCCATGAGCCATCTGACTCCTCTGAAGTTCTGTCTTCTCATGAGTGCCTCATGTCTCAGCACCAGTGAAGGGAAAAGGGTTACCTGCACTATCCTCATACAGATGCCTTTAACTGAAATTTCTGGCTATAGGACACATCAGGCACCACAAGATGCATCCATTTTCTCTGGGCTTGTTTTGCTTTGAAAGAATGGAGATTTGTGATCACTTAAATTCTCAGAATTATTTGTTCCTCCCAGCTGCAGGAGAATGTGGCAGTGGGGAGCACAAAGTGAGTTTCCTCTTTCTGCAATAAATTGTTCAAGATCTCTGCTGTGGAGGAAGGATTGTTCCCTCAGATCTACAGCAGATGTGGAAAGGATGGTAAAGGAAGAAAATTTATTGTCATCCCACTTGTGCTGATGGTCCAGTGTGTTAGTTTGGTCACTGTTCTGCAGTTCACTCCTGGCATTGCAGAGCTGCTGCCTTCAGCCCTCCTGACATCCTTTCAGCCTGGCAGAAATGATCCAAATGGAGCAGAAGGGAAGGGATTGTGGTAATTCTGGTCTGGCTCTTGCTAGAAATGGGGAAAAAGTGAAGATGAGGAAGGAAATCTCAGATACATGGACAGGACTAGTCTCCCCAAATACCCCAAATTCTAAATCTTGCAGTTCAGTGAAGTGAAACAAAACCTCTAGGGTGTTTTGATGCCTATCCTAGTCCACTTTTTTCTTGCCTGTGGGGTGAAGTGCACTGTAAGGTGAATTTGAAGCTATTCTTTTTCTGTCTCTTTTGCGTGATGGTCACTCTTGAATATTTGCTTTGTAGTGAGTTGCTTCAATGAAGTCACATGTGTTTTGAATATCTGGCCTCAAGAGTGGGATTTCCTAAGATGGAAAACTGAGCCTTGGGTTTTCAGAGAGGCCAGCCCTCTGTGCATATATATCCATTAATAGTTCATTTGATCTCTCTGTGTTCCTTCATTAGGTGTTTAACCACTGGCCATTGATCAGTGGTCCACTGCTAGTTGAAAATGAAATTAAAAAAAAAAAGCAAAAAGAGAGTGAGTGGAGGAAAAGGAAGAATGTGCTTATATTGCTTTTGCTTAACATGCTGAAAACTTGTTCTACTGCAGAGCTTCCACACCATTTGACCCAGCAATTGGGAAGTGAGATGACTCTCTAGCCTAAAAATATTCACAGAAGGCTCCCCTCATATTTCAGGCTCCCTTACAATAATATCAAATCTTAAAACATCAAAGCCAGAACACAGCAAAAAAGCGTTCTCACTCTCCTGGTTACACATTGTCAGACCTATTTCTGGACTGTCCCCTAAGCTCCCCTGACACTCTCAGGTAGCTTTCTGCAGCCACTGTGAGCCTGCAGAATAAAACAAAGCCCATTGCTGCTTCGGCATGGGTTCATATTTGAACATGGATGTGTGGATGTGCCTCTCGGGGGTCCAGCAGCAAAACAAAACCTGGAGTGTTTGCCAGCATTGCCTGCATTGCCAGAACTGAACGTTCCCCCACGTTCATTAAAATGCCCGTTCTGGGCTGAGGGCACCATCACCAGCCGGGTGCTGCCGGAGCCGCCCGCACCCCGCGGTCAGTGGGACACGGCAGGGCAGGCTGGGCACTGCCAGGGATCCCAGCTGGGCCTTTGGGCAGCCCTTGCTTGGAACAGAAACACCACTGCAGCAGGGCTCCCTGAGTGGTCATACAAGTGTGTGTGTGTTGGAGGAACCTGTTCTGTTGGCATTCGCAGTCTTTGTGACACACAATGTCGTAATTCCCGTAGGAGCCTCGGGGGACGGTGATGAGAGATCTCTAGAGTCAAGGCTGGTCTTGAAGCATGTGGTTCATTGCATAGGGCGTGGGTGAAGGGGCCCTGCTAAGAGCTGCCAGCTGCAGCTCAGAGCAGAGCCGGGAGAGAGAGAGAAGAGCAAGAGAGGCTAAAGAACAGTAAGAGCAGTAAGAGCAGTAAGAGCGGTAAGAGTGGTAAGAGAGGTAAGAGAGCGAAGTTCCCGCTACAATACATTAAATCTTCTTCTATACTGAATATTCTAACTTACATCAACCAATCTAATACAAGATACAAATCCTATAGCATTTACATACAGCCTATAAGAATCATTACATTACCATACTGTGTTATATTTTAAACCCTAAAAACTATTCTTTGGACCCCTTCTGCCAAGCTGGTAGGGTCTGCTCTGACCCTTGGACTTTCGGTGAGGAAAAGGACATTGTTTAATCAAAAGGGGATTACCTGTGGCTGGCCACACTATTGTTCTCCAGTTGTCCAGTAACTAAAGCTCTAAACATTGAAACTTGCTTTCAATTCTATTTCACCCATAGGTTTCATATTCTCAAAACCTAAGCAGTCATATTTGTAAGGTTTTCCTTTTTCATCTTCTCCAACAATTCCTATCCATGAAATGCACACTTTTCATAGTTTACCAATTGGGTGAAAGCCTCTTACCTTAAAGTCCAACATTTTCTCAACTTTGATGGAAACTGTGTCACGGTGTTCATTTACATAAGTTTTATATGAACAGTGTTCCTTTGCTTCCAGTAGTCATGGGTAAGTGACGGATAAAGCAAGTGTAGATTTTCCTATGGCTCCTACGAGGACACCTGAAGATCAAAGCTAAAATCTCCCTGTGTCTTCAGAATTATGAAGCACTTGATGTGTTAAAATGTACATTACTTTCTGAAGGAAAATTTCAAATTCATGCACATGAGATGCACATACACTAACAAGCAATGTACAAAAATGCACATTTCTGGAGTTTATTTTTAAATTTATTTTGTTTTTATCCAACTTTTTTAAAGATAATCTTGATCCTCTTCAGCAAATAGCTGGCAATTTCTGACTAGCTCTGTATAACTGAAAAATTCATCTAATCCATTGCAAACTGGACAGTGAATTGCATGTGAGGCAAAGCTTCCCTGCTCTAGCCTTTTTGTCAGGCCAGAAAAAAATCAGCTCCAGGTTTTCCCCTCCTGTTCTCTCCATAATCTGAAAAGGTGAACAGGGAAATAACAAAACAAATGCCGATTTCCCATAAGCTGTGTCAGCCTGATTTGAATCTGAAGACAAAATTTGTACCAGAGCTAGCTTCTGAGGTAATGCGAATCCAAATAGCTTTAATGAGTTCTGTTTACAATCTGGCCTTCAGTTATTATTTAATCTGGAGGAGCCAGCTTGTCTTTACTAATTACACATTACAAATACCTTGCCATGCTTTGTTCATTAAAGCAAAGTAAGAAATTCAATACATATGGGTTAATGACTTTTGGATCCGTGCAGAAGCTTGTCCTACAAATGCTTTGAGGTCAATGGGAAGTTTCTTCAGGCAATCAAATTTCTTGAGCTTGGACTCTGTGAAGTAATAAATAAGAAGAGTAATTAACAGATTATTTATACTAGGAAAAAGGGGGCAGGTTCTGGATCTGTCCTTCTCTATCAGAGCAGGAATGATTTGGCAGAGGTCAGAGTCATCAGAAAATGGCTCCACTTTGCCATCCTCTGCTGAAGCTTTGCCACGTCAGGCCTGCTGAGCAGCAGGCTTGTAAACAAACATGTTTACACTGACACTGTGCAAAAAAACAAAAACAAAAACAAACTACTGGCTTCAATTTAGATGCCATTAAATCTTCAGTTGTAGACTGCTGTGTGACATTTTGGATTTTGCATGCGAAACGTACTGTGACTCAATGACAATGTTGGCTCTCCCCATCACTCCTAAGCAAAATAGCTCCCTTAGCCAGGAGAATGTAGATGACAGATGTTTCAGATCAATCACTGCAGAGAGATAACAGGACTGTCTTGGATGATTACAGGACATGAATCTTTGAAAGCAATTATAGGTGGTAACAACTGGTGTGACAACTGAGTCCCTCCAGCCTGTGTTTCACCTTAGAAAACAACTACGTGGGATATTTCCCCATAGGAGTGTGCTGCTGCCTGCCAGATCCTGCTGTTTTGATGTGAAGTCACATGGTGCATGCTAAAAAGGAGAACTGCTCTTAGCACGAGTTTCTTGTTAGCACAACGGATCTAATTGGAGCCTAAGGAACATGGCAAAGCACATGGATGCCAATTTTCTCCCTTTTGATAATTAAAAAAATAAATGTTCTTCTCTTTGTGTGTTATGCTATCAAACTGTCATATTGCCATGGTGTGTTTTATATACTCTTTCTTAACAGGTATATAATTTATATTTATGCTTTGAAGAGCTAAATTCTCGATGACTTCAGCTGAAGCTGAATATAGACATACTAGTATCTGGTCTTTTCATCAGAAGTACAGAAAGATAACACTGAATTAAAATAGCTCTTCAGGTTTGAAACTCAGAAATTGTTCTACTTCACTCTGATTGCTTCAATTTGATTTAAATACTGTAACATTGCATGTGTTTGTGCACCTTACTAGAAATCATTTATAAATTCTGCTTTGAAAATGGAGATATCCTAAGTTACTGTCTGATACTGTTAGTTAATAAATATCCTTCTTCTCTTTTCCTCTACTGAAGAGAACTTTAGCTTAAGAAAAACTTCTTGCCCCTTCAAGCAGTCTGCATGTTACTGCAGCCCTCTTCTCTTGCAGCATGCTGGAACAGCTTTTCTACCATCTCTGCTTCAGCTCTTCCTGTTTTTCTTCCTTTTTTTTCCTTTTCTTTTTCTGGAAAGCTGTTCATTGCTTCTCTCATTAATCTTTACTTTATTCCCCTCTTTCTTTCATTATGGTGCTTTCAGTCTTATTTAACATTAGAAAACACAATTGATTTTTTTTTTTCTTCATGGCAGGAAACAAGATAGAACTGTACTGCCCAGTGAACAGTCAGTGGGGATCTGGTGATGTGTCTCCCTTCTGCTCATATAAAACTTACACATGGAATATATTGGATTTTACTGAAGGAGCATCCTAGTTGAATTAGTAAAGCTGCCAGTCTTCTCATATGAGGCAACCAGAATGGGGGGGAGAGAGCAAGAGAGAGAGAGAGAGAATAGTCTGAGGAGCCCTGTGCCTCAGAGAGAGGCAGAGAACAGGGGACAACAGGAAAAGAAACATCCTTGGGAGAACAGACAGGCAGAAAAAAACCCATACTTGAGTTTCAGGGAAAGGTATGCAGAACATGCTGTAATCCAGAGAAATCATATACAGCAATAAAATATCTGAACCCCCATCATAAAGAGTGCTGAGGTAATTTCAATATCTGTAAGACAGGGATAAGCTGGAACTAGTGAATTGTTTACAGTCATATTTGACTGAAAAGTAGCTATTTGTTTACAGCATATGCTGGCACAGGCTGTTTGAGGAAGGAAAATCCTGAACAGAATAGGAAGGGGAGGTGTTCATGTGATGCAAATTGGCCTTGCTGTTTGAAGGGAGAAACCAGTTTCTTGGCAATTTCCCATGTGTACATTTACAAGGGTGGTTTTTCCAATTCCAGTGTTTTCCTTGCTTCCCTCCAGACTTGGATTCATGTCTCAGAATGAATATATTTTAAGTCATCTGCTTCGTTTAGATTAGTTATACTTCAGTTATCAATGCCAAGCTTTTAAAGTAAATTAGAAAAAGGAAAAAAAATACGTATTTAGGAGAAGTTCTGCAGCAGGCTGCATTCAGGCAAATTTGCTAAAAGACAGCTAGAAGGCTTTAAGAAATGTCTCTGGGCCTAAATTACTCAATTCTGCTCATTCACAGCACATTCACACCATCAGGAGTGTGATAAGGGGAAGTTTTTTGAGTGCCTTAATAATGAAGTGTTTCAGCAAGTGGCTAATAAGGAAATCAGGGTGTGCTGCCTGAGCTTGCACCAGCTGACATTTGGTGATGGCATCTGCAGGAAGGTGCACTGGTTTCAGGTCAGGGGAGAAGTCTCAGTGTTTCTGGAATGATCTCTTTGCATTGACCTTCTCCTGGCTAAATGCTGTTTAACATCAACATGCAGGAGGAGAAGTACCCATGGTGCACTCAGAATGCTGAGAAAGACAAAGACCCTTCTCTTAATAAATAAGGGAATACTGTAAAATATTTTTTTGTGTGCTGGACACACTCACTGTGGGGCTGGATTTAGTACCAAACTTTCTTTATCATGAAAGGCTCTGTGTGTCAAGATAATAACAAGTCCCTGGTTACCGCAGAGATTAATAAATTTTTTTAATGAATAATGTGTAACACCCCTCTCCCCTTCTTTCTGGTTTACTGGACATTCTCATGGCCTGACAAATATCTCAATCAGGTGCTATTAATTTAATCTTCTATTCAGCCAATAACATCATCCAATAACTTTTGTTCTGAATCTAACACCTCTCCTGGTAAAATGGTACTATTTTTTCTCTCTGGCTAGACTAAGGGTATTTTCAAAGTCCATATGAATACTTGTGGGTTTTGGACTATTTTTTTAATGAGATATTACTGGAACTTCAGTAAATACTGTTTTTGCTGTAAACCCTTTACAAAACAGCGAAAAAACTCAGCCAGCCAACAGAAAAAGCCCACAGCCTTTTAATAACAAACAAATATTGTTTGGTTGAGAAAAATCAGTGTAAATCATGTAAATATGGTCTATAGAACATAGGATTCCTTCAAGGTTATACATAGATATTTTAATGAAGTGTGAATCAAACAGTGTTAACAAGTCACACCTATATTCTACAAGATGCATTGTCTGTATTTCTGCCAATTATAGAGATTATAGAGATTTGGAAAGAGCAGAAAACACTGAGCAGGAAACTAGCCTCCAAACATGTCATAGTGCTTGTGCTCTTGTTTAAATCAATTTCTTTTTTACCAGGTAGACTGTCTTTGGAAATAAGGGAAGATGAATGTGGACATGTCCTTACACACAATCGTGTTGGTGGTTATCCAGTGGCCGGCCAAATTGAGATAGATCTCTCAAAGGTGGCCACTCTCCTCTGGCTGAAAAAATTAAATAAAAAGAATGTTCTAGACACAATTTGATTCTGCACCTGAAATGCAAGCAATTTATCCCAAAACTCAATTTCTGATGCTTTACCAAAACTCTGTACCAAATCTCTTCAGTCACAATATCCTTTCCTCGTTGCTACCCAAATAGACATGTGTCACCTCAGGGCATATTGTAAAATAATGAACCAGCCTAAAGGAAATTCCCCAAGAAAATACAGCAAGCTGATGATGGACAGGAAATCAAGCCCCTAGTGGCAGCAGCCCCCTGAGGTGCTCTGAGATACAATCATCCTAAGGGCTGAGCTCTAAAGAAAACTCTCTAAGCTATATGAAAATTTCCCTCTTCGATGACATCTTCAAAAACACTTCTTGATTTGCTATGACAAAGCTTGTAGGGCCACACTGACCACAGATTCTCAACTTCTAGCCTGTTTATGGCTGTTCTGTGAGAGAGGTCTCCTGCACTTCACTAAATTAGGGATTTCCTTTCTTTGCTGATTTCCCATGACACACCGGGTACAGAATACATTAAAATAATTAGTTCCTTGCAGCTTGGCTCTAAAGCTCAGTGGATATTTTATTTTATTTCCCCGTTCAACCAGCATCAACTGAAGATCATTAATGAGCTTATAAAAAATGCAGGAGGCAGCAGGCAATGGAAGAGCAGCTCTCATCAACCTTCCCAGACTTTGGCTCAGCCCACAGTGCTCACCCTTTAATTTGCTTCCTTGCTATCAGAATGAATTGTCCCATTGTCATGCTTCTGGGTGAGCTGCTGTAGAATCATGTTGCTTAAAAATGTCCCTCCCTCTTCTGACACCCCCCCAAAAATATCACTCAAAAGAGCAAGGGCAGCTGGCAGCACAGCTGGATCAATGCCAGAGAAGAGCTCATTGTCCATTTCATTTCCCAGGAATTTGCAAACATTGGACCAGGAATGGAATCAGTAGAGAAAGGTTGTCTCTGGAGATGAAATGAGTCAGAAGCTCTAAAAGAAGATGAAAAAAAGTTTTTCTTCAAGTTGAGAGAATGTTTCTGTTCAAGTTGTTGAGGGAATCAAGCTTCCTCTAAGTTGACCAACAATTTCAAAAGACTGCTATTATGGTGTCTTTAGAAAGGAGAGAAGGATGGCAGGGGTGGAATAGTGATTTTGGAAAAGTAAATTAATCCTAATGCAGTCGGTAACATAACTGACTTCATAAACATTGACACTGTTTCTTGCCCATCCAATGCCCTGAGTGTGGTTGAGTGTATTATTTTGGGATTAGCATCAGGCAAAAGTAGGTTGTTTAAGACTTGCAAAACAGGCAGATCAAACACAGGATTAGATATAACTGGTCACTGTGAGAAAAAGGATCTCCACAAAACAATTTTAAGTGTATTCTTGAACAATTCTGTAAAATTAATCTGAAAGCCCCAGGAGACTGATAGTGAGTGAAAGGCAATCTCATCTTTAGTCTTTAGAATTGTTTGAATATACATTGTTTCTTTTGTTGTCTTTATTTGAATGCCTGTTTTCTGACAATAGAGTTAGGAGTAAGTCGTTATGAGACAAAAAACAATCACTTTTGTTCCAAACCTGTTCATAAATAAAATTTCAGCTATGTAGTCACATCTAAGGAAAATTCTGATGTTGATAGATAGTTCTTTAAAATACAAGCAAGCAAAAAACCAAAGCCCACGTTGAATTAAGCAAAGGTAGTTTTTACCACCTTAAAATTTAAATTTGTTTTCTAAATGTCATTCTCAATAGCTGTTTGGATGGAATGTGGCTCTTGGGCTTAAGTTCTTTTACTTTTTGCTGAGCAGTTGCAATTTCCTCCCAGTTTTATTAACATCTAATGTAATCTTCAAATCAGTGCCAATAGGGATGTCAATTGGCTTCAGTTTAAGAAGCCCTACTGGATTTTAAAAGCACTGCTATGTGTCTGTTGAGTATTTATAACTAATGGTGCTCTTGTTTGTCCAGTTCTTTCTGGAATTGCCTTAGAATGTCCTCATGCTGTGTTTGGTTTCAGAGCACTGTATCTCCTTGTGGCATCAGTTGTTCCTGACAGCTCCATGGATATGCCCTGCTTGGTTCTGCTTAATTGAGAGATGGGTAATTTGCAGCTTCTGGGTCATCTGTGGCCTGCAACCTTGTCTCACAGAGCCTGTGGCAGATTGTAATTTTATTCTGGATAATGTTGCATATTAATAGAAGGCCTATCAAAGACATTTGAGAGACCTGTCTGGATGAGGAAAAATGTCCTCATCTTAATCCAAAGTAGCGTTCAAAGGGGTAATAATGACAGGAAAATAAAAATCTTGTTATTTGCATCACTGTATTTAGCTGTGGATCAGAAATTCCCAAGTATTATCTCCATGGTAATTCAGATGCACTTTCTTTCTGCTATGACACTAGAAATCTGCCATTTTGATGCGTCCTTGAAGCTGCTGGCTGGTACCATACTGAGAAATGATAATGACTCTGATGGCTGTCAGGTTCTGTTGCCATCACTGTGTCTCAGAATGTTCCTCACATGGACTAAATCTGCTGTCACTGCTACCTGGCTTGGCATAAATGCCACCCTCTCTTCCAATTGACATGGCTCATGAACTTCCTAGATAGATAGAGAAGGTGCCCAAAAGGTCTCTGGTAAGATTTGTCCCTGATGGGGTTAAAGGAAAAAGAAAAGCCCGGTAGCTCCTGGAGTCAATGCTGGCAGAACAGGGCCACAAATCCTGGTGTTTAATCCCCATGAAAAGCATGGGCAGGGACAGCAAAATCCCAGCAGCACCACCAGGAACAGCAAAATACTGTGACACTTCACCCCTGTTTCACACATCCCCAGAGCAGGCTATGGCTGGAGTTGTTCACTAAATTACCTGTCCTCTCGTCTTTTGTCTTCTTTTCTTTCACCTGTCCTCACACTCCTCCCTCCCAGCAAACCCACACAGGGGAAACTGTTTCCTCTGCAAAAGCTCCTGTGTGGGTTTCAGGTCATAGCAGAACAGCAGGAAAAACCTCTCAGGTCTGACACATGACATTTCCCCTACAATGACTGCACCAGGCAGTATTTTTGGAGCAAATCTTGTGATAAGGACTGGAAGCCTTTGGTTCACTCCTTGCTGCTCTGAGAAGGAAAGGCTATTATTTTTTCCCCCAACAATTTCTAGTAGTAGGAGCAGTTACAACTTCAACAGATGGTTTGGCTCATTGGAAATCTCTGAAGAAAATAAAACAAACATCACAGGTTGTTGAAGGAGATAACTGCCACTAGCAAATGAACATTAGGGTAGATTAAATAATTTCTTTTCCTAGCACTCATCAAAGAACTTGTTTTGTCTATTGAAGCAGTTCTACAAGTTTCTAAATTTCCTGCTTTAGCCATTTTCCTTTTCTGAAACTCTTGGAAAGGCAGTCACTTCCCTACACTCCACTGATCTTTTCTCTTCCACAGTGGTGCTGCACTCTCCACTTGTGGGTTGTAAAGCAGAGGGCTGTAACTATCTGTGCTCAGGGCCTGAAAACAGAAAACTTGGTGCATTGCAAAGCAGCTTCAAACCCCATTTCACTAGCAGCACCCTTGGACTGAAAGTTATAAATAATTCCAACAATTCTAAACATTGAGAATGCTGTGAATTATGAGCTTTTCATCAGAATAACGTGTAGGATCAATAGCAACAGAAGGTGTCTAGATAAGCATATTTCATAATTACTGCTTAGAATTGCATAAATCAATTTACCAGCACACTTCAGGAAAAAAAATTTTCACTTTTTTAAAGATGTATTAAAATAATGCTAGCTTGATGGAAGGTTACATTCCATCTCCCTTTTAATAATACCCCTTAAGAAATTTAATTTCAACTTCAAAGGGAGCTAAATTAAATATCAATCCTGTATAAATGGATCTGACACATTTATGTTTCATTATTTTACTTTATACCCTCCCCTCCCCCAAAGGAAATGAATCAATCATTTTGTTCCTCTTCAGTTCCTCTTACTCTTTCTTGTGCAGAGCTATATCCTGGAAATAATCAGGTTTCTTTGACAATCAGTTAATAAACAGACACTTAAATATTCTTTTCTGCAGCCTAATAGGCAGGCAATGAGGTTGAAAGACATTTTGTAGTGCACATCATACTTGTTCCTTTTCTCAGATTAATTTAATAAATCCTCAAGCTCTCTAGTACTTTTAAGAAGATTTATTTCAACTATCTAATCCATCAGTTAAAAACAAAATATGAAAATTTGGTCATTTTGATGCAAAGTTTCTTGTGTTAGTAGGTCTGATCATTCTTTCTTGGGATAAGTGCCACATTGGCTTCAAAATGGGGAAAAGTCACTGTATAATTTCTCATGGAAGTGGCTGTGAATGAGAATAATTTTTCCAAAAAAAATCTAATTTATGGAAAATTATTTTCATTAGACTGTTGTGTTAGGAAATGGTAGTGCAAGACTGAAGAAGAACAAATAGCACATAGTTATTTAAGAAGTGGAAAATGATGATGCAGGCCCATTTTTAGTTCTTTATAGACTTCAAATGTTTAAAACACCTTGATAGAAAGAGTAATTCATGTCAAAGTAGCTGAAAAATGGGATCAAGTAAAATATGGCCTTTCCAAAATAGATCACACAATAAGTGCATTTGATAAGGGAATTTCCCTTACAGGAAAGGTAGGTTTTCTTGCCTTTAAAAAAGTGTTTTATAAGTAAGAAACTGGGAGAAAAATAGAGAAGGAAAAGAAAACTGGAGGATCAGAAAATTAGTATAATGGAGGAATAATAACTTACAAAATAAGGAATAAAAAAAGAAGATGATCACAGTGTTGAAAGGCAGTGTTGAAAGGAGGTATTATGAAGCCAGAAAAACATAACTAATTGAGTTCATAAAGGCCACATTTTGGAATTGATTGTACCTAGTATTTTCAATAATAAGCTTGTATTAACACACTCCTGCTTCTTAGGCCAATAAGCTGATGAAATGAAGATGGAAATCGTTGTTAACACAGATGGTCAGGTTGTCCTACAAAAAGATTCATCAGCTAGAGTCTTGATGTTGGGATAGAAATCAAGAATACAAAATACATTAAATATATATATATGTGTGTGTGTGTATGTGTTTAGAGACTAAGAATGATAAAAATAATTGAGTTTGTCAGCTGGAAACAACACAAGAAGGATATGGATGCACTCAAAAATCAAGTATGACTGTTCACCAAAGTGGTGCCACACGTTAAAAAGTCAAACACAACCCTAGGAAGTCTTGAGCTAAGTTTCAGTGCTGTTATCCAGACGTTGCTCTCTAGTCCAGGCAATAAGAGCAGTTGACAAAGTTTTCCATTTTTTGCCTGTGCAATATAAAAGTAGACTTAAAAATGAAGTGATGTTGTTTTTTTGGGGTTTTTTTGTTCCTTTTCTTTTTCCCTTCTCTCCTTCTGTGACTCAACAAGTGAAATGGGCTGTCTCCCTGAGGTTCCTTCACAGTTGAATTCGCAACTGCTGACCCTGTGAGGGAAAAGGATTGTTTGAGGTTTTTGGTGTTAAACTAAACTTTATCACCCTCTATGATATATTTCATTCCTACAAGTGAGAAATCCTCAGAGGAGCAGAAAAAAGAAGGTTTTGGCTGCCATTTTTTTCCCCCTCTGGCTATAATGCCCTGTTATTAAATCTCCCCACAGGTATCTGGCTATGGTTTACCACTAAAATTTACTGGTACCTATAAAATGGGATTAAGAGTAATATTTCACACTATTCCTCTTCAACAACATATTGTCCTGAGTCACCCTGACATCGCCCATGGCATTAAGAAACAATCAAGTTAAAATTGAGATTGGCAGGAAAAGCAATGTCCTATTGCCTGTAGGGTTATTTGTTCAGTATTATTATTCCATTGAAGGTTGGAATGCAATTGGATTAGGCCCATTTCCAGTCAGCCAAAGTTAAAGTACAGTTTATGAATTGCAGGGCCCCAGTTCAGCTATGAGCTGTGTGGTTTTTTTGTTTTTTGGGTTTTTTTAAGCCTTCTCAGGGAAACTGCAAGCTAGAGATAGGAATAATTAAAACTTGTATCTAAGTCACTTAGAAGTGTGCATAATGAGGTTGCTCCAAATCTTAAAAGATTATCTTTAAATTATCACTCAGAAACTTCCTTATCATGCAGCAACAGCCTCTTCTCCCTTACTGCTTAGAAAGAGCTCTTGAAAAAATGCATCCCTCTGGGGAATTACACTCTCCTTTCAAACAAGGAAACAAACTGTATGTGTGTGTGTGTGTGTGTGTGTATATATATATATATGTATGTCTTCTGGGAGTGTACCTTAGCACCCTTAAAATGCATCTGTTTTCATAGAACGCTTTTCAGACAGACAGACAGACAAAAGTAACACATCCAAGACATTACTTCTGAGTTGTTGCAGTGTCATGGGACTATTGTGCTCCAAGACCTGCCCCATTTTGACTGTCTGACATCTTTCTGCCTTTCTTTCTCATTTTCTTTATCACCCTGCACAGCCACGCTGACATTTCCTGATGAAAATTACCTGGGTGGAATCCAGAGCACCATGCTCTTCCCATGGGCACCAGCAGCTCTTCCATCTCATATGTCCTGAAAGCATTTCATTTTTCCTGCCTGACCAAAACCACATTTGTTGCCTTTCCTTCACCAGCAGCAAGTAGACCAAGAACCACAGGGTGCTTTGGATACTGTCTTTGAAAGAGATGATTAAACTGCTGTGCCTGGTGAGCATTTCAGGGAAGAGCATGTGAGGCTAAATCAAGGATACCATAATTTGGCAATGTGAACAAATGATGGCCAGGACATTCCCAGTCTCTTAAGACCATGGACCACTTAGGAGAGCTAGTGTTAGTTTCAAAAAACAAACAAACAAAAAAAAAAACCAACCACAAAAACCAAAAAAATACAAACACAAAACAAACAAACAAACAAACAAACAAACAAAAAACCCCACACAACAAAAAACCAAAACAAGCTTCTGCTCAAACAATGGGACAGTTCTTCCTCTTATGAGTCCACTTTTACACAAAAATCATGATTTGTGGACTGGGTTGTATTTTTCCTCTCTTTTTACTTTTTTACTTTTCAGTGGGCAGAAGTGGACCCCTGTTTTTCTCAGACTTGAGTGTAAAAAGGCTGTTAATTACCCTAAAGACTGTAGCTCACTGGTACAAGCAGGAGATCTGATTTTCAAAGGCTTCATCCCTAGTATTGGCTGCCTGCAAGCACCACTCAAAATCAGTGTTCTTTCTTGTCATCTATATCATAAAAAAGGCACTACAGAGAAAATTGTAACTGTTCTCTGCAGGTGTGGAAATAATGAAACTGGGCACTACCCTTCCTAAAAGGGACATTTTCCCCTGTGGATTCAGCTCCCATGATGTTTGTCAAAGGGCAGTGTGTGATAATGACATTTCCTGTGGAAACTCTAAAGTCAGAGCAACTACAGAACAAAGAATTTAAGCTCACTTCATGTCAGACTTTGCTAGTGAATTTGTTTTGTTTTCTTGTCTTGTATGGGGGTTTTTTTCCATTTGAGCTCAGCAGAATACATGATGTTTTATTTGACTGACATTCAGAGCAAATCAACAAACATTACATGATGCCTTCACAAGAGGAGGGAAATTGTGGAGTTTCTAGTATGTATGTTTGTGGCTGGTGGTGTTATTTTCAGACAGAAGGGAAAGTTTGCATTTATGAAATGCTACTTTGCCTCTCTCCAGTCACCTAATTTTTGCCTCATTCCAGGTGGAAAATGACCTTTTCAAATAGCTCTTGCTGATGACTTTCATGAAAATCACACAAAAGAGGGAAGAGGGGAAGTTACTTGCAGCACAGCCAGGGAGGAATGCATTTGGTTACGATTTGTTGGCACTAGCGTATTTTGAAAATATTCTGCATGAGCAGATATGAGGCTCCTGAAGACTTGATAGACAGAAGGAAAAATGGAATTTTAGCTCTCAGACATTCTGAAAGCAGAGACTGGAGGTGGCAGGAAGGTGAAGAAGAAAGGAGAGGGTGGGGAAAAAGAATAAAGTTGCGTAAAAAACCCAGTAGGGTGATGAGTGGAGAACTCAGCACTAACACTGAACCAGAGACTCCTCAACCAAGAGAGAATTCTGCAAGCCAGTCAGTAAGATCCGTCTCCAAAAGCCTGTTTATATCAAGCAAGCCCATCCATTTTTCATCAGCTACTGCAGGCACCTATTTGTCAGGAGTGATTTAGCTATTCTGGAAGTCATGCTGATGCATGGGTCTCAGATTGAAACTATTGGCACACCAGGATGTGCCAGCGTATGACACTCTACAGCTGATGCTGATTTAATGTTGTATTTTCCATGGTGATCAGAAAATAGAGGAAAGAAATGCCAGGATGCACAAAACTGACAGCCAGGGGAGAATGTTCAGCTACTGTGTGGGGTGGCTATTCCCAAAGCAGAAGGGAGGCAGGTTGGACAAATGGATGGGGAGGTCTCACTTGGAACTGCAGCCCATCTTACATCAGCTCCCTGGGAGAGAGACTGCCTGGGGAGTGACCTCTCTGAATCATTTGATGGCTCACCAACTCAGGGCCTGGGAGAAAGGTGTAGTTCCTTGCCTATCTCTGCAGATTTGGATTATCTGTGGTTCCCCAGCTCACCAGTTTCTCAATGATCAAGCAAAGGTCCTGTGTGTACATCTGTGCATGATGGCTGTGTATCCATTATGTGTATATAGACCCATATGTGTGTGTATGGATATGCATAAGTATTCCCATCTTTATTTATATTTCTAGGGTAGAGACTGTTGCCTACTATGAATAGTAATACTTTTAATACAGTATTTTCCACAAGGTTCTTTGAAAGCCTGTGTGGCTTTTAATCCTCTTCCAGAAAACAAATGAATGTTTTGAGAAGGTTTCAGTAAAACTGGCTCTTGAATATGCTGTGTCAAGTAGAAGCTAGTAGCAGTGGTGTCTGGGCATGGTTCAGTGTGTGGAAAGAGGCTCCAGCACTGTTTAGTAGGTAACTTTGATTGCAATTGTGAGAGGATCCAGGGAATTTGGAACTCCTGCTTCTCAGATTTGTCCAGGATTGTGTTCATCCACAGTTTTATTAGGATGAACCAGGCAGCCACTCAGCCCTGGGGCTGAGGCCAGAGGCTGCCTGAATAGCTTTATGTGATAAGTGCATCTCTCCTTCCTGCCCATCCCAGGTCTGAGTTGGAATTTGTGCTGGCTGATCCCCATTTTCTACAGTTGTTCCTCCCTTGGGAAGGGTGGTGGCACTGCCATGATCTCTGTAGTGAGGGAAGCACTAATCTGCTGAGTTCAGTCCTGGGGCTTCCCAGGAATGAGCAGCTTACAGAGACCAGAGCCCTGAGAGGGCAAGCTAAACTTCCTCTAATCTTAACACTGCTTTTGGCAGGTCACTCACTTCTTTGAGAGAAAACTTCAGACCTTGCCACTTCCCAGGATAAATGTGCATTCCTGTGTGCTTACTCAGTGGGACCACAAAGGTTTTCTGGCCCCTGAGGACCAAGGCCAGAGATCTGATGCTTTCCACTGTTAGGAATGCACATCCCCATGGACATCTCTGCCTGATCAGTCACCAGCATTCACAAGCATTTGGAAATAATTGGGCTTTCAGAGAGACACCGAGTCTCACAAGAGAGAATTTATCCTTTTCACTTCTTCATAAGAGAAATTCTTCCTGGTATTGAAAAAAGCTGCTGTCTGTGGGCAGCTCAATCACAATTGGCTTGATTCTGCTATGGGGGCTGTGATTCCGTGGATCACAGAACTCCTTTAACCCAAGGGCATTGGTGTGCCTGGTTCTGGGAAACATTTTGCCCTGAACATGAGGCCATAATCAGAACATATGTGTAGTGCTTCCCAGATAAGGGAATGAATCCTTTGGAAATCACAGGAATGCCCCTACAAATAAAGGCAAAATGACACATAATTTTGGTGGATCCGGTTGAGAAACCAACAATTTCTTTATAGTCAGACAATTTTTTTGAGGAGTTCAGCTGGATAGATAGCTTCTTGACTACTATAGTTCTACAGCTTTTTCAAGGTGACATGTATATTACATTTTATCTAAGCACATGTGCAAAATCCTAAAATTTAGAGTACATATCCAATCTAATTTACCTTGAAAATTATAACCTCCTAAATTTACACTAAGCACTGCTACTAAGGGACAGGTTTGCAAGGAAATGTGTTCAGATGCAGCACAAGTCTTTTTTCATCAGCAATCTTCAATCCAGACATGAATTCTGCCTGCCTCTTAATTTTTATTTTATTTAATTATTTTATCTTACAGATATTGAGGAAGGTTGCCAAAAGCTTTGTTAATCACTGAAATGTGAGGAGCTAACCTTATCAATCTATTCCTGTGTTCAAAAGAGATATCATATGCCTGAAGTAATGATGTGCTATAGAGTCCATTTTCCTGGATTGAAATATGGTATGTAACCATGGAAGCAGATCAATAAAAGCATAATAATTTTGAAGAAAATGTCTTTTAAACAAAACAGATTATTGCTTTTCTAATAAATCAAATTTTACCTAAAAGTTTTCTATTTTAAATCAAAAACCTCACAACAATTCCTGTCCTTCCCTTCATCCCAAACCCAATCTTTATGTGAAAGAAAATGTTTTCAGAGATTGTTGATAATAAAAACTTCCTTGGAGATAATTTTAATAATGAAAAAATCACAGCAATTGCACAAGCAGTTGTAAGGAGTTTCCTTTCTGCATCAATACACACCATAGTGATGTAGGTAGTAAATAGAAAGCAATCATCTTAAAGTACATCTTGAATTTAAACAGTTATTGACCTGAATTTGCAAACTAGACACCATACTTTTCAGATACAAATTTATGATTTACATACAAATGCAATGCAATTTTTGGTAATTTAAATACCAAAGTGAAAAGTCTTATCAATAGCTTAGAAGACAATAGTTAACTGTAAATGAGGGGATTCTTTTCCCATTTAAAAACAATATGAAATATAAAAGTGTTGATAAAGTCCAACTGAACTGTTTGGTCTGAGCTTCAAGACCAGATTAAGATATTATTTTTCAATTGCATGTCCAAAAGAGTTTGGAAATAAAGGTGAATGTTAGGCAAAAGGTAGTGTCCCCAATGAATCACATTGCACCTATAAAACACCCAGGCAGCCTCCTGCATCTCTTGTTCTTCCTTTTAATGTTGGCTGGGGCATTTCAGCTCTGTTACACTCTGTCTTTAAGAGTTTACAAATATGTAAATTGCCTACTTTGCCTTTTGCAACAAGCTGTGGTTCATCAAAATTCTGATTTTATAACTTGATTAGCAGAGGAAGAGGCAGGAGTTTGAAAGTCTTCTCTCCCCTTCTGGTGAGCTATCACTAGCAAGAATGATCCAGAGGCCTCCTTTATTTGCTCTGTAGTCTATCAGGAAAACCTGGGCCTGCCTCAGGCAGCCTGATCCTCTGTGATGATTAGCATATTTCTGTTGACTCTGTTTTCTTCTGTCCATCTGTACTGGAAATTATCAGGTGGTTTTTAGACTGACAGAAATGAGGATATTTATTGATCCAGATGACAATGGATGTTATTGAAAATGTTTGTGTTATATGCCTCTGTTTTCTGAAAACACCAGAACAGAGGTCACATCCCCATTAAACAATGTAACAGGTAGCAGGAAGTCTATATCATATTTAACTTCTATTTTAATCCATCAATACTTTTATACATTATAAAATACTATGTCAACCGGGTCCACAATTTAGTTATGTCTTACTGAGAATTGTTTTTCTCTTCTGAGTTTTATATGCTCTGACACCCAATAATAATACTCTGTGTCCTCTGCTCCTAGACTGTGGAAAGCAGCAACTCATCATCTCTTTTTCACTCTCTTTAGACAACATGTTATTTTTGAGAACTGGCTGTATACTCATGATCCCTGTCATCTGTCTTGGAAGCCAAGAATTTTCAGTCTCTTTCCTGTGTCTTCTTGCACAGCTGTCATTCCAACTTTCCTGATTAAGCTGTCATTCTGTTCCGTGCCCTTCTCCACGGGCCCCTTTTTGGCACAGAATGAGAGGAGCTCCTCTCAGGAGTCAGGATGATGAGGCACCATAGCTGCACACAGTGCCTTAAGAGGGGTTTCTGTTTAGTTTAGGGAAATGTCCACACAGACTCCACAGTGTTTTTTGCTGAATTATGAACAATTTTCACTTCAGCAAATCTGTCTTGTTTCTCCTGTCATGATCCCCTCATAAGGTCTTTGACCCATCCCCCCCACTAGGAATTACCTCCTGCTGGTTTTGTCCCCTTATTCTTTCTGTACTCTGACCCAGGTCTATGGAATACTGGGAAAGTAAAAACAAACAAACAAACAAACGAACAAACAAACCCATCTATCATCAGACAAGAAAAGAGGGGCTTTTTCAGACCTTCAGAAATGAGGAGGTGGATGTGTTGAGCTGGGGACAGGCTTACAGGCTTAAGGCACTCAGATTTGCAATAGCCAAGATAATTTGTTAGGAGCTTCCTGCTGGGCCAATCACCAAATAACACAGCTAGAATTAGTGTCCCCAGCTGCACTGGTTTCTGTTGTCTTTCACTGGATGTTTTTGTCCTACTCAGTGTCAGGAGATACTCGATAGTTCCTTGTGCTCTGCTCTGGTTTTAGCTGCCTTAATTTTGTCAGTCCTGATTTTCCATTGTCAGCAAACTTTGCCCCCACATTATTCACTCAGTTTTCCAGATCACTTGTTAAACAATAAAAGTCCCAGTATAGAATCTGACGAGAATCCCATGGTAACTCTTGCACTCTCCTTCAAAAATTAGCATAATATTTATTCACTTGAATCTTCTCTTAATTAATACAAGAGAATTTAATAATTTGTAGAGGACTGAAGAGCTTAATTTAAGCCACCAGGGATATGACCTTCAGGGTGTTTCCAGTAATCATAATGAAGAAAAACTATGTACTAGATAGGCTCAATGGATCGTGGACTTGATAATCTTTATGGGTCCTTTCTAACTTGAGTTATTCCATGAATCCTGTTGTAACTCTGATAAAGAATTAATGTCCAGACAAAAATGTCTTTGTTATTAAGAGTCTATCACCTAAACAGGAGTTCAAGATGAATGGAAGAGGTATCACCAGTTCTCCTTTGTAGAAATGGAAATAAAGGGAGTGATTTTAATGAATTATTTAATTAATCTAAATTAATTCATCTAAGACCCAACCAATATCAAGTCTACTTTCTCTGTTTACATGTCTCTATCCTTACAGCACATCCTAAAAGCATATTCTCAGCTAGTTCAGGGGTAGCTGTCTCAATTACCAATATCTGGATGTAGTACATTATTTAGTGTATGGTAGGTACACCTGCACTTTAGGCAGTAGTAAAAACTCAGTAGTGCATCTCAGGGTGGGGAGTTTCACAGCCTCTTCCTGCAAATTTTCCCAATGAGAATCAGATTTCTGGGCAGCTTCTTCTAGGCTGACTTCTGGAGAAATTATAAGGACTTTTTTTTTAAGATCAACTTTCAAGAATTACCTGGAAGTAATGGATCATGGGCTGAAAGTTTTTCTAGAAAAGACTTATGGGAAATGTCAGAGTGGAGCATTACTGCTTCTTGGGTACTGATACCTTGGGACATCAAACTTGGCTACATTGCAGGACAAAATTTTATAATCTATGCATAGAATATGAATAAGAGTCAAAAGTGAAATACATCAAGAGGTGTAAAACTCCCATCAAAACTCCAGGTCTTCAATACTGATAATTGTCAGAGTCTCAAATTTTATTTAATTCTTATTTTTTAATAAAAACTGCTAATACAAAGAGAAGGGTAACCATAATGTCTGCGCGCAATTTTAGGCAGTGACAATTATTTGTCTGTTTCTCCAGACTTTTTTGACTCTTTTTTCCTTTCAGTATTATTTCAGAAATACAAGAGAAACACCACTTCCAAAGAGAGGAGGTGTAATTAATGTACACAGATTTTCTAGTCCAAGAGTAACCTCACTCTACTTCCATACAGAGATTTAAAATGCTTAGATAGAGATGGATGATCAGATTAGGCATACATAGACATACATTAGACTAATAATTAGTAATAATGACTTCAGTGCAGCAATGAACACTTTAGCCACCCACTGTGTGACAATTTTGCAGATTAAGTCCTGAACTTGCTTTAGAAAAGGAGTTTTCTTGTTCCCTCTCCCCTCTTCCTCCACCATTGCCCTCCAGCTTAGAACCAATGGGCATGAAATGATGTTCCTGTCTGAAACGAAACCAGAGCAGCCTCATCCTTGAAGCTACTCAGAAGTAAACATTTGAGATTTAGACTGTGCATACCTTGAGAACTAGGAGTAGTTAACACAGTTTCAAGACTTGAAATAGAAATGAAAATTAAATGTACTGCTTAAAGGATTAGACAATCATCTTCCTGTACAAACAGCATAAACAAGGAAATCGTATTAGCTTTTAATGTAATTAGTTGAACCCAACAGTCCATGGATAAAACCTTTCTGTGCATTTTTAAAAAAAAAAAAAATTAAAAAAGAAACCTCAAAAACCCAAAAACAAAACAAAACCCTGGACTATTTGCATGAATTTCTAATGAGGCAAAATTCATTGAACTGATTAAATGAAGTTCTTCCTGTTACCTAATCCTCATAACTGCTGCCCAGAGGAGGTGAAAGCTTTACCTACTTCCACACTGAGAAAAAGCAGCAATGAAAGAACAAAAAATTCATAACCACACCATGACTTCAATTTTTTTTCCTCTTCTGCTATGCTAATATCTAGAATTGAATTACTTTATTTCTCATTCACAGCAGCACAACCTTGGGAACATTTCAAGCTAGACAAACACACCAGGGATCTGATCCAAAGGCCATTGAAGTCAAAGAGAATTTCCAAATATTTCAATGAGTTTGCATGAGAAACCCATTTCTTGATATTTCCTTACTTGTAAGATAGCGTCATTCAATTGTTACCAATAGAATTATTTGAAGAGGATGATGTAGATTATGAAATTATAAATAGGCAGATACACAAATGTGATTTTTAAGTAACTATAGAATTGCAGCTAGTCTAATTCATGATTTGGATTTTTTCTTCCATATAAAATTCTAACATTTTTGATTCATGTTTGATCCTAATTGGGTAGAAATGACAAAGCACAGAATTTCTTTCCTGGAACAAAAATTTTTTGAACATAATTCCATTTTAAAAATGTGTAATTTTTTATTTGAAGTGGGTCCAAAATTAAATATTCTTAGTTATAAACCTGCAGTGTGTGGGGTAATCTCAGCAGCAATGATTGTTCATGAGACAGGTAACTTGGCCAAAAATCAGTTGCATGAAGGAGAATGTGGGAGGTATTTATGTGTAATACAGTTTCCATTAATTTGGGCATATTTACCCCCTCCCCAAAAAAAAAAGTTTTGTTTCCATTTGGCTTTCCTGCCCAAGGGGAAAATTAAAAATAGTTGTAACTAATATCGTTGCCCAAAATTGAGCAGCAATTTTGCAGAGTCCAGAATTTGCAATGAACTAGTTCTTATAAACTGTAAGTCTAACAAGGTCTGTTTTTCTAGGAGCTTTATATTTGATTGTATTACACTGGATTTCCTCCTACCTCCTCTACAACCCCACATCCTCTCTAAACCAGTGGCTTCATCTCCTTTAAGACCGCTTGAATACCCTTGCTTTCCCTACTTGATATGAAAAAGCCTACCTGTCCAAAACAGATTTGTAGGGAAGTTTAGGGCCCACACAATTTTCCCTTGAGGGTATTCCTGACCTGCACCCTGCAGGAGGGCTGAGTGTAGGAGTCCTGTGTCTCATCAAATTAAGGTGAAGTTGAACAAAACTTAGGTAAGAACAGCAGAAGCAGGCACTGTCACATAATCTTATTAATTCCATAACACTTATCAGGTTTGGGCAAGTGAAATAGAAACAGATTTGGGGTGAAAAATTCCTAATCCAACAAGACAGGATTATCCACTGTTATCCACTGTTTTGCAGAATTGCACAGATTACTCACCATGAAATACCAAAGTGAGGAGCAGCACTGTAAATCAAAATAAGGCTGAAACAAATGTCATTGTCTGAGACAGGTCCCTTCCTCAGCAAAAGGGGCTGGAAGCTGCATGAGCTCCAAATGCAGAGAGACTGATGGTCATCGTGTTAAACTGGGCAGTTGTTGAGCTACCACTGCCTGATGCATTGCATTCCTAAGGTGCTTGGAACAGGAGTGAGACAAGGATCTCTCTTGTTTTATAGGGCTGCAGTTGTTTATTGTGTACAGGTGCAAACATCATATTTCAGGGAGCCAACAGCAGCCCAGTGGTGTGTGAGCATTTATGCAAGGGAAGGAAAGCAGCAATGGAAGCACATTTTGCTTTTGCAGCTCAGTCTTGTGTATTTGACTGTGGACAGTCAACGTGACATGAACAAATCTTCCAGTGTCCTACTTCCCTTCATGGCCTATGGTGGACTTGAATAAACCTAAGGTGTCTTCTGCATCACTGCAAAAACAGAAAGAAATAAAGAATAACTTCCTCTTACAGTGGTGAAGTGGTGCCAGGGGCTGCTGTTAGGTCTTGGGGTGAGAGGGGACTCAGAATGTGGTGACTTAATGCCAACAACCCCAACCTGTCCACCTGAGCTTCCTGCCCCTCCCAGACTGGGAGAACACCCTCAGTGGCAGGGGCAGAAGTTGGGTTTGCCTCAGCAGGAAGGGGGATGTGTGAGAAGGGAATCAGGGACCAGGAACAACCAACCACCCATGGTGCCTGTCTCCCTCTCTAGACAGGGAGTGTGTGGCCATTGCACAGGCAGAGCTGTGACCAGGGCACTGCTTGGCATGGCAACAGCTAGACAGCAATCCCTTCAGTCTGGAGACTGACGTCGCTGCCCTGCCCCATCACTCCTACTTGGGATCTGTAAAACTCATTGACATGAGCCAAAAACAGGACTGAAAGCTCGGGAGGGCACCTGCCCTTCCCAGGTGTGCTGTCTGGCAGGCATTTGGCCTGAGCCAGTCAGGTAACAGCCAGCAATTTGCTCAGTTGGTATGCAGAGCTCAGATCCTCACTCACCAGGGACAATGGGTTACACTTCACCCCTTCCTAACAATTCAGTTCAGCCCATAAGATGGAGCTCTAAAGAGGCTTGACACTACTATTGCATGGAGGTGAGTGTCTCTTATTTTTTAACCCTGTTGAATTTCCTAAACTTGATCTTAGAACTTACCATGATAAGGAGCCTCTCATTGTGACTCATTGCAGATTGTGAGGTGCTCCCCAGACAGATTACAGAGCAATCCATACAGTGCAGTCTGGAGCACTGGCTCTTGCCAAGCAGAGTGAGGTAAAACATTCTGTGTGTCCTGGATACAACCCCATGCCTCGTCATAGCCTCATCTTTAGCATGGTTGGAGACAGCTGCTTTTTCTTCCAGTGAAAATCAGCCTCATCAAGTAAAGAACTATTAAACTAGTTTCCATTCCAATGAGTAATTACTAATTAAAAGCATTACAGCAAGGATGTAACTCTAAATGCTGAACTTGGCATTGAGGAAATTTTATGCTCTGTGGCAACTATTGTGTGAGAAGAGTAATTGTACATCTGAAGGAAATAAACACACATATTTTAGAAGGGCAGGAAGCTTCCCCAGTTGAAATAGCACTGCCTTTCAATTATCATCGCAAATTGGATTCCAGCAGGGAGAACACAGAGGGGAAAAAATGAATAGACATCAAATGGAGTCCTTTGGTATAGAATTTTCTTAAATTACAATAGATGCAGCAGCTGTCCTTTGTGATGGACACTTATAACTATTTGCAAAGATGTAGCTCTGAGAAAAAGCAGAAAGTAGCCTGCATAAGTACTCTTCTGTGTGTGGTTCACAAAATGTTCACCTGGGCAATTACAATAAATTTTCCATTTAGTTCTTTGGGGTCCTTTCCTACCTTTCTGCAAAAACACATAATGGGTTAAATCAGATTTTAACAGCAATGAAATTCTGTCACTGAATACCACTATAGAAAGATGTTTGGTCTGATAGGTAGCAGAATCTCCTGTGTGACCTCCCTTCATGAAGCAAAGTAACAAATTCCATCTGGCGTTTTCTCCTTGCTCCCACCCAGCTGAAGCATAGTGCTGCCAACTTAATAAATATATCTCATTGAAGAAACACTCAATTTAATTTAAAATTTTAAAGTGATGGAGTATCTGCTTTGTTCCATGGTAAATTGTGCAAATGATTAGTTATCATGTCTGTTAAAAAAATCAAGGTCTGTTATGAGAGTGAATTAGTCTCGCTTCCACTGCCAGTTTCCAACTTTTGTTCTGCCTTTTCCAGGGTATCTTAGAATTCTCTCAGGCATGTGAAATACCATCTCTGTATGTGGCCCAGTTTCTTGGGTACTTAATGACCTAGCACTCAAATGCACCAAAACCAGACAAACATTTAAGGAGGTCTAAGGGAGGTCTATCAGTTCAGATCAGTCTGAAGAACAGACTCCTTTGGAACTAAACTTGGGATTTTATTAAGGAAAAAAAAAATCATATTAGGTTATTCTTGAACTAACAAATGCTTGTTTCCCAACTGAACTTGTTCTTGTGCCTGTATCTCTGCTATGGGATTTCTCTACTGTTCCAGCTGAGAATATCAATTGTACCAGCTAAGAACATCAATTCTTTTCTCAATTCTTTTAAAATCCTTGAAAGCAAATTTTCAAAGTGTGGAGACTGAAGCAAGTGTGGAGCATTGGGGTTTAGCTCTTCTGTTACTGGCTCTCCCACAGATATAATCGATATCCTTGGATTGATCATATTTGTACAATATCCTTTATCTCCTCTGGTGTGTGAAGACCATAATTTTTCACTGCAACTTGAAGTTGAAATAAAAACATTTCTGTAATTAATCCAGAGCTATTAATGAGGCTCATAAGAGAATCTAATCAGAGATGCATGAATATTTCAGATTCAAATGAACAAGTAGCAACTATTTTATACACAACATTATGAACAAGCTGTTTAAACTGCAGTCTGTTCATAGCCTTGATAATTCTGATGAAGTTGGTGTAATTATTGGCTACACATGGAGTTTTACTGACAAGTCTTGGAAAGGATACTTTTCTCTTTTCAATGGGTTATCTGTGGAAAGTAACTGGAGATTTTAACTTTAATCTACTAATTAAAGTAGCTCAGATTCAGCCAGAGAGGATGTCTGAGGGCACCCTTCAGCCCAATGTCCTGACTGAACTAGCCTGAACCAGGCCATGAGTTTGGATTTCCCCCATTCTGACCTAAAATTCTCTCCCAAGTCCAAGAAACCTGCATGTCCAAACTGAAATTAATAACCTTGCACAAAATTTTAACTTCTGTGACTTTGCACACTCCAGCAGCTAGAAGAATATTTCTAATGGAATTTTCCAACTAGCTGTATCCACAGACACTCAACTCGGCTTTTGTTCAGAGCTTCTGTCTATCTAAGGGGACTGAAAAATTATACAAACCCAGGTTTTTTACTCCTTTAGAGATAACTAAAGGGGAAAGGAGAAGAATCTACTTTTGAATGTTTTTTTTAGTGTTATTCACATTTTGTCAAGCTCATACTGTATTGTAAGAGGATTCTCGTGTTATCAGAATCAAATAATTCACATCCTTGTTCAGCACAAGTAGTGAAGAGTACTGTCTATAAATCCCTTTGGATTACCACATGGCTTTGAGCTTGCAATAAATCTTTTTCCCCTATCCCATCACCTCCTAATCTGCTAAAAGTCTTCCAAAAGATCAGAACCATTAAGATGTCATTTTATAATGGAGGAATTATAGCCTAATTTAACAAACCTTGTCCTGAGGTCTATAAACTAGGACTCAAAAGTGAGAAAGAAATCCTATGCTGAATTCAATCACTGCTTGGGATTCATTGCCACAAGAGCCCATTCACTGGCTGAGTATCTGTCAGCCTTGCAAACTGGCTGATTTTCCCCACTGTTTGACTTGCTCTGTTTCAATACTCAATGCCTTTTTTTTTTTTTTTTTTTGTTCTATCAGTGACCCAAAATGTGGCATACCCTATCAAATTTACTATTATATTAAAATAATAATAATAGTGACAATCACAATGATGATAATAACGATGATGATAATAATATTAACAATAACAATAACTATAACAATAATTATTCCCCATGCAGATTAAATTTGTACTTTCTCTACCTATTTCAATGTCCAAAAATTTCACACAAAGGTTTTTAATTCTACAGATGACAGCTAAACCATCAGCAAGCAGCCTCCCAGCTTGGAAATTCATAAATCTGACCTTTCTTCCCATGCTCTGTCACTTGAGGAGAAGGAGGCACACGTCAGTTCACCTAAACCTGTGTGTGACACACAGTGCTGGCTCAGCCCCAGATGCATTTTGTCTGTGCAGCTCCCAGATAATGAACTGGTCTCACACATACTTCTATACCCCTTGATTTCTGTGCAGTCTTTGCCTTGGTTCACCTCTCGTTGCCATTAGAGTTTGTTGGCTGGATGGGAGTGTAATTGGGGTGCAGGTATGAGTGGCTGGTAAGGGGGCTAGCAAGCCTCTGGAGAGCTTAGAAAAACAGATGGCTGCAATATTCCTTTCTCATACACTACTTTCATGTACTCTGGCATGTACAGTCTGACAGGTTTCCATGGAAATTATGGAAATTGGACCAGCAATAGCTACTTATCAAGTCTGATTTCTTGCCATTTACAGGTGCCTTTGCCCAGGGTGGCAAAACAGTAAAGATTGGCCTTTTCTTCTCTCTCACTCTGTCCTCCTGCTTGGCATCACCCTCACCCTTCGAGCACCTGAAAGAAACACGTGCATGTGTGGGAGGGATTTCTGCTTGAGAAAAATTAAACAGATAACTTTGGTGGCTTGATGAAGGGTTGGGTCATGGCTGTGGTAGTGCTCAGCAAGGGGAAGGGTGACTCCACTCAGCCCTAGGCATCAGCAGCATGGAGGAGGCAGTTTCAAATGCTTTCTCTTTACCATGGTAGGTTTTTCTCCAAAGTGTGAAAATTGATTGCTCATGCTCAAAGCCTGCATGGCTGTAAACTATGGTTAGGGTCCTGGATTATTAGCTTCCTCCCAGTTTTGAGCTGCTGTGTTTGATTAGCTGACCTCCTGTGAGACAACAGCGAATTATGACACCATCCCATGGCACATGGCACAGCAAGGCTCTCCTGTTAATCTCTTCTGAATTTCCTAGCCATTAATTCCACTGAATAACTGCTTTATTGCAGTATAATCTCTCCCTAAATTTATAATAAAAAGTTCTAAGTGGAAAGGCAGAAAATGGAAACACAACTTCAGCCTAAAATTGGAAGTGCCTACATTCCTGCAATCTCCTTTTTGTTCAGGTTTCTCTGGCCTGTTTATGGCCTGAATAAAGCCTTAAAATAATTGTCACCCACTTTAGAGAGGAAATTAAGGAACACTACTTAAAAAAAAAGCTCAGATGCTGAGGACCCTTGAAGTAATTCCTCTCTGTCCTGCTTGGAGGGTTTGGTTGGTTTTTTTTTGTGATTTTGTGAAATGACAAAACCTTTCATAAGACCATGGGCTAAATACTTTCAGCCCCATGCCTTCCTTCCAGGGATGCTTTCTCTCCACCTCAGCAATGCCAGAGCATTGTGTCCTGATGACCTGGGTTTCCTACACTGCTTTTTGCCTTGAATCCTTCTGTCCTGGAGCACAGGTGACTGATATGTCCAGTACAGGCTGTACAAAGGACAATCAAAACATCATAGGATTTACTGTACACCCTCCAAGCAAGGAATGCAAACCAAAAGCAGGTTCTGAGCTTGGGAGTGATGGCATGGTTAGGTGTATGTGGGTGGGCAGTGAGGGGTGTAAAAAGGGGTATGATGTGTAATTCTGGCCTCACACACAGGACAAACTGCTAAAGCCACAGGAAGCTGGAGCTCGGCTGGTTCTCTGGTCCGTGGTAAAATAAACTGACTTTCCACAATATCCAAAAGAGGTTCAGCTTTGGTGTGACCCTGAACGAGGGGAGTTGGGTTAGTTACTACTGAGAGTGATCCAACTTATCCTGTGACAAGTGATCACCTCACTGTTTTACTGGAAAATCTTTGAAATTCTGTGCAAAACCTTTTGTTTTCCTCTTGCTCAACACAGGACAGAAGCAGTGCAGCATGTGATGCCAAATGAACTCCATAGTCCTCTAGCAAAACCAGCATCGTAAGAGAAGATGTTAATGATGTTAATGCTGAACTCTCAGATATGGCAGAAGTGGATGGAAAAATTCCTCTCTCATTACAGCTCGCCAGGTCACAGTGCTTGGCTTGCAGGCTCTTTCTCATAGCAGCAAACCAGTGCCACCTCAGAAATCTGAATCTTGGTTGTGAGGAAATCTGACATACTGTGACAGAATAGGTAACCCAAGAGCACTGGAGCCTTCCAGCTCAACCATGTTGCTGGGACATTTCTCTCCATGTTTCTTGTTCTTTTTCTGACTTTTGAAGTTTCACAATTGGTGGAATTTTGGTTTGCTTTTTTCTCTTTGAGTTAAAAACATTTGAGACATCAAAAAAATTTACATTCTGGCAGCATTTTCCTCCCCTTTTAGTAGCAGTGACTGTAAGCAGAAATGAAAGCAAAGCTAGTCATCCCTGTGAAGAGTTTTCAAGTGAGAATATGACATGGCAGGAGCACCAGCAGGCTGTGTGTGAAGAAATATTCAACAGCCAGATCTGGAACAAAACAGGTCTTCAGGGGATGGAGCTCCTCTTGTGCTTTCTCACAGAACTGAGGGTGGGAGAGTCTGAGTATGGCAAAGAGGGGAGCTCAGGAGTTCATGGTGTTCATGACTCTGGCTTCCCTCTAATCAACACTTCTTTCTAACATAAACATTCTGTGTCCCGGACCACTGGAGCTCGATCCAGGGAAACTAAGACCAAGTGTTTTTGCAGAGTACAGCAGCCACTGACTAAGCCCCCATGACCTGTCTGCCTGCTTTCCTCTGCCTCACCTAAGGTCCAAAGAGAGCAGAAAAGATAAGAGCAATTTCTGCCAGCAAGAAGAGAAAGCAGAAGGATTGAGCCACTCCTAAAACTACCGGTTCTCAATGTGCAAAGTAATAGTTTATAATTAGGACTGCCACAATTTTTCTCAGTGTGCAGTGACAATTCAAGGGAGGCAATATTCACATCAAAGCTTACTGACAACCTTTAAATAAATGCATCTAAAAAATAAAGACAAGAGCTTGTAATACTCTTCTTAGCAGTGTGAAGAGTAGAGTCTGATCCTGTTTTCACAGCAGGAATTTGTTCAGGGTTCTGTTTAATTATTGTCAGGAGCTGCAGGGTTGTTCTCCCAGAGAATTAGCAAAAGAAATGTCACAGCTGAGGAGTCACATTGAGAGTTCGATTAGGCTCCTTTCACCACTCTAATCTTGAAAAAGTGCATTTGCCATAATGAGTCAAAGAATGTCTGAGAACAGATCAGATGTCTAGAGGTAAGAAAACCAGATTTGCTTTTCCTAGTGAAACTTTTTTATATCTATAAGCTTCCATTTTATTAGTATTTGAGAACTAAAGAGTATTAACCTTTTGCTGTTCCCTAGCTCTAATGAGGAATTCTCTGTTGTACTGGGTTTCTATGACAAGGTTTTGGTGGTGGGGAGAGTTGCAATCATGGGAATACCACACTGCAAACCAGCCAGAGGAGAAGCTGCATTTTGTGGTTGATACAGTTTTCAGGTGGTAAAATCTCCCCCTTGGAAAGCATTTGATTTGATACAGGACTATGACTCTTATGGGGCCTTGGGGTATTCTAGATTGCCTTTTCTTGATTGGAAACTGTACTTAATGTGTCAGTACAGTTCAGCTAATCAAAATATTACCCTCTGAGAAGTCTGAAAATACATTAATTTTGTTTAGTAGATTAAGTTTAAAAAATAAGCAAACAATTTTCTGTAGGAAATTGCTTACTTATACAACTTCTTCCATCAAAATTTATTGTGTCTCAAATTTTCCAGCAAGTTCCATTGCTCAAGCTCATGATTTAAACTTTTACCTAAGCCTTGCTCAGCAGCTGTAAGGTTGCAAATCAACTGCAGGTTCTTCTTGGGGAAGGTCACATTACTAGTTTTGCTCTGACACTTCTTATTTAGGGAACTTATTTTGAACCAATCCTGAATAAATCAGTGTAACTCCAGATGGGATTCTGCTAATGAATTCAAGTGTACCACATGAGCTTGATCCTGCTGTCATACATGATACTTCTTGCTTTAAATTCTTTGCAGAAATTTGTTTTCACTTATTTCTCTTTTGCAGAAACAATAGCATCAAGCAAGTTGCCTTGACCAGAATAACTCAGTGCATTTGTCCTAAATCCTTGGTCCCCTGATAATATTACAGATGAAAGCAATGTCTCCACAGAGCATGAAGGCATTTGCTGGGATCCTCCCTCTTATCTCTTGTTGCTTGTATTTGAAGTCTGGAGTACTCTTGTCCCAGATGCCAAGGATCTAAGCAGCTGGAATAATAACATTGCAATGCTTGTACTGAGTAAAAACACTTTCCTCATTGCTACAGGACTGCTTCTTGTGGATCAAGGTTTGATCATGGGGATGGACTGAATGTCCTCTCAGAGTCCTGTGAATTGAGGTGTGGGGGTTTTTTTGTGGGTTTTTTTGTGGTTTTTTTTTTTGGGGGGGGGGGGGGGGGTTTGTTTGTTTGTTTGTTTTTTTGGTTTTTTGGGGTTTTTTTGTTGTTGTTGGTTTTTTTGGGTTTTTTTGTTTGTTTGTTTGGTTGGTTTGGTTTGGTTTGGTTTTTTTTAGTTCTAGTCTACGTTTGGTTTCCTTTAACTTCATATTTCTTTTTTTTTTTCTTTCCTTCTTTGCTTCTTTAATTTCTTGATATTGTTCCATATAAATGATGTAAATTATAACTTAAATATAAAGTCCCTGTGTGGTAAACACACATGAATAATTGCTATGAAACCCATTCCTGAACTCCTTCAAAGGTCAACAGACAGAAACAAGGGTTTCTTTGTGTGCCTTGTTCCTCCATAAGGCCTTTGTTTAAGAAAGAAGAAAATTACCCTGTAGGGATATCTTCAACTCTGACTGTCTGGGGAGTACTGGTGTTTAACTTCTAGACACAAATGTTTAGATAAAATTAATCCCCACTGATCCTAAACTGATCTTTTGCACTCTCTCTGTAGTTAATGGTGAGGACAAAGGAAAGGAATAAATGTCAAATTACTTCATTTTGAGTCCTAGAAGAAGAAGAAGAATTGCCTTCTCCATGCTCTTCCTTCTTTTCCTTGCTTGTAGAAGCCCAGGTCTCTGGTTCAGAATAGGTATTCCCAGTTTTGGTGGCTGAAGAGAAGTACAAAATCACACAACAAGCCAGTTACAGTGCTTGTAACTGAACCAAAAAATGTAGCTTTTAAATGGTTTTAGCTACCAGACCATGACTTACATCATCTTACACCCTTTTTCAGCAATGCTGCCTGAGGACAGGAGCCACTTTATGATTGAGGTTGAAAAGTGGCCACTGAGGGCTTTGAGAAAAGAAATAAATCCTCTGGCTAAAAATCTGAGACTGACAACTGCATTTAAAGGCCCCTTATCCCTTCATGGGACTGAATGTCAGGCTTTCCAGCCAGGCAGTGCAGCAGAGTGAGAAGTGCTGATAATATCCCTGTTCCCCTGTGGCAAATGGGAACACACTGAGCAGCTTCTCCCCAGAGCCCTGCAGGTCTCAGTGGTGTAGAGCTGAAAATACTTTTTCTTCAGGGATTAATGGTTCCCTTACTTTTTAATGCTGGTGAACCCAGTTATTTCAGCTCTGTTTCTGCTACTTAACTTATTGTTCTCCAAAACATTATTCATTCATTGCTTTCTACAGACCTATAATGCAGTCTCAGAAAACATTACAGAGGATAGGGATTTGATTAGGGTGATGCATTTGAAATGTCAGAGGTCTCTCCACCTCATCTAGAAGAAATGGATAGAGTTGACAGATGTGCTCTGTGATATAATGGGAACAGCATTATTCTTATAATGTTTTTATAAACTACTTCTGTTTATTCTATCTCTCCCCCTCTCCCTTTATTGTTCTCTCTCCTGGAATCAACACTAGCAAAATACAGGGAAATAAATAAGGAAATAGACTTGACCTGGGTCACCTAACTTGTTTTTTTATTATTATTTTTTGTTATTTGCATCATCTTTTCTCCAACTATTCCTCTGGTAGGACCACAGAAATATCTACACACATTTTCTGGAATATTTGTTGATCTGTGTAAGTGAAATTCTAAATTCTTCATGAGATACTAATAGTTTTTATTACTGTTCCTCTGAATAGCCAAAATCTGGATAGAAAGTGAAGAATCAGTTCAGAAAAATTGGTACTGTCCTAGAAAAGCACGAATCCTGGAATTTCTGGTGAGAGTATTTGGGATGACTGGAATCTCAAAGCTGAACAACAACTGTTATGAAAGTTTTATTGCCAAGGCAAAGGGAGGTTTCTGCAGCAAGAAAAGCTCTAAAGAGTTTCAGAGTTTTTTATTTCCTCATTTGATTTTTCAAGGGAAATCCGAGCCCATCTGATGGCTTTGAAACTTCCAGTATAACAATCTAATCTGTAGGAGCAAAGCTGCACATATATTTAGACTCCTAATTCCCTCTGATTTTTAAATACCTCGATACCACCAGGGACCTGGGCTTAATAGCCTAGCACTAATTCTCTTAGTA
Organism: Phylloscopus collybita; assembly: GCA_027886175.1. NCBI lineage: Eukaryota > Metazoa > Chordata > Aves > Passeriformes > Phylloscopidae > Phylloscopus > Phylloscopus collybita. The sequence goes on from JAJNNQ010000129.1 coordinate 27,389,503, forward strand.
TTTTATTAGGCTCATTTGTCTTTCATGCACCTGCCAGTGGCTCTAGGCTTCCTGCAATTCCTTGGCAAGGTTACTTCTGGGCTTGGGAACCATGTCACTGTCTGCAGCCCTGCAGAAAGGACAGTCAGACAATGCCAGTGACCTTGTGAAGGCTGAGATTTTCACCTGCTCTGTTTTGACTTATATCACAATGTGACAGTGTTAACTTTTTACAAGAGAAGATGGGAGTAGCTGGTTTGTCTTTAAAACCTCTTTTTTCTCCCCACACAAGGGAGCCCTGCCCAGCATCAGAACCTTTTCATCTTGTGTCCTTTAGGTAGCTCAGAGGAAGGAAACTTTACATGGGTCCCAATAAAAGTGGAAGGAGTTGAGTAAATGTTGATTAATTTCCAACATTTCATTGCTGCTGGAGCTGCCAGCCAATATTTAATGCTCAGAATTCCCCATAACCCTGTGGCCTGCTTTTCTGAGCTATTTCTCTGGTACCACGGGAAATAAACGTTAATTATGGCCGGTTTCAGTAAATTTAACACATCAACTCTTCACTTGGAATGCTGACCAGGGTAAACCAACATTGTGAGAGGTGGGTACCATACAGACATGAAGCATTTTGCAGCTACATTAAACAGTTCCACAGGTGTGTGTTAGGAAAAACCATCACTAAGGCAATGGATTTGTGTTCCAGACTGATAACAGGGAGCTTCAGCCCCTAGGAGGGGACTTGGTAAGGATAGACACTAAAAATTAAACCTAGCAAATGTTTTAGAAAAGGGTATTTTAGACTAGCAGGTAAGCAATAAGCTGCTATGCAGTCCTCTTTCTGGATGAAGGTTTCTCATCTGTTACCATGGACTAGCCTGGATAAAAGCCTAATGTGCTGCAGCTGCAGACTGGTTGTAGTTTGTTTGATAATCAAACAGATATAGTCCTTCTTTCATCTTGCTCAGGAGGAGCTCCTAATACACATTTGCAAAACTGTGTTGTTAACCTTCCCCAGGCTCTTTCTTAATCCCTTCTCCTTGGTTTTTAAACAACAAGAATATAAAAGATTTAGTTCTGAGATTTTCATAAGAAGCCTGTTTTAGTATATCACAGTCACTCTTGATTTACAGATAATGTTTTTTACCAGAGCTGCAGTAAAGCACTTGATCAACATTTATTCCTCCCTACCTGTTCCTGTCTCTCTCTCTCCTTTTATTAACTTGGCTACAAGCACCTGTTGAGGAAGATTTCTATAAAAACTAGGAGAAGGGGCACTTTTTCCTGATTTGTTTTGGTGCTCTCTGATTGTGCCCCTCTCATAATCCTGGTCCCTGTGAGACTGAGCCTTCCTCTAGCTGCTCTGCTATATTTAATTTTGGGAGTTCAAGGGACTGGTTTTGTTGGTTGGTTGGGTTTGGTTTGTTTTCTTTTTTTTCATGTGAGGACTTCAATTGCTTTACCTTCACATGACATTTGGGTGTGACAAGAAAGGTATAATCTCCTTTTCCATTTCTTTTATCTCTTTAAGGCCTCTCTTCTGGAAAAGAGTCCTCTTTATTTGTGTTGTTATTATAAATCTGAACTGGATTCTTCTAAGGTTTAATGTTTTAAATATAAGATTTCAAAGGCAGCACTCAGGCAAAGTAAGTGCATTACCTCTCTGGAGAGCAAGGTGATGGTAGTTACCTTTTATTCAACTAATACAATACCAAGACTCAGAAAAACCTATGCAAATTTTCAATGTAACCTTTAAGTGAGCTTTATCTCTTCTATGTCCTTGCTTTGACCATTTTTTTCAGGCTATACTTTACTGGTATCTGAGGCATTCTGTTTTGTGATGAGACAATCTTTTTCTTATCAAGAGTATTTTCCTCCTCAAGATTTGCTTAACTTAGCATAAATTTTAGGTAAATATAAACACTCTAGGAGCCTAAATAGTAGTGTTATTGTAGCCAAGATCGTGTGATGATACAAGCAAAACAAAGTCTGTGGGTAGAGGGAAGTAACTAGAAGACTAGCTGGTTTATTTGAAAAACAAGAGACAAACTTTTGGGTGCACAAGCAGTTCTTCAGGCCTTATAGAAATTCAGGTTGATTACGATGAAGTGTTTCTTCATTCCTGCCCTGTATTCCTAGCAGGAATGTTTATGTTGGCTTTCCCTTGGGTCAGGTGCTTTCTGCTGGTGCTCCATCCCAGAACCTGCTCAGCACAGTGGTGTCAATGAAGCCCAGTCTAGAAAGGCAGGGGATGTAATAGAAAAAGCTTGGAGTTTATGTTCCACATATTTGTATTTTCAAAGCTTATGCTTTCCCTGGATTTTCATCCATTAGTGGGTGTTATGCAGATTGCTTTAATTTGTAGGGGCTTCCATAGTTTGCTTAGGGGGGAAATTTCAAAAATTGAAGGAAACTTTTAAACACAAAGTCAAGCTGCCAGGCTGGTCCAGAGAAATTTGCAAGGCTGGTCAGAGAGAACATTTGCATTTTCTATTCCAGTAGAACATACAACGCTCCATTAGGTAACTGCAGCCCTGGGGCTTTCACTCTGCCCCCTCTGTACATTAAGTGCATTTCAAGTGTGTGTTCCCCCTACCAGAGCACATAAAATTGAGCAACAGTGTGTAACATGCAATAAATGTCTAGCAACCACTTCTGAAGTAGCTGCTGGCCAATTTAATAGATATTTAACAGGCAGGGGATGGGAGAATAGTACTAGTTTCATATTTTAAAGGCAAATTTAGCTTTTATTATTGGTCTCTCGTGTGAGAGCGTTGTAATTATTTCTGCAGCTTGATCTTTGGGGAGGTTTGCTTTACACAGTGTTTGTTAATGGAAAACAAACATAAAATGCAGCAGAGAGAGGTGACATAGTGACAAATGGAGGATGTTCCCCTTGGGAAGTGTCTAGTCCTTCTTTTGTCAAGTCACCCCTGATCAGGTTCCCTTGCAGCTGACTTTGGGAAAAGGCAACATCTTCTTTTGGCAGCATCCAGACCTTCATCCAACAGGGCTTAGGAACAGACATCCCTCAGAGTTTAAGGACCATATGTTTGTAGCTGTTTATCAATGGTGTTTAAATCTGATTTCATCTCCAGAGCTGAGATAAAAAGACAGCTAGATTGATTACTGTGGTGAAAAGTTTACTGTGGAGGGTATTAGAAGGTTATCATGGTCTGGTACTGGTGCAGCCTCTGTGGATGATGAGTGGGTTCTCCAAAGTCCTTTAACTGTAGGGAGTGAAAAAAAGCTTAAAACTTTTTTTTTTTTTCTTTTTTCTCTCTCTCTCTCTTTTAAATACTGGAGTAAGCCATATACAACACACACAAAGAAAAGGACAGAATAGTTTGGAACAGCAAAAAACAGCTTACGGTGGAATCCATTGTGAAAATGAGTCTTTTTCTTGATTTTGTTCTGGTGTTCATTAGACAGCCTGCATTCATGCAAATCACCAGACACTAAAGTTAAGTGAAAAAAAACTTAATTTTTTTGAAAAAAATGTGCAATGAATGCTCAGTGGAAATCATAAATAAAACCTAATGAATATTATTTCTGTTGCCAATCTCCCTAAAAGTGGTGGTCTTTGATCAATGTCCCCCTGTACTTTAAACCTAGCCAGCTTGGTTTTTTTGGCCCCCACGCAGACACCACATACCAGGGCAGGCAACCTATCCATTTCAATCAATGGCAAAAAGATGGATCACTTATTTGTTTGGGTTTTTTTTCTCAGCTACAAAAATGAAACAGAACTTATTCCATTTGAAATCCTCCCCCCACCCCTTACAAAAAAAGTCAGACAGTTTTGAAAAAAATATATTATTTATCCATCTATAGTAGAAACACAAATGGAAACCAAAGCAACTGCCAGTTTTCCAGCAGAGCAAGAAGCAAAATGTCACAGAACCCACACCAAAATGAATTAGTTTGATTATATATTTTCCACTGGGATAAAAGACAATGATACTAGTGTAACAGGAATGAAAATAATTCAGTCCTGGTTCAAATTAACGTACAGCTGAGAATGCTAGAAAGTAATTCCAATGGGTGTGGGGTTTTCTTTAAAAAAAGGACTTTTTGTCATGCATATTTTTATTAAATGTGCCTGTTTCCTATGACTTTTCATTTAAAATCTGTGTGCCCAAAAGCTCTAGTATTTATTTACATGTGCTTGTTGGGTGCCATTGCCAGTCTCTCAATTAGGAGCAATTCAGTGTCCCAGCTGTTGCTGCTGCCCTGGGAGGGGTGGTGCTCTCACAGCTGGAGGGACAGTAAATGCTGTAGTGTCACTCCCCTGGCCAGAGTGATAGGGGCCCAAAATCCCAGGCTCTGAGAGCTGAGAGCTGACTGGAGCTGCTGCAGTTTGCAGCAAGCTCCTGGACTGCAGGAGATTGTGTCTAAGTAAGGGTCCAGAATGCCATGTTCCTGTGTCTTGAGAAGACCAACAACACAGCTGTGAGGAGGCAATAGGTTCTTGTTCACCAGAAATACAGTGCTTACACCTCTTGGTGTGCTCTGTGATAAACATGTCTCTTTAAAGCTTGTAGACCTCTGTTCACAGCTGCCAACTGAGGATTTGCTGTTGGAGACCTCTGCCAAACAACATTTGGAGGCAGGAATATAAAATCTGCTGGACTTGAAGAATACTGGTGTTTGGATTTCTCCAGGCATTCAGGGGCCAGCAAACTTAATGTACCATCCCTTAGAGCTATAAAGCTGGATAGATTTATTCAGCTTCCTAAATGGCCCTATAGGTAGGAGGAAGATCCTAATGATGTATGACAAGACTTTCATTACAAAATAATTTCATTTGCTTCATGTGTGTTAAAGCACCTTATAGCTGCTTTGGAAACTTGAAAATGGGTTTTAAGCGGGTTTTAAATTAAAAAAAGAGATGGGGGATGGGTTATCTAAATAGTGGAGCTTCTTTAAAGCCTTAATCCCAAATGTCCTAATTTTTTCTTCAGTTGATGGAATCCCTTATGCTAGGAGAGGAGAAAGCATTTGCATTAAATACAAATTGGAGTTGTATTTACATGCAGTGTATGGAAGGCAAGTTTGAGCAGAAATAGTGTGGGAGAATATCATATTTGGCTGTAATACAATTTCTTCAGAATCTTTCAAAGTAATCCATAGAGGAGGCAAGTGTAGCTGCTACAGCTAGTTAACTGAAGGAAAAGGGGAGATGCAGGGGTCTGCCAAGTTTGTGCTGGGGATTAGCAGCAGCATCAGACCCCGTACTTGGCTCCTGCTGCAGTAGAATGCCAGCTCCACTGCCTGTTGCACTCTCTGCCTTGTGACAGTGCTACGTGCCAGGGAGAATTGTGCTGGAGCAGCACAGCAGGAACAAGCAAGCCTCGACTGAGGAGTGCCACAGTGGGGCACTCTACCATGCCCTATAAATTGCTGTAAAGTTTATGGTGACAGCCCAGAAAACACCGACTCCTGACGATGCTGCAACTTCCTGCACAAGCACGTTTGTGAGTCAGAAGAGAATTGACTCCCAGTCTCCTTGGAAGTGAGGGGGACAGATGCTGCTACACAGGTGCTCGAAGAGCAATCCAGGACAGACCCAGGAGTATGTTTTCAGTTATAATGAAGCTGGGAAGTAGCTGCATCATCAGTCCCATGATTGCTGGAGTGCTATCTTTGCTTAATTAAAAATAGCACTCCACAAGCAGCACTTATCTTCCAGTGAGCTGACACCAAGCTGCTCCAGCAATCCTAAATATGTTTGTTTAAAGGGTGGCTCTGATGGCACTGCTCCCTCTGGTGTCTTCCTTGCAGGAGGAGCCATCTCAGGGAGAAGACAGTCCCCATGCCCAGAGGCCCTTCTGCAGGAGTGAACAAACTGCTCAGAGCCTGTAAACACCACTTTGAATCCTTGCCAGAAATGCAGCAAGGGATGGTCTGGTTGTGAAGCACTGGGAGGGAAGGGCTGTCACATGGAATTTGGTCTTGGTGCCACATCAGGCCTAGAATATCACCCTCATGAAGAGTTGTTTAAAAGCATCAGTTTGAGATGACACGTTGGGCAAGAGAGGGGTTTACAAAATGTGCTGTGAACATGCCAATTGAAGGAGGCTTACAGCAGCCCTTAATATCTCTGGAATGGGCTATTCCTTTTCTGACCACAGAACTGTGCTTGTTTTACTGGGCAAGGATATCACGAGGCCTTGCATCTGGAGTTGCAAGGGATACTACTTAAATGTGCAATTTTATTCATATACTTTCTGCATCAGTCTTAAACTTTTATGCTTATGTGCACTTCTGTATGCTGCCATTTATTTTTATCCATCATGGATTCATTTATGTTGCTATCAGTCAAGAATAACATAATTATGAAGGTTGTACTGTTAATATAGTCAGGATTCCCAGGTATCTTATCAAAATGCTCATTGCTCTAACAATCTGTGAATGAGCCTATTTACACAGCAGTCTAACATAAAATTACATCTTTATAATCCTATTCCTCAAATATTGTCAGGTTATGCTCTGTTTCTTAATTAACTGAAAACTACATTACACTGTATGGGCAAAGCCAAACCAAAATCAGCTTACCCATACCTCATTTATTTATGTCACAGAGCTCTCTAGGAGGCCTAGTAAATGAAAAGGTTGTCTGTTGCTCTTCTGCTTGTTTTACATGATTTGGTTTAATTTCAAAATTCTCAAATGCTACCTTACTTATGATACATGTACTTTCAAGACTTTTTTTCATGTATGGACACATATTCCATAGTAAAAATGGCAAGAACATAGTCTAGGCTTTGGTAGTAGAGTCAAGTATGCTAAAAAGTCACTTGAGAGCTGTTTTGATCTTCTCTCTGATACCTCAGAGCAGTTCTGGTCATCAGCAAACCACACATGCTAGAAAGTTTTCTGATCTCAGGTGAAAAACTCCAAGGATGTGGCATTCAGTGTGACTCTGAAGATAAGGTTTGCAAATTGCAGATAATTTCTTCTGAAGTGAAAACAAACAAACAAACACAAAAAAAACCCACAAAAACAAACAAACAAAAAACCAACCAACCAAACCAAACAAAACCAACAAACAAACAAAACAAGAAACAAACAAACAAAAACCAACCTAAATGTAAAAACCACCAGAACTGGCCCTGGTTTGCACAGGGAGTCTTGTGTCAGAGCAGAGGATTCAGTTTGGAGCTCTTGAGAGAAAAGTCATGAGAGACTGGTGTTACAAGAAAATTCAAAATGGTACAGCTGTGTCTTGATTTGAGGTTAGGAGAAAAATTCACAGATGAGCTGTAATTTTGCCTGAGATCATTTCTCTCTTGGCTGGTGTAATTGCCAGAATGTCCCTCTTCTCTCTGTAAACAAAAATATTTTTCTTGTCAAATAAAATGAGTACATTTTTGAACCAGAAGACTATTTTTTTGAAACATGCTCCATTCAAAAGAAAAAAATAAAAATAAATGTTCCATATTTGAAAGGTTAAAATCAAAAATGATAAAATAAAACACTCTATTTTTAAATTTCTGATTAAAAAAATATAGATATTATCTTAACATTAAAGCAGTTTTCTCATTCCATTGAGGCACCAAATTGGTCTTTTTACTTCACTGTTTATAAAGTTGGAACAATTTCATTTTCAGTTATTTTTCAATTTGCTTTGTGTCTTGCAGTGGGGTGAGTTGGCCAGTCATGACAGGAATTTGTAGTGTATTTTCATGAACCTGAAAGTAGTTTCCTTTTCTTTAAAACTAAAAATAAAATTGTTTAAGCTATTAAGAAAAGGAATTCACAAACGTGTAGTGAGAACTTCAAAGTTTCATGTATCTGAGCCACCTGTATCTAAAAAGAGGAGAGTTTCTGCCAGAGCTCATGCAGAAGCTGAAGTCCTCCACTGTCATTGAAGTAAATCAAATAAAGCCTTGAAAACCTGGCAGGGAAAGTTGGGCATCTTTTCAGGCCAAATGAAAGTCTGGCTCAAAAGAGACTCGTGGAAATGAACAGTTCATATTCTGAAGGCAACATATATTTACAGAAAATGAAATCTTGCTTAAAACACTTTTTGAATCATGTTGAAGTGTTCATTGTAAACTCAAAAGGTCTTTCTTGATTTACTTGGCTCAATTTCTGAGCTTTTTCTTCTTCTGCTAATGGTAACCCATCAATCATTGGAGTTGAAATCAGATTTTGCAGAAGGCCATGGGCATCATTTAAAGTCATTTAAACTTTGCCAGCCTGTCCCCATTTCTTAGGAATCATGACAATTAATGCCAAAGGATTTTTCCCTCTAAAAAAAAATTTGCAAGTGTTGATTGCATCTTTCTTGTTACACCTGACCCATTTATCACCAATTAACCATTTTGCAGCAGGGAAATGGCTGCCTGAGAGAAAGGCACATCCAATTCTAGCTTCATCTCCTACATAATGATTTATAGGCCAGAACCTCCCAAATTTTTTTTAATGTCTTAATGTGCCTTTGATATTTGTAGTGGTGCATTATTAATATTCAGATATTAATAGGTAATATTTGCCAAAATATGAATTTGATAGCAGACTTGGGTGTGGGTGAGCAGTCTGAGTTCACAGTCAGAAGCAGTGTGATATCATGTGTGGAATCCACTCCCCAGAATATTGTTGGCAGTACTTGTAGCAGTGGTAATTTGCTGTTAGGTACCTTAGGTTTTACTTGAGTGCTTTGCTCACACCTTTGTGTCATTATAAACAGATCTGTAGAAAATTACAATCAGAGCCTTTGTTCACAGGTCAGTATAACTTCATGCTTCCCTTCATGCTACTCTTCCTTCTAGATTTGCTGCAGAGCCACAGTTAAAGCCATCACTGTCTGTTTTAATGCAATGCTAATGTTTTGCTCATGATAAAGATGTTATCATCCCTTGTTAAAAATCAGAAACAACAGAGTTAACATTGTCAGATGAGACTCTATGTCTGAAATCACTGATAGCAAATTAGTTTGTACAGAAGATGATGAGTGGGGAGTAGTAGTATCTTTTGAGTGTGATGGATAGTTTATTCAGGTAGTAGTGATGCAGAAAACAGAACAAAAATAAATAGATGAGGAAGTACTTTGAGTGGTGGCTGACTCTGATTTTTCTCTGAGCATGAGTACATGCACCCAACATTGCTCAGATCTGGTCACTGGTCCCTTCTGGCCAGTTTTGGAAGGTGGCCTTTTTCCCAGTTTTATCTCTGGTTTGGGAAAGTGATGACATGGAACTGGGTAATGATATTCCTCTGAGAAGAAAACCAAAATGATACTTCAGTTTAATGAATAGAAAGTAGGAGGCAAAGATATTATGCTGTACACTCTAGCCATTGCCATTTTCATCTGTTTAAATACCTCCCTCTTCCAGCCCTGGGTCAGCCTCTGGGGGAGTTATCCAATATTCTTTCTCTCAGGTGTCTAAAAGCACAAGCAATTTCCAGTGGGTTTTCTCCCATTCTCCAGAGGATACAGCAAAGTTATTATGAAATAACTTGGATATCCCCCTGCAACATGGAGACTTGCCAACATTCCTTGTTTGTGGGCTCTTTCTGGTATAAAACAATCTTCTACAGTAGCAGGACAGCACAGGCAAGGACAATATAAGGTTTATATTCGGTATATTATGCCAAATAATTTTCATTCAGTTTCTGATATATGGCTGTGTTTAAGAACTCTGAATAAAGATTTAATTCCCCTAGTCCTACAGGGACAATAAGCTTCTGCCTTCAAAGATAGATCTGGTTTATATCTGCTTACTCCAGGTAAATTACTAGCTTTTTTGAACTTCATTAATTAGCAAGAACATCCAAAAATCAATTATGTAATCCCACGCATTTTTACCAGGCTTTACTTTTCCAGGGAATGGCCTTCCCATATCAAAATCCACATATGCTGTCCTTTTAAACCACACTGCAAATACAATCTTAAAATGATAACCTGAAATGCTTCTTTCCAACTGATGTGTCTTTGAAGAATTTAAATCAGATGGCCTTTGCACCAGTGGAATGAGAAAGTAAGGCAGTCAGCTGAAATACATCTCTTTTTTTCCTGCTTTTTCTTTTGTCAGTACGTGTGGAATTATGATTGCACAGGTAGAATATCAGCCGTATGTGTCGGGGTGATCAGTCACGCAATCAAATGCAGGATCATTCTTTACCATAAATGCATTAAAAGAAAATCAGTCACATGGATTTGGCTTTCAACAGAGCAGCAGGCTGCGTTCTATTCATAACAAATCAGCTCACGCTTTGGGGAAAGCTACAAATCACTCCCACAGCATTATTCATTGGATTGTCCTTTGCATCCCTCCAAGGAATTCTTATGCATGCTCTCTGCTCTTAGGCTAATAGTGGCAGTGGGGGAGGCAGAAAGAAGGAGCAACCTCTTTGGAAGGACAGCTTGGGGTCTTTTTTGGGGGGGTGGGTGGGTGTTTTTAATAAGCAGGTTTTCATATTTCTGCTTTTCAGGGCAGGCAAGCATTCTAACTGAATGCATGGTAGATTACTCAGGTTTAGGTTTAATGAATTCCTTATGATTTAGCTGGAAATATCCATTTTCTATCAGTGTGAATCCATTATTAGTATTGCTAAGGCATAGATTGCATTAGTGGTTGTACATAAAGCTCCTTGCTGAACTCAGAACCAGCTGTACCAAGCTCACCATATAGAAAATAGTAATAAATATTCAGTAGAAATCTGAAATGGTCAGGTCTCAGTCTATGCCTTAGGAGAGATAATCAAGAGAATTTCAAAATTCCCCCAAAAGCTGTGGTTGCCTAGGAACATACATACTCCACCTTGAACAAACAAAAAGATTATATTAATTTACATCTTGTAACCAAAGGGGCTAAATTCCCTCTCTTCCTCTGCCTGCAGTCTCAGCAGGGGAGTACTGATGCACACAGCCCCACACAGCTCAGAGGAACTGAAGAGGAAGATGAGGATTTTGGTGGCTGCTTTCTGCTGGGCCCCTGCTGCCTCAGTTGTTACTCCAGCAGTATTTGTCAGCTGCTTCAAAGCACTGGATCCAGTGTGACAATCCCTAAAAGTGTGGCATGAGGGACCAGGAGGTGGCTCAGCAGGCAGAAGCTCCAGAGCCATGAGCAGGGTTGGGGAGGCTGTGGGTGCAGTGCTGCAGCACAGGTGCCCCTGGGAGCTGAGCAGGACTGGGGCACACAGACCCAGGTGTGTGTGCTGAGCCTGGCTTCTTACCACACCAGGGGCAACAGATTTTAGCCCAGAAGGGGGATATTTGCTTTTGCTTCCACTGCTTAGAAAACTTGAGCTGGCTTTGTGAGCCCTGCACTGTCCATTGGAGATGGATGGATGGATGGATGGATGGATGGATGGATGGATGGATGGATGGATGGAAGGATGGATGGATGGCAGATTTGGGTGCCTCTCCAGGTGGACCTCAAAGCACATCAAGCTCTGAATTGCAGTGGCTCAGAGCTGGACACTCCATTCATTCATGCTGTACTTGTTACTGGTGAGGCCACACTTTGAGTGCTGTGTCCAGCTCTGGCCCCTCAGTTTAGGAAGGACATTGAGACACTTGAGTGCATGCAGAGGAGGCAATGGGGCTGGTGAGGGGCTTGGAGCACAAACCCTGTAAATAATAACTGAGGGAGCTGGGGTTGTTTAGAAAAGGACACTCAGGGGTGACCTTATCACTCTCTACAACTTCCTGAAAGGTGGTTGTAGTCAGGTGGGGGTTGGTCTCTTTCTCCAGGCAACAGCTGACAGAACGAGAGGACACAGTCTTAAGCTGCATCAAGGGAAATACAGGTTGGACAGTAGGAAAAAGTTTTTTACAGAAAGGGTGATAAAGGACTGGAATGGTCTGCCTGGGGAGGTGGTGGAGTTACCATCCCTGAACATGTTTGAAAAAAGACTGGATGTGGCATGCAGTGCCATGGTTTAGTTGAGGTGGTTAAGGCTGTGTTGGACTTGATTGATCTTGGAGGTCTCTTCCAACCTAGTGATTCTGTGTGCGTCTGTTCATTGTTCATTCTGCTGCCTCAGCAAAGAGGGTGATGAAATCTGGTGGAAATGTAGAGTGGGCAGCAGTTAGCACTTCTCCCATGGGCTGTTTCTCCACCAACTGCCAGAAGTTGCAAGTCTGAGTTCAAATCTGCATCAGATACTTTAAAAAAGATTTATGGTCAGTTCATTGCATGGAATTTCTCTCACTACTTTCTTAAACCACCATCTCCTCTCTGGGGCTTGACTTCAGGTTTATGAAGTGGTCCTTGGGAGGCAGCATGAAAGCTGCTGGCTGAGAAGCCTCCTCTCAGACTACGATCAACAACACAGTTCTTGAAGACATCCACAGTTGGGAGCAGAGGGTTAAAAGCTGAAGATTGGTGGGAAGGGTGTAGAATGTTTCACGTGACTTTGCAGTTGGGAATACTGAAGGATATCAGCCTGGGAAACCCTATATTACGCCTGCTGCTGTTTATCCTCTGTCTGTTTTGAGTAGAATTTCTGACAGTGCTGATGTTCCCACTTGTAAACAAATTTACTCTTTGCATTTCAGCCATGGTTTTGTGGTTGCTCTGGTCACCTGCCTGTGCCTATTCACAACCCAGGATATTTGAATTCATTGCTGTTCTCTCAACAATCTGTAGGAGGGAAATGAATATCTACTTTATTGAGTGCATTTATCATGAGCCCATCCTTTTTCAAGCAGTTCAAATAACTCCTTAAGTGAAGATCTTGCACTTTAGAATAATGACATGACTCAGACAGTAGATGAAATGAGTAAAGCAATAAGCATCTCATGCAAGAGAATCTGTCCCATCAAATACTTGCCATCTGCACAGAGGATGAGGATTCAACTTTATTTTCTCATTAGCTCTCTTTATAGCAGCAATGAATATGAAGCTAGAGCAAAAACATTGTTGACTGACACAAGGAGGCTATGGGTTTAATTATTCAGCCATGCCCCTTATGAACTTCTGGAACCTGAATCTTATGGAAAACAACTGAAGGATCTGGTAACATTAACATAAATACGTGGTATAAACCCATGCACAAGAAATGATCTTCAAGCATCAAAACATGGATTTTCTTCCAGATGGTTCCTGACTCATCAGGAAAAAATGGTGGTATCAGAAAATCAGGCTACTACTCCAAGATGATAAAGTTTTTCAAAATAGGCGGTCAGTTAAATATCAAACTGCCTTAATTTGTTGGAATGGCAAATTTCAATGACATGTCTAGATTTGGGAATATCAGAAAGCTTGAATTTCTTTGGTAGAACTGTTTTGTCCTTTCCAAACATATCTTTTCTAAATATGCATTTATCATCTTTGTACAGATTCTTCAGTTTTTATACCCACACACATATGCATGCACACAAATCAGAGAAGAAAGAAAAGCTTATTTCTACATGTTTCAAATATTAGAGGAAATAAAATGGTGATAGTTCAAAATGTTTCCAGGAAGAAAAAATTCAGTTTCTGCTTTAACACAGCATTAGATCAGCATCTGGCCCTCCTCTATGGAAGCAGTTGATAATTTCCAGCAGAAGATCACCTCATTTTCCTCCTACAATTCACTGACATAAAGACCAGAGTGTCAATTTTTTTGTTTTGTTTTGTTTTGTTTTTTTGTTTGTTTGGTTGGTTGGGTTTTTTGGTTTTTTTTTTGTTTTGTTTTGTTTTGTTTTTGTTTTTGTTTTGTTTTTGTTTTGTTTTTGGTTTTGGTTTTGTTTTTTGGTTTTGTTTGTTTGTTTGTTTGGTTTTTGGTTTTTGTTGTTGTTTTGTTTGTTTGTTTTGGTTTGGTTTTTTTGCTTTGTTTTGGTTTGGTTTGGTTGTTTTGTTTTTTGTTTTTTTTTGGCAATGTCTTTCCTTCAGACACTTAGAACTAAAAGCCACATGGGATATACCAAACACTAATTTGTTACAGCTCTTCATTTACATAGATGAGTGAAACCCTGCCTGCTTGAGCCTAGCCCATTTCCTAGTGAACACTTAAATGATACAAAAATACCCAGATAGCAGTGCAATAGAAATACTTGGGTAGATAATTCAGTTATTGAGAATTGCTTCTCAATTTAATCTTTTGTGATGATTTCCATGAAACATCTGGGAATCTTCAAATTTCTTTCCTCAGGCATTGAAATTCAATTGATCACCTACTGTTTTAAAAGAACTGAACTAATGTTGTGATTAGTTAAAAATCTTTTAGAGGAAAGAATTGAAACAGAAATAGATTAAAAACATTCTGGCATCTGTAGGAATTAATACAAACTTGCTTCCCCTGTCTGTGATTCCTAATTGAATTCTGTATAAAACAGGTTGTAACCTTTCTTCCAGCACCTGATGGAAATATTTTGTATCTTTGTCCTACCTTCAAGATCAAGGCACCCACCTTCTGCCTCATGACTCAAGAGTGAATAATGAGGGGAATGAGTTATGAAGCCAGAGTAGCTGGCTTGACTAATTAATTCTGTTTTTAAAGTGCTCCCAATGTGGAAGGGAGTGAGAGAGGGACTTTGGACGAAGATGGAGAAAGGAAATGCAAGCAAAACAATGTTTGTTTAGGAGGAGTCAAAATGGGTTTATGGTCCATATGATTTACACATTTAAGCTACCCTCTGGGGACTAATGTTTTATTGCTTTGGAAATGAGGTAAGAGAAATCTTAAGAAGTCCTGAAGATTCTGGTGGAGGGAAAAAGCAGAGAGATGATCATACTCACTTCTGATATGAGTGGTAAAAAATAATGTTCATTGGCAAAAAAACTCCATCTGCTTAACCAGTTTAAATTTTTCAGGCCTGTGCATGGCTAATAACACTTGTCAATAGGATGTCTTCTCCTGTATATGAAGGTTTTATGAGCAGTGAAGAGTAATCTTTTTAACACTAACAGTGAAGACCAAAATTCCCTCTTCACTGCCAGCCATGATTCATGCATTTAAGTCCTGTTCCAGAAGCATAAACTGAGCTCCCAGGATACTGTCTCTACCATGCTCAAATGCTTCTCAAAATGATTTCAGCCACTTCAGGCCAGTGCTTTTTAAGGCTAGAAATAGAACAAAGTGGACCTGGGTGAAATACCTGCCCAGCTTTGCCCACAGAACAGACAGGCTTCTTTGGCTTCCATCATAACACACACAAACTTACAGCAGTTCCAAAGCTGAATTGGATTTGCCTGATTACTTTGTTCTTTTTGCCCCATAATTCAGAAGGCAGAGCACTAGAGATGCATAGCCAGCTTTTTCCCACCCCTTCCTCCAAAACTGGTGTGGGTGAGGCTGCTCAAGTGCAGAACACTTCACTGTTAGTGAAAAACCTTGATCAAAAATTTTGCACAAGTGCTACCCAAACAGCACTGGCTTTGGCGTGGTTTTGGTTTTTTCTCTCTCTCTCTCTCTCTTTTTTTTTTTTTTTTTTTTTTTTTTTTTTTTTTTTTTTTAATTTTTTTTTTTTTTTTTTTTTGGAGGAGGGCCTAAGAGGAACATAACAATGGAAATCAAAGCAATTCAGAGGGGTTTTTTTTAACTGCTTCTCAGAAACACATCAGGCATGTTTCTGATAGCACTGTGCAGCAGGCTGAGGTGCTTACATTTCTCCTAAGCCTCATACATTATAGGTGCTTAAATTATGAAAAAAAAGCCACTAAAAAAACCCCAAAATCCCCACAAAGTCTTGTCACTGAAGTTCATATCTTTCTAAGTACATTCATTATCCTACAAAAAGTGCTGAAGACACCTGTGTGTTGAAATGACTAATCGATTTTTCATCCTATAAACACACACTAGCAAATCAAAAGGAAAATCAGCTCTGATAACATTTAATTAGGGAGAACTATTACTGAAACAAACAGAAAAGCATTTCTGTTTCAGATTGAACAGAACATTTCGTAAGACACATCACTTTCTTATCCTGTGCTTATAAAGAAAGCTCAAGTAACTTTTTTGTGTATTAAAAATCCATTAATTCTCTGACCTGGTAACCCAGTGGTTAATATAGTCACATTGCAAGATCTATTTCCAGGTTTAATCCTTCCCCATCACTACCTGGGAATATTACAGACAGGAGGTATCAGATCTGATAACATTTTTCTATCAGAGAAGCTGTTTCTGAGTCCTATTTGAACATCCATGGCCAGCAAAGGCCTCTCTTAAAATAAAAGGAGAAGAGCTCACTGATAAGAGGAAACTCATTCAGGTGAATTGAAAACCATGTCATTAAATTGCTATGTCTTCCACATTCCTTGTGTCTTTGCACCTTTACCTTTCAAATTGTTATCAATAACCATCTTGTATAACTTAGCTTTTGTGGGCTAGACCTTTACTTTTCAATACCTTTTGTGGGACTATAAAAGATCCCTGACATCCTTTTTGTCCAGGTAGGCCTTGCACATCTCTTTCCCCTTTCCTTGTGGCTGCATGTGTTATGGTACTAAACAATCCTTCTTTTCATTTCCAGTGAATGTTTTTGATTTTTGAGTCTATTCCACTTTAAGAACAGCAAGTTTTTCACAGCTGAACCCCATAGCCAGGCATTCAGCTTATCATAACTAATTCAACATATAATCTGTAATATTTATCAATTGACAAAGGTACACTCAAAAGTAGTATTGTAACTATGATTTGAAGCAGATTGAGAAAGATACTCCATACTGACTATGAAAAGAGTTGGGGCTTGTTTTTTCATAATGTTGCTATTCTGTTGTTGGTAAACTTTTCAGTGTCAAGTTTTTGACTTTTCCATCCTGTTGAATCAGACCATCCAGGTCTTCAGAATTACTGACAAAAGCTGCTGTCTGCAGTGCATTTCCTATTAAATCCCCACTAATCCTCAAAAATCTCTTGAGACTTTGTCCTTTTTACCTTCTCTCTCAAAAAATATTGCTGAAGCCAGTAGTTTGATAATTGAGGATTTTCTTTCTTTTCAGAAGAGTATTTTATTTTTGCCATCATAATGAACTTTTCTGATAAGTGCTGGAAACAAACTTCAGGCAGGTATTGACCAGGAAATCCTTTCAAATGTGCTTCACTGGGAGCTGGATCTTTGGCTGGTACAAATGGAAAGGCTTCCTGCAAAGCTTGCAGTGCTGTAACAGCTGCAAATCTGGAGCAGAACTACCTCCTAGTGAATGAAGAATTGTTCTCCACAGTGTGTTCTGCAATGTTTTAGCTGCAACTATTCTTCAATGTCCATTTTGTGCTAAGACTAGTTTGTTGGATACTTTTTTCCCTCCAACTCCCCCATTGATCAGACAAAGTGTTGCTTGTAATTAAGTTTGGTATCTACTAGAGATATGTAGCAAGAGGAGCAATGTTTGTTATTTCTCCTGATGAGGTGCAAATGTATGGGATTTGGAGGCAGTCACAGCACAGCACAGAGATGTCTTGACATGCCTCAGAGAAAAGAGAAGATCACAACAGAAATTCCTTACCAGGGTTTATTGGCAAAACCATTTTCTTTCTGTGTTTTCCTTTATGTGAAAGCTGATGCTTATGTTCTTTCCATGTAAAACCATTTTCAGCTCTTAGGGGCCCAGGATTTTCAAGTAGCTTATTCCCCCTTGTTTTGTTTTTAGCATGCTTTGGGTATATTTGGGGACTTTCTTTTATTTCTACAGTGTTTTGAGAAAAACAGTCCATTTGCTGTAGTGTGTATTTGCCTGTGTGAAGGGCATCTGCTTTATAGCTGAATGTATACCGAGAGGCTGGGGTTTGTGGGCTTATTTTAAATGATGCGTGGGCTTGCTAATTCAGTTTGTTTTCCCCTGTGCTTATTTCCCATATAATTCGTCACTACAGGAGTCAGGTATTATTGCTCCCCTTTGTCTAATTTCCTCACAGCAGACAGGAGGTAAAGATCCTGCTCAATGGAATTGCTCTTTCAGTTGTGTTTTGTTTGTCCATTCTAAACCTGAAGGATTCAGATGAAGGAGGCAAAGGAGCCATGGCATCCTCCCTGCTCTTCCAAGCTACAACCCCAAGGCAGACCCTCCATGTGCAGCTGTCCTGCCAGGCCTCCTCCTGGCCTCAGCCACCAGCAAGGGACAATGAAGACTTGTCTTCTGCATCATGCCAGCGCTAAGAGATTTCTGCAGGGTGGCAGAGAAGCTGCTTTATAGCTGCTTAAGTCTACGGGAGTCTTAAGGTTTTTCATCTCCACTTAAAACACAAGTGTTTTAACGGAGACAGCTTTTCATGTCATCTGCCTCTTTTTGCAAGGAACACACTAAATGTTTCTTTACTAGGACCATTTGTAAACATCTAAAAAAAAAATATATATCAAAGAAGGCATGGTTTCACAGCTCAAACCAGCTTCCTCAAGGTTTTCAGTAGGATTCCAGAATGATTTTGTTTTGCGTAACAGCATTGCAATTCCTTTGTTCCTTGGTCCCGTTCTCCTAACAGGGCTATGTGGGAAAGCCTCAGAAGTTTCTTATCTCAATTTGTATTTAGGGTCCTGAAATTCTTCATTAAAAGCTGCATTGATCTTCTGGATGTAATTACATCTGTCTTCCTGTAATTATTAATTTCTTAATAGCTTTATGAAGGGCTCCTTATTCCATCTTAAGTGCCATTTGGATGCCCTTTTTCCTCTTAGACAGATTGAATCAGTAATAATAAAGCTTACAGAAATTCAGCAAGTGCTCTACAGATATTGCCTGCAGTGATGGTTTCACTCACCTGTGAAATGCAGCCATCTCTGGAATGGAAGCCACTGAATATTTTAACAAAATCTTTATGAAAGAACAGAATTAAGAAATGTACATAAATAGCTCAGTTTTGTACCAAACTTCTGCATTTAAGAACTTTTTGGATTTTTGCTGTTCCCAACTTTGGAAATGTAACTTGAAGGGTCCTTTTCTGGAGAAGGATTTTCCTCATTATCTTATACCCCAATCATCTGTCTCATCTAATGGAGACATTCAGCAATTTTTTGTCTTTGTAACTATGGTGACCAGGTCAACCTGTTGATTTTCCCTAGTTAATTTAACTATTTTCTGACAATGTGGCAAACTGAAAGCTGCTTGTTCTCTGAAATAAGCAGCTTTCAGGGGAAAGTGGAGTTGCTTGTGACTCAGAGAGGAATGGCCTCAGCTTAAATGGCATTTAATCCTTAGGTGCTGTTTCTCTTATCAAATTGCCTGAAATAACTGGTATTTGTTAGCTCATAACTAATAATTTTGTCATGTCACATCAAAATTCCTTAGGGCTCCTGGAGGAAGTGTTCAACATAATTTGATAGAAAAACACCTATGTATCAAGGTTCCTTACTTGCCTTACCTTCTTCAAATTTCTTTTTGGATGTTTGGGTCTTGAGTTTTTTGGTTGCTTGATTGGCTTTTATCTTCTCAAAATAATTCCTACAGATTTCCAGTCTGCATGTTGCTGCCCAGGGGATGAAAGCAGTCAGAGAATCTGTGAAATTTTCTTCCCCTGTGTGGGCACAATATGCTTCCAATCACTCAGAAACTGTGAAGTTTACTCAGGGGGTGACTCGCCCCTTCACTTGCCCTGCTATCAGCAGGAGGGTAGTTCCAGTAGCCAGCAGGCATAGCCACCACTGGCAAATACATTGTGCTGTGATGTGTCCAGCCCCTCAAATCCTTCCCTTGGCCAGCAGTGAGGAGAGGACCCTGCAGCCCAGCTGGCTGCAGAAAGCATCTGTGGGTAAATCAGACACTGATCCTCTGCCACGATGCTCCCTTGCAGAACTGTGTCCTTCAGCCTCAGCCTGGCACTTTGGCTGGGCTGGCATAGGCATTGGGATACCTTGGGGAAGAAAGCAAAGCCTGAAACAGAGAAGGCAGTGATCAGGTCTGGGCTGCACTGCATACCTGTTGTTTGAGGGAGATAATTATGTTAGGTTTCAGGTGGTGGTAGGTAGTCCATCTGGCCATGGATGTGCTCACCTTCTTGCTAAGAGCATATGTTTGCAGTCAGTGAGGGTTTAACAGGTAGTTCAGTCCTTGGTCTCACTGTTAAATCTTCACTTGTGGTGGTCCTTCCCAAGACACAGGCTGCTCTCAGAATTCTCTTAAGCAAATTAGCCCTACTCCACATTTTTTCCCATGAAAGGCATGGAAGGCAAGAAGATACCCTTCATACCTTTGTAATTTGTGGCTGCTGAGCTTGCAGCCCAGCATGAGTTGGGATAACTCCACACTACAAAACCAGCACTTCTGCTCAAGCTGGCACAGAAAGGCAGCAATTGTGTCTGCTGCCCAGCCCACTAAGCTTTGGGAAATGTATCTGGTGAGCATCTGTATAATAAATACCAGTTTTAGTTCTTTGAACCAGTTCAAAAGTTTGGCAACAAATAATTCTTTGAATTTTTGTTTCTTCTTCTTCTTCTTCTTACTGCAGTAATTATTCCAAGTTACACACAAAGGAAAAGTGTAAATACTCTTTTAAAGTTCTTGACCTGCCTTGGGACAAATGGATTTCCTTTAGCATCCCTACAGCCTTTAAACAAACAGAAATATTGCCTTGCCTTTGTTTGAGTTCCCCTGCTGATATCAGTTAGGTTTTCATCCGACTCTGCTTTAATTTCCAGTGAGATTCTTTCTCTTTAAACTGCAGGGAGTGCAAAACCCCATGGCACAGTGCAAGGACAGGATTTTCTGCCATTCCAATAGCTCCTACTCAAGCAACTGGGTTTATGGTTGCCTCTAAAGATCCCCTGCCTGTTTTGTTTGGGTTTTTATCCCAGGCAGATGCTTTCTTCTCTGTCCATGCTCTAAATACCTAGAAAAGCAGTGCAAATCAGCACCAGCTTTAGGGAAGAAGCACACAGGTGAGCCTGCAGTAAGGTACCCTGAAGCCTTATTTCATGAAGCTTTATTACCTTGAGCACATAGCAACTCTTCAGCACCCAAGTGCACACAGGAAGAGTTTCTGTCTCAGGCAAAGAGCTTATTGTCCTCTAAGCTATTCCCAGCTGCATTCTGCCTTACTGACAGTCTTACTGATGGTCTTTCTATCATGGATTCAGGTAGGAGCACAGTCATACTGGTGTTTCTTGGTGCTAAGGTGTCCAGGAGGACTGGCAGCAATTTTGAGCTTGTCCTTGAAATGGTATTCCATTCCACCCCATTGACCATCTTCTAGCTCACTGAAATTTACTTTTGTTTTTCTTTTTCTTAACTCTTCTAATAAATCTGGAGTTATTTTTAGGGGGTTTTAGGGGGTGGAGTTGTTATTGTTTGTTTATTTATTTTAATTGCAAGACTATTAATAATTTGCCATTAAGTACTATGAGGCTGTTTTTAAATACTGAAATTTTGGATGGTTCTAATTTTTCTTTTTTTTTTTTTCTTTTTTTTTTCTTTTTCTTTTTCTTTTTTTTTTTTTTTTTTTTTAATCAGGGAATGCACATAATATTTTTAGTATTTTAATGGGGTATAAGGTGCTTTTAATAGCCAGGACTTACACTTGTTAACACTAAAAAACCCAGGTATTGCTCTACTTTGCGTCACATATATCAATGTAGTTCCATAAAAGATTGATGCTTTTTTTTTTTGTTTAGATGCAGTGCAAGGCATTGTTTTCAATGTGTATTTAGATTAGGAGTCTGTCCCTGTGTGTCTGAAGACAAAAATGAGTAAATACCATTGGCTTTTTGAGGTCTGGTCCTGTTTCTGCTCTTGACCCACAGGGTGCACGTGTGACCCATCCTCACCCTCACTGTACCTCTGCCTAATCTTCCAGAGGGAAGGACTGAGGAGCACAGATACAAACATGTCAGGAAGTAGGGTTTTGGGGGAATGACATTTACTTTTCTTCTAATCAAGGCTAAAACCAGACAAAGGAGGGGGGGGACAAAGGAGGAAAATTGTGTTATGCTTGGATGGTTTCAAATATGCAAAGAAAAAATCTCAAGTTATTTCAGCATTCGATGTTACATTTAAAATTTGCAGAATATATGCCTAGAATTCAGTTTGAAATGAAAAATCAAAGAAGCTTTGTCACACATTTCCATTACATATTACCAAACCTTCCCCAGTGAAATCTCAGCTGAACAGGGCATGAGGTAATTCTGAGCAGATATAAATTCTATTTCTACAAAACTGCATTTTGCAATTCCTACTTGATTTCATCTACGGCTTCTTGAGCAGAACCAATCTAATCACAACACTTAGATTGACAGGATCTACAAGTATTTTCATAGTTATAATAATAATAATGATAATTAAAAGGACTGCATCAAGTGTCTGCTTGTTTAGCCATGCAATTCTTGTGTTATGTTTTAATACTTTTGCTACTGTCTCAGTTTTTTACAATGCCAGAAGGCATCATCTGCAACTAAATATTTCTCAGTCCTAAAATCAACTTCATGTAATGAAAGTAACCCTGGAGATAGCCATTGAGGTCATTTTTCAGTGTTTTATCACAAATTTTTTATATTTACTCCCAATATTATTTAGCTTTATTGTGTTCTTGTCATTGCAGTTATATGCTTCACATATTTTCATTGGAATATAATCCTCTTCTATGTGGATTTGTACAAGCCAGCTTTTGCAAATGCTATTTATTTTTCAATTGTTTTATCAAAGAGCAAATTCATCTACCTGGAATAGATGATCTCATCAGGAAATGAAAACTTTCAGCTTTTAGAACAACTTTGATATTATTTTTATTCAACTCTTTCCCTTTTTCTTCATGCCAAACACATAATATAATGAATTATGCACACAGATGATAAACTGGTACAAAATCACCTTTCTTCTGTGCAACAGATAGTTTTACTTTGTACATACAGCGGTCTGTCTTCCTGTTGATGTATCCTTGGATAGGGAAGAAATTTATGACAGCTCTGCTGAAAAGGCTAATGGAAGTCACCAGCATCTTCCTGCCCTCTGGCAGGTTTCTTGGAACTAAGAATGAAACTGGAAATTGCCCTGTTGTAATGATGCATTTAAAGAAAATCCCTAAGAATTTTCAGCCATTTCATCTCCGAAACTTTGATTGATTTCAACTACTGCAGAAAAGTGACTCATATAAGGGAATTTTAAAAAGATTTAAGCAATTGGAATTGGGGAATTAATTCATTAACAGGACTCATCTCATTTAGGAGTTTAGCATATTAATCAACTCAACATTTTACCTCTATTTTTTTTTCCTATCCATTTTCACTGTGGTATCAGTGTACTTTTGGAACTCTCCCTGACTCATTTTAATCCTGTTAAATTTCTTCAGCTCTAGAGAAAAAATACTGGCTCTTCAGTTGTAGTACTGCATTTTTAAACAAATGGTACTTATTTTTCTCCTAAATCTTCTAGATGTTTTAATTCTCTTTTCCTTTTAATGAAACAAGCCAACTGTACATGCTTAAGTGGAGTTTGAGAAACTTTGGCAATGTGATGAGTGAATCTGTTATAATTTTACTTGGTGTATTTTTCTGGACCAAGTTCAGACTGACATTTAAGCACCTGACAGTCTGTGAACCTTGGTGATAGTCAGACCCAAAAATTCAGATGTTAAGAGTGTTTTGTTTACCATAACCTTGGTAAACATGGCTATGTCAGATGCATGGTTATAGTGTCCTGCTCTGCATCAGGATATAGGAATTTAATTTTCACTTCATATCTCTTTGAAGAGGGAAACTCAGCTGCTTTGCCATGCATCTACTTTTGGGATGACTGGGATCCCAAAAGATCACAAAGTACTTTTCAGAATTATGACTTTTCGGCCCATTTTTCCTGAAATAATTTAGTGTGCTTACAAAATTGTGCAAGTGTACCAGGTGCCTTCATATTACTAGAATAATTTTGGCACCAAAGGGCTAAATCATTTCATGGGCTTCGTATTTTTTTCTCCAGTCTTTCAGTTCCTTGCTTGTACTTTTTTTTTTTTTTTTTTTAAGATAATAGCACAGAATCACAGAAGGATTGTCAGTATAGATATATAGATTAAAGATTATGAGATGGTCTCAGCGAAGTGGTCCCTGCAAGTTTCTTCTCTAGCATAATTAATATATTCTGCAAAGCAACTGTGCATATGCTTACTTAAACTTGTTTTGCAGTGGAAGAAGAATTAAATGTATGCTTAATCTGAAGCTCATGTTCAAGTGCTTTGTTGAATCAGGCTCTGTAATAACATTACAGTCTCTTCTAAATAGTGTTTCTCTGTTCCTATGTTCCTGACTAGATTGAGCAATGTACTGTTTAATTACATCAGAGCCACTGAATATTGGCATTCAGCTCAACCCTAGGTAATGCTTCTGATTTCACTGTCCCCTTATCTAGCAGATGTGACATCTTTACACTGGAGTATCTTATCCTCTAAGTAATAAGCCTCTGTTGTAATTAATTATATATGAAAAAGCAAGAGAACACAGCTCAAAAAGGTATTTTGCCAATAAAGCTGCTGAAAGAGCAGAACTGCATTTTTAAATTAACCTGAA
Organism: Phylloscopus collybita; assembly: GCA_027886175.1. Lineage (NCBI taxonomy): Eukaryota > Metazoa > Chordata > Aves > Passeriformes > Phylloscopidae > Phylloscopus > Phylloscopus collybita. The sequence goes on from JAJNNQ010000129.1 coordinate 27,413,837, forward strand.
ATTAGGTTCAGAATTATGCAACTTCTCACTTATGGAGACACTTGATGGAAAGTGGAACGAAATTCGTAAGAGCATAGCTCTTTTAAAATTTCATTAAAATCAGTTGAAAACACAGGTGTTGAAACTAAGCTGAACTAGAGGCCTGTCTTGAATTTGGATGTCTTATTTTGCAGGTGAACATGGCCACTGACCTGTCTTTGTGCAGTGAGTGGGAGCCAGATCAGAGAATAACCCCTGTGAGCTGCATGAGGCTTCCATTTGAGAGATGTCAGAAAAAATATCACCCTTATCTGATAGGGAGATGAGTAAGGACTGGTCTCTTCCTCCAGCAAGGATTTCCTGAGATGGTCCTGAGCTGAAAAAGGCTCAGGCACAATGCAGACAAGGATTTCATGAATCCTTCAGAATTGGGAAGGATTTCATGGGATGCTAGTAGAAAGAGTTACTGCCCTAAATAACAGAGGGATTTGGAGGACAAATAAAGGGGACAAATGTCAGTCAAAAGAAGGGACAGGAATAAAAGTAACATAAATTTTAAAGCTTAGTATAGAATTTAAATGCACAAGTATTTTTGTTGTGGGCTACGTATCTCAGGCTGTGTGCACAAGTGAGAGATAGCAAAGGAATTATCTCTCCTATCTGCTATAAAAACCCACAAATCCCACCTTCATTCAGCTTGCAGACATATTTGGCAGACTCCTTCGGGGTTGTGAATAGGTCAGTACTACAGCAGAGAGGTCAAAACCCTTGCTAACCTTCACCTCCACCAACTGAACAAATTCTGAACACAGAGTAAGTGTTATTACTGTCTCATTCCCCTAAAAATTTCAGAAAACATTAAAAAATAAAAAGAGGGGTCTCACAACTGTGCCTTTAAAGGGAGTAGGGAGTATAATAAAGACAATATGAAAAAAGGGTTTGAGCCAGCAGCTTGATTCTAACCTGACTTTATCTGTTGATGAAGGCAAATTGTCACTGTCCCCTTGATAAATTAAATCAAGCTTTGATGAAATACACAAATCAATCAGTTTGTGTATTTCAGGTTTCTTGTATAAGCAATGTCAAACAAGATAATGTATCCAGGCCCACTGTGCTCTTTATAAATTCTTTAGCATGTTTCTATTTGGAGTTATACATTTTATGGGAATTGATGATTCAGAATAGATTCATCATTCATTTCACTACAAAAAAGAGCAGGGGGTAGATATGATAAATGGATAACTACAGGCATCAACATATTTTTAATGCTCTTGATCAATTGCTGCCCTCAGACTTCATCTGCAATGCAGGGTGGTTATGGTAGTTCACAGGCCTTAATAATACTTTATTTATTGTTTAAATAAACAATTGTGTGCTTTTCATATGTTTTACTATATTTTAGTAGATATAGTACATTTTAAATTCTACGTATTCTTAAAAAGCTGATGAGGACTTCATTTTAGCTGAGACAAAACTGCACTATCAGATTTGCACAATGATAAGTGTCTGACACACTGTTCAATCTTGCTGCCCCAAACCATGTGGTAACAATTTCCTCTTTGAAAAATCTCTCCTGTAAATTAAGATGTTCTATGCCCAGATTACGGCTGAGTGAGGAGAAGTTACAGGTACACCACCAGACCTGCTGATGAACTGTTTTCAGGTTTTTCATCACTTTACTACAGTGCAATGCTATTTAATTCCAGAGGAAACCCCTTCTCTGACAGTTTCCTGGAGATGTTCTCAGAAATATTCTGCTTTCACATACATATCTTTATCCTAAAGACTTACAGTAATACTCACATGTATATTCACATCTACATTCCAAATGACTCTTATGAAAAGTGCATCCTTTTCTGTTAGGATCACTCCACTTCTTTTTCAGATCTCCCTCAGGTGGATATCAGTTACTGTTATTAGGACACAAGGTTCATTGAAATGAAGAGACATTAAAAGGCTTTGAATTAGTCTTTTCTCCCTTGGGACAACTTTATCTTACCTGAATTAGGCCATGTATGCTCCAGGCAACGAGAGATGATCTAAGGGTAACAGTGGCACAGGAGATCATACAGTGTGGTTAGGAAAGTGGGACTAATTAGCCTTCTGCAGAAACAGGACAGAGTATTTCAGAGACAGAATCATGCAAGGGACCCTGTACTTCTCTGGGATGAGGTCTGTACCCCTGAGGAATGTTAGGCAGTTGTATGGTGTGGATTATTTCTAGCTTTACCATTTGCACATCACACACCATTGCACACATCCATGAGGTCTTCAGAGGCCCCTGCTACCAAAAGGGCCTGTTTAACTCTCTGGAGCAAGGCCAGCAAGGTACAGACAGTACTGACTGTGCTAGGTCCTGCTTCTGAAGTAGAACTGTTTGGAAGATGTTAGGAAATGGCAAAAGTTGTCTTGGGCAAATAATCATCATTATAATTTTTGTTTGTCTCAGTTAACATTATCATTTCAGCAGAGAGATTAGAAAGGGTACCAGGCACACAGGTATGGCCCAGGTTGTCTCTGATGATCAAAGCTAAAGTTTATTTTGGATCAGTTTCAGTCCTGCTGCATCAGCCATCCTCTGTCACGCCCCATTACTAGAGATGGGTCTTTTGTGAGGCCCCAGTACTACACCCATAATTGTGACAGAAAGATGTCTGTTACTAGGAGAATTTGTGCAGTGGGTAGATACAGAGAAAAATATTTACATCTTCAATTGAGTTACTCTCAGTTTCAGTGTTGTGAAGGTAAGAAAATGTTGCTCACATCAATGACTTCTTAAAGATTGATCTGCAGTCTGTTCCTTCAGAAGAGCTGAATGCATGACTTAGAATTAAATGTTTTAAATCTCCTCTGCCATTTACCTGTTACAGAGCATTGTATCATGCATCTTGTGCCTGCCTAAATTACCCAGGCTTGAAAGGTGAATAGATAGTTTTCCAAGAATTAAATGCCTCCCTCCCTCCTTCATGGCAAGATCAACCTTTAATTCACAGCTTCACAGAGTCACAGAATCACAGAATCTGCTGAATTGGAAGGGACCCATAAGAATCATTGAGTCCAACTCAATGATCTCAGTGCCTGAGAGCATTTTCCAAATTCTTGAGCTCTGGCAGGCTTGGTGCTGTGACCACTTTCCTGGGGAGCCAACCTGCCTCTGGGTAAAGGAACTTTTTCTAGTATCCTAAACCTGTCCTGACACCGCTTCAGGCCATCCCCTTGGTCCTGTCACTGCCACCACAGAGATGATCATCACCTGCTTCATCAGCACCAAAATGGAGATATTTATAGTTATTCAACATGAGGGTGTATCATGTGCAACTTTACAGGATTCAGAGCCACAGAGAGTGGAGCAGGTGGCATCTGAGCACAGAGCAGCCCTGAAGATATTAAGTTTTTTTTGATTCAGCTTGTAATTCTACCCTATGCTGGTCACCTCTTCCCAACTGCGTCCACCAATGTTCTCTACTCTTTAAGATCTCCAACAACATTTTCTGAAGTGGTGAGATTTGGTGCAATAAGAGCAGTACATGAAGAACATGCCTGGGAAGGAGGAAAAAGACAGAGGGAAGAAAATCTTGGGAAGTTTTTTTGAAGAGAGTTTGTGTCATATCCTGCAGTCTGCAGAGACATCTTGCTCATTTCCATGCTTTAATCTACATAAATTAATTCAGCCCACATCTGGATCCCAGAATTTTAGGAATGCATCTAGTATTCTGTGGTGCTAAATCCTTATTTTGTTTTGCTTTTATTTGCAGTGAAATTAAAACTCAGCAAAGTGTAGAAGCAATTCCTTGGACTCTTCAGTTGTGACATTTGCCTTTTTGGCTGACACAGGAGATTGAAAAAGAGATGCTAAGGTTTGTGCTGAGGAATGTGGTGCTCCCAGAAAAGAACACCTAAGGTCCTCTGGGGTTCAATGTTGTGGAGACAGAATTTGTAATATGGCACTACTGGGTTTCACAGTCATTAGTGTTTGTTTGCACTGATACTATACTGCCCATTTTTTAACCTTGTCAAGTGTTCCTCAATTTCAAGCAAATTTCTTTCATCAGAGCACAAATATTGGTCACCCTCTATAAATGCTTGTTAAGTCTATGATCTATAGAGGCACAGATTTCAAGTTTGTTCTTGCTGATCTCCTAAGTGGCACAACTCATAGAACATCACCTGATAATTCTTGCATAAAAACTTTCATTTGGCCCAGAAGGACACGTGTCAAGAATGTTTCACTGTGATATAAAGATCTGAATTGCTGAGGAATCATGGTATTTCCCCCAATATTCAGTTTTTGATCAAAAGTGATAATAATGGATGTCCTAGATGCCTCATTTCACTTTGAAAATGTTATGGTTCATGCAACCTCCTTAACAATACAACTTGTACTGTTAAGCACTGTGTAGTAAGATGAATGTTAAACATATCAGATTGACATTAGGTATTCTTCATACAATCCAGTGAAGTTTGAGGGTGATACAGCAGAGAGTGAAGTTGGTAGAGGACCACCTAATTGTTATTAAGGGAATTGGTTTTTCAAGAGATTTTTAGACACTATTTGCTGATCTTTTAATTTCTGGTATTAGTTAGTAGATGACCAGAAGCATTAACCTGCTGATGTTCTCATATATGTGTCCTGGCCAGGACACAATCATTCACTGGTCAAAGGCATGAAAATTATTCCAATAAAAATATGAATGACCAACTCTGAGGCTCTATAATAAATGGTTTTAAAAAGAGGAGGAATAAGATTAGAATGTTTTTATGGCAAATAACAGGCCATTTCCTTAGTATGCAAAGCATTTATTTTTATGCAAGCTGTGTTTGTGCAGTTTTTCTGGACAGGAATCCAAAGCAGCTGTGCTTTTCTATTTAAATTCCTCCATAGGTTATAATGAAGCATGCTCCCAAACTACTGAACAGCATTTAAGGCTCTATTTTTAATCTTGCCATTCTTATCTTGTTCCAAACTGCCCAAGTTTTCTGTCTCATGGATATTAAGTTGACAACAGAATTAATAAAAAGAAGGAAAGGAGGAAAGATAGAATCTTGTTATTCCTTAATGCAGTCGAGCTTCCATTATTTTCCTCTTGTTAACTGCACACTGGAAGCAACTGCCCTCTCACTTTGCAGTGGTGTGAAGGGTATAAAAGTAGAAAAGTTCTCAGTTCTCTCTAGACTGAAGAAGCCATCAAAGAAATAGAAAATGTCCAGAAACCATATTCTGTGTGGGTGGAAAGGATATGTGTCCTAGATCCTATTGTGTGCTATTCCAGTGTGTTTGCAAAAGGCTGAAGTGAAGAATGAAGGGAGTTGATTCATTGCCAGACTGAAAAACTGCTGCTATTAATGAAAAGACTCTGTTCTCAGAAAGAGACATTTTCTGGAATTGAGAATGCCATTTTGAGTCTGAATGCTTCATTTAGAGAGCACTGGTGTGAGGTGGTCTGGCTTTACCAAATCTAAATGCCTGGGTGTGAAAATAGGTAAAGTATATGGACTGATTCTCAACACAAAATCATGCCTGAAAATAAAAATCAAAACCATTCTCCAGCTCCAGCAGGGCGGGGTGCAGACACAGTGCTGATGGAGAAGAGGGCTGGAGGAGTGGCTGTGCTGCATCCATCACCTGTCAGGGAATCTGTCCTTGGCCTGCCTCAGGGTGTCCTAGGACTTCTCAAAGTTCCACTTCCCAACAGCTGCAAACCAGGAATCTGCTGATCTGTGCTCTCCCACTTTTCTTCTCTCACTGTGAATCTGACCTTGCAGGGAACTAGGAAGAATTTTCAGATCTGTGGAAATCATTGCACCATGCCAGGTTAAGAACCTTGGGAGCTAAGAATTTTCTGATGCAGAGGCACTGGGCTGGTCAGAACACTTCCAAGAGAGGTCTGTCCATCTCTGTTGTGCTGCCTGTCTCCAACACTGGCTCTTCTCCACTGACAGCAGAAGATTAGTTCCTGCTGTAGCAGCAGGGTCTGCACCACGAAGGATATAAATTAGCATTTCATCATGCTTACCTGCCATACTTGACCTCATAAAATCTCCATTTCTTTACAATGTTTCTCTTTATTTTAGTGGCACTCTTCCCTTCAGCAGATGCAGGTTTTACCATCACAATATTGCATCTTATTCCCTGGAGCATTTATAGAGTATGTGTCACAGGTTTAATGGACTGGGAACATAATTATTCTTATTGTATTAAAACTTTGACTGATGGCACTCAGCCATTTTATTTTTTAATTTTTTTTTTTTAACAATGGATTGCAATACAAAAAAATATTTTAAAACCCACCACAACCTGGCGGGCCAGAATTCTCCTGTCAGCTACATCTCAAAATATCAAAGGTTACTGGCATTTTCCTTCAGTTTCTTGCTGGGTGAGAAATGCCTGGGAGCAAACTGGAATGATCTTGTATCAGAAAGGGCTAATTCTCTGCTGGGATTTGTACTTTTTTTTAGGGTCTTAATCTAATTTGCTGTATAATCTAATGATTACTTTTCCATGTGAATGCAAAATTTACTTGGACAGTGGGAGAGGAAGATTTCTAATATGTTTTGTACAAATATTAGATCAGACATGGCTGAAAGAGAACAGGTGGTGTTGACAATTTTTGTTATTGTTTTTACAGAAAATATTTCTTTTTAAGTTACAGGTTTAGGCTGGTTGAAGTGGTGCCAAGAGATAATGAGCAAAATCTTTCAGAAAATAAGAGTTAAAAAAAAAAAACAAACCAAAAAAACCCCACCAAACAAACAAAAACCTGAAAAATCAAAACAATTTAGTAAAACATTTTCAAACAAGTAAATACTTTTCCAAAAAATGTTTGAAATATATCCTCTGAAAGTTACCAGGAGTGTAATTCAAAGAGGAGTAAGAAGTGGGTTAAAGATACACCCCCACAAAAGAAAGGACAAAAATCTATTTCTCTAGAGGTAATTATAGCTGTCATTTGACTGACATATTTTTCATGTTCTTTTTTTCTCACTGCATAACATTAAAATAAAAATAATTGGGGATGGAATCCAAAGGTATAATTTTTTTGTAGGGTTTCCACATCTGATATTTAGAGTCAATAACTTGCTGTGTTTCCTTGGGAGATCACTGCCAGCCCTACAGTGTGGCTGTGATCATGGCATATACCTTAACAAGTGAAGTTAATAACTATTCACTGATATATTGAGATTTTTCCCAAAGAGGCAGCCCCATGCTGTTTTCTATTTTCTGTATGTGTTGCCTGCATGATTGAATGTAGCATTGGTCCTGAGATTTGTGGGGATGAATTCAAGTATATATGATAAATACTGCAGGTAATGTATGGCCATGGGCAATACTTTACTGCCTGAAGGATATCTACCAGCTAGTGAAGGGCCTCATAAGTTGAAGTACAAAACCCAGAGGAAACTGTCAAAATAATTTAAAAGCATTATGTGCATTCATCCATGTTGTCAGAAAACATTTATTTTTCCCCCATGCCTGCTGTTACAGTTCAGGGACACAGTTCATCCTGGCTAACTAGGTGAACCCATCTCCAGGGAGGTGGGCACTGTTAATGAGTAGAAACTCCCTTCACACCTCTGAAAAAGTCATTGGCAGCCCCCAGAAGGATGACATAGCTGGAATGTGGCAGCACTAAGGAGAAATGGGAACAGGACAGGAGATCTATCTTCTGACTGAAAATACTGATGTGAAATTAGAAGAAGAAATGTCAGGTCCACAGATATCAAATGCAAATGGAGCTGATGGATTTTTTTATCAGATATACAGAAACCTCTGACCTTCCCTATTTTCCTGGGGGGTAGTGACTAGGGATGCAGTGGATCACATTATACAGAACAAGCACCTTTAATTCTGCTGGGATGGCTCAATGTATATTAACATTAATGAGATTGAAAATAAGGGAAAGAAGAGGAGAGAAAAACAGGTGCCTCTGCCTTACCTCTTCATCTCAACATGATTTCTTTTATGGCCCTTTCATCTCAGCATCCTTATTTGTCTGTCTGCAGATGAACCTCAGTTTCTACTAAACAATATTCCAGAAGGGGGTTGATGACAATATTTTTTATTTCCCATGGTGCTGGTTGCCTCACCAGTCCACAGCTAATGAACAGAAAAGGCTATTTCAGTGTTCACATCTCAAAAACTTATGAAGTGTAAGCATCTGGGCTGAGTTTTGGGTGGTTTTAAAATAATCAAACAGAACAATCCTTTTTTGCTTTCCCTTTTGACTAAAACATTCAGACTGGGATTAATTTCTTTCCTTATCTGATTGACAAACACCAGTTCTGATCCTCTTCTAAGTGATCTTCAAAGGTGTCTGAATTCCATGTGTAAGAGCCAGATGCAGTAAGTCAAGGTATTCCACAGAAAATTATGGAAGAGGAATACCCTCATATGGAGTTGGGTATGTGGAGTGTGGTCACTCACATGTCAGCAAATGTTTAGCCTGCTCAACTTATCCATCTCACCTACTGCATACATTATTTGTGACTAACTTTTTTCCTTTTATCAAAGACACTGTCAAAATGGTTTTGTCCCATCTATCACCTATGACTTCTTATTTTCATAACCTCAGAATTTCATTTGTAAATAAGTTGGGGTTTTTTGGTTCTTTCACTGCTGGAACAGCTCTGCAGTCAGGTGACAGTACCTGGAGCAACAATATAACACATCCAATGAACACATCAGTATTTCTAGCTGCTAAACCGGATATGGAAATCTTTCCTGCTTACCTAACACACGCTTTGAAGAAACATGTATGTAATGAAAGCAAAAAGCAAGTGTCTTGAAGTTTTAGTGGGCCTCCTCCCAGAAATCGGCCTTGCTTTGAGGCTTCTTAAGTGAGTTTTGTTCCCTCTGAACAGGCTGTTAAGGTTTTCCCTGGGGAAAATAAGATTGCACCACCATTGATGGTCATGCATTAGCTGTCAGGCTGTAGAGGAGCAAGTCAGACTTAAAATCACAAACTACTGCTGCTTGAGTTTTGGAGATGCTTCTGCAGCTGGCCTCAGCCTTGGGAAGCATTTTCTTCTGCTCCTCTTCCTTTCCATAAGTGTGGTACATGGGGGCATAGCAGTCCTGCAGAATTCTCTTCCCTCTTACAGTTATCCACACATCCACAGCTGCTCAGTCCTTGGAAAGAAAGAAAGAGAGGACTGGGTTAATATGCCTGCTGGAGGTGTCTAAAGAAACTCACGTGCCTAAATTATTGATTGGTGATTGCAGACATTTGTGTAAAATAGACACACATGCATTTCTAAGTTTAATGCCAGCGGTTAAATATTAATGATTCTTTTATTAAAAAAGCTTTTTATCAATTTAGCTCTGGTTATAGAATCCTGGAGGCAAGAAAAAGGCATATGAAACCATTTTCTGGGTGATTAGGGATGCTCTATGCACAGGAGAGTAATCCCAGTCTCAAATTTCAGTCCTCAGAATAAGGGAAGAGGGACAAACTGTTCCTTGGTAGTCGTGGCACGCTGCCAGAACACCAAACAAAGAGGGCATGGAGTCCTTTACAGAGTGTCTCCAGTGTTCTGCATACACAGATTGAAAACAAAGCAAGCTACAAACAGCAGGCATTTCCAGAGGGGATGGAGGATTTACTTCTTTCTGTCCATCTCAATGCTGTTGCTCTATCTGTAGTTTTGGGCTGGCTCCATTCAGACCATGACTGATCAGGGTCTTTGCCAGTCTAGCAGCAGTCAGGGATCTGCAGCTCCAAACAACTTCCAACAGCTCACACGAAACCTCTCCAACGCTGTGCTGAAGTTTGCAGCAGTAGCTCCAGAGGATTTTAGCCAGTAGGGCTTGGGTTGTTTTTTTTTTTTCCTTATGCAATTAACACTGCTATCCATTTGTCCCTGGAATGCTTTCCTGCATTGCACTATGCTGCCATGCTGGTGTTTTTACTGCAGTGTCTAGTTAATTAGCACTCGGTCTGTCTTCCTGATACTTTGGTTCCAGTCTCATTACATTATGCAAATCTGCATCTTGCTGAATCTGCCACGTTTCAGGCCACATGCTGAAATAATCAAAACCCCTCTGCATCCCATTGTTGTTGTCCTTCCTATTTCTGGGTTTTATTAATTTCTGTGCATGTGTGTGTGCATGTGCGCTTTCTAATTTAGAAGCAACTGAAATCTTAATTTCAGTTCTCACATAAACTGTAGCATTGTCATTCTAAGCAGATGACATGAAATGACCAGCTTTCTTTTCCTAAATGTTTCTGCCTGAACTTTCCATTCTTTGATAAATATTTATCATTTTAATACATTTTATCATCTTCCCTCATTCATTGGTGACAGGGGTTTTTGTCCCAGGCAGAAGTATCTGAAATGGGCTGTGGATCTAATCTTGTGAACTGAAGTAAAAAACAAAACAAAACATACAAACAAACAAACAAACAAAACACCCCACATTATTTCAGCATCTAAGAATTAAATATTTAACCGAAAAATAAAGTTGGAACTTGCACCTTGAAATTTAACCTTAAATAAACAACTCAGGCAAAAGAAATAAATAATAAACTTAAATAATATAATAATATAATTTATAATACATAAATAAACATGTTAAATAATAATAATAATAAGTTAAAAATATTTGCAGTCATGTCTCCAGTGTGCTAGGAATGTTCAAAATACCTGAGAAAATGAACCTCTCATTCAAGGACTTTTTCAGTAAGAATGCTTATAGATAGCGTTGCATACATGCCCCCTTAAAGTCTGAAATCTTGAGGTGGGCTTCATAATTGGAATTGGTTTTTTATCATGAAAAGTTGAAATAAGTTTCTTGGCAGCCTACTGAACTGTAGGAAATTCAATATTCTGCTGATTTTTGGTTGTCAATCATATGCCATTACAAGATTGGTGGGATTAGGATCAGCAGGATAACTGGGACCACAGCTAAACTTGCATTTTATAGTGCCACAGTGCTTTGCTTTGTAATGATGACTGCACCTAGAAACCTTGAGCAGTGAAAACAAACAGCTTTAAAATATGGCTAATGCAGATAATCACCTGTCCATCACAAATTATGCCAGTGAGTGAGACCTGTTTTCTATAAGCAGAACTCTTAATTAGCTGAACTTTGACCCCTAGAGAGGAGCAAATGCTGGGTGAGAAGGTTCTACCTGTTCTGCAGTCCAGACAGAGTGGTGGAGAGCAGGGAGACAGGCAATGCAATTCACTTGTACATAGTCAGGAACAAGGATCTGTCTTTTGTCATCTTTACTGTGCCTGTTACTCAAGAACATTTTCATATTCTCTGGACCTTGGCAGTATCAAAGTAGTACTTGTTTCTTTGTTTGTTTTTTTTTTCTGCATCTAAGCTGCTACAAAGGAAGCAATATTTTGAAGGAAAAGATGAAACAAAATTCATTTCCTTATTTGTCTTACTAGAATCTCTCTGAACAAAATGGATCAAGCTGCTAATTATAAGTCAGCTTACACTCAGATATTCAGAGATTAAAGAGAAATGGTTACTTTAAGAAGAGACTTTTCATGCACCTCCTGTCCTGGAGGGCACACTAAAGGAGTAAATTTGAGTGAAATGATATAGAGCACATTACATGTTGGAGATTCACAGTGATCTTTGGTGATGAAAGCAACAAGAGCAGTGGCAACCAGATAAAAAATGATGATTTGCTAATTCTCTGAACGGGTATGACAGTGTTTCCAACTCCACAGCAGACAGTTCAGACCTTTGAATGCAGAATGAATCTGTGATATCTCACCATGGGAGAATGGGAATTCATCTCCAAGCAGGAGCTCATAAGGGCACTCTGAGTTGGTCATGAGTGTATTAAGACAAGACTTGATGAAAAGCACGTGTAAGAATTCGAGAAAGACAAGCTCAGCTTCTATCTTATGTAGTTGTCTAGGAAAGCAGAAAGGTTTAAGAATAACTAAAAGATATGAGGATCTTATTTATGGTCTCCACCATAACTCTATCACAGCTGATGTATAAAGTTTCAGAGATAACATGAATAGATGAGTTTCTCAATAGAGTAGTTCCTTAAAAGGCTGGTTAAAAGTTTTCCAAGAGGACAGGTCTTGCTTTTGTTTTGTATTCAGTCTTTCATAGAGGACAGCTTTTTAAAACTTGTACATTATCCTGATTAATACAAGGAAAACATATAATGAACACCTGAATTCTGATCCTGATATTTTCCTCACTTTAAAAAATAATCTGGTGTGTATCCTTTCACACAGAATTTGATCACTGTTGACCTTTCTGGTGCATTAGGAAAATGAGTTGAAACTTGTAAGGCATTTGAGATCTCGTTTGCAACTATTCCAAGAAGACTCTGAGGGTGTTTAGGCTGAGATGACTCCTTTAGAAGCCTCTCTCAAGGATCAGAATTGGAACCCTCTTTCAGGCATTGCCACTCTTCTGTTCTCAGTGACCTTCTGCAGATATGAGAGATCTGATTACATCTGATGTAGAGATCTGATTGTTGACATTACAGCTGACAGGGTGCATTTGCTGCCAGGGTCTGGGCAAGACTCCTATACAGATGAACAATTTCTCATCATGGGAGATGATAAAGAGGAGGAGAAAAGCAAAGAAACAAATGAACCCTTGGCCAGCTTACTTATTGAGTGAAGCTGGGATTCTGACAGAAGTAGATAATTAGGTAATAATTTATTCACTGATTATCAGCACTGCCTGCCTAAAACCACAATGCAGCACTTGTATTGGAGCAAGCAGAGTGTAACTTTATAGTATACTTGTGTTGTCAATTACCTGCCTAATAGGCTTGTAATTGAAAAAACTATTATCATGCAGTTCCCATAATAAGCAAAAATCACTGTAAAATAATGCATGAAGCCCCACCAAGTCTGTGGAGAGCATGTCTAAATCATGTAATCAACAGCAGCTTACTTTGTGAATCCCAAAAATTGATTAAAAATAATTACACTTCCGCAAGGAACTCTTTACACAAGCCTCTCTAAAATTCAAGAACTTTTGGATGAGAGTCTGGATTTTTTAAAGCCAAATCCCAAGCTTATGAACTCAATGGATAGCTTGTCTTCATAAATGTTTGGACCAGGTCTTTAAAAATCAAAGCATACCCAGATCTTATGCATTATGTCACATGCTGACCTTCACTGACAACAAAAGGAAAAAAACAGGTCTGAAGCCAACCTCACTGTCTGCCTTCCCAGTGACAAAGCAGTGCTCATCTCCCTCTCACCTGGTCTCACCTGCTCCATAACTTCCCCTCTCAAACTGCTTGGAAAAGGGAGAGAAACAGACTCAGGTGGCTGATATTTTTTTCACTCCATCTATTTCTAGTGAAGCAGTGGAGGTCAGGGTGACCTGAGAAGTTCAAGGAAGCACATTGTCATTGCATCCTTCCCACAGCATAATTGAGTTGAGAAAGCAGTCACAGGCCAGGTAGAACACAGAAAGGGTTAGGGTGCAGAGAGATTTAGGTATCTTACTGACTAGAGGACTACAGTTTTAACATAATCCTCACAAATTTGGCCACTAACCAGATTAACACACAGAATTCCTTGAAGGAAATGGTACTGCACATGCTTCAGCTTCTTGTGATAAACACTTGAAATGTGCTGCAGATTTCCCTCCTGGCAAATGCTGTTCCTGACTCTGAAGATAAGAATTATCTGCACTTGTGAACCAGTTGGAGAATCAGGCATATATTCAATTTATTGCTAATGTTACTAGGAGCATCTTACATTCTGAGGGCAGAGAAAAAAGAAAATACTTATTCCCCAGGCAGAAAAATTGACAAGAAGTCCTGGCCTTTCTTGGTTTATTTAAGTCATTTAACTAGCCACTTCTCACACCATATAGCAACTAAGTTAGCTCAAGAGAAACTTGAGACAGTTTTCCTCATGAAAAACCCAATGAGTTAAGGACAAACTACTTCAAAGTAATCCTGATGAAACGGCGTGACCTCTTTCACTTTCTTCCCTCAATTTTAATACCTTCATTTAAGTGAGGAGATTTGACTTTATAGAATATTCAATGTTGCTCAAAAATAAAAGACTTCCACCCCCAAATTTTTATGATTAAACAGAATGCCTTATTCTGCCTTGGTCTAATTTGTATAATAAATTAGCCATTTCACTGTGGATTCCTAAATGATAGTTGAGCCAGTTAGCAAGTTCTACTTCTTACTGCAAAACTAATTCTTAGCTTCAAATACCTCCTGGGTGTATACACTTGACTTTGATTTTTTCCTGTTTATCCTAATAAAATCTACGTGCATCTCCTACCTATAAAAGGACAACAGTTCTATTTTCTTTCTGTAGCATTTAAGTCAGTATTTCTGCTGTCACCACATACTTCCACTGAGGATGTTCAGCTGAGTGGGGGCTATTTTCAGGTCAGTTACATCCAATTACATCCTCCATGCCTTCATGTTTCTTCTGTGCTCTTGCAGATCCCAGGACCATGCCCTGAGCTCTCAGATGGGCTCCCCCTGGAGATGTGGCCTCCAGAGCCACCCTTTCATTTTTCACTTTGACTCCTCTAGCTTCACCTGGCTTCTCAAGTGTATGTCTTCAGAGACACAAGTGCACAACAAGGGAAATTAAGACAGAGAATAAAGGCCTTAACAGAGCTAAGAAATGCAGTATTGAGGACACTGGAGAGTGGAATCTTCCAGAAAGCAGCCAAGTGTTGTTAAGTGCTTGATCAGGTCCTTTTCCCACCTACTTAGGGGGAAGTGGTTTCCTGTCTTTATGGCAGTTCTCCCTGTATGCTGTGCTCCCTACACCAGCAGGATTCAAAGCTAGAAAACCAAGTTCTTCCTGTGATCAAGATGGAAATCTAGCTCCTATACCTACCCTCAACTCACAGATCCTTGCAGCTGGCTGTAAAAAATCTTTTCTTCCTCAGATGTGCCACAGAAACCAGGAGAGAAGTTCTCTGGGGCGAGGGCAGTAGCCTGCTGTGTGTCTTTGGTGGGTGCAGATTGTTTGCAGAAATACAATTTACAGCTTGGTCCTGAGCAGGGCAGATCTTCTCAAAGTATCATGAAAAGCAAATGTTCTGCATAATCTGATACAAACACATTAAATGCTGTCACAGGATGTTTGCTTAAATGCTTGATATTTCAAAGCTTTCCACAGTACATATTTGAACAACCAAAGAATATCAGGACCTTCATCTTGGCTGGGTCTTGCATTATTCCATTATTAATCCTGTTTGTTGTAGCCCATTCTTTAGGTATCTTGTGCCAAGTTCTGATGTGAAAGTGGGAAGTGAAAATAGGACAGACTTTTGAGCTCACCCATTGGTGGTGTTTGCCTCTCCAAGGTGAAGAGTGGACTGAGCTGCTCCCAAAGGTCCAGCCCATGCAGCTGGGCAGAGACCACTAACCTCTGGCAGATGATCTGGAGCTTGACTCTTCTGAGGGGCAATGTTCTGCCCACAGACAAGGAGGAAATTGCTAATGCAGCTTGGCTGTGAGAAAACAGTTCCAGAAGGTTTTATCCTGAAGGAAAAGGAAGGATGTCATGCAGACTAGATGCAGATCAGGGATGATCTTGGAAGCCCATTCCACATCCCAATCCCCCTGGCAGCATGCACTAAGCTCCCAGCTGTGCTCCTCTTTGTCCCATGCTGCCCAGAGGAGCTCAGCTGTCTTATTTATCTCATTTAAACTTTCTCCAATTGCTGCAGCCCTTCTCTCTGAAAACCTCTTTGTCAATATCTCCTCTAGTGCCCTGGAATGAATATGATAGTCCAGGTGCAGCCACAGTAAAGCTGTACAGAGGAAAATTATTGTGGGGTTATTGTTTATTTTTAATCTCCATAATGTAATGTCTCTCTGACCATAGTCTAATATTACATCCCCTTCCTTTTTCTGCTCTCACATTGCAAATTCATCTATGATTTCTCTATTGCTAGCCCTCAATCTCTGTCAACAGGATTGCTTCATTCCATCAAATACAGTATTAATTTGTTAGTGTTTGTAGACCAGGGTGTGCTGTTGTGTGAGGGGTTGGACTAGATCGTGTAGAGACAATATAATATCGATGGCAGCCAGACAAAAAGAGAATTGACAATTCAAAAATAGAAGGGAAAGGAGGAACAGAAGACAAAATCCAGTGAGTAATAGATCTTTCATTTCTGTGGTAGACCAATGATTTAAAAAATTGCTTACAGTTTAATGGGAAAAAAAAACTTCTAGAAACACAAACACAACTTCTAAAAAAACAGTAAAATACTCATTTTAAACCTCACTGAGGTATTTTTAAACACTAGAAATTAATAGTTCCAAGATTTTTCCCTTTTCTTGACTTATGTTTGTCACATAATAATTTAAAAATCTCTTTTCGAGGGAAAATATTTTTAGCTTTTAAACTGTTTGCATCCTTTGACAAAAAGAAAATCAGTTCAAATATAAAATTTGTAATTGTATTTTTATATATTTTTTCAAAATGTCTTCTTTAATTAATATTAGTAGCTAAGTTGCAGTCCAATTTTTACTTTCTTCAAAACCAATTTTGGGAAAACTGGCTGTTAAATGATCATCCACTTAAATACAGAATACATGATCAGAGAAGAAGAAACTGAACTGCTGAGTGTGCAATGAGCAAGGAGGGAAGAATAAAAGGGAAGGAATACTGCAAACAGACAAAGTGGGAGATGGAAAGAAGTTAGAAAGAGAGGAAGAATTTGAGGATTCACAGGGAGAGAAATAAGGACAATATGCTAGAGAATGGGAATTATGCAAAATCATGGATTATCAGTTCACACCCAGTGGGAAAAAAAAATGAGGTTTCCAAGGCAGGTGCCCAGATGTCATGCACTTCCACTGCAAGAGATGGAGAAAAGAGTCTTGACAGGAGAAGTTGCACCTGAGATCAAAATATCTCTTCAGACCAATGTGTGTTTCTTCACTGAAGACATGAGGTGACAAAGGTCACCAGACTCCCTAATCAGACTTTCAGCTTAGGTGAGATGATGCCAGCCAAGGCTTTTTTAAAAGTGCAATTAAGTTCCTTTGCTTCATGGCTTCTTTATGCTTGTGGGGAAAACCTGGTGAGCAGGTGTGGCTTATTTATAGCATTATATGCAAATTGCATCATAGGTCATGGAATGCAAGGATAAATTCAAAAAACCCCATTATGGTTTCTTGATGAATTACACAAATTGCTGGCAATAGCACTCAGGCTACTGGCATGGGTATGTGGAACCAAAAGACAGTGGCTCAGATAATCATGCAAAAGTAAATTAGCAAACAGGCCTGAGTGCACTAGAGGATCAATTCCTCTTAGTTCTGCTGCCTGTTTGATCCTGTAAGAATAGTATTAACCCATCTGTAGGGTTTTGCAGTGGGACAGACAAGCCACCATTGGCGTCTGCACATTTTTGTTGTGGATCTCAGTGCCCAGAGGAGGACATTAGACAATTATACCAGCTCTTTGCTTAGCTCTAGGCTGCAGTGGGGACCTGATTTGGCTAAACTGTCCTGGCAATCCCTGATTTGGTCCTTTCTGGAACAAAATCTTCTTGACTAAGCACTGAATGGAAGGCAAAGACATTCCAAGGTCTGGATCGTTTTTCCATACCCTCTCTTTATTAGCTTTGCCGAAAATATTGTAAATACTGTTCTCCCAGTTCAGTGCTTTGAAAATATTCATTCTGTTGTTTACATCTTTTGGAAAAGCTGTGTGCAGGCACCCCTGAAGCACAGTGCATTAAACTGGCACAGAAGTAAATGATAGCTCTTGTAAGATTGCTTTGTCTGAGACTTTTCTGTACATGTTAATACTCAATTTCAGCAATTTCCAGAGCCTTTTCATTTCCAAAAGAAAGCTGGCTTCCAGAGTAACCCTTATGCATTGTTCCAAGTAAAATCAGAGCCAACAGGCTGCCATAGAGGGTTAACATTCCCTGCTTTGAAATAGGACCAATATTTGGGTAGAAAGAAGAGTCAGGTTCATTCTCTTTTGACTGCCACAAGATGAAATTCTTGTGTTGTTTTCACAAGAGCTAATGAATGATAAACCCAGAGTCATTGCAACCCTGGTTGCCAACCAATGTCAGTGTCCCAGCAATTACCCCATCAAGACCTACTACTCAAAAGCTGCAGACTTAGGCTCACAATTCTGGCTTGAAAAGCTGCAGCTGCAAAATTCTGGAGGATCAGCCTGTGCTAAACACTTTCCTGAATCTGCTCTTACCTGCCCTTACCTCTCACCTCTCTCATCTCTGCTGCCGAATCACACCATCCTCCATTCCCTGTGCAGCCACTTAATGTCCACAAAGAATATTTTCCTTTGACTGATGTTGGGTCTGAAGCAAGTCTCCCTTGTGTTCTGTGAATCCACTGGTTCACTGCTGAGTGTTCTTGCCAATAGATATCAGACCAGCTGATGCTGAAGCTTTTGATTAAAATGAATTTAGAATTATCTAGCCATAATAACTAAATAGTTGTCCTGGTGGTTATTATGTATTTACTGTGAGACATCTCATCACAGAGGCAGATTGCATGAATCAAAGTAATTGTACACTGTGGGGACTGGCAATGATGACTTTAGCTGCCCTCACTACACAAAGTTCTCTTCTGAGCTGTTGTAAAATATGGAGTGAGAGAGCATGCCTGTTGTGGCTAAGGCACTCTTGAGTGAAGAATATCTGTCTGGCAGCTTTGCTCTTCCCAAGAATTTTCTCCTTAGTGACTATATCTACTGCTTCATTTGAAAAAATAGAATAAATAATAAAAAAAAGAAGGCTACAGAACATCAAAGTATTACTTTGAATAATGTTGAAAAGTTAGAATAAGATCTAATCTAAGGCCTAATCTAAATCTAAACTCTTAGATGAAAAAAAAAAACAACAAAACAACCCCCCCAAAAACAAACAAACAATCAAAAAACCCTACACAACCCCCAAAAAAAACCCAAAAAAACCCAAAAAACCAAAAACCACAAAACCACAAACAAAACCTGTTAAATTTCTCTCTTTTAGTCAACTCCCAGTTGCAGTGGAGTTGAAACCTTGCTTCTCAAATTGCAGATTACAGTCAGGACACGAACTTTGCTTTGGGCTGGGGCTTTCAGCTCATCCAGACTCTTGGCTCTGTGGGCACGACCTGGAAGCCCAGCAGGGCTCATTTGCAAGGCAATCTGAGGTTTGGCTACCTCACTGGAACCCAAATGAGAAGTGAGCATCCCCACACTTCACAAAGCAGTTTGGCAAGAAACCAGGGAGGGAACAACAGGAATTTTATACAAACAGATCACATTATGAAAATAATTTTCAATATTTTTTTTCTGATAACAACACACTTACTTGATCATCCTTGCATTGCTTTACCTCTGATTTTGCAAAGCTTATTTTAAAATGGTGTATCTGCAGAATTGTCATTCTTCTTTCCAAATTACTCTTTTTTGAAAGGATCTGTCACTGCAGAATTGCAACCAGGATCAGAACCCCATCTTGTGGTGATAATACCTTAACCTATAACAGGACTGACTGTCCTTCCTCATCCTTACATTTTTCAGACTCTTGCAGCAATATATTAACATCCATCAGTGTCTCTTTTAATGAAGGTTGAAAAAAAATTAAAAATAAAAATAAATTCTTCTTACAACCTTACAGGATTGTGGATAGCTATTTAGTGTCACAGGGAGTCTTAGTATAGTGTGAGCCTATAAAATTTAGCCATTAATCTAGTCTGGAATCATCAACTATAATAAGATTAGAAAAAAAAATAAAAGTTCTCCTGAGTGATTCTTCCCTTCAATATATTCTAATATTTTTGGAAGATGTTAAAACTCCTGTGGAATTCTGGATCAAATACAGCATGAGCTGTACCTTTCTTTCTGAGTATTTCAGTTCTCTTTGTTAAATAATGGATCTGAGCCAACCAAACACATCTCTTGTGAAATTAGATACGGTCCCTGATGGCTGATGTTCAGACAAACTTTAATGGCAGTATAAAGTTAATATTGAGATGAACTTAGAGGAGGGAATTTTAATCTATATATTTATGATTGAGAGGATTTCTTTTGCAGACAGAGGAAAGAAGTTCTCCAGTGATGTTTTTCTTCCATTCTGAGTCTTTCTATTCAAATGTCAATGTGAAATGTTGCAAGATGGATGTTTATAATTACTCTGATTTCATTAGCTCAAAAAGTCAGAATTAGGTGGTAAAAATTAGATTTTAATGAACAATTTCAACATGAGGAAGTTATGAATTGGTGTCTTGAGGATATCATCATGACTTAGAAATGAGGCAAATTAGACAAGCCCAATAGGAAAAAAAATGGAAGGTTGAGAAGAGATTAAAATAACTTCAAACAGACCAGAGGGGTAGGAGTACAGAAGAATGTGGAAATAGATTTTAAATCTTAATTCTTGTTTTAATACTGCAAAATAATTCTGAACAGTGTTGGTAGGAGAAGACTTCAACTGTAGGCAAACACAAGGCTGGGGAGAATAAAGGCACCCAGCAAGATGTGCTGCTGCTGCAGTTACCATTGTTTTGAAGGAAGTGCCCAGGCAGACTGCCTACATCACACCCACCTGGGCTTCGAAACAGACCCAGAGTGGCTTTGCACTTTTGGCTTGTCAATCAATGTCTTGACCCTCTTCTGCAAGGGAGTCTGGCCTTAGGCCAGTGAGGAAAAAAAAGTGTTTGAAGTTTACCATGGTTTTGATGGTTGGGGATGAAAGGCAGCTGTGAGGGAGATGATTCTGGAGTACCTCTCCTATAAAGAAAGGCTGAGAGAGCTGGCGTTTTTCAGCCTGAAGAAGAAAAGGCTTCAGGGAGACCTTAGAGCACCTTATAATGCCTAAGGGAGGTAGAAGAGAGCTGGAGGGGGACCTTTCACAAGAGCATGCAATGATAGGACAAGGGGAAATGGCCTTAAGCTGAAAGGAGGGATGTTCAGATCAGACGTTAGGAAGAAATTCTTTACTGTGAGGGTTGTGAAGCACTGGCACAGGTTGCCCAGAGAAGTTGTGTCCGTGGCAGAGGGGCTGGAACTAGGTAATCTTTGAGGTTGCTTCCAACTCAGACCATTCTGTGATTCTGTATTAAATATATATACACAAAAGTTTCTTTACCATATACTCTGCAGGTGTGAAGTGGATTACAATTGTACAGCTCTTGGATGAAGTTTTTATGAACTGAGGGTGGCTGAGGTTGGGAAAGAAACAGCAAAAATCACTCAAATCAAAAAGAGATCTGACTGTTAAAAGGTCAAACACCTAGTAACAAATCTGAGGTGTCCTGAATCCTAATGCAATATCATTCTCATTAAAGCGTGTCATGGCCTAAAGCAAATGCTCAGTGTAACTGCATTTTTACTGCAGCCTTTCTAAAATAATGGTTCTTGTGGCATAGGCATGTCTCATTTGTTATATACAGCCATGCAGATGACTCTTAATGTTACCCTCTCTCCCCCTCAACTATTAAATAAACTCAGAAATTACAATGACATTAAAAACACTTCGAGCAATTTTATGTGATCATTAAGTCAGAATATTCCACTCTGGAGGCTTCTGCTATTCAGCAGCCTTGAAATTACTTAGATCAATTAAGTGCATTATATTTTATATGGAATATAGGAATGTGTTTTTTTGCCACTGTGGGGAAATATAAATAATGAAACAAGGAGAATCTCCAACATTCCCTTTGTAGTCTTGTGCTGCTTTTCTCACATCTGACTGTTTTTACTCACTTGAGCTTGCTTTTCCTTTACTTGGTGAAATACCATGATGTATCTCTATAACCCCAACATTTTAGCCTAAAAGCCTCTCTTACTATGCCATGCCTTTTTTCTTATGTGACAGAGAGAAGAAGGGAAATAAGCAGGCCTAAGTACAGATCTTTTAATGAACTTGAAGTACTTAACCAAGCCATCAAAACTAGGAGCCTCATTACTGTATATCCTGGAGAAGAACTTCCAAAGGCTGCTTCATTCTGCTGTAGATTTGAGGTACTGCTTCAAATTGCTCTCTCTATCCACTGACACTACTGAGCCAATCTGAGACAGCTCCATGGGATGGGTTTCTGTGGGGGTGTTGGTGTCAGGAAACTGAACGAAACAGGGAAAGAAGAGCAGTAAAGGAATCAGGCAGAGAAATGAGGGATCCATTAAGGTAGGTTGCTGCCAGACCCAGGAGTATAAGCCAGGTCTCTTAATGGACAATGCTTAATGGGTAATGTCACTTTGGGAAAAATGATGTATGACAACCTCACGCTTCATCAGTAAGTGAGATTGAGGCTATATTTGCTTATATTTCTATTTCTTTTTATTCATTTACGTTTATATCTATGCTGTTAATTAGTATATTTTTATTGTGATATGTTTATTTATATTTCATTCAGAAAGTGGGCCGTTTGCTGTAAATCATAATCTTGACTCCTGATCATTACCAATTTGAGAGAATGTTTATAAACTCCGGTGTCATCTAGGAATATGACCTTGCAGGCAAGGTCATTGGTCATTAGCTACTACCAATAATTAGTATCCAAGCAGAGTGAGCAGCTAGTCAAGTACAATGCAAGAGTAGCTTCAGGAAAAGCATTGCTTTCTGTAAAATGAAAGAGCTAGAAGATAGTTCCCAGGCTTACAAGCAAGCTGATTGAAAGGCTGTGTAATTAAATTCGTTGTGTGCCGTGCCTGTCCTACAGGACATAATAGGACTTACCCAGAAAATGGATCTGATAACCCAGCACCCAGTGCCATGCTAATTCTCATGCTGTTGAGCAGCCCAGCCACTACATTACAGTTATGCAGGATTAATTAATACCATTCTCTATAAAGCTAATACTCAATGTAAATGAGGGGGATTAGCAGGGAGTTATGTGGTGACTTACGAGAAAGGAAACACATTTTTAAACAGGGATCTTAGGGCATATAAATTAAAAACCAAGGGATTTGCTTTCAAATATCAATGGCCCACTGCATCAGGTACGGTTTTGCTTTGCCATGGCACTGAAATATGTTTGCAGAGAGAGAGCTGTGCTCCAGCAGCTGCAGCTGAACATCCTTAAGTATTTCAGGAGTCATCAGCTTCTACGTTATACAACCCAAAAGGGATCCAAAGTGCACTTCTAGGGGATTACTTGTATAATGGGGATATTGCAACTAGCTTGAACTACATTCTGTTTAAGTTTCTTTTTAAAGAATATTTTTAGAAAGAAAACAATGGCAAGCAAAATCTATAAGCATTTGACGCTAATCCAAAATTGGTCAGTGATACAGTGGAAGTTCTTGTTTTGCTATTGTAATGATTAATATCTTCCCTATTAAAAATGTATATCTTATCACATGTTGTTTGCTCAAGTTTGGATTCTAATCCCTGGGTTTACTGTAGCTTTATCAGCTTGAGGTAGAGTAATAAACTCATTCTCTACACTGAAATCCATATGAAATGGAATGAAGCTACTCCATCTCTTTTAAAAACTATTAGATTTAAATCTTTAAATATTTGTCTTTGGGGCATGTTTTTTAGTGATTCAGTCACTCCTCTTTCTAGAGCAATGGGCAATATCCTTCCTGAATTGCAAATGCCAGACCTGGACATAATATTCCTGCTACCATTACAGCACTATCAAATGCCAAGTAAATCCAGCATCTTGATCTCAGAATTCTCTTGTTTATCCTGTAATACACATTTTCCCCTGGACTCTTTTGTTGGCAGCATCATGATTCACTTGATTCAAAATTCTTATCCTTGTTTCAAATTCACTACAGAAGAATTCTCCTCTTCCCCACTTATGTAGGCTGTAGCTGTGTCTAGCACTCTTCATTCCCCTTCCCTCTCTGCTGCCATACATTGTTTACACCCAGACTGATTTCCTTAGAAGGTTAAGGTGCAAGGATTTTTACAGCAGGAACTAGAGTCCCATGTAGTGTCTACACTGGGGACATTGGGTAACAGTACAAGTTTGTCAACACCTGATCACCCAAGCAGTGACTCCATTGAATAGAAGAGGGGTTTGCTGTTTGCTCTTGCTTCAGAAAGGTGAAGGATTGTACCACAGGTAGCTGAATGTTTATGTTGTTCCTTATATTCTTCCCTGAGAATCTGTAAATGGATGCCATCTGAGATAGACAGACTTAGTCTGATCCAGTACAGCAATTCTCATTTTATTCAGGAGGCAGGAAAAGAAAGAAGGGGAAAGCTGATAGGAAGATACAGTAAATTTCTCTCCCAGAACGAAAAAAAAAAAAAAAAAAAAAAAAATTACTACCAAGCAAGGTATTTTGCTCAAGACTAGGTTGGGCTTTGATTGCAGCTCTGTTCCCTGCAGCTGGTTGGGCCCTGCCCTGTGTTACCCTGCCATGCTGGCACTGCACCAGGGCACAAACAAGCACTTCTAAGGCTGCACACTGGAGTCTGCCCCAGGACTGACCATGGCAGCTCCCAGAGACAGACCCCTCCTGTGGCAGTGGCAGAGAGAAGAGCGTGGAAACTCCCACAGACTGACACTTGCACAGTGCCAGCTTATTCCTGCTCCTTAGTCCCAGCAGGCCACTGAGTTTTGACGAGATCCTTCTTGATGTTGTGAAGAAGGATGGCAGAGGAATCAGAAAAAAGGACAGAGCCAGTAACTCTACACTGCAATCAGCTTACCTTTATCTCCCCTTGTACCCTGCCCTTGCTTTTTTTCTGAACTGGTTTAGAGCAATCAGGCTCTCCAAATACCTCTCTTTCCCCGTGCCAGGGTGTATTTAGCAGTTATATTGCACAGGGTTGGTATATTTTTCTAATGAGAAGAGGTGCTATGGAAGCCTTTATGTTGTTTTCTTTTTTATTTGGTTAATTCACTTAGTGTGTGTGAATGTGCATCTGTGCAATGTTTTGTTAATATGACATTTATTCCAGCCCCTCCTCACACTTGTCTGCAAATCAGTCTGGTTTTGTGTTTAATGCAAGTTATCAATCATCTTTCCATGAGCAAATGGTCTCATATTAAGTGGAAGGAAACACTCCAATGTATTCATTCTATTATTGTTTCTTGGAAAAGATCCAGGTTTGCAATAAACCAGTGATTGGAAATGCTCAAAGTATTTAATATCCTAATTATTTTTATTTAACTTCCTCTAATAGTTTAAATTGATACTGAATTTATTTAGAAGCTATTACAAAGGGATTCCCCTCAGCCCCTGCCAAGTAGTTCAGAAACACATACTAAACTTAAGCTGAAGACAAAAGACATTATTCCTATTCCAAACTGCCAATGATATGAGAAGGGGAAACTTTTGAATGAGAAAGCAAGGTGGAAGAAAAAAATAAAAAAGCAAAGAATGCTGCTAAATATACACTCAATTATCATTTTAAAATTCATCTGATTTAAAAAAAAAATTGTTACAATGGCAATTTTTCTGTCTTCAGGAGATGATAATCAGACACCCACTGACTTCCTACATTGCTGGCACTAAGACAGATTTGACTATGTGAAAAGACCTCCTCATAAATTGCAGCTTTCCCAGCCTACCTTTTATTCTTTTCCCACGCTATCTGCATTTTCAACCAACTGTTACAGTCATGCTTTGCCTTTTTCACAGAAATTTTATTTGAGGTCTGCCCAGGGATGCTTTGCTCATGTCCAGTGTTTCTAAGCATTTTTTCACTGCCTGGGGGGGTACTGAGGCAGCTTTAAGGTGATAATGCTCAGTCCTTCAAGAGATATCCCAGAAACCTGAGGAGCTGTAATGAGAGGGCTCATTGCTGCAATAAAGGTCCATGGGACAACTCTTCTACTATGGCCTTTGTAAGGACTTGATACAGGCATGGAAATGTTATTGCCAGGCTCTTCTTGAGCTGAATCTAGCTGTGTAGATGGAAAGTGTTTCAGTTCTAGGGGCCCAAATCTTTTCCAGGTATTCCATGGCATTAGAGACATCAGTAAAAGCTACAGGCAGGACCAGTGGCCCAGGCTGCTCTTGGCACAGTGGGTATCCCATCCTTGGCTGGAGCTGATGGCTCCAGGCCTGGATCCCCAGGGGGGCTTTGGGCTACAACAAGCAAAGCTGCCATTAGAGTAGTAGTGGATTGAGTTGTTCAAGAATTCCTTTTCAAACTCCCTTCAACAAGAAGTTTCACACCCTTTTGCCCCTAACATAATCAAAGGCATTAGATTAGCATAAAATCAAAGATGTGGAAGACTGAAAAAAAGTGAATAGGATCTCTTGCAATAAGTTAAGAATTTATGGCCCATGATAATTTTGAAAATAATTGTAACTTGACAATAGCTATTGCCTGTAAGCCAGCATCTAAGGGTACCACATTACTTAGGAAGTAAATTCATGATGATGACACAAATGTTTTTCAGATAACTTTGCAGAGCCTTCTCATTAAATTAATTTTGAAGTGCTAATTTGGCACCATTTTTTAATGCATATTAATTCACAATATAAATCTTGACATGCTCTGATTTTTTTAAAGTGTTTAAATGGCATTGGAATTTGTTTGAGAAATGAAATTTATATAAATATAGTATAATTCCAATCCCCATGCCTTACTTCTTTATTTACACATGAAGAGATGAGTGCTTCATGTCATGCTATGTCACTCTATGAGAGCATGTGAATGAAGTCCCTGAAACTATTATCTGTGTCATTTTAACTGTGGTACCAGGGCAATATTTATCATTCACCCATCCAGACCACAGAGTGGCGTTAAACCACACCTAAAGCCACTTTAGATGGAATATCTGCATTCTGAATTTTGTCATGTCTATCCCTGTGTCTCAGGTGAAGTGAATGTAACAAAAGATAACTTGTTAACAATGTAAAAAGACTGATGGTAGAACTGCCTGATCACAATGCAAATGCATTTAGTCCAATGACAACTCAGGGTTTTCTGAGTATTTATCTAGGTATGTACCTGACACATAAACAAGTCTATGATTATCTGTATCTGTTTGAAATACTGAGTATTTATTGATGTAATAATCTTTACCCAAGTCACCAAACATGCACTGAAACCCTCAAGATGTTTTAAATCAGTATCTTAATGCAAAATTTTCCTCCTTGAATTAATCAGGGGGTTGGAGTGTGTCTTTGCTGCTCTGTTCAGTCCTTTATGTGATTAATTGCAGATCTTTCCTTTGACTGTTGCAGCAATGCCTCATCCACTCCACATTCTCTTTGATGTAATCTACCCTCACAAATGAGGTCATTTTGGCTTTTTAAAGTCTATTGCCTGACCAAAAATTCTGTAAGATTTTACAGGTGCCACATTTTCATAGATAAAAAAAATAAAAATAATAATAATAAAAAAAATTGGAAGCCATTGGAAGGTGTTTAGACCCTAACACATGTAGTGCTGAAGAAAGAGGTGCCTTTGAGTATGCTAACTGAGACAAAATCAGTGTTTCAGTGCACAGGGAGGTTTCCTTTTTAGTGTATTTTTCCAGGCAAACATGAACTTTGTGGTCCTCTCTTTAGCAGGCTGCTTCAGAGCTTGGAGCAGCTCACCTCCTCAGAGAAGCCAAGTTGAAGGTACTCACTGCAGCTTCATTTAGAGCATCCCAACTTCAAAGCCAATGTAAGTTCTCTAGATGGTAGCAGTTATCCTTGCCTATGAAAATGGGCTGTAGATGTATGGTCCTAGAACCATAGCAGGTCACAGGAAATGTTCTTCACCCCTTAGCAGTGTAGTTGTACAGCATGTACACCTTAAGAGATTTCTGACTGGAGTTGGGTTGTAGCTCTTTTATACAGCAAACTGATATAATTTCTTTCCAAAAAGAGACCTTAGATGTATGCCTAAAACAAATTTCCACATCCCTTCATCAGACTATTCTGCCCTCTCCCCTTTGCCTTTGCCCCTCCTTTCCCTTTAATAACAAGGGAAACAATTTGCATGATAAACTGAATACAACTTAATTTCCTTGCACCTTATAGGAAGAAAATAACGTTGCAAACTAAGTTAAGTAAATGAATAGTGCATGAACTGCTGCCATCTCTTGGTTATATTCATCACTCCAAGTATTTTGGGCATATTCATCTAAATCAAGAAAATTAAAGCATTTCATAGTGTTATTTCCACTTTCCCTTCACATCTAGCCTTGCAAACACAAAGCAAAACATAATTTGGGGGTTTTTTTTGCTTTTTCTGGCACTGTTCCTGAAATGATCAGTTGCAACTATCAAGATGATGTATAAAATCTTCTCTCAACTTTTTTTTTTTTTTTTTTTTTTAATGCTTAAGCTAAGTAATTTTTTTTTTTCCTGGTGTTTAGTTTCTGTTTTATTTTAATCTCTATCTTTGCCAAGGTAGGGATTATTCTTCCCAGCATTCAGGTGTAATTTTTCCACTACAACAAAGCAAGTTAACTTTATTACATTACCATTCTGATAATGAAAGGCATGAGGACAAAGAGAGGGAAGGGAGGTAGAACTTGAGGAATCACACCTGCCTAAGTGAAACAAAATACATTTCTGATATAATTTTTTCCCATGTTTGAAGAATAACATGCTAATTTTTATGCCTTACACAGCTGTGTTTTCTGATTAGAACCCATTGAAGGTAGTGGTGTAATTCCAGTGCATTTGGATGATTTCAGCTGGAAAATGCCAGGTTTCTAGTGAAGTTGTCAGTGGAATGACATTGGTTTCCCCCACCCAACACCATTCACCACAATTTCTGCACGTTTAATCAGCTCCTGCTGATTTCAGTCAGACATCAATTGACCTTTTCTAGGTCAACTGCAATGCGTGGACAGCTAAAATATCCTGTCTGGGCAGTCATTAGCTGCTGTCTAAATGACAATATGGATGTTGAATGGGAGCGAAATCCAGAGAATCTCCCAACTGCAGCCACAGAGGCAGTATTCTCACCTGCTCCTCCCTTTTTGCCACTCCAGCTGGTGTCTCTCTTGCTCATGAACACCTTTGGTAGTGGCTGTGCCTCGCCAGGCCCTGTGGCTGCACCACAGCCACTCACTCCAGACAGCAGCACAGACCAACCAGCAATTTGTACTGAGAGCACAAACAGAAGGTCTGAGAGCATCCTAATTAAAGCACTCCTGCCTTGTGCCAAAGGTTACTTTAACACCCAGGATATAATTAGCAGATCCTCTCACTTAGCTGGAGAAAAGGTTTGTCCACAGCCTGTCTGTTGGAGCAGAAGCAATTAGGAAACCCCATCACTCTGATTAGCAGTTGCTTGTCACATCCCACTAAAAACACCTCCTGGAACTGAGGCCTTACACAAGGTTTCTTTATCTGGAAGACCAGAAATTGCTTAGTCTTTCCCCAGCTGGCAAGAGACATCCAGTCATAGCTGAAGATTTCTCTCACATGGGATGGACGTGACCCTGCAGTTCTGGGCCAAATTACTCTCTTCTCTTTGTTTGTGGTGGGTTTTTGTTTGTTTGTTTGTTTGTTTTGGTGGGTTTTGTTTGTTTGTTTTGTTGGGTGTTTTTGTGGTTTTGTTTGTTTGCTTGCTTTTGGGTTTTTGTTTGTTTGGGGTTTTTTTGTCATGACTAACTTATGTAATTATATCCAAACTCAGCTAACACCCCCAGCACTAAGTTTGAAAGGACTTACAGAAAGTACCAGAGTCACCCCATACAGCAGGTTTTGCTCCACTGGTTTTTATTCATGAGTTCCTTACGTGACAATTTACTGAAGCTGATTTCCTTACTCACTGACGTGATTAAAGCAGTATCACCCCAGAGAGTTCCTGTTTGCCTGTACATATCACTGCAACCCTCTCAGCTTCCTCCAAAGCAAGGGCAGAGCCCCACTGTGCTGGAAATTTGGCAGGGTGAGGTCTGTTCTCATTTCATAATGGAGCCATTTTGTCTGCTCTCCCTTTGTCTAGCTGTAATTTCTTCCTGATGACTTGATTAAAGGATTAAAAAAAAAATGGTAGCATGGTAATTCTGATCTGGAAGAGCACAATAAATATCAGAAAAAGTGCTGTGAAGCAGTGCTTCACCCTCAGAGTGGCTCAGAGATAGATAAATAAAGTGCTTTGGGCTGGGAGCTGAACTACCTGTTCTGATGAGCAGGTAATTGCCAGAGTGAGTATGACATGGAGGCATGAAAATGGGGTGAAAAGGCACTGTAGAAGTACAAGCAGGACCTTCAGTGCTCACATCCTGTTACCTAAGCAGTGCTTTTCTCACACTACTTACTTACCACCTCCCAGGAGGAAGGATTTCTACAGCTAATTTGTGGAACGACTTATCAGTAGGCTGTCTGCCTGAGGATGCAAAATTTGTAGTGATTATTGTAGCCTTTTCCTTCCCAGAGCCCTGCTCACAAGAGATTACATGGCATTGCTCAAAAAGCAGGCAAATAGCCTTCATAAACAACAATACATTTTTCTGGCTTATATCTTCATTTTAATTTTATTTTTTTACAAAACCAGGATGTTTAAACAATGCCCAACCCTAGAAACAGATGGATTCAGACTGACAGATTCCTTCAGGATATGAATACTTCCCGAAACTTCCAATTTGCTCTTCCATTGATTTTATTTTTTTTTTTCCTACCCTGTCATTAGACTAATTGGAGAAAAATGGTAGGCCACTACAATTTCTGTTCAAACTCAGAAACATCTTGGTGGTTTCCAAACCTCCTCCAGGGACTCATCTTTCCTGCACAGCTGCTTTATCAGATTACTAAATGGGGCTACTGTCATGAGAAACCTCCACAGAACCCTGTCTGATACTTTTTATCTTCTGACAAAATTCTCATTCTTCTGAATTTTTACCCCAAAAAGGCATGAGCACTTTAATTTAGAATAGATGCCTTTTCAAAGGAAATATCCCAGCCCAGGTAAACACCACCAAGCTCAAAGCAATAACTGAAGTTTTTTTTGTGTTTTTCAGTGCTCAGTACAATCACTCCACACTCTCAGCTGAGATCAGGAGCAGTCTGAGAAAGGGCACAGCTTCGACAGCTCCTGCCTCATGTTCTGACTGCCCAGCAGGAGTGGCTGTTGTAGTGATCTGAGTGGGCAAACGAAGGATTCTGGTTTCTGAGGTGGCCAAGGGCTGAATTCACTTAAAAAAAAAAATAAAATCCAATTGAGAAAAAATGCTTTATTTACCTTTTTTTTTTTTTTTTAATAGCCGGGAAGAAAACATTTCCCTAGATGATACCATAGTAATATTCAAATGTGATTCCCTGAGAAATATCCCAACCAAGATACTTAATTTTAAATTAGTTAAGTGGTTATTTGGCTGAAAGGGATTTTACAAACAGGATCTACTTATGAGTCTTTAGGCTAAGGAAATATTCGAGTGAAGTTAATTAAGAATGGAATTCTTTACTAATTGTGTCTGCTGGTTAATATGATAATCAGGACCATGTTTGCAGCTACTGAGAACTGTAATCAAACACCAGGAAAAAAGGTAATAATCATCCTCATGCTTCACAGGCTTTTTCTTTTTTAAGGAACCTTCTGGCTAAAATTATAAATATTATTTAATATGGCAATGGTATTACTTGTCTCAAATCTACAACTTGTTAATATGCTGGTGTTTTAGGATTGAACATGATTCAGAAGGGGAGGAAGTCTGGCAAACTTTATCAATAGAATCTTCTGATAAAGGGAAATGAGCTTTTATTTTTCCTCTTTGTTGTAAATTTCTTCTAAAAGGCTGGCACAGAAAAAAAATTAAAATTGGAACTGATTAAAAAGAAAGACAGTTCTGTTTTCTTAATAAAATGACATTATTTTTGGTAAACTAATGTAACAGATTGTTTTGGGGGTTGCTTGGTTTTCTCCAATGTCACTTCATAGTTGGAAAAAAAGAAAATCTGGTGTTACAAACACAGCAGTGAGGAGTTTCCAATGTGTGAGGAGAGGGTGTTGCATAACACTCCTCAGCATTTCTGTCTTAGCAATTAATCAGCACATGGTATTGCTAAATGAGGGTCAGCTTGGAAAGAAGGGAGGGAATCTTCTTAGCAGGAGCCTTTGGGAACAGTCCTGTAGAGGAGACTGTGGCAGTGTGGAAATTATTGCCCCCATTTATTGGCTGGTAAGAGCTCCTGGCAGGTGAGCACGGGGTGTTGAAGACCAGGCAGCACTTCCATGGTTTGCTTCATGGCAATGGCAAACACTAACTTGCACTTCCTGCAAGTGCAAATGCCCAAGGGGTAAATAAATAATTCTGTCTTTCAGATCTGATGCCACATTCTGTGTGAGAATGGGCCTTGATAACTCTGATGGATGCTCAAAGCTGGGCTTGTACCAAATCTTTTAAATTCTGTTCTTCAAGAAAAATAAAGCGTTTTTTAGCTTTCTGAAAGTTATGACTGGAATTTGCACAAGGAGTCTTCTGTATGCTTTTAAAAGTCTGATTTTAACTGTACACTTTACAGAACCCTTCAAAAAGAGCACTCAGATATTCAAAGATGCCAAAATCAAAGGCTACCTAGTGTCCAGTTAATCCAACCAGCAGGTGTCTGTAGATAGCTGGTGGAGATTCTCTGCAGATATTATGTTAATGCTTTTTCAGACATCATCTAGTAAGAAAAAAGGATAAAAAGGGAAGCTTAAAAATTATTATTATTGCTATTTTATTATTAATAATATTACTAATAATATTATTAATGGTATTATTTCCCCAGATGTTCAAGTCCTAGCTTCCCCATAGTTTGTGCATGTTTTTCTTAATATGAGTTAAAAGATCTGAAAATGGCATCCAACCTCAGAGCTAAAAATACTCATAATTCCTCCTTGTTACCTATTTGTTTCTCAAGAGTAAAGGTTGTCTTTTTCTGCAAGTTTTGGAAAAGTGCATATTAGTATGTTGATATGCACAATGTGGAAATCAGAATATCAAAAGAGAGCCAATATAATCTATTTTTGCATCTAGTTCAAACAAATCAAAAAGTAATGTTGTTTGCCTTTTTCATTATCATCATAATTAAAAAGGATAATTAGAAGAAATATTATAGAGATGAAGGAAAAGTTCAAGTAAAACTAAGGATGGAAGGTAAATTTCCTCTCCCTGAAGCCAGAACATTGAAATGAGAGAGAGAGAGGAAAAAAAAAAAAAAAAAAAAAAAAAAAAAAAAAAAAAAAAAAAAAAAAAAAAAGTGCAATAATCAAAGGGGAAGGAATCATTGCTTTTTTAATTAATAAAAATGTTTAAAGGCAAAACAGATTCCTGCGGATGGATCATAATTTTTTTTTTTATAAGAGCTGCTAAATGTAACCTCTCTCTCTCTATATATACATATATATATATGTATGTTATACACTGAGTGCCTGGGGACTTCAAGCAGCAAAGTGTTGCTTCAAATAACCCCGTGTTTGTTTTCCCCTGAAGTTAAGTCCAATAACCCTGACGCTGCCTGAGAAGAAACAACTCTTCTTGTAAGGGTATCAAAGGGCTGAGGCACCTTAAACCCCGCTGCAAACGAAGGAAGCGCTTCTGTTTTACACACAAACACCAAGGCCATGTGAAAGCTGTGGGCTAAGTCTTTGGGCACCCTCATGGAAATGACAGGAAGCAGAAGGCAGTGTGCTAAGCTTTCAGGTCAGCATGCTATGAAAACACAGGGAAAAGAAATACCCCAGTAATGACAAAGGAGTCCCTGTGGGTGGGCAGGTCCGCCCCTCTGTTGGAGCACTGCTGGCAGAGTGACCACAGAGCTTTTCTCTGCAGCCACATCCAAGCTCTGACAGGCCTGCTGGCTCTGACCATGGTCCAGGCTTAGCTACATGTCATGACAAGTGAGAATCATGACCTGAGTGCTGATCTTAGGACTGCAAGTGAGGAAGAAAAGCCTCTGGCCTCACGAGAGGCCTCTCTCCTGTCCATTAAAGAAATGTTTTTCAGAGTGTAAACATCATCTGGGAAATTAACTGCTTTCTGTGGCTTTGAAAATTTCCTTCCTGAGCTGCAGATTATTTTGGGATCAAGTTGTCTTTCACCTTGTGACAGTCAGTAGTGTCAGGGCCTCTAGTCACTAATGGAACATCAGTAATTAACCAAATGGTAGTCCTGAAAGTTCATCTACAGTAGAAAAAACTTTTATCTGCACAAGCTAGTGAAACAACAGGGGAGAACCTACTCCACGAACAGCCCACTGCAAGATTTTAGGCAAGAAATCAGTGTCTCCGTGGTGCCTTTACTATTGTTAGATGTTTACTGTTATCAGATATTTATCTATGGTTAGATGTTTATTATTGTTAGCTGTTTACTATTGTTAGATACTTATTTGTTATTGAATACCTATTATTAGTAGGTATTTAGAATAGAGACTGGACAAGGAAAAGGCCTTGTCAAGCCTCTAAAGGGGGGAAATGATGCCTTAAGTTTTAGCTTTTGTGTTTTTCAGATTCTGTGCTGCCTAGGGGTGTGGTTCTGAACCTCATATTAAGTGCTAGTAAGCTCTCTTCACAGAGTTGGGAGACAAAACAAATCCTTTTCCTGCTGAGGACCAAGGACAACAAACTTTCAGGCCCAAAAGTAGAAACAACAGTGGACTGAAGAGAAAACAGGAAGGATGAGACCTCACACCCTGAAGCTGTAATTGGGCAATTAAACCCCAATATGCAAATGGACCAAAACTTATAAAGTATAAGACCTTGTGATGGGCTGTCCATTTTGTGACCATTTTGGGTCCACCTTGGGTGTAGCCCTGGCCAGGCTCTTGTCTTGCCCAAGTGTACCCTAAAGGCCTTTCAATAAATATCTGCTTTATTCTCCAGATCTGTCCAGTCCCTGTTTCAGGTCAGCCTTCCCAAGGCATCATCAGAGGCCAGTCTGTCCAGTCCTGTGACCCAGCAGCAGGGGCTGAGGTAGGATTTTGGCTGTATGTTTATTGTGGCTTCTTCTGGATCTCCTGGGCAAGCACTTTCCAGAGACAGACCTAAGTACAGCTGTTCAGGGGATTGCAGCTCTGTCGAAACATCTTCACACATAAGGCAGCAGAAGGAATTGGCAGAAACCTCAGCTCTTCCCTCTAGACATGTCGTAGCTTCAGGGGAGCATGAGGGGGGTTACAGTGGTTTGAATCTCAACCTCTGTGTGGGACTAGGCAAGGGTGGAACGTGGGAAAAAGGTATTTGCTGTGAAATATCTGGTGTAAATATTCCACATGGCATACACCATCCAATTCTCAGCAGTGCTGAATCTCATCCACTCACCTCCTGTGACATCAGGCAGGGACCACTTGAAGTGAGCAGTCTGCTTCAGAGGTTAAGGAAAATTTCCAGCTTCAGCCAAAATGTTCAGAGCAGGACTCTGCACTGAAACTGCCTCAGGCCCAGGAGGGACCCTCACCCTGGAGTGCAACCAACAAGGAGAGACCGAAGGGGACAGCCCAGACCCTTCTGGGGTGGAGATAAAGGTTCAGCACCTCACTGCAGGGAATCAAACAAGGATGTTCCTCTCATGAAGGAAGGGTTAATAGCCAAAGGTTTTCTCCCTGAAAGCACTCAGTGACATTACATTTAAATGTGCTGCATGCATTATTCATCTCTTTGCAGCAAGCAGCCTGAGCAGAGGCAGCTGTCACTCCAATTCTTGTTTTAGAGCTCTGCCCTACAGCTACCTCATGGGGGGCACAAGAAGGAATGATGAGGTCCATGGGACCAGTGGCCCACGCTCTTGGGCTGGGCAGCAGTTATTTGCAAGGGTAGCTGCAGTGCCAGAAATGTCACCACAGCCAGCTTTGTTTAGGGAAGGCTGGAGGAGGAATTTGTTTCAAAAGGGAGGGTTTTTTTCTTGCATCTGTGTTGTATCAAGGGCAGGCAATCGTGCTTCTCTTCTCAAGGGTCTTGCTGCAGTCCTTCTCTTGCACCTCTGTCTCTCAGGGCTTCTCCATAATAAAGTATAAAATTCTCAAAACTTTCCAGTTTATTTTCTTTGGAGTGTGTAGAGGTCTGGTTAAGGTCCATGAACCAAAATGACCCAAGATTACAATGTGAGATCCAACCTGCAATACAGAGGTGGTAAGAAAAATCTGTCCCCTCATTTTTTCATCTTTACTGCCAAGGTGCACACAGCACCTAGCACTGGGGTGGCTGCACCACAATGCAAACAAGAAGGAATAGATCTTGAAATCCTCACACTGAGAAAAATACAACACAGATTTCCTTCACATCCCTCTTTCAGCACAGTAAGAGAAAGCCATATTTCTCAGTAGGAAAAAAGGGAAAGGAAAAAGCTGAAGTTAAAACTGCAGATGAAATATATCTCTTAGGCTAATGACTTGGTACATGATAGCACTTTGATCTTCTCAATTAGAAAACAATCTGACTTCAGTCTTTTCTTCTGGGTATTATGTCCAAGATCATACCAACACTCTAAACTAAAAGGATCTGTTTTAGCTCAAATATTATTTATTCACATGCTTTATGATTCTGTTTCATGGAGAAATGCAGGGACAGCATCTCATTAACTGAAGGAAAATAAAGTTTTCTTTTTCAACACCATGAACATGGTAGCTCTGCAATCAGGGGTAATGTTTAAAACACTGAATGTACCTAGAGATGTAATGTGACAAGGAAACTTCTCATGCATTCAATGAGAGGTGACAGCACGCAGATAAAATACTAATCCCTTGTTATCAGCTCAGGGTACCACACTGAATGCAATTGTCAGAGATTCTCAGCAGAAGTTGACAGGACCAAGACAGAGTTCATTCAGGGTCACTGGAAATTCCTGCTTCATTTTCATAAGCACTTTAGCAAGTACTTCAAGAGTCCTGCTTTTCAGAAAGAGTTTAAGCAACCAGATGTAGTCACATATTAAGAGCAAGAAATTTGAGGCCCAAATCCCCAAAAGTTTGAACACCAACAACTGATTTCCAGGAAAGGCAATCCAGCATCTTAGCTCAACTGTCCTGCTAGGTGGAGAAGTATAAATCTCTCTGCAGCCACGTCTGTCTCATCCGCATGTTAAGATGATGGTAGAGAATCAACACCAAATTAGGAAAATACTTTATTTGACTTTAAAACCATATCTTAACTCTCTACTCCTTCTGACAAAGGATGATGAACTTTTTTGTTGTTGTTGTTCCCTCAAGGGAAGACAACATCCTCAGAGAAAATTCATATTGGATTTTATAAACATTTGCCATTCTTTGTTTACTCTCACAGTGTTCATCCATTAGCAGTGAATTACTGTGTTGTTATACAAACCAGAAAACAACTACAAATAACAATCAGTCTCTGCCTCAGGACACACAACAAGCTGAAGAGAATGATCTGAAAATGCTGCGGAGAGTTGCTTGCCAAACCAGACTTACTGTTTATGGCCAGAACAGATGCCTGCTAATTCAGGTGGGTTCTTAAACTATTAAAGCAGATTATTGCTTCACACACCTCAGTGAGTCACCTGCACTGTGGCCACTCCAGCCTGAATGGAGAAGGCTGCAGTGTCCACTTGAACATTCTAGGCTAATAATTGTTAATTACACTGGGGGCTGCCCAGGACTGAAAACTACACTCTCCTCCAAAAAGAAAACCCAGGACTCCTGGACTCTTAAAATGTCATACCACAGCCTTGGTTGTTGAGGATACCCAAACCCCAGATCTTTGACTACTTATGTGTATATATAAATTCAGATCCGGAGGTACAAAAAAAGAGCACTGAACCAGGATCCTGTTATAAGAGGTGGCTGCATCCTGACTTGAAAAGCAGAGAAGTTTGGTTTTCTTCCTTTTTTTTTTCTCAGCAACAGGCATTCACTGCCATATGGCAAGCTGACAGAAACTTCCTCAGCTTCATTTTATTCACATGTAAATTAATCAGTGATGCTAATAATTCAGACTCTCCTTCATCAGTACTGGCATAAACAGAGCCAAAAAATATTTTAAAGGAACATTTTACAGAGACTTTATCCTTTACAGGGAAGGATAAACATGGATTGGGAATGGAGCTGGAGTTCCAGGGAACTGCTCAGAGCTCTATCACTGCTTGTTTGGAAAGCAGAAAAACTGAGGACTGAGAAAGTTACCTTCATATTGGCATCATGATTCTAGGAATTGTGTTTTCCTCCTTTGTGAACATCCATGTCTTTTTTCGTTTATCAACTACCTCCTCTTTTAATATTGTTAGTGACCCCATCAGGGATAGAGGCTAAAATGAGCAATAAAAACATGGGCCTTCATTTAGAGACATAATCTGTTTAATAAATATGACTGTAAAAGCAATAAACAATAGCAATTATACATTACGCTACATTGTATTTAACGAAAGGGAAAAAGAAGATGAAAAAGTACATCAAAAAAAGTAATTTTAAAATTAGAAATAGTTCCAACACTATAAGAAAACTTTTTTGATTGGCTTACTATAAAAATAAGTTGGCTAATGTTGGACTTCAGTGGGGACTATTATACAGTTGCAGCCAAAACTTTCCCATCTTTCTTAAAGCTGTAGTTGCAAACATAATAGCAAAGCCATACAAACTGCTGTGTTTCTACCAGTCCTCACAGAAACTGCAGAGAGAGGCAGAGGACTCTGTACTGTGATTATTCTTTAACTACTATGGGCCTAATGTCCTTGGTATCATTTTTGTTTTGCCAGCAAGTGATTGAGGTTGATTTAGGTTTGTGCCCAGTTTGTGACGAAGAAGTTCAAACCCCACATCACCAGGAAAGCCCTGCCCTGGGACTCTGGGCCACACTGACCATGCTGCTTTCTCCTGGTTTTGACTCAGGTTGCTGTGGGCAGTGTCTGCTGAAGAAAACCCACCTGTGTCAGCAATCAGGTGCCTCCTACGTGTGCCCCACTAGCCTTTACTTGCCTCCACCTAATATGGTTAGGCAAGTGTACACTGGTTACAGTTATTTCTCTCTTTACAATCCAAACCAAAAACCTGGTGCTAGTTTTAACTACCTGAGTTGGGTTGGAAATCAGCAATTGTCCTGACCATGGGACCGCCTTCACACAGCCATCCAGTGTCTTTGGAGGACTTCTTTGAGGTGTGCTAATCCTGCTTTCCTGCTCTTCCCTTGCACAGTCTATGTCAACATGTCCTACAGCCTCATTTCCACTTGCAGGGTAAGATACAAGCTTAAGTTATTGGTAAGAAATCAAATCTTGTATAAGAGTGGCCCTGTGGTGCTGAGGATCAAAATGCATGGCAACAGTCCAAGGCCAAATTCTCCCTTCTCTGCCCACAGTGGCAGGAGCTTGCAGATGTGCAACCAGTGTGGGTGACAAAGAAAGCCACAGGAAAAAAACTGTGCACAGACTTTTCCCTGCTCCCTATTCTATGGAGATGCATTTCAAAAAAACTGACAGGCCTTTGGGTGACTCTGAAAAGGCAGAGATCTCCTGGGACTTCCCTGGACAAATTCAGCCATTAGCAATACATAGAGCAGAGGGTTTTGCTTTCTCTCAGGCAAAATTGAAGGTGTAAGGCTGGCACAGAGCACAGTAAGTTCTTGCTGGCAATAACCTCCTGCAATGCACGCTTGTTCTGTTCTGTTCAGGGTTAGGAGGCAACGTTACCCTCCCATGGCACTACCAGTGGGATGCCTTGCTGTGAGCAGGCTCAGAAAGCTGTTCAGGAAGGAGCCTGGCCTCACAGCTGGCATCACCCACACTCACACTCAGCCTCCTCGCAGTGTGGGGCACGGGCAGCAGCTGCAGCTAGAGGAACGAAGGGCAGAGTCCTAACAGAGAGATAAACCAGACTGACCAAGAATATTTTCAGTGCCTCAAAACTCCAGTGTGATTTTTTTTTGTGTGTGTGTCCTATGGAAGTCTGCTGGAGCGGCTACCCCTCCCACAGCCCAAAGTGCTAAAAGAGCAGTTAAACCTAAAGCCAAGAACCCTGAACACTCCCTCCCACCTCCCACTGCCCCAGCCCTTCTCCCCCCACATCCCAGCCCACCCCTCTCCCTAAAGAAGAGACCCCCCCCATGCATATTCTTGGCCTATATCATTATGAATTTTCTACAAATTAGAGACAGATCAGAAAAAAAGAGAGTGAAAGGGTGAGGGGAAGGGCCGCAGGAGTGAATAGTGGTACCAGTTCCTCTCCCCCCACCCCCCACTAAAATTGAACACCTGTACAATGCAGTTCCACTATGGTCTCAGTATAATGTCCACATGCACAGGCTTAAAGCTAAAAACCCTTTGTCATCTGAAGAATTAAAAAGTCCAAACGCAGTGAGTTCTCCTCCTTTTTTTAGATACAGATGTTGGTGTCCTCAATTCAACCATTTACATAGGTAGGGATTTCTTTTGTGCTCTGGGACTCAGCAGTTGTGGAAATACTTCCTGTGGCAAAGAACAAAATAAAAGTCAGTAAATAAAGTAAGGGAGATGACTGCAGGTATCACCTTGATGGCCTTTGGGATTCAGCTGTTCCAGACTGACACATTCTTTCCAGAAACCTTTTCTTGTCATTCAAACACTGAAGGTGATGTCCTGTTCTTTTGCTAATGAAGATGATTCACCCATGTTGAACGGTAGAGGGAAAGGCAGGAGCAGAGGGGTGGAGGGAAGGAGGGGTTGAGGTCCTCTGAGGAAATGTGTAACTCATTTGCAATGATAAGGTGTTGGAGATAAATTACCTTAACCTTTGCATTTGCAAAAGAAGTGCCTAAACCACTCACATCCAGAAAAATAGGGAAGTGAGGTTTTGCTGCCAGAGTTTGGAGAGAAAATTAAATGATGCAGGGACATTAATTCTGATTCCTCCAAGGCAGGATCCCTGAATGTTAGTCAAAGGTGATGAAAAAAAAAAAAAAAAAAAAAAAAAAAAAGGTTTCTGAACAAGCATACAAAAGAGAAACACCCAATTACAGTCTTGCTTTGTTTCCCCAAAAGAAAGAAAACTCATTAAAAAAGAAATTGCTGATTTCCAGAAACAGATGAGGTGGTTGTATAGGAGAGTGCCTTGGCACTTTCTATTCTGTTCACACCTAGGTCCAGACCTTCTCATTTTGTCAATGAGCTCTGATTCAGTTTTCTCATTCATCTCACTGACAGGATGGAAAAACAATCTTAGGAAGTTTGTTGGACTGATTCCTTTTGATACATAATTGAGTCTGTGTATCTCACACATTTAACTTTAGCGCTCGATCCTGCAGCCACAGGTGCAAACCAAGGAGTTATAAAAGGCCAGTTTCTGGTTCAGTGCAGTGTCCAGTAGCACAGCTGAAAAATGTATAAAGTTCTGGCTGGTATAGAAAGCCAGAAATGCTATAGATGCACCAAATGAAAACCTCCCCACAAAATTTGCTTTTGATTTCTCTTATCCTGAAACCTTCTAGGGTTTAAAGTTTCCACCTCCAGCAAGAGCAGTTTTGAAGGTATGTTGCATAGAGCTAGCAGTGACTGACCCATGCCACTGCAGTCTGAGTGACCTGTGAAAACATGTTTTTCATTGCTCCTGGAACAGCACGAACCACCACCAGTGCATTCTTTCAGAAAGGGGAAGCTCAAAGCTCAAAGCTCACCCAACTCTAGAAAGAGAGTTCCTGACTTGAAATTGGGTGTTTCTCTCTTAGCATCTTACAGAAATTTTACCTTGGAGGTTTCTAGAGGGGAAAAAGACAACAAAAAAACCCCAAATCAAAACAAACAAACAAACAAAATTGTTAAAGTTTAGGACCCACCGCTCTGGGTCTTGGCTTGAAATCTCTTGCTGATCCACAAGCTTTTTGGAAGTCCTCTGTCCAGACTACCTTGGTTGCATTTCCTTTCCTTGGGTTCTGGACTGTGGCCTGAGGTTGCTCTGTATGGGGAATACCACATGGGAAGGTTGGTCCCTTCACTCCGTCCTGTGTTCTGCTAGGCAGGGGTATCCAGGTCTGCTGATGGATAGCTGCTTAAAAGCTTTTAATAGCTGAAAAATCTCCTTAGTGAACAGGTTAGGAGAGATCAGCTTTGACAGCAGTAGAGCTTCCAGCTTAGACATCAGTTTCATCAAGAGCCTTTCTCCTTTTTCCTCCCAGGTTGTTTCACAGGCTGCAATCTTAGAGCATCACACTCCCCCCTTTAACTGCCCTTTTCCTTGTCCCCTCCCTACAGCCATGACTCCAAGCCTGCTTTAGCAAACACTCCAATAGATTTCAGGAACATCCTCAGGTGAGGAATGAGGTTTGTTTAGGCTGATGAAGCTGTGCAAATAAGGAATCTCAGCTGCAACTGTGCTTCACTCCTGCCTAAGCCGCAGAATCACAAAACAGTTGGGGTTGGAAGGGACATTTGGAGAACATCTAGTCCAACCCCTCTGCTAAAACAATGTCACCCAGAGCAGGTTGCACAGGATCATGTCCAGGAGAGTTCTGAATATCTCCAGAGAAGGACACTCCACAACATCCCAAAAGGGCAGCCTTTTCTCTTTAATTCCTCTAAAATAGGTGCATGTCCTTATGTGCAGGGGTATCTCCAGTCTGGACCTGCAGAATTGTCATGAGTGAAGCTCAGCATTGTCTTAGCAGTCCTGGATTTAGCAGAACATGTCTCCAGACTGAAACCTCGCTGCTCTGTCCCAATGCTTCTACTGTAGCCAAGGGTAACAGAAAACAGACTGATCCCAGAATGCCCTGTCCAAATCTATTCTCTTCAGGTCCTAAAAAAGCCTGCTTTTGGAAATAGTCAAACACAGAGGCCTGTGGGAGAAATCAGCTGGAGGATTAACCCAGCTGTCCAATACTGAGATCCCAGGTTTTACTCAGTTTATTTGGGAATCAGCCAGACTAACACTGCTGCTGGCAACAAGATCTGGCACAGCACAAAGACTCCAGCAGTCAAAACATCAGCAGATATTTAGCTTTTAGATATTACTTACCAGATCACCTGCTCACCTCCATGTTCCAGGTGAGGGTGGCTGAAGTTCTTCTGGATATGGGGCTTAGCCCCACAACTATATCAGCCCCAGCAAAATAAATTACATTGCCAGCAGGATTTTTTTGAGAAGGGGAGGGGATCTATGTAGAGCAACTAGGAGAGAGAAAAAGCCTGAAGTTGTTCCCCTCCCTTTCATCACATGGCAGTGAGGGAGAGGGAAGAGTTAGAAGGTTTCCTGTAGCAAAACTAATGTTGCAGCAGAAGAGGATGGGAGGAGGATTGTGCAGGATTATGGGAAGAGGGGAGGCTGAGAAAAAGGTTAGCCAATTATAAGTCAGAGTCTGACCAGCTGGAGGATGCTGCAAGTTATTTACCTATGGGGTGGACTTCCAACTTCTCATCTACTAGTTGCTCAGGGCTCATCAGCTCACTTTGAGGGACATTAGGTATGCTTTCCCTCTGACTGACTGGACTGACCATCTCTTGATCTTTTTCATTCTGCATCTGTGCATATATATTAAGGCCAGGAATCTTCCTAAAACATTAACAGAAACCATCATTGTGTGGTACTCTGGAAGATGATGCTTTTCAGCTTTTACAAACCAAAGAACAACTCGCTCAGAAAAAGAAATCCCAGCAAACAAACCCCAAACACCTCAGCAAAAAGCAGCAATGGAGAGAAGGAAATGGCTCAGGGAAGGTCATACCTTTTGAACTTGTAGATGACAAATACAGCTAGTCCCACAAAAACAACAGAGAGGAGCATCAGCATGGCTGAACCACTGTGACTGGGTGTGAGGTCCACCAAGGGAGCTGCAAGAGAGAAGAAGGTCAGAGCCACCCCCAGCCTGAAGTGAAAGCTGCTCCCTCTAGAAATACAGTTCATTCTCCCCTCCAATTGCACTTGCAGCAGGTCTACCCCTCTCCTGGGCTTCTCTCCCTTTTTAATCCACCTGGGAAGAAACCCAAATTCAGACCACCTGTGGTGCTCAACATATCCCTTGATATGAAGTTCCACAGCTTTCCCCTTAGAGGATTTTCTTTCAGATTCAAGAAAACAAACAAACAAACAAACAAAACACACCAAAACCAATCTTAATCAGACAAAGAGCGCCTCTGTATTTCTCTCAGTTTTTCTTGTCATTTTGCTATAACCCCTCCCAAAATTAGGCCACCCAACCCATCCAGAAGCATGGGTTTCCCATAAATACTAAGTAATGGTATGAAACAGAGTTTTCATCACTCTCACACACATACACAGGAAGGCAGTGAGCCTCCAGGCAGCTTCACAGGTGGGAGCAGAGGAGTCACTGTACTGCAGACAGACAGACACAGAGCTCCAGCTGTGCCGTGACAAGGAGCAAACACATCCCCACACACAGAACATGGCCCAGGTAGTGCTCTCCCTCTGCAAGGCAGTCAAAGCCAACTTGAACTGCTGCCAAACACATCCTCCCTCTCTTCCACCTCTTCACATGCACTGAACAGACCCCTCCTAAACCAGAGCCAAAAGACACAAGGAAACAGGCACACACATTACATGCACACGTATTTTCAGCTTCACACCCAGACTGATAAAGCAAAAATTTACACAGAGAAGCAAAAAACTTCCCCTTCCAACATCTAGCAGGAACCAGAATGAAAGCATCCATTATTATGAATTCCTTGCACATCTCCACTCTGTCCCCTCTCCATCTGTGTTTTGTGGGTCTCTGCAGTTCTGTGGGATGACAAAGTGGCTCTCCAGCCTATTCAGATTCAGCATCACTCAATGTTCTTTCTCTAATGCTGCACTGAGAGCCTAGTAATAAACAGCTACTTAACAGCTTTGTGAGGAATATTGGCATATATTCCTCTGCCTTAGAGTTGAAGTTGTTGTCTGTTGAGCTGGGGACATTGGTTTGTTTTTATCTCATGAGAAGAACGAATGAACACGATGAATGAATTGCAATCTGTTGTCTATAATTGCCATTAATTAATCCTTCCTCCAGTGTGTCTGAACAAAGACAGAAGTCTGATATGTGCTGAGGCCAATGCCTGTCATTCTTCTGTGCTCCAGGGAACGCACATGCTCACACACACCACACACACAGACAGAGGGTCATTTCTACATGGGTTCTGCTTGAATGCCCTCTCCAAGCTGCTTTAGACACCTGCACTTTTGCTGGTCCTCTGCTGCAGAAAACGCTGCTGTGTGTGGGCAGGCACACACAGAGGGTACAAACATG
The DNA here is from genome assembly GCA_027886175.1 of Phylloscopus collybita. Taxonomy (NCBI): domain Eukaryota; kingdom Metazoa; phylum Chordata; class Aves; order Passeriformes; family Phylloscopidae; genus Phylloscopus; species Phylloscopus collybita. The sequence continues at coordinate 27,458,727 of JAJNNQ010000129.1, forward strand.
TGCACTGAGGCACGGCAACATAAATGTAGGTGTACATATATATGTGTGTATGCACTTCCAAAAACACAGATTGAGCTTTGTGGCTCAGCTGACTACAGCCCACAGCTACCAGAGTCCAACACGAAATCAGTGAAAAGGCTGGGAAGGAAGGGATACCACAGCCCAGAGCAACACGTGCTGGGACTGTGTTTTCTAAGGGTTGCTTCTGGCACTGTGCTGTGTTGCAGGTTTCCCTGCCTCATTTTATTTATTATTTTTTTTAATAAAAGCTTGGATTTCCAAAGGCCAGTTCTTCTTATTTTCTAACAACCAAAACAACAGCTTTCAGCAGGGAAGTAAGTCTCTCATGGCTTTTCTGTCAAATTTTAAACTGATGCCTAGAGAAGCTACCTGGAACAGAGGCTAGACAGAGTTAAAGGAAGAAAGCAGGTATTTATTAAAAGGCCTTTCAAAGCATGCACCTCGGGCAGTACAGGAGCCTGGCTATGGTTTGTACTTGTCCATGGCTGCACCCAAGATGGACCCAAAATGGATGACTGGTCACAAGTTTTCACACTTTTATAAATTTTGGTCCATTTACACATCTTTTATAAATTTTGGTCCATTTACACATTGGGGTTAATTGTCCAATTACAGCTTCAGGTTATGAAGTCCCATCCTCCCACTTTGCTCTCCTCAATTTGCTGTTGTTAATGCTCTTTTGGGCCTGAAGCTGCAACAGTGTCCTTGGTTCTCAGGCTGGAAAAGGATTGTTTTGTCTAACTAAGCTGTGAAGAGAACGTGCTAACACTTTCTATGAAGTTCATAGTTACATACTAATGCAGTACAGAACATGGAAAATATGAAAGCTAAAACTTAAGGCATCAAAACTCTTCACAAGATTTGGTATCATGACATTGGGTCTTTTACTTAGAGAACAGTCATGACCTCTGCAGCTTGTTAAGGAGACATAATCCCTCAAAGACCTCACAGTGGCTGTTCTCTGGGTTTTTAATACATAGTTTGGCCATCCAAGCTCATTTTGCATTCTTACTGGATCCTGTTTCTGCAAGAGACAAAATCCTATAGTGTTCCTATAGGACACTGTGAGTCCAGTTACAGCAATCACTCAGCAGTGGCTTTGAGAGAGTACAACAAAGCCCAGCTGTTGAAAAAATGAGTGATTGCATCTGTTATGGACAAAAAGTACTCCTTCCTGGTGTCTGTGTGTAAATACAAATAAAAAATGTGTATTTTTGGTAAAAATTATGAACAATTGCACGTAACTTCATTTTTAAAGCAGCCATATGCTTTTGGTTCTAACTTGTCTAAAAAAAGCATCTGGTCATCTGTTCCACAGCTAATGGAAAGCAGAAACATACAGCAATATTCCAGGGACAGATATTAGAAAGCTCTGCTTAGGAAAAATGAAATACTGGAACCCCCAGGCTTTTCTTTTGGGGGGATGTAAATGTGGTCACATTACACCCTTTCTTAATATTCTCTTTTTTTTACTGCTTACAAGGTAGAATGTGGACTGACACCTGGTTGGGCAGTTCCATTCATACCACAAAAAGCTTTTTGGGGAGCAGTTTGCAGGTATAAATGAACTGAGGGTTTAAGTTTGCAAGTTATCAAACAAAGCTGATACCAACTGATCAGAATATTTCCCCTTGCCTGGGGAAAATGAACTCCTAAGAGTGTGGATTGGTTTGTCCCATCTCTTGTAATAGTTAAGTAGGACCTGTGCCATGAAATGAGGTCTTAGCATGCAGAATAGACAGTGACATATTTAAATACCAGAACTTCTGAGATATTTTGAGATAGGATTAGTTAAAGTCCAAACTGCCTGGTCTTATTTTTGTGCATATATATTTTGATTCTGGTCTTTCAGACTGCTGAGCAACTTTTGAGCAGTGTTTAGTTGCTTTGAATGTTTGTTGACTCTAGAATATCTGAACATATCCAAGGCTAGCAGGCAGCTTTTGCACTGTATTGATCCAGGCTTAAAATGCCATGGTGCTTCTTAGATGTTGAATATTTCAGAGAAAACCAAGAAATATACACTTCTACCATGTTTCCTAAAAAAACAGTAAATTCTTGCACCTAAGAAAACAAAAGGGTTAGCTGTAAATGCAAAAGCCACTGTATCTTTTTGGCATGATATATAGAAAGGTGAGGTAGAGCAGACATTTTAATGTCAGCTCATACACTCTGTTGTTATTGTGGTATAAAATTAAGAAATGTTTAAAATACAGCTGATACCACACTACTACCATTGACACTGCTTGCTGTGCCACAGAGCAACACAGAAGGCAAACACAGAAAGAGGATTCTCACCTGCTGTTAAATGGGCAGCATGGACAAGGATTCGAACTCCTGGCTTCAACTCAAAATGGACCAGGTTTTGATTCAGTTTCTGGATCAGCGTTTCTGAAATCTGGGAAGGAAAAAAAAAACAAACAACCAACCAACAAACAAAAATGACATCATCAAAAAAACTCCCAAAAACAAAACCAAAAAAGCCCCACAAAACAAAACAACAAAACGACAAAACAAACAAACCCCAACCAACCAAACAAAAAAAAAAAAAAAAAAAAAAAAGAAGAGAGAAAGAAAATAAGAAATGCATTTGTTTCTTGATCATTGGTTTAGATTGCCAGTAGGTGGGTAGGAAATGAAGCTGCAGGGAAAGCAAAGATTTTGTACTTTGCAAGCACAGATTCCTACCACCTCACAGTGAAGGATTTTGGGCAGAGTGGTTTGTGTATGGTCAGCACTGACTGAGCAACAAAAGGTGCTCTGTCACACCTCTGTGGGAGCAGCCTAACAGCAAAAGGGAATTGAGCCCCAAAGGAACGTTCCACCCACATGTGAAAGTGGCCACAGCCAGCAGCAGCACGTCAGTGAGCTCATTCACTATTCAAGGGAAAAAGAACATTTCAGTTGTTAATGAACACTTGCTCCTAATAAGTAACTTCTTGCTTGTTGAGTGGCCAGTTCCATGCTCCTAGAGGATGCGCATAATGTGTGATATACCTGAATAAAAATGAATAGTTCAGATCCTTGCCACAGCTTGCAGTTAATTTGCAAGTTCTAAAAGCAAATTTAATTTCATCAGCTCTCTGAGATTCAAGACAGCTGCTCCCTAATCCTTAAATATGTACCAGAACCAGCTCAGATCTGGAAGTGTTTACTGACTGCAAAATGTGGCTTAAACAAAATGCATGTTCCATCTCTTCTTATGGGTTACATGCATAACCCACCCTCTTTCATGAGGATATATTCCACAGAGCTTTCAGATCATCAGATTATCTTTCCAAAGCTGACAACATCAACAGAGCCCTAGCAGAAATGAAGGAGATTACTCTTCCTTTAAGGACACAACAGAAAAGATGAGCATTTGCTGAGATAAGATCCCATGAAATGAGTATTTGTGCAGTAAAGGAGCCAAACTTTGGTCCAATCTGTTGGCAAACATGTCTTTTTTTAAGTCAGCTTGTAGCAATATCCACAGATCCACTGTTTCCACATGACACTTCATTACACGCAAGAAGTTCTAGGCACATTGCCATTAAAAACAAAAAATCTAGATAGATTAATCAAGGAATGGAAGCCTACACCATGGTGTTGACAGTTTGTTGTGTGTCCTTTGTATGTTCATTTGCCTGATGATTTCACGTTGTATTTCACGTTTTCCTACAGCAGAGATCAATTTTCCCATTGAACAGTCACAGTTCTCCAGGTTGGCTTGTTAGGGAGAAGTGGTTGGAAAACTAACACAACATCCCCCATAACCCCTAATATGCAGTTGCTGAGAATGTGTTTTTATATCCATACCAGGATCAGGTGGAATCATATTCTAGTGCTCACCACTTAATTCAATTTGTTTTAAATAAATCCTTATTCCTTCTCGAAGATTAATGAAAAATTGTCAGAAAAAAGAACATTCCAATAATTTTTATACCATCTTTTTCATGTTCTTCATTTTTGTCTGGTTGAGCTATTTCAGTAAATTCTACCCAGATATGATTAGATGCTCCTTAGCTATCATTCATCACAGTATGAGATTTATCTGCTTTTTATTTTTTTAACATTCTTAATGGTTCTTTCAATACTCTTGGCTCATACACTTCATTTCTGGCTGCTGATCACTTGAATAGGTGCCTTTGGTCCAATATCAATTTGGCAATAATTCTTACAGGCATTTTATTTATACTTTTAAATATATCTCTTTTAAGTTACAATTTATTTCATGGGTGCCAGAATGAGCAGTAAATATATTTTTTCCAATAGCAAGAAAAAAAACCACCTGCATTCAAAGAGCCATCTGTTGAGCTCAGAGCAGCAGGGATGGTGACACAAAGATGTGCAGTACATGAAGAATGCCTGGGAAGCAAATTATAGCCCTCTTTAAGGATTTGAGCATATTAATAACCGAGATTGACAACTATAAAAAGTTTTTCATCTCTAAAACTAGAGCAACAGATGCAGATTGATATGCTGTAAACCAGGTACATTAATGACTCATGGAACTAATGGGAAAAGTATCATCCTGGCTGTATCCAGTCCCACATAAAACCTAACAGCTCTCCTCCATAATCCTGCAGGAATTTTCCTTTCTGCTCTGAGATCCTGAAGCTGCTGGGGCAGCTGAGCCTCTGGGAAGAAAGAAAAAGAAAGAAAGAAAGAAAGAAAGAAAGAAAGAAAGAAAGAAAGAAAGAAAGAAAGAAAGAAAGAAAGAAAGAAAGAAAGAAAGAAAGAAAGAAAGAAAGAAAGAAAGAAAGAAAGAAAGAAAGAAAGAAAGAAAGAAAGAAAGAAAGAAAGAAAGAAAGAAAGAAAGAAAGAAAGAAAGAAAGAAAGAAAGAAAGAAAGAAAAGAAAGAAAGAAAGAAAAGAGACAACCACACTGTGTGTCATTCCTCTTCAACACATTTAGCTGCACAAAATGGCAGGGAAAGAGCAGAGGTAAAAAACATACTTGATGCCCTCCATACAAGCAGAGGCTTACTGAGATATGGAACTGAGTCTGCAGCTAGCAAACATTGCTATGTAGTACTGGAGAATGGCTTCCTCAAGGATTTGGGCAAGAAATGGAAGAATGGGAGAATCTGGAGAAAGTCAGCGTGAGAAGGTACAAGAGATTTGGTTGGGCACTAGTGGCTTGAAGGGAGAGTGAGATCTCCCCTGGCCTGCCTGCGGGCTCCTGTGGCACCGAGGGAAGAGGCAAAACAGCAGCTGAGAGGTGCTGTGGCTGCCTCCCAGCAGGCAAGGTGTGTGAGAGAAAAGGCAGCAGGTATTCCTCTCTGCAGGGCCAATGGAAAGGAAGAACAGGAAGGAGAGAGGCAGTAAGGGTGAAGTAGTAAGGAAAAGAAAGAAAGAGACAACTGAAATTTATTATTACTGTATTGCTTTGTTACTTGATTATGAATGAGGACTTCATTGTATAACATCCTGTACAAATTCATCTCAGAATAAAATAATTTTTGCCTGAGACCATCAGTGTCTCAGCAGAGGCTTGAAACAGCCGTAACTGTTCCAGGACTACACACAAAGTGTCAAAACTGGCAGCAATGCTTCATTCTGTGCAGACTATAAAGCATATTTCCTTGGCTCGATTAATTACATGTTCTCCCAGTGGCTTTTTGTGTACAGCTTTTTTTATTTTTTTTTCCTTTTCTGCCTTGGTCTTTATGGAATCTGAACAAGTGAAAAAAGTGAGTAACAGCCTAAGATCTTCAAAAGTGCCAGAAGTGAGAATCAGACATCTGCCTTCTTCAGGCAGCTCTGGAGATTCCTGACACATACATCTGAGGGAAGAACAGATGCATTCAGATGTGGGTTTAAAATGTTTGCTTGTTTGGTACAATATTTTCATTTTTCTTTATGTGGAAAACAAGATTCTCTTCAAAACAGACATAGAGAGTGAAAAGGCATTTCTATGCTCCTAAAAATTATCTGAAATAGAAACCATACATGATGGCTTACAAAAGCCAGTATTTGAGGTCAGTGAGGAGCTTACATAGACCTCAAGAGCCAAATTCCCATTGGGATAAGACACTGCTCTCCAAAGCTGGACCTGGCAACGTTCATGGTCCTCACATGGTCCCAACAGGACCTGTGCACTGAAAGGTCAGTCAGGGCATTTGCTTTGAGATTGGAGAACAGACTCCTCTGCCTTTCTTACTCTATCAAGCCTATTTCTAGCTCAGTTATCAGACTTTAATCTAGGAGGGGTTCTGACTTGACTTGTTTATTAGTGAAGTGTCTCTGAATTTCCACACAAAGGCTGATCTCAGTTGTTAGAGGTAATAAAATGGTGAACATTTTGGGGTTTGTGTTTCTCTTTATTTCTGCACTCCAAGTGATAGCATGGATGCATTTTGGTTTAAAAAGCAGAACAGGAAACATCATTTGGCCTGTTTCAAAAATAGCAATGCAACTCCAGTTGAACAGCCAGACCTTCATCTGGGGAACAAGTTGGCCTCAGGCCTCCCCCTCTTCATCTCTCCCTCCTGGAGATGCAACTAACTTAGCTGAAGACAAAACTTCTTAGAATAGCAACCTCCTAATTTATAGTCTTCAAGAGTCTCTCTTATGAAAATAATTAGCTTTCAGAATTAGTTTTGGTCCTTAACTGAGCCTCATTGACTTTATCTGCTTCATTTGCAGAATTAAGCATGATGTGCAAAAATAATTCAGTAATAGGAACTATTCTTCATGTATCATTTTTCATCAAAGGACACATAATGAATAATAATAACAGACAATTTGTGAATGGAAAAAAAAAAGAGATTCCAATTTAAAAACGGAACAAAACAAAAATTAATTTGGCTTTTCTTAGCATTTTTTCAGATTTAGGACTGCAAAAAAACCATGTGAACCAAGAAGCAGAATTATCACTGAGAAGGGCATTTTCCCAAACCTTTATTGACTTTTGAAACCCCTGGTGTAAATTATTTTAGACTAATTGAATGTGATTCAACTGTGCCAGTATGCACTAGCTAAGAATCTTGATAATTTTATAGATACTGTGTAAAGATCTCAACTAATGAGTGCTACACTTCTATTCAATTCATTGAGCAAATCAATAAACAACTAAGGAAAGAATTATGCACATTGATTTAGTAGGAGGAAACTTGAACCAACATTGGGAAAGTGAAGTGGGAGTCAGGGCCAATGTGGATTACTTTAAACTGTGCCACTTGCCCTGGATAACCTTGGACACTTCACATGGGGCCTCTAAAGCTTGCTTGCCTTAGCACTGAAAAGAGCACAGTCACTGACTTACTGGCTCCAGCAGGAATTTCTTCAGATCTTTAATGAAAGATGCTAAATTCAAGCTGCTGGGAGTACCCAGGGACACTCTGAGAGCACGAGGCAGAGGATATTCCTGTGGTTACTCTGGGACAAGAATGGAACAGCAGATATGAACCCAGAGAGAACCTGGACATAAAAGCCAGGATGCACTTTTGATGAACAAAGGCAACCAAAACCAGTCTTGAGAATCAAGGGCTGCTCTGTACACTGAGCAGGAGATTAGGGAGAGAGGGCTGACAGTCACGTGGCAGGAGTGAACTCAAAGGTATTAGGACAAGAGATTTACACAGCCTCTCCTACAGCACACATGCAGCTTGTCTTGGGTTGTGGAACCAGGGGTCTGTATTCTATTTTCATCTGTTAAAAGCAGTTGGGGAGATGTTTTTTTTTCTTTATCTCTTGTGGCTCTGGGGGAAGAGGGGCAGATACCTTCTGATAATGGGCCAACTGTTAAAACCAGGTGGGACAGTGTTCTTATCTCTTTCACCATTGGTCCTCCATCCAGAGGAATATTTTTCTGCTAGTGGGCCATTAACACCTCCCCAAACTATACCCTCCCCAAAGCCATACATCCACATTCCATCATCCTATTGTGAGATGCTCCACATCCCCCCTGGCAGTGGGGGGAGCCAACCATTTTCCTGCCTGGATAAAACAGAGACACAGGAACACAAAAACATCTAGCTTCTCACCCGATTCCTGAAGGAAGACTGGACCCCTTCTCACCATCACTGGACCCTTGTTCTACAGGATCATCTCTACTTCAACAGAACCACCTCTGCCACTCCAGGAGGACTCACTTTGGGACTGCTTCCAACACCCTGACCAACAGGGTGTCAGGTTACAGCTCTGACTCTGTCAGGGTTCTCCAGGATTGCTTGTTTATTTGTGTGCTTGTTTGGTTGGGTGGTTTTGCTTTCTACTACATTTGTATTGTTAATATTCCTAGTTATTCCTATTACTGTTATTCCTATTCCCAAATATTTGCCTGAAAGCCCTTAATTGCAAAATTATAATTTTGGCAGGGGGTGAGGGGTTTACATTCTCCATTCTAAGGGAAACCCCAGTTTCCCTGGCAGATACCTGTCTTTCCAAACCAAGACACAGCTATTAAGAAAAGCTGGCTACAGGAAAAAAGCCCCTGGTACAAGGTCTTTTGGTTCACATGATTCCATTCTCTCCTCATCTGCCTCTACTTCTTAATACTGGCCCAACCTTCCCTAAGTACTGGTGGAAGACTTGATCTTCATTCAAAGACATAGATGTTAAAAAATCACTCCTAGTAAACGTTAGATGATTTACCCCATGGATCAACCTCTTCCTGGAATTTAACTTCCAGGACTGATTGGCACAATTTTCTGTAAGATTTGAAGGTGTTCACTGTCATGATCTTGCTGCTAAAAATATTTTGGTGATGAGCACACCTGAAATACAGAAGAAATAAGAGAAGTACTGAAAGCAAATAACACTGAAACACTAAAGCTTAGGAGAGTTGGTGAAAGAAAACCCCAAACTATAAAATAAAATAGAAGCTCCATCAGCTACAAAGAAGCAGATGTAAAACTAAATCTGCTTTAAGGAAAGAATCCCAAGAGATATATGCTTACAGGCTTCCTGAATGCCACTCTCAATGGTTTTAAATTCACAAGAGGTATTTCATCTCTGCAGTTCATCACTGTCCATTTGATATTCAGTCATCCGTGTCATTTCCCATCTCTTTGGCTGGATACAGACACTGGCCACAGCTGTCACGTATTGAGTACAGTTGGCTACCAACCAGCTGATGTTACCATTTGCCAGAGTCTCCATCCTGCCATGTTGTCGAGAGCTCTTCTCAGAGCAAAGATTAATGGCCTAAAATGTCATTAACTATTTGTTCCTACCCCTGTTTTGCATTCTTTTACAGTAATTTTGAATAGGCCAGTGAAAAGCACCCAAATGGAGAACTAAAGAGAAATTCAGGATAACACTGAAACCTTTACGTGAAATATCCCTTCAGAATTCTCAGGTACCTTCTGCTTACATTTATTTCATTTGACTAAAAGAAAATGCATTTGTTATGTTTGACAAAAAGCCGCCACTAGCAAACAACATGGAAAGAAGATAATTTGTGAAATGTATAAATAAAAGGATAACCCTTCAGAATCCTCCTCTTGAGTAAAACCATACACTGAAATAAACAGAGTAACAGTAACTCCCCTCTACTGAATTTTAAGTCAAATATTTTCCTACTGAGCATTCATTTTGAACTGTATTTGTGATAAAAATAACTCAACTTCTTGAAATATTACCCTCACAGATTTGCCTTTCAATGAAGAGAAAGAATTTTGTGCTTTTGAAGGAGTATATCTGAATTGTGTAATCATTAAATTCACCAAGCCCATCCATGAAGATGGTGAAACAACTGCACTCCAGCCCAGGTGGCCCATGGCAATTCTGTGTGGCTGTTTTTGCAAGATTTGGGATAATTCAGTGTTGTTGCAGTCATAGCATGCAAAGACCAGTGTTTGACAACTGCCAACTATTTCTAAATTTTTAAACAGGGTGGCAGTCTGTCCTCAGCTACTGTTTAATGAAGCAGAGCAATCAAATGACCCAGTTAAAAAAAAAAAAAAGAAGCAAAAATAAATTTAAAAAAGGAAAGTCACACTATTTCTGTCATAAATACAAGATTTTGTGAATGTGTTTTGGGATTCTGCAGGATGAAAAGGCCTTTTGATTTTTTAGGAAACTGTGAAGAAAAACTTTGCACTGACTACAGAAAGTGAAGTGGATAAAGCACTTTTTTCTATTTATGTATTAGATGGAATTGTCCTGTGTTGCACACTGAGAAAACTTCCCCAGACTCACGTGTAACAGTGGTTTTTAGCTGTCAACAGCAGTCAAACTTTTTAAAAGTACTTTAGTCTCCAGTGGAAAATATTAGAGATGCAAAATTCACATTTCTAAATGCAAACAGATATGACAATAATTGATTCTATGTATACATAAAAAAATAATCTGGGACAATTGAATGAAAGTGATACATCAAGTCAAGAAGAAAATGACATTTACCATCTAACCACAGTCTCAAAGAGAGCACGAGACACAAATGCACTACCCTCATGGAAAACTGCATAGAAATGCACATTTGTCAAGTGGGGCACTACTGCAGTCCCACTACTGCTGGCCTACATAAAACATGAGTGGCACGAAGGAGTATTATTGACTTTGATAAATGGGAAATCAAGACTTAGATTTTCAAGGGATAGTGGACATCTAACTGCCTCTGAAGTCAATGGGAATTATGTACCTAGAGATGAGTGGCTGGACAGAGAGACCTAAAAGTATGTTTACAAAGCCAAATGAATATGTATCAGATAAAAACAGAACAGCTTAATCCACCTCAAGGGGAAACAGCAAAATGTAGCCTCCCATGGTTATTAAATATGAATGGGATTTACTGGTAAATGTGAAAGCCCATGAAACCACATACATGCCTCATGGTTACCCATGGCAGAACAGTGGTCTAGCTCAGGTGATGAAGAAAGCAATCTCTATAGTGAAGTGCTTCCTTAAGGAACCTTATTCCATTGCAGTACTTGTGTAAACTATTCCCATTTTATTCCCTGTCTACTTGAAAGTTTCTTTTCTAAATTAGAAAAAATAATTTAGAACTGTAACTCCTTTGGGTGTGCACCTGCAAACTTGCATACTTGCCTTTGAACAGCTTGTTCCTTGCCCATGAGCACAAAACAGACTTCTACCAGAAAAGAGCACAAGTGCCTCAGAAGCAACTTAAGCTGTAGCCATCAAAAACATTTGCTCCCAATACTCATCCCAGCAACTTCAAGCTCAGGGAGAGGCTGTTGAATGAGCTCTTGAACACTTTGGGCCAGGCATAGTGAAGGATCACAGGCAAAATGGATGAAAAAACAGGAGCAGTATCAGAATATGCTTCAGAGCAGAGGGCAGAGACACCTTTTGTGGCCCCTGGGCAGTTCTCACTGAAAACCCCACCATTTTCTACTAAAGTTACTAGGAAGGAAGGAGAATGCAGCACCCGCAGACCAGAAAGAAAAACATTCTGACCATCCTAGTTTTTATTCACAGGAAAGAGCTGGCTGCAAATGGCAAATAGTTTCTCTCTCCTCCAAAGGTTACCATTTGGACCCTGCAGGATGCCAGAGATGTTGATGGAGTTACACTGAAAATGACATTTCTTCTTGTCCATAAAAAGGGCCCTGAAAGCACTGCCAGGGCTTCCTTTCTCCACAGACACAAAGGCTCTGTTTATACAGGAGAGAAATAGAGAGGCATAAAAAGAGGGAGAAAGAGTAAGCTGCTGAGTGCTGGAAGGGAGCTGGGTCAGATGTAAATTTGAAAGTTTATGGACTGGCTTCCTTGCCAATTTGTGAAGGAAGCAAGGAGAAGGGGAAATGAAGGAGAAAAGGAAGGAAAGGTTTTGCAGAGCAGTAAATCTCCATATTTTTTGTTTATTACATGGGTGGTGAAAATTGAAGAAGAAAGTCATTTGTCAAAAGAAAAGATGACAGCTAGGAATGCTGAGCAAGGGAAAGCTTAAGAATATGGGTGACTTGGAAGTTTGAGGCTCCCAGCTAAATTAACATGGCTTGAGCCACTGACATTGAGTATGGATGGGCAGAGGTACAGAGGTGCTTCCCTCAGGGCCAAAGATATCCTTGCCCCTGGAATCTGAACAAGCTGAGAGCCAGCAAAGCAGCTATGGGACAAGAGGACACAGTTCAGTGGTGCACATGGCAGTGTTAGGTAATCAATTGAACTCCATGGTATTAGAGGTCTTTTCCAACCTTAACAATTCCATAATTCTATGACATTTCAGGATTTTTGCCCAGCATGGTGTTTTATAATTTAATTACAATCCTGCTAGGCCCATCTGGTTGGTAGGACCTTTTGGGTGTGCAGAGACAGAGAGTCCTTCAGTCACCACAACCTATTTCAGCTGTTCACAGAGAAAGCAATCTACAGTGGCTCAGTCCCACTTCTGGCACCATGAAGAAGGCAGGCAGATTGTCCAATCCCATCCCTGCGCCTCAAACTAGTTCTGAGCTGCCCAAGTTTACCACCCTCTGCTCTCCAGAGCTTTCTAGACTCTTGACAGTGTCATAAACTTTGCTTCATGAAGCTACTCCACAGTTCCTGTTGGCAGAAATCATCCCCTAAATCCTTCCTTCTTTCTTCCTGCTTCCATGAAGTAAACAGGACTTCTAAGGGGACAGAAATGGGCATCTAAACTCCCAAAGACAGCTCCAAAGTCTGTTTCCAATGCTGGTGAAAAAAAAAACCAAAACAACCCAAAAGAAAAAAAAAAAACCCACAAAACAAAACAAAACCAAACCAAAACAAAAAAACCACCAAAACAACAAAAAAAACCTACCCAAACCAACCAACCAACCCCCAAAAAACACAGAAAGAACCCCTAGAGAGGATGAAATGTGTGTAACATTACCTAGTGAATCAGATACATTCCTACCATAATTATCCGTTCTAACCATATACAAGTCCCATATACATGCATATATATCTATATATCTATATATAGATATCTCATATACATACACACACAGAGAAATGCATGAACATACACTTCTCCAATGGGCACGATACCTGCTCTAGGTTTGCTTCTGTTCTTTTTTTTTCTCCTGTGCCATCCTGATACGGCAAAATGAAGAGCTCAGCAGACGTGGGCAGGCCAGGGAGCACTGCGACCAGAACATGCTTGCTGGAAATACCTGTAGCCTGATACAAATAATGGAGACAGAAACAGTGAGGATGGCACTGAGTGCTGAGAGCCTCTTCGTTAAGGCATCACAGTGTTTTCACCATGTAGGGTGTATCTCGTACGTCTCATTGGCTGAAATTTTTAAGGTAGAACTTTAGTAGCCCTGATTTTGACACATTAGACAAAATTCAGAGAAAAAGTACCCTACAGGGATTACTACCAGGGTCATCTCCAGTCTTATGTTTCAGCTGATGCTCCACAATCAGATTGTCGAGGACATAGTTCGGCCCTCAGGAAGTTTTGTTAGCCAAAGGAAGGAGAAACATAATTTGATGAATCTTCCTCCATGGCCTTTCTGTTGTGAATTATCCACCAAAGGCACTTAAATCTCATAACCCAAAGTTTTCAAGTGCTGAATTCTGTTGATCACTTCTAAATTGGTGGGGAAAAAAGTGCCTTCAGACACAAGGACAGATCACAGATGCACCACAGACATTCCCTTGCAGTAGGGACTGGGAAGCCTCTGAGACACTAAGTGGAACCCTAAACCTCAGGAATTCTTCTCCATGGTAGTTCAGGAGCAAAGACACAGAGCTCATTGGAGGAGATGGTGGATGCAAGACAAAGGGTCAGCAAAACTGATCATAAATCACCATTTTCTGAGCTTGACATGTGGATAACCCTAGAGTGACTGGGGAAAACCCTGTGGAGTCCCCTCCACCATATACTAAGGAAAAGCATGTGTCTTTGTTCTCTCTTTTTATTTTGCTTTGTTTTGTGAGGTGTTTTTAGAAAAAAACACTTATAAATATATAAAGGTCTCTTATATTCTTTACAAGTATTTTGTGGAGCCAGGGTTTGCATTATTTGTGCTTGCCTAACAGGTTGCTTTAAAGTGTCAAGAAAGACACAGAATTGCCTTCATTTTCAGAGGCAGGGAACAATATTTTTTTTTTCAAAAGTGGAAGACAGTAATCAGAAAATCAATGACGCGAGCAAATAATTATGATCAAAACAAGAAATAGGATATTTTGTGATAATATGAAATTATCCCTACTCAGAGTGAAGATCAGATTTTAGTACAGAACTATAATTTTGTATGCAGAATTTTATCCAAGTCTGATGATATTCTGTAATAGAATATAATACTTTAATAAAAGTTCATAAAAATTCTATAGCACAGCTATAATTTCCTATTGAATTATTTAGTTATTTGACTCATTTTTATACCTTTTACTTAATTGCTGTAGAAATCTACTGGGTTTATCTTTAATTTTTACAGGAACTTCTCACAAAGGCTTGTTTAAGGTGAATCATTTAGCCATAAAAGAGATAATTAGCTATCAATTTTTATTTTTTTAATCAAATAACAAAAAGACTTTGTGTTTTCACTGCTCTGCTTTTGGAATGTAGCCTTGGTACTGCGGTTTTACAATTCTGCTTTTTATGCTTTGATCTGGCTTTATTGTGATGTTTATATTCTGAAAATTCATCCTGAGGATAAATGGATCCTTGAATACTTGATACAGACACAAATATGTCAGAAGATCAAGCTCCAGATAATGCTCTTTTTTTCCCTGTCCTCCTGTCTTTTAATAAAATCTCAGGAACAATCTAGACAAGTTTGTGCACCTGATTAGTACACAGTTTTTCTAGAGTTTTTGCTCAGATGATGCCACAAGTAACACTTAAGCTTGCTAATAACACTGATAAGCCTTTTGTCCTTTCAAATTCTGAGTATCTTTATTTTCTAAAAAGCAGAAACACTATTGCAAACAATTCCTTGCGCTACTTTTCTACTGAGCTGAGAAACCCCAGCTACCTCTCCTAACTCTTCTTACCTCCTCAATTTCAAATCCAAATCTTCAGCTACACTTTTTGTGTACTACTTTTTTTAACTACTATTTTTGTGACATTCTGTTCCATAGTTAAAGAAGGAACTTCAGAGCTTCTCTACAGTGTTGATGGGAAAACCAGCATCCAATCCTTCCCTGTGAGCCTCATGCTATATGAAGGACTTAAAGTACTTGCTGTGGTGTTCCTCTGTGTAGTAAAAATTCTTTAATTTTTGGTCTCACAAGTTTTCTACAGCTTATTTCCAATTCCATTAGAACAGTGTTGTTTTACACTGGAGGCTGACTCTGGGCACCAGACTGTCATAGGATGAGATCATTTCAGCTCTCTAAAATTTAGGATGTTGGCCTCAAACGCTGTCAATTCTCCACTTCTGGGTGATGGAAACAAAGAGACACCTTGAGAGAACAGCTGATCCAGTCCTATGAAGGAGCAGATCAGGAACCAGAACTCTTGTAACACAGGTTATGCACACAGCTTACCTCCACCAGAGCTCTCTTGACTACTCTGCTGATGTCCCTTCTCCACTCTGGGATATCTGGGTTGTAGTCATCAAGGTTTGGAGAGAATGATAACCTCAAGGACTGAAATTTCTCTGCAGATACAACGACAGAGTGGTGAGTAAAGACTGAAATGCCTTAATGCCAAATAAGTGGTCAGAACCTTGTGAAAGCTGGTGCAGCTCATGTTTTGTTTAATCAGTTTGCAAATGGTGCACAGACTGTGAGGGAATCCAGCAGTGCAGTGTGCCCAAGAGACTTCCTGAGAGATGTGGAGAATCTGGGAGATTCACCACTTGAGCATCTTGGAACTGAAAGACGTGATCAGTCCTTACTTGAGTGGATGAATAGCACTGCAAAGGGAGCTGTGTTGGGAATGTAAATGAAATGTTACCTTCAATCTGACTTCTGGAGCAGGCACACCCTGTGTAGGAAGCTGTGATTGGACTCTCATAGATCTGCCCCAAACCCTAGAGATCTTAACTGGAAGGGAACAGGGACAAATGTGGGGAGAGAACTAGCCTTGCAAAATGTACCTAATATCTGTTGCTGTTAACAGAGGTGCCCATATGGATCACTATCAGCTAGAACTGGAATTCCCAGTGGGTTTTAGGCTCCATCTACACTATATGGTATTTGTGTGCCTTAACAGCTTCTGACGCACGAGAGCAATGTCAAATCAGTACAGATTTCTGTGCAGAACTGCAGCACACAGCATTGATTTATCTTTCAAGCTGAGCAGCTTTTGTGTGAGTTAAGAGGCCTCTGCTGGCCAAGAAGAGGGAAAACCAGCTTACAAAACAAACTAACATTTTGACAATCATGTAGGATGATCAAAGAGTGATGGAGCACATGCAGAGGGCTCTGGGAAGGAGATCAATGTTCTGCAATCATGTCAGTCTGCACTAGTGACAGGCACTGGCCTTCAGAGATATTACACTAGACTGGTAACACTGGAATTCAATTTATAATCTCACTCAAAGCATTCTGGAATAAAGACCTCTTGTTGCTGCCAGCTAACCTGGCTCTCTAAATGTTGACTATGGAGAATCCTGTGTGACATAAAAGGGGAAGAACTCACCATATACTGCAATAGTCTTTGTGTCCTGAAGAATGGTGTTTCCTGCTGAGACCTGAACAGTGATGGTGTTCATCCCTTCCACAGAAAATGTGAATGTGATGCTCCCTTCCAATGTGATCAGTGGCTGCAAATACATCATAAAAGGAAAAATTCAGTTAATTTGGCTGGAAAGGAAAGGCAAAAACGAGTTTGGCTCTCTAACCTACTGGGATGGTTTGGGGAGTTAGTTCCAGACTGGAAAATTCAGACTCAGGAGGGGTGCTGTGGCATGGCAGCTAATTTCCTAGAGAGCCTAGGCTCTCTAGGAGTCTGTGCACACAAATCTTGTGAGTCTGGGCACACAAATCCCAGACAGGGATGTCCTCCTGAGGCTCAGAGTAAGGTACCTAAAATTTCCAAAGGAGCTATGTTTTAAGATTCCAGTGCTTCCTTTCCGTTAGCATGTTGGTTGTTCTGGATCCCATGTTAAAATGCCCACCTTTGCTCACCCACCAGAGAGGCCCAGATCCTGATATAAAGGCCTGCAACACTCACTGCTCAGGTAGCACCCTCCTTTCCTAAATCTAGTGTAAGTGATTTATTTAAGGTGACTCAAGGGGGTTGTCATAGAACCAGCCAAATTAAAATTTCACATTTGCTGTCCCATGTTATCCTTAGATACAGAGACATCGTTTATGGTAAGTGATGATGCTTGAGAGGACACAGATCCCTTTAGCTGTGAACCAGTTTATCAATGAGTTGTGTCCTCCAGCAGACTCTCCTTAACTTCTCCTTTCACTTGTTAATGAACTCTGGGTGAGATCTTCAAAGCACCCAGTATTAAGTCAAGCTGTTGCCATTGTAGTCTATGAAACTCACACTTCAATGAGAACAGAACTAGACCAACCCTGATCACTTAGGAGCTTAGGAGATCAGAGGGAAGGTTAAAAGGTGACAATCACAGCCTGTAAGTACCTCTAGGGGGAGATGATTGCTGATAGTACAGAGAGTTCTTTAATCTACACAAAAAGGCATAACAAGATCCAACAGCTTGAATCCCAGACTAGATAAATTCAGACTACAAACGTGGTGCAGGAGTTCAAAGCTCAGAATAATTAGCTGTGGGGAAGTAGTCGGAGGAGATGGTCAGAAGGAGAAGCAGTGCATTTTCCATCATCTGAGGAAAATTATTAATGCAAAACAAGAAGTCAGATTCTGCCTTAGTCACAAAGAGTTAAATCAAGCAGAAGGTACTGATCAAACTCTCCAATCTGCATTATACAGAAGAGAACCATGTGTGATTATGAAGGTCCCTCTTGGCTCTACAAAATCCATGACAACCTCTCTCCTCAGAAACTAATTAGGGTTTCTGGGTACTTTAGCCACAATTATATGTGAAGTAACAGTTCTAATGTCTGTGCAGATTCAACAAGACTGCAAGCAGAGAGGCAGCAGAACGTGATGGATGATACTCTCATATCTGAGCAGAGCCCTGGGACAGGGAAGTGTGCTGGGAACCATTTCATCCACCTGTAGCACATGATAAGGTCCTCTTGCACCTTAGCATAGGGTGCTGGGGCTCAGCATAGGTCAGTTCCAGATGTAAAAACAGCTTTAGCTTGAAAGGTTGTTCTCGTAAAAAAAAAATATCTTCCAAACCCCCTACTTTCTTTTTCTTTTCTTTTTTTTTTTTTTTTTTTTTTTTCTTCTTGTTGTTACTGAAGAAAGAAGGATGAAGAAAAACAGTAGAAACTCTTCCAGATTTTGGTTAACTATGTTCACCTTGGATGGAATTAAGGAAGAAAGTTATTGGCAACTTGCATGAGATAGCAATAAACCCTGCAGCTAAGTCACAGCCACAAACACAAAGCACTACTTACATTTCCATGTCAGTACCTCCAAGGACCATTGGTATCTCGGTACTTGGTTTATAATTTTCTTGCATAAGTGACTACATAGAAGCATTTCCAGATCCCTCTCCCCCTCCCTCTTCTGCCAGAGAGCACCTCCAGGATTATTTTGACCTCAGTCAATCAGGAATACAAACCTCTGTGTTGTTCCCAAACCACCAGACATAAGTTAGTGTTCCCACTTGGCTTGGCCACAGCACTGCTGTGGCGTTGATCTCCTTGTTCTTTGTGGTGACAAAGGGCAGAGATAAGTGAACGTGTTCCAAGGGGCCTGCAGAAACAGAAGCAGCAGGTGAGTCCTCCCTCCATCTGAAAAGTCACCCTGGGTAGGATATCCATTGGTTTAGGGAAGAACAATCTTCCACTTAAATCTGCTTAAATCTGTTCCTCAGACAACAGGAGCCCCCCCCCCCCTCCCCGTACATGAAGCTGAAAAACTTGGACTCTCTACTGCATGAATGTCATAAAGTCAGGAGCTTGTATGACTTTTACAATAGAGACAGAGCCCTGTTGTGTGAATATGGCCTTCACTGGGAAGACATAAGAATGTGCAGGACAAAGGGCTTCAGCAGACATGAAGCATCTTTGCTTGAAAACTGCTATGATTTGGTGAACTTCAGCAGAAGCTCTTTCTGAAGGCAGCTATTCACTGAGTGTCTGCATTTTAATGTTACCTTATACTCCCTCCTTTTCATCAATAAACTCTTTCATTTCTTCAGTATAAACAGAACATAATTCATTCGACAAGTGACATTATGCCCAGGGTTACACATTTCCCATCTTCTGGAAACAGATGGGCTTTTGTTGTTAACTCTTGTTCTATAGATTATTTTAAAAATGTGTTCTGACTGTTCACTAGGAGAACAAAGCAACTGTCCTGAGTGACAGAGAAAGAAAAATAAAGAAACCTCAGGTGACATGAGGACATGCGTTCCTTAAACAAATTAAGGCCACATCTACACATCCTCTATCTGTGAGCTCTGTGATGAGAACCACAGCCACAACCTTGCATTGTTCATATGGAATTGAGATGCATTGCTAGGGAATTTTATGTATTTCCAGGGAGGATTTTTCAGGATATAATCCATGCATGAATCACCACTTAGACCTTGCAGCCTAAATGAACACCACATACTCTGGAGAAAGCATCCTGTATAACACAATAGGCAGAGTGAGGAAAAAACCTCTCCCAAATCAGACTGTATAAACAATGCCAGAAAAAGGACCAGTGTTCCTGATTTATTACTGAAATGCATCTTTCTCTGGGTTGTAGACACAGCCACTGCTTAAGCTGAAGCAAGCCAATTAAGAGTTATCCATGATCACATTAACCAAAGCCTGGTATACATGAGGAGACCATGGCTTATTTTGCCTTTTATAAGCAGCAGTCAACACTCTTGGAAATTCATGAGATGTCACAATTTCACCCTTATGATTTTAATGGCATCCTCCTGCTCTGATCTAGTTCCATCACCTCACTGTTCCTGCTTTCAGCAAGACCCGAAGACCTGAAAAACAGCAATTTCCCCAGCTAAATGCACTGACAGCTGTAATCATGGAGCCCATGGAAAGTCTGGTACACTCCAACATTTCTGCATCACTGCTCTGAGCAGATCTCAAATGATCCTGCACAGCAGAGTGTGCCCAGCACCTCCTTGGACCTTCCCCATGCAATGGTAGGAAGGGCTATGAAAGAATGGCTCAAGCAACCCAATTCTGCCTGAGCATTTCCCAGCACAGCTGGGTCAAGGAGGCTGAAAACCCGAGCTGTTCTCTGGCCAGCAGATGGGGATAGCTCACTCTGGATAGGCCCTCCTGGTAGGAGACTGCTTTCTCCCAGGTAAGCTTCAAGAGGATTAATTAATTTCTGAGCTTCATGCAGGGCTACGGAGGCTATGGCCTTCACCTGCCCCAGGGAAACGAAAGGAAACGAAAGGAAATGAAATGAAACAAAACAAAAACAAAACACCACCAAAAAACCACAAAAACAACAACAACAAAAAAAACCACCCCTGTACAATCTCCAGAAAACTGAAAGGGAGAAGCTTTTCAAAAGGCTCACTTGCATATGTGATGTTGTCCTGAAGCATCCAGGCAAATTCATAACTAACTTTCCAGGAGAAAATGTTGACATGTCAGGACAGCTGAGAGACAGCAAGCTGTTGGCTCGAGCAGTTTACATACAACAGTTTACACTGTCTATCCAACTCAAAATGCTCTTTTCTCACAGTAACCTGCATTTCTGGATCCCTGGAGCAACTGCAGGAAAGGCACTGCTTCTGTGCACTGGCTACATGGCTGCAGCAGGGATGAGAAGAGCATGGGATGAAGGCTTTACTTTTATCTGAGACCACAAGCACCAAGGCTCAGTGCCTGCAGTTTTTTCCTGCAGATAAATGCTGGCAACAAGTTAGGAAGGTTCTGGAAGGCCCAGATCTGGCTGCAGACACTCATGTATTAACCCTGTAACCAGAGTTCACCCAGTTTGTAGCCCTTCCTAAAACTCTGGATATTCAGGCTGCACGTTGCTTGTCTGTGAATCTGGAGTGTGTGTCTCCATTTTAAGGACAGATATTTTTTGAAAAACTCCTCAAAGGCCAAGCTCAAACACCCCAAGCAGAATACTCATCAGAGGGCTGAGTGGCAATGCAAGCATTCACACAGGATTTAGAAGCTTTTGTGGATCAGGATGTTAGACTCTGGAGGGGGGTGGATCTACTCTACATCCCTGTCCTCAGCAGGGGGAAATCCCTATTTCTGGTCTGAGTGGCACCATGCTCATTTGTAACGTGTTTTGCAGTCCCTACTTCTTGTCATGTAGGGAAAGCTGAGACATATCCCTGAGAGCTGTCACTTCTCCACTTCTGGCACATATAATCTGGGCCTGGCTGCAATAACCACCCAGTATTTAAATCCTGTGCTGGCAAATACCTATGCAAAACACACAAACATACACTATCAGCTGCTAAGTCGCACAGACTAATCTTATTAGATTATTAAAATTGTTTATTTCTTGTACATCTTAAACAATCAAAATGGTTCATAAGCCTTCAGTGTCTCAAGAAAATGATTTAGAGCAGCTGTAGACCAGAAAGTTACCATGACTGAATGAAGGATGGACACCTGACAAACCAAAGTTGTTTTAGAAGAGAGACATTCAGGTGGATATTTACTCCTGCCCCTCTGGTTCTCCTTCATAAAAATCCCATCTCCCACACTCCTGCCTCCCAGTGTTCCCATCTGTTGACACAATGGTTCTTCATTAAAGAGATGCTCTCATACCCTGAAAAGGCAGCTATTTTCCTGCTGTGTGAACTAACCCCAAAACTAGAGGCAAAGTGCAGGGAATGTGCCAAATCATTTATACAATATTTGAAGTTAGTTTGGGAGATGGTAAACAATATTACTAGTAAACAACACAACTTCATGTTTTGGAAATTCTTTTTTTCTCAGTTAATCTGGCACACAGGCAGACAGTGAAAACATAAATAACAAACAAACAAACAAACAAAAAAACCCCTCCACTGTATAAAGAAAATTATGGCCCCAAACAAAATCCATTAGGAATGTTACAGAAGTTTGATTAATGGATTGACCCTTTGGGTTCATAACCATGTGCTAGAATAAGTATGAAAAAATACAATGTTGGTTTTATCCAAGAATTTGGGATACGTTTCAGTTGTAAATCAGACACATATGAAGGATAAAAATGTTAAAACGAATAGCAGAAAAGCAATGTGAGGATAATTTTTTTTGCAGTACTATTTAATACAAAGATTTTGGTTCCTATGACAACAGAAACACTGAGATGCACTGGTTTCCATCCCAGAGGTGGGTGTGTTTCATTAGAGGGCAAAACATGCACAAAATAAAATTCAAAGCTTTTAAAAGTCATTAAAGATCCCTGGGTGTCTTTGTTGTTCTGGAAGTCTAAGCTTGATAATGAAAGTGCATTTCAGAAAGGGCTGGACAGTCCTTTGAGGTGTCCCAAATTAGACCATCCAAAATTAGAGGTAAAACATGGTTTAAAAAGGAAAAGTTAATTATTAGGCTCAATGATCTTAGAAATCTTTTCCAGCCTTAATGAATCTATGTTTCCTCTCAGTCTGGAATGGACAGTCTGTCTGGAGGACAGGTAAACACTCATCATTCCCCACCACTCTGGACCTACTTGCCAAATTCCAAATGTACCTCTAGCTAGAGGCAGTAATTCCAAAAGAAAGCCAGGAGCTAACAAGGGTTATGAGCATACATACACGTTACATGCAGGTAGAGGACAGCGCTGTCAGAACCCAGGCTGTTTTCCACCAGCACGGTCACTCGGAATATGCCCACGTTCTGGTAGATGTGCTTGATCCCATCTTCTGTTGAGCTGAGATTGGCGTATGACACAGCGATGCCATCTCCAAAATCCACCTGAATGAGGGATCTCTGGAGGTCTCCCTGTGGTGAAAGAGAAAGGATCAAAACAGGCTCTGTTTTGCTTTTGAGAGACAGGATCAGAGGGGTGACGGAGACAAACTGGAGAATAACAGAGTAGCAGGGTCTGATGTAGCAGAGGAACAGCCTGACCTGTCAAACAGCCCTGGCTGCTGAAGACCCCTCCCTTCCATGTAAGATGCAGCATCTTGCCTTACCTTTAAACAGCCTCACTCCCTAGGAAATCCCCCTCTGGCACCACCATGGTGCTCATGCTGGCTGTGTATCCACAGCCTGGTGCACTGCAGCGGTAGCCACTATCTGGAATGATGGAAAATTAACAGCTGATCATTAATAACCTTTCATAAAATTGGCTGAAAGGACATTTCACTTATTTTGGGTTTGTTTCCTCTTCCTTTTCTCTTTTCTTGTCTTTTCTTGTCTTTCTTCCTTTTTCTCCCTCTTTGAGAGAGAAACAGTCCTCTGGATGCCCAATTCCCCTTCTGGAATGAAAGGTACCCATGTGAATGGCTGGCATCAGGCAGGTATCCACACCAGAAAGAGATGTGAATGTATGTGACTATAAGAGGAAATTGTAACAGAATTTTCATATTCCTCCTGTTCTCTCAGTCTTTTTATAACTTGTGAAGGCAGAAATAGTGGAGGCTTGCCTGAATGGAAAGCAGAAGGAGCAGAGCTCTATACCACAGAGATGGTGGCAAGAGCAACAAATTTTCCTAGATGCTCTCTTTTAATAGACTAAAGTTGTTTTTACACTGCCCTGGCACTTGCTGGAAGCTCTGTTGCTTCCAAATAGATGAGACAAAAATAGCTGTGTTGCTCTGTTGTGGAGAATCCCAGACTGAAGGTGTGGCAGGGGAAACGGTCTTAAAAACAGAGTTATGTCCTTTGTTGACCTGAGTTATTAGAAAGATGTGCAGTTTCAAACATAGATGCAGTGCTTTGGGCACTCCTGTCTGTTTGACTGAGCCAACAGAAGCCACCAAATGGGCTATGCTTCCACAGCCAGAGGTGACCATACATGACCTCTGAATCTCTTTCAGAGATGGACTATTATTATTTCAAGTCCAGTGCTGGACTCAGACCAAATACAGAGATCTCTGAAGTACCCTTTGATGTTCTCCCAATTCCTCCAGGTCCATTATTAGGGTTTTAGTTGTCTTTTCTTACTCAAAAGGAGATGTCTTTGAACAGTAAAGCCATGCTGCTGGGACAAAAGCTTTTCACCTGGTTAAAAATGTGCCACCATAGTGACCCTGGTGGATTTATCAGCTCTGAGGATATTCAAGGTCATGCAGCTGAAGTCTGTTTCAGGTTGTGGAATATTCCTCCACGTATCTGAGGTAGCAGCAGAAGATGAAAAGAGTGACAGCCTTTTACAACAGCCTCATTTCTGCAAGTGTCAAAATTTGTGTTCTGATGAACCTTTTTTTCTCTTGTCTTCATTTTGTCCATAGCCATGAAGCTCACGCTGTCCACAGGTGTGGCCAGGGAAAGGAGCCGTTTCTAAGGCATGCAAGATGTAGGTTTCAATTTCTAGGTAGAGAAGATGCTGACAGAAACAACTGAAAATCTAATTAGAGAAGAGCTTCAGCTGCAGTTCCCCCAGTCTTTTTCATTTGTCTTGGCCTTTCCTGTTTTAAAAACCCTTTGAACTGGAAATACATTTTCCATTGTGTAAGATCCAGGCTGTAAAACTCCTCTGAAAATGCCACATTTCGAAAATTTGACATTTCAAATTCTAGCTTAGGAAGTGGGAGAGAAAAGTCAGGAAAACAAAGAGACTGTGTTTTGACTTGTTCTAATATTTTATCTGTGCCAGGTAAGGGCACAGGCAGACTAAGACAGGAAGAGAAAGCAGATGAGCCCAAATCCAAACATTTCCCACACAGTCCACACCTGATTTAAACCAACCCAGCTGTCACTGTCTGTCTCCAGCATCTCTCCAGAGCAACTTGCAAGAGGTTGTTTTACCAAGAGAAGTTTTGTTCTGCAACCAATTGATATCTATCCATACATCTTGCAAAAAACCCTCTTGTTGCTTTTTTCAGCCTCTCCTTTTCACTTTGTCAAGCTCAATACTCCACAGTAGGGTTTTTCTGAAGCTTTTAGCCCAATTAAGGCAGACACAAAACTCCCTGAATTACCTGCAGGAGACAGACACTGTTGCTGTTGGAGGGTTTTCATGGATTAATTAATTGTGTTTGCTTTAGATTAACCCCTTTCTCTGCAATATGCACAAGCTTGGATATAGCCTAAAGTACACTGCAATCTTGATAAAGGCTGTTGTGCAGCCAAAGGCTTAAGCATATGCTGAGCTTTAAGAACTTATAGCCTAAAAAGAAGCCCTCATAGTTAAAAACAAGTTTCCCAAGGCCCCATATTAAACCCTTCACCTACCTAGGAAACATTAGTTACGAAAATGCAAATCAGAAATCTACTATTTTCTAAGGGATTTTCTCATTTTTTTCAAGCATATACACAATATTCCTCTCTCCCTCCTTCCTGATCCTGCCTCCTAAGCCAAGTGCACCTTTCCTTTTCCTGCATCTTGACTAAAGGAGCCTCGAGTGCACACAAGACGTGGACGTTACCAAAAAACCCTGTGAAGCTTCCTGCCAGGGTATATCAAGAAACATCCCATACAGTTTGCAACAATATTTTTATATTTTGGTTACTTTAACGCAGCTCTCAATATTTTGATGGATGTGAGATGTGAGACCCACCTAGCAGGGTTCTCTCTCTCAAACACACCATCGGAATCTTGCCCTGAAAGTTGCAACAATGCATTTTCCTTCTTGACTTTGAGCATTTGTCTCTAAATGGAAGTATTAAAAATGGAACAAGTACAGCTCGAGGTTTTTAATTTTGGTTCCCATGTTTCAGATTTCATTTTTAAGTCTTTAATTATGCACCGACTTCTGTGTCTTCCTTAGAGATGTTGACAATAGATTTAATTACCCTTTGCAAGAAACAGACACGGCTACTGTTGGAGGGTTTTCATGGATTAATTCATTGTGCGTTCTTTAGATTAACCCCTCTCCCTCTGTGTTATTTTCCTGTTACCAAAAGAAATCATTCATCAAAGATATTTTCACTGGAACTGAATATCCACACATGGCATACCTTTAATCTAGGTTTGTTTAAAGTATATTGTTGATTTTTAACAGATACTCAGATCCAATTTGATCAAGAACTGAAAAACATGCAGTAAATCTATGTAAATCCCTGCTTTCAGAGACATGGCCTTAATTTTTCCAATCAGAAACTGAACAGAAAGGTGCCTTTTAGCAGGGCAAATAGCTTGACACTTTTCACATGTACTTCTTTTTCAACACCGAATAGTGAATTGTACTGATCACATCATTCATCCTGACGGGCAGTTGTGCCGGCTCAACTCAGCTATGAGCTCTTTTGACAGTACTAGATCTTCTGTGCCCCACAGGAATCAATAACAGCCTCTCAGGATTATGCAGAATAATTCAACCTGTATGACTGGAAGTGCATTACGAGACTGTAGTGCTGTGTGTCATTAGGAAGGCAAGGTCCACTTTCATACATTTTCATGAAATTTCACCAATGAATTTAAAAATGTGTGAAAGGCTCTGATTTCTCCCAACCAGCTTGTCATCATCAGAAAATGCAATTATAATTCAGATGACAGTGATTTGGGGGAGGGTACATACTGTGTTATTTGTATGTTACTACAGGAGTGTAGTGCTGTTAGTAAGAGAAACAGCTGCGATTCAGCATGTGCATTGAAAGTTAGAATGAAGGTTTCATATTTCTGTAATCATTAGTAACAACCTTGTGGTATCAAAAGAGGGAACACAGCAGGATACTGAGAAAAAACAAAAACCAAAAAAACAAAACAAAACAAAAACCCCACAGAACAAAACAAAGCAAAAAAAACCAACCAAACAAAAAACCACAAAAACCCAAAAAAAACCAAAAAAAAACCAAACAAAACACCAAAACCCCCCAAAAATAAAAAAAATTAAACACCAAAAACAGACTATGCTTTTAATTACTACTAGCTTTGCACCTTTAATTTGAGTGCATCAACAATCAAAACAATCCTAATGCTAAGCTCATCTCCAGAAACTTCAGCTGAGCTGAATACTGAATTGCACCAAACAGTAGTGCTGAGGTGGGAATTGTTAATGTCATTGTGCCCCCAGCAGGATCCCCAAGCTCATTTAATGTACCCGAGACACAGTGTACCTTGTACAGCCATGTATCAACATTGTCATTACAGAGAGCCACAGCAGTTTCTAGGAAATTCAGGGCTTCATTTGTATGTTCACAGGTAAGAGAGAGTCCTCTGGATTTACCAGCAATCACTACACAAACGCAAGGCATGGGGTGTATGAGGCAGAAAGCAAAGCTCTATTTTCAAATGAGGGAATAAAAAAAAGTTTTAAGTTTCTTACTCAAGGTCATGCAGAAGGAGCCCAGAGTGCAGTTCAGGAATGAGTTCAGATTGCCTGAATTCTAGCCTGTGGCCTGAAGTGTAGGAACAAATTAGCTTTCCCCACACATTAGTCTAATCCAAACATCACATAGCAGCAGCAAGCAGTTAAAAGCAAGCCAAAATCTACTCCCAGCGGAGTGACTTTGCCAAGTGAGAACTGAGGCAGACCTGGGATGTCAAAGATTTTTGGCTGTCATTTTATCAAGATAAAAAATAAATTAGAGGAGGCAGTTTCTCTGTGAATTATCTGTAATGAAACAGTCAAAGCCTTGAACCTTCCTGCCCTGAATGTCTTTACCATCCATTTCCTCGGCAAAGATGTGTGAGCAATCAGATGAAACAAGTTTGAAAGCCATTGTGCTGAACAGCGTTGCTCTGGAGGCTGCAGCTTTCAGAGCCTCTGCTGATGCAGTACAGCAGCACAAGAGTCTGATGTTCACACAAATAATTCTAACATACAAATAACAATTGTGGTTGTGACAGGCAAGAGACCCACGTGACCATGTGATCAGGAAGGCACACAGAAACAACACACACTTAATAAAATCCCTCTATTTTCTACAACAGAGAAGAAAATATGTCAAGGACATTGGGTTGA
Source organism: Phylloscopus collybita (assembly GCA_027886175.1). Classification (NCBI taxonomy): domain Eukaryota; kingdom Metazoa; phylum Chordata; class Aves; order Passeriformes; family Phylloscopidae; genus Phylloscopus; species Phylloscopus collybita. The sequence continues at coordinate 27,486,604 of JAJNNQ010000129.1, forward strand.
ATAACTTAAGTGGGAGAAATGCCTTCGTAACTTCGTGTTTTGGTCTTCTTCTGTTGCTGTCCAAAAACAAAGCAAGGATTTGGGTTTTGAGAAACAACTCTTGTTGAATTGCTGCAGTGTGAGAGGTACCAGCCTGGGTCTCTGCATGTAGCCCAGGCCAGGGCAAAGGATTAACCTTTAAACTGGCAGCATGTTTAGGCAATGACAAAAATGCTGTTGGTATTCTGCTGATCTCATGGAAATTTAAGAGCAAAATTCCCAGCTTAAGTATGATGCCTTGCTTCCAAACTACTTCATAAAATGCAACACATTTAGTTAGCAAAGGCAATATTGACAATTCCTGGCTATTGTCACCCGCTGAAAATATCATGGTGATTATACCCAGATTAATTGGACAAATAACTTGGCCAAAGCTTTCCAATAATGGAACCATAAATATCAAGTGCAAGGTGACCTTGCAAGCAGTTTAGAGGAAGTCATACAGAAATTCTGAAAGTTGACGGGAGACTTAGATCACTTTTGAAACAATTCTTACATTCAGATGATTTAAATATGACCTGTTGGTTGGATTTGCTTTTAATGATATTTATATGCTGCCAGATATAAATGCTTCACAGGAAAATTTCATGTGAGTCAGGGCTAGAGAAACTGGGCCAGAATCCCAGCTCTCAGAAATCAGCAATGCTCAGTGTGCTCCTGGGTTTGGTTCCTGCCCTCCCTCCACTCGCAAAGACTTCAGTGATGATTTTCTTTTGTGTCTTCTTCAATAGCAGAACACTTTTGAATGTTTTGTCCTTGCTTCTCTTGGGGCATCTTTTACTCACACTGTGTTTTTGTCAGAATGCACAGTCGTGGCTCTCAGCATCACCACAGGCACAACCAGGCTCTACAAGGAACCACTGTGCTTTGGTTCCTGCCCCTGAATCCCAAACCTGAGTGAAAACATCAGCTTTTTACTGCTGCCATTTGTCTCTCCCTGCCCTCTTAGCAATCAGCTCCACTACAGAGATGCAGTGAATTTTCAGGGCCTCCAGTGAACCTGCTTCTGCAGTCTGTTCCTCTTTTCAAACCCAGGTGGATTCCTACATGGAGAGCAGAAAGCCCTAGAAAGATATCAAGAGTACAAATCTCAAACAAACTCTTGTATTTTGGCTCACCAGCTTTTCTTCTTTTTTTTTTCCCCTTTTTCCTGCAGATCAAGTGGAACATGGGCATGAAAAAAGAGAGCCAGGAGGCTGCAGTGTATGAAACAGCTCTGCAGATTTGAAGGCTTCAAACAAACTGTCTCAGAGGGATACAGGAAATGTTAAGATGTAAAAGGAAAGGCCATTGTTTTTTTCACACCCTACAAGATATCAACTGTCACTCACACTAAAGGAGAAGTCCTCACCAGGGTGTAGCACTCTAAAATACTGCCCATCCCTCCAAGGGGCAAGGGTTGAATAGGACACACTTTTTTCACATATTGTTGAGGGAAAAAATGTGCAAGGTGACATATCCAGACCGTCTTAACTTTCCTGATGCCTCCCTCTCAGTAAAAATGGGGTGGTACAGATTTTTTGGATACTGAACATCCCGGAGTGTACTGCACTATATACCTGTGCAGGGCAGAATTAAATATAAATTGACAAATTCTTGTCTTGTGATACTTCTGCCTTGTATGCAAGGGAAAGGAACTTCCCTTTGAGAAGCAGGGTTGGATTAAACAATCTCCAGAGATCTCTTTCAACCTCAATTATTCTGTGAAATCAATATCCATTTTATAAAAGGATGCTTGTTCTTTTGATCAGTTGTTTAACGTTTCTAGTGAGTGGTGCGTTTTTTGTCACTTAAACAGTTAAACTGGTAAATGGTTTCAGTCTACACACAGTTTTGCTGCTTCAAGTATATTTTATTCCCCTATAGCTTGCACATAACTAGGGAAATATTCTTCTTTGTTGAATACTTCTTTTGCTGCAACACCCACACAAAGTCATTGCCAGAATGGGTAAAAATCTCCCAAAGGTTTTGTTGGTTGCTCTTTAAGTTGACAAATCTAGGAGCAGGAGGTCAAGATTCATCTACCAGGGAGAATAATTGGAAAGGCTAGAGGCTGATCAATACTGCCTCAGCCCTCAGAGCAATTCCTAACCTCTTCCTTATCAGATACAGTGGACGAAGAGCTCCCTTTAGATCTCCTCAGAGACTCACTCACTCATCAAAACACCCGTCCTGTAATCCTTGACATCCAGCATGAGAGAGGCACCATCTCATACTGGAGAAGGTGTTGCTTCCAGACTCTGGTGCACACTGAAGCAGAGCTGCCAAAAAAGATCAGAATCAACAAGAGACAGAACAATGCACAGCAGCTCCCTGCATGACAGACTGGTCAGGGTTCTCTTACATGATATGTCAGCTGAAGCACTCACAGAAGAAAGAGCAGAACACTTGTCCTGAGTTTCCCATACTGTGGGTGATTCTTTCTCCCTCTGATTATTGGCATAATTCTTTGATAGTTTTGGGACTGACTATTCAGATTATCCATCTCCTTCTCCAGGTCTGTTTTAAAACATTGCTCAGAAGAGAAAGGTGATGCAAAGTGCACTTTTTTTTTTTTTTTAAGTCTGAAGACTGACTCTTGTTTTGGACATTTTCCTTTGCATCTTTAAAGGCAGAAATCAATAATTTAGCCAGATGAAATTGTATGTTCACACTGTTGTTACATCATCACAGTAGAAATGCCGTATGACTGTCAGTACTGAAATAAAGTGACCATATTTTGGAGAAAATAAACATTTAGGTCAAAAACCGCTTTGGGTTAGATATGATTTATCATATGGTGTTGCCTTTACAAATCAGGAAACCTGTTTGCTGGGGAGAGCATCAATAATACAGACATAAATAAAAATAAATTCTTTCTTCACAGATGACATCCACTATGGAGAGGTCAGAAGTAATTTCCTTGAATATTCTGAACTATAATCTAAAGTAAAATGGGATGCACATTGTCCCTCAAATACTCTAAACTATAAAGGGATATACATTGTCCCTTGGTGTTAAAGCATACCTGTTTTAGGATTTATTGGCCAGTAAGAGAGGAAAAGGGGTAGAAGTTTACAGAAATCAATTCAAATTAGGCAAAAATAAAAAACTGCTGCTTTGTGAATGTTCCTGCTTTTGCACCTACAGTTAAACATAGATAAAGAAGTTCTAAATAGAAAAAATAACTGAAAAGATTTAAATACTTTTTTGTATGGACTCAGAAATGCAGGAAGCTGAACAATGAAAAACCAAGTTAAGTTACAGATACAACAAAAACACAGATCAGATCCCAAATCAACTTCACAACAGCAATAAATTTCAGACTTAATCCTGCTGAGGATATCTTGAGATTTCCCCCATAAATGCCTAAACAATATGTACCAACTTGTGTGATGGAGACACAGCTGCACGCATACTATTTATCATCTTTGGTTTCAAGTCAGTGGAAAATAAATACGGAAATTCAGTTCCAAAAAACAGCAGGAAGGAAAAAACACAGTTAAGGGCGGGGGAATCAGAATTCAAACCTGCAGTCCTCAGCTCTCCCGTGAAACTCCCAAATTAAACCAATTCCCAGTTTTTATCAGCTTCTCCCAGACACCACCCTGGGCGCCAGAGTACTGCGGCAGCCCTTTCACCTCCACACGTTTGGGAGCTAACTCCCCCCCAGCGACATCCTGGCCGGGACTGCCTTCATGCCACCCTGTCCCTTCTCAAAACTTCTCCCGGCACGAATGGCACTGGGCAGTGGCGTGTGGCCGGGCTGCAGAGCGGAGCAGAGCCTACCTCCTCCAGCTGCACCAGGAAGGTGACGTTGTGGCCCTGCTCGGCCGTCAGCCGGCCGTCGGCTGTGAGGATGCGGAGGCCCTGCGGGGGCTTGCCCGGGCACTGCTGGGGCTTGGCCGTGTACCTCTCGCGCACCCCGTCCGTGCAGTTGTTGGAAACCACCTTCCGGTACCTGTGGAGGGATGGGAGACCTGTGCCAGGTGCTGGCAAGGAGCACGGCGGGGTTGGCTGGCAGCGGGTTCCTTTAGACCAAGGAGGTTGTTGGAAAACACAGATTCCCCAGTCTATTTCAGCGTTTGTCTCAGCCAAGGATTTCTCACATGCCCAGCACAGCAGGAACTCATACTGTTGTGATCATTTCCTGCAGAGTATCTTGATATCATGTTAGGTACCATGTATGGAGTGGTTTACCCAGGGAAGAAGAAAACCCCTACTTGATCCCCAGAAAACCCCCTTCTAAGTACAGTAAGCAAAAGGCCTAGTCCCTCAGTTCAAACATGCAAACATGCAAATTGTTACTAGAAGGTTCTTTGCTCTTTGTATTACCATAGGTTGATTTTTGGTGCAAGAATTTTAATATTCCTAATCGTTCTCCTCTCCTGGACCCTTCCCTCAGACCCCACCTTCACTCCTCCCTGCACCAGGAGGCATAAATACCCCTGTCTGACCCCAGACCCTGCCTTTTGCCTTTGGCCCCTTGTTACTCCCTTTTTACATTTTTTTATGCTCTATACATAGTGGACTCCCGATTGTTTGTTATTTTGGCATTATTAAATTTCTGTTTGGATCAAGGCTGCCTCTCTCTATCAAGTCACCATTGGGGCAGAGTCCCAAGGAAACCCAAAGGGCTCTAATCATCTGGGCTCAGACCCCTGGGAGTTTCAATACCATGAACTGCCCAAACCACAGTATTATATGTTACAAGTTAAATAACTATAAAGTTATGAATAAATTATATACACATAGGGAATGGCATTGTATGGCATTGTATTCAATTATTACACTGTTGGGCAAAGTTTAACAACTTTTCTCACATGTTCTCCACGTCTCATTAGTTGTGAGGCAAGTGTTTCTAAAGACATAACCCTCAAGAGCTAGAACAGTAAGAATTGAAGCAAAAAGCAAATTCTGCCCATTTTTCAGTGCACAAACCCTCCAAACACAGCTTGGGCTGCTTTGTTTGCTTTAATCACTTGCATCATAAATGAAGTCTGCCAGGATCTTAACTTAAACTACATCCTCCATTGACTTCCAAGAGGTCCAAAGAACAGTCAGCATTCAGGCTATCAGCCCATCTATTACTTCACATGTACGTGAGTTTCATCTCTCTCCACTAATTTATCTTCCAGTGTTCCTGCCTCATCTGATCTCACAGGATTTTAAGAGGAGTCTTTTCAGAAACATTAATGTTTTGGCCTTACAGTCTCTTCCCAAGTTTCTTTAAGGCATCATCTTTCAGAGAAAAGCCTGGGCCATTCATGATGGAGATCTGGAGTGACAGATGTGCAACCCAACAAAGGCAGTGATGAAGGTATCCCAAGGGCTTCAGCCAGCTCTGACACCTCTACAGCAGGTGTAATCTGCAGCTCTCATTGGGTTAAATCCATCCAGGTGCCCTAGCTAAATAAAGCCTGGTGAGCCACTTACCCCGTGCTGTTGAGGTAACTCTGTCCAAGGCTGCAGTCTTTTGACAAGGAGGATGGGTTATACCAAAATGCTGGTAAACACTGGCCATTGCTGTGGCGTTCGTATCCATAATCACTGTTGTAACATTAAAAGAAACCATCACAAACAAATCAAACAAATGAACAAAATAAACAAATCAAAACCTCAAAAGAACAAACACGGTGTTAGCTCGGGCTCTCTACTACTAATACATGTTTTGATTTTTCTCTATCTGTTTACTAGGATTTTTGATTTTATTTTTACTTATAGAACAGATTCTTCATTCCACTTCATTTTTTTTTTAATTGGAGTAATCATCTTGCGTAAATCCCAGTATAAAAAAGAAGAACCAGAGCAGGCAGTTTATGGGTATTGCATCAATTGTTCTCTTTCCTATTGCAGTCTGTTCTACAGACTAACAGTACTTCTCAGGATCAAATCTCGGGTCAAATATATAAAAGAAAAACAAAACAAAAACCCCCAGAAATCTAAGCTAAGTTAAATCACCACTGTCTCAGTTGTGTCTTAGAAAACTGAAGGGCTAAAAAGCTAATTGCATTTGGAAACTATATCACACAGGATGTAGAGGAAAATTTACAGCCCTGAGAGAGCTCTTGCCTGAAGGCATTAACAGCATATTCGGTAATGGAAAAGAATTCTGTGATCTTCAATTCTCTTTTTGTTTGGAAGAGGAAATGCTACCAGAAATCACATGTTAGAAACAACAAGTCAAACTTTAATCTTTTGTCACTATTTGAGTTTAGGTATGACTAAATTTGCTTTGGTTTCACTAAAAAAAAAACCATTTCAAATTGTTTCTGATTCCAAGTAAAACAAAGACTCTAAAAAATGCTATTGTAGAAAAAAAAAAGAAAAAAAACCCCAAAAAACAACAACAAACAGACAACCTCTTTAATCAGTATTCCATTCACATGTGGGTTTACTTTCCAGCCGTTGAGTAATGAGGCCTGCTTGGCTGGATAATCATTCTTATTCCTTTTACTAAGCCTTCTGCATAGCTCATAATGGAGAAGTAATGGGATGTTGTTTCTGAGAACTGCTATACAGAGTCCACCAACTCCATTCCAATATTCCAGTTGCAACACAATCCTTGATCTTAGAATGGCACTTTTCTGCAAAGTATTTTTTACTTATTAGCTTCAATGTCTTGGTATCAAGTAGCCAGATTTTCCAAGAAAAGAGGATTAGGGCAGCGTTAGATTATGTGATGAAAGGCTCATATTTGTATATGAATGTAAAGAAGCAGAGAGAAAAAACAGGAGATGGATGAACCCCCAACAATCTGATCAGAGTTAATGGAGCCCCTGCTCCAGCCCTTCCCAGAGCTGTCCCAGAGCCATCAGTCCATGGCCAGGGTGAGACCTACCAGATCATCAACAAGAAAGGTATTTATAGAAAAATATTAACTACAAGAAGAGTGTTTAACTTAATTAAGACTTTGTTCAAGTGACTTGAAAAAGCATGATGACTTAAAAAATGGTAGCTTGGTACTGGTCTAAGATATAAGAGAAAGAAAAAAGGAGATAATATGTTTTGATTTATCTTTGTTTTTTGTAGTGGTTACAAGAAAAGACATTGAAAATAATTCAGTCACTACTTTTTACTTCTGCTTCAACTTTCTTCTTCTGAATAAAGAAAAAAAAAAGATGTTTTGAGGCAATCTTAAAGTGGCAAGATTAAAAAGATGACATTAAGCAAAATAAAATTAATGCTGTGTATAACTTGATATAATTAAAGTGATAACTTGAGAAAACTAAACAAATATTAGACTGCATGACTGTTCCAAAGGAACATTTTGGCAGCTGTGCTGCTTGGGGTATCTACAACAAGTAACTGAGAACACACTCCAGGAAACAGCAATGAAGTAGATGACCTTAATGGTCTTTTCCTCATTTTTTTTTGAGTGAATTTTCATCAATCTATTTACTCAGATGGTTGCAACTCAGTGCTGCTAAATTGCTTTGGAAGCATCAGCCAGCCAATTCTCCCACTGCCATGTGCTGCTATAATCATCCTTGTTGGAATAAGAACACTATAGCTGCAAAATACACTTTGTAATGAAGAATAACACCATTCTGATTTGCTTGGAGAAAACAAATATTTACATACAAATGGGACTCCCATATTTTTGTAATTCATTTGTAAACACTCTGCAGCACTGTATTCCTAAGTTATCGTGTATGACTCTAATTAAAAAACTGTAACACTCTACACACACAGTGTTCTCTAATCAGGTGAAAACAAAACAAACTAATACAGTGAAATCTGCCTCAGAGGGGATCAGTACTCACAATCCAATTTGATGCAGTAGTCTGGGCTCTCTTACTATGCACATGTCTAGATTCAAGCTACTATTTTGGTTCCTATTCCTGTAAATGTAAATCCCTTTACTACCTGTAAATCTGGGCAGGCCAAGCTGGACTTGACAAGTACTTTGGACTTTGACTGTACTTGGATCATATTTCTCAAAGTCAAGAGAAAGAAATCCTCGGATCTTCCACAGCAGAAACAGTTATAAGCACAGAAGTTTCACAGTGTTGTTTTCAGGCTTGCAAATCATCTGGCTCATTAAGGCCCTGCAGAAATATCATCCCAGTAAATGACATGAATTGCTGCTCCACATCCCTCCACAGATGCAGCAGCCGCCCGTTCACCTCCGCAGTCTTGGAATCTAATGAATTCCTTGGCTACAGGCTGCTGCACGCAGAACACTGATGCTGACAACAAATTGCTGCCTACAATTTGGCACAACAGGCCTTTGTAGCAATCAAGAAGCATTACCATCAATTGGATGTCCATAGCACGAGCCAGTACAGCAAAGTCTGGAGATGGGGAAGGCATCAGCCTCAGCCTGCAATCAGCTCCCTGAGTCATTGCCTGGGAACTGGGAATTGGAATTTGCATAGATTGATGATATTTTGTGCCTGCCTGAAAAGAACTCAGGTGACACAGATAATGTATCTCCTAAAAAGGGGTGGAACGTTTGCCATCAGGGATTGCTTTATCAGTATGAAGCAGCCTGTCTTGTGGCTCTCACTGATTATGGTTTTACCCTTTTACTGGTTTAAACTGGAATCCTATTTGTCTTAGTCAAGTAGAACTGCAAGTTCTTTTCTGTAGTTAGATACAAATTCATTCCAGACGTTTTGTATCTCTGCTCAATGCTCACGATAAATTCCTTTTTCTAATGTTATTTTCAGCGTAGGTAATAATCAAAGTAAAGAAACCCCCTAAGGAAGTTTGTAATTTGAAAAGAGACCTGACAAATACTGTCAAATACTGTTTAGAAGAACGTTAATTCACATGAAATTATTAAAATCCTACTGCTCTAAGAAACAGAAATAACCAGTTAATTCAGGTGAGTGATTGCTGTGTTCATAGCTTCTAAAAAGATAGGACCTAGCATGTAATCATAGAAATTCTTTATGATTAACAGCTTCACCTTAAGGTCAACCGTGCCAGAAGATAACAATGCTCCTTGTGTTTTTGGTGCTGTGCTTTCCAAACATTTTGGACATTAAATGGGGTGGAATTGAGCTACCTCTTAAAATAGTCACTTCTTTTTCTGCAGTTTCCAAAAGTCATGGTGGGAAAAAATAACTGTGGCCACAGCACAGGAAAAGTCTCACTACCTTGTTATTCACTTAATATCATTGTCTAATATTTAACCATGATTCAAGTGTAGATTTGTGTTAAAGGGGAGCTGTGCTTGTTCCTCAGTTCTACAGGACCTGACATGGGATTTAACTCAGAGAAGAATGGATTCAGCTCCAGTCAGAACTGTGGATCTACAAAGGTGTACAGTTATAACTGCATCACAGTATTTGGAGTCGAGCTAAACCAGCTTATGTTAATATGGAACCTAAAATCCCCAGAATCTTTCCAGTAAATCCATGGCCGGTAGATATCCACGCCTTAAAGGTGCAGAGATGCACTGTAGATCTTGCATAGTGAAGCTGCATGTTCCACAAGCACTCAAAATGAACTAAAAATACATTCTAAATTACTATTTGTTAGCTAACCAAGCCCATAACTGAAGGGTACAAATGGAGGTGGATTTCAGAGCTGGCACCTGCACGACCTGAACTGATGGCTGGTGACACATAAAGCCAGCAGAATCTAACCACACTCAGTGTCTGTGCCCTGCCTCCCTGGGCTTTGTCAGAACAGTTTCTCCTGATGCAGGACTCTGATGTTTTAGCATAGGAAGTAACCCCAGCAGGCAGGGCTGTAATTTAAGTGCCAGAGAATATAAAAAGATCCAGCCAGATCCTTGCTGATATCATCTGTGAGATACATAAATAGACCTAATTCCCAGCTGCACTAAGGCACCTTTGTGCCTCTCTGGCTATCCAAAACCACTGGCCCCAGTATCAACAGGCTCATACTTCCCCTGAAGGTGTGAGGTGTGGGAATACTGATAGAAGAAGCTGCCAGTACTAATGACAGCGGGTTCAGAGGGAGGACTGACAGTGAGACACTCTACTCAAAGCTCCTGTTAAAGGACCTGGGAGACAGGTGCCTGAAGGATGAACACCACCAAAGGTTTCCATCTGCGTCGAGGAGGTGCTTCTGCTGAAGAGATATCGCTGTAATAATGCTCCGACTTGCAGGAAGGAACACAACGCGAGGAAACCGGGTAAATTAATGCTTTAATAACACCGGAGTAACGGCGTCATCCATTTACCCAAATCAATTAAACGAAGAAGGAGATTCTCGTTTCCAGGCCGTTGCTAGGACAGGCTCGCTGCGCATCCACGCCCCGCATTCCTGAAGCGCTGTTGCCCTCTGGCTGCCAGCATCATTCCCTGCACGGAGAGCAGGACTGCGCCCAGCCCAGCCCGGGATAAAGAAAGGCTCTGCCGGCAGAGCAGCCCAGCCTCCGAGGCTGGAGGAACCGCACTCACTCCGAATATCACTCAGTTTTGTTGCTGCACAAAACAATAAACAATAAATGTGCCCTTCTCCCTGAGGAAGGAGTACCAGCGGGCTGCATGCAGCTTTGAAATGAACCTGGAGTTCTGTGATATTACAAGGAGGTAAAAAAAAAAAAAAAAAATTAGAAAGCCTTTGTGTCTTTTATAACAGGTATTTCCCCCCTGAACTGATAAAAGAATACTTGCAGAATTAACAGCAATAACACTTTCTCTCACTTTACCTGACCACAGAGATACAATTTTTACTCCAATCTCTGACAAGCTTAGATAAGAAAATTTTCTCCATATAAATTTAGTGTTTAAAAAGAAACGACAGCACAATGATAGGGATTGTTGTTTTCTTCAACTCTGCACACAAACATGGGTTCTGTAACCACTAAAAATATAAAAAGCTGTCCAATTTATTTCAATATTGAAAAATCAGGTGTGGGAAGTTAAGGAGCTTCTCCTTATCTGGGGGATACATGTCCCTTTTTAATCTCCTTCAATTAAGAGCCCTACCCAGTGCAAAAAGAGAAACAGAGAATTCAAAAGTACTGAAATGTTATGAGTGAGGATGATGAAAGTGCTTTTTTCTTCCTGGAAAGGAAAGATCTCCACAGAGGGCACCCTTCCACAGCAAGAATTCATTCCCTGATTTCCTCCAAACCTCCCTCCAACTTCTGCAGGGTGAATTGGCAGTGAAGTTTTGTGCAGAGTTCAACAAGGCAGGCACTGAAAGTTACAGTGGTGCAGCAGCAGCTTTGCCTTTCTTAGCAGACAGACTTGCTTTTTTTCTCACCATTTCCTTTTCTTCTTTTCTGTCCCTCTCTGGCATATCTATGTAAAATTATGCTCCTGATGAGTATGGTTGGTAAATGTTTCTGAACTGGATGCCTAAAGCAGCAGTATTTCAGTCTTTTTTCATCAGAGGCAGTAGGGAAGGAAGCTGAAATGGATAAAATAGAAATCCTGGTCTGAGGACTGTAGGAATAACTTGAGCTCAGAGAGAACTAGAGGGGATCACAACAGTCTGGTCTAAACCAAAACTGATTCCATGAGAAGAAGAAAGGTCTTTCTTGGTCAGAAAGGTCCTAATTCTGCCTCTTCCAGAAGATTTGAGGTGTCTTGTTCATGCATGTGAACTGTGAGTGCCTGTTGTACATGCCCAATCATCCAAGCTTTCTCTTAGAGATTCTCCCAGCAGAGCCTTTGGAGAAAGTTTCCTTGAAGTTAACACTAAAAAAAAAAAGCAAGTTTCCACCAGCAAATGTCACTGTGGTACTTTTGTTCTGTACCTAGCAACAAAATTTTATAGTGGCAAGTCGCACAGTCAATTTTAATGAAATAAATATATTCATTCTCAGAGAGAAGTGCTGGAAGAAGAAAGCATATTTTTATTAGAAGTTTCAGGTATGTGTGTCCCTTACAAGTGCCAGGGATTTAAACACTAATGGACTGACTGTGAGTCAATTGCATGAATTATTTTATAAGGCCATGAGGTTGGCTCAGCATGGCCTTTACATTTTAACCCTTTAACAAGGGTTAAAATATTCAGGGAATTTCCTTGCCTTTAATGATGGTTTGGGGCTTTTGGTTTGGCTGTTATCTTTTTTACATTACTAGAGAAATGTTAAATTATAGAAATCCAGGAGCTTTCGACACCTAAATAATGAACTACACACAGAAGTTCTCCCTAGAATAGAACTAAATGGAAAATGAGGACATCATCAAGGAAACCATATTGACAGAATCTGTGCCAAAATATGTTCATAATTAGTCTATTGTTTGGAGTAAGAAAATTGACCTTTTTTAACACAATATAAAAGCCTCCTGAAATTCTGTGATTTTATACAGAAAAAATATTCTATATTTATGCAGGAGTGAGAAGGCAAATGCTATAAATTTCCATACAAAACATTGATGAGATGAACCTTTTCAGGATTCACACAGCAGATTCTGGGTTTAATTAGTAACATGACATAGATCTGGGGGGGGTGAGGCACAAAGGGAGTTTATCACCACTGCCTAAGAGCCAACCTTTCTCTCATCCAAAATACTGAGGAACTTGCAGACTTGGAGAAAAGAGATAAGTAAGAGATTTCAATAATGTGATTCCCTGCCTTTTTTGGGCAAACTGCTGTGAGTCAGCAGTAATATTGAAGTGAAACCAGCAGCTGAAGATTTTATCACGCCATGCATAACTCACCAATGAACTCCATTTCCCTTAGCAAACATCAGAGAATAAAAGACTTCAGAAGGAGATTAACTCAAATCATGAAGGCAATGTCTGCTGGATACTGTAAAACATGATGGTCCAGATGCAACAAATGACCCAGGAATTTCTTAGACAGTAGATTCTAGAAGCTGAAGGCATACTTTGCATATGCATATATTTACTTTTACTCATATATACATATGTGTGCATGTGTTAGGAATTTTTTTTTTTACACAATGCTGTTATTTGTCTTCAGACAACTCTCAGCCACCCTTGGTCATTCCTAAGGTCAGATGTGCTAAACTGACCTGTTATCTTACTGGTACACAGACCTGGAAAATGATCTGCTCAGCATCGATTTTGTGGGAGCCTTAGGAGATTACAGATACCTATTCCACATTTCCATCTTTTAACATACCTGCACTATCAGGCAGCAGCCTGTTTCAACACCTACATGTTTCTTAATTTCTACTCTCTGCAAGGCTACAGCCTCCCTAAGGATCCCCGGGGTGCTGTGTGAGAGCACCCAGACCTCCTGCTCGTTGCTCACCAGTCAAAGTCTGCCTCTGTGCACACGCACGGCTCCGAGGTCATGGCCCCAGCGTACTTCCCTTGCATGCACTTCTTCTCTGACTTGCGCTTCCTGTAGATCCTTTTTGCTCCCATGATGCAGGCTTCTCCCTGGAAACAAAGCCAGAAATATTTCTTTTGACGCCCACCCGGCTGTTTGTGTCACCTGGCTTCTCCAAGCCTGTGCAACAGGAGGTGTTACTCAAGGGACGGGGATGGGAAGCCAAATGCCATCTCAGTACACTGGAGTTAATTAAAGCTACTGAAGCTCTAACTGAAACTAAATCAACTTTTCCAGTACACGCTAAGAAATCATCCGAGATTACTTATGTATTTTGTTCTGTTCTGAATTTGTTCCAAAGCCCATAAACATTTGATACAGGCCCATTTCACAGCAACTGAAAATATGGTCTGATTCCTCTGCAATCTGAGGCACAGAGCAGGTTTATTTCTTTGATCTGACCTCTCTGGGAATATTTTCATTCAGTAGAAACTAGTAATGTGTGTTTATGTAAATACTTCCCATGGATGAGTTGGGTTTTATGGAGTTTGACTTGTTATATAGATGCTAAAACTTCCTATCTTCAGCACCCTGCTTAATATTTCTATCTAGGGAACAAGGCTCAGCCTTGCAATCTCAGTGGAAAGGAATTCAAAAGGCAAGAGTACACAGAAGCCTTCCTAAAAATAGTTCTGCAAGCTCCAAAGCCAACATCCTCAAAGAAGTACTGCAAAATCCTTGGTATTTTTGCTTATGCAAGCACAAGAAAGCCAAGAACAAAATACAGTGGAGTCTCACTTATTACCTTTTATGCTGTTAAAATCGTTGTGGAAAATTTTTTCATGGCTTTGATTTGATGATTTGATGGCATGAAACAGAAGGGCCTGAATAGCAACTGGTGTAAAATGCTGTGCTTCCTTGAATTTCAAGGAAGCTGTACTGATTTTCAGCATCTAAAGATCTAAGTAATAACTGGTATTTTTAGTGTAGAGTTGTGCCTTGTGCAAGCAGCTAGGCTGAGTCAAGCTACTTTCATTTCATATTCATTATTAAATTCTTGCCCAGCAAGATATATACAGAAAGACAACCTTTGATGATATAAATGTGTGCTTTGCTCTAGACTTCAGTGGAGCCTGTGGTGTTTATATAACCACAGAATTTGGGCCATATTTTATTCTAACCTGATGAAACATAGGCTGTTGTGAAACATAGCTTGGCAGAGCTGGGAAGGTGCCCTGAGACAGGTGCAGGCACTGTGCAGAGCACTTCACCTTGCTGGGCATGAATTCCATGGTTCAGAGAGTGATGCAGCAGCTGCATCCAGGATGCACAGGGCAGGGCATGGGGGCCAGTGAATTAGGGAATAAAGTGCCCAACTCCCACAGCAGAGGGAGACAGAACAGGGATGAAACCAAGGGAGCAAGAAATGAGGCTAAGAGGGCCAGAAATTGGAGAAACAAATGTCAAACAACTAGAATGGTCTTAAGACACTGGCTCTGAGAACACAGAAGGATGAAGGACAGAAAGGAGGTAAGGATGGGGAAATTGGATGGAAGATGTAAGAGTGAAGGAGTTCAGGCCTCAGTGGCAGTTCTTCTGCTGTTGCTGTATTGCTCAAGTCTGCATAAGTCTGAGGTAATGGCCTGTGTGCAGGATGACACCCAAAGGACAGCTGCTCATCCTCCAGGGATCACAGAGTCTCCTGTGAGGCCAACACACCAGTGCAACAGAACAGACCCACCCAGTAAGGGACTGGAGATGACACACCAAACTGTTAGGAAAAGATATTGGATTGTGCTGATCTTCAGATGTAGGCTCACACCCCAGCACCCCTGCTTCTCACCTGGCTGTGGAGTTGCCAAGGCCTGTAGTCCTCTTCTGCACATCTCCGATCAAAAATGGACTTGTAGTCTACCTTCACCAGCTGCCACTCTGAGCGGTGGCTGAAGTGTCCAAACACACTGCAGAATGCAGCAGGAAGGACACACAGTAAAAGGAAGTCTGGTAGTTACAGAGGTACAGTCACCATGATTTCCAACAGAGATCAATTGCTTTAGGAGTGAGAATCCTACTCCTTTTCACTGGACTGACAAAGTGAAAGTGAAACTTAGCCTGCTAAATATCTATAACCCTACTAGAAACTGCAAAATTGCATGTAGCTTTTACTCTGTTCACTAAGACCCTCCCACTTATGACAATATCCAAAGTAACTCAACTTGAAGAGTCATGAGAAGACTTGATATGGGGCTGGAGACAGTAATACACCTTCAAGAGTTTTATCTGAGTTTTAAGCTTTGGGAATGCCTTCCATGCAAATTAAAATCAGAGCCTGAAGGAACATTCTTCATCTTTTTTAGCTCAGGTTAGTTTCCAAGCCACATATTCTACTTATTACAGGTCAGTCAGAAATACTTCCTGTTTTTACAAATCTGATCTCAGATAAAATATCACAGTTTCTTTGATAGCATAGTTCCTTTTGGCATAGTGAGTCCAGATTTATGCATCATGCAGAACTCAGCATAACACATTGAAACTAAACATAATTTTTCATGAGTCAGCCTCCAGGCAACATTTTGTCATTCATTTTTACAAAAGAATGTCGTCAGTTATCTGCGTCTCATTAAAAAAAAAAAAAAAAAAAAAAAAAAAAAGAAGGTAGCAGCAAAAACACAATTATAAAAATACCTCACCATTTTTCTTTCAAATATTAATCTGTCAACAGTAACTCTGCTTTATATCACATTCAATTTGAGGAGTCAGGTTTCATGCTGATAAAGTAAGTGATAATGTGTTTGCAGCTTGCAGGGAACCATGTTGCTAATCCCTCAGTCATATCACAAATAAACTGATGATTTAGCAACAGAAGACTGCACACTCTTGGCTTCAGATCATACTTGGCTTGGTCCCCAACCAGAAATGCCACTGCTCCAAAATGCAACGTGTGGTTCACCTCCACAGCATCATTTTGGCACGCTCACTTACGTCATGATGAGGGTTTCCTCTCCAGGCTCCCCCAAAACTCCATCTACGAACAGCGGGAGGGATGTGAAACTGTACTTGCTCCAAGATCTCCCTTCATCAAAACTTAACCTAGAGGAGAAAGCAGAATTAGTGTCTTCTTTCCTTACTCTCCTATTTTACTCAAGGGGATTCTTTAGTCCACTACAGCTGCTATGAAGAAATGGAGAACAGCTTCTCTTATTGGATTCTCATTTTTCAGTCCTTTAAATAACTATTTTTTGGGGGGAAGCATCATAAATCAGAGCATTTATCAAGCTTGTTAGCATCATACCACTTACTCAAGGCCAATATTTAAGTGGTAGCAACTAGCAGTTATATTACAGATTGATGCTCAAGGGAAAAACATAGCCCAAGCATAAGACTTTTTAAAAAATAAACAAGTGATTTTGAATATCTGTTTTTTAAGTCCCCAGTATAAAACATTTTGAGGTTAGTTTTCTGTAGGATGACAGTTTTTTCAGACCAGCAGTCCCTGCTGAGTGGAGTGTAAGTGAAAGCCTGGAACCACTCATCATTTCTTAAGACTTGGGTCTGGGTGTTTCAGATACTGATATAACACTAACTGTGGTGGAAGTAAATAATACAAAACATCACAAAGCTACACTCTACCTCCTCACTCAGGACTGCTAACTGGCAAGGACACTTTGGCATTATCAGTTACATAACCCTGAATCTATTCAACAAAATTATGGTTTAAAGTGCTGCCTGCCACACAGAAGGCAAGTTCATCAATAATTTAGGACTACTTTGGTAACCTTATGAGAGACAAAGGCATAAACCACATATATACTTATATACTTACATATTTCTATATTTCTATATAAATGTAGAAATGTATAAATATATAAATAAATATTTTATAAACAATCAAATCCAAGAAGGCACGCTATGGTAAATCAGAAGTGTTGTGGAACTACACTGATGATATCACAGATCTGGCCAAGCCAAAATTATATAAACTGCAATTTCCAGGATTTCTTAGCTTTCTCTGACTTCTTTGCCAGTATCTTTACTAATGCTTTCTAGATCATAGCTGCAGAGGACTGGATGCATACTAACTGCCTACTTCCTGGCATCTGACAAGAGGGACATCAGACATTTAGCACAAATGGAGTCATTACCAGAGGTGTCTGATAGGCAGAGATGTGTGTTTCATGGCAACCAGTACACCACCTTGATCCAGGTACAGAACACTGTGCTCTTCCTCAAAGATCTGAAAAAAAAAAGGTGTTTATTGAAACCTATTATCCTTAGTATCAAGAAAATGTCACAGTTCTTTAAGTAGGATCATGACAGAGGACAGTTATGTGCTAAGAAAATCATAAAGTAGAGGAAATTATAGATATATTTCCTAGACTTGTTTTTTTATTGTTTGGGGTTTTTTTTCTCCACGGTTTTTCCAGGTACATGGAAAATTCATTCTTCCCTTGCTTGACAGAAAGTTAGAAAAATGATTTTTTTTTTTGCAAGGATTAACAATTTCCCCCCTTTTGATGACAAATTTTTGTTTAAAGAAGAATTTCATGTGTTTGCACATGTCTGGCCCCATCTCAAATAATTGATTTAGACAGAAAAATGAGGCTGGTCAAACACTGCAAAATAATTAGATTCCTGGATTATCAAATATTGGAAAAGATTTTCTCTCCCTGTGTCTTTTTTGTATTAGCTTTCTGCAAATATCTGCTCTACAGTCTGTACAGCAGGATTTGTTAGTCTGAGAAAGTTACTCTTTCTCTCCATGACTTGATGTCCCATTCAGAAAATAGGAATGAGAGAATTTCCTGATCTGAGGATAAGCACATTAGAGGGTATTTCTTAACAAGTGAGACCCTACTAAATACTAGGAACTAGATATAATTTCATCATCCAGCCTCTTTCCATAATTAATGGAGAGATAGGTAGCTTTGGAACAAGGCAAACTGAGTTTTGTCTTTTTCTGCATTAGCTTAAAGCAAGGCAACATAATCCATTTACATGGACAATGGAATTTGGACAACTTAGCTTAGGTGAAAGGAGTCTCATCTGAAGTGAGAAAAAGTACACCTGTGCAACTGCTGATTTTGGTAATTACAGTCATGGACGGAAAGAAAAACCGTTTGGTTGGCACCAGGGATGTGCAACAGTAAAAGCTAACACTTTCTCTGCCCTTATTACTCGTAATTTATTCTGTTCTCTTTGCTATGGGGTTAAACTGAAGTCAAACTCTTGAGTAGAATAATAAAAATAATTTTCTGTTATATGAAGTCTAACAGCATTTCAGTCTTTTTCTTTGAACATCTCTGGACTGTTGCGAAGGGAAGTTTACTCTTTCACACAAGGTTTGCCAAAAACCTACCCTGAACCAAATGAAACAAAAAGTAGGTGACAGATTGAATCTACTTTTAGACATTTCCTATGAGTCTTATTTAAATCAGTAATTCTGTGTCATTTACCTGCCTCCAAGTGTTCCCAGCATCAGAAGTAACAAACATGCTGATGTCATTGTCTGACAGTTCAGTGCCTATATTACCTGTAAGATGAGCACTGGTTAGTGAAGGAACCCTCTCAGAAACAGCAGAATGAACAAATCAGGGGAGTAAATGTGTTTGTTTGTTTATTTATTTATTTATTTTGCAGTTGTTGAACTTCTGGATTTGGGAGGAAAATGAGAGGGAAGCGTGAAGAGGGAAGGTGTTTCAGTTTGAAAACATATATATGAAAGACCCAATATATACAACTCTACACACATCCACATGCAAAGAAAATGCCCTGATTTGATCTTATGCTCACAGGAATAGAGGACTAGACAGGATCTCCTCCACCTTGAAGGCCAGTTTCCATAAAAAGCATATGACAAGCTGAAGGCCCATAAGGATTTTCATTTGACAGCCTACTTCCTTTCCCAATACTGGTGGTGTGACACCCCATAGCCACCCAACACCCTCCACAAACTCCAGAGTTTGTCCAGGTTTCACATCAAACACAGGCAATTTTAAAATGTTTTGTACCTGAAGCTACAATAATACTGGGGGCAGTGTCTCGGCTGGCGATGTTTCCTGAGGTGTAGGGGTTGTCTGACACCTTCAAGTGAAGATGAAGGGAGCAATAGGGCTATGGAGAAAGGGGAAATAAAAATAAAAAGCAGACACAACAATTTATGTTCCCATTTCTACAGGCTTAGAAACACATCTTTCTGTGTTTCCTCCTAATCATTGCCTTCAGTAACCCTTAGACGGGCACAGCTACTTTTGGCATTTTCTGACACAAGCATTCCCAGTGAGAAACTAATGCACCAGGCTGAAACCGTCTTCCAAGCACCAGATCTTTGAGGCTTTACCTCAAAGGAGGGGACCAGGCTTGCACAGGCAGGTGATGATAAGGACTACCTGATTCTCCTGGCTCCTACTCTTTGAGAAGCAATCATGCAGATTGATGCCGATACGGAATGACTCTGAGCAGCACTGCCCAAGCTATCTCTGAAACAAGAAGCAATTTAACCCCACTTGGTGTGGTGCTGAACCACCACTAATTAGGCAAGAAAAAAGAAAATCTTATTTCATACAATTTCTTTACTCTTTTTAACATATGACTGTTCTGAAACGCACTGCAATCAATACAAAGAAGTACCACGACTGGGAAGTGTCAAGTTTAAAGCAAAGCTTCATTGCCCATCTGGATGTGACCTTTAAGATTTCAAGACAAATACATCCATGGAAACCTTACTTATTTGCTATTGATTTTGTATGCTGAGTACTCAGGTAAGACATGAGTGGTACAGAATAAATCAGCTGAGCAAGAAGGTAAGACAGACGGGCAGATTTTCAAAGCTGCCATTACAATTCCCTCCAAATCTGTACTGTGATAATTTCTGAAAAATTCTGAATACTATTTCCTTCACTTGGGTTTTATTTGCAGAATTTTTTTTTCTTTCAAATCTCATGAAGAGCCCTTCATGAAACATGCTAAGGGAGGAGCAGGGGAAAAATACTGGCAAGAAAACCTGAAGCAAACTGACCCAATCAAGGTGGACATCACACAGGAACAGAACTGGAGCAAAGCCCATGCTTCAGCTTGCCCAGCTCTGTAAGAGAAGGAGGGGCTGTGCAGAGGTCCTTCAGGCTCAAAGGAGGCAGGTTTTCCTGAATAATACCAGCTGCCTAAAGGCTAGACCTACAGCCCCAAGAGTCTGGCAGGCCTCCTCTAGGAGACCTAGTCCTACAGGTCACTGGAGGAAGACTATTTATCCATCCCATCTCAGAGTAGGTGAACCTGACTGAAATGACAATTCCCCTGTGGAGACAGGCAGGGTTCTTTTGGCAAAGGCAAATGAGGGTGGTGAGGAAAGATGGGAGCTCTCACTTATGTGAGGCAGGAAAAGGGGATGTGGGCTGTGCAGCAGGGAGCACAGGCTGCCAAGTGGAATGTACTGAGCAGCCTAACTCCAAATGACAGCCTTGCGAGCGCCGCCGCCGGAGCAGCCCGGGGCACCCAGAGGGAGTGGAGAACAAATTGAGCTGACATGAATGCAGGAAGTGGAAAAGCACTGCAAGAGCATGAACTCTTTCCTTTTACATTTTGATGGGTTGTGAGAAGACTAAATAGAAAACATATTTTTAAAACTAACATACTCCAAGGCCACTTCAGAATTTTGAAGACAGAACCTAATGGCAACTCAGCCAATTCCCAGCTCAGATGAGACCTTGTTAAGATTCAATCTTTGTGCTACCAGAGGTTTCCTTTCAAATTTATCTCATTTCACAGATATAGCATATAGAAATGGAATACATCTCTCCAATATTAAAAGCCAGGCCATCTGTCTAAGCAGACAGATGGTCTTTTTAGTGGCATGACTTCTTACTGGTTGGAGTGCAATAATGTTTAGAGTCTCTAGTGACAACTGGGTATGGTGTGAAAACCAACCTTTCCACTCTTAGCTAAACACCTGAAGTTACTGCCCAGCCCATGGCCACCCCACATCCTGTGAGCATTCTCCTCCTCATTCCCCTGTACATCTTCTCCATCTCCATCCTTATACAGTTCATCAACAGATATTTTTCCAGCTGTTTTGTGTTTACTGTTCTGCTGGTCCTTTTGTATTCCTCCTCCAGCTCCCATAACTTAATTCACATACAGGCATCTCACTGGTTTTCAGAATTTTCATCAGTTGTGTCTGTCCTTTTTGTTGTTACCAACAGGCTACTAAAAGCATTACAATCACCAGAATCACAGGTCTTGGTTCCCCTGTCATTGCCTAGTTCCCATCTGTGCCCACTGCTGCAAGGCCACCAAGGGAAAGGCAACCACAGCACGGAGCATTTAAACTCCAGATAGAGGATAAAGCACAGGTGATAGAGGCCATTGCTCTGCTCACTGCCAGTTTTTACAGTTATGCTGGAGTTCATTACTTGCTTCCTAATATTTTCAAGCCAGCACTCTTATGCTCCCCCCTCAGGAAGCTCATCAGTCCTTAGTAAAATTTCTCATAAACATCCCACTTGTGGCTGTTGTGTAGAGCTCATCTAAACTGTCCCCAATGGCAGGGACACAATAAAAACCAGCTATTAGATGAGGCTTTCCCTCATCAGAAGTGGGAGAAAGTATTATGATGCTGGTCACCATTCACATACCTAGGAGTAGTCACAGTCTTTGCTCACCTGCAATAGCAAGGAGCAATGAAGAGAGACAAACACTTCCAAGAGAGACACCTCACCTAGATGCTTAAAATACTCTGCAGCAGATAGCATAAATGTCCCCCTTCATGAGAAGAGGGTCTTTGTCCTGAAATTTCATAAATTCCTATGAAATGACAAAATGTGGGAGGGAATAAACAGATGTCTGGAGAAGCAAGGCACAGAAAAAAATACATGACTTGCCCAGGGTCACATAGGAAATTGGAGACAGACCCAAAAATTGAATCAAGATTCTCCTGAGATTCAGCCCTGTGTTTGAACCTCAAGTCCATCCTTGAAAGCTAATTGATTAACTCTCCCAGGCAGATGTTCAATGCTTGCCAGACAGAACTACTGCTCACTTAACCACACATGGTAAGTATCAAACTAAACCAGCATCTTTGGAATAAAATACCTTGGCAGCTATTTCATGAAGATAAAGTATATTCATTTTAGAATGCAAGTGGTATAAACCCTGGGATTAGATTGAATTTCATTGCTTTCCTTCTTCCTCATTATTTAGAGCTGTCTCACAAAAAAATGCCAAGAAATTCTGAGTCCCTTAGGAAAACCACCTCGAGTGTACAGTCAGTAGAGGGATGGTTTTGTCTGGCTCACCCTGTGCTTCAACCAGATTCCTTCCCAACTCCCTTAGCCAACAACTTAGCTGCTATGTACTTACTTCTGTTTTAATTCTCACTTAGCTTAGGTTTCAGGACCAGATGTGCAGAGCACGCAGCACTGCACTCACAGGCTGGGGACTCTACTGTCACTCTGGGAAATGGCAGATCCCATTTTGCCAATGAGCTGGAACATCTGTCATTGCTATGAGCTGAGCTATTGCTGGAGACAATTATGCTGCAAACCAGCAGTGGGAAAGCATTAGTATCTGCCATACAGCAAGGATGGGGGCTAAACTACATGTACAATGGACTAAGAATTCACTTATCTATGCCATAAGGAAAAGCAGGATCATGTCAGGAACAGTTATGTCTAGAAGGAAAAGGAGCAATTGACATAGGAAGGTAAAACTAGTGATGCAGGGGTGGCTAAAGAGGTGAGTGGAGTTTGTGAAATGTTTAAATGCTAAGTTATGTCACACTGACAAGGAACAGAATTGCCTCAGAGCCGGGGAAAATCCCTTTTCTCTGCATTTTTCCTCAGCAGAAAACCCTTATGGATCCCTGACTTATTTCTAGGAACATAGAATGCTTTTGCTTCAAAAACTTCCCCACCACTCCCAACTTCCATGGTTTATTCTCTATAATTTGTAGAATTCTTTCATTCCATATTTTGCCCTCATCTTCCCCACCATTAAGTGTGAACCTGAGATGGGATTTTTAAATAGCTTGTCTCTCTTGCAGAATTGCTATTTGACTGTGGTTTGGTACATTTTCTGTACTTCTATCCCTCCTTTTCTATGGCAGGCAGACTGCCTATTCCTGTAAAAACCTAACGAGTAAGTTTAGCTCAGATTTCAGCTATTTGCTTTCTTTCAAATTTGCAAGCTGACCACCTGAGACTCTGCATGCTCAGCTGAGGTTTCCTGCTCCTCTGCCATTCCTAAAGCTGGTGAAAACCTTAAACATGGAGGAGTGCTGAGACAATGAAAGAGGCCTCTTGCCTGTTCTACCCAATGTTAGGGGAAGAGGAAAAATAAACATGGCTAAATATTCTTCTGGCCTTATCACAGGGCAGGGCTGATAAAATACTTTCCATTCTCCTGAAAGGACAAAGATCTTATACAAGCTTAAAGTCCATTGGGGATTTGTCCCTTAGCACCCTGACATCACTAAACAATTCCTACACTCCAGCTCAAGTCACAGAGCACTTCAGAAATGTAAACAGCATGACAAACATCCACTGAGCTTGCACAGGTGGAAGCAATTCTCAAAGCAAGTACAAGGTTGCATAGAAAGCAAAATAAAAACAAACTAATGTTTAAATAGTTGTTTATACACAGTGGAGCTCCAAGGATGTAAATGCAATCCCCAGAGAACCATAAGCTTTTCTAGATCAGTTCTCACTGTGTCCCTACAAGTGCCCACACTTCTGTTCCTCCTCCTGACCCTTTGTCTGGCTTATTCAAATCTATCACCCTTGAGGAATCCAGCTTGTTCATGCATATGTGGTCCAATTTTAAATGAAGTTTATTGTGTTCTCTGGTGCCCATGGATATAGTAGCAGATACAGTACAGATGGGAAGGCTTGAAGGGAGCCATAACTCACTGTCTCCCATTTCTCTTTCACACACAGGTATATATATATGATCACTTCCATTATATAATGGGCAACTACAGTGGTGGGCATAGCCTTGTATATAAAATACCCAATACCTGCAAACAAACTGTTCCATAAGGGCCACACAGAGCAGTATCACTGGCTCACTTAACAACCACAATGGCCAGTCAGACTCTGCATCACCACTGCACAAAAATACCAGGAAAGACTTGCTTTTTTTGTTCTTCTGTCTTGCCAGTCCCCTAGAATATTATACTATCCTATCACAAAATAAAAATCTTGCATTTCTGATAAAATTGGTTGTCATTTGAGAAGGTCAAGATGCCATTTTTTTTACTGAATATGTTCACTTGAGTTAAAACTAGATTATACAATCTATTTGAAACACAAAGGCTTCTTTACACAGTCCCTTCCAAAGAAATGAATTGCTTTATGCCTGCAAAGTTTTTTGCATGTCATCTTTTTTGGTTTTCACCTCATAGAAACATCTAATTAAAAATTCACTTAGTTACAATTTTTAAAAATTTGAAACAAGAAAACAAACCCAAAGAAATTTAGTCATGCTCTGAAATAACTCTTCTGTCTTACCCCAGTCTTTCCTATTTATTTTTTCCAAGCAGGACAGAAAATGAAGGGCTTGCATTTTGGCTCAATCAAAAAATCAATTATTTGAACAGCTTCAAATATTTATTCTTTGCTCTTGCAATAGTGCATAACATTCTGTTAAGAGATTAGTGTAGCATTCAGCTACAAAATATAATGCTGATTCAGATTCTAATGCCTCAAAATGAGAAACTTTTTTTTTTTTTTTAAGATGGAAAACAACATGCAAGTACAGGACAGCAGCAGTAAGAGCAATCTAAGCAGTGTCCCTGATTCTGCCTGGAGCCATATTAGAATTAGTATAATGTGTAGGCTATTGAGAATTCCAAGTACAGGGGTTCTTGAGTATTATCCCACCATTGTGAATAGACTGTATCAGCTGAAAAATATGTCAAGATCAGTTTAAGCTGTCTAATTTCATAGAGGTCTCCAATTCTATTCACATTACTCATACTTCACTTTCCCTCTTGGAAACTGTTTGCATATAATGATGATTAAAGACTGAGCTATATGTGGATCTATATCAATAAGTACAGAGATAGATACAATTTGCACCAACACAAAGCTGTACATATATTTGGATGAATGTGTCGATTCTCACTTCTGAGCTCAAAGAGAAAATGATGAATGTTAATAAATATTAATGCCAACAGAGCAGCATGAAAGCAATCTGAGCTCTCTTTCCCTTTGAGAAAGGAAAGCTCTCTTTTCCTCTGAGCCTGTTTCCAGTTACTGTCTCTCAGAGTTCTGAGCTACAGCAGCTCTTGCCTCCCATCTAGTGTCCAGACAATGACTGCCAGGCACAGCATCCAGCTTCTCCTGCTCTTCCAGGGGACACAGCACTTCTGCAGAAGGCAGCTGATCCACAATGCTTACATTTGTTCCAGAAATTACATTAAATTAACATAAATTACAGTGCAATAACCCCTGGCAGCCCAAGCACTGCACTGCATGAGATACACTGCATGGAGAGGGGAGCTGCCCACACTTTGTTGTGTTACCTGGAAGAAAAATATTGTTCTGGGGTATTGCCACCCCCCCAAGTTGCCCCCTCAGGTACTTACTAGGAGACACTGAATGGGATTTCCTCTCAGATCCGTGTGCGGAGCCTGCAACAAACTCCAGTCTCTCCCTTTATTGTAGGTGATGAAAGTTTTCACTTGGTTGTCAATCTTCTTGTTAGCCAAGAACATTCCCTTTATCCCTGCTACCTAGGAAAAATTGACATGGCTGAAAAATAGACCTAGTCCATGCAGGTTCTGTGCATGTCCCTTTTTTCTCTCTCTGTCAAACCCACCAGGGCTCTGATGGCTCTGTCAGAGTGGTCAGTGTCAGGGCCAGAATTGCCAGTGTACATCAAAGGCAAGCTGGGGTGCTGGGGAAAATATAAAGCCATCACAGGTGCAAAGATGACAAATGGGAAAGAAATATTGTATTTCAGAATCATCATGGGAACATGGCAAGAGATCAGCAGCATTATCTGTAAAGTGACAACCTCTCAACTGTGCAGGCATCCTTCCTCCTGAAAGATGAAACATGCACAGGCAATTATTTTTCTCCTCCACAGCAGCAGCAGGAAGCAGCAGCAATTTTGTCCTTGTGAAGAAAACAGCAACACACACACATAAACTTGCACTTCAGTGCTTCTTTTCTCATCCAGCCTTCTTGACATTTCATCTAAGGATCTCAATGTGTTTCATAATTATCAGTGTTTCAACAGGATAACTTGGGACACAGAGGTATTTTCATTGTGGTTTTGTGCTTTGAGGAAATACTGGTGACTCAAGCAAGGCCATACAGAGTGCTAGTTACAGAGCTGGCAATGAAGTCTTCATCCTTTTACTTTTTCCTGCTGTTTTACCCAACAGTTTAAATTCACAGACCTGCAGAGGGATTTTGCAAAGACATGACGCTAACAGATTCACATTGGAAGCATGCCTAAAAGTATCTTAGAGAGGAGGAAAAAAAAAAAAAAAAGCAACCTCAAACCACAACTCACACTGCAGAATGTTCCCATCTTCTCAGCACACTGAAAATCAATAGCCCAATAGCTGCTGCAGCCTGCGAATGAATTTGTTAGGCTGTCATTCTGCAATCTGAGTGCCGCAATAAAAAGGGAAGTGAAATCAGGAGAAGGAGGGGGAAAGAGAGAAACTTTTTGGTTTCCAGCAAGTCTGTTCAGTCATCCACCTCACCTCTGCTTATCATGTAGAATTAGCAGACAGAGTCTTTCATCAGGAGTTTTTATTCACAGAGATTAAATGGCATGGCATGGCCAAAAGTTACACAGCAGATTCAGAGCTTTTTTCAACTCAACCCATTTAATTATGTGGCTGGATTTGGATGCTACAGCTACCAGTGAACAGGACCTTACTGCACTTTCAATCACATGCTGTGAGACTACTTGTATACAGTGCTTTGGTACAGCACAGTGAGGTACTTGATCATTCAAACAGCACCTTCCCAAATTTCATTTGAAGTTCATAAAGACTTTGACGTGGCTAGCTATAAAGGGCAATAGTCTTTAAATTAAATAGTTAACTAATTTGTTGTTGATATAAGCAGAAAAAAGATAACCTTTTCAATTTCCCAGCTGGATTGTTTGATCCCACCCAACTAAGTATTCAGGATTTCTTTGTTGTAGTAGAAAGGCACACTGAAAAGGCAAGGGTACTCCTGTCTCACAGTGATATTGCATGAATAGACAGGGAGGGAAAAATAGCATAGCTCTGCCTTTACTACCAGAGGGCAGAGCCTATAGCTGCAGTTGTACTTCGTTTTGTTGCTGTCCCAAAATTGTTCTATTATATAGCCCCTATGAAATGCTGGCCATAAATGATTAAAGAGCACTTTATATATCAGGCAATAAAAGTGTTCTGAAATCCTGATTTTTTTTTTTTCTTTTTATGATTCTAGTCATGGGCTGGGAGTCAGAATCCTTTCCTGAGAAAGCAAAGTTATTCTGTCAGACTTGGACAGCTTTATCTTCAAAAAAGACTGCACACACATGCTTGTGTACTCTCAGAAGGAAGACACAGACCAATTGCATGTACACAACCGTGACACACACAGGGAGCTGTTCAGTCATAACAGAGAAAGACCCAGGCAAGCAAGTGCATGACCACCAGTGGTCAGAGAGGAAGGCACTCAATCAGCTCCCACACAGGAACTGTAGAATCCTCACCACCCTGAATGCATTGTGTGCAGATACTAACACTGCTCTACAGCCTCAGAAAGATCCACACAAGACACTGGAACACACAAATCTAAGGACATTTTTCACTCCCCATCACCACCTTCATAGATCAAACATACTTCTCAGCCAACATACATAGTGCTAGAAAAAAGTAAGTTCCAGAGTGATAGGTGTATATACCATAGCTATAGACACACCTCCTCACACTCTGCTATCACTTCAGTTGTGGATTGTCACAGGCAGGACTGTGTTGCTGTGGACCACTCCAACAGAGCCATATCACATCACTGGACAGACATAGGAACTAGAAAGGGCACTCAGACACAGTGGTCAGTGATTTAGCTCTTCCCTCACTTCAGGAGGAGGTCAATAGGACAGCCTCTTTATGAACTCAAGGAGACACCATGAAAGAATTTTTATTTTCTCTTTGTATCCTGTGCAATTCCCTGCTTAGCAGTATTGCAGATTTATCCTTGATTTAGAATCAATGTAGGAATTAGACACACAAACATGTTCACAGGCACCTGCACATTAAACAGGCCTTTCTCTGGCATTTTCTCTAATGATGATGCTTTTTAAAATGTACTGCTGCCACCAGAGAAGGACTCATTTGGCAATCTCTCCACTTACTTTTAATTTATCTATAGATTTTTTTTCCTTTCTCTTGCCTTCTTCTCCATTTTCCCCTAGATCACTATAAAAATCTGACTCAGAGAACCATGCTGGCTGGCTCTCTGTTCCAGCAAGAACATCAAACTGAAAGGAAGGTCTGTGCCAGGTTCCATGTCAGCCAATATTCCTTCTATCTAGATAATCAGCAAATATGATGTTGCAAGTCTGATTCCATCAATTTCAATCCAGGTTGCTGTGTGGTGTCAGACAAATGAAACAAAACAAAAGATTTTCTTTACCCCCTGGGATGTAGGACACCTTTACATAATGCAGTAAAGCTGCTTCCCCAGCTGACAGTAATAAGAGGCAACAGTTTTTCCATGGGCTGCCAGCACTGTGGAGAGATTAATGGCAAAAAATGTCCAAATGACTGAAATGGCAGTGCCCATCCTCCTCTGGTCCATCTGCACTGATGTATAACTCTTGGGCTCTCTGGACAATTCAAGGTGGTTTTCAACTAGAGGGCAGCTGAAGGAAAACTACAGAGCAGAGCTAATATTGAGACAGTGACAGGGAAATACAGGAAACATCTTCATCTTCAGAGGTACCCAGATCTACCTGGTGACCTTTATTCTAAATGGTCAGAAAATACCCCAGAGGAGACCTGAAAACAGAACCTAACCCTCAGAATGGCAGCTGAGGATTGAATTTCTCCTCAGCTGAGTGCTTGTCTCGAGAGGGAAAATAGGCAGCAGAGCAAGAGATGGACAAGGGCACATCAGAAGTCCTATTTAGGATCAGTTGTCATAGAAGGCAATGAAAATTGGCCTTTCAATGGTGAGCTTGAGCAGAGCACACTTGTTCAGAGAAAGGCTCAGGGTAAAGAGAGCATCAAAATGCGGTACAAGAGTTTCCATGCTCCTGGGATAGCCCAGGAGGGCATATCTATAACCACTTAAGTTCCCAGAGCAGTCCAAGCTGAGAAAGGTGACAAGGACAGCTGAAAACTGCAGTCTCTCCTTAACTTCTAAAACAAGAGATTAGATCAGAAACACAACAAAAATTGGAGAATGATACTGTTGAGACTGCTGGGAGCTTTCAGAGCCATAGAGCCAACATGGGTCCAAGCAGGATTTTGGCTGACAGAGTTCCTCTTAGCAACTGAATGAACTATTCCACAACTTTTCCCCTATGCATTAAAGAGCCATGAGCAGTTCCTCACCTGAGAACCTACTGGTGAATACAGCAGTAAATGTAGAAAGGGTAAAACTCTGTGTTTAGTCATTTGTTGGCTTTGCTCTTCACATGCATTTTACGAGACTGACGTGCAAGGAGGAAAAAAGGTACTGGCATCATGTGAGCTCCTGAGATAGCAGTGAGATGTCTGGAGTTATGACATACCTCATAGAGGTCAATCATCACATTCCCCTCCAGCCCTTGACTGCTCTTGACGTTTTCCAAGGCCAGGGTGAAGTAGACCCCTCGGGTGTCGGAGATGTACAGATTGTACGTGTCGTTCTGGTTCCACTCCTGAACAGCTGCAAACACCTGATTCTCATCTGTGCTGATAACATGCATGTCCTGGGGAAAGAAAAGAGGCAGGTTACTCAAGGGAGCTCAGTGCTGCCATTTCCAATGGCACCAAAGTAACTGGGGAGGAGCAAAGGATATATTTAGGCTGGAGTTTAATCGGGAACTCAGCAGACAATACTGTGGCATTTTACTATTTTATTGTCTACAGCCACTGTAAGCAGGCAATTCCATCCAAGAATATTTTGCACCAGCTCTCTTCTGCCAGTTTTCAAAGCAGTAATTAACTGATGAGGTGTTAATTGAACATTTACATTGGCACCACAGCTTTATACAGCAGCACTTCCACTCCCCTTACCAACACCTTCATTTTAATGAATATTTTGTCTGGGGAATAGGGAGGGTTGTTTATTTGTTAGGGTTTTTTTCTGTTTAGCATCTGAGTGATTCCACTCCTGACTATGGAATCACAGATGTTAAAAATTTAGGGGTTAAAAAAAAAAAAAAAAAAAAAAAAAAGAAAAAATCATCTGAAACATCTGCTTCTTGCCCAGCATTCAGAAGCCAGATATGCTCAGGACCTGATACACAAGTAGGAACTAATGAGGGAACATCTGCTGTTACCTACTGTTTCTAATGACAGTGTGGGATTGAGCCAAGGCCCTGGACCACCATACTAAACAGCACCCCCCTAGAAATAGAACAGAAAAACAACCCTAATCCTCACTAGATATAAAGAACAGAAATGGAGTTGGACGAGTAGTGTTACGAGAGATGTTTTGTTTTACTGTTTCTTCTGTTTTACAATAGGCAGGAAGCAATGAAAAGATTGCATAAGTGAAGAAAAAACAGGAACTATTGAACCTGATCCCATCTTTCAAAGCCTGGAGAAATTATTACCCATTTTATTTTATTTTCCATTACAATGGAAAAAGCCACCAAGAGAGAGATTATTATAATGAAATTCCCAGGCTCTATCTGCCCGGCACAGGCACCCTGAGTTCTTTGGTGCTATAAAAATCTGTGGAGGTAGGAAAAGAAATGAAGATTTGTTAACACCAGGTGATTCCCAGAAGACTCAGCTGTTCGGTCTGTTTTGGGCAGATATCCCAAAGTTATTCTGCTTCCATGAATCTCAGCCAGGACTTTCTATATGCAAAACTGAGAACTTTATCAGAAAATATACACTTTGGAAGCTGATGCTACTTCTCCCTTCTGTTAATAATAGTCTGAAAATTCAGTGTCTGGTGGCTTTTTAGGGAGGATTAATACTTCCAGATGAAGCCTTGTAATGTAAAAATAAAAAAGTAATATAATGAAGAAATTTGGTCTATAAATTAGAAAGTGGATTCACCACGGAGTTAAGATTCACAACAGTTGCCTGTTCATCCAGATCCGGATCTGAATACAGAGTGGATGAATATGCACTCGATTTACTTTCTTCTTTGCATTGGAGAAAATCATGTCCCAGAAGATGGGCTCGTTTTGTGAAGGAACAGATTGGCTTAATTCCCGAGGCAATAGGAGAAGTAATATAAGTCCCACTGAGTCCTACTAATTTTGGCTGTGAACAGACAGGCTCTCTCAGCTCCAGCTGTGCCAGCAGGAGTTACAGCCACAGCTGTTTGTCTGTGGATCCTCATTTCAGACTGCCACCCTGGTTCAATCTGCTGGTAGATCTACATCAGCAGGTGTTCCCAGTGTGCTTCAGGCAACATTGGCTAGCACAGCTCTAATCTCAAGTGTTAATTTCTGCATATGGGCACACATGGGCAGGCTTCTCCATTTGAACACAAGACAGAAATTATAAGTAAAACTTGTTTTCCTGGTGAATGTACTTTTTCATTACCTTACCATTTCATTCAATAGTTTTGTAAAAACTGGGGGAGAGGGGTAAAAAGATACTTTGATCAACACCAGAGATAACTAAAGGTAATTTCAAATGCTGAAGAAGCAAACAATTTATTCACTAGACACCTCCTGCATTTGATCAGAGCATGCTGTAAGATGGAAGTCTAAAGAAGAATCCAGTAAGCCTGAAGGAATTTAAGCCTAGGGAATCAGAGGTTGAGACTGAACTGGCGTAATATACGGAATGCAGAAAGCAAAAAAATACAGCACTCCAACTGTGTGCCTTTGGGGATAAATTAACTTTTCCCTTTAATATGGCCTTGTCCAATAGATGCAGCAACGATGCACAGCTTTGATAGAAAAGGATGAGTATGTGGGCATCAAACAGATCTTGGACCAGCATCAGGAATTCATTTCCACATTGGGAAAATTAAAATTAATCAGCATTTTTTTTTTTTTAAAGCTTGGGGATTAATTTCTTGGGGGAGTAGGAAGAATACAAAAATACAGCCTTCATCTTGATTTAGCACAAGCTCCTTACAGAGATGGAAGAGGACAGGAATGCAAAACAAGGCACCTTTCTCAAACAGTCATCACCTTCAGGGGCTTGCATTTGTCTACTGAGAGCCTGATTTTTTTTTCTCTCTGTTCCAGAACATACTGAAAGTACATTAATATACAGTTCTATCCCTGACTATCTGTCCCTCTTGCCTTTTCAAAGACAAAAGTAACATAATGCTGCATGAGTTTGATCAGGTGTCTCCTCAAACAACTAAAAACCAAGGCTTTCTGAATTACTAAACAATTTCCCTTTTGCATTTGGTCAGGGAACATTTTTTTCCTGGCAAGTTAAATAGTAGGGATGGGTAATGCCAGTTTTATTCTGCCAGCTCAGCTGGTCGGAGCACGGTGCTAATAACAATTGTGGGATCAATCCCCATATGGGCCATTCACTAAAGAGTTGGAGTTGGTGATCCTTGGGAGTTGGGTCTCTTCCAACTCAGAATATTCTGTGAAATGTCTGCAAAGGCTCTTGCCTTTGCCTTCTGTGAAATTACTGGGGCTGTCAGCTCTTTTAAGGTCTGTATTTAAGGAGCTTATTTATTTTTGTTATTGCTTCTTCCATCAGGTTGTGCATCCTGAGGTTGAGAGCAGCTGATGAACTTAAAACAGAGGCACCATATGCACCCATGCCATCACTATTCAACCCAATACCAGTTAAAACAGGTCTTTTTAAAAGAGTAATTGCTTGACTTGCTTCAGTGTTCTCAAATGTCTGCCCAGTGCATTGGTCTAAACTGGAGGAAATGCACCCTGTGTGTACATTTAATGTGATTATCATGAGTTACATTACAGTGTGTGACAAAGCCCACATTGTGGAGCTGTGGTACAGAACAGGCAGCATCAACATCACTGCAACAATTAACAGACCTCAATAAAGACTATTTACAGGGTTAACACAACCTAGACGCACATATGCATATTTCCTGCTTGAAAGGAACAGAGTTTCAAGTTTATTTAGGCTTTTAATCAAAGTAGCTACAAGGCTGTCCATGTCAACAAGAATAATATTTCAGTTTGATTTGCTGTAGGCCATCCTGCCTGAGCAGCAGCATCACCTGCCAAGGCTGCCTGCCGTCACACGCCTCCAGTTCAGGAGGAGTGACACACAGAGACAAAAAGCTTGATATTTCCACCTTCAGTTCCAGAAGTCACTTAGTGCTGTTTACCATATTTGGCCCCTCTTTCTTAGCCGAAGGAGATAAAAGAGGATTTGGGCATAAAAGAAGCCGTGTGTTCCAATTCCTTGAATAATAAAACTCTCTGTGCATTTTTCATAAAAGTGACTCTTTGCTTTGATAGCAGGCTCCTAGACAGCCAGTTCCACTGTAGCTCCTTCCAAGCCAAATGCAGCTCTTCAGACTTTGAAGATATTCTGAGATTGTGACAAAGCATCTTTCTTTGGGTCAAATAACATGAATATATTGCTCCAATTCCTGTTCTCTGGAACACACTGTAATTTAATTCTAGTGTATTTTATCTGGGTCTCTCCAGTGATCTCTTTGAAAAGGTGGACAAAAAGTAAGTGTGGACTAAAGGAAACAACTTCAATGCAAACAGTGTCTCTACAGATGGTCTGCTTTGGCTGTAAATAACAATTTTTATTTGGCTTTTACAATAACCATGCTAAAATGCAATGCTAAGGGCTCCTTCAAATAACACTTTTTAAAGTCTGATCTGAATTTCCATAATAATTTCTCTTGCTTGGACAGGAAGTTTCAAAGCAATCTATCATAAAATGTGACTGAAAATTTTGAGGCAGACCACAGGTCTCCTGTGTCAGAGCTAAGATCTCATGGCTTCTGGTGTGGTCTTCACTGTCTGCACGCTGGTTTCCAGAGCTGTGAACAGGAGTAAAGACTCCAACAGCAGAGTAGGGAAGGTGAGACACCAAAGGGCTGGGTTTGAGCTGCAGTCTGTTTATATGAAGGTCACCCAGTCAATCCACTACAAACAGGTCTGTTGGGTTGGGGAATCAAAGACAGCCAGTTGAGAAATTGGCCAAGTTATCCCTTTGAACATTTCCACCTACAAAATCTGACCTTACACTTGCCTTTCTTTTTTTCCTTTTGACAATCCCTGCTTAGTTTCTGGGAATGCATTTGTCCTCTGATGTTAGACCTCATACAGAATCTATAAGATTATTTACTACCTTTCAGCTTAAATCTCATTTAAGACAGACTATACCAAGAATGAAAAGGCCAAAAAAAAAGTCCTCTGTCTTTGTTAGGAACCCATTAGGACCCCAGCTGCAAATTGGTGGTTTCCTCAAAATGGAGCTAACATTTTATATAGGTCTTTCAAAAAATTCAGCTTCAGAAGGCAGAAATATCCTTTCAAGCTCCAATGCTAATTCACCATTGTTAATTAGGCCAGAGACAGAGTAGGCACACAAAGACATCTTTCTGCTTGGTTCCCAT
The DNA here is from genome assembly GCA_027886175.1 of Phylloscopus collybita. Taxonomy (NCBI): domain Eukaryota; kingdom Metazoa; phylum Chordata; class Aves; order Passeriformes; family Phylloscopidae; genus Phylloscopus; species Phylloscopus collybita. The sequence goes on from JAJNNQ010000129.1 coordinate 27,521,485, forward strand.
TAAAATCTACTAATGAGGCAAAGCACAAAAGGATACCCATACAAGACAGAGAGAGGAGAGGGGAATTTAAAGACAAAAAAAAAAAAAAAAAAAGAAAAAAAAAGAGAGAATTCCCCTCCAAAACTTAATTAATTAACATAAAGAAATGGTAATTGACATGGGCTGTGGTCTCTGTCTACATTTCATGCTCATGTCCTTGACTAGCCAAATGCTGACCTATGGTTTTAGTCCTTTCTTGCTCGCAAACGCTCTGTTAAAGAATAATACTGTTTTCATTCACTGCATGTCATCTTGCAGTTACTTGTGCTGGACTCAAGATCTTTTGTGCAATCAAAATAGCTGTAGGCTCATATGGGCATTCTAGCAGCACCAACCTACCTTGGGCAAGGAGTACTTTGGCAGCTTCATCTGTGCAAATGGGCTCCTCCTATAAGAAACGTAATAATGTGGTCTTCCACCTGATGTCAGCTACGAGAGAAGCAGGAAAGTTATCATCAGGTTTTTCTAATTTTTTTTTTAATTATTATTATCAGAGAGAATATCAAACAAAAGCTGTTAAGAGAAATAACCACAGTGTGGTGGCAATGGCATAAATTGCAGCGCTGTTACAGCTGAGGAATAAACATTGATCCAACTGACAGTGGCTGAAAAAGAAAACAAGAGGAATCCCATTTTCAGCAAAGAGAGACAAAGGCTAGAATCTCCTGTGAAAACTTGTGAAGTCTTGACTTCAGTTGGGCCATTATGCCACCTCCTGACACCACAGCTCCCCTGTGCCTCACCAGAACACTCTCTGGTCTCTGCTATCTGCAGAGCCGCCTTGTAGACTGTTGATTAGAGCAGCAGATTGGCATACATGAGGCTTGATTTTTATTTCTGCTTCCAGCTTTGGTTCCTGTGTGGCCCTGGACAAGCCATCATAGGTACCTGCTATGAGATCAGCTAAATATTCACAGATATGGAGGGCAGGAGAAGCTCGGTTGATTTGGCTTTTTTGTGAATCCGGCTATTTTTTTAAGTGCATAAATACTGACAGCAGACCTTGAAAATGCTGGGTTAGAGCAATATGAGGTACCATTTTCTACCACCTATTAAGGGAGGGAAAAAGAAAGAAAAAAGCTGTCAATTTTATCTGGCTTCCAGTGCTGCTGAAGTATAATCAATGTTTGTAAAGTACTTTGAAATCCTTGGATGAAAGATACCGAAGAACAAATATTCCAAGGGATTCTCCGTGCAGAACTTTGCTTAATTGCTTAATACCTGAATTTATCAAGATTTTTCTTTAGTAGTAAATGTTTTAAAATGCACTGCAGTAGTTTAAAATGCAAGATACAGAGGCCAGGTTCATACCAGATTAAGTAAAATAAGCACAATTTCTCTTTCTAAAGATCTTCCTTTCTTTTAAGGGAACTGGGCAAAAATTAGAGGAAGAAAGGCTAGAAATATTTTTAATGAGAGAGTGTGAGCTTGTAAATAAAACAAGTTTAGTAGGAAAACAAACTCCCATTCCTTTATCCTAGTTCTTTAAGCCTACTAATTCATTCCAAATGGCTTAGCTGCAGAAAAGCCAGATGGAGATCAAAGAAGGAGGGGAAGGCTAGAAGGAGGTTGTTCATCTATTCCTGCAAGCATACACAGCCTGGCATAGGGTTGTTCCTCCTCTGAAGAACAGAAGGGATTACACCAGATCCAGCATCAGCCAGGATGGCTAAAGAGAAATACTCCAGCTCCTGTGTCAGTCGAGCACAAACACACAGTCATTCTGGAGTGAGAGAGTGTGGCTGAACAGTGGCACACGCCCCTGTCTTCTCTGCCACATAAACATCGCCTTCTCTGCCACATAAACATCTCCTTTTTGCCTCAGACACACCAGGCACAAAAGCTGTTCTGAAGCATATGTCCCAGTTTTATTTGTGGATTATTTAGACTGGTGTTTAAGACCGAGTTCATTAACTGAAGCCAACTGGCAATCAACTAACCCAATGTAAAATATCAATCCTCTCTCTTCCCTCCACTCAGAAGCCTGCTAAAATATAAACTATCGGGAAGCCCAGTTTAGTGCTAATGATCTCCAGTTCACCTCCATGTTCCCTACAATTCTGTTGCTATTTTTCTCCTCTTCAGCTGACATTAAATGGACACTGGCAGCAGCCTAATCTATTCACCAGCTCTCACCTGGAACACAGCCTGGCTGAGTACATCCCATCTTCTGCCTTTTCACTATAATCACAACTGAGGCATAACAATAAAGCCTGATTACTCCTTTGGTGCTTTCCCTGACTCCCCCCCTTTCTTCTTATTTCCTTCTCATACTCAAAAAAGCTTTGGTCTACTCCCTTGTAAAAGCAGAGGAGTGACACACCACTTCCAGCTGGGGGGTTAAAGCAGTAATTCCAGAGTGCTGATGAGATGGCAAGGAGTGGCACAGAGCACTCCAGCACACAGAGAACATACTTCAGGCAGGAACTCTATGGCCCTACAGCAACAAAACACCAGAGCTTAAAGGAACACAGTCAGCATTGTAACAAACTGCTACAACCCACTCAGTGCCTTTATGGATCCAGTGTTGTCTGAGGAGTTGCAAACTAACACACATGCACACACATGCAAAGGAATGCAAGAGAAAATAATAGAAGATAGAATAATACAATATAAAGTAAAAGAATAAATAAGAGAAGAGGGTGTTCTGCACCTGAACAAAGACATAATCACCCTGGACGATCAGGGAGTTATGGTCAATGTAGCCTGGAAAGGGTTTGCTACGAGTGGCTTCACTGCAGTTCTGCATCTTGCAGGTGATGTATTGGGCATCTGAAAGGAAGAGAACAAAAACAATACACTTGAGATACTGAGCACAGATTCTTCCTACTGTCATAAACCTGTTTGCTGAAGTGGCACTTTTGCTCCCCAGATTCATGTGAAGTGAATTGACACCATCCATTCAACACCATGCAACCCTTCCTTCCCTTACATCCTTCGTAAATCCACCCTTGATGACTTTAATGTCCTTCCTTCTTTACCTGCCTCAACCTCCCATTGTTTCTTTCATTCTGCCCTTGATCAGATGTAGAGCTTTACATTTTTACCAAAGGAGAATCTTCTATGCACTTCTGTATTTCCTACAGCATTTACACTCTGTAGGGTAATGCAGATCGATTTGGAAAGTACCTCAGACCAACTCCTGTTCGGGGGTTTTACCTACTGGGGGTTTTACCTACTCCTCTGCTGACAGCGTAGGTAGATGTACTCTGACAGACCTGAGCAATCATTCCACACTCTCTTGTAAATAGAAGTCTTAGCAGTTGCAATTTAAATGGCCTAAATGCAACCATCCATCTCACAGCCATGCAAGCCATCTCATCACTATGGGTGGGATGTCCTCACCTCCTATTCTGAAGCACTGCAAGGTGCTCATCTCATAATCTGTCACCTGAAGAAAAACAATTTGAATTTCTTCACTTGGACAATTTATCCTAGAATACAGAACCAGATTCTCAGTAATCTGTTTGGACTCTTCCAGATTCATTAAGAATTTGCACTTTGTTTTATGACATACCTTACCTACACAAGAAACAATTTTGGCTTTTTAACATCAGTACTTACATGACAGAAACACTACGTTGCATTTAATGTTAGAAGTACTTCTAATCATTTTCCTTGGAGAGACACAGCCCCTTGTTTGATATAATTACCACCTTCAGATCAGAGAAACAGCATTTTAAACTGAAATAGAAATGGCTGGGATGTTACCATCTTGAATTTAATCTCGGTTTTAATTAAAATCTATCATTTGACATTTCTTTCCTTGCTTCTAAGGGCTGTTGACTTCTGCTTGAAACAGACATGCAGGGTAATGAACCTTCAGGGAAGTTCGATGAGGAATGATTTTTCCCCGGCATTTGCAGGGTTCTTGGAACACATAAAGTGCTAAGTATTATTAGTGGCTGCCGTTTATAACATTTTATGCTTTCGCAGCTCACTGCAAAAAACATTAATGAATACAGCCTGGGCAGCGTGATCGAAATGTATTTCCCTTCACAGGGCCATGGTATTTTCCACATTAGCCACGAGAGGGCAGGGAATGACATAATTCCCAGCCTGCTCACTCCTGCGAGCTCAGGGAAGTTTCCTTTCAGAGCTGTTCATCCCTCTGTCCCTCTGCATGCAGAAAGGAGGGACACAGGGGGCCACAGTCTGTCCCCCCACCCAACAGCGCTGTGTGGTGCAGCACGTCCCCTCCTTGTCCTGAGAGTGCTGCAAGGTCACAACTGGGTCTCCTCGGAGCCTTCTCTTCCCCAGGCTGAGCAAGCCCAGCGTGTCAGCCTCTACAGGGAGCCGTGTTTGAACCCTGTGCTCATCTCTGTGGCCTCCTCTGCACTTGCTCCAACAGCTTTCCTGTGCTGAGGGCTCCAGAGCTGGACACAGAACTCCAGGAGAGGTCTCTCACTGTCACAACAAAGTTCCTGAGTGAAATGCGTGCCAATCCTGAGCTCCAGCAAAGCAGCCTCAGAGGAAATGGTCCTACTGCCACCTGAGCTGTTGAAAAGCCTGGGAGATTAAGGAATCTCCTCCACAAGAGATTTTAAAGAGCAGGCCAGGTTGACATCCATTAGAGGAGACCTGAGATTCTTTGGATCTTGCTTTAATGGAGGAATGGGGACTATCCCTATTTCTGCTGTGATCACAGGAGTCTGTGCAGCAGTGATTGTATCATTGATGAAGATTTACTAAGGCAATTCCTGTGAACTTTTACAGTGCAATTCTCCATGGCTTCAATTCTAAAATGCCAGTAATAACTACTAAAGGGCAGAGCACTGAAATTGCTTAAGCTAATCCCCCAAACAGCCAAACAATGAGATGTGTACAACAAGAAAAGCTCCTTTTGCTACAGGAGACAGAAAGCAGGAAAAGCAAGCTTCTTGCAGTGCCTGGTTCTCACTTTTTTTTCCTAGGGGAAGATTTTCTGTGTTCACATTAACTCAAGGATTTTTTCATTTCATTCTCGTGGACATTTTATGTGACTCCGTTGGCAGAGGTTTGTAATTTAGAATTAATTAATGTCAATTAATGTATTCAGTTGCTAAGCTCTGGAATTAATTTCATTAGTTTTCCTGCACAGATGTTTTCCCTGCCATAGGTAATTAGGACATTATGCTTTTCATTTCCAGAACCCTCACCTCCAACAACAGCTGCTGTTTTTAATATACAACAAAGTCACACTGTGCCTGGAGAGAAGAACATAGCAACTCCCAGCTCTTACACCCCCAGACACTTTCATTTTTGACAAGTTTAGACACCCAGAGTTGGAATCTTCTCAGGGAATGGCAGCTATTTCTAAAGAGGAAGCAAGAAAAGTCACAGAACACAAGAACGGAGGAGACATCTTGTAAGGGAAACTTGTGACAAAATTAATCTGTTTCAGTGGTGAAAGAGAATTGCAAAAGCTAACACAGAGAAAAGTTAAGAGCCAGGGGGACCCTGTGACATGAAATAGTTTGGTCGTTTCCATTTAGCTTGAGTTCTGTGCTCATATGTTCCAATGTAAATGGATCCAACCTGTCCCAGAGACATTTCTTGGCTCAGCTGGTAGAGAATGAAGGTTACTGGTGGTTACTGGAGGCTGGTTGGCCTCTGCAAAAGTAAACAGGAGAGTTTTAGATGCCTTCCTAAAGCAGTGAGACTTTCTTCAGGATATTTTTTGACAAGTGCTTTTTTTGGATTAAATATCAAACCCTAATAACCACTGCTAACTAGCATAAGCTTGCATGCACATCTTCTCAAAACCTTCTTTGATCACAGGGACAGTCAGAGAAAATTGTCATTGTACTCTGCAAATGTATAATTTATATTTTCCTGCCTTTAGTTCATTGAGAAATGTGTCTTTTCCTCTATCAATAAACCCACTGGGGACAAGTCAGGAGTTTTATACAATGTACTCAATGATCTGCTTCTCCCACAGATTTTCTGTGGAGCATCCCAGTCCATTACTGAGCAACTGAGACATTAGGGACAGTTTCTGCTTTTGAAGCACGACTGGCATCCTGTAACTAATGACCCATAAGGACACAGTAGTGACACATGTCACTGAAAGACCCAGGCCTGTAACCCCTCTCCCTCAGTGACTAATAACACAAGTCTAGGTTGCCTTAGCAGGGCAGGTACATCTTCAACATTCACAACCTCCCATGGCAATGAATTCCACAGTTTAATTAAATGTTCTCCCATACTTTAATTTTTTTTTTTTTTTGAGAAACACACAAAATTACTATTCTTTATCCATTTCCATCTGGTCTGAATGTTGATTTGTGGAACATGCATGGTATGGGAATAGGCTCACAACTCTACAGGACTCAGCAACTGCAAAGCAATTAACCAGTAATGAAGATCAGTGAAACGAAACCATCCCATTTACTAACTACTCACAAATCTGGTTTTATCCTGCTGCTACTATTTCTTCACTGCATATCAGCATCAGAAATCTTCCTTTACATAGGGAAGTATACCCTCTGCCATTTCTGGCATAAGGCTATAATGAGACTAACTAACAGATGTCATTCCCCAGGACAAATACTAATCATGATCAGGAAGAAACACTAATCACAATCAGGAAAAGAAAAACCACTGCACAGGTTTATGGCACTATGGGAATTAATTCACCACTGTAGCTACTTTAGGAAAAGACTGCCAGGCTAGGTTGCCTACTCATTGTTTCCACAACAGTGATTATTTCATTCTTCCCAGCAATTTTCTGTGAAAACAGAAATTAAAGTACTAGTGCAACTCTGTGATTCAGGCATTATTGGCCAGATTGGCTCAGTCCCTGTGGATCAGCAAGCAGAACATGTCTGCTGGCCCCAGGTGAGACTTTGGTCTTACCTGCATCACAGCAGCAACCTAAATTGCCTTTCAGTAGGAAAAGCTGATATGTAAATCAGGACAGCAGAAGAAAAGCGAAGGAAACAAAACTACTTTTTAAATAGCAAGAACTCTCTAAATTTTTGCCAACACATTAGAAAACCCCTTAGCTTCTTTAATCCACACTTAACAAAAATAAATTAAAAACTTTATTCTAAATAAATTGGTGTCTTATCTACAAAAGCAAATGCATGGCTCATAAATGTAATAGTTGTTTTACTGTCTATAGAAACTGTCATTTAGACATCCTCTGAGTCAGTTTTGCCATTCTGTAAAGGGCCAGTTAGTACCCAGTTAGTCTCCAAATGCCTTGTCAGAATCCATCCTTCTAATTTGCACCAACGGTCTGGATTCCTCAGTAGGCACCACCCGAATAAAAATTACCTCCCATTTAATTACCTTGAATCAGGCCTTGCTGGGATAACCCTACTAAGCTCAAATCAGATAAGTCTGTTAATTTCAGGATATTGTGTACTCTTCACAAACCCGAACCCCACTTGTCATTAAGTTTACACCTTTGGAAAGCACTTTGAGTTGCATTTGAGCAAACCTAGATTTAACTTCCACCATCACCCTGCCTGCCTGCTGGCCGTGGTGGTGAATGTAACAAAGAGAAGCTTATTGTGTGATTAAGAACCATAGGGGATTGTCTTACTGGGGTGTTGCCCTGAAGCCAGACCCCCCCAAAAAAAAAAAAAAAAAATCAAAATTCCTGCTGACTTTGCTGGCTTGCCTTTGATCCTGTTCCAGAATCAAAGCGAAACACCAGGGACACCCAAGCGTACAAATGGAAATGTGAGATAACATTCATATGAACTTCTTCCAGAAAAATCAGTTCTACCACCATGCTCTCAGCCCCAGATTGATGTGGATTGGGCCTGAAGCCTTTGAAAAAGAAACAAAAGCATCACATTCCGCAAGACGAAAATTTGCATGCTGCTCTCCAAAACTTACACAACAGGATGCAAACCACAAATGGCAACAATTAGTCCTGCAAGTCAGTCTCCACCAACAGAGCTAAATTGAGCAGGCTGTAGTTGGTTTGCTTATCACTATCTCCACCCTAGTTTATGAGACACTGTGTGTTCAGAAGAATCCATATTTTTTTCTGAATCCCAAGGGAAAAAAAAAAACAAAACAACAAAAGGTAGGGGGATTGTGCACTCAGGAACAACACTGCTAGCCAGATCCTCAGCAGGTGTAAATCAACACCACTGAAGTGATACTGATTTATGCCTGCTGAGAGACTCTTGTTTTGGTCCTTGCAAACCTTTTATATTATGTACATAAGCACAATAAATTAAGTGCACAGACAGACCATAATCAGGGAGCAGAGGCAGAGAGTTACTGGTGTTCTAGCAAGGAGAGCCCAGTACTAAAATTGTTGCTGAAACAACTCAGTCAGGGAGACTCTGTACCTGGCTGACATTCCTACTTCTTCTCACCTAAAGCCACAGTTGTACTATTCAGCTTCTTCTGAAAACAATACCAGCACAAAAAAAATGAGGGGTGTTGTGTTGTTTTTTTTTTTTTTCTTATCTACACTTAGTTCAGTGGGTTTTTGCTTAGCCCTTATATTTCAACTTCAGGATCTTTTATTTTATTGTACAGATTGTGTGATTGTTTACGTACTATTCCCCTTTCTTTCCCTCTTTCTCTCTGACTTGTTTTGGCAAATCTACCTTCTCGAATTTAATCCCTTTATTGAAATTTTACACTTGGTTAACTCTAAAAAGAGATATTTCAAATAAAGTATAAATAGATAAATGCAAGAACATTAATAAAAAAACTCCAAAAAACAAACACACAAAAACCCAAGAAAAATTATTTGCAGATTACCCTCAGTCTGGAATAAAGCATTTTTCTCACTTCAGCACACTTCACCCATTACCCCCACTGGTAGAAACACACCTGCTCCATTCCAGAGGTAAAGGTTTGTTCATCCATTGGAGGGTGATGATTACTTTGTGCAGGAAGAGGAGACTGGTTTGGTTCTTGGAAGAAAGCTCTAGCAGCCAAGAGACCTGTACATACCAAACTGCTCAGTAATGGATGCTCTCTCCCTGTCCTGGCCTTAAAATCCTGTGATCTCTAGTGCTTCCAAATATCTGGCAAAAAATTCTGTGATATATCCCAAGGTTACTGCTTCTAGCTACCCACCACAGTCCTCTAGGCAGAGACCAACACTCCTTTGAACATGGGGCAAAACAGAGCATGCACCTACTGAAAATCCAATATAGTTTCTTCTATTGCCAGTGAGGTGAGTCCTGACTCAGTACAAGAAGTTTCATCCAAATGACTGATTTGCAGGGGTCACCACTGGCTGAAGGTCTGACACCACAGATCTATTTATAGTTTTAGTTCTGATACTGAATAAACTGAAAAACTTCACAATTAAGCCAGTATAACTGTGCATAATCTATTGCTGGTGTTGAATTGATGAGCAATAATTAGTTATTACACAATATATTCTTTTTACTAATATTCCTGACTCCTGAGTGAAGCCAAGTTTTGTCTACCTGCTTTTAGTTCTCACTTTAAGAGCTCTAATGAAGCTTACTGACTTGTTAAGGAACTCCAGAAGTGTTTTGCAGAAATGTGCTACAGCTGTGCAAAACGTTCTTATTTCAGCCTGAGAACACAAAGAAGACTGTTCCAGGCACTTGGAGCATGGCACTCTCTCTGCCCGCTGTGAGCTGAATATCCCTCAAATGCATCTCCAGAATACAGCTCCTTAAACATCACTTGTAGTGTTTCATCTTAATGCCCGCAAGCTTTTAATGACTTCTAACAGCAGTATTTTGTGCTGAAATAGACACTGTCCTGTTAGAGTATTTCCCTTTAGCATGGCCCAAGAAATAAAAAGACTCATGTTCCCAGCCTTGCTGCCACGTCAGGTAAGTGAAATTGAGGGGAGAAATAATAATCATAGATCACAAATTATAAGAAATAGAGATAGTATGTTCTTTCACTGTCATGAATCCTGCATATCTTGAAATGAAAAGACCTTTAAAATTTTATGGTTTCTATCGCAACTGTTTCTTTTCAAAATTCATCTTCCAAAAAATTCTCTTTCAAGCTAAATTTCTGTAAGTTATAAACCAGATTATCTTCAATTAACTTTTCAGATATTACTTAAGCTTCCAGTGACAAAATGCATGTTTTATGTAGCACCACTGCATTTGAGGGTACAATTCAAGGGGCAACTTTATCCATTTAATAAATAATTAATTGAAGGCATCATTAATACCTCTGTACTTCAAATAGTAAAAAACCTTCTTGTTATGTTGCAGGAAAACTGCTATTTACTGAGGAAACATTATGGAATTACAATGACTAGGTCTCTGGTAGCTGGCTTTTCAGTGTGATGCCTGCCTGAGGCAATCCAGTGTTGTGGAAAAGAAATCCATGGAGAAAGATCTGCAAAAGCAGTGGAGCTCAAAGATAAACCTTGAGAAAGCCTGGATGGGAGGAGAAAAGGCCAGTGGGTGGCTGAGGTGCCTGAGAGAATTTACAGCCAATTAGGAGAATATTTTGGAGTTGCAGGTAAAGGAGGCTCCTGAAATAGGAAAAAAAAAAAAAAACAAAAAACAAACCAACCAAAAAACACCTCAAGAGGCAAAGCAGGGAGGGAAAGGAGCTGATGAAAGTGAAGGACAATGACAGGACATGCAGTAACAGTGAAGAATGCACTCAGACTGGTCATTAAAAGTTTTCTAATTAGGTATTTTCAAAGGTAGTACCTAAGGCAGAGTATCCCCTGGTCTGCTAAAACTATAAAGCTATGAACAAGGTGATGTTATGTACTGTTTGAACAAACAGCAGCTAGACTTCACGATCCAGGAACTTCTCTTCAGTGTCATGTTCCCACCAACAAAAATCATGTAAGAAATAAATGTGTTGTGTGAAGTAACTCAAGTTACTGCTTATCACCTATTCTTCCTTACGATGTCCTCAACTCCTTTCACAGCCTGGTTAACCCAAGCTTTTGCCTTGGTGGAAAAGCTTCTCTTCTGACAGACCTATCTTGGAACAGCCAAATTCCTCGTACTGAGTGAATTACTAAAAGAGGGTTTTTATTGTTGCATTGCAAGGTTACAAGAACATGAGGAGAGCCCAGTATACCACAGTATTTGGAAGGTGATGTACTTACGACCATCCACTGTCCTTGCCTCCAGGTGCACGAGGTCAGCCTCTCTTCCATTCCCCATCATAGACCTGCAAAAGACAGATTGAGACAAGGGCATTAAAAACAGCATTCACCATGAATGGCTGAGATATTGCTTTCAAAGGAGATCCTGTTTAGCTGGACATAAACTCATACCCACAAATAAGAACTGATAATTTTGGAAGAATTTTGGAGTTGTGCCTAAAATGAACTTGAACATTTTAAAGAAATTCTACCATTTTATCTAATAAATATCATTGTACTTATCAGTTATTTATTTCTCACACCTTTACTTCACTTCTTTCCACCTGGAGGTATGTTCCTGTTCTCGTTGGCACATGAAATTTTGATGTTTCTCCTGGTTGGGGCAGAAGGATGCATTTCAGTTCAGGGCAGAATACAGAAAGACTTTAATTGATGGGATAATAGTATTTGCCAGCATACTAATTATAGCTGTTCCTTTATATTGGACATTTTATGCACATTTGCTTAACTGACACTCTTAATGATCAATGTTCCCTCATTAATTAAGAAGTTTTAAAAACTCATTTTATCCTGAGACATTTTATCACTTCTGATCTAATAAAAACAGTATTCCATTAATAAAAGAAGTGTCACATTGAAAATGACTGCTTGTTCCCTCTGAATTAACAAGTAACAAAGTAAAGACATTGAGCACTGCAAATAGGGAGTTTATGGAATTAAACTTTGCTTCCACTGTTGAGGTTCCCCTGCACTGGCACTGGTGGCTTCATCAATTCCCTGGAAGGGTCCAAATCCAGTGGTTTGATGGGCAGCCTGAATGATGAGAGTACTGGCTGCTCTTTTTGCCAATCCCACTGTACAGCTGCCTCAGCAGCACCTCTGACCAGCCTTGTTTCTGGTCTTGATCCTATCATCCAAGAACTAATCCTGGATTAAAGCTAAGGGTTAAACAACCAGTTTCTTGTTAGCTGGCTGGCCTCCTAGTTAATGGAAGCATGAGGGAAGACACATATTCATTTCCACTGATAGACAAATTAGATGTTCTCTTCAAATCCTCATTATTTTTCAGGAAATCAGAAGAGAGATTCAAACAGTGATTTAGACCTTAATTCAATTCCCACTGACTGCAATCAGAGGCACCTCCAGCGCTTAATCATCATGTGCATTAACTAATAACTATTATAAAAATGTTAACAGTAACAAGACTGTGTCCTGATTAATCCTTACCTTTGCTTGACAAAACATATAGCAATTCACTAGAGCTAGAAAAGGTTTTGTTCCCCTTTGTTGGGGACTGAAGTTCAGAAAATACTCTGAGCCAGCACTGCTTTTACCTCTTCTCCATTTTTAATAAAGTTTATGGCAAGGTGTTATTCCCCTGAACATTCAACTTCCACTTAAAATCTCTGCTTCCTGGTAATTGACACCAAGTGAGGGAGGAAGGAAGCACTTTCCTAGGGCATTTTTATTATGCCTGCTATGATCAGCAGATTTAGGGCCAAAATGCTGGGCCTGCTGATTAGAATTCAATTCAAGATAGATAGATGCCAGTGACAAACAGCTCTAAAAGAACTACAGAAGGACAAAGCTAGCATATCTCCTCTTTATTCTTGTTTGTTTAAGTGGGACTCAAATACTGGAACTGGAATATTGGAATAGCCCACCTGGAACTGGGCTACTGCAGAAGACATATTCAGCTCATTTCTCCTCCTGACCTCACACACCTCCATGGGGATGTGAACCCTCCAAAGTAACAAGGAATGGATTCCACAAATTTGAGTATTTTGTCTCTTTAGAGTGCAACAATGGTGCTCATCCAGAGAAGCATGTGAGTCTACACTCAGGTGTTTTGTGAATTTCCTCCTCACAGTGCTATTCTGACCCCAAGAGAAACATCTTTTGCATCTTCTCAGGCAAGGACAGCCGATTTTATGAGCCATAATTTACATCCAACTCTCAGGTGCCTTAAGAGCAGCATATAAAGATCTGGACCCTCAAGCCCTGAAAGCAGTCACCTGCACATTACTTAGTTTATACCACAACAGCCAGTGTTGGGACTGCAGGAGCTTCAGCTCAAGGTAGAATGAAGCCATCAATTGTCCCAAGGGGGTACAGAACAAGGACTGCTGAAACACAGCTGGTGATAAACCTCCAGGACTTCCCTTCTTTTGGTGTCTCCTAACCCTGCAACTTAGAAATGTGATGACAAAGATGAAAAATAAAGGTCCAGAGGAGGAAATTCCTAAAGTCAAAGAGGACATCTGAGGTATAGTCAAGAGCCATATCCATGACTTCTCATCTGCCAGATCTTTCTGCCTACCTCAGAAAATACACATTTCATTGCTTTGATATATAATAGGCTTAATTTATTTGTGACAGCACAAGGTCGTGGTCAGGCCCATAATATTAAATGCCAACATGAAAAATCAGTTGTGAAGAACAGGCAAAATACAAATACACATCTGCTCAAATCAATATTAACTGTACAGAGCTGACAGTCAGAAACATATCACTTCCATCTGGATTCTGCTGAGAGCTTACTGACCAGCATTTTTGTAATGCACTTTTTTTTTTTTGGATCATGCTGTCTTGTTCCATGGTAGCTCTAGGATATTTCTTTATGTATCTCTCCATACCACCTGAAAAGCCATATAAAGTATATTCATCTTACCCAGTTATACATCACAGATATTTAACTCTGAACTAGTCCCACTCAACTCTCTTTGCAGGCAGAGAAATGAAACAGGCAGTTTTGCACTGTGGATCAGCTGAACAGTGTTGGATATGACTTTATGAGAAGAATTTATCCTAGAAAGGCCTGTTTCCCTCCATCAAATTTAAGATGTCTGGAAACCCACATATGATCACATAAAGGTCCCAAAGCAGGAAACACAACAGACCTAAAACATGTTTATTACCTAATTTTAAAAACACAAATTACAGATGAGCTATGGATTGCAATTAGAGGGGTAATTGAATGTCCTGAGCAGTCCTCTTGCTGAAAAATGTTCTATACAGCTTACATCAGCCTTATTATTTACTCTAGGACATATAAAAGCCCAGGAGACATTCAGAAATGCAATATTGACCACAGTGAGCATACATAGGAGATAAATATTGTGCTTTTGGTTGTACTGCCCCTGAGAACATGCTCTCTCTAGGAAGACAGACATATCCTTTCACATGCATAGGACAATCTGTTCCTAAAGCATCCACTGGAAAAAAAAAAGGTGTTAGGAATTATATATCAGAATTCTTGAATTTTCAGTATGTCTACCAAATCAATTCCAACACTACCAAGCATCCAGCTATTCTATGAGTGGGTTTTCTTCTCTTTTTCATTTGGCTGGAAAAAAAAATATCCTTAGAAGCTGAGAAAGTCAACATACTTCTAAAAGCCTGAGTATTATTAAGTAACAGTTTTAAACCCATGGCATCAGTATGAAAAAGAATTAGTAACTAATTACAAACAAATTCCATTCCTGACCAGACTGGAAGGTTCTTAAACCAAAGCTAGAATCATCAAAGAAAGCAAGCTTCACACATGGAAGAAGAATACTACATTCTGGATTGGCCCAAGACAGCACCAAAGCCTCCAACTCAGTGTTTCTAACTTAATACAAATGCCCACTGTGCTTCATTATCTTTTGTGCACATGGTCAGTGCAACATGGGCAATGCAATGCTTCACAAGGTACACAAAGAGGAGCGCTGTGTGTTCAACAGCTGATAAACCAAGCCCCCTACAAAGAACAGGGGTACAGATGAACAACATTCTGGGACCCACTCAGCTACTGATTTCTCTCAGAAATCTCTCTTAAAATAAACAATGGTCCCAAATTTGCCATCCCCTATTCTGAGCAGCTTCTGTTCGCTATGCTGGCAGTGCTTTCTTCTCATATTTCTCAAATCCATTCTTCCCTTTCAGCATCTGTTCTCAAAGACCAAACACTCATATATCCACAAACTTTTCTTCTTGCCTCAGCCTATGTTTTCACTTTGTGGTAAAATGCCAGCGTGTCCTTTGTCCGTCCCTTTAATCTCATGCTTTCTGTAATGCTCTCAGAAACTTCAGGACACCAGGGATATCCCTGCAATGCTTTCTGCTGAATGGTGCCCATTGTATTTTTGTGATTAACTTTTAGTGTTTTGTTGGTATAATTGTCTGGATGTTTTGAAAAAAGAAAAAAGAAAAGAAGAGAAAAGAAAAAGAGAAAGAGAAAAAAATCTTTTGGGAAAAGGAGGACTTAGAAAAGCCAAAGGGAGTGCAAGGCAGTGACCCTGCTGCCTTTACACTGAAGATGGTTACATTTTGAAAAATTTAGGACCCCCACGGTCCTATTACAAAGTTGCTTCCTAAAATTTTAATCACTATCAAGCCTGCTAAGTAGTTATCTGCACTTGAGAGGCTCACAAATCGATACCACTGTCTGCAGCACAGTAATTGCTCTGAATGCAGATTCTTCATCCACCGTGAGAAGCAGCACAGGGAAAAGACCCCAAATCATCCCCTGGTTTAGAACTAGGCTCAACTAAACAAAAGCAGCCTGGCACTGCCCATTGCACAGTAAATGCTAGTTGGCATATTTCTGTAGTGACCAACCCCTTGCCATCTTCTCTGTCTGAAACATTTCTAAAACCTTGGCTTCCTTGGCCTGTCAGCTCCTCTGAGCCAAGAAAATTCAATAGAGACCCTGTTACCCTGGGGTTTCCACCTCTTCTATCTTTTTTCAGTTCTAGGGACAAAAGCAATTGTTTATGGATGCTGGGAACTGATGAGGCTTGCAAGGCAGTCAGACCACTCAGAACTGCAAAAAGGCATCATTGTGAAGAAAGCAAAAGCTTCTACTTGCTGCACCTAATTTCAAACTACTATTTTTTCATACACAATGAACTTGAAACACCAGACAATAAGGGCTGCATCTCAAGGATTTGTGCATTCTGGAAAGTAGCTTTGGGTGCCTTTGGTTCTGGATGCTTGACTTCAGACACAGACACACTGTATCTGGGACTATATGCACAAGAAACTCAATGGCAATCTTTTCATGCGTATTTCTTGTATCAATGGCTCACTGCAGCCAAGATCAAATGTCTTTTAAGACAGGCAGTAGAAAACATTGTTATTTTACAGAACCTTCAGTGCAAATGGCCCAGAATGCCAAATGCTACCACGTTTTCACAGAACCAGAGTGAATGTCCCTCATTCTTTATATGGACACAGAGGCCTTATGCCACTTTGCCGTGTCTCAGAGGAAGTGACCAAATGCAGAATTAGGACTCCTGTGACCACACCTCACCTGCTTTGGAGGTAAACAGGTATGATTTGTTCATGCAGCAAAGACTGCAGACAAACAACATAACAGCACTAAGGTGGATGGAAGGAGATCCACACAGTTCTGGCTATTTTGAGATTATCAGTGCTGAGTGGGAGCAGCTCAGACGTGGCTGCAGTGCAACGCCAAACAGAAAAGCGACACAGTGCTTGGAAAATCCAGTTTGACTATTCAGCATAAAAAAAGCTCATGTGCCTCAGCTGCATTCTGCAGATGACTTTGTTTTTAACAAGCTATATGTTTAAGATGCCTCCTGACCCTCAGCATTCCTTCTTCCTGGTCCCAATTTGAGCAAATCCCCATCTTCACATACACTGCATTACACAGAAAAACTAACTAGCTGCAACAGTCATGCGTAAGAGGGGATGTACTCCTAGAGATCCTTATGCCAAAGTTGTCCTATGAGCATAAATATTCTAACAAGCTTTATCCTGTCACAATAAAGCTATAAAGTTGCTTTGTTCAGCACATGATAATGGCTTTGTAATTCAATTATTGGTAGAATTTGCCTTTAGGGATTTATCTTCCTTTAGCCTCAGCACTCATGCGAATCCCTTATCGTAAATCTTGCCAATGCAAAACCAGCTCCTCCACTGCCTCTGGACATATCCTGTCACTTCATGTTAAAAAATTGACACCTTCCTCCAGCTTAGTGATTGGCATGTTCTTGGTTTTGTTTTAAAGACAGAATGGAAACAGCAACAGCACTGGATGACGCTCATCAGTAGCATCAGTTGTCCTCAGTAACATCAGTTTTTTGGTCCCCACTGATGTTTCCATCATCCTAAGTTCTAATTGCCATTCATAAAAATAGTAACACGTAGCACTGAACAGGGAGCTTTTTGTCCAAAGATACAAAAGTACTTGACAATCAACCTTTAAGTAACCTTCCCTGCATGGTACTGATTTGTTCAAGACCTATGGAAAAGTACAAGACAAGCAGACCAAGTTAGAAATAGGGGCTGAGGAAAATTTTTGTTCTCAGCTTTATAGATAAACTTCACTGATTAGTCAAGAGCACAGAGGCCTCATTGATTTGACCAAGATCACACAGTTGCTATGTGGCAGAGACAAAAATAGAGTCTGAGAGTCCTCCAGGCTCCTTTTTCTTTTACTACTATATTGACTCCATGAGGACTTTGCAGATACTCTCTGTTCCTTTTTTTGCTTGCAGAGGTCAGTGAATCTGCCCCAGGGAGCTTAGTGTGGGAGGCAATTCTTGTGGTTTCTTTAGTTCAGTCCCTATTATGTGAAATTTCAGAGATTTTACTATTCCTGGAACATACTTTAAAGATTGCTTTCTAGCTTTAACACATCTCCTAACCACATCCTCCTGACGTTTTAGAAACACAGACAGATTCCAGGTAGGCATAAATCAGCACTTCATTTCTTTATATCTGGCTAATAAATCTCCCCTGACCATAATTTAATTAGTGTTGTTTTTTTTTCTGCTACTCCTCTGCAGTATTCTTTCCCACATTGTCCAGTCACATGAAATGATACAACTTGGTGCAATTCAACCGGCAGCCACTGGGCCAAATTCATTCTATAGTTTGCTTCACTCAGTTTGTCACCTTTTCTTTAGAACTGACAGAAAACAGCAGTGCTGTAGTAAAGCCCAACTTCTCCTAAGTGTGCCCCCTCACAGCACTGACCCAGAAATCAGGTGGCTGTTGCTGCTGACACTGAAATAGGTGAGTAGGTAACTGGGGGTAGTGGTGTGACTTTCAGGCCGTGGGGAGTCACTTTTACTCTCACCATCCCACCACGTTTTAGAGCCCTAGTGCATAATGACCCACACCCCTCCACACTCTGCTGTCTACAGACCCCACAGCTCTGAGGGCAGCAGCAAAGGGAGCCTTCTCCCCTGCTGCTGTAACACCACAGCTCTCCGTGGGAAGCTCCAGAGAGGAAACTTAGCTAAAACTCTGAAATAGATGGATGCAAATTCTCAGGAGGTAGCTGTCTATTGCTGGTAACACAGGGTGGGAGGAATGTCTTAAAACGAGGATCTAAACTAAGTGGATAAAATTCAGTTAACCAGGACTAGATTCTGATTTAAGATAGCCCTTCAATCTTATATCTCTTTTTCATATATTGCAGGAAACTTAAGATTTCAAGCTGGCTTGAATGAAAGGAAGAGGAAAGTACCCTCTAGTTATAACCTCTGAGCTCCCCTCCTTGATATCATGAACCAAACCTGATTTACAGCTTCTCTGCTGGTACAACCTAATAGGATCACAATTTCCTACTGTGTTAAGACCATGTCTTTTGCATCTTGCACTGCTGTGGCCCAGTCAGGCAGCTCTGGGTGAGGCCAGCAAGTTATTTAGAGCAGGAGTGGAAAGTCAACTCTGGTAACACAGTATGCTGCTCATAAAACATACAGGAGAACACAGCAGTGCAACCTTCCTGACACAGACCTGGATAAATCCACAGGTGACTTCCCTGTGCACTGCTCACCTTCTCAAGGTCTGTCCTTTATAGGTGCACACAGAGAAATCAGCTACTTAGCCCAATGCCTGCTGGAGACTGACACATTTCAGGGTCCTGCACAGCACTGCAGGCTCCTGGTACTGATTAGCCCCCAAATCAAGATTTGGAACATGGTCAGTGGATGCCTGCCTACTTCCATAGAACTCTAACGAGGGCAAGTGGATGATGTACAAAAGCTGAAGTTCATGGGAGTCTGTACTCATTTATAAAGTATCTCTGGATGATTTTTAAAGAAATATCTCCTGAATTGGGAAAACTAAAACACATCAATCAGACTGGGGCTTCTTGGTCCCAGAAGGCTTAATCAGATGAACATTTGCTTCATTCACACCTGCTGAAAACTGTCATGGGTTTCTCTGGCATATACCCATAACCACCATATTTAAGCTATGAAAAACACATTTTAAATTAAATTTCTTCCCTTCAACTCACTGAGTAAGGCTTGTATGTTAGATCAAGTGAATGACTTTCAGGACAGGCTGTCACAATGCACTTTGATTGGCATCTCTCCCATCAGCTTCCAGCAGTTGCCCTGCAGTGATTAAAAGGTCCTGTTCAGCCATACACAGCATCATTTGTAAACAGCCCAGGCACTGAGGCATTTAAATTGCCTCAGCCCACCTGGGTGGGCGTGCAAATCTCACCAAGCCAAGAACTGACAGAAACACTGGGACAGTGCACCCAGCTTGCTCCAAGTGCTTGAATATAATGAAGTTTTTAACAGGGCTTTGACACCTCATCCACTGGATTTTCAGCTGCTCCAGTGAACACAGTCAGAGCTTTTAAAATACAGTCCCCAACTCCCTCTGAAAAAGAAAATATATATACTATATAATTATACTGTGGAGATTAACTTTCTTTGCTACTACTCATAAAAGAAACACAAATATAGCCTTATCTACTCATCTGTCCTCCCAGCTGCTTACAGGTTTTCTCCCCTTCAGTGTGTGTGCATATTTTGGTATTATTTGATGGGACAGGTTGGTTGGCTTATTATTTTACAGTGTTTGCCTCCATTTTCTTCTCCTGCTCATACTCAGAAAAACCTAAGACTGAGTGGAGACCTAGCGACATCTCCCACCAAACTGACATACCTCCTTTAACCTCTTCAGGGGATCATTAACATCATGGACATGTGATGCTACATTTATGAAATCATAAATGGTGTGGCTTGGGGTGAAACATAAAGATCATCCAGTTCCAGTTCTCCTGCCACAGGCAGGGACACCTTCCACAAATTAGGTTGCTCCAAGCCCCACCCAACTTGGCCTTCAACACTTCCAACTTCTTCCAACAGCTTCTCTAGGCAACCTGTGCCCCACCACCCCAAAAGTAAAGAATTTCCTTCCAATATCTAATCTAGACCTGCTCTTTTTCAGCCTGAAGCCATTACCCCTTGTCTTATCGCTCCATTCCCTTGGCAAAAAACCCTCTCCAGCTCTCTTGTAGCCCATTTTCAGGCACTGGAAAGGGCTCTAATATCTCACCAGAACCTTCTCTTCTCCAGACTGAACATCCCCAGGTCTCTCAGCCTCACAGGAGAGGTGCTCCAGCCCTCTTGTTATAACAACCTTCCAATTTTCTTGAAGCATGGAGTGCTATTAATTCTGTATTTCTCCTTCTTGCTTGTCTGGGAGAAACACTCAAGTAAAAAAATAAAATCAATACCACTGATAGAGATGATGAGTGTAACTTGATGATCTGATTTACTAGTTGGGTTTTTCTATTGTTCATCTTATGTTAATTTTTAAGACACCTTTATTATTTGATTTTATTTCTTTCCTCCCCCTCCCAGTTTCTCAGGGTTAGATTTTGATTAGAATTAGATGAGAAGCTTTTCAGAAAAGAAGTCTCATTTCAATTAAAAACATTTTGATAAATTTTATGAGATTTTTAACCTTTTATTTTTTTTTTGGGGGGGGGGGCAGGGCTGCTCTAATTGTGATGCCTTGACTTACTGACTTTTAGGAAGTAATTTCTGGTGGAAGGCATGACTTGATCTGAGGACCAGAATAAAAACCTGGCTTTTAATGACCAACAAATGTCTGCATTTATATTTTAGCCATACTGAACTATGTGCACTTCAAGCAATTTTTCTGCAACTACTGGTCAAGTATGTTTGGATATGCAAGTCCCAAAGTATCACTGCTGAACTTTGACTAGACGACTGAACTGCTCTAAAAAGGGAAGAAAAAAGCAATGTAATTCCCAGTGTGTGGTTCACCAATTGTAATCACATTTGTATTCACTACAAACCAGCATCTACACCAGAAAAATTCCACAATAGGAGCATACCAAAAATCACCAAGTATCACAAAAATAAACTCTGAAGTATTTAAATAAAGCATTTTTATCCAACTCTTTTAACTAGGCTCTACTGCATTCTCTTCCCCTAATGCCAACTACATTAGTAAACACTGTGTTATCAGCAATAATCCATGTATATTAACTTGTTTCTATATTACACTGCTGAATTAATATTGCTTAGAGTACTCCTTCCTAGTAATTAGGGTATTTTCACAGAGCACAGTTCCAGAATTACCAAGTTCCTTGATAACTTTCATGCATTTTTCTGTCACAGTACATTTAACAGCAAAATCTCAACAAGCTGACGGAAAAATAATAAAAAAACATGAAAATTGTTGATGCAGTGCAGAACTGCTGTGCCTTGGGCTTGCATGCAGTGTGGATTCTTCCAAGTCTTCACCTGACACATAAATATGTGGTTGACTCTCTTTGTGGAGTACATTTTGCTGAGTACACCACTTCCACATCCCTAGATTATGCACACAGAGAGGTTATGATACCCAAATTGCAGAAATTATTAGAGGTGTCAGTTAGAGTAGCCCATGACTAAATCCTGCCCAGCCATAAGTGTGTCCTAACAACCTTTTAATGAGATAGAAAACTGCAGATCCCTTTTCTCAACTTTTATTTTGGTGGCTTTTTTTTGTTTTGTTTGGTTTGGTTTGGTGGGGGCTTTTTTTGTTGGTGTTTTTTATTGGTTTTTGTTGTTGTTGTTGTTAGGGTTTTGTTTGTTTGTTTTTGTTGTGGGTTTTTTTGTTGTTGTGGGGTTTTTTTGTTTTTGCATTTTTTGTGTTGGGTTTTTTGGGGGTTTTTTGTGGGTTTTTTTTTGTTTGTTTTTGGGGTTGGTTTTTTGTTTTTGTTTTGTTTTTGTTTTGTTTTGGTTTTTTGTCTGGAGGTTTTTAAGACAAGAAGTCTCCAGTCATCTCATATTTTAAAGGCTTGACTTCATCTGTGCATCTCCCACTTGGTATCTCCTTTCATACATTTCACATTACACTTCTTTCATCACAAGGGTGGATGTCAGGGCATCACTTAAGAGCTGCAGGTGGAAGAATGAAAAGAGGAACAGAAGAGCTTTGAATAAAAAATACTCTATTTCCATATTAATGACTCCTTTTAATGAAACAGAGGATGCAAGAATAAAGAGTACATGTGGGCTACAAGGAACTGAGTTGTGTCTACACAGAGTGTTTTCTCAGAGTTATGTAGTAAGCATCATCAGCCTGTTTTTCTTCAGGGGTTTATATTTCTCTGGAGTGGTAGGAGGAAGAGGTATTTCACAGAGCAGCCAAAAATAAGCAGATAAAGAAGAAAATTCTCCTGACAACAGATAGAAGAAATGCAGCTGTAAAAGCCACTACAGCTTCTCTGAGAGTGTTTGCAGGTAGAGCCTTCTCAAGACTGAAACTAGCAAGCTCAGTGGAGTTTATTCACGAGACTCTTGCGTGACCCAAAAGCTGTTTACAAGACAACATGACAGACTAAAATGGCAATGAAAATATCAGTGAGCAATCAGGAAAAAGCATCTTTGCTTTCATCAACCATTCAAACCCATGTAAAAGTCTTTAAAGTCTTCCAGGTGCACCTTCCCTGTCAAAACAAGCAGCGTAACTAACTGCAGCCTCAAGAAGGGCTGATGCCAGAGGCCTTGCTTTTTGTCTTCTGATTTTAGAGACACCCTGGTTTAGAGAGTACTGGAAGCAATCTGTACTTAAGAAACTCCTCAGCTTTCCTTAGATATCAGAACATTTCCCTCATTCTCTGCCCAGTACAGCTGTGCCCTGGTTAATCCTTTCAAAGCCATTTGTTTTAGATAAAGCACCAGGAATAGGAGAGAGTAGCCCCACATTGCTCTAAGTTGTGACTTCAGGACATTTTACTTCACTTACCCTTAAGAGCAGAAATAGATAGTGAAGTCAGTCTTCTCACTTTTCAGGTTGATTACTCTGCACATTTACAAGCCAAAATATATAATAATAAATTTAAAAAGCCCAACCAACAACAAATCACGGGGCACTGAGCAAGGCTTTACCCAACTTGTACACCAGCACTGGCCACAGAGATGGTGCTGCAGAAATCTGGATTTCAGCTGTACTTCTGCAACCTCTTAGGCCCCAGTTCCCTTTTCTTTTCTTACATGGGGAGTCATCTGTGACCAGGCATTGAGTGCAAAGGGCTTCCCTTCTGAGTCAGCATTTCACCTGGCTGCACAGAATGGAAATGCATATTAAAGCCCAGAGTTGCTCTCTGTGGTGTTCTCAATCACACATGCACAGTTGTTTTCTACTGTGGATGTGCTTGAGGAAAGAGAGT